>CM038680.1:474991111-476301541 GCA_021605205.1 Aegilops longissima | reverse complement strand
ATCTTTTGGTTTCAACATTATGAATATGTGTATCACTACTATCAAGATTAAGTAAAACAAACCATTCTTCAATGGTGCATGACCATAAAAGATATTATTCATATAAATAGAACAACCATTATTCTCGATTTAAATGAATAACCGTCTCGCATCAAACAAGATCCAGATATAATGTTCATGCTCAACGCTGGTACTAAATAACAATTATTTAGGTCTAATACTAATCCGAAGGTAGATGTAGAGGTAGCGTGCGATTGCGATCACATCGACTTTGGAACCATTTCCCCCAAGCATTGTCACCTCGTCCTTAGCCAATCTTCGCAATCCGTAGCCCTGCTTTGAGTTGCAAATATTAGCAATGAACCAGTATCAAATACCAGTGCTCTGCGAGTATTAGTAAGGTACACATCAATAACATGTATATCATATATACCTTTGTTAACCTTGCCATCCTTCTTATCCGCCAAATACTTGGGGCAGTTCCGCTTCGGTGACCAGCCTGCTTGCAATAGAAGCACTCAGTTTGAGCTTAGGACCAGACTTGGGTTTCTTCTCTTGATCAGCAACTTGCTTGCCGCTCTTTTGAAGTTTCCTTTTCTTTCCTTTGCCCTTTTCTTGAAACTAGTGGTTTTGTTAACCATCAACACTTGATGCTCCTTTTGATTTCTACCTCCATGACTTTCGGCATCGCGAAGAGCTCGGGCATTGTTTTGGTCATCCCTTGCATATTATAGTTCATCACGAAGCTCTTGTAGCTTGGTGGCGTGATTGGAGAATTCATCAATGGCGCAATCATCCGGAAGATTAACTCCCGGTTGAATCAAGTGATTGTTATATCCGGACATTACGAGTATATGCTCACCGACAGAACCGTTCTCCTCCATCTTACAGCTATAGAACTTATTGGAGACTTCATATCTCTCAATCCGGGCATTCGCTTGGAATATTAACTTCAACTCTGGAACATCTCATATGCTCCATGGTGTTCAAAACGACGTTGAAGTCCCGGTTCTAAGCCGTAAAGCATGGCACCTGAACTATAGAGTAGTCATCGACTTTGCTTTGCCGGACGTTCACAACTTCGGCGCAGCCCTTGCACCAGGCCTGGCACCTAACGGTGCTTCGGGACGTAATTCTTCCGTGCAGCAATAAGGATAATCCTCAAATTACGGACCCAGTCCGTGTAATTGCTGCCATCATCTTTCAACTTTGCTTTCTCAAGGAACGCATTAAAATTCAACGGAACAACAGACGAGCCATCTATCTACACATCATAGACAAGCAAGATACTATCGGTACTAAGTTCATGATAAATTTAAGTTCAATTAATCATATTACTTAAGAACTCCCACTTAGAAAATATCCTCCAATTCTCTAAGTGATTGCGTGATCCATATCAACTACACCATGACCGATCATCACGTGTGATGGAGTAGTTTCAATGGTGAACATCAATATGTTGATCATATCTACTATATGATTCACGCTCGACCTTCGGTCTCCGTGTTCGAGGTCATATCTTATATGCATAGCTCGTCAAGTATAACCTGAGTATTCGCGTGTGCAACTGTTTTGCACCGTTGTATTTGAGCGTAGAGCCTATCACACCCGATCATCACGTGGTGTCTCAAAGACGAAGAACTTTCATAGCGGTGCATACTCGGGAGAACACTTCTTGATAATTTAGTAAGGGATCATCTTATAATGCTACCGTCAATCAAAGCAAGATAAGATGCATAAAGGATTAACATCACATGCAATCAATATAAGTGATATGATATGGCCATCATCATCTTGTGCTTGTGATCTCCATCTCCAAGCACCGTCATGATCACCATCGTCACGGCGCGACACCTTGATCTCCATCGTAGCATCGTTGTCGTCTCGCCAACTATTGCTTCTCGACTATCGCTACTCCTTAGTGATAAAGTAAAGCAATTACATGGCGTTGCATCTCATACAATAAGCGACAACCATATGGCTCCTGCGATTGCCGATAACTTCGGTTACAAAACATGATCATCTCATACAATAAAATATAGCATCACGTCTTGACCATATCACATCACAACATGCCTGCAAAAACAAGTTAGGCGTCCTCTACTTTGTTGTTGCAAGTTTTACGTGGCTGCTACGGGCTGAGCAAGAACCGTTCTTACCTACGCATCAAAACCACAGCGATACTTCGTCAAATAGACTCGTTTAACCTTCTCAAGGACCGGGCGTAGCCACACTCAGTTCAACTAAAGTGAGAGAGACAGACACCCGCCGGTCACCTTTAAGCAACGAGTGCTCACAGCGGTGAAACCAGTCTCGCGTAAGCGTCTGGCGTAATGTCGGTCCGGGCCGCTTCATCTCACAATACCGCTGAACCAAAGTATGACATCTTTGGTAGGTAGTATGACTTGTATCGCCCACAACTCACTTGTGTTCTACTCGTGCATATGACATCAACGCATAAAACCAGGCTCGGATGCCTTTGTTGGGGAACGTAGTAATTTCAAAAATTTCCTACGATCACGCAAGACCATGGTGATGCATAGCAACGAGATGAGAGTGTTGTCTCGTACCCTCGTGAGACCAGCAAGGAAGCGTTGGCGCAGCGTAGAGGAAGTAGTCGTACTTCTTCCCGATCCAACCGATCCAAGTACGAGCGTCACGGCACCTCGAGTTCTGCACACGTTCAGCTCGATGGCGTCCCTCGAACTCCGATCCAGCCGAGTGTTGAGGAGAGTTTCGTCGACCGACGGCGTGGTGGCGATGATGATGTTCCACCGGCGCGGGGCTTCGCCTAAGCTCCGCAGCGGTATATTCGAGGTGTAGTTTGGTGGAAGGGGCACCGCACACGGCTAAGGAGCGATCTCAATGATCAACTTGTGTGTCATGGGGTGCCCTCTGCCTTTGTATATAAAGGAGGGAAGGGAGGGGCTGGCCGGCCAGAGGGGAGGCGCCAGGGTGTCCTACTCCTACTAGGGTAGGATTCCCCCAAATCCTAGTCCAACTAGGGTTTGACCAAGGGAAAGGGAGAGAGGCGCCACCCCTTCTCCTAATCCTAATAGGACTAGGGAAGGGGAAGGCTGCGACCAGCAATATGGCCCCTTTTCTCTTTCCCACTAAGGCCCATCAAGGCCCATTGACCCCGGGGGTTCAGTAACCCCGGTACTCGATAAAATTCCCAATTTCACCCGGAGTGATTCGGAGTCAAACATAGGCTTCCAATATATCAATCTTTATGTCTCGACCATTTGAGACTCCTCGTCATGTCCGTGATCTCATCCGGGACTCGAACAACCTTGGTACATCAACATCATAAAACTCATAATAGCTGTCATCGAAGCGTTAAGCGTGCGGACCCTACGGGTTCGAGAACTATGTAGACATGACCGAGACACTCTCTCGGTCAATAACCAATAAGCGGGACCTGGATGCCCATATTGGTTCCTACATATTCTCGAAGATCTTTATCGGTCAGACCGCATAACAACATCGTTGTTCCCTTTGTCATCGGTATGTTACTTGCCCGAGATTCGATCGTCGGTATCAATACCTAGTTCAATCTCGTTCTTGGCAAGTCTCTTTTCTCGTTCCGTAATACATCATCTCACAACTAACACATTTAGTTGCAATGCTTGCAAGGCTTATGTGATGTGCATTACCGAGAGGGCCAGAGATACCTCTCCGACAATCGGAGTGACAAATCCTAATCTCGAAATATGCCAACCCAACATGTACCTTGGAGACACCTGTAATGTACCTTTATAATCACCCGATTCGTTGTGGCGTTTGGTAGCACCAAAGTGTTCCTCGGGCAAGCGGGAGTTGCATAATCTCATAGTCATAGGAACATGTATAAGTCATGAAGAAAAGCACTAGCAACAAACTATACGATCGGTGCTATGCTAATGGAATGGGTCATGTCAATCAGATCATTCAACCAATGATGTGATCCCGTTAATCAAATAACAACTCCTTGTTCATGGTTAGGAAACATAACCATCTTTGATTAACGAGCTAGTCAAGTAGAGGCATACTAGTGACACTCTGTAGGTTTATGTATTCACACATGTATTATGTTTCCGGTTAATACAATTCTAGCATGAATAATAAACATTTATCATGATATAAGGAAATAAATAATAACTTTATTATTGCCTCTAGGGCATATTTCCTTCACCTCGTTCTCTCCCCATCTCACACGCACACACACACACAATCTCATGCCCAGCTAGCCAAGTATGATGGTCTCTCACTCAATTGTAGGCACACGCAGTCCCCCCTATATGTATATGACTAGCTAATCTTAGTCTCCATCACAAACATGTGCATGGTCTATCTTGATTTCTCTCGGGGCATCTTTCTATCGTGCACACACTCCCTCGATCTCCCACCCATATAGTCCCCTCACGATCTCGAGGGGATCTCTCTATCACAAACACACCCTCTCTCCCTCCCCATGCGTCCATGCCATCCATGTGTCCCTCTCGACCTTTTTTCCTTGTTGGCCAGACCTCTATTGGACATGTGCTACAGGGGTGTCTCTCTCCGTTGCAAACAATCACACACTAGCTATCTTCGTGTATCTCCTCGCCTCGCTTTTCCATCTCGGAGATGCATGCGTGATATGTTCGCATAAGAAACGAAAAAACACACTCTTTCTCTAATTTATCGTTTCTTGTCACTTTCTCTTTCACACACATACTCTTTTTGCACACTTACTCATTCTCCTTCACACGCACTTGATCTGTCTCGACTGAGGCACTCTCCTCCGTCCATAGCACATAGATTTATCGAAAAGTCAAACATCACAAAGTTTGACCATGTACGTGGAGAAAAAGAATTACATCTAGTACGACAAACATATACCATTAGATTCACCATGAGATGTAGTTTTGTATGATGTATCTTTGATATTGTAGATATAAATAACATTTGCGTAAACCTGATCAAAGTTTCCAAAGTTTGACTTCTAAAAATTTACATGCCTTTGCATTATCGGCGGATGGAATATCTCTTTCCCCTCTCAGCTATCGACGCACCACTCAGCCTTATCGGGCTCCTCAATCTCTCTCAAAATTTATTGGTCAGTTTGGTTCGTGACTGACCCTCATGCCTTGATGGCGGTACTTCTGGTGTGGGCGTGAGATGTAAAATATTTCTGCTTGGCGGGCTTGTGTGGTCTTTGAAGCGTTTGGTTCATGCAGGCCGAGCAAAGCATCAACGTCCATCAATCAATCCATGCATCAATTATTTAATGTTAATATCCATCCATGTTGTTCTTAGCCTCGTGGCCGCACGACCGGGCACGGCCAGGAATTCGAAATCGGTCGCTTGGGCTAGGCTGCTTGCAGTGTCTGTAGTTCAGCCAGGCTAATTAAAGTGCAAGGGAACCCAGCCCAGGCGGGCTTTCTTTTTCACAGGGTAGCAACCAAACAAGCGTGCATGAAATCCAGCCACAACCCCAGGCCACGCAAAAGATGCTCACGACGCATAAGCCAAACTGGCCTTATATCTCCCTGGTTCACACATACACATGTCTCGCTCGCGCTATACATATAGACCCATCCAACACTCTCCGCCCTTGTTATCTCTCCATGTGACACGCACCCCCCTAAGTACCACAATCCCTCACTCCATCATAGGCTCTGTTTGGATCCATGGGTTAGAGTTAGTTTGGGTTAGTTTGGAGTCAACTAACCCAAAAAGATCCAAACAGGAGGATTAGTTTAGGTTAGATGCATCTAACCCATCAAAAAAAAACTAACCCATCCAAGAGGTGCTTATTTGGGTTAGTTCTTCTCGGGACCACTAATAAACACTTTTTTCTCTCGCTCTCCCCGCAGCAGATCCCTCCCCACTTCCTCGAATCTTCTCGTCCTCTCCCTCCCTCCCTCTCACACCGCCCGTGAAGGTGCCTCGCCGTATCCGCGCTCCATCTAACCCTGCCATCCAAACACCTCTTTACTTAGAGTTAGTTCAGGGTTAGTTTAGGGTTAGTTCAGGGTTAGAATCTAACTCTAACCTCTAACTGAGTTAGAGTATCCAAACAAGGCCATAGGCGCAAGCACTCCCCCCTCCCCCTCCTAAGTATGATTATCTCTTACTAGCCATCAGGAACACACGTATTGTCTCCTTCCATTCATACGTCTATCTCGATATCTCTCGGGGCATCTTCTATCGCGCACACACCTTGTCACTCGATCTCCCACCCATGTAGTCCCATCATGATCTCTAGGGGATCTCTCTATGACAAACATACACTCTCTCCTCCCCATGTCTGCATTTTCTCTGTACGTCTCTCTCGACCTCTCTCCCTTGTTTGCCAGACCTCTCTTGGCCACGTGCTAGGGGTCTTCCTCTCTCGGTTCCAAACAACCACACACTATCTCCTCACCTTGCCTCCGTTGTCGAAGATGCATGTGTGATATGTTTGCATAAGACATGCACGCTTTTTCTCTACTTTTATCGTGTGTTGTCCATGTCTCTTTCACACACGCACACACACTTTTCCTCTCTCTCTCTCTCTCTCTCTCTCTCTCTCTCTCTCTCTCTCTCTCTCTCTCTCTCTCTCGTTAGGGACTCTGTCACGTCCATAAGCATATGGATGTTTTGAAAAGTCAAACCTCATAAAACTTTGACCAGGTATATGTGGAGAAAAACATTTACATCTGGAATGATCATTAGATACATCACAACATGTACTTACTCATACTATCATTTATCTTTGGTATTGTAGATATAAGTAATTTCTTTATAAACTCGGTCAAAATTTCAAAAGTTTGACTTAAAAAAATGTTGTAACTACATTATCGAACGAAGGGAGTAGCTCTTTCTCTCTCTCTCTCTGCTATCTCTCACGGGCCTCCCTCTCACTCGAACTCTCTATACCGACGGATTATCGCTCCTTTGTGTCAGCGTATAGCTCCGTATATTGTTTAGTTGACGGTCAACCAATCCACATGCTGCGTTGTCATTTCGTGTTACTGTATCTTGGTGTCTGGCCCATGTGGCGGTGGGAGAAAATAAGTAAACTAGAGGCCCATCGACCGCGGTGAAGTAAAAAAGTTGAAACCACTCGGGTAGCACCCTGCGCTAATAAATTGAGGCGCGTGAGGACAAACTTCTTGCGCGAAGGACACACTCGCGCACAATTCACCACTGGCGGCGGCATGCATGAAGGGCCTTTTCGTGCACACCCAGCACACAACACACACCAGCACATGTATACACGGCGTCGCCGCCGGTTGAGATGGACGGCGAGGCAGCCAACAAGCGAGCGGCTCGAGCCAAAACCGCATCCGGTGAGCACAGAGTTCATCAGCAGCCTCCCGATGACATGTTGCTCGTCATCATCGGCCTCCTCCCACCAAATCTGCCGTGCGGACCGCCTGCTCTCCGGCGGTGGCGCCCCTCGGCACTCGTCCCCTCAACCTCACCGTCGACAGCTGCCTCTGCGGCGGGGATTGCAAACACATGGCGCGGTCTCCAAAATCCTTTCATCGCACCCTGGGCCAGCCAGACACCTTGACATCCGCATGTTCAGTACCAACTGCAAGGTCCAACCCAAGTTCGACGAGTGGTTCTTATCCCCCGCCCTAGATCAGCTCGAGGAGCTCAGCTTTGAAGCTGGACGATGTCGCTCTCTGCCACCATCCGAGCTCCGCCTCACGCCAATGTTGCGTCGCGCCAGCTTTAGCTCCTGCTATCTTCCCCAGATTAATGTCGTGCCCGCCCTTCTTATCCCTCAACTCAAGCAGCTCGACCTCTTTGACGTTGTCATCTCGAAGAAGGCTATGGAACACCTGATCCGTAGCTGTACTATGCTCGAGTACCTTCGTCTTGAGCAAATCCACGGGTTCATTAGCCTCCACATCGCCTCGACGAATCTCCGATGGATTTATGTGTCTTGCTGGCCCCGCAACAAGACATCAATTTGTAAGAGATCACTCCAGCTGTTCCACGTTATGGTCATTGAGAATGCGCCTTTCCTTGAGAGATTGCTTGTATCGAATCTAGAAGGTCCAACAAAAATCAGGGTCATTGACGCGCCGAAATTGACAACGTTGGTGTACTCGTCTGCCAAATTCTCCGAACTCTTTATTGGATCCGTAATCGTTCGGTACAGCACTCATCTTCTTCTCTGTCTTCTTGAAATTCACATTTTAAATTTTTCTTGATGTATTCTGACCGTCTTCGAAAATGATTCCCACAAGCTTGACCGGTCCATGCATACGGTGAAGATCTTAGCACTATAATCTATTGGCCCCAATTTGGATCAAGTTGTTGGATTCCTTACATGCTTTCCGTGCGGAGAAGCTACTCATCGAGGTAAAACTTCTTTCCTATAAGTAAGCGGTAATCTGGCGTAGCTCAATTTTTCGTAATTTTCACAAATTACGATGACAAATATAGTGTTCAAAACTGCATCTCGCTTTGCATCGAAAGAAATGTTTTAGTATTTTTTCTCACGTGATCACCTGCATCGTTTTTATGCTGTACTACTATAGTAGCCTAGGCTAGTCATAGTGGAAAGTAACTTAGACTACTCCAATAACTCTATGGTTACCCTAAGAGCAAGTACTACCTCCGTCCAGGTTTACTCTTCCAATTTTGTAGTATCAAAATTTGACCATAGATTTAAATGACAAAATGTTAATGCATGTCACTAAGAACTATATCGTTGGATTCGTATTTGAACATAATTTCAAATGGTGTAATTTTTAGTGACATGCATTGGCATTTTCTTTAGTAAATCTATGGTCAAAAATTATACTAAATACGGTAGTATTCCTCCGTCCCAAAATTCTTGTCTTACATTTGTTTAGATACGGATGTATCTAACACTAAAATGTAACTAGATACATCCGTATTTAGACAAATTTAAGACAAGAATTTTGGGACGGAGGAAGTACAAAAGTGGGCTATGTAGGCCAAAACATGTGCCAAGTTCACTTGTGATGCATTTGGCATCGATGCCCTCCATTGCTCACTGGTGCCCCAATCTGGATCACCTACTTTGCTCGGTGCCAAATTAACTCACATAATGAAAAAACACTGCGTGGGAGAGAGAGAGGACTGAGGCAATAAAAAACACTTGTTTGGGAGAGTGAGAGGCTGGTGTAGTTGGTTTGATTGATTTGTTTATACATGTGGGTCTGTGTGCACAGTGGTGCCAACTCTCTCACATCGCGAGGCGGTGCCAAAATCTTTGATTTGACATTGATGCATATTATGTGGCATACTTTTGTGAAATATGGCATCGGCCACATAGTGGAAGGCAACAAATGCCCAAGCTCTTCACGTGCTCCTAGTTAAATGAGAGAGCAGAAGAGAGAGAGAGAGAGAGAGAGAGAGAGAGAGAGAAGTGAAAAAATATCACTAGCCAGCCAACCCTATCGTATGAGCGAATGATATTGGTACCTCTTGATGACACGGCAATCTTATGTAGCCAGCTGCTCTAATATGTTCTCTTCTTTTGCAGATAAAAAAGACCCAAAAGTGAAAAATGTGATGCACTATAACAATCTCATCGAATGCCTTTATCTCCATCTTACAGAAATTGATTTGATCAACTACCGAGGCAGCACATCTGAGATTAAATTGGCCAGGTTCTTTGTTCTGGAGGCAAGTGTGCTCAAGGTAATGAGGTTTGGCGTTCTCTGGCGCAACAATGAATGGCGTGCTGATCACATAGCGTCTAAGCCTAAATGACAAAGTCTCCGCATAAGCTGAATTTGTTTTGAAACATCAAGTGGCGAGAGACTGAAAATTATTTACCCATTAGTGACTTGTCGAGGCGGTGGATTTTAGTTTGTGCGATAACGTTGCATCCACCTAAAAGTAACGAAAGTTCTTCGTAAACTTCCTAGTAATTCCCTCTTCCTAGGTGCAGCATTACTCCTAACATTTGTAATATCAATTTGAAACTTGTAATATTGTCGTGTCCTATTCCTGCGTTTTCAAAATCCTGCGAATCAAACAGGTCTGAGTTGGTGATGATGTTGTGCCTCCATCTTTCACCAATAGCCGTCGGATCTAGATCGCGCGCATACAAACCAAGCTTCTCCATTTTGCAAAAGATGCCGCACTTGTTCACTATTTACAAACAACTCCTTGTATCTCACAATCAGCCTTATCTCCTCCCCACCACATCTAGAAGGCCGTGGAAAAATCTGGCGTGATGGCCGTTGCCGGAGCCGTCCACCCCCAATCTTAGTGTTTCATGCAATGCACGGGCATCTACGCACGGGAAATTATGTCGAACAGGGCTAGTTGTAAGCAGGCTAGCTCTACAGCCATGATGATAGTGACTGCAGACGGTGAGGCTGACTATGGTATGCCGAACACGGCGCCTATACTCAGTGTCATCTCCGTAGCGAGGTCTTGTCACTTCACCTTTGTGAGGAGCAACACGTAATAATTTGACCAGCGGGTAGTACAAAGGTGCTAGTACTCCTACTACTACATTGGTAATACTACTACTAGTACTAGTAGCACCACCGTCTGGATTTAGGAGTACTACCACGTCCATCTGGATTTTAGTATTTGACTAGCAATATCTAGTAATGCATGTCACAAAATGTACTACTCCTCTCGTAAATAAATACATGGTGCTTTATTCCTATCGGCGAGAGAACTTAATTTTTTTTGCTAACTAGAGTACTAATAGGATTACATGCAATGAATTAAACACTGCATGTCATGTTTGGTAGTCTCAAGTCATTGAAAGCATGCACGGCCCACATCTCTCATTGGTTGATATGTCACGAAATAAGAAACAAGGAGGGAGTTAATGCACCATGCCTAAGTGTTTTGGGGTTATTTGGTTATCGTAATGTGACTTACACAACATTTATGTTTACATGCATTAACATTTTATTAGTTAAATCAAAGGTCAAAACTTGGCGCAAAATGCAAAGGGACCAATAAACCGATAAACATCAAACTTCTCTCATTTGGCCCCAACTAAAGGTCGGTGAGATGACTATCTGCACCGCACGCGGAAGGGACGCAGATTCATTGACTTCGACAACTGCCTTTGGGTGAATGACACGTGGGCCCGGGGTGGCTGGCCCACCTATCATACTGACCAAAGGCGAGTCGATAGAAGGGCGAGAGTAGTATGAAATCCTACGCACCTACGCATGCAAACCAAGGGCAAGAGTGATCGCTCGAATCGCAAGATCAGTTGACTAGAAGCTAAGCTAGACCCATGGAGGCGATGAGCGCGAGCATCAGCCGGCTGTGCCAGATGGTCCACGACGCCGGCCTGCGGCCCGACAACAAGGAACGTCCCTAGGCAGTATTTCTTGAGGCCGCCAGGGCGAGGGGCCGCTTGGACCACAGCTTCGTCTCCTTGTCCGACGAGGTCCTCGTCGGTTTCCTCGACAAGTTCACCGTCGTAAAGAAGCTCATGGACGACTTTGACGTAAGCCTCCAGCCGACGCGCCCAGGCTCTGCGATGCCCGCCACCCTCAACGGCCACTATGGTGACAACCTCTTCGACGCACTGGTGGCCCTGCGAATGCCCGCCGTCACGCCGGAGAATGTCCACCTCGAGGTCGCGCTCGCTGCGCAGCGCCTGGTGCAGCAAAACACCATCGACATAATCACCCACGTTTACGCGCAAATCGTCCACAAGGACTACTACATGCAAGAGGAGAACAATAGGACGCTGGCCTTCTTGGACCGCAGGGCAACCTTGGACGACACTGTTCAGAAGCACGTTGAGCTCGCCGCCAACGCCGCTGCTCCTCACACGTCGGTTGGTGACCCGGTGCACTAGCGTCAAATCCATGTAGTAGTATATGATACTACAGTAATTATCTTACCTTTCACATCAACTTCATAATTTTCATACGTACTCCATGCATGAACGCCGCCAGAACCAAACTTCTCATTACTCTAGGCAAAATCGTTATTTTCTATCTATCGATCGTGCCATGGAGCACAACCAAATTTTACAAGTTACGAGTTCAAAAGGAAAAGCCTGCCGTGTTCGCGTCACACCCCCACACGGTTGGTCCGGCACGCTACTCAAGCGGGAATGTGTGCGGTGTTGCATTTTCACTTACAAGTGGGACCACAGTTGAGCAAACCGACTATCGGCAAACCCCCACCCCGCCCACCGCGCGATGGCTGAGAAAACAGGAGGAAGAAGAGATGGCTGTAGCACGGACTCCAAGAAAATTGGTGTCGGATGGGACTCATGTGGGTGGCGTGTGCGTCTTGCTAGGCGTGAATGCTAGTTATGGCCCATGCCACCCCACTATATCGAGCCTATATCGAGTGCGTAGAACAAATTTCCTCTGATGCGTGCTCAGCCCTCCTCTATCTCTCTTCTAAGCCAGCCGGCGGATCGCGGAGCCCATCGTCTGTTTGCTCACATGCGGTCCCACATGTCGGTGAAAGCATAAGCGGACCCATCGAACCTGCACATCTTTCACCTCGGCGTCTTTGGTGATGAAAAACAAATCAAGAAAGATCTTGGTGGCGCTTTTGGAGTTACTCAAGAGTAGTAAGATTCTATTTACTGATTTAACCCAAGATGCACATCTCGTGGCTTCAACTACCACTCTATTTTCTTTCATGACACGACTGGATCTTTGGATGTCCCACATGTCGGCAAAGGAGGAAGAACCCAACCAAATCTTGGTTGTGCTCTCGGATTAGACTAGTTGTGCTAACTTAAAAATTTATTGTGTACTCCTCCGTTCCAAAATACTTGACTTCCATTTGTCCAAAATGGATGTACCTATATACTAAAACATGTCTAGATACATATATATTTTGACAAATAGAAGGCATGTATT
This sequence comes from Aegilops longissima, assembly GCA_021605205.1. Taxonomy (NCBI): domain Eukaryota; kingdom Viridiplantae; phylum Streptophyta; class Magnoliopsida; order Poales; family Poaceae; genus Aegilops; species Aegilops longissima. The sequence continues at coordinate 476,288,732 of CM038680.1, read as the reverse complement.
GTGCAGCGGAGGAGTAGAATGGATGCATGTTTTTGTATTGGGAAGAAGAGTACATCCATATATTGATAGGCGCAATTTAGTAGATGTTCTATCACTTTTAGCTATACAGAGGCTATAGATGAGATTAGTGCACTTGTTGATACTCCTACTTGGTATGCGTGTTGCTGCTTAGCCGAGAGAAAAGCGGACGGAGGAGTACTAGAATAGAGGCTAGACATGAGACTAGATGCGAGGAAGCAACGTCTACTTCTTTACACTCGAAGAAGAAAGAAGCACACAAGATCGAGCCTCCATGAGATCAACAATGAATGCATCAAGAAGGCACTAATCCAACTTACGGGAGTAGTAAAATGTATTCTTGTGGTTCTTGTTTTCTTTGGTCTTGCTTTTCTAGTCAAAATTATCGTTGGAGTTAAATGCAAAAGCGGAGGTCCGTTTGGGGTCGTGCATTGCAGTTGGCCTTACAAGTGGGACCACATTAAGGAAACCGACTATCGGCAAACCCCACCTCGCCCGCTTGTGCGATGGCTGAGTTAGAAAGCGATGAGGTTGAAGAGATTGCTCTATACGGACTCCAAGAAATATGGTGTCGGATGGAAGTCGTCTTTGGTGGCGTGTGCCGTACTCACGGGCGTGAATGCTTGTTCTGGCCCATGCCACCCTACTACTCCTACTACTTACTATATAGTACTACTAGTATCGAGGATTCGAGGTGCTGGTTACGTAGTAGTACAATATGGCTACAGTAAAAACACCCGCACGACGCGCGAAGCATGTGAAGCTAGTACAAATAGTGTAATGCACGTACAATTATGTATTCGAAAAATATTTTTTTGCCTCGTCGTACCACACACTCACAGAAGCAACTCGAAAGCCATTCATAAATTTAGTAAGTTTATCACAGACATATCATTTTATTACATACAACAGGTCATCAACCCACATCGACAACGAGGATACATTATAAATACTAAAGTTTTAACCACTCAACAAATAACAAGAAATGAAATGAACTTCAACTCAACCATTCCTCGGCGTTGGAAACGCTTGATTTGAACCACAAGTGATTCTCTAGGACGGGCCATCCATTGTCAATCTGGAGACCAACGCAGGACTGATCATCCAGTGAAGCGGCCTACTATATCGATGCCGGGGTAGGGAACCACCCAAATGTCGAGGTATAGACACAGTTGCTTCTCATAAATGGTAGTAACGTTGTGTCAACAGCAGTTGGATCGCTTTTCACCATCATTGGATAGTTTTGTCCAAGGAAGAGCGAGTTTTGTCCAAGACTATCAATTATGTACCAGGGAGAAGGAGTTGGCGCTAGCACACTAGTATCCATCCCGAATACCATGCAACGGGTGTTGGAATAGGTCCGAGAGTGCGACCATGGGAGACTACACCTGCTTCCTTAGCAGTAACATCATCAGTGGGCTGTATACACACGAGAAGAGGTGATCCATCGAAATTAGTTGCCAGGCGCCAAATAGTATATGGGCGCTGCTCGTACTCATGCTCGTGATCATCACCATCATCATCTCCCCCTTGGTTATAAAAATCTTAAAGTATAGGTGGTGGAATGTTCATAGGACCTTGGAAACACAAGAAGAAGGTTAATTAGTAAGGCTGGCCATAGTGGGGGTAACACAAGTAGTATCATGCACTTGGGACTCGCAAACATGCTTATGTGGCAGGCAATTAAGGAAGAGAGAGATGGTTATAGTAACATAGGTAGATACCGTAACATAATAAAGGTGATGCCACTATGTGTCATGCATGGCAATAAATGAGACCACCTATGATACTAATCTAAGATACTATGCACTATAGAGGTAGTAACATAAACTAGTAACATATGCATGTTACTAGTCTAAGTTACTCTCCACTATGACCAGCCTAAAGGGAAACTTGCTAAACCGCATGCATGTGGATGAAACAATTATAATTACGGTGGAAGACAAGCGTGCGAAACAACGAGGATGCCATGCAAAAGCAGTGCCACAGTGGTGGTAGCAAACACAAGGCCCTCGTATTGAATTGCATCACAAGTACTCATCCGTACGTACGAAACTGATTTTGAACAATATCCATCCGGTCAAACAAGCGGCAGCGGCAACAAGCTTGTCGAAGATAGCAACAACTTCATAGTTGTTGTAATTCCAAGCGGTTGGGAACTCGAGAAATTGCTATCTTCCATAGAAGACAGTCACCATGATTGTATTTGAGCGTGCGTACAATACCGGTGTGCTCAACCTCTGGGCGATCTGCTGAGATTTTGGAAGTGGAACCCGGTCACGAGTGTACACATTCACAAGTTCCCACTGCATGATTGGACCCAATGTAAACAACCCAATCTCCATTTGTGCCTGCCCAAGCCTTTCCCTCAGCGATGGCATCTTAACATCATACGTATCATTATCAAGCCGCATCAACTTGCAGGCGAGGCCTCCGTCGTGGCGGCGCCGATCATCGAGGTCCGGCGAAGAAGATAGGGAGATCAAACCGCTCCTTGACTCTTGGGTTCCTTGTAATGATGTTATTAGTTGAGTCGAGAATGGGCTTGAGCGAACCTGCCATGCTAGCCGAGGTGATGGCGTCACACCAATCAATGAGTTCCTCCACCACGTCATCTTTCGGATCGGAGCAAGAATAACGGGTCGTTTCCGTCCTGTTCCTCCATGGAGAAAACGATCGAACAATGGCGAGAAGAAAGGGTGAAGGGCTGAAGGAAAATGGAGGAGGAGAGGAAGAGCGTCGACAGCGATTCAAATCGAGAGGAAAAGCGAAGAGTCGGTGGGCGGTTGCCGGTTGCCACGATTCACGAAGGGGCGCCCCGGCCTACACGCCGGTTCGGAAATACTCCTACTACTCGCGGTCGTCTCACTGATATGTTGGAACGGGACCACATGTCAACAAAACATGGTGTGTAATTTCTCGTGCAAAATGCGATCTGGCCGCGTTGGCCCGAGGTGCCGCATTAGTTATCGACCTTTATTTTTTTAATGGCGTGTCGTTCAATTTTGAAGCACGACTAACTGGTACTGTACGCAGAGAAAATATGAACTACTCTACCACTACTCCACCTCCAGTACTAGTAGTATAAAGAAGATATATAAATTTGGAGCTTGGCGCTTTCTTGCCAAGGGCTGCCCACTTGCTTCTCACACTACCACCCTCTCTCCAGATCTAAAAAGATGGCCCCTCTCTCCTCCTCACGGTGATCACAGATCCGCGGGAAGAAAAGGGCGTGCAGCGTTGGCCTTTTCGTCGTCGGCGAGCAAGGTCACTTAGCGGCGACAAGGCCGTCCTCTCGGACCTAAGCGCCCAGCTGGATGGCCTCCATCCCCAAGCTCGCTGCCGTCAGTGTGTGGGGAGGGCGGCGACCACGGCGAAGCCACTTCCGCCGACCCTCGGGTATGCTACCTCTTTTGAACCATACCCTTGTTCTATTGCCCCATCCGCGCGTCGTTGCATGTGGATCTTTTTCCACTCCACCATCTTCCCAATTTGCTATCCTCTGCTTCTGCCACGCGCATGAGCGAAAACCATAATTTGCACTATTAAAGGAAACCCTACTTCATGCAGACTAATGCATATGCAGGTTGAATAAGGAAGGAAGGAGGCTGTACTATCCAAGAGAGTAGGCATCGAACCCGCATCTAGGTTGAAAAGGGAAAATCAGTAGCTAAGGAGCAGTCTCGTGTCTCTTGGTTGAAGAAGGGTAGAAAGGCATGACAACGCAATAGAGAATGACCAGGTCGATCGGTTTGTTGTCCTCACATAGGAAAAAGGTGGCTAAAGAGAACAAAAATGGGGCGTAATCCACATATGCTGCCTGGATATTTGTTGCTCGGGCAACCATACCTCCCTCACCACTCTGCGTTAGTGGAGGTACATCGTCTTGGTGCGCCCTTGTCGAATAGGCCTCCCATGCTCTTATTGCCACTTTTTTGCTGTTATTATGCATGGCAGTCAAGTCAAGCAATGCTACTGCTAAAGTGATGCCACATTTAACTAATGCGCTCTCGGTCTAATGCCACCGATAAATTTAAGCAATGTCATTTAATGTCCTTTGGATTATTTCAGGGTTAGTTGTTGATTGTGGATGTATTAAAGATTTTTCAGCTAAGGCATTCTAATCTTTGTTGCACACCGATATACCAACGATGAAACTTGTTACTACCTTCAGATTTTTGCCTTTGTTAATGCTTATAGATTACATACCTCACTTTCATGAGATAAGTTAATTTTTTGTACAGTGTCACCAAAATGCCAAGGCGCTGATGTCATTTTATTTTGGTTAAACTGCATGCAGACAATTATGAAGACAAGAGGAAAGGTCAGAGTGGGCACCTCCTCCTCCGGTTGTTCTCTTGATTAGATTCGATCAAGTTTTTATGTTTGATCGATTATCAAGATTGGGATAGCAATTTTAAGGTCCCCGAGTTGAAATGATATTTACCTTGGAGGTACATGGTTTGCAATTTTTATACTGTCATTAGTTAATAATGCTAGTTACCTTCAGACTTTTGTATTTGGTTTAATGCTCATGCACAGCTAGTATACCAATCTTTGAAACTTGTTACCTTTACATTTTGTATTGTTAATTCTTATAGAAACCTTCGATTGCTAGAGTTTATTGAAATCTGTTCAGTAAAACCATTGTCTTGTACCTGTAATAAACTAACTACTCTACTCTTGCACTAGCCCTTTGGATTAGTGTATATTTGTAGTATTCGAATGGTGTTGCATTAGCGTATGGACATAAATAAAGTGTGGCAAGATTTCCCAGATATGTGCTCAAGAAAACTACTACCTGTTTTTCTAAATACTAGGCGTTTGGTACTTTAAATTGAACCATGAAAATGTCTTATATTAAGGAACAGAGGGTTTAGAGTTCACTCAAATTATCCGGTAAAGCTAGTCACACCTTTGTTAAAATTAATGTTCATTATATTATCGGAGGAGGTGCATATGTTTGTCTCTAATGCTGTCTACTACATACCCGACATCATGATGTAATGTTAAGTCATTTCCTTTTATGCAGTGTCACTTAATTGTCAAAGCGGTGATGGCATTTTATTTTAGTAGAACTGCACAAAATTTGCTTAAAAGAAGAGGAAAGGTCAGAATGGCTCAGTTTTTGAGAAAAAACTATGTATGCCTTCGACATCACCGTTGTTTCTTTATTTATTCCTTCAAACAGGTGGTTAGAAACAGTCTTGCTACCTTTTCCCATTAAGAAATTGGAATGCTTATATTTGTGAGTCTATGCTTCAACTAGTGCCACTTTTATAGTAACCACACTTTCAATATCTATGCAAACAGGGATGCTCGATTTTAGTGGAACTTCACAAAAAGTCCAACTGGTTCAACATTAGGAGCATGTTCTTTTCCAAACCTTTATATCCAATTGGTGGCACTATGAGATGTTCATTACGAAGGTACATGGTTTGCTACTATCTTGCTACTCTTTTTGTACTGTCATTAGATAGTAATACTAGTGGTTTGCATGTGAATTTATTGGCAGGGTGGACCTACATTGGAGGTGCAGGACAGGATTCAATGATTGGATGCTCAATTTTGGTTGTATCAATTTCACCTCTTCCATCACTGCGAACATGGTGTGGTATATGTTTACTAATTGCTTGATATTTGTGCAGACAGAGATGTCTGCCCCTTGCTATGTGGCAAACAAACAAAGTGTCCGCAATTTTGGTTGAACTACACAAGAGAATAGTATAGTCACTGCATGCAGTGCCATTTGAAAATAGACACAAAGATTGGATAGTCACTTCATGGACTGCAGAAAAGTAATCTTGTACTATTTCTTGGCCAACACTAGGTGCTTCATTGCTTTGGTCTGATTATACAATGGGCATCATTTTCCCTAAGTTAAAGTTTGTATTCCGAAAATAGTCTCGCGGTGTGATTGAGAGAAGACCAAATCATATTGCAGTGGATGTTCCTACATCATGTGTGGTTCATTCTCATGGTTCCAGCTGTTGGTGAAACCACTTACGTTTGCAAGAGGAATTGTAGACTTCACAAACAAATTTGTCTTTCATTCTGTACTGAATGTTGGCCAAGAGAAGCATCCATGTTAGTAGGAAGAACAAATGTTTTTTCTAGATCTTTGCTTTTGAGCTACATATTTGTATATGATCTGTGAATCATTGAGATGCATTAACATGTTGATCTTATGTATGGGAATCGTACTAGTTAGTTTTAGTTGCGACGCAAGATCCGAAGTGGATGATCTTTGCTTTTAAAGCTACATATTTGTATATGATCTGTGAATCATTGAGATGCATTAACAGTTACTTATTTCTGTTTGCTCAGTGTTTACAAGTTATTGATCGATCACTAGCTAGCCTACAAATGCGCTCCTGGCAGTTTTATTTGCAACGCAAGATGCGAAGTGGCAGTTTTTTGAATAAAAATGCCTACCTCTGAAGAAACTGGCAAGCTACACTACCGATCATACACGGATAAAAATGCCTACCTCTGAAGAAACTGACAAGGTACACTATCGATCCTACACAGATAAATAGCAGATCACGCACGTACTACCTCCTTTCTGGTTTGCAGGGCTCAATTCAAGAAACGACCTACTCGATCCTACACGAATAAATAGCGGATCACGCACGTACTAGTACCTCCTTTCCGGTTTGTAGGGATTAATTCAAACCTCTCACCAACCAAGGTACTCCCTCCGTCCGGGTTTATTAGTCCCGTGAGCAAAGCAGCGAGACCAAGGCATGGCAATAATTAACGGCATGCAGAAGTTTAAGCCTAATTAATTCCATCGATTTAAGTGGCTGCATCGTGCCTCGGCTGCGACTCGTTGCATGCTGCCAGCGTCTTGCTGCGGCGATTACGAGTGCTGCATGCAGCTGGCCGTAATTAAGGCAGCTAACGGATGCGAAAAAGATACGCTTTAATTGTTGCGGGCTTTTTAAATCCGTGAAATCATTATTGACAAGGAGGAGATGATTCAAGTGCACTCGTTTGACCGCCATGCGGCGTGCGACCCGAGCGGGACGGGGCGGCACGATCATAATTTCAGTTTCCCTAGTTTCCCACGGCAAGCTGGCGCGCTAAGCCATTATGCATTGAATTCGATGACCGTCGCGCTACCTTCCCCTATAAGTATTGTTTCCGTCCTTCTCGGTGCCACCTGACCCAACTCGCCATATCCTCATAAGCCCCCACCGGCCCGACATCGCTTCGCCACGTCCGCCATGCCCCGCCCGTCCGCGGTGGCGGCTTTGGGCGGTCACCGCCGGAACTAGTGTTCGGTTTTTCACCGGAAGGCAGACGGAGGGAGGAGGCATTCTATCTGTCTTTAGATGGCAAAGCGCAGATCGAGGAGTTGTTGGAGCGCGACCGCATGGCGGAGGAGCAGGAGTTGTTGGAGCGCGATCGCCTGGTGGAGGAGCAGCGTATCGCCAATTTGCGCCGCCAGCGGGACATGGAGCAGCAGCGCACCGACGCTCTAAGTTGTGAGTAGAGCGCCCGCAACTGGGCCGACTACGTGGAGGCCGGCGCCCGGCAAATAGCCCTGGAGGCTGTCGGGCACGCACGCATTCGCGACGCTGATTTTTACTACCAGCTCGTCAAGTGGGTTTCCCGCTTGGAAGCCGAAGCTTCGGTGGACCACGCCGGTATGGAAAGGGCCAATGCGAGCGAGCGATGCGCCCTATCGCACCTCTGCCAAGTCCGAGGCGAGGCGCAGGACGCCGGTGCCGGTGCCGGCGTTTAGCGTGTACCACAGATGGCGGCCGACATCGTCTAGTTAGCTAAGAGTAAGTTAGTAATTGTACGCTACTAGAGTATTAGTGGGAGTAGATAGTTAACTTGGCTCTGATGGTTGTCAACGTGGAAGTTTAGTACTCTATATGTGGATCAGACCTGTTACTTTGCTCTGAATGTTGAACTTTCCGTTTGAACGTATGGAATGGGTTGTTATTTTTTTAAATGGGTTGTATTTGTCCTCCACGAGTTTAGAGGCTGACTTGTGGGCCTAGCAAGTTGACGCGTACACAATCAGGAGATGATTGTGCGTGGAGAGGATGACAGCGAGGGACCCGCCAAGGTCATGGCGATGCACGCAAGCAAGTGCCTCCTTATTTCAAGCCAATAAAAAATGGCTCCTCCTAGTGGATTTCGACATCTGGGTCCCATGCCATTGTCAACGTAGTCAATAAGCGAGAGAATTACTGTGGCGGTGACACGGGGACCCGACAGCTCGCCCATTATTTTGTTTTGGGTTAATTTGATAAATGCCTCAGAAATGCCATCGCAATTTCCAAACTTTGAAAATGCCATTTCATGCCATTTCTAGTGGCATTTTTCAAGTCCGGAGTGGCATTTTCAAAGTTTGCAAACTGCGTGGCGTTTTCAAAGTTTGCAAAATTGCAATGGCATTTTCAAAGTTTGGATATTGCAGTGGCATTTTATGAATCGCCATAATTGGAGTGGCATTTATCTAATTTGTTTTTGAGGCGAGGCGGTGGTGTCAAGCTGGGCTGTGCGGGACACTCGGCCTGTCTAGACAACCTTTTCTTTTATGTTTACCACAGACCAGCCCGGTAGTTTTTTTCTTTTTGAAAATGGCTAGCCCAGTTTTTTGTGATTTTTCAAGTAAGTCGCTTTATCAGGCCTGTTGGGCTACAAATCTTTCAAGGCGAGGAGAGATTCATTATTTGGCGAGAAAATAGCCTATCGGTAATGAGAAATGGGTTGTACATTTTTAAACACATCAAACGGCAATTAGTTTCAAATATCTTTTTTTCATTTCGAGATTTTAAATTGCATTGATATTTATGCGTGGACAATTTATTGGATTTTATATTGATATACATTTATTTTTTAAATCAGTATGAATGTGACTCGAAATTTCGGGATTAAAAACAGTTCAGACCGCACCGACATATGCGAAATTTTGTATAATTTTTTAACCATGGCCACAATATGGGATGTAATGCTAACAAAAAGAATATGGGCTCCAAAAAAACCCGTAAGAATTAGCAAATGGGTTGTAAACTATTTGAAATGATGGCAGATGGGGTGTATGCTATTTCCCACAGATTTGAGGCTTTCCACAGATGGCCTGTATACTGTTGGATGTCCATCCAACGGCCGTCGTGCTTCTTCAATCTCTGCTCTTCCTGCTCCAGCCGCTCAAACAAGCGCCGGCGGGACTGCCTGCTCCCTCCTCCCCACAGTCGTGCTGCCGCGCAGGCCTCACCGCCCTACCGTACTCCCATCGCTGGCCTAGCCATCCCTCTACTCACCCACAGACCCACACCTGCTGTTATTCTCCGGCGACGGCAGACGAACCAGTAAACCCTTGTACAGTCGTACTCCCCTCCGCGTGGGAAACAACTGTCGAGTCCTCCCTGCCTCCGTGTCGTTCCCTTCCTAGGCCTCACCGTCGTCCACCGCCCTGGTGCTCTCGGCGTGGCGTGGTCAACGTGGTCAACGACCGACATGCATCTGAAGTGGACTGTACGTGGAGAGGCTGACAGCTGGGTCCACGGCCGCAGGCAAGGAAATGCCTCCTTATTACACGCAAAATAATGATTCCTCCACCTGACATCTGGGACCCACCGAAAGGGCCTCTGTATTTCACGAAAAAAACGTTACCGCCTCTGATAGCTCAGACCCACCAGCTATATCTTCGCACGCAAGGAAGTGCCTCCTTATTACGCCCAAAAAAAATAATACTCCCCCTGCTAGCTGGGACCCAGTATAGTGGGCCTACTAAGTTGACGGGGATGAAGAGCTTTGTCAACTTAGTCAATATGCACGATTCTAGCTCGACTAACCGTATGATGTCCATCCAACGGCCGTAGTGCTTCTTCAACCTCTGGTCTTCTTGCTCCAGCCGCCAAAGCGATGCGGTCATGCCGCTGCTCCGCCTCCGTGGCGGCTGTGCTGCCACGGAGGCCTCACCGCCCCCATACTACTCCCACCGCTGGCCAGGCCATCCCTCCACTCCACTCACCCACACCCCCTGTTATTCTGCAGTGACGGCAGCGCAGCCGAACCAGTGAACCCTCGTACTCCTCTCCGCGTGGGCATCCACTGCCGTGTCTTCCCCGGCTCCGCGTCGTCCCCTTCCTAGGCCTCGCCGTCGTCCACCGCCGTGGTGCTCTTGGCATGGTCAATGTGGTCAACGACCGAATTCCATTGGAAGAATACTGTACGTGGAGAGGCTGACAGCTGGGTCCACGGCAGCCGCAAGGAAGTGCCTCCTTATTACACAGAAAATAATTATTCCCCCACCGGACGGGCCACCAGTATTTCGTGAAAAAAAACGTTTGCCCCTGACTGCTGGGACCCACCCGACGGGCCACCATATTTCGTGAAAAAACGTTCCCCCTGCTATCAGCTCGGACCCACCGAAAGTGCCTCCTTATTACGCACAAAAAAATGAATATCCCCTGCTAGCTGGGACCACCTTGGTGGGAGGCTGACTTGTGAGCCTACTAAGTTGACGGGGACGGAGGGCTTTGTCAACTTAGTCCATATAAACGATTCTAGCTCCAGTGACCGTACGATGTCCATCCAACGGCCGTAGTGCTTCTTCAACCTCTGGTCTTCTTGCTCCAGCCGCCCAAAGCAGCGCCGGTCGTGCCGCATGCTCCTGCCTCCCGTGGTCGGATGTTCTGCCGCGGAGGCCTCACCGCCCCCTACTATTCCCACCGCTGGCCAGGCCCTGTGGCAACGGCAGCCTCACACCGCAGCCGATCCAGTGAACCCTCGTACTCCTCTCCGCGCGGGCTTCCACTGTCGCATCTTCCCCGGCTCCCCGTCGTCCCCTTCCTAGGCCTCGCCGTCGTCCACCGCCCTGGTGCTCTCAGTGCGGCGTGGTCAACATGGTCAAGGAACGACTTCCATCAGACGTGGACTGTATGTGGAGAGGCTGACAGCTGGGTCCACGGCCGCAGCAAGGAAGTGCCTCCTTATTACGCGAAAAATAATTATTCCTCCACCTGACAGCGGGGACCCACCGGATGGGCCACCGTATTTCATGAAAAAAACGTTTCCCCCATGACTGCTGGGACCCACCAGCTACACCTTCGCACGCAAGGAAGTGCGTCCGGGCAAAAACGATTAAGCCCGATTGCTGGGACCCACCAGCTACATCTTCGCACGCAAGGAAGTGCGTCCGGGCAAAAACGATTCGCCCCGACGGTGATGGGACCCACCAGCTACATCTTCGCACGTAAGGGCTGCGCTCGGGCAAAAAACGATTCACCCCGATGCTGGGACCCAGAGCTACATCTTCGCACGCAAGAGGAAGTGCCCGCAAAAACGATTCCCCATTGCTGGGACCCACCAGCTACATCTTCGCAGCAAGGAAGTGCGGCGGTCGGGACCCACCTGGTCGAAGCGTACATAGCGTTGTCATTCAGTCGCGACGATATGCGTACATCTTGGCCGATGTAGAGCGCGCCGACGTAGCATGTACACGCACGATAGCGGCGAGGGTGCAAGAAAGAAAATACAGCCACGCACGTACATACGAGCATTGTCTCAACGCCTACTCGGCGCATACGTACATGGCTGGGTCGGAACGGAGAAACAGCGTCGTCGTCGTGTTCATGGGGAGCCAACCGGCTGGGTCGAACGGAATGCGTGGTCGTGTTCATCGGGAGGGCTTGGGACGGAACAGGCGATGGAAGCGAGGCCTAGCGTATCACTGGCGGAGGAAGCGGCCTTGTGTTCGACCCGCCACGTTCAAACGGGATCCTGTTGATCGGGAGGGTGTGGCGTACCTCAAAACAGAGGAAGCGGACCTCCCACGGTCAAAGCAGGGTCTGTTGATCGGGAGGGTGTGGTGTACCGCAAAAGCGGAGAAGCGGACCTCCTACGGTCGAAACGGGGTCTGTTGATCGGCAGGTGTGGCATACCGCAAAAGCAGACGGGTGGACTTGTGTTGGGCGCCACGGTGAAACGGGGTCCTGTTCATCGGGAGGGTGTGGCGTGCCGCAAGCAGGACTCCATGGGATCTGTTCATCTCCACCGTCGACCTCCTCCGGCCTCCACGGGCTACCGTCAACCTCCTCCGGCCTCCACGGGCTCCTATTCATCCAGCCTCCACCGCGCTACTCCACCGTCTCTTGTTCAACCACCCTCCACGGGCACCCCTCCACCGTCTCTGTTCATCCAACCCTCCACAAAGACGGGGTCTGTTCAACCACCCTCTCTGACCACCCCTCCACCGTCTCTGTTCATCCAGCCCTCCACACCATGGGGTCCTGTTCATCCAGTGGCAATGCCACCGCTCACTATTCATCCAACCCCCGCAACACTCACTGTTCATCCAATCGATAGGCTTGATTAGCAGCAGAGCGAAGAATCGCTCCATCGGGTTCAGTTAATAGCCATCGATCGATCGCTCGGGTTCAGTAACGTGTAGCCTGCAGTGCAATCGCTCGGGTTCAGTTAGAGCCCAACGCCTCGCTCGGGTTCAGTTAGAGCCAACACCTCGCACACATGTGCATACGCGTACGAGAGAAATGTGCATCGCTCGGCCCCCGACCTCCCACCGTAACCGGCAACTCCCCGAAATTTTCCTCCCCCTCGCTTCTACCACGGTTTTTTCCGTCATGGACAGCCCAAAGAATGTCATGCAGCTACGTCTCCGCCCGCCCAGACGAAAAGCCCATTTCTGTCATGATTTTTGTCATAGAAGTAGGAGCCCACCACATCTATGATGATACGGGTTTTGTCACAATTATCGTCATAGAAGTGTCATATGTATGATGAAAAAAAATTGCTCGCCCAAAATGTCATGGATGTGTCTTTTTTGTAGTGCATGCGAAGGTTACGGTGATCCCGTATGTACTCCAAAGCATGTGGTGTAGGACATAGAATCCATCATTAAGATAATCATTGGTTCTTTGGATGCAATGAAGTCGGTCTTATGGCTGAAGGCGACCTGCTGCCCTTCTCTTCTTGTCCCCGACCTCTCACCCCTTGCTTGGTAGTAAAACATAGCACTGTCGAGAACATCCTTGATGTGGGTGTAATCCTTTTGTGAATGTTCTTGACAAGTCCAAGTAAAGAGCATGGGAGAATCGGGGTAGAGGATGATGAGGACGGGCGCGCCGCGCTGCATAAAATAAGTACACCTCAAATTAATTAGCCTCCACCATGCAAATGAATGATTGAAATCGAAGGAAGGATAGCAGCGCGGATGACTTACACGGATGATAAGGCACGAGAATCGCCTCCTTGTCCTTATTGGCGAGCATGAAACCGGCGATGTAATCCTCGCGTATTCACCGTGCTTTGCGCAGACTCCCAAGAAGCCCTCGTGCATGTAGTACGGGTCAGCGACACATATATGAGGTATCTGCTCAACCCCGATGATGTAGTTCATGTGCAAGGCATAAAGGTGGACAAACGTAAAATCCAGCTTCTTCACGTGAAACATGTCGAATATGTAACTGAATCAGAGGAAGAACTTATCCGCGGGGAAGTAGTCGATGTACGACATATGCCGCGGAACGTTAACAACGTAGAGTGGGTATCCTGGATCTTTCGAGGCTATGAGGCCTTTCTCTACCTGCAGCACATCGTCATGTAGTCTCCTTAGATCACCGAATCTGTCCCGTAGCACTGTTGCAGGTAGGATTGGTTGATCGAGGATATGCCATTTATCCGCATCGGGGATATCTATACGGTCTTGAAGCCGAGGCTGCTGAGGCGGCTGGATCATAGAATCAGCTTTTTTGCCTTTCCTCGCTCTCTTCCTAGACTTATTTACTACCGGAAGGTCGTCCATAATACGTTGAGACGGCAATTCAGGCACCAACTCATGACGCTCAAACCCTGAGGAGGCGCCAGTATAGACATACTGTTCAGCGCCATCGTCATCCTCATCCTCATCCATAGCGACGTCATCAGCGACTAATGGAGCCTCCTCCTTACCCCGTCCGCTATCACCCAACTCGATACCCGACGCTAATTGGGTAGGTGGGGTGTTGATGTTCATACCTTGATGAGGCTGCGTGCTTGTGGGTGTGCTCCCGGCCGCCTCCAGACGAAGCAGACTCTTTGGCCACAACAGGACCCACCCATTGCAACAAGCACCAAGCCGCCGCGGGGTCTCGTCGTCATCCCCCACTAGTATTAGAGGAGGCAAATTCTCGTGGCCCGGTTTGACACTGTCCATAGAAACCTTGAAGACGTTCGGGGGGATCGGTCGGCTGTGGAACAATAGTTCCTTCGGCTCCATTATCGTCGCCTTCCCCACGTCCACCTTCTAGTCACCGATGGTGTACAATATGGTGCACGGGGTTTCGTCGGCCTGGAAAGAAAAGTCTGCGATGTGAGACATCCAAAAGGCAACGAAAATGGGAGATTATACATTTATATTGAAGGGGGCCGGTGTGACAGATACCGTGAGGGCGTCGAGCTCAGCCAAAGACGAAGCACCGCCGAGCACGTCCGGTGCGGGAGCCGGTGCGGGAGCAGGTGCTGGTGCAACGCTAGTCGAGCTGCTCCCCAAGAAGTCAGCAAAGGGAAAGTCCTCTGCATTTTTTTCTTGATTTTGCCTTGTCCAAGTGAAAACGGCCGGAACCAAGGAAGTAGACAAATCTGCAACCACCTATTTTGCGGCAGCTACCGCTGTTGCGACTGTCTGAGATGATTTCTTCTCAACCGCAATCTCAACCTTCTTGTCGATGTTTTCTTCAGTTAACCTTCGTCTTTCCTTTCTCTCCTCCGTGGTCTCACGGTAGTACTTCCTCCACGTGGCGCCGTCTTCGACACCGTGCACGCGTCCATACGACGGTCGAGTATCCACCGGTTGTCGTTTCAATATGTTCAACGCCCGGTTGAATGGAGTGTCCCACTTGGGACTCGCCAATGCCTCAGACGGCGAGTCGCTTTCGGCCGCAATCCTGTGCTGCTCTCTCTGCAAAAGGCACAAGGATTGTTTACAAATATGACTAACGTGCAATGAATTGATCGAAACTAAAATTACCAGCAGTCTCATGAACTCCGTAATGACCGGTTTTGTCTCGTAAACCTTCTTCACTGGGTCCCAACGGTGCCGGGCCCTGAGGACGTCATGCTCCTGCGGGACGGTGAACTCCGCCAAGGGGTCTGGGATTCCCAGACTCGCGGTTTCCGCGTCCTCCTTGGCCCATTTGGACCTCTATCCGCCGTAACCACGGCTTCCGAGGTGGAGGCTCCCAATGTTCCTCTCTTGTAGCCCCTTCATGTACTTAAACTTTTTTTGGCAGCTTCAGCCTCGCAAGCCTCCTTCAATATTTGAAACTGCTCTTCCATGATTGTCGGATTATCCTTTACAATCTCGGAGTAGGGTTCCTTCTTGTCGATGATATTTGCTTTCACTCGATATTTCCAGGCGGCCAACGCGTCGCTAAACTTGGTCATGGCGTGTTTGTTTATCTTCTTCATTGCCGGGTCCTCATCTGGATCTTCATAATCCTTCTCATTCCGGCCCGGGAACAAGAATATCTGGTGAAACTTCTTTAGGAGGGAGCTCCTCATATTTTCTATCTTCTGTAGTTTCTCATCATTGATGGTGGCGGTTGTCCGTACGATGCAGCCTATTTGATTGCCGTAGCACGAGCGCGCTTCCTCGGGCGCCTTTGGCTCAAAATTGCCGTCGTCCACCTCCGTGACCACCAGTCTAGTAGTCCTGAGTTTGTTAGGAAGCCATTGCCTCTTTGCTTTCGGTTCTATAGCGGCTCCGCTCCCCGAGGCAGCGCCGGTCTCGATGCCGGTCTGAGTCTCAACGCCGGTCTTAGTCTCAGCACCGGTCTGCGTGTCGGTCTCAGTCCTCGATGCCACCGGTGGGCCCAGCAACAACATCGGTTGATCGTCGGCAAGGCTAAAATATTTGTCTGCCGCCCGGTAGACGTCGTCGCAATCACCAGAACCCTGTCCTTCATCGTTGCTAGCCATGTTTCCTATGATTAAATCTATTCAATTAATTCTAGACCTAATAAAATGAATAATGACATAAAAAAGGCCTATTGTTCTGCAGGAACGTTGACTCCTTCGAGTGCGGCAAATCCCGGGCACTCGATATGTCCTAGTTTGTAGCACAAGTCATGCCGAAATTCACGAAAAATTTCGGCATGAACTTTGCTAAAAAGTGGACAAATCGAGAACCTGAAATTTTGGAGCAGAAATAAATCAACATTCCGCAAAACATAGGCCACTCAGCTTCATTCACTGAAACAACAAAGCCACTTGGGCACAATCGAACCACTTCAATGAAAAGATATAACATGAGCAAACACTATTGAGGAATTTGCATATAACATGGCCACTTCAATGAAGAGATATAATCAACAATAATGGAATATGCAAATGAACATCAATGACATATATCATATAAAAACAATCTTGTTTTTTGTTTACATAGCAACAATTAGTTTGACCAAGTTTTTGAAAAGAAAAACAATTCTGTTTTTTGTTTATAGCTAAATGCAATAGCTACTGTTTTTTCTTTATAGCTAAATACTTTTGTTTTTTGTCTAGAGCTAAAAGTCTAGGAACTACATTTTCTCTAACCCTTCTGACCTCACCAAAATTTCCACAGCAAGACCTTAGTACCTACACCCAATTTCTTCAAAAATATTCAGGTCCATAGTCCAAATAATTCAAATTTCATTTGAATGAAATTTGGAACAAATTTAGGTCCGTAGTCCAAATATTTTTTATAGATAAGTGTTTTTTGTTTATAGCCTCTATTAATTTAAATCTAAATGCTACTATTATTTATATACCCTCTATTAGTTTAAAGCTAAATGGAATTATTGTTTAGGCATTTTCATAAAAATTGCCCTAACTAATTTCCTAAAAAATTGCTAATCATTTTTCCTAAATGCTATAAAATGCCTACTGCCCTAAAAAAATCTAGGGTTCATATGAACATCAACACAGTATCAACATATATATGAATTGCCCTAGCAGAGAGAGAGAGAGGAGGGTAGGGGACAGGAGAGGCAGAGCCTTATGGTCGGCGGCGAGGGCAGGCTCTGGCTCGGGCGGCGATGGCGAGGTCGAGGGCGGCGGCGGTGAGCTCGAGGGAGGCAACTGTGAGGTCGACGACGGCCTCGGGTGGCGGCTGTGAGGTCGAGGGGGCGGCCTCGGGCGGCGGTGTGGTCGTCGGCGCGGCGGCGGCGGTGTGGCAAGGCGCCTCGGGCGGTGGGGTGTGGTCAAGGCGGCGACGGGCATGGCGATGGAGCAGTTGGGGACAGGGGGAGTAGAGAGGGGGGGGAGGACTTAGCGAAATTTTGAGCCCGGGCTGCCGGAATTTGAGTCAAACTAGCAGTAGCACGTTTTGCCGAAACGCGCTATAGCTAAGATAGCTATAGCGTGTTCCAGAGAAACGCTCTACAGCTATCCCTTTCTGTTTTATTTTTCTTTTTCTTTTGTTTTCTTTAGATTTTCTTTTTTTAATTTCTCCTTTTTCTATTTCTTTCATTTTCATTTACTTTTCTACTTATTTTTCTATTTATTTTCTTTTTCATAGCAGTAGCGCTCTACAGCATAAATGTGCTGCTACAATGTTTTTAGCAGTAGCATGCTTCTAGGAGAACCGCTACTACTATTCCTAGCCTACCGGCATTAGTGAGGGAATTTTAGTAGTAGCGCTTTTCTGTGAAGACGCGCTACTGCTAAAACAATTGTTGTAGCGTGGTTTTGCAACAAGCGCTACTACTAAGTAGCGCTAGCGCCGAGTTTTGACCAACGCTACTGCTATACCTCTGTGTATAACGTTTTCCCTAGTAGTGTATCTTTGAAGTTCTGAATGAACCAGGCTTTTAACTCTCCCCATGACCCGATGGAATTAGGTGGTAGCCCCTTCAACCAAGTGCGGGCAGTCCCATCCAACATCATGGTGAAGTACTTGGCCATTGCAGTGTCATTGACCTCCAGTAACTTCATAGCCATCTCGTAGCTTTCAATCCATGCCCCGGGTTGTAAGTCGGCCGTATAATTAGGCACCTTCCTAGGTCCTTATAAATCCTTGGGAAAACGCTCGTTACGCAGAGCTGGCACCAGACAGGGGACGCCTCTGGTCCTGGTGGCCACACCTGCCTCAATAGAAGTCGTCGGGTAAACCGGATAACGCTGGTAAGTCGTCAGCTGAGCCGCCTGCTCAGCCGCCTGCTGAGCCGCCCGCTCAGCCTCTTGACGTATTCTGTCCTGCTCCACCAAGTTAAAGGCTCCATTGCACGCTGGTTCATGACCGCCTGGCAGGTTACGGCGCCGGGCGTTGCTTGAAACGGCCGTTGAGTCCATGTGCCTGCTATAACTCGGGCTCCGGCTTGAACGGGGGGTTGAATGAATCCTGTCCTGGCTATATGAATATGCCTCCTATTGTGCTAAAGCCGTCTGAAGAAGTTCTCTAACCCTGCGGGTTTCAATCGCCGTCGGAGAGTCGCCCTCTACCGGGAGAGCCGCTAGTCGTGCCGCCGCAGCGATCATGTTCTCCAACGGGTGAATAATGACCCAGTGGTGATGGTACATACTGAGGCGGAGTAGTATTCATGCGGGAAGGCCCCATCACCTGCGGTTGAACCGGCGTCCCAACCCCGGGTGCCGCAACACGGTCTAACTCCGGTGGGTTACTGGGCCCTGCACCGGATGTATGGAAGAGGTTTTGAGGATCATAAACCGGAGGGAGCCGAGACTGAGTCTTCTGGTATCTTCTCCTCATGACCTCATTGGACGCATTCTGATCCTGCGTGAGCCGGAAAGTCTGCGCCTGAATCCGCTGAACCTGAATGTCCAGAGCCGCCCGCTCTGCGGTCATTCTGACATCTTCCGCTGCGAGATCCTCCTTGGCCTGCACTATATCTAGTTTCAACTGCGCCACTTCTGCATCATGTTGAGCTTGATCCGTCGGGTTGACCACGGCGGTTAACAGAGCAGTCATTTTATCCGTGAGATCCATCAGCACCTGAGCCGGCGAGCGCACAGGGCCTCCTGCCCCAGCCGCTGCTGACCCGGAGGTTATTGATGCCGCAGTTGTGGAGTCTTGAATAGGTTGCGTGCCAGCCATGAAGATTCCGACCCTGCTCGGCGGCTCAAAGAGATCCAGAATACTGCTGCCATCCGAACAGCCCCCAAGCCCGTCGTCTTGCGGTTGATACAACGAATCCGTCTCACATGTGGATGACTCACCATCAGAATAAATAGCCGTCTCACCGCCAGATGCAGATCCTTCAGAGAGTCCTCCGTGGATGACTCCCACGAAGTCACGCTTCACAGCAGGTAGAGCCCGGGCAGGTCTCGCACGCTGAGCCGTATCGACGAGGTCGGTGCAGATGTCCGGCTCAGGGCCCAGCTCGCCGATCTTGCTGATGAAGACGTGGATTCCGCTGAAGGGGACCCGGTACCCGTACTCAATTGAGCCGGCATCGGGGCCCCAGCCTGCATCATTGATGTAGAGCTTGCCGCGACGACTCTTGGTCATCCGGCCCACAGTGTATCCCTTGAGCCCTTCGAAGCTGCCCTTCAAGAACTCAAATCCACCGTGCGCTGGCCCCACGGTGGGCGCCAACTGTCGTGGAATTTTCACGTCAGATGTCCTAGTGAAAGGACTTAGTCGTGGAGCCATCGCAACTAGGAAGCTTAAAGTGGTTAATCAGGACAAAGGACACGAGGTTTATACTGGTTCAGCCCCTTACGGTGAAGGTAAAAGCTTACGATCCAGTTTTGAGTGGGATTGCTTATGACTCGATAACTAGGGAGCAAAATCGCTTGACCTAGCTCTCGATCTGATCTATCTTACCCTGAACCGCCGCCGAGTCGTCCCTTTATATACAGAGGTCGACACCCAGCGGCTCACAGAGTCCCGAATGGCTCATAAACAGTGTCCGGCTCGGTATCTTAACTATTCTTGCCTTACAATACAAGTCACGTACATATGGCGGTTTATTACTACGGGCCTTAAGTCGCCTCTAGGCTTTGGGCCCTTAACTGAGCCGCCATCTTCAACCTTGGTTTTGGGCTTCAAGAATACTTGTAGGTATAACCCGACCCCTCCTGGGCGGGTCATACCAATAGTTATATCCCCAATATTGTGGGTTCGAAACTCCATACTTATCAGTTCCACCGTTGGGAATTGCTACGATGATTCCCTGCACTTGGGGATTATCAAGCTCTTTTCTGGCGCCGTTGCCGGGGAGCAATAGCGTGGGGTTGATATTCTCGTGTGTGCTTGTTTGCTTTCTTCACTAAGTAGTTTTTGTTTTCCCTTTTAGTTTTGCTTAGTTGTGGGTGAAACATAAAAAAATCAAAAAATGAAAATACAAAAAGATGCACTTGCCTCATATGCCTAAAAAGTTTTTCAAAAGGAGAAGTGATTGGAAAGTTATGCATTGGAGAAGTGAGGGTCGACCTTGAGCACTTGTGTTCATGCTCATGGAAACAATGTAGATTTTTCATGGAAGTTTCTCTGTAAATAATTATCCCCTTGTATATATCCATTGTATTATAAAAATAATGTGCCAAGCTTTGGTTTTAGGATGATAGATTGCTTGTTTACTATGTGCATTACAAAAACAGAAACTTTGGCTGTAGCGCGTGAATTTACATTTTTTACTGGAAAGTCAAATGGGTCTGAAATTTTTTGAAAATTACTTCTGTACAAATTGTTTAAATTGTCTTATTTTATTTTGAATTTTGGAGTTACAGAAGTTTACTAAATTTCCAGATTACTACAGACTGTCCTATTTTTGACAGATTCTGTTTTCTATGTGTTGTTCGCTTATTTTGATGAATCCATGGGTAGTATCGGGGGTATGAACCATGGTTAAGTTGGAATACAATAGATAAAGTGCTAATATTAAGTTGAAATGAGTTTGCAACAGTACCTAAAGGTAGTGATTTGCTTTATTATACTAACGGATCTCACAAAGTTTTTGTTAAGTTTTGTGTGGATGAAGTGTTCGAAGAACGAGGAGTTACCGATGTGATAAGAATAAAGAGAGGCAAGAGTTCAAGCTTGGGGATGCCCAAGGCACCCCAAGTAAATACTTCAAGGATACTCAAGCATCTAAGCTTGGGGATGCCCCGGTTGGCATCCCATCTTTCTTCTTCAACAATTATCGGTATACCTTGGTTTTTGTTTTGTTCACATGATTTGTGTCCCTTGTGTTTTTATTTTTCTTTAGGAACCATGCTAGTATGATATAGCCCTTCATTTATTTATAGAATGCTTCATATGCTTCACTTATATCTTTTGAGTATGGTTTTACAAAATGCTTCGTGTGCTTCACTTATATATTTTGAGCTTGGATATTGGTTAGTCTATATTAATTGTAGAATGCTCCATGATCTTCACTTATATCTTTTGGAGTATGAATAATACTATCATCTAAAGTGGGTTTTGAAGAGTGTCAACTTTAGGAATTAGTGATCCCACTATTTTGGAGGGTGTTGAATCTTAGTGTGATATTTATGAAAGTGGATTGGAAGAGTGTCAACTTTAGTTAGTAATGATTCCAATATTTTGGAAGAGGTTCCTATTGATTATGAGAACAAAGTTGCTATCTATGATGATTAATGTGATGACATGTATGATATAAAGAATAATGTTAACCATGAAACTTTTCATCATGATTTTAATTTTCAATTGGATTTGCCTCACATGATGGTTATTTTGTTGAGTTTGCTCCCACTATTCCGAATGAGAAGAATTTTTGCTTATGTGGAGAGTAGTAAAATTTATATGCTTGTAGATCATGAAAAGAATGCTTTATGTGATGGTTGTATTGTTAAACTCATTCATTATGCTACTGAAAATTATTATGAGGGAGGAATATATGCTTGTAGGAGTTGCAATAATATCAAGTTGCCTCTCTATGTGCTTAAAGTTTCGAAGTTATACTTGTTTTGCCTTCCTATGCTAGTTGATTCTTGTTCCCTTAAATTGTGTGCTCACAAAATATATAGGAATAGGAAGTGGGTTAGGTTTAAATTTGCTAGTCATATTCTTCATGATGCTCTCTTTATGTTTCAATTCTTATCTTTTATGTGAGCATCATTGAAATCATCATGCCTAGCTAAAAGGCATTAAAGAAAAGCGCTTGTTGGGAGACAACCCAATATTTACCTTTACTATTTTTGTGTGTACACATGATTAAGCTACTGTATTAATCATGTTTTATAGCTTTTGTTTCAATAAAGTGCCAAGTAAGACCTTTGGGAAGACTTGGATGAAAGTTAATGTGATCTTGCTGTAAAAAACAGAAACTTCGCGCTCACGAGATTAGCTGTCATATTTTATAGAAGAGTGATTTTGATTTGATTATTTTTTAATAAGATTAATAGACAAATTCCTCGCGTCCAACAATTTATTTCAGAATTTTTGGAGTAGCAGAAGTATGGTTGTTGTTCAGATCATTACAGACTATTCTGTTTCTGGCAGATTCTGTTTTTAATGCATAGTTTGCTTGTTTTCTAGTTTCTATGGATTATATTGCTCAATATAAATTGGAGAAATGATATGGTACCGTAGGAATTGTGTGATAAAAATTATTAATCTTGTCTTTGACAGTACCAAAATGAATGATTTACTCTTTAACATACTAACCCATCTCACGAAGTTCCGTTAAGTTTTGTGTGATTGAAGTTTTCAAGTTTTGAGTGAGATATCGATGTGAGGAGAATAAGGAGTGGAAAGACTCTAAGCTTGGGGATGCCCAAGGCACCCCAAGGTAATATTCAAGGAAGACTCAAGTGCCTAAGCTTGGGGATGCCCCGGAAAACATCCCCTCTTTCGTCTTCAAAACTATCGGTATACCTTACTCGGAGCTATATTTTTATTCGTCACATGATATGTGTTTTGATTGGAGCGTATTTTCAGTTTTACTTGCTGTTTGAATAAAATCATTGGATCTGAAATCTTGAATGAAAAAGAATCCTCCCATGGCTAGTTAATTATTTGACTACTCAGTGTTCTTCACTTATATCTTTTTGGAGTAGTTTGTCATTTACTCACGTGCTTCACGAATATCCTATGAGTAAATGATTGAATGAATTGAATATCATAGATATGAATTTATATATGTTTCATATGCTTATACCATGGGGAGTAATGACTTCACACATAATAAGTATAGGTGAAAATTTTATTTGAAAGTTAGCAAACGTAGTATTGGTCACTTGAACAATTCATGAAAGAATATTGAAGGAAAAGAGATTTCACATATAAATATACTATCTTGGACATCTTTTGTAATTTTGAGCACTCATTAAAATATGACATGCTAAAAGGTTGGTGTTGGACAAGGAAGACAACTTAATGGGTTATGTTTTCCTATATCTGAAGTGTTATATTGTCTTGGATCATCCAACATGTTGAGCTTGCCTTTCCCTCTCATGCTAGCCGAATTCTTTGCACCAAGTAGAGATACTACTTGTGCTTCCAAACATCCCTTAAACCAGTTTTGCCATGAGAGTCCATGATACCTACCTATGGATTTAGTAAGATCCTTCAAGTAAGTTGTCATCGTGCATGCAATAAAAATTGCTCCTTAAATATGTATGATCTATTAGTGCGAAGAAAATAAGCTTTATACGAACTTGTGATAGGGAAGAAATAAAAGCGACGGACTGCATAATAAAGGTCTTTATCGCAAGCGGCAATATAAAGTGATGTTCTCTTGCATTAAGATTTTGTGCATCCAACCATAAAAGCGCATGACAACCTCTGCTTCCCTCTGCGAAGGGCCTATCTTTTACTTTTATCTTCTACCCTTATACAAGAGTCATGGTGATCATCACCTTTCCTTTTTACACTTTTTCCTTTGGCAAGTACTTTGAGTTGGAGCGATCCAGATATATATATCCACTTGGATGTACGTTTTCATAAATTATTATTGTTGACATTACCCTTGAGGTAAAAGGTTGGGAGGCGAAACTATAAGCCCCTATCTTTCTCTATGTATGATTGAAACTTTGAACCCATAAATATCGCATGAGTGTTAGCAATTGTGAAAGATTAAACGATAGTTGAGTATGTGGAGTTTGCTGAATCGAAACTCTTACATAGACCCTTCCCGACAATAGATGAATTGCAATTGTTAGATGACTAAGAGCATGGTTTCTTAGTTTTCAAGAAAGTTTATGATCTATACTTTAACATGTGAATAGCTTGTTACTTGATCATGGGAAGTTTTACGAGTTGAGCTACTATTATAATATATAATGATGCTAGAAAAAGTGATTGGAACTATCATTGATCAAACTTAAGCACTGGCTAGCATTCACACTTCATAAATTATTATTATATCATTTACCTACTCGAGGATGAGCAGGAATTAAGCTTGGGGATGCTGATACGTATCCAACGTATCTATATTTTATGAAGTATTTCATGCCATGTTTACAATAGTTTTATATGATTTTGGTATGATTTGATTAGAACTAACCCGGACTGACGTTGTTTTCAGCAGAACTACCGTGGTGTTGTTTTCGTGCAGAAATAAAAGTTCTTGGAATATGCTGAAAATCAACGGAGATTTTTTATGAAAAATATAAAAAATACTAGAACAAAAATCTACCAGAGGGGAGTCCCGTGGGGCCCACGAGGGTGGGGGAGCGCCCACCCCCCTAGGGCGTGCCCCTGTGCCTCGTGGACTGCCTGTGGGTCCCCCTGACTTGTCCTCGATGCCAACCTCTCCTATAAATGCCCAAACCTCCAAAAAATAACCTAGATCAGAAGTTCCGCCGTCGCAAGCCTCTGTAGCCACGAGAAATCAATCTAGGCCCTCTCTGGCACCGTGCCGGAGGGCGCCATCATCACCGGAGGCCACGGGGAAGGATCTCAGAGGGGCCATCATCGCCATGAAGGCCAAGGACCAGAGGGGGAACCTCTCCCCATCCAGGGGCGAGGCCATGGAGGAGGAAGCACAAGGGGGAGAACTTCTCCTCCTCTCTCCCGGTGGCGCCGGAGTGCCATCGGGAGGGGAATCATCGCCGTGGTGATCGTCTTCATGAACATCACCATCATCATCACCATCCTCATCTCTTTTACGCGGTCCACTCTCCCGCACCCCGCTGTAATCCCTACCTGAATATAGTGCTTTATGCCACATTGATCCAATGATGTGTTGCCATCTTATGATGTTTTGAGTAGATATCCTTTGTCTTTTGGTTGATTGATGATCTAGATTGGTATGAGTTGTATGATTTATTTTGGTGTTGTCCTATTGTGCCCTCCGTGTCGCGCAAGCGTGAGGGATTCCCGCTGTAGGGTGTTGCAATATGTCCATGGTTTACTTATTGTCTGCGGTTCTTGAGTGACAGAAGCATAAACACGGATAAGTGGGTCACGGCGTATGGGATAAAGGGGACTTGATACTTTAATGCTATGGTTGGGTTTTACCTTAATGATCTTTAGTAGTTGCGGATGCTTGCTAGAGTTCCAATCATAAGTGCATATGATCCAAGAAGAGAAAGCATGTTAGCTTATGCCTCTCCCTCATATGAAATTGCAATGACAACTACCGGTCTTGTTAACAATTGCCTAGGATAATTCCGCACACCGACCCATCATTATTCCACACTCGCTATTTATAATATTTGGTAATATATTCTAACTTTATGATAACTGCACCTACTTTTATGTTTTAGCTCTCCGATATCATGCAAAGTTATCCTCTTCATACCCACAACATAGCTTTATTTCTCGTTTCTGGTTGGAAGCAAACATTCAGTGTACATAGAGTCGTATCAGTGGCAGATAGGACTTGAGAGAATATTGATCTTACCTTTAGCTCCTTGTGGGTTCGACACTCCATACTTATCACTTCCACCATTGGGAATTGCTATGATGATTCCCTGCACTTGGGGATTATCATTTGTCAGTCACTGAATGTTTTCATCATTTAGAATACTGAACTGTTTTCATCATTTAGAATAGTTTAACTGAATTGTGAATATATAATTAAACTTCATTGGTTAGCTCCATTGGTGAATTTAAGTGTTAACAGTCTGCTACATTTGTGCAGTTAACTATTAAGTTTAGTTAACTGCATATAATTGCACCAACTGGAGATTAACTTTATTTTACTGAATATCATTGCACTACACCAACTCTTATCTCTTTTTTGTCAAATCCATAGGAAATTCCTAAATGCTAGTATGTTGAGTGGATTGACCCCGAGTGGCCTGCCCAACTGAAGATGATCCTAGCAAGGATTTTGGGCATGTATGAGGATGAGAACAAGCTTAGGCTGAGAGAAAATGTAGTTAATGCTGAAGAAAATGTTAGGCTTGTGAAAGAGAAGGAAAAGATGAAAAAAGATCTGAGGTTTTTTAAACTAGATTTTGCTAAGATGGTGGCTGACAAGGAGTAGGCAATTACTGAATTGGGCAATGCAAGACTTGCTCTTTCTGACCTAAAGCAAGAGCTTGAGAAGAAGAAAATGTCTGACAAATCTACCACTAGCATTCATCAGATTGTGAGGGCTAAGGCAGAGAAAGAGAGGGATGAGATGAAGCAACAAATGGACAACATGAAGGAAGAGAGGGACAAATTCAAGGAAGAGATGGACAAAGTGGTGTCACAGAGGGATGAGTTGAAGAAGGAGAAGAAGAAACTAGAGTACATGATTGGTGATTTATTCAGGCACAAGGAGGAGACCAAGAGCAAGATAAGGAGGGTGAAGGAGATTTTAGATGAATTTGAGTAATTCATTGTTGGTGTAATGCTGCCTTAAGTTGGAACTATTAATTAGTTGTGCTCCTTTGGTGAGCTTGGTTAATTTGTGTGCAGTATTATGTAATGCACTGAATTGGTATGACTAATTTTAGTTAACTAAATTTGTATGACTGCCCAAGTTATGTTGTTGCAAGGTGTTACTAGATTACTGAATTTTTTATAATGTCAATGTATTGAAGATAAAGTTAACCCTAAGATCCAGTGAACTGCATCTTTATGTTACTGAAGATTCAATTAACTTAATCTTCAGTTAACTGAATTTCCAGTGAACTGAATTTTCGACAGTGTCAGTAAATTGAAGATTCGGTTAACCTAAGATCTAGTGAACTAGAAATGCAGTTAACTGAAGATTAAGTTTACTGCATCTTCAGGTTACTGAAGATTCAGTTATAATCTTCAGCTAACTGCATTTCCAATTCACTCAAGATTCAATGAATTTCAAGTTAACTGAATTTATCTAGATAAAAGAATCAAGTTAACTAAATTTATCTATTTAACTAAATTTATCTAGTTAAAGGAAGCAAGTAAATCGAATTTGTCTAGTTAACTGAAAATAAGTGATGTTAGTTACACTGAATCTTCAGTTTACTGCATATGTAGTTAATTAACTGAATAAGCAGTTCACTGAACATTCAGATCAGTCAACTTTTGAGTTGCATGCTATTTTCAGATTGCAGTACACATTTGCTGCATGTTGAAGCCAACATACCACATGCAGACAGAAACATTGAAGGCCAATATGACCAAACAGTGAAAGCATTTCAGAGCAACAATTCTAACAAGGCAATGCAACATAAACATGTTCACATATAACATAACATAGATGTTGATAAAGTGTCTTTCAGCAAACCACTCCATTACAGATAATCAACAGTGCCAAAATACAACTACCCCCTCCGTTCCAAAATAGATGACTCAATTTTATACTAACTTTAGTACAAAATTGGGTCATCTATTTTGGAACGGAGGGAGTAACTTATATGCTGGAATATACACAGCATACCTAAAGAACTTGTTCAGGCAATACAATAACTTATATGCTGGAATATAAGCAGCATACCTAAAGATCATCTTGAGCAGCTAACCAGGATCATCTTGAGCAGCTAACCAAAAGAACTTGTTCACGACGCACCTCCATCATATGTAGCTTCACTCTTTCATCTTTTTGATGCGCTCTAAACGACGCACCTCCACTGCAGATGGCCTCTTCGTCGTCTTCTTCTTCTTCTTGGCATCACCTTCTACCTGCGCCTGCACCTCCTCTTGGTCTTCTTCCTTGACGACGATGGCATGAGGCTAATCTGGAAGATCAGGTAGCTCATCGACCTTGATTGGGAGGTGCGTGTCCCCCTGCTTGGCGTCGACGGCCGGCGCAATCATCTGCACCTCCGTCTCATCATCTGAGAGGACGATGACCTCCGACTCATCTTGGGTGAATGGCTCATCGTCCGGCGCATAGCCAGAGTCGTTGTCGGAGTCCATCTACGCGTACTCAGAGTCCGATGACTCATCGTCGAAGTCGTCGTCTGGCCCGAGGTCAACAAGGTTGTGGCGAGCCCAGTAGCTTGTATTGACGGGCGCGGAGATGGACAGCATGGCGTCGTGGATGTGCTCCATCCTAGAGGCAACCTGGTCAGGGCCAGGCTGCGCAGGCGGAGTGTTGGCGGAGCGGTACATCCACCAACGTGCCCGCTGCTTGGGGTCGGTGGAGCGCTGCACCTCCCACATTGCCCATAGCAGGATGGTCGCCGGAGGTATGCGACGGCCGCCCGGGAAGGCACGGGCCTTCTCCGAAGCCATCATCACCTTGACGAGGCCGCGACGGTGGTAACACATCATGTCGACGCTTGGGAACCATCCCGTGATCTCTTTGTATTGTGCACCGATTTCTTGGTTGTCGTCGGCGAGATCTTCGACGACCATTTGCCAGCCAAGGCTCTTGTCCATGGCGTCGGCGGCTATGTGGTGGTCGGCGGTGGATTTGCTCTGGGAAGTTGGGAGTGGGTAGTGGGGAACGGGGCGGTGGGAGTGTGAGGAGACATG
Source organism: Aegilops longissima (assembly GCA_021605205.1). Classification (NCBI taxonomy): domain Eukaryota; kingdom Viridiplantae; phylum Streptophyta; class Magnoliopsida; order Poales; family Poaceae; genus Aegilops; species Aegilops longissima. The sequence goes on along the minus strand of CM038680.1, from coordinate 476,259,943 downwards.
AGTAGGGGGAGGGGCGGTGGGTGGGCACGTATTAATGCCTCGTAAACCGAAACAACCACCGCTTTGCAACGCATGCTCGCCGCACAGTAGCTGCAGCGCGCAATAGGATGTAGTGTTGCCAAGAAGGAATAATAATTAGTCCAAGTAGTAATGTTATAACAAAGTACTACTTCTATCCCACTGGCAATTGACTCACGGTTACAAACGACATGTCCTGGTTCGAGACCCAAGGCCATCTTTTTTTTGTTTACATTTTCATCTAACTGAATCTCCAATTAACTGAATTTGTTGCACTTAACTGAATCTTCATTTTACTGCATATGCACTAAGTATTTACTACATGTCCTGGGTTCGAGACCCAAGATTCAGTTTACTACTATTACTAAGTATTTTAACTAGCTAGTTAAAATTCAGTTTACTACATTTACAGCTAACCAAATCTACAGTTAACTAAATTTGCACTAAGTATTGTACTTAGCTAGTAAAAATTAAGTTAACTAAATCACTATTACTGCATCCATGTATCATTAAGTAAAGCTAACAACAACAAAAGAGTGCAATAGAATTCTGCTAACAACAAAATTCAGTGAGAGCAAAGTTAACATGTCGATTCAGTGAACAACAACATTCAGTTATCTTGCAAATTAAGTTAACACCTAATTATAATATTTAATTACAAAAAGGGCAATGTATGCCATGGTTTGCCATCAAAAAAGTGGACAATGTATGCCACATTTTTCCATCAAAAAAGAGGCAAGGTATGCCATAGTTTGACATAACAAAAAAAGGCTAGTTTGTGAGTTACATAAGTATAGGCCTTATCAAAAAATGGCACTCATAATTGCCAGTAGATCAGGCAGCGGGAAAATCATCAGGAGGAGCATTGAGGTCAGGAATATGGCTGCCCATGTTATCTCCATATACAGCAGTCACCATGCCCTCTCACCTACATTTCCTCCTCTTCCTCTCCCTGCATCTGAATTTCCTCCTCTCCCTATCCCTGCATCTGCACGTCTTCCTCCTCTCCCTCTCCAGGCATGCACATTCCTGCCTCCTCTCCCTCTCCTAGCTTCTGCATTTGCTCCTCTCCCTCTCCCAGCTTCTGCATTTGCACCTCTTCCTCTCCCAGCTTCTGCATTTGCTCCTCTCCCTCTTCTAGCTTCTACATTTGCTCCCCTCCCTCTCCTAGCTAATGCATTTTCTCCTCTTTCTCTCCCAGCATCTGCACATGCTCCTCTTCCTGACCCTGCATCTGCACTGGCACCTCTTCTTGGACCGGAGACTGCACTTGCTCCCCTTCCTCTTCTTGCATTTGGATTTCCCTCTCCTCTACCTCTCCTTTTCTTTCCTCTTCCCTTGTCATCTTCAGTTCTTTCCCTTATCTGCCTAGCAATATTCATTTCTGTAGTGACCCTGGGTTGTGGTATTTCAGCCCCAGCAGCAGCAACAAATGAAGACATCTCAGGCAGTGGGCCATGGACTCTTTGAGGAGCTCTTCTTGCTCTTTCCCTGTTAGTCATGTTAAAAACCATACTGGTTGGTGACTCACTAGGATCCAACCTAGGATCTGGCCTGTTTGGAAAGATGTTCTGCAAAGAAAACAATGTAATTCTTCAGTTAAGCTCAATTTAGGCAGTTTCATGCAGTAGAGACAGCTGTAAAAAATGAGATGCAACTGAAGCATACCTGAAGATATGTTGGGTCATCATAGTTCTCATCAACAAGTTCTACTCCTTCTGCAATTAGTGCTTCCTGCCATCTGTAGTGCCCCTTCCTGTTGTGGTCAGCTCTGCCACAAATTGAGCAGTGCATTGTCACACCTTTTTTGTCCAAATATCTAACACCATTCTTGCTCTCTCTTCTGGTGTTTTCTTCCTATTTTTCTTTGGCCTTCCCAACTGTTTAGTGAAAACTGGTGGATATACTTTGTAACCATTCTGTTTCTCCTAATGCTTTGGATCTCTACGTGGAACCAGAGTGTATCCATATGCTTTCAGATAATTCTCCACAGTGTAGCAGTCATGAACCATTGTCTCAGGGTCAATTCTCTCCTCCCTGCAGCATGCTATACAATGGCCACATGGTACTCCAGACAGCTGCCATCTCCTACAGTCACAAGTGTGCAAAACACAAGTCAACTGTATAGCTAGAGTTACCAGACTGAACTCTGAACAATTGTTGGCCAGCTTATGAGACATGGCAATTAGCAGCAAACTCAGTGTTCTTGTCTAGATTCTTCTTGATCTTTGGGAACATTCTCTACCCTGACCACTTCTCTATTTCCTCTCTCTGTTTACTCACTAGCCTTTGCATTAGCTTGTAAAAAATGTATTCCAGCATTGACAATACTGACATCTCTCTGCCCTCCAGAATGTAGCTGCAACAAATTGTATAGAATGATGTCATAGGATGTTTCAGCAATATAACAAAACTAATGCATAGGAAGTGGTGTGGTACTTCATAAACTGTTGCAGAGGATTTACCTGTTAAATACTTCAGAGTTACTGTTCAGCAGAATATCACACTTAGAAAAAACACTGAAAAATGCTTTACATAATGTCTTTGGATCAAGTCTTTCAGTCCAGTGGAAGGCAGCTGAGCTGTGCCCATCCATTTTCTCACAGTTATGGCTCCACTTCACCCTATTTGGTGATCTTGCAATGGCCCATAGGTCTTGCTTCAACAACTCTCCTTTGTGCTTCTCATTGAAATTCTGATAAATATGCCTAACACAAAACCTATGCGCAACATCTGGCCAGATTTTTTGCACAACATTGATCAAACTTTTCTGCTTGTCACTCATAATAGTGAAAGGAGCAGTATTTGTGATGTTAAGGTCATCTCTTAAAGTAGTGAGAAACCACTCCCAAGAAATTGTGCACTCTACTTCTACCCAACCCATTGCAATGGGGAAAATGCAGTCATTAGGATCAATACCTACATCACTAAGCAACACTCCTTTAAACCTAGTTTCACGTGACAACCATCAATGAAAATAATAGGCATGCACCCCTTGAGCCACCCCCTTTTACATGCATCATAAGCCCAATATAGAGTTTTCAGACATTTCCCGCCCAGTGGGAAATCTTTGTCTTTAACAACCTTAGTTGACAGAAGAAATGTAGATTCAGGGTTGGTACTCCTCAACTCATGCCCATAATCCCAAAGCCTACTGAACTGCTCTTCTTCATCACCATGGATCTCCTTAAGTGGTGTTGTTCTTGCCCTAGCTAGCTTCCATCTGTTAGGGGTGACATGAAATTCCTTGGTGATCTTTCTTGAAAATGTACCTAGTGACATCTTCTGGTCATCTCTGAACTCATATATGAAATACTTGCACAGGAATTTTGCTGTAAGTGACCTTAACTTCCATTTCTTCTGGCATCTATGTTCTCCAAATTAAGTCTTGATGACAAATCCTCCTGTCCCGTTGTCATTGCCAGCAAACAGGTACCATGGGCAACCATTTTCACAAACTGCCTCAAGTCTCCTCTTGTCATTCTTTATCTTCTTGACCTGCACTCAGTTTCTAACTGAATATGCAGTTAGTGCATGTCTTAGCTCAACCACATCAGCAAATACCATCCCTACTTTAAACACAGGGGAAATCATGTCCACCTTTGCATTGAAAGCTTTAAACTTGTACCTAAGTTCATCTGCTTGCTCAGTTGATAAGTTCAGATCTTCATCCTCAAGCAAATAGTCAGGCTCAACATCTTCCTCCTCTTGCTCAGCTTATTCATCAACATCAAAGTCAATGTTGTCATCATAAAGATCATTATCACCATCATCTATGTCATAGTCACTGTCACTGAAATCAGAATCTGAAACAACTACATCTTCAATAACTGTTTGTCCATCTTCAGCTAGCATGTTGTGCTCAACACCCTCAATCAGCAAACTCTGTGAGTCTGTTCCATTTGCTGCAATCTCTGACAAGGGATCTTCCACAAATACTGAAATTATGCTATGGGAAGAGGATGCACTTGCTGCTGCAAAACTTGATGTTGTTGTTGTCAAAGACAGGGGCAATGTGCATACCAAATCAAACCTGAAGTTGATGATGAAATCTGTATGGTCAACCATGAGTACATGCATTTTATGCTCAGCACTAGCTCTGATCATATGCTGCACATCCTCATCACATCTAATTCTGATCAAACCATCTGAGATTGGTTTATTTGTTTTGCACTAGTAAATGATGTGCTCAATCACAGGATATCCCAACCAAAGCAAGTGTTCTTCAAGGAATGCATAGGAGAAAATGCCAGAGTCAACATAGTCCAGCACCTCAACAAAAGGGTTCCAGTACTCCAGCTTACTGATTGGGCCACCGAAAATTCCACCATGCTCAAGTTCCAGTGTAAAAAAAATGACTATCTAGTATCTACCCTTTCTCCATTTGCTGCATCACACACTGCATCCAAAACAAAGATGCATCAGTTGAGAAACAATATTCAGTTGATAGAAAATAATTCAATTAACAAGATGCATCAGATTTAATAAACTACAACAGCTTAAGGTTCATTAGACGAACCTTTCGATTAACTTCTGATGGCGAAAAATTTAGTTAACTACAAGATGGCGAAAAAATTCAGTTAACTACAGTATCTGAACATGTTCAGTGAACTGAAGATAAACTAACCATAAATGAAATACAACATTAGCAAAACCATTCAATTAACTGAAACTTCACTGCACATACCATTAGCATTACCAAAACTAAACTAAATGGTTTAACAAATTAGCCCAGATTATACTCTGTACAAAACATCTTCAACAGCAAAAAGGAGTTTAATTTAACCACACAAACAGATGCTTGAGTAGAGTACAAGCTAGAGCAGAACTAAAAGCCAACTACAAAGGCATTAACATCTAATTTGTCTGCCATAAACCCTAGCTCTCATGTCGAACCCAAAACTAAAACCATCGATCGAAACCCTAGCTCTACTTCGCCATACATGACCATATGCAAGAAACACCACTACACAGCCTTAGGTCCAGAACAAATGGCCCCGATTCGAGCTGTAGTGCACGGCGCAAATGATGGGCAACGAGCCGCAGAGCAAAGCAGAGGAGAGGAGAGGGAGGAAAGCAAAGAAGAGCTCACATTAATCAGGAGGGAAGACACCAAACGGGTGGACGAGATGAGCAGATGTCGGCGCCTCCACACTGCCAAAGAACGGTGGCGACGACGCCTCCGTCGCTGACGTCACCATTGCCCCGCCAGCCTGTGAGCTCTGTCGCCCCGACAGCGACCAAGTGAATCCTCTCGAATGGACGCGAGTTGGATTTTGACCGATTTAATTCAGGTGTGTGATCTCTACTACACAACCTTCTTCTTGTAGACGTTGTTGGGCCTCCAAGTGCAGAGGTTTGTAGGACAATAGCAAATTTCCCTCAAGTGGATGACATAAGGTTTATCAATCCATGGGAGGCGTAGGATGAAGATGGTCTCTCTCAAGCAACCCTGCAACCAAATAACAAAGAGTCTCTTGTGTCCCCAACACACCTAATACAATGGTAAATTGTATGGGTGCACTAGTTCGGTGAAGAGATGGTGATATACGTGTAGTATGGATGGTAGATATAGGTTTTTGTAATCTGAAATTATAAAAACAGCAAGGTAACAAGTGGTAAAAGTGAGCGAAAATGGTATTGCGATGGTAGGAAACAAGGCCTAAGGTTCATACTTTCACTAGTGCAAGTTCTCTCAACAATAATAACATAACTGGATCATATAACTATCCCTCAACATGCAACAAAGAGTCACTCCAAAGTCACTAATAGCGGAGAACAAACGAAGAGATTATTGTAGGGTATGAAACCACCTCAAAGTTATCCTTTTAGATCTATCTATTCAAGAGTCTGTAGTAAAATAACACGAAGCTATTCTTTCCGTTCGATCTATCATAGAGTCCGTACTAGAATAACACCTTAAGACACAGATCAACCAAAACCCTAATGTCACCTAGATACTCCAATGTCACCTCAAGTATCCGTGGGCATGATTATACGATATGCATCACACAATCTCAGATTCATCTATTCAAACCAACACAAAGTACTTCAAAGAATGCCCCCAAGTTTCTACCGGAGAGTCAAGACGAAAACGTGTGCCAACCCCTATGCATAAGTTCACAAGGTCACTGAACCCGCAAGTTGATCACCAAAACATACATCAAGTAGATCACGTGAATATCCCATTGTCACCACAGATAAGAAAATGCAAGACATACATCAAGTGTTCTCAAAATCCTTAAAGACTCAATCCGATAAGATAACTTCAAAGGGAAAACTCAATCCATTACAAGTGAGTAGAGGGGGAGAAACATCATAAAATCCAACTATTATAGCAAAGCTCGGGATACATCAAGATCGTGCCGAATCAAGAACACGAGAGAGAGAGAGAGAGAGAGAGAGAGAGAGAGAGAGAGAGAGAGAGAGAGATCAAACACATAGCTACTGGTACATACCCTCAGCCCCGAGGGTGAACTACTCCCTCCTCATCATGGAGAGCGCCGGGATGATGAAGATGGCCACCGATGAGGATCCCCCCTCCGTGAGGTGCTTGAACAGGTCCCGATTGGTTTTTGGTGGCTACAGAGGCTTGCAGCGGCGGAACTCCCAATCTATAGTGCTCTTGGATGTTTTCGGGGTATATGGGTATATATTGGAGGAAGAAGTAGGTCGGTGGAGCTGCGAGGGGCCCACGAGGGTGGTGGCGCGCCCAGGGGGCAGGCGCGCCTCCCTGCCTCGTGGCCTCCTCGCTTCTTTCTTGACATCCACTCCAAGTCCTCTAGATCACGTTTGGTCCAAGAATCACTCTCCCGAAGGTTTCATTCCGTCTAGATTCCGTTTGATATTCCTTTTCTGTGGAACACTGAAATAGGCAAAAAAAACTACAATTTGCACTGGGCCATAGGCAAAAAAAACTACAATTTGCACTGGGCCTCCAGTTAATAGGTTAGTCCCAAAAATAATATAAAAGTGCATAGTAAAGCCCATTAAACATCCAAAACAGATAATATAATAGCATGGAACAATCAAAAATTATAGATACGTTGGAGACGTATCAAGCATCCCCAAGCTTAATTCCCTCTCGTCCTTGAGTAGGTAAATGATAAAAATAGAGTTTTTGATGTGGAATGCTACCTAGCATAATTCAATGTAATTCTCTTTATTGTGGCATGAATGTTCAGATCCAAAAGATTCAAGATAAAAGTTTAATATTGGCATAAAATAGTAATACTTCAAGCATGCTAACCAAGTAGTTTATGTCTTATCAAAATAGCATAACCAAAGAAAGCTTATCCCTACAAAATCATATAGTTTGGCCATGCTTCATTTTCTTCACACAAAATGCTCCCATCATGCACAACCCCGGTTTCAGCCAAGCAATTGGTTCATACTTTTTAACGCTTTCAGCCTTTTCAACCTCACGCAATACATGAGTGTAAGCCATGGACATAGCACTATGGGTGGAATAGAGTATGATGATAGGGATTATGTGAGAAAACAAAAAAGGAGAAAGTCTCACATTGACGCGACTAATCAACGGGCTATGGAGATGCCCATCAATTGATGTCAATACGAGGAGTAGGGATTGCCATGCAACGGATGCACTAGAGCTATAAATGTATGAAAGCTCATCAAAAAGAAACTAAGTGGGTGTGCATCCAACTTGCCTTCTCACGAAGACCTAGGGCATTTTGAGGAAGCCCATCATTGGAATATACAAGCCAAGTTCTATAATGAAAAATTCCCACTAGTATATGAAAGTGACAAAATAAGAAACCCTCTATCATGAAGATCATGGTGCTATTTTGAAGCACAAGTGTGGAAAAAGGATAGTAACATTGTCCCTTCTCTCTTTTTCTCTCATTTTTTTATTTGGGCTTTTTGGCCTCCTTTTCTCTCTCTCTCTCTCTCTCTCTTTTTTATTTCGTCCGGAGTCTCATCCCGACTTGTGGGGGAATCATAGTCTCCATCATCCTTTCCTCACATGGTAAAATTCTCTAATAATGGAAATCATCACACTTCTATTTATTTACAACTCAAGAATTACAACTCAATACTTAGGACAAAATATGACTCTATGTGAATGCCTCCGGCGGTGTACCGGGATATGCAATGAATCAAGAGCGACATGTATGAAAGAATTATAAAGGTTGCTTTGCCACAAATACAATGTCGACTACATGATCATGCAAAGCAATATGAAAATGATGGAGCGTGTCATAATAAACGGAACGGTGGAAAGTTGCATGGCAATATATCTCGGAATGGCTATGGAAATGCCATAATAGGTAGGTATGGTGGCTGTTTTGAGGAAGATATAAGGAGGTTTATGTGCGATAGAGCGTATCGTATCACGGGGTTTGGATGCACCGGAGAAGTTTGCACCAACTCTCAAGGTGAGAAAGGGAAATGCACGGTACCGTAGAGGCTAGCAATTTGCGGAAGGGTAAAGAGTGTGTATAATCCATGGACTCACATTAGTCATAAAGAACTCATATACTTATTGCAAAAGTTTATTAGCCTTCGAAGCAAAGTACTACTACGCATGCTCCTAGGGGAAGGGTTGGTAGGAGTTAACCATCGCGTGATCCCGACCCCCACTCATAAGGAAGGCAATCAAAGAACACCCCATGCTTCAAATTTGTCACACAACGTTCACCATACGTGCATGCTACGGGACTTGCCAACTTTAACACAAGTATTTCTCAATTTCATAATTACTCAACTAGCATGACTCTAACATTACCACCATTATATCTCAAAACAATTATCAAGTATCAAATTTATCATAGTGTTTAATGCACTCCATATGAAAGTTTTTATTTTACCCAACTTGGATGCCCATCATATTAGGACTAATTTTATAACCAAAGAAAATTACCATGCTGTTCTAAAGACTCTAAAAATAATATAAGTGAAGCATGAGAAATCAATAATTTCTATAAAATAAAACCACCATCGTGCTCTAAAAAGATATAAGTGAAGCACTAGAGCAAACGACAAACTACTCCAAAAGATATAAGTGAAGATCAATGAGTAGTTGAATAATTATGCAACTATGTGAAGACTCTCTAACATTTAAGAATTTAAGATCTTGGTATTTTATTCAAACAGTAAGCAAAAAAAAGAAAATAAAATGACGCTCCAAGCAAAACACATATCATGTGGTGAATAAAAATATAGCTCCAAGTAAAGTTACCGATGAATGAAGACGAAAGAGGGGATGCTATCCGGGGCATCCCCAAGCTTAGGCTCTTGGTTGTCCTTGAATATTACCTTGGGGTGCCTTGGGCATCCCCAAGCTTAGGCTCTTGCCACTCCTTATTCCATAGTCCATTGAATCTTTACCCAAAACTTGAAAACTTCACAACACAAAACTTAACAAAAAACTCGTAAGCTCCGTTAGTATAACAAAATAAATCACCACTTAGGTACTGTTATGAACTCATTATAAATTCATATTGGTGTAACATCTACTGTATTACAACTTCTCTATGGTTCATACCCTCCGATATTACTCATAGATTCATCAAAATAAGCAAACAACACCTAGAAAACAGAATCTGTCAAAAACAGAACAGTCTGTAGTAATCTGTATCATTAGAATACTTATGTAACTCCAAAAATTCTGAAATAAATTGGTGGACGTGAGGAATTTGTATATTAATCATATGCAAAAAGAATCAACCTGAAAGCACTCTCCTGTAAAAAATGGCAGCTAATCTCGTGAGTGCAAAAGTTTCTGTTTTTTACAGCAAGATCGCATAGACTTCACCCAAGTCTTCCCAAAGGTCCTACTTGGCACAAACACTAATTAAAACATAAAACCACATCTAAACAGAGTTTAGATGAATTATTTATTACTAAACAGTAGCAAAAGCAAAGGACAAAAGTAAAATTGGGTTGCCTCCCAACAAGCGCTATCGTTTAACGCCCCTAGCTAGGCATGATGATTTCAATGATGCTCACATAAAAGATAAGAATTGAAACATAAAGAGAGCATCATGAAGAATATAACTAGCACATTTAAGTATAACCCACTTCCTACGAATATGGATTTTGTGAGCAATCAACTTATGGGAGCAATAATCAACTAGCATAAGAAGATAAAACAAGCATAACTTTAAAACTTTAAGCACATAGAGAGGAAACTTGATATTATTGCAATTCCTACAAGCATATATTCGTCCCTCATAATAATTTTCAGTAGCATCATGAATAATTTCAACAATATAACCATCACCTAAAGCATTCTTTTCATGATCTACAAGCATAGAAATTTGACTACTCTCCACATAAGCAAATTTCTTCTCATGAATAGTAGTGGGAGCAAACTCAACAAAATAATTATCATGTGAGGCATAATCCAATTGAAAACTAAAATCATGATGACAAGTTTCATGGTTATCATTATTCTTAATACCATACAAGTCATCACAATAATCATCATAGATAGCAACTTTGTTCTCATAATCAATTGGAACCTCTTCCAAAATAGTGGATTCATCAGTAAATAAAGTCATGACCTCCCCAAATCCACTTTCATAATTATCACAATAATATTCAACATCCTACAAAATAGTGGGATCATTACTTCCTAAAGTTTACACTCTTCCAAACCCACTTTGATCAATATAATCATCATAAATAGGAGGCATGCTTTCATCATAATAAATATTCTCATCAAAACTGGGGGGACTAAACATATCATCTTCATCAAACATAGCATCCCCAAGCTTGTGGCTTTGCATATCATTAGCATCATGGGTATTCAAAGAATTCATACTAACAAAATTGCAATCATGCTCTTCATTCAAAGATTTAGTGCCAAACATTCTAATGCATTCTTCTTCTAACACTTTGGCACAATTATCGGAATCCTTATTTTCATGAAAGATATTAAAAAGATGAAGCATGTGAGGCACCCTCAATTCCATTTTTGTAGTTTTCTTTTATAAACTAAACTAGTGATAAAACAAGAAACTAAAAGATTCGATTGCAAGATCTAAAGATATACCTTCAAGCACTAACCTCCCCGGCAACGGCGCCAGAAAAGAGCTTGATGTCTACTACACAACCTTCTTCTTGTAGACGTTTTTGGGCCTCCAAGTGCAGAGGTTTGTAGGAAAGTAGCAAATTTCCCTCAAGTGGATGACCTAAGGTTTATCAATCCGTGGGAGGCGTAGGATGAAGATGGTCTCTCTCAAACAACCCTGCAACCAAATAACAAAGAGTCTCTTGTGTCCCCAACACACCTAATACAATGGTAAATTGTATGGGTGCACTAGTTCAGTGAAGAGATGGTGATATACGTGTAATAGGGATGGTAGATATAGGTTTTTGTAATCTGAAATTATAAAAACAGCAAGGTAACAAGTGGTAAAAGTGAGCGAAAATGGTATTGCAATGGTAGGAAACAAGGCCTAAGGTTCATACTTTCACTAGTGCAAGTTCTCTCAACAATAATAACATAACTGGATCATATAACTATCCCTCAACATGCAACAAAGAGTCACTCCAAAGTCACTAATAGCGGAGAACAAACGAAGAGATTATTGTAGGGTACGAAACCACCTCAAAGTTATCCTTTCTGATCTATCTATTCAAGAGTCCGTAGTAAAATAACACGAAGCTATTCTTTCTGTTCGATCTATCATAGAGTTCGTACAAGAATAACACCTTAAGACACAAATCAACCAAAACCCTAATGTCACCTAGATACTCCAATATCACCTCAAGTATCCATGGGCATGATTATACGATATGCATCACACAATATCAGATTCATCTATTCAAACCAACACAAAGTACTTCAAAGAATGCCCCAAAGTTTCTACCGGAGAGTCAAGACGAAAATGTGTGCCAACCCCTATGCATAAGTTCACAAGGTCACTGAACCTGCAAGTTGATCACCAAAACATACATCAAGTAGATCACGTGAATATCCCATTGTCACCACAGATAAGCACATGCAATACATACATCAAGTGTTCCCAAATCCTTAAAGACTCAATCTGATAAGATAACTTCAAAGGGAAAACTCAATCCATTACAAGAGAGTAGAGGGGGAGAAACATCATAAGATCCAACTATAATAGCAAAGCTCGCGATAGATCAAGATCATGCCGAATCAAGAACATGAGAGAGAGAGAGAGATCAAACACATAGCTACTGGTATATGCCCTCAGCCCCGAGGGTGAACTACTCCCTCCTCGTCACGGAGAGCGCCGGGATGATGAAGATGGCCACCGGTGAGGGATCCCCCCCTCCAACAGGGTGCCGGAACAGGGTCCCGATTGGTTTTTGGTGGCTACAGAGGCTTGCGGCGATGGAACTCCAGATCTACGGTGCTCCTGGATGTTTCGGGGTATATGGGTATATATAGGAGGAAGAAGTAGGTCGGTGGAGCTGCGAGGGGCCCACGAGGGTGGGGGCGCGCCTCCCTACCTCGTGGCCTCCTTGCTTCTTTCTTGACGTGCACTCCAAGTCCTCTGGATCATGTTTGTTCCAAGAATCACTCTCCCAAAGGTTTCATTCCATTTGGATTCCGTTTGATATTCCTTTTCTGCGAAACACTGAAATAGGCAAAAAAACAGCAATTTGCACTGGGCCTCCGGTTAATAGGTTAGTCCCAAAAATAATATAAAAGTGGATAGTAAAGCCCATTAAACATCCAAAACAGATAATATAATAGCATGAACAATAAAAAATTATAGATACGTTGGAGACGTATCAGTGTGCTATACTGCGGGTTGATTAGAGAAAATGACAGTTTTTTGGCAAAACTGCGTCCGACGACCGGGCCAGCCACCTGGCTGCCACTTGTTGTTCTATCATTGGCCTGGGACTAAAACATCACATGAGGTGCAAGTTGATGTATAATGGGGTTGCATTTTGCAAATTTGGGACTAAATCATGAGATTTTGTGCAAGTTAGAGCAACTCCAATGGGGCGACCCAAACGGACGGCAATTTCGTCCGCTTTTTGGCTGTTTGGGTCGGCCGCCCGCCCGGCGTCCGCCCTGTTTTAGATATGGGTCGGCAGCGCGCCTAATGCGCTGACCCATATGTGCCGGCGTGGCCTGCTGGCCCCCCTATTTTTTGGGATGAATTTGCATAGTTTGAATCAAATAACATAGTTTTGGACCGTATAAAATAGCATAGTTATTACAAGCCGAATGAAAATAAAAATGTCTCACATAGTTGTCACATAGTTTTGCAAACGAATAAAAGAAGATACATCTATTGGTTGCCAACATGAGCCCACATATGCTCAACCAAATCATTTTGCAGTTGCACGTGAGTTTCCCAATCACGCATGTTTTCATGAAATTGGGTGAACTGTTCAAACGTTGCCGCTACTCCATGCTCAGGCACAACATTCTCACCCTGAAACTGAAACCCTTGATCATATAGACGTTCCGGGCGCTCGTCTTCTACGATCATATTATGCATGATAACACAAGCAGTCGTCACCTCCCACAGTTTCTGCGTGCTCTAGGTATTAGCAGGATATCGAACGATGCCCCATCGAGATTGCAAAACATCAAAGGCACGCTCGACATCCTTCCTAGCACTCCCTTTCTCTTGGGCAAACCTTTTCCTCTTCTCTCCGACAGGGTTGGGTATTGTCTTGACAATAGTGGTCCACTGAGGATAGATACCGTCACCCAGATAGTATCATTTGTCGTAGGTGTGGCCGTTGACAGTAAAGTTCACCGGTGGGCTGTTGCCTTCGGCACGCCTAGCAAACACCGGCGAGCGCTGAAGCACGTTGATATCATTGTGTGATCCGGCCATGCCAAAGAAAGAGTGCCAGATCCAGAGATCTTGAGACGCCACGGCCTCAAGTATGACAGTGACATGACCCTTATACTGCCCTTGCCAAGCAGAAGGGTAGTTCTTCCACTCCTAATGCATGTAGTCTATACTACCAAGCATCCCTGAGAAGCCCCTGCTGGCATTCATCGCCAACAAACGGGTTGTATCTTCAGCAGTCGGCTCTCTCAAGTACTTAGGGCCAAACACAGCAATAACAGCCTTGCAGAACTTATACAGGGACTCTAGGCAAGTAGACTCGCTCATACGGACGTACTCGTCAATGAGATCACTGGGCACTCCGTATGCAAGCATTCGGATGGCGGCAGTGCATTTCTGATAAGAGGAAAAACCAATCTTGCCAACGGCATCCTCTTTGCACTCGAAATAGTCATCATAGCCGACCACCCCCTCTCTAATACGGTTGAAAAGATGCCTACTCATACGGAAACGGCGGCGGAATTTCTGATGTTTAAACAATGGGTTTGTTGTATCAAAGTAGTCCTTCCAAATAAGGAAATTCCCGCTCTCTCGGTTGCGATTCAATGTCGGAAGGTGGCCCAGAATGGAACCACGGAACAATGGCCGTTGGCTGTTGAGGTGGTGATGGACCAACACGGCAGCCAATATCTCCTCCTCGTCATCGGAGGACGAATCGTCGGAGTCGCAAAGGAAATTGTGGGAAAAAAACTCGTCGGCGGAGTCCATTTTGTACCTTGGCAAATTGCCGAACAGCTTGCGGGCGTCGGCGAAGGAGACGGCCGGCGAAGGGAGTCGCAGCGTGCACGAACCAGCTAGTTGTCCTGCCGGCGTCCGACGAGCGTGACGGCTTCTGGCGAGCGTGCCGGTGAGGATCTGGCCGGGCGGCGAGGCGGCTTCTTGGTCGGGAGCGGCTGTGCGGTGGGGGGCGCGGGGATGGGAAGCAGTAGGCTCCCGGCGGCAAGACGACGGTGACAGACGACGTGGGAGTGGGCGGCGTAGCTGGGCAGATGTGGATGCCCCGGCAGCTGGCAGAGTCGCCGGCAAAAATGAGGCGGCGGCGTCGGCGACGGAGGAGGAGGGCGAGGGGTGCTGTTGTATGAGCAATGTGACACAGACCAGCGGGCCCGGGGGAGGAGAGGGTGAGCGTGCGCGCGTCCGTCACGTGTCTGCGTCGACGCAAATCCGGCTTAAAAATGGGCAGGGAATGGGTTGCCCACGGACGAAAAGCGGATGCGCTTCTGTTTGGATCGGCGCGTTGGGCCGCCTTTTCTTTTTGCGTCGACCCAAACGAACGGCGACGGACGAAATGGGTCGCCCCATTGGAGTTGCTCAGGCCATCTCCACCGCAAGACCCCATCTTGTCCGCCCGTGTCCGTTTGAGGTAAAACGGACAAACTAGGTGACCCAACGCGCAACCCCATTCGTAAAAAGTGTCCGTTTTCGGTCTGTTCTACCTCATCCTGGGAGCAAAGTTCCGCCGGATTTGCGTCTGGAACGGACACAAGCGGACGATTCTTTGCGTGCTCCTTGTCCGGCTGTGTCCTTTGCATGCAACCCATGTCCCACATGTCATTGGGCCTGTCTGCCCACCCACCCACCCACCCATCCCTCTCTCTCTCTCCCTTTTTCTCTCTCTCTTCCCCACCACCCCAACCATGCACGCCGGCGTTCAGGCGGCGCGCGCGACGCGGGAGCGGCTTGTGGCGTGAAAGCGGCTGTGGGCGGCGGCGACGGGGACGCGTCATGGAAGCGCGCTGACAGACGAGGCGACCAAGGACGCGCGACGGGCGCGACGACGAGGAGGGCAGCGCAAGAGTTGCACAGTGGAGTTTGGGGTTGCTGCGCTTCGTGGAGGTGGGCGAAGGCGGCAGCGAAGCGGCGAGCAGCCGACGAGGCGTGGTGTATGGTGTACTGCCGCCGATGCCGCCGTCGCTACGACGAGGCTGGCGCGACCGAAGCCGCTAGCGGCGGGCGGGCGCCTGATCGAAGCGGGCGTGGCTGCTGGCGGCTAAAGCTCGCCGCGGCGAAGGCGTGGTTGTGTGGCTGAAGCCGCCGGGCATATTGCCGAAGGCAGCGCATGTGGGCGGGCGAGGCGCAGGCGCGTGCGCGACGGCCGAAAGGCGCCTTGAGCGCGGCTTGGCCGCGTCATGGCCGAAGCTTCTGTGGCATGGCCTGATCGGCGGGCGCGCGTGGTGAGGGCTGGTCGGGCATGGCCTTGGCCAGCTGTGTGGCGCATGGGTGGGTGGCGTGGAGCGAAGCGGGCATGGCCGTGGTTGGTCGGGCGCGGCGGAGGCGGGACCTCGCCAAGCTTCATGGGACGGCTCTGCCGGATCTCGGACGCGCCTCTGAGCCAGGTGTGAGGTGACGCAGGGGCAGCGGACATTTTTGGGGTTAGTCGCCGCGGTGGGCGTCTCGAACTGAAGCCGGACACTCATGTTCTGTTTGACACCTATCGCCATCCCAAACGGACGAAATCCGGACAAAACGGACGTCCGTTTGAGTTATGCGGTGGAGTTGGCCTCAGGGTACCTGGCTGCTTTTACCTCCAAGCCAAACACAGCCCGCGATTGATTCACACAAAAATAGCCGGTCCGACTCCAATCAGCTCCCAGTCAGCACTCTGCAGCAGCTTTATCCGGTCACCCCCTTTCAGCAGCAACAAACCCCTTTCTCGCCCCCACATCATCTTCCTCCTCCTCCTCCTCCTCCTCCTCCCCATGACGGCGACATGTCCTCCGACCCAACCGCAAAAGCCGAGCCGCTCGCGTGCGGTTCTCTCCCACCCCATGCTCCCACAGCAGCTCCACCATCGCTAGCTCGGAGACGAGCAATGGCAGTCCTCCTGCTCGCGGCGGCCGCGTCCGTCCTGCTACTTCTGCCGCCGCCGCCGCCGGCCGCCGCGCGGTCCGCGCCCACCCGCGTCTTCTCCGTCGCGGACTACGGCGCGGCCGGCGACGGGGCGCGCTACGACACGGCGGCCATCCAGGCGGCCGTCGACGCCTGCGCGGCGGCGGGGGGCGGCCGCGTGCTGCTCCCGGCGCCCGGGGACTACCTGACGGCGACCGTGCGCCTCCGCTCGCGCGTGGTGCTCGAGGTGGCCCCCGGCGCGCGCCTGCTGGGCGGGACCCGGCAGCGGGACTACCCGCCCGAGTTCCGCCGCTGGTACGTCGTGCTGGCCGAGAACACCACCGGCGCGGGCGTCACCGGCGGCGGCGAGATCAACGGCCAGGGCGGCGCCTTCGTGGTCGCGCCCAGCGCCCAGAAGAACGTCATGGTCAGCTGGAACGCCACAGGGGACTGCCAGGGCGACGAGTGCCGCCCGCGGCTCGTCGGATTCATCGACTCCAAGGACGTCGCGGTCCATGACATCACCCTCAACCAGCCGGCCTTGTGGTGGTCAGCTCTTCTTGCTCCCTAGCTTCGCTCTCATCGAACTCATACACCATACATTGGCGAAACCTCTGAACTGATTGAACAAATGTAGTGTAGTGTAGTCATGTAAATGCACTGACTTGTCTAATCCTTTCACGATGTCTGAAGTCTAAGCTCTAATGATACTAGAATCAATAAGTACACACATTCGCCATCACCTGCTGTTATTAATTGTTACTTGTTGTGGGTTCACTCGAGACAGATCGATATTTAGGTAGGATTAGGCGATATTTAGTAGTTAACCAACTACACACATTTGCAATCAGTTGCTGTTATTACCTCTTACCTGTTATATGTCCACTACAGACTTAAACACAGTTAGGTAGAACCACTGAACTAGAAAAATGAATATTTCAACTGCTACTTGATACACCTGCGTTCTCTGCAGCCTGCATCTTGTCAGGTGTGACAACTCGGTGATCCGCAATGTCTCTATATACGGGGATTTTGACACTCCTAACAATGACGGGATTGACATCGAAGATTCAAACAACACGGTCATCACCGATTGCCACATAGACACCGGAGATGATGCGATCTGCCCAAAGTCTAGCACAGGGCCTGTTTACAACTTGACAGCAACAAATTGCTGGATCCGTACTAAATCGTGCGCTATCAAATTTGGAAGTGCAAGCTTTTTCAACTTTGAGAAGCTGCTCTTTGACAACATTACTATAGTTGATTCGCATCGAGGACTTGGAATGCAGATCCGTGATGGAGGTATTGATTTTTTGCTTGCAATTGCCAATGAACTGTCATACTATTAGGCGGTATAACTGGATATCTTATTAAAAAAACTGCTATTTTGATTGCAACTGTGGCATTGGGGGGGTGGCAACCGCCCCTCTCCTCCTAGCCCAAATAAAAGGTGATAATTAACAGGTAGTGCTTGGGCTTAAATTTGTCTATGGATAAAGTGTTGAATTGGTTTGGCACCTTGAAATTTTACTTACAGTAATTCTATGTTGTACTTTGAGCTATTGCTTTAATTAGTGGGTCATTTAAGCATCCTAATTTGAAGATACATAATTTTGCAGGGAACGTTAGTGATGTGATATTTTCAAACATCAAAATGCGGACTAGGTACTACCATCCTTCATGGTGGGGGAGAGCTGAACCGATCTACATCACTACCTGTCCAAGGCACCCTGACTCCAAAGAAGGCACCATTTCAGATGTTCGCTTCATCAACATCTCATCAATATCAGAAAACGGTGTTTTCCTGGCTGGGTCGAAGCACGGCTTGCTTCGCAACTTGAAGTTCAAGAATGTCGACCTGACCTACAAGAGGTGGACAAACTACACTGGGGGCCTGTATGACTACAGGCCTGGATGTCAGAAGATGGTGAAGCACAGGACTGGTGGTATGATGCTGGAGCACATCTCAGGCCTGGAGGTTGACAATGTCAGCATGAGATGGTGGAGAGGAAGCCTGGAAGGGTGGGATGTTAACCCGCTCCTCTTCCGGCCATCGACTATCGACGGGCTGTCGTTCCACGATTGGCAGTCGCTGGATGTTCAATAGCGGACCAGCTGAATCTCACCCTCAACCTCCAGGCCTGGATGTCAGAAGATGGTGAAGCACAGGACTGGTGGTATGATGCTGGAGCACATCTCAGGCCTGGAGGTTGACAATGTCAGCATGAGATGGTGGAGAGGAAGCCTGGAAGGGTGGGATGTTAACCCGCTCCTCTTCCGGCCATCGACTATCGACGGGCTGTCGTTCCACGATTGGCAGTCGCTGGATGTTCAATAGCGGACCAGCTGAATCTCACCCTTATGTCGATATGTATCATGTATCCACGATGAATAAGCCATGATTCTTGTGTGATATCTTTAAATAAAAGATCCCAGTTCAAAACAGCACACTTTGTTGATTTCTGTTGTCTGCATACATGGGGTATTCGTTTGGAAAGTGTATAAATAAACGATCCAATCCGAAACAGCATGCTGTACTAATTTCTGCTGTCTGCATATATGGAGGAGAGTCCCTGGCTTGGCTGTGTTCTGAGCTTGAATTCAAGACTGCAGAGCTGATTCATGTGAGCCGATTTGCACTTGTCAGTACTTGTTCAAGTAAACCTTCCACCAAAAGTGGACGAATAATGAAGTTTAGTACTCCCTCCGTCCAGTATTACTTGTCTTAAAAATGAATAAAAGTGGATGTATCTAGAACTTAAATACATCTAGATACATCCATTCCTTCGACAAGTAATTCCGGACGGAGGGAGTGTTATTTGACAGTTTGAAAGAGCTGATCAATTGCTTGTGTTTTGTCCTATTTTTTTCATGCTCCAGAATGATTTCTCCCCAACCAAGAGCCAGGTCAAGTAGATGGAGCTATCATTCATTTTTCAGATTTGAGCATAGAAGTTTCTAGAAGTTTTTGCTGATACATTGACAAAAGAATTTCTTATCAGTATTTGAGATTAACTAACACCTCCTGTACAATAGTTTTTGTTTAAGAAATATAACAGGTTTTATTAAATCATGACTTTCAAAAGTACAGCTGTAGTACCTAAATGAACGAATGGACCAAAATCTAGAAATTAATTCATATAGCTATTTAAAAAAAATCTCAAAGCATATTCTTGTCTATTTTTATATATAATAAAATTCTTAACTTTTTTGGATAGCTATACTATCCAAGTTAACAACCCGACTAAATGTACTGTATTAAATCATTTAAATTAAATGACACACATAGCTTTTTCTTGGGGGGAATGACACACATAGCTAATATTCAAAAAAAATGCTTGAAACATATTCACATCTCATTTGGAGAGGGAATTCTCATTTCTTTCTTTGAAAATATACTTGCTATTTCCAACCTCCGGCCCACTAAAGATCACCACGCTTATTCATAGCCTAGCCCAACTCACTGACCAAGTCCAGCCCACTTACACCACTCTCTGCAGCGTCCACACCCCAGCCAGCCTCCTCGTCTCCGCAGATCAGCAGCCCCCAAATCGGCGACCCCTCTCTCTCTCTCTCCGATCTCCAATCCCCCACCTCGCACACGCGCACCAACCGGGCATGATGCGGGCGATCTCGTCGGCGGCGGGAGGGATGCTGCGGGCGCGGCTGCGCGCGGCGGCGCGCCTCCGCGGCGGGCACGGCGACGGCGGGGGCCGCTGGACGACGCCCGGCCACGAGGTGCGGCCCAAGGGGTACCCAATGAACCGCACGCCGCCGCCGCCTGGCGAGTCGCGCAAGTGGGAGGACTGGGAGCTCCCCTGCTACGTCACCTCCTTCCTCACCGTCGTCATCCTCGGCGTCGGGCTCAACGCCAAGCCCGACCTCACCCTCGAGACCTGGGCGCACCACAAGGCCCTCGAGCGCCTCCAGCAGCAGGAGCTCGCCGCCGCCGCCTCCTCCGCCGACGCCATTTCCGAGTGATCCGCGCGCCCCAGGTGTTCCTTGAAACCTAGGTCGTTTCTGTTCTGTTTTGCTTCCAATAAGGGTTGGTTGTGAACTTGTGATGTACCAATCTGATATTGATGGGACCTGGGCTGAACACTATATTACTGTTTCTGTTTTGTTGTTGAAATTTATCTGATGATGATGGCAGATGCCGTATGCATTTCCAGATGCCCTGTCATGTCCCTAAACATTTTGGAATGTCTCGGCATTGTATTATCTTGTGTATCCCTTATTTATTTTTCCTTGGCCATACTTTTGGGAGCATAATTAGGACTGTTTATACCTGTCTCTCTTAGCCTGAAATGACGTGTTGCAGAAAATAACTAAATCAAATGTCGCATTGAACAGCTTGAAATGTTGCTTGCTTGTTAGAACTTACAAGTGATCCTTGCTTTTTGGGGGGGCTTGGGTATTGTCTCTCTGCCTTTTCTTTTCCAATGATAAGTGGACATTCTCTCAATAGAAGAAAGGTTACACACGATATGTTACTTCAGTAAATAATCAGGCCCTATCTTTATGGAAGAGACAGGTAAATAGTAGGTGTAGATTACTAAATGAAATTCGAGTCTTAGCATATGCTGTAAGCCTGGCCTTTATTTCTACTTGATAAAATATGAACAGTTAGTTGAGTTTGTGTGATTGAAGTAGAGTTTGTTTGAACATTTGTTGCAAATTGTGATGAATCATTTTGTGTAACTCAAGAGTTAAAATAGATACAATGAACAGTTGCACACTTGAATTTTGCTGACCCTGTGAAGGATGTATAATCCCATTCTATTTCTTGGCACCATGGTTGGTGGTAAAATTATTCTGGTTATTGGATTAGTAGCTAGTTAGGCGTGATAGTAAAGTCTGCAGGAATAACTTTGCACTGTATCTACTACAGTTATTTTCATTTTTGTTCATACTTCACAGAGCTTATAAATGCATTGATTTGTTTCATGTCAACTCGGCTATCAATTGTTCAACACAAACCTTCTACTCATGCACTATCACTATCAAGGCACTATTAACTCTCAACAGTAGTCTCTTCTTCTTTATCTGTACTCCATTGTGCAGCTAGTTTGGTATTTGCCAAATTGAGGAAAGGAATGGGAGGGAGGGGAGGGCAAAAGGAGTGAGCGTGTCTCAGGACACGAGGTAGAGGGTAAAAGGATAGAGTGAAATCATCTACTCCCTCGTGGACGTTTGACATTCAAAATTTGTCCACAAAAGAGTGTACTTCTA
Organism: Aegilops longissima; assembly: GCA_021605205.1. Classification (NCBI taxonomy): domain Eukaryota; kingdom Viridiplantae; phylum Streptophyta; class Magnoliopsida; order Poales; family Poaceae; genus Aegilops; species Aegilops longissima. The sequence goes on along the minus strand of CM038680.1, from coordinate 476,238,041 downwards.
GCTTCCCAATGCATTTTAAAGTAGAAAAAAACGCTTCTCTGTCATCACATGGTAATCAAGACCAATAACAGTCAACACATGGTCTCCTCACTTTCTACATGTACTTAGCTCATTGGAGGTGGGGTAATTAAAGAGGAGAGAGATGGTGGCTTTCACCTTCCCAGTGCATTTTTACTCCACTCCATAATCTGTCCTAAAATTTCTATATGTTCACTTATTCGTGGACGGATGGAGTACTTGCATGTGGCTTGGCTCATTCCCAGCTAGCCACATCTTTGTGGAACTGGTTTATTCATTCTTCCCGAGATGGCGAAATAACATAAGATAAGACACATGTTCTTTGTAGGATAAACTAGCAAATAACTATCCTGACTCAAATAAGAGGCCAACTCGAACTCCCAAACCGACCAAAGAGTATATGATCTTAAGGATATCCCAGTAGCTTCCCTACATTATGTACAATGTCAAGGAGATTTTGCCTCATTTGTTGCTTTCTTCTCCAGCTGCTGCACGTGTTGGCTTACAGCAGCTCTGATACGTTGTACCCCACAAGGCCAGAAGGAGTCCATATTATTAGAAGCCCTTAAGTTTAGGTGACTTGTTTATCTAAATATTAGCGCCAAGACAAAGATGGTTTACCATCTCGTTTATCTTTGTCCACAAGATCATGAGCAATTCTAAACATGAAACATTGAGATAGTGCTTAAACAATGTTGTAGGTAGCGGTTAGTGGCATAGGACATCGGAAATGACTGTTTCTTTATCTCTTTGTGATCAATAAAGGAGAAGTGGCTGGGGAATGATTGTGTGACTGCAGGAAAGGTCTCAAACTGAATAGACCGTTTCATGGTTTCTGTGTTGTATCCGATGGAATCCTGCTGTAATAACTAGCTGGTATTTTGTGGAATGTCTTCATCCTGGTAGACCAGAGGGGTCAAGTTGAGTATCTGGTATATAGAACCTGCCCCAAACCTGTTGTGTGACACCTAGAGCCCCTGCATAAAATTGAAAGAAACCAAGGTAGTGTGTGGGGCATAGATTAACGATGTTATGGGTTTCTCAAAAGATTGTGGGTGGAATAATTCATGAACTGGGGCACCTTTGTTGGAAAGAGAAACTTGGACGACAGAAATGTATCACTGCAGATGAACATTCTGGGCCATGGCCCATGCCTCATTGCCCCACTAGTCTACTGTCAGTCTGTTCTTTTTCCTGTGACAATTAGTGTAAATGTCAATTATGAATACTTTAATTCATCAGGTTTATTAGTTTCACAAATAATTTCCTTGAAGTGTGTGTACTGTCTGCATCAATATTGCCGTTGCAACTTTGTTTACAGAAAATGCTTGCTTTCTTGAGAAAATATTACTTACATTTTCACGAAATCAATGCTTTCTGTGACGAATGATATATCAGCAAGATTGTTGACTATTTGAGTATTCTGATTTTAGCAAGCATGGTGCCATACTGCTTTTTATGAGCAAAAGGCGTGAGTTGAACCTAACTAAGCAGAAAAGAATGATCAATACTATGAATAACGGAGGGTTTACGGCTTCAGGCGCAGCGGGGATCTATTCGGATTGTTTGGTCCTTATTATAGGCTATACTTCGGTTTCTTTTGTTCACTGCCCCGGAGAGGCAAACTCTGTTTCTCACGAATTAGCTAGGCTAGCGTGGTTGGCCCCTTCGCTGTGCCGTCTTTCATTGTAAAAGGTTTGGTGGACGATGTAACAGATCTTTGATCCAATAAAGCGGCCGAAGTTTTAAAAAAAGCAGAAAAGAATGAGGTTAATATTATGGCATATTGGCATTGAAATGTAAAGCCACGCTGATTCTCCTCATTTGTTGACTTGTTCTCGTCCTATAGTAGCAAACTGATACTTCCTCCGTTCACAAATACAAGATGTGCTAATTTTTTTCTGAATCGGATGTATATAGATATGTTTTTAGTGTGTTTGTTTACTCATTTCAGTCTGCATGTAGTCCACATTGAAATATCCAAAACATCTTATATTTGTGAATGTAGTCCATATTGAAATATCCAAAATATCCAAAACCCCTTGCACAATGGCGTTGACGAGCTCTAGTAGCCACTAGCTCTGCAGAGCCGGATCTGATCTCAAATCGCCTCTCGGCCGGAGGTAGCGACCATCTTGGCCGTGCTCTCCGAGCTCCTTCGACCTCGGGCATGGGGACAACGCCCCTCCCTTCGCATAAGGCGGACAAACCCTTCCACCTCAACCTTGAATCGACGCTAGCCAATGACTTCATCCAACTTGAGCAGGACGCCATTAGCGCCGCATCCAGCTGAGCTTTCAGACAAAACCTGCTCCAAAAGCCACATGCCCCTGCATACTCCTCGACATCGCCCGAAAGAACGGTGCCGAAGTAAGACAGGAGTAGGAGGAACTGAACACCCACAAGCTCCCCGTCGAAGATTTGACCTCCGATGTCGGAGCGACTTATTGCTGATGCGGCTTTGTCGCCGTCTTCTCAACAGCGTCTCCTGGAACTTATCTACGTGCCTGCAAAACCCGAAGCTCCTCCCCACCTCCCGAGGCCTAATAAGAACCAAGTACTGGATGCACCTCCTAGGCGCCTCTCTCGTATTATAGCAGAGGGTTTGAGAGGAAACTGGCAACGCAGCGAGACTACATTCTTTTATATTATGGGAAGGAGGGATATCAGAAAATTGGCTCTTCCATCTCTCATGAGGAATACTTCAGTTTTTTTAACAAAACCACTTTATTAGATTGAAATAACACTTACATCATGTATTAAGATTGATGCAATTTTGGTCATGGGCTCCTCAAACCAATCATAGGTTGCAGAAAATCTAGCTAATATAGCTAGCTCATGAGCAACCTTATTAGCTTTCCTATTACAATATTCAAAAGTAGTGACGGAAAAATCACAAGAGCTATGATAACAATCATCAAGGCCAAATCGTAGTGCTAGAGCCTCGGCAGTCGGGACATCATTGCACCGACCAATTTTCAAGTTAACCAAGCAATGAATTGCACGCTAGCTACTCTTAGAACTGCACCAGCTAAACCCCTAAGCAAGTCTTGATCAAAATAGCATCAATATTAAGTTTAACAAAACCCAGGTGGCCGGGTCCAACCACCGCCCGGTGTGAATTCTCATAGTAATTTGATTAACATCTTGGATTTCCTTCTCGTGGACCAACTTACGTCTTCCCCACAACAAGTACCAAGTGGTAATAACGATCAATTCGTTGACATTAAGAAGGTTAAAAATAGGCAGATCTTGATCGAACTAAGAACTCAAGGAAAGCCTCGCCGGCACGATCAATTTCACAAGCTTTTTTAATCACTACGTCCAACCCAAACATTTCTAAAGCACCTTAGCTTTTTGGCATAGGAACAAAGATGTTTAGTGTCTTACGTGTCCTTTAGAAGAGAAGGGGCACAAATGCAAAACTTTTAAATGCCTATTGGCAAGAGTAACACGACAAGGAAGAGTGCCATGCAAGGCGCACCAATAAAAATTCCTTCGTCAGACAAGATAGTTTTCAAATCTTACACCAAAAAGAATTAAAAATGGTTTGACCCGTCCTATTAGTTCATCTAAGTTTTATCCCATGTTCCGAATATCCCATTCCACACACTAAGCCGAACAAACGGTGAACCATTCTTCATGAAACTCCATGCAATAAAATCCGACATGCCATGAAACAGAAGAGTAATACAGGAACTCGTTGAGCATCAATTGGCAGTGGTATTTGTCTAACGAAGGAAACTATTCATCCCAACTATTCGTAATATGGTCAATAAGATCAGAAACCTTAGACAAGAGATTGTACCCCTTTAGGAGTGATAACTCTTCTATCAACAAAATTTGGGATCCACGCATCTTTTCAAATATCACTATTCTATCCATTGCCAAATCTCTGAATATAAGTATATAACCGCGCTTAGATAACTGGCTTCTACCATAATACTATGCCAAGTAAAAGAGGACCCTTCTTTAATTTTGCATTAATCAAATCACCATCATAAAAAAATAGTTGTCTCTCAAAACTGGCACGTAAAGAATTTGGGTACTCAAGGAGACGCCACAATTGCTTAGCCAACATCGCAAAAACAAAGGACATCACGAGAACACATCCCTCTTGTTTTGGACACACATTTTATATAAGCCATCCAATGCATCCTCTTCTGGTTATCCAGTCGCCCCACCAAAAATGTGATATCATCGAATGATTACTTTACAAATTGTTTCAGAATTTTAAAGACGAACAAAGCATATGTCGGAATAGCTTGAACACAAGACTTGAGGAGAACCTCCTTCCCTCGACAGGATAACATTTTTTGGGAAAACTTTATTTTTGTCACTCTAGCTTTTGACGGCTTTGTTTATGCCACTCTAGAATTTGACATTTCAGTTTTGCCACTCTTAGTTTTTGACAATACATCATAATTGTCATTCCATGGCAAATACAAGATATCAAAAGCAATTGGTCTTGTCAAAAAAGAATGATTCCATTGCACAAAAACATGATCCCATCATGGAAAAACAGATCTGACTAAATAAAGCATAATTAAATTTATTGATTATTCATTAGGAAAAAACATAATTTACCAAATTATTTTCAAAACAGCTCACCTTGTTCTTGAAAAGGAGACCGTGCATGATTCTAAGAAGGAAATACCAGGAAACAAATCAAAATTAACTAGGCTAGCATCCACCAGGGTAAGACGCGCATTTTCAACGGGAAGCTCCCATTCATCTTATGGTACTGGAGACGCTAGGGAGTGGTAGTCTGATACTCATACTGTCGGAGTAATTGGACACGAATACCCTGAAAACGGCAAGACGATATTCCAAGACATCAGGGCTAGCAAAGCCCCTCAGTCCGACTCCCCGGCCGCCCAGGCCGACTCCGGGCTGCCGACTGCACCACCAGGCCGACTCCGGGCTGCCGACTCCCCGGCCGCTCAGGCCGACTCCGGGCTGCCGACTGCACCACCAGGCCGACTCGGGCTGCCGACTCCCGCCGCCCAGCCGACTCGGCTGCCGATTGCACCACCAGGCGGACTCGGGCTGCCGATCGCACCACCAGCCGACTGGGCTGCCGACTCCCGGCCGCCCAGGCGCGGATCGCACCACCGAGCCGACTCGGGCTGCGATTGCGCCAACCAGCCGACTGCCGACTACAGCCCGACGCGACCCCGACGTGACGACCGTACCTGGCACTGTTTACGGAACACCCCCAGCCATCATGAACAGTGTCACTTGTCCCCTGACACTATTTATGAAGTGACCCAGGGGACAAGGATGACACCCCACCATGCCTACCTAGCTTACTTCCTAAACTACCCACATAGCTTACATATCAAGCTAGCCATGCCTATACGCATGAGCACCCACATGCATGCTCACGGCCATGAGCATGGCCGGCCACTAGCATGCCACATATGAGGCATATACGAGGCCAGATGCCTATGGCACTGACCTCAGATACAGCTCCAGGAGCACTCTGTACCAGATATACCAGATATACTCAGACATGCAGGAGTAGGGGTGTTATCTCTCCGGAGAGCCCCGAACCTGGGTAAACTACCGCGTGCTACTCGCATACCCGCTCCCGGGCCTATCAGCAGCAGTCTTGCCCTCACACGAAGCCACCTTGTGGCATATGTCGTCTTGCACCCCCGTGAGAATACCACGACACATACCTAAACCCCTTGGACTTAATTTTATGGCAACGGCTGCAGAGCTTCTTCACACTCAACTGAACCGTGGAGGGAACTTTCTCCAAGACATATTTACCAATAACCTCGAGCCCTTTGTGGGCGTGCATGATCATACTCATGCTTTTCGGGTTGCATTCACCTTTTTTCCCGATACAAGACCTTTCAGCGTCTCCATAACTACTATTGTCGTATACAGCGTCCAACATAAGGCGCTCGAGCGAGGTTGCATTCTCAAGAATATGGCAGGTTAGTTCGACCATGCTCTTTGCAGAGCAGAAGCCCATTATCCTGACATTCTTGACGCTGCAATGGACATGTCCTGGCATCCGTCTCATGTTCGAGTCTCCATCAGAAATCAATTCATGCTTTACTCGAGTTTGTGATACCTGCATCCATAGGAATAACACATGAGTTAAATGGTTCCACAGCATGCAGATACTTGATATCGTGGTTGCAAGCTAGAGGATAAGTGACTTACACCCAAGGCAAACTTCTCCAGGACAAGACAAGCATCCAGGAAATAAGCTAGAGAAAAATAATCATAGGCTGGGGAAAAGCCCCCCGCCTGTCCATCATTAAGATCAATCTGCAGGTTCTTCAGGAAGAGGAATTTGACAGCTAAAATTGGCGTATTGAACATCTGCATATAGATCTTGGTTAAATACTTTCTTCCCTTAAAAAGGTTAAACATATTCAATGGCACGACTGCTGCTATATATATGAATCAACACTTGTCTCTGACAATCAAATATACTGCTAGCCATCCTTGCAAAAACAATAAGTTTGAGAATATACCTCTCCAGCCGAGGATAGGTTGAGGGTTTCAAGATTTGGAATAATGAATGGAAGCTTGGAACGAGCATCATGAACAATGTCAGATTCGTAGTAATCCAACATGTGCAGTCTCTTCATTTGCAATAAATCTCCAACCGGAAGTTTATCTACGGCACCATCAATGCGAACAAAGCAAAGATTTGGAGCTCTATTCTCTATCACTTCCAGAGACTTGCAATGAAACATGGACAGGCAGCTAAACCGATTTAGCAGGCAAGATATCTTGAGACGAATTATCTTATCACAACTATTGAGACACAACTCTTCCATAGCAAGAGAACTGGACAGAAGATGCCCTAACTCATCTCCCGTGATGCGCACCTCCAACAGAAACAGCCTTGTCAAGCAACCAAGCCCGGCCGTGGGATGGAAGGCGCAACGGCTGAGGTGAAGATGTCGAATCGAGTTTCCATTCCCGTTGGATAAAACCGGGCATGGGAACTCGTAATGAACCGCGGTGCGTCCTAGAGGCATTGAAAGTTTGACCTCTTCAATCCCCGGAGTAACAGCAATCTCAAGCCACCTGTTGAGATAACTGGTGTCCAGAAAAGAACGAAGGTAATTATAACTAAGGTTGAATGTCTTCACGCCGCCAGAGTGTTTTCTCATAATGCGGTTGACACTCTTGGTGAAAACCCGTGCCAGTTTATCTTCTCTGCATGTATGTCCATCCAGGCGCAGCGTTTCCATACTTAAGGTGAGGTTAGGATGGGATCTCCAGGAGCTTCGAAATGTTTGAGACACACAGCCAGCTCGCGCAGCATCTGGCAGTGGCAGAAGGGACAGTATATGATGCCAGATGTCCTGCAAACACAAGAACAGGAGAAAAGTTAAGCAAGTGGATCCTTTAGCCAGGGGGGTAGGATCTATGCAACAGAACAGTGTTATTAGTGTCTTTCCTAAAAACAATGTGACCTAATGTTGGTTAATAAACGAGTAAACATCGGCATTACTTGTTCCTAAAAGGTATAACACTGAAACCGATGCTCTACTTGGCATTTTGAAGCTAGGACATAATGTGCAGAAGCACACCATCTACTACTTTCCATGCGGACCCATGGTTGCAGTAACAACTTCAACAGTGTAGTGAAATATCACACTTGCGCTTCTGCGGCTCTCAAAGTGCGTACGTGTATGCTTCTGGCTTCTATCATATCTTGTTTTTTTTTATTCAGCAACTAAGATTCAATCAAAATTGCTCAACCTGTTGGCTTTGATTTCGTGACCCAGAAAAGGACGAACCACCTCAGTTAAGCAGAGGCTGTCAGTTATGATAGATTGAGATATTGGAGAAGTAATTGTTGTTTTGATTGGGGCCTCAAAGGCTGTTTATATAGATTACAAAGCTTGGGCTCCAAGACTAGACTAATAGAGATAGATTACAATACGAATAGACTTTATACTCTAAGATCCCCTCGCAGTCTCAACGTCAGGTGAAACAATGTTGAGACTGGAGCGTATGTCGGTGAACGATGCAGTCGGGAGTCCTTTGGTAAAAATGTCAACAAATTGGGCACTTGTAGGAACATGAAGAACGCGAACCTCGCCAAGAGCCACCTTTTCACGAACAAAGTGAATGTCAATCTCAATGTGCTTTGTGCGACGATGTTGAACTGGATTGGAAGCCATGTATACTGCAGAGATGTTATCACAATAAACAATGGTAGCACGGGAAGCGGACGATGAAGTTCAACAAGAAGCTGCCGTAGCCACACCGCCTCGGCCACAGCGTGAGCAACCGCCTATACTCAGCCTCGGCAGAAGACCGGAAACTGTTACCTGCCTTTTAGAACACCAAGAAACAAGATTATCACCCAAATAAGCGCAAAATCCGGATGTTGATCGTCGAGTATCCGGACAACCTGCCCGATCGCATCGAATAAACTGTCAAGCTTGTAGGTGAAGAAGAATTAATAAGGAGACCGTGATCAAGAGTGCCTTTTAAATAGCGGAGAATGCGTCGACATGAGCAGGATGAGGAGCACGAGGATCATGCATAAAGAGACGAGCTTGCTGAACTGAATAGGAGATTTCGAACAAGTAAGAGTGGCATATTGAAGAGCGCCGATGATGCTACGATATAAAGTAGGATCGAAAGAGGATCACCATCAGCCGACGGTTTAGCACCAACGTCAATTTGGAGTCGAGAAGGTTGACAATCAGACATACCGAGCGAGAAAGCAAGTCCAAAATGTATGACCGTTGAGAAAGAAAGAGGGAAGATTTTGTGCGAGAAACATGAATACCTAGAAAATGATGAAGAGGACCAAGATTAGTCATGGAAAACTCCCGAATGAGAGAAGAGATGGTATGTTGAAGAAAAGAATCAGAACTAGCCGTGAGAATGATATCATCAACATAAAGCGAGAGGTAGGCAGTGTGAGTAGAAGACTGATAAACAAAGAGAGAAGAATCGGATTTGGAGGGAATAAAGCCTATGGTTTGAATAAAAGTAGCAAAGCATTGAAACCATGCACGAGGAGCTTGTTTAAGGCCATAAAGAGATTTGTTGAGGAGACAAACAAAATTTGGAGATGAGGGATTCTCAAAACCGGAGGGTTCTTGACAATAAACAGTTTCATTGAGAGTGCCATGAAGAAAAGCATTTTTAACATCAAGTTGATGAATAGGCTAAGAAGAGGAAACAACAAGACTAAGAACAACACGAATAGTGCTTGGTTTAACAACAGGAGAAAAAGTCTCATCAAAGTCAATACCAGCTCTTTGGGAGAAACCACGACACACCCAACGAGCTTTGTAACGAGCGAGAGTGCCATCGGAATGAAATTTATGACGAAAAACCCATTTGCGAAACAATGTTAACACCGGAGGTTTGGGAACAAGAGTCCATGTATTATTTTGTGAAGAGCTTCAAATTCATCGCGCATAGCAGAAAGCTAGAGAGGGTCAAGAAGAGCTCGCTTATAACTGGTTGGAATAGGAGAGATGGTTGGGGTGGCGGTAAGATTGAGGCGTTTGGTGGGGAGAAGAAATCCTCGTTTTCCACGGGTGCACATGACATGATCATTGGTGGCGGTGGTATAAAACGGCATTGGGTGGCAATGGGTTTTCGGTTGAAGAGGACGGTGAGGAAGAAGAATCAGAGGTGGTGGGTGTCGAGGGGTTGCCGTGGTAGGATGTGGTGAGGGAAAGGCGGTGGGGTAGAGGATGCGATTATGGAGAGGTGGGGACGAGGCGGGAGGGTGGCTAACGTTGGGCGATTCCGGTGAGAGACGGAACAAGATTCCATGGCAGCAGAGATGACCGAAGGCGAACTAGGGAAGGGTTTTGGTGGTGGCGATTGTGGTGGAATTGGTGTTGTGGTTGTAGTGACGAGAAAAAGGAAAAGTATTTTCATCGAATGTGACATGACGAGAGAGAATGATCGACCGGAAGATGGTTGAAACAACGATATCCTTTGTGATCATCGAAAGACCAAGGTGAATGCAAGGTAGTGGCGTGGTTCTAGTTTGTTGGAGGCGGTAGAGGCGATGTTGGGAAAGCATAGACAGCCAAAACACGCAGAAAAGAATAGTCGTGGTGGGAGAGAAAAGAGATTGGAAAGGCGAATAAAGAGGGCAAGTTTTAGTTGGTTGAATATTAAGAAGGAGTGTGGCGGTGCGAAGGGCTTCAACCCAAAAGCGGGAAGGAAGAGAGGCTTGTAAAAGCAATGTCGAAGAACATCATTAATAGAGCGAAGACAGCGTTCAGCTTTACCATTTTGAGAAGATGTATAAGGGCATGAAAAGCGAAGAAGAATGCCTTGGGAGAGAAAGAAGGTGCGGTTTTGGGTGTTATCAAATTCACGACCGTTATCACATTGAATAAATCGAATTGGCAAGCCAAAGTGTGTGATTACATATTGTCGAAAGTTGAGAAAGATTGCAGGTACTTCAGATTTAGCGCGGAGAGGAAAGGTCCAAGTATAGTGAGAATCTCTATCTACTACCTAAAAGAAACGTAAGGTTCCGTCTCCCCTCTTACGTCGTCCCATCTATCGTCAAGCCCCTCCTCGTACGCTCCCCACCCCTCCACCGATTTTCCTCCCTCTCTCCGATTTTCACTGGCCGGTTTTCTCATCTAGCAGGACAAACCAAATCTTTATTTGGTAATATGGCCGAACAAATCCAACCTTTATTTGGTAACACAATCAATTCACGTATGGTGATTGATTTCTTTTTTGGTAACCCAACTTAACTAATCGATGGTAATCAATCTTCAAATACCAAAATGGATCGATACAAGGCAACATAAATCAATTCACATATTGCAATCAGATTCTTCTTTAGTAACCCTGCTTAGCTCACGGACGGTAATCAATCTTCACACGAGGAACAATTAACCTCAATGCAAACTCATATAAGGCACATCAACTACGCGACGTGGTGTTGGTCCGAGATCCCTTTGATGTGATCTGCGATCATGTCACAACACCTCGCCATCTGGCGCCGATTCGTTTCACCCACGATCGATCGATCCAATTCCCGATCCACTCGATGCAATCAATCCGCGAGCAAACCGCATAAAGCCATAAACCCTATTCCCTGCCCTATCTCTGTATTCTCTTGTGGCGATGTGACAGTCGGCGGAGCCGGGCAACGGCGACATGCTTGGGCGTGAGGTACCCATTCATATCCTCTTCCTAAGTCTACTTCATCTCTCTCCTCTTGGCCCATCTCTCTTTGAATGGCGCGGGCGTCGGGGACGCATGAACGCAGAGCGGCTGCGGCGGTGGTGCTTGAGGTCGTTGGGCCTTTATCTTTGAAGGGACAACGCGGCGACGCATCGGTTGCCGAGGTGGCGGGGAGGCAGTGGCAGACGACGCGTGTGTCTCAGCCCTAAGGTCACGGGCTGCGATGCCATCAGCGATGCCTATGTTCGGTAGGATCGATGCGACAATAACCTGGTCACTCATCCAACTTCATCGTGCGTCGAAAACGACCATTACAAGCTTGTGTGGCTTGTATCGGTGAAACTCAAGCTAGGCTGTCATATCCTCTATGGCTCCACCTCGCCTACACAGGCACCACATTCTAATCTATTGTTAAAGCCTCAAAGTTGGTTGAACCATTGCTTTGATATTCCTTGGTTTCCTCTATGAACTAATACTAAGAAAAAATATCTATACATACGATGCTCCTTGCAAGTCACATCAGCTCATGTTTTATTTCTTTCTCGAACCAGCTGCAACACATGGCAAGACGAAGATTAGAGAAGGCAATTAAGGCGCGAGAGGATACCGTGAGGATTGAGAAGGCATGCAAGAGGAGGTCTACAATCTACATTCAACATGTCATCATGTTGAAGCTGAGTTTGTATGGTTGTAGATTTTAATCCTTGTACGGGTGATGTTCTTAAAGCTTCATTTGGTGCTGCCGTCGGCAGGCTTATACTTTCATCATCTTTCGCATCAAGTATAGTGGTTAGTTGTTTTGGTCAATTGTGCATTTTATTTTCAGAATTACTTCACTTCATTTCGTGGACATTAAAAGTAACATTATGATAATTGGTAAAAGTTGGTCCTATAATATTCAATGCATGATTGCGATATTTGGCGTTCTTTGTATTTATAAGATGGTATTTTATAGATGAAACTTCTATATCAAACTGTCCGTATCAATTTGTTCATCCATACATAGATGGAACATGATCCATTTTCATATGTTGCTCATGTCAAGAATAAATCTTCTCATTCATTAATTCATTTCTACACAACACAAGGCCTTTCCATATCTTCACTCAATTATCTTGTTTTTGTCACACGAGCAGTTTCTAAATTTTACAAAGGTGCACCAAAACATATAGGTAGTTGGCTAATTGCTATCATTTGGTGGTAGCAAGTTCAAGTAATAGTTTGAGCACATTCATGAAATTGTATAAATAAGTAATGCATATTACATAAAAATAACACGAGAATTTAGATATATTGTTTGTCATGGTGTTGTCGTCGACCGATTTACATCAAATTAGTTCCCCGGTTGTCTTGGCAAATATAATGCATATAATCCATATTGTTATTGCACTAAGCGTGAATAAGGTGGATGTCAAATATGAGAAATTTCCCATCCACAAAATAGCAAATTCTAAATGGGCTCGTGTATTTTTTTTCCTAAATACAATTGAGTATTAGTATTTCTATAATTGGGTATCAAATTAACTGATGCAGGGAATTGGATTATGGTCCAACCCTGTGAGAGAGAGGGAGGGAGGGAGGGAGAGGGGGGAGAGTACTAAATGTATTATTGATTAATCCCGTTGCAACGCACGGGCAATTAGCTAGTAATTATCCAAGATCACAAGATAATATTTATAACCAGAAACATTAGGGACTGGGGAGGTCCATAAATCACAGTGAAGTAACTCAAAAGGAAAAGTACTAATGGTAGTAGAGGTTCCAAAAGGTAATCTAACATGTTTGCCGCATTGACATGCATTCTGAGAGAGAGGGATTATGGGGACTGCTAGAACTAGGGATACAAAATTCTTGGAGTAAAGGCGTCAAAGTGTTTTCTTTGGGATGACCGAGGCGACGATGCCATAGATCAGCGGATCACGAGCATGACACGAGGGTGGATGTGGGGCGCCATGAAGAGGATAAAGATCGCCCGTGCTATTGTACCGAAGCGATGACCGCCCCGTTGTCGATTCTTCGAGACAAACCAAAAGGATCAAAGGCCAGGATAACTTTGTTGTCAATGCAAAATTGTCTAATGAAATAAAAATTTTGATGATGGAAGGAACCACAAGAATATCGCGGAGAAGAAAATTGGCATGAGAGGAAGGGATGTAAGAGTGACCGGTGCATGAAGCGAGGATGGTGGAGCCATCGCCAATGGTGATAGTGGAAAAGCGAAGGAAAACAAGGCGACAATAAATTCATATTTGAAGACATATGCATTGATGCACCGAATCGAAAATCCAATCCATTACTGCGTCGTTGAGGACAAAATTGTTCATGGCGTTGATGAAGGCGGCCTGGTCCCAAGCCGGCTGTTGGGGAGGAGCAGAGGGCGAGGAGCTTGCATGTTGGCGTGGGGATAGCGGATGGGTAGTATGCGATTGGGGCCTGCATGTTGCCGTAGAAGACCGGCATGGTGTTGGAGGCGTGGCGGTCTGGCGTCTTTGGTAGGCGGAGTGGGAGTGGCGGTGTAGGCGTCGCCGTGACTGGGTCAAGGAGTCCCGGAGAGCGGTGGTCGGGCGAAGACGGGCTCCACGTGCCCGTGTCGCAGGAGGGCACCATCGGCGAGGGCGATCAAGGCATCGACCAAGCTCAGACGAGGCCAGTCAAGGATCATCTTGAGGAGGCCATGACGACGAGTGAGTGGCGAGGAGGCGGTGGATGTGGGTTTGGGGGAGGTGTTTGGGTAGTTGTAGAGGAAGAGGTAGGGGATGGGGCGCCGGCGGCGCGGACCTCGGCCATGGAGAAGAGGGGCCGAATCGGCCGAGGCGGCGGCGCGGGTGGTGAAGCCATACCAGATGCGGAAAACCTAGGCGTCAGATACCATGATAGATTGAGATATTGGAGAAGTAATTGTTGTATTGATTGGGGCCTCAAGGGCTGTTTATATAGATTACAAAGTTTGGGCTCCAAGACTAAACTAATAGAGATAGATTACAATACGAATAGACTTTATACTCTAAGAATTAAGCAGCAAGAATGACAGTGAACTGAGACTGGCAGCAAGCCAGCAAATGATTTGAAGTCCTAAAATAATTTTGTCACAGCTTACACTCAGCCTAGCTTACGTCCCAACAGATTTGTGAAATAGAGTGGCTGGCACTGAATATCAGTCAGTATTCCGCTAGGAATCCTCCTCAGCGTCCTGTTGGCTTGGCCGTACCTTTGGAAGATCCGGTACTGAAGATCTCAATCGTTTGCGGGCTTGGGCCTGGGGATCATCGTCCTGTTGACCGGGCGAGCCCTTCCGTTTAGCCGCTGAAGCAGTCGACATTGTACCTAGGATAGGGCACATGCACATCATCCTGGTCATGAATAGTGCAGACATTAACATGAGGAAACAGCAGGGCGCAAAGTGCGCGCCGAGAGGAGGGGAGGGAGGGGTGAGATCCGACTTACTACCACCACGGGGTTGGAATTTCACCTCCTCCTCCTCCTGGAGCCGCCGAGCCGACACGAGAGTTCGGGGGCCAGCAATGGCGACGGCGGCTCTATTTGCAGCTTCGATTTGAATCGGACGGACGAAGGCGATTCGCGGGAGAGGAGATCGGTGCGGTGCCGCCGCGCGCCACGGCAGGCTGCGTCAACCAAACCCTAAGCTGCTGACTTCGCGGGTAGGCCTTGCTGGGCCTCGACCTCGTCCTGGAGGCCTGCCTTTACCAGCCCAATGGGGCCATCCTAGCTAGTCTTGAATGGATACGTTTTTCTTTCGTTTTTTTTTTTTGAAATTGGCCTTGAATGGATACGTTTTTACACGCTTGTGCCGTGATTTTTTTTTTCAGCCAGCTTATTCATCACTCAGGTATAGTAGATATTTCACCCTTTGTCGCTTTTATTTCTTTTGTGATGAAACGCATCTGCTTTGCTTCGCACCACAGCCTTTTGGATCTAGGAATGTCACACATTTGGCAGACCAATCTTGGTATGAGTACATACAGTCGTCAGCTTTTGCGTCGATCAAAGGCATGGCATGTCCTCCCGAGCTTTTGAACATGGATGTCAGTCCTTTATTGGATCCCTCCAGTGCACGCCTTGCTACTCTACTACCGTCGGCATTCTAAAAGTCGAGCATCCCAGTAGATTATCCCTGAACTGGTGAACTGAGTAGTGTTTCATTTATGCTTAAGTTTATTTCCTCGAATTTTTCTTGCGGCAGCAGCATCTGGGTCCGGGCTGATGACAATCCAAAAGATTGTACACCTGCAAATGGGCTTCATCGCGCATTATGCTTTCAACGAACATTGCAGGCATGAGATAATCTTTTTTCTGAGAGAGTTATCATAGTCAGTACTCCATCTGTCCTATAATATAAGAGTATTAGCTATTATAGAACGGAGGGAGTAGTACATATCGTCTTCGATGCCGTTCAGCTCCCATGGCACGGTTACTGTCACATGTCAGAACTTTTGCTCCAGTGCGTGGGCCGATACGTTGGACGCTTGCACATGCGCGAGTACTGGTCACAGCAGCAGTGATTGCAGGCAAGACTGTTAATGTGTTGATGATCTGATACTATGCTAGCCAGCTACCGCCCACTGTCGCCGTGCCCCCACTCTAGATGGAGACCGGTTAATCCATCGGACCGTTGGCCTCTCCCTTTCCTCTAGTCTGAAACTCTGAAATCCGAATCTGTGCCTGGCAGCCGGTGATAGAAAAGTGGCAGTGTTTGCAGGCCCTGAGCGTAATCTGACCCTGAATGCTCGATAACGAAATGAACGCCCCATTGTTGTTGTCGAGCACCAAAGCGGAGTGTCGGTAGCTTGTCCTCGTCGGAGGGGTCGCGATCTGTGGACGTCACGAGTGAGGCCCTCCGCTCCGGTCGGGCCAAAACTTTTTGTCTCCCAGCCGCGATGGTCGTAGCGGGCCTTTTTAATCCAATGAAGCTCGTCCAAGCACATACATACTCTTCCCATCTCTTGCTTGAGAACATTCCATCTCCTCCGGCAACATGCATGCATCATCCCGGTCACATGGGGCTCGCAGAGAAGCACTGTGATTTACTCCGGTAGTTAGCGGTCCAGGTTGCAGACAGCTAGGTACCATGGTCTCGCCATACGTCCATGTACTCGAAGCCGGCTCCGTACCCATGCGGTTGTCTTGGCTCACGCCGGGATGTACGGTACCGCTCTCCATTATTTCGTATATATAAAGCTTCCAAAAACTCCTTGGACATGGGATGAAGCTGGGAATAGGACAATATCACTTGTCAGCTAGTGAATGAGATTAGTATAACATTCTTTTCTTTCAAAAAAGACTTTCGCCACGATCTGTATATAAAATACAAACCAAAGTACGGTTGAACGATATAAAGTACTCCCTCCGTAAAAAAATATAAGAGCGTTTAGACTAATATCAATTTCAGAGCCAGGCTCATCTGCACCCGGTGAAGAGGAAATTCACAAAAAATAACAAATTCAGAAAATCCATTTTTTTGCATGGAAAATAATTTGCTGCGTGAGGTGCGCTTCAAATTTAATAACATTTGGACATGAAAAAACACAAATTGTGTTAGAACAATACATGAACAGTAAACTTTTTTACATACCCCAAATTTCTCTTTTTTGCCGAGAGCTACTCTGATGTCCAAATGGTCTGAAATTTAAAGTGCACCTCGTGAACCAAATTATCTTTCATCCAAAAAAATTGGTATTTTTTAGTTTTTTCTATTATTTGTTTTGTATTTTCTTTTCATCGTGGGTGCAGCTGAGTCTGGGCACCGAATCGCCTCGTCCGCTTTTATCACTACTTTAGTTATCCAACGCTCTTATATTTCTTTACGAAGAAAGTAGTGAGGAAACACTCTTACATAGCAGATTTCGGGATAACCAGACAGCCTAAACGGCTAAACGCACGCAACTACGTTGCCCAAACATAACAAATGTAAACTTGAATACAACGCCATGACATGCCCTAGGACACCTAGACTCCACAATAGCGGCCTCAAGAGGGGAAACGACACTACGCATCGCCGCTACCAAGTCCTGGACGGACAAAGGTCTTCATTTGGAACTCTGGCATGAAGAGGAGAACCACATCAACGTCCTTAAGAGAAGAGCGACACCCACAAGAGTAGTCGTTATGGGCATCAGAGCGTGATGTTTTCGCTCGACGGCTCAGTCGTGCCACCACGATGCACCTAGAACAACCCACGACGAGCAGAAAGCACCATATTTGGATCTGGGCGTCCCCATCGCATGCGACAGAGAACGAGGCTGAGCCATGCATGGCTACACCCCTCACCACCTAGGCGGCCAAAAAACACAATCACCACTGTCATCATGATGCCCGCCAGAAAGCCAAACATGTGGACCACCATCAGGAGTCGCCAACCCTTCATCCATGCCCCTAGACACCGCCAACTTGCACGTCACAGCCACCCAATCATGGTAAGAGGAGTGGAACAACCACAGGGGCTAGGTCATCACCTCCATGGTAGGAAGCGCCCACACCTATGTTCCCAGCCAGTCCTGGTGGGTCAGGGTTGGTATACTATCTAGTGATTGTCAACAACCGCCGTCATGCAAGCTCAAATGATGCCACGCCCGTAGCCATCGGCACAGATCCCTCCGACAACACAACAGCGCCCGAAGAGCCCGACTCAGACCGACGCCACAAATAGGCAGCATGCAAGAAGAGCACAACCCCAAGGCAACCAACGCAGACCAACTCACCTCTTTGTACCTACTCGCCGCCAAAAGTCGTCCACCACCCCACCACGTACCATATCCGCACACCTGCCAAAACCAACCGGCACACCAACGACCCTAATCGCACCACCACCAAACCATAACAGTCGCACCATCCCATCGCCACCCGAAGGACCCTGAACAACGCCGCCAGTCACCATGGACCACAGCGCCGCCAGTCACCATGGACCGCAATGCCGCCAGCTAGCCACCATCCACGCGAGAGGCCAACCCTGCGCCGCAAGGTCCACCAGTAGAGAGTACGAAGGGCCTCCACCAACTCTCTGCGCCGCACGTCGACTCCCGCCCCAAACCAACTTTGATGTCCATTTTGATGGACGGCGTTGGAAATGCCATATAAGAGCATCTCTAACAGACCCCATAAAAACGCACACACTGTAAAAATCCAGCGACTATACGGGTTTGGCCCGTTTTTTGGGCCAGACCAAAGCCGTATAGTCGCCCCGGCCGGTAAAGCTTTTACGGTGGCCCGGAACCCCCCCCCCCAAAGATTCACGAGCGCGATACGGGTAGAAACCCTATCCCACCGCCGCCGCGATTCCCCATGAAGGAAATATGCCCTAGGGGCAATAATAAAGTTATTATTTATTTCCTTATTTCATGATAAATATTTATTATTCATGCTAGAATTGTATTAACCGGAAACTTGGTACATGTGTGAATACATAGACAAACAGAGTGTCACTAGTATGCCTCTACTTGACTAGCTCGTTGAATAAAAAATGGTTAAGTTTCCTAGCCATAGACATGAGTTGTCATTTAATTAACGGGATCACATCATTAGAGAATGATGTGATTGACTTGACCCATTTCGTTAGCTTAGCACTTGATCATTTAGTATGTTGCTATTGCTTTCTTCATGACTTATACATGTTCCAATGACTATGAGATTATGCAACTCCCGCTTACCGGAGGAACACTTTGTGTGCTACCAAAGCGTCACAACGTGAATCGGGTGATCATAAAGGTGCTCTCTGGTGTCTCTGAAGGTACTTGTTGAGTTGGCGTATTTCGAGATTAGGATTTGTCACTCCGATTGTCAGAGAGGTATCTCTGGGCCCTCTCGGTAATGCACATCACCATAAGCCTTGCAAGCAATGTGACTAATGAGTTAGTTGCGGGATGATGCATTATGTAACGAGTAAACAGACTTGCCGGTAACGAGATTGTGCTAGGTATTGAGATACCGACGATCGAATCTCGGGCAAGTAACATACCGATGACAAAGGGAACAACGTATGTTGTTATGCGGTTTGTAAGTGCATCTAGTGCCCCTTAGTGATTTTGGTGTATTGAAGACTTATAGGTAAAGGGACTAATGTGTTTATGAGTGTACACAGGTCTATAAGTCTATGAGGAGTTTGATATTTACAGTGAAAGTCGGCCCCTAAAAATGAAGTTCTTCGACTGAAGACTTTGATATTCTGAAGACTTTCTGAAGACTTTGAAAGTGAAGAAATTGGTGTGACCTTGAAGACTTGGTATTCATCTGAGGAACATGAAGCTTGAAGACTTTTGTTTGCGTAGTTTCGTTTTTCTCTTTCTTGAGTCATAGGAAACACCGTACTGTTAAAGGGGGTCGAGGAAATACTAAGGAAAAATTTCCATGTGATGCTCAACTCAAAATCCTACACCTACCAATCCCTTCGAGTGAAGCCTTTGGAAATCTCATACAGTTCAGTCAATTTCTTCAATGACAGAGACGAAGTTTTTACGTCACGAGGAATTTGTTTCGACCGAGGAGTTAGGAATTCGCCAATGCGGATTGCCTACACAGTGAGGAACATGATAGCCTTGAGGAATTTGAAAGTCAAATTTCCGACCGTTCTTTGTACGCTGCCACCTGTCCCAAAATATCTTATCCACCTAACGGTCATATCATTGAAGGGCATTTATGTCTTATCATGTCGGGCTGCTCCCTAGGCTATAAATAGCCGCCCCTACAACCACTAGTTGGTTGGCTGCTCAGAGAAACTTGACACTTGTCATTTGAGAGCAACCCATCCTCTAAGGACTTTGAGCGAAAATCATCGAGTGAGGAAAACCCAAAACCAAACCCTACAAACCCAAAGTGATTGAGCATCATCAAGAGATTGATCCTGCGTGGATCCGACGCTTGTTACCTTTGAAGACTGTGCTTCTTCCAGACGGTTAGGCGTCATGGTCTAGAGCATCCAAGAGGAATTGTGGATCGCCGAGTGACCAAGTCTGTGAAGGTTTGGAAGTCGCTCAAGACTTACCACAGTGATTGGACGAGGTTTGTGTGACCTTAGTTCAAGGAGAATACGGTGAGGACTTGGTGTCCTAAGCTGCGTGCTCGGCGACGGGTGTCCGGACTGTGTGTCCTCGAGTTTAAATACTCGGCCGCTCCAACAGACGCATAACCGAGACAGCAGTTGGAACTGGTCTACCAAATCATTGTCTTCACCAACCTAAGCGGTTCTATTTCCTCAACTCTTTCATTTCCTCATTCTTGTGCTAAGTGTTCATTCATATCGTGTTTGAAGACTTTGATGAAGACTTTCTCAATTTCCTCGGTTCAATTTATTCATCATTTGTCTTCATCTTGTGCTATCCTGTGTTTACGCTTTCGTACTCTTTGTTTGTCTTCATTTCATCATGATGACCATGCCGCATTCTCTTATGCTTACTTCGAGTACTTATTCCGCTGCAAGTAGTTCTTCGCTAAGGAATTTCCTCACGAGCAAATTCCTCGGTGAGGAATTCCACAGTGGACGAGGTCCTCGGCCAAGTCCCAAGAAAAGCAGTCGCCTTCCAAGTGCCACGAAGATGATGAGGCTGATGATGATGAACTTGCGGAAATCATCGAGACCGCCAAAAAGGGCCACTAGAGCCAAAGGCACACTGTACCCTTCTTTGTTGGATCCAAGAGCGATCTGGACTACATTGATCTCGCACAAGGACCCAAACACTCCTATGCGACTTCAAGTTGACACGGCCAAAATCACATCTCGACTCATTTCATCCAAGAGGAGAAATGGAAATTTGATCTGACGGAGAGATCAAGAAATCGCAGATGTGAAAGGAGAAACTGCTGAAGAAAAACGTTGTCAAGATGACAATCGAAGAACTGATCAAGATGCGGTGACATCAAAGACCTCAGCGACAAATTTAACTCCTATTATGCTGATTGGCAAGGAGCCAAAGTCGATTCGTCAACCGACGAAGAAGTTCACCAATGTTGCTGCCCCTAACGCAACATGAAATTCCTCAGTGGAGCCTCACTCAGCAGATGAAGAACATGCCAAAGACCATTGATGAAGTTCGAGCTCTTTGAAGACAATGCTAGTTCCAGGCTGATGATCCCATTCCACCCCGAAGAAATTGCGGGGCATCCACTAGTGGTGCGCTCAAGAAACCGAACAAGTTAGGGCAATGCATCGATTGCGCTGAGGAAAATCAACCAGATTCCTCAGCTCCTCCTGCGCCAACAACAACTCCAATTATTCCATCTGCCTCTGATGTGAAGAAGACCAAGGCTGCAGAACGAGCTGCAGTGAAGAAATGGAAAGCATCAGTTGCGTCAAATTCTTTGGCTGCGAAGAAAATGAAGCCAATGACCAGCTCCTTTGAAAATCCTATTGATGTTGTTCCAATTTCCTCAATTCCATCAAAGGACCTTGTTCCTTTTGGTGAAGATTATGAGATCCCAAGCGGATCGATGAAGAAGATCATTCTGCCGCTTCGTCGAGCAGATTGATGAAGAAATTGAAGTGGAAGCAATCCTTCAACCCCAATAATTTCCTCGCCTATGCCTCGGTTCATAGTGAAGAGGCGGTGTTGAGGAAATTGAAGAAGATGTGGATATTGGAAGCACAACGCCAGTGATGAACGATGACTTTTGGGAAAGTCAGCATCTAAATTCTCCACTCTTCACCCCAATTCAACAGATTCCTCAGTCCCCTGCTCCAACAGTTCTAATGGGCTCTGAAGAAACTCATCCCACTTCATCTGTCCATGAAGAAATTCCAGCCACTAGCGCTGATGAACCTGCTGCTGCTGATCCTCAGACTGCACATGTAGAGGAACAAGAAATTCCTCAGCCTGAAGAACCTGAGATTGCGATTCCAGAGGTCGTGATGCAACTCACTAACACTCCACTGCCAAAGCCAAAGAATCCCTTCTCAACAAAACAAAAGTTCAAGGCTGAAGATTTCTTCGGCGAGCACGTATTCTTCACTGATTACAATCCATATGATTCTGCTCGCATAAGGAAGAGGCGTTTCTGGACTGCCAGTCAAGCCAATTTCTATTCCTCAGTGCTCTTCAACAAAGACAAAGTCTTCGATCATGCACATATTCCTCATGTGGACGTGGAGTCTCTGCCGGGCTTGAGCCGTCCTCGGTGTTCTTCACGACGCAGGACTTCTAAATTTCTGCACCGACATCTGATTGGAATGAAGAACTCATTCTTCAATTCTATGCAACGTTGCACATCACCGAGACGCCAAGACGTGAACTCATGGGTGTTAGGCTGGATGTCGAAAATACTCACTACAAGGCACCGACAAGAATGAATTGCTTCGTGCTCTACCACTCAGTCCTTCCCTTGATGGTGCTCGTTGTATCTACAACGAACCTGAGCTTTCAAATCACTATATGCAAGGGCTGATGAAGCCTTTGAAGCCAGGGCAGGCCCCAAGAACCAAATTCCTCGTCAAGGAATTATTGTATGTGCCTCGGACTGTCTATCGGATTCTGACGAAGACAGTGAGTCCTATAAAAGGCCACGACTCAAATGATGAAGAAGTCGTTGGCATCATGAAGAATATGCTTTTCAATATCATTCATGGCGTTCCCGTCAACTTCCATGATCTCTTCATGAGGACTCTGGCGAATATTGCTATGTCACCTTTTGAGCTGAAGCCTTATGCGCCATGGATTATGAGGTTTATCAGGACAAGGTCTTCACTCAATTACAAGGCTGATACTCTGAACCACTGCAGCTACTTGCCCCCGATTGAAGTCCGCAAACGGACATTTACCTCAGCTGATGACAAGGGCAAGGCAACTGCTGTGATCGATGAAGGCACTCATCCATTGGATGGACAGTTTCGCAAAGCTGCATCCTACTCCACCAATGATGACTCGCCACACATGACTCTGCGCATAAATACCTCGGCCAAGCAAAGTCCTCAAGCCACGGCACCTGTGGTGATGATCGATCGTGAGTTACTCCTCGGTCTTCATCGGAAGGTTGATCGCAATCATAAATGGGTCAAGCGTCGGTTTGGTTCAATTCTTCACAACATGACCTCTACACACAATGCGGTGAAGAAAACCACTACTACCTCCATGAAACCTTCAAACGCACTGGCTGTTCTTTCAAATGTCTACAACACGGAAGAACGGCGACAATGGGTCTCAAGGAAGAATTTGGTGGTCTGCCTCCTCCAAGAAATACAAGAAGGTCAAAGTTCCTTCCTTGGTGGCCAGCTCCTATTCTTCATCACGAGACACTGATGAAAATGAAGACTTGGACGACACTGCGGCAGGCCCTACTACAACAACCGACCCCAATAACACTGGTGCTCCTTCATCAACTTGAAATTCTTCAGGGGCGTTAGTCCTCAGTTTCGATCCTTTTGGTCATTCGATGACAAAGGGGGAGAAATTTGAGTTAGTCTTCAAGCGGTTCTACTATATGGGCAATTTTTTTGTTAAGTTACAACTCTCGTTCTTCTGAAACTTTTATTGGATCGAGTTGTAATCTTAAACCCGATGGTGCTCTGATACTTTTGATGCACTGTGCTCTGATACTCTTGATGCGTTATTTTGCATGCTTGTTCCTCATTAATGTTATCGCACGCATGCTGAATTTCATCAAGCACCATACTTCATCATGCATTTCAAATTCTTCATATTATGTCAAATGCGTGTATGAATTACAAGATATAGGGGGAGATCTCCATTATTTAACTCTTCAAATGTGCACTGCCTCAAAAGCAAATTCCTCACTATGCACATCTTCAGGGGGAGTTCTTCTATATCTTGCAATCAAATTCCTCAATATCAGTAGTTACTCTTCATATGTTTTTCCCCGTTGAAAACTTAACCCATATTGTCATCACCAAAAAGGGGGAGATTGTAAGTGCATCTAGTGCCCCTTAGTGATTTTGGTGTATTGAAGACTTATAGGTTAAGGGACTAATGTGTTTATGAGTGTACACAGGTCTATAAGTCTATGAGGATTTTGATATTTACAGTGAAAGTCGACCCTAAAATGAAGTTCTTCGATGAAGACTTTGATATTCGAAGACTTTTCAAGACTTTGAAAGTGAAGAAATTGGTGTGACCTTGAAGACTTGGTATTCATCGAGGAACATGAAGCGTGAAGACTTTTGTTTTCGTAGTTTCATTTTCTCTTTCTTGAGTCATAGGAAACATTGTCTTTGTTAAAGGGGTCGAGGAAATACTAAGGAAAAATTGCCATGTGATGCTCAACTCAAAATCCTACACCTACCAATCCCTTCGAGTGAAGCCTTTGAAATCTCATACAGTTCAGTCAATTTCTTGATGATGAGACGAAGTTCTTCCGTCACGAGGAATTTGTTCGACCGAGGAGTTAGGAATTCGCCAATGCGGATTGCCTACACGATGAGGAACATGATAGCCTTGAGGAATTTGAAAGTCAAATTTCCGACCGTTGTTATCTGCGTGCACCTGTCCCAAAATATCTTATCCACCTAACGGTCATATCATTGAAGGGCATTTATGGCTTATCATGTCGGGCTGCTCCCTAGGCTATAAATAGCCGCCCCTACAACCACTAGCTGGTTGGCTGCTCGAGAGAAACTTGACACTTGTCATTTGAGAGCAACCCATCCTCCGAGGACTTTGAGCGAAAATCATCGAGTGAGGAAAACCCAAAACCAAACCCTACAAACCCAAAGTGATTGAGCATCATCAAGAGATTGATCCTGCGTGGATGCGACGCTTGTTACCTTTGAAGATTGTGCTTCTTCCAGACGGTTAGGCG
Organism: Aegilops longissima; assembly: GCA_021605205.1. Classification (NCBI taxonomy): domain Eukaryota; kingdom Viridiplantae; phylum Streptophyta; class Magnoliopsida; order Poales; family Poaceae; genus Aegilops; species Aegilops longissima. The sequence goes on along the minus strand of CM038680.1, from coordinate 476,213,102 downwards.
TCATGGTCTAGAGCATCCAAGAGGAATTGTGGATCGCCGAGTGACCAAGTCTGTGAAGGTTTGGAAGTCGCTCAAGACTTACCACGAGTGATTGGACGAGGTCTGTGTGACCTTAGTTCAAGGAGAATACGGTGAGGACTTGGTGTCTGAGCTGCGTGCTCGCGATCGGGTGTCCGGACTGTGTGTCCTCGAGTTTAAATACTCACCGCTCCAACCATCATTATAATCGAGACACCAGTTGGAACTGGTCTACCAAATCATTGTATTCACCAACCTAACTGGTTCTATTTCCTCAACTCTTTCATTTCCTCATTATTGTGCTAAGTGTTCATTCATATCTGTGTTTGAAGACTTTGGTCAAGACTTTCTCAATTTCCTCGGTTCAATTTCTTGATCTGTTTGTCTTCATCTTGTGCTATCCTGTGTTTACGCTTTACATGCTCTTTGTTTGTCTTGATTTCATCATGATGACCATGCCCGCATTCTCTTATGCTTACTTCTGAGTACTTATTCCGCTGCAAGTAGTTCTTCGCTAAGGAATTTCCTCACCGGCAAATTCCTCAGTGAAGAATTCATAAAAATCGCATATTCACCCCCCCCCCCTCTAGTCGATATAACGCACTTTCACGGTTTGACCGATAAAGATCTTCGTAGAATATGTAGGAGCCAATATGAGCATCCATGTTCCGCTATTGGTTATTAACTGGAGACGTGTCTCGGTCATGTCTACATAGTTCTCGAACCCGTAGGGTCCGCACGCTTAAAGTTCGGTGACGATCGGTATTATGAGTTTTTGTGTTTTGATGTACCAAAGGTAGTTCGGAATCCCGGATATGATCACGGACATGACGAGGAGTCTCGAAATGGTCGAGACGTAAAGATCGATATATTGGATGACTATGTTCGGACACCGGAAGTGTTTCGGACATTTGCCGGAGTACCGGGGGGTTACCGGAACCCCCCGGGGAGTATATTGGGCCTAATGGGCCTTAGTGGGAGAAGAGAAGGGGCGGCCAGGGCAGCCGCGCGCCCCCTCCCCCTCTAGTCCTAATTGGACAAGGAGGGGGGCGGCACCCCCCTTTTTCCTTCTCCCCCTCTCTCCCTTCCTTCCCTTCTCCCACTCCAACAAGGAAAGGAGGAGTCCTACTCCCGGTGGGAGTAGGACTCCCCCCTTGGCGCGCCCTCCTTGGCCGGCCGCCTCTCCCCCCTTGCTCCTTTATATACGGGGGCAAGGGGGCACCTCTAGACACACAAGTTGATCTGTTGATCTCTCCCAGCCGTGTGCGGTGCCCTCCTCCACCATATTCCACCTCGGTCATATCATAGCGGTGCTTAGGCGAAGCACTGCGTCGGTAGCAACATCATCACCATCATCACGCCGTCGTGCTGACGGAACTCTCCCGTGAAGCTCTGCTGGATCGGAGTTCGCGGGACGTCATCGAGCTGAACGTGTGCTGAACTCGGAGGTGCCGTACGTTCGGTACTTGGATCGGTCGGATCGTGAAGACATACGACTACATAAACCGCGTTGTGCTAACGCTTCCGCTTTCGGTCTACAAGGGTACGTGGACAACACTCTCCCCTCTCGTTGCTATGCATCACCATGATCTTGCGTGTGTGTAGGATTTTTTTTGAAATTACTACGTTCCCCAACACCCCAATCCCCTCTCTGATTTCTTGCCGCCGGTGAGCTAAATCCACCGCCCCCGCCCACCAATCTACGACGATGTGGAGCCCTGGCTGGCGTGGTGGCGGTGAAGACCCGGAGCGCAGGCGTTGCGTCATCACCGATGCGGCGCGCAAGCGCTCGGCCAAATGGTACACCAACTACGGGCTCAAGGTGTCGGCGTCCCTCCTCCGCCTCGAGACGGAGGAGTACGACCACCGCCATGCGCGACGCTTCGATGCGGGGAGCTCTTCGGGCGCGCCGCTCCTTCCGGTGAAGAGGGAGCCCGGCGAGCTTCCTCTGCTCCTCGCTGTCAAGAGGGAGCTCGCGGAGGAGCGCCCATGCGACCGCGACATTGATAACCCACAAGTATAGGGGATCGCAAAAAATTTCGAGGGTAGAGTATTCAACCCAAATTTATAGATTTGACACAAGGGGAGCCAAAGAATATTTGAAGGTATTAGCAGCTGAGTTGTCAATTCAAGCACACCTGGAGATTAATTATCTGCAGCAAGTGATCAGTAGCAAAGTAGTTTGATAGTTTTGATAATAGTAGCAGTAGCAACAGTAACAGTAGTAGTGATAGCAGTAATTTTGTAGCAAGTGTAACAGTGACGGTAGCAGTAGTAACTTAGCAAGAACAATATAAGATAAATTCGTAGGCATTGGATCGGTGACTTGTTGGATGATATTCATCATGTGACAGTTATAACCTAGGGCGATACGGCACTAGCTCCAGTTCATCGATATAATGTAGGCATGTATTCCGTAAATAGTCATACATGCTTTATTAAAAGAACTTGCATGCCATCTTTTGTCCTACCCTCCCATGGCAGCGGGGTCCAAATTGGAAAGTAAGGGATATTAAGGCTCCTTTTAATAGAGAATCAAAACAAAGTATTAACACATAGTGAATACATGAACTCCTCAGACTACGGTAATCACTGGAAGAAGTCCCGGTTATTGTCACTCCGGGGTTACCGGATCATAACACGTAGTAGGTGACTATAACTTGCAAGATCGGATCTAACACATGGATATAATGATGAATTCATAAACGGTTCAGATCTGGGATCATGGGACCCGGGCCCAAAGTGACAAGCATTAAGCATAGCAAAGTCATAGCAGCATCAATCTAAGAACATGGTGGATACTAGGGATCAAGCCCTAACAAAACTAACTCTATTACATGATGAATCTCATCCAACTCCTCACCGACCAGCGAGCCTACGAAGGAATTATCCACTCCCGGTTGGGAGCATCATGGAATTGGCGATGGAGATGGGTTGGTGATGACGAAGAACGAAGATCCCCCTCTCCGGAGCCCCAAACGGACTCCAGATCTGCCCTCCCGAGGAAGAACAGGGCTTGGCGATGGCTCCGTCTTGTGGAACGCGATAATTCTTTCTCCCTTATTTTTTTCTGGAAATATGTGATTTTATAGTGTCAGGGTTGAGGTTTGCGGGGCCACCAGGTGGGTACAACCCACCTGGGCGCGCCAGGAGAGGGAGGCGCACCCTGGTGGGTTATGCTAAGCACGCTAGTGGCGGTTCCCAAGCGATAAAAGTAATGGTTTTGACTCCATTGGGAGTTTTCGTTTGATTATTTCAGAGATGAACTCTTTTTCATGTTTGCAGCTTGGGACTGGGCATCCCTATTACCGCCCTTTTCTCGTGCGATGGCGAGTGAATAAACACTCGACCCGAGAATAACCCGCTTAGCATGGAAGATACCGACCACCTCCTGTCGTTCCATGAACGATCCAGGCACACAAAAAGGATAATTTTTAGAAGTTTTAGAGGTGGCACATGCAAATTTACTTAGGACGACAGGGTAATACCGCATATAGGCAGGTATGGTGGACTCATCTGGAGTAACTTTGGGTTCAAGGTTTTTGATGTACAAGCAGAGTTCCCACTTAGTACAGGCGAAGGCTAGCAATTAGATTGAGAAGCGGCCAGCTAGAGAGCACAACGGTCATAACCATGCATTATGCATAAGTAACATTGGACACTAGCATGAGTAGGATATGAACACCATGAACATAAATATCATAGAGGCTATGTTGGTTTTGATTCAACTACATGCATGAACATGTGCCAAGTCAAGCCACTTGAACATTCAGAGGAGGATACCATATCACCATACCACATTACAATCATTTTAACGCAATGTTGATATCAAAGATAAATCATTATCCACTCCTAGCTACTTATGCATGACATGAGAAACTATAATCTCTAATTTTCATTGCAAACATGTTTAATCATAATGGGCTGAATCATGGATACTAGGTTAAACATATTTACACAAACAGAACAAGTCAAGTTCATACCAGTTTCTGTCTGCCACAGCCAGTTCTCGAATATCGTCATTATTACCTTTCACTTGCACGACTGAATGATATGAAAATAATAATAGTGCAAGAGTGCCATGGACTAAGCTAGAATCTGCAAAACATTTTATTCAACAGGAGAAGACAAGGTAAAATAGGCTATTTATTAGTTCAACAATTTATTCATATGAGAGTCACTCATCATTTTCATCGTGGTCTTATCCTCGGTAAGACTCAAACTAAAAGAAAAGAAAACCAGAGAAACACACTGAAATATTATTGGAGTTTTTGGTGTTCTTGAACAAGGAAATAAAAGGGAAAAACAAAAACGAGAAAAATTATTTACACGGGAAAGCTCCCAACAAGCAAAAGAAGAACAAGGAAATCTTTTTGTGTTTTCTTTTTAATACTACTACTAAGCATGCAAAGAAAGTAAATTACTACAACTAATTTTTTTGGTTTTTCTAAAGTTTTTCAAACAAACAAGAAGAAAGCAAGAAAATGAATCTAAGCATGGATTATACAATGAAAAGTGTGAACACCGACAAACGAAATAATGTGTGAACATAAATGTAAATGGCGGTGAGAAACACGTACTCCCCCAAGCTTAGGCTTTTGGTCTAGCTTGGTAGTCGATCAGTAGCTTGGAGGGTAGTAGGGATACTGAGGGTCTGGCATCCACTCATCCCATTGCTAAGGCTCCTCCTCAGCCTCTACAGCAGCCTGAGCGTTCCGGTAGGCGATGATGTCCGCAGGCATAATCCTATATCCTCCCCTGGCAAAAGGATCAAACAAAGCAGGTGCGGGCAATGGAATAACATCACGAGTTTTAACGCTAAAGACCAGGTTATAAGGAATGGCGATGTTAGGATGGTCATGTGCAAGAAAGTGATGGTGTTCCATGCCTGCATGGTCTAGATAAACCTTAGTCAGAGGGTAATCATGAGGGCGTTTCCCAACATTGAAATGGGACGCCAAACAAGTAGCAAAAATCCCACCATGTATTTTACCCTGGGATTTATTAATATGGAGGCTACGAGCCACAATAGCTCCCAAGCTATAAGTGTTGTCGCCCTCTAATGCACGACGTAAAACAGCAAGGTCTGGTGAACTGAGCGCACCCACCTTTTATCTAGCAAGCAAGCATTTGGAAATGAGAAGGGCAAAGTAAGGAACATCAGGAAAATGCAGGCCAGCGGCGGTGGTAGCTGACACTCCTCTCTCATCTCCCACTGTCAAAGTGCGATAAAAATCCTCAAACCCAGCCGGCCTAGGTTCAGTTAAACTCCCATCAGACGGGATCATGCATATGTCACAAAATTCAGTTAGTGGTATCTAATGGTTTTCAGCATATAAATTAAAGCTCACTTCAGGAGGATTATTTCTAGGCAAGAAAGTAAAGCTTTGAACAAAGATGTATGTGAGGATTTGGTGCTGGTCACACTCATCTGCGATGAAGTCGGTGAGGCCGGCATTAGCAATATATTGCATGAACTCCTGAAGAATTCCAACCTCTTCCAAGAACGGGGTGTGCGGACATTCACACCGTACTTCCGCCAACCTCCGAGGATGAAGATCACTGTCAGATGGCTCCCCAATAACACCCTTAGCGTTCTTCTTAGAGCCAAACTTCCTAAAGATATTCATGTCCGCGTACAATTTTCCTATGAAAAAAAATCTGAATTTTTAGTCCACAAAATTTTCTCAACAAAACTTCACAAAATTGATAGCAACTACTCATAGGGATACATAGAGGCCATAGCAAGCATTCAAACTACTTGGAACACTAAGAATTCAACATGCAAGCTCTCTACAGCAGCACCAAGAGTAGCTAATTATTCAAAATATAAACAATTAAAACAAAAACTAATTGGACAAACGCTGGAGTCACATACCAAGCAACAATCCCCTGAAACAGTTTCGGAAATGGAGCTTCGAGCAAAGAGATCGAGATCCGCGAGTTTGAGCTCAAAAACACGGGAGAGAGAGCAATGGAGATTTTTCTCGAGGTAAGTGATGATGTGGGCTAAAGAGATAAGTGAGGGGGCCCATGTGGGGACCACAACCCACCAGGGCGCGCCTGGGGGGTCCTGGCGCGCCCAGATGGGTCGTGCCCACCTGATGCTCCTCCCTCAGATATTATTTGCACCAGAAATTCAGAAATATTCAGAAAAAATCGTATTAAATTTTCGGAGCATTCTGAGAACTTTTATTTTTGGGTCATTTTTTATTGCACGGGAAATTCAGAAAACAGACATAACATGGCATTTTATTTTATTTAACTAAGAAAAACTGAAAATAAAAGGTAGGGACAGAAGGTAGTGCTTACTAAATTCATCGACTTCATACCGCTCAAAAATGGTTCATTAATAAGGTTGATCAGGTCTTATTGACAACCACTTTCGATTAGCATGAAACCGAAGAACTTTCGTAAATCACTAAGTTATCTCAATGGGGATATGCATGTCCCCAACAATAAGCATTTCATATTTCTTTTTGACAGTAGGTAGAGGTATTTGAAAACTTCCAATAGTGATTGTCGGAGATTTTTCAATAACATTAATACCATTCACTTGGAATTGTTTCTTCGGAAAATGCACCGTATGGTCATTACCATTAATATGAAAAGTGATCTTGCTTTTATTGCAATCTATAACAGCCCCTGCAGTACTCAAGAAGGGTCTACCAAGGATAATTGACATGTTATCGTCCTCAGGCATCTCAAGTATAACAAAGTCAGTCAAAATAGTAACATTAGCAACAACAACGAGCACATCCTCACAAATACTGATAGGTATGGCAGTTGATTTGCCAGCCATTTGCAAAGATATTTCATTAGGTGTGAGTTTATTCAAATCAAGTCCTTTATATAAAGAGAAAGGCATAACACTAACACCAGCTCCTAAATCACACAAAGCAGTTTTCACATAATTCTTTTTGATAGAGCAAGGTATAGTTGGTATTCCCGGATCTCCAAGTTTTTTAGGTACTCCATCTTTAAAAGTATAATTAGCAAGCATAGTGGAGATTTTAGCTTCCGGTATTTTTCTCTTATTAGTGATGATGTCTTTCATATACTTTACATAAGGAGGCATTTTCAAGATATCAGTCAAGGAGTACGCAAAAAGACTGGCCTCAGCATTTCAGCAAAGTGCGCGAGTGCGAGGCCAAGCAGGCGGGATGGCGCCGCAAAGCCGAGGAGCAAGACAAGATGTACATCGATCTTGTCTCCTCCGACGAGTGAGCCCTAGTTTTTATATACGCTCTCTTTATTATCTTGCAAACCTATCCAAAAACACCTACAAAGTACTTCTAGTTTCATACTTGTTTTAGGTAAAGTGAACGTCAAGCGTGCGTAGAGTTGTATCGGTGGTCGATAGAACTTGAGGGAATATTTGTTCTACCTTTAGCTCATCTTTGGGTTCGACACTCTTACTTATCGAAAGAGGCTACAATTGATCCCCTATACTTGTGGGTTATGTGACGCCCAGATAATTAAGCTACAGTGATCCCCGCTAATGATGCCACGTCACCTCGGTTACTGTGGATAAACTCGCGTTAGTTCGAAACCTAGTTCGAATTTCAAATTTAAAACCAAGGCAAACAATAAAAGTTTTCAAACATTAAAACTAAAATGTTCGGTTAGTGCCAGATAATTACGTAGGTAATAGTTGTGAAGGAAACTTGTTTTTAGAAAATGCTAAAGGGCTCTAAAATAAAAAAACAGAAAAGGGAAATAAATAAAAGAAAAAAAACAAAACTAACAGATAACAAAAAGGAGAAAGCCCCACGGCCCCTTGGGCTTCGGCCCAGCAGGCCATGGCCTAGCTGTCGGCCGGCCAAGCCCACCCCTACTCCCCCACTCCATAACCCCCCACCGACAGAAACCCTAGCCCCACTCCCCCACTACCCCCACTCTCTCTCGCTCGATCCCCTCTCACTCCCTTTTGCCCCTGGATCGGGACGGCGCCCCTCCCCATCGCCCCGCACGATCCACCCCCCCCCCCCATTCCTCCGCCACCACGCCAGCGCACCTCTCCGAGGCCGCCTCGCCGTCCCCGTCCTTACCCCGTTGCTGGATCTGGAAGGGCCCCCGATGACGCCACCCGCCGCCCGACACCGCACCGTCTCTGGTGCCTTGCCGCCTGCTCCGTCCCGCCGTCCGCCGCCTGGAGCTGCCCTCGCCGGACCGCCCCGCCCCGCCTCTCCATTGTCGGTCGTCGCCTCGTCCTCGCCCGCCGTCGCCGGACCACCCCAAGCCGCCGAGCCCATCGCCCTCCCTACAACCGCGGTGAGCCGCGCGCGCGTTGCCCCTCTCCTCCCCTCTCTCTGCTCTCGTACTCCGCCCGTGCGCATCGCGCGACGCGCCACGCCGATGGACACGCCGCGCCCGGCCTCGTCCTGCCGGACGGACGGCGCCCCTCCGCTGGGCGTCGCCTTGTTTTGCCTCGCCGTGTTCCTCGCGCTGTCCCATGGTCGCCACGCCTACCTCCCGAACACGGCGCTCATGCGCCGACTGGCTCCCTTTACGCCTGCTGCCGCCAGGTGGTGGCGGCGGCGCCCGCCACCCTCGCCCAGCTCTGCGGCTCGACGGCCCCCTCGAGCCCTATTGGGGCCGGTCACCACGCCAAGACGTCGGTGCTCGTTATTCATAATCGCGCGCGCGCCGTTGCGCCCGAACCCGCTATGGCCATAGGCCACTGACACGGGAACCCCACCCCCAGAACGTAAAAAAAGGATATAAAAAAAGGAATTTAAAAATTATAAATAAAAATAATTAATTAAAGAATTAATTCTGTATTAGTTTAACCTAATCGTCTTAGTTAACTAATTAAGCCTAACTAATTAACCTAAACCCTAATTAACCTAAACAGTGTATGACAGGTGGGTCCCACTGGACCCACACGTAAGTTTGACCAGTCAACACCTCTGTTGACTGCTGATGTCATGATGATGTCAGCTTGCACTGTTCTGGATAATGTTGAATTTAAATATTTAAATAAATCCTAAAAATGATTTAAATCTTTTAAAATTAATATAAAATTAAACCGTAGCTCGGATGGAAAAACTTTGTACATGAAAGTTGCTCAGAATGATGAGACGAATCCGGACACGCAGCCCGTTCATCCGCCACGCGTCCCTAGCATAGAGAACCTGCAACATTCCCCCTCCGGTTCATCTGTCTGAAAACACGGAACATCGGGGATACTTTCCCAGATGTTTCCCCCCTTCACCAGTATCACCTCATACCACGTTAGAACCCGTCTAGCTCTGCTTGTTTTCCTGTTATGCACTTGCTTGCTATGTATTTACTGCTTTCTCCCCATCTTCTCTCCGTAGACCCGTGGCGATGTTGATGCCCTCGCGTCGACTACGCCACCGACGACCCGCCTTCTTGTCGAAAGCAACCAGGCAAGCCCCCCCCCTTGATCACCAGATATCGCCTATTCTTCTCTAGACTGCTTGCATTAGAGTAGTGTAGCATGTTACCGCTTTCGATTAATCCTATACCGCTGCATAGCTTTGTCCTTGCTACTCTTGTTGTTACCTTTACCGCTATCCTCTCGCTTAGTATAGGATGCTAGTGTTCCATCGGTGGCCCTACATTCTTGTTAAATCCGCCATGCTATACTATTGGGCTGTGATCACTTGGAGGTGATCACGGGCATATACTATATACTTTACACTATTACATTACCGTGATCTTGTTTGGAGATGGGGCGGAAAGGACGGTGGCTCCATCCCGTAGAGGTGGGCACGGGTTCCGACGGCCCCGATCGTTACTTTGTGGCGGAGCGGCAGGCAGGTTGAGACCACCTAGAGAGAGGTGGGCTGGCCTGGTCGGCGTTCGCGGATACTTAACACGCTTAACGAGATCTTGGTATTTGATCCGAGTCCGCCATTTGGTCTATACGCACTAACCAACTACGGGAACGATTATGGGCACTCGACGTCGTGGTATCACCGGCACTTCGTGACGTCGGATGGAGCGAAAGCGCTACGGATAGGATCGAACACTGTTAGGCTAGGTCTGCTTCCGTCACAGACGCAACATGCTTGGTGTGCTAAGGCGATGGGCCTGCACTTCTGGCGCTTAGATTTAGACCGCGTCTTGACCTCTCTGTTAAGCCTAGGTGGGGCTGCGACGTGTTGATCTTCCGCGGCGGGCATGACCCAGAAAGTGTGTCCGCCAAATGGGATCAAGCGTGTTGGGTTATGTCGTGCACCCTGCAGGAAGTTAATCTATTGAATAGCCGTGATCTTGATAATGGGCGACTTGGAGTTGTACCTTGACCTTATGACAACTAGAACCAGATACTTAATAAAACACACCCTTCCAAGTGCGGATACAACCCGGTGGTCGCTCTCTCGTGGTTACGAGGAGGGATCGCGGGTAGGATTATGCTATGCGATGCTACTTGGAGGACTTGATCTACTCTCTTCTACATGTTGCAAGACGGAGGCTGCTGAAGTGTAGTCTTGACGTGATTAGCTATCCCCTCTTATTCGGCATTCTGCAGATTCGGTCCACCGATATGGCCCTTTACACATATATCCATGCATATGTAGTGTAGCTCCTTGCTTGCGAGTACTTTGGATGAGTACTCACGGTTGCCTTGTTCCCCTTTTCCCCCTTTCTTTACCTGGTTGCTGCGACCGCACGATGGAGCCCAGAGCTGGACGCCACCGTCGATGATTTACGACTACTACCGGAGGTGCCTACTACTACGTGCAGCCCGGCGACGACCGACCAGAGTAATTAGGAGGATCCCAGGCAGGAGGCCTGCGTCTCTTTCGATATGTATCCCAGTTTGTGCTAGCCTTCTTAAGGCAAACTTGTTCAACTTATGTCTGTACTCAGATATTGTTGCTTCCGCTGACTTGTCTATGATCGAGCACTTGTATTCGAGCCCTGGAGGTCCCTGGCTTGTATTATGATGCTTGTATGACTTATTTATGTTTTAGAGTTGTGTTGTGATATCTTCCCGTGAGTCCCAGATCTTGATCATACACATTTGCGTGCATGATTAGTGTATGATTGAATCGGGGGCGTCACAAGTTGGTATCAGAGCCGACTGCCTGTAGGAATCCCCCTTCCATACTCCTTGGCCGAAGTCGAGTCTAGTCATTAAAAAAAACTTTTACTAACATGGCTGTGTGGCTTACGGGCCCACGTCGCCATTGGATGGTATTAGGATTCTTTTACTCCTCGACCTTTACTCTGGGACTCTGATCTCTCCTCTATTCGGGTTAAATGAATTTTACTAAATCTAACATTAGGATCTCGTTATCACTTTCACCGGAGAGCCCCTTATTATCGATGATAAATCTCGCGCACTGAAGACCTCAAGATACTCTCCGCTGTTAACTCGAGAACTTGTGTTCATCGCGTTTGCAATTCCCCTTCCACCGTAAACCCTTATGGATAACTACTTGTAGTTGTTATTCTTACCCTCATCCCCAGTTGGTCTTGTTATTACAAGATACCCTGAAAAACTCGTCGTTGTTTCGATAATCCTTTGAGCTTACTGCCGTGCTGTTCCTTGTCACCTGAATACCCCTACGGTTAATTCTCGCACTTATCGAGTATCCGCTCATCCCCCAGTTGTTCCTGTGTTACACAAAATTCTTCGAAATACCATTCGATATTCCGAAAATCCTCAGCAACCTATTGCTCTGGAATTTCTTGTTTGCTTTCATTATGATTAATCCCATAAGTATAGTAATCATATTAGCATCCTTTGTTACCATCATTTTTGAGTCCGTTGATTCAATACGTTGTGAATGTTCACAATCATCAGTCGAGTCCTAGGATTATCTTTCCGGCTCAGACGTCATTTTGAACATGAGCTGGTTCTCGACCAAACTATCTGTCGTCGATTGTGCCTCTGGTATATACAATTGATCCATCCTTGATTAGAACGTCTGCTTCTGATCCCTTGTTTTGGAAATCATAATTCCTTTGCATTTAAGCTTTGAATTATTCAGATGATTCCATAACTTGTTGCATTCGCATTCTTTCTTCCTCTGATTGGGTATCGATACTCACCTCAGCTCCACTGTGGATCGCCATATCCACTGTTGGATTATTATATCCGATAGTGTCCTTCATAATTAGTCACCTTGTGAGTCCTTCTCCGATACATAATGCCTTTGTTAAATTGTATCCTTTCCTTTTGTTATCCATGCTCTGCTTTCGAGCTGGTGATACTTACTCTTGAAGCTTATGGTATATGTTCGTAAGAAGCCCCGATGGGATTGAACCAACGCCTTCCCTCATTGGTGTGAACCCGAAAGATTTCACGAGTCATACTTATCTGGTATTGCACCAGGTAAAACTTTCAACAACTAATGCCATCTTTGAAATATGAGAGGTGAATGGAAGATTATGCATTGAGGAAGTGGGAGTCGACCTTGAACTTTGTGTTCATGCCCATGGACGCGATGTATATCCTATCATGGAAGCTTCTTGTAATAATAACTATTTCCTTGATAACTAACATATGGTATATGTGAATTGATCCCTTGCAACCGTGGTTCCGACCATGATTGTTCTTCTTTGATTCCATTTCTCGGACAAGTTAAAACAATTGTCTTCTATGGATCAATACACCAGTCCAACCTTTACTTTGATCTTGTGTCGAGTATTACCCCCCTGGTATCTCGAGATTATCATGGAACTGCATAACTTCTTATGAGTTCTTCATCAAGTGCTACCTTCCCACCGATTCCAATTTTTCACGGGCTCGAGTTATTAAACACTCAAAGACACCGATAACTGAACCGAGTCCGCACTCACGGTTCAACAACTCTTGAAGCTTCTATAAGTACGAAGTTTGTACCCGATCACGCCATTCCTAGCCTGTTTGGCTATATCATTGTCGTGATGATTTTAACTGTGCTACCCGGTCCTTCTTCTCGGAGCACAATTTTCGATGATGAACTAATCTTACGTCGATCCTCATCGTCATATCATTTCGCCTTGAACAACAAGCTTGGTTTCGAGTTTGTGTCGTACCCATGGTTCCGATAACCTTTCGCTTCATCATTCCTTTGACTCGATATCGTCGTTGATTGATTACATCTTCATGAATCTTTCGACAAATGTGTCGTGATCATCATCAACCTTATGAGCTCTTCCAGGATATCAATCGGATTCATGAAGAGAAATAACATCCTTGCCCTCGATGAGTCGTGTTATCATCGGCCACTTTATTGCCTTCCCTCAGACACAAACTTGTTCGTGTTCTGTGTTATGCCTTGAGTTCGTTGCTACCCAGCACTGTTCTTCTTTACCTTGGAAGTATTGCCATCTTTTATGTCAAGAAAGTCGTGAGAATTTCACCACCTCTTAAGAGATCTTGATACAGGTGATACTTCTCACCATCACCATTCTTTCTTGGTTCCCGTGTTGATTCCAACAAGTGAATGGGTGATAGTTCATTCTAAGTCTTCTGATAATTGAATCACCATTCTAACATTGGCCGTGCAACCCAGCCCATATTTCGGGTGCACCTTTCAACCAATGATTAATTATGTATGTTTTCCTCGAGCATATCCCATTATATCATTTGATCTAACAAATGTTATCTCCTTGTTCACATAATTGTGGAAATTCATCCTTTGAAATTCTCGATGAATTGTTGCTGAGTCCATCAGCCACCTCCTCATCCCTCCTTGGTTTAATGATGAACTATTACTTGAGAACCCGCTCCCATAGTTCATTCCCGAGAATCTTACAATGTCATCTCGACAATGTGTGTTGCACCTTTCTTCTCAGGCATCCCGAGTCTGAGTTATCCTGACACCAAGCAGATCTGAATATCGGTCAGATATGATGGTTGGAACATATTTCCAAGAGTTATAGCAATGGTCTTTATGTGACCCGGTAAGGTGCTGTCGTGCCTAGCACACCTGGCCGGAGACCCTATTGTTATAGATTCCTTTTCAGCAAGGTTATTCATTCTTCCATGAGGAAATTGTAAGACTTATTTTACAAGTTATTCCTGATGGATCCTTGGTGTTTCCAAAGTTTGGTCTTCACCTGTTGACCATGTCAATGCTATCTCGAAGCGTGTCTATGGTACTCCGATTTTCAACAAGAACATTTGAAGCCCAATGCTAAATGTTTCCTACTTAAATTATCCAAACACCGTTGTATGGGTAATGTCATAAAATTCCTCTCCCCTTTCCTAAATGGTTTTCTACTTCTATCCTGTCATGGATATCATTCTCTACTTGTCCTTGGTAAGGATATACCCTTGAAATATGTGTTGAAACACATTTTCCTTTCCATTGTTCTGTTTAATCTGATAATCATATTTTCCTTTCCATTGTTTGGTTTAACCTTTCTTGTAATCTATATGACCTAAGCAGTAATATTCTCCGCTTATGTAAACACCTCGTGGTACCGCTTTCTGTCAAGAAGACCTGTTACTATTGTTGATGACATTCGGTAGCCACCGATGGACGAGAACCTTGTTTATTGGCCCGCCTCGCTCAACGGCGGAAAATGGTTCTCTTCGTCCCTCGCCCTTGGTATCGATGTTGTTGCCGACATAAGCGATAGGCTACCCTCGACACGCCTTACTATCGTGGATTGTGCAAGATGTCGGCCCCTTCCTATTTTCAACCACATGGTGGGCCCATAACCCCTGATTACGAGATTGAAACCTGACTCTCCTGTACACCCCTGTTCCCAAAGTTATTCCTCGGCGTGGACTCAGATGTAATTCACGGACCACCGTCCCAACTGATCTATTTGGTATCGACGCAATACTTATTCTCGTTGCTCTGAACCCCTTTCACTCTCTGATTAGGCATCGAACGCTTGCCTATCCGTTTGAAACTTCTCATGGTACCTCCTTACTTTTCTCTCGATATTTTCTTAAGATTCAATTCGAGAGTAACTTCCGCCACCTTCCTCGATGTTATCGACCAGATAGTCAACCTTGTAGAGGTCTGTCCTTTTGAAGCTACCCCTTATCCTTTCCGTAAGTACGATGAAGATCCCCAAGGAAGGACGACAACTTCATCATGATGACCCGAAGCAGAGAACTGAAGACATCAATGTAATGGATCGACCTATTCGAGAAGAAAAACTATGACTGAGAAGAATCGTTAGAATTTCGTAACCAGATCCCTTCCCCCCTTATAACCGCTCCTAAATCTCGGGACGAGATTTCTTGTAGTGGAGGAGAATTGTGAGGCCCGGATAATTAAGCTACAGTGATCCCCGCTAATGATGCCACGTCACCTCGGTTACTATGGATAAACTCGCGTTAGTTCGAAACCTAGTTCGAATTTCAAATTTAAAACCGAGGCAAACAATAAAAGTTTTCAAACATTAAAACTAAAATGTTCGGTTAGTGCCAGATAATTACGTAGGTAATAGTTGTGAAGGAAACTTGTTTTTAGAAAATGCTAAATGGCTCTAAAATAAAAAAACAGAAAAGGGAAATAAATAAAAGAAAAAAAACAAAACTAATAGATAACAAAAAGGAGAAAGCCCCACGGCCCCTTGGGCTTCGGTCCAGCAGGCCATGGCCTAGCTGTCGGCCGGCCAAGCCTACCCCTACTCCCCCACTCCATAACCCCCCACCGACAGAAACCCTAGCCCCACTCCCCCACTACCCCCACTCTCTCTCGCTCGATCCCCTCTCACTCCCTCTCGCCCCTGGATCGGGACGACGCCCCTCCCCATCGCCCCGCACGATCCACCCCCCCATTCCTCCGCCACCACGCCAGCGCACCTCTCCGAGGCTGCCTCGTCGTCCCCGTCCTTCTCCCGATGCTAGATCTGGAAGGGCCCCGATGGCGCCACCGCCGCCGACACCGCACTGCCTCTCTGGTGCCCCGCCCCTCCGTCCCGCCGTCCGCCGCTGGAGCTGCCCTCGCGGACCGCCCGCCCGCCTCTCCATCGTCGGTCGTTGCCTCGTCCTCGCCCCCGTCGCGGACCACCCCAAGCCGCCTTGAGCCCATCCCCTCCCTACAACCGCGGTGAGCCGCCGCGCCGTTCGCCTCCCTCTCCTCCCCTCTCGCTCTCGTACTCCGCCGTGCGCATCGTGCGACCAGCCACGCCCGATGGACACGCCCGCGCCCGGCCTCGTCCTGCCCGGACGGCGTCGCCCCTCCGCTGGGCGTCGCTTGTTTTGCCTCGCCGTGTTCCCTGCGCCGTCCCGCGATCGCCACGCCCTACCTCCCGAAATCAGCGCATACGCGCCCGACTGGCTCCCTACACCTGCTGCCGTTTGTGCGGTGGCGGCGGCGCCCGCCAGCCTCGCCCGCTCTGCGCCGGCGCCCCCCCTCGGGCGCCGTGTTGGGGCGGTCACCACGACGCGACGCCGGTGCCGTTGCCCAGAATCGCGCCCGCGCCAAGGCGCCCGAACCCGCTATGGCCATTGGAACCCCACCCCAGAACGTAAAAAAAAGGATATAAAAAAAAGGAATTTAAAAATTATAAATAAAAATAATTAATTAAAGAATTAATTAACTTAATTAATTCTGTATTAGTTTAACCTAATCGTTTTAGTTAACTAATTAAGCCTAACTAATTAACCTAAACAGTGTATGACAGGTGGGTCCGTGTGGACCCACACGTAAGTTTGACCAGTCAACACCTCTGTTGACTGCTGACGTCATGATGATGTCAGCGTGCACTGTTCTGGATAATGTTGAATTTAAAAATTTAAATAAATCCTAAAAATGATTTAAATCTTTAAAATTAATATAAAATTAAACCGTAGCTCGGATGGAAAAACTTTGTACATGAAAGTTGCTCAGAATGATGAGACGAATCCGGATACGCAGCCCATTCGTCCGCCACGCGTCCCTAGCATAGTGAACCTGCAACATTCCTCCTCCGGTTCATCTGTCCGAAAACACGGAACACCGGGGATACTTTCCCGGATGTTTCCCCCCTTCACCAGTATCACCTCATACCACGTTAGAACCCGTCTAGCTCTGCTTGTTGTCCTGTTATGCACTTGCTTGCTATGTATTTACTGTTTCTCCCCTCTTCTCTCCGGTGAGACCCGTGGCGATCTTTGATGCCCTGCGGTCGACTACGCCACCGACGAACCCTCCTTCTTGTCGAGCAACTAGGCAAGCCCCCCTTGATCACCGGATATCGCCTATTCTTCTCTATCTGCTTGCATTAGAGTAGTGTAGCATGTTCTTGCTTTCGATTAATCCTATGTTGTTGCATAGCCTGTCCTTGCTACTCTTTGTTATTACCTTTACCGCTATCGTACTACTTAGTATAGGATGCTAGTGTTCCATCGGTGGCCCTACATTCTTGTTAAATGCGCCATGCTATAGATTGGGTTGTGATCACTTCGGAGGTGATCACGGGCATATACTATATACTTTACACCATTACATTACCTGTGATACTGTTTGGAGATGGGGGCTGAAAGGACAGGTGGCTCCATCCCGGTAGAGGTGGGCCTGGGTTCCCGACGGCCCCGATTGTTTTTTGTGGCGGAGGCGACAGGCAGGTTGAGACCACCTAGGAGAGAGGTGGGCTGGCCCTGGTCGGCGTCGCGGATACTTAACACGCTTAACGAGTACTTGGTATTTGATCTGAGTCGGCCATTTGGTCTATACGCACTAACCAACTACGGGAACAGTTATGGGCACTCGTCGTCGTGGTATCGGCCGGCACTTCGTGACGTCGGCGATCGAGCGGCGGCCGGATTGGATCGAACGCTGTTAGGCTAGGTCTGCTTCCGGCAGCGACGCATAACGTGCAGGGTGTGCTAAGGGCGATGGGCCCGCACCCTGTGCGCTTAGGTTTAGACCGGCGTGCTTGACCTCTCTGTTGAGCCTAGGTGGGGCTGCGACGTCTTGATCTTCCGCGGCGGGCATGACCCAGAAAGTGTGTCCGCCAAATGGGATCAAGCGTGTTGGGTTATGTGGTGCACCCTGCAGGAAGTTAATCTATTGAATAGCCGTGATCTTGATGCAGGACGACTTGAGTTGTACCTTGACCTTATGACAACTAGAACCAGATACTTAATAAAACACACCCTTCCAAGTGCGGATACAACCCGATGGTCGCTCTCTCTCGTGGTTACGAGGAGGGATCGCGGGTAGGATTATGCTATTGGATGCTACTTGAGGACTTCAGTCTACTCTCTTCTACATGTTGCAAGACGGAGGCTGCCGAGCGTAGTCTTCGACGGTGATTAGCTATCCCCTCTTATTCGGCATTCGCGATTCAGTCCATCGATATGGCCCTTTACACATATATCCATGCATATGTAGTGTAGCCCCTTGCTTGCAGTACTTTGGATGAGTACTCACGGTTGCCTTGTTCCCTCCCCCTTTCTTTACCCGATTGTTGCGACTGCACGATGGAGCCCAGGAGCGACGCCACCGTCGATGGCGACTACTACACCGGAGGTGCCTACTACTACGTGCAGCCCGGCGACGACGGCCAGAGTAGTTAGGAGGATCCCAGGCAGGAGGCCTGCGCCTCTTTCGATCTGTATCCCAGTTTGTGCTAGCCTTCTTAAGGCAAACTTGTTTAACTTATGTCTGTACTCAGATATTGTTGCTTCCACTGACTCGTCTATGATCGAGCACTTGTATTCGAGCCCTCGAGGCCCCTGGCTTGTATTATGATGCTTGTATGACTTATTTATGTTTTAGAGTTGTGTTGTGATATCTTCCCGTGAGTCCCTGATCTTGATCGTACACATTTGCGTGCATGATTAGTGTACGATTGAATCGGGGGCGTCACAGGTTATCAAGACCTTTTTATGGCGCCGTTGCCGGGGAGCAATATCGTGGCGTGAATATTCTCGTGTGTGCTTGTTTGCTTTATCACTAAGTAATTTTTATTTGCTGTTCTTAGTTGTTCTCTATCTTTAGTTATGGATATGGAACACGAAATACAAAAAAATAGGTGTACTTGCTACTCATGGAGATGAGGAACCTCCTAAAACCCTCGATGCTCGTTATGTTACAGATATTATGTACTACTTTGATAATCCAGAGAAAACCCCATTCAATTTGGTAATGGGAGTAACGTTGGATCAACGTGAATACTTTAGGGATTATCGCTTGACACAAAAAGGGAAACTATTATGGGATCAAATTTATATATTGAAGTGGTATGCTTGGCAAGTATGCTTGGGTTATGATTATACTTGTTGCTCTAGGATGAAGGCTCCATACCTTCCCTTTTCATGCAAATCTAATGATAATAAATCCTTAGCTTCTTATGCTAATGGTATATATGATTACTATGATGTGGAACAAATAGAAGAATTTTTTGCTTTTATGGGTGCTTATGAAATTTAATCTATGTTTAAAGAGTTTGAAGATTTTGATGATGCTGTTTATAGACCTGAAAATTTAGCTATCCTCAAATATTTCTATGAGAATTATGAATACAATTCCAATATTAATGCACTTATTGAGAAAGTCTCCGCTGTCCAAGAAGAGACTAATATTTTGCAGGACTCTATGGAAGAAGAAATTGATGAAACTGTGAGCTCATTGGATGAAAAAGATGATGAGGAGAGCGAAGAACAAAAGGAGGAAGAGCGGATTAGCTACCCGCGCCCACCTTCTAATGAGAGTAACCCTCCAACTCATACATTGTTTAATTTCCCTTCGCGCTTACTGAAGGATGATTGCTATGATGATTGTTATGATCCCGTTGATTCTCTTGAAATATCCCTTTTTGATGATCCCTGCTATGCTTGTGGCCAAGATGCCAATATGAATTATGCTTATGGAGATGAACTTGCTATAGTTCCTTATGTTAAACATGAAATTGTTGCTATTGCACCCACGCATGATAGTCCTATTATCTTTTTGAATTCTCCCGACTACACTATATCGGAGAAGTTTGTGCTTATTAAGGATTATATTGATGGGTTGCCTTTTTCTACTACACATGATGATTTTGATGAATATAATATGCATGTGCTTGCTGCTCCAACTTGCAATTATTATGAGAGAGGAACTATATCTCCACCTCTCTATGTTTCTAATATGATAAAATTGCAAGAAACTGTTTATACTATGCATTGGCCTTTACTATGTGTGCATGAATTGTTCTTTTATGACATGCCGATGCATAGGAAGAGAGTTAGACTTAGTCATTGCTTGATATATGTTACTTTGTGCTCACTACTAAATGCCAAATCATTGCTAATTAAAATTGGCTTTTATATACCTTGGGATCCGGGTGGATTCATTACTTGGGCACTAGATGCCCAGCTTAATGGCTTTAAAGAAACCGCTGCCAGGGAGACAACCCGGAAGTTTTAGAGAGTCATTTATTTCTGTTGAGTGCTTTTATATAGTTTAAAGACAAAAAAAATAAAGAGGGGAACCAAAAACTTTTTCAAAAAGGAAAGAGAAAGAGAGAGAGAGAGAGAAGCATTGTTGAAGTGGGAGCTAGCCTTGAACTTTGTTCATGCTCACGGGAACTTTGTGAATCTTGATTACAGAAAATTTTCAACAAAAATAATTATCCCCTTTTACAATTCCATTGTATTATAAAAATAATGTGCCAAGGTTTGCCTTTAGGATGTTTACAATGCTTGTTGTTTGTGCGGTGCAGGACAGAAACTTTGGCTGTAGTGCGCGATTTTTAGTTTTTTACTGGAACGTCAAACGGTTCTGATTCTTTTTGCACTGTCTTTCTATACAAATTTTTTTTCCTAATTTTGGCAGAATTTTTCAAGTATCAGAAGTATGGTGAATGTTCAGATTATTACAGACTGTGCTGTTTTAGATAGATTCTGTTTTTGATGCATAGTTTGCTTGTTTTGATGAAACTATCAATTTATATCAGTGGATTAAGCCATGAAAAAGCTATATTACAGTAGACACAATGAAAAAACAAAATATGAATTGGTTTGCAACAGTACTTAGAGTAGTGATTTGCTTTTATTATACTAAGGGATCTTACCGAGTTTTCTGTTGAAGTTTTGTGTGGATGAAGTGTTCGATGATCGAGAAGGTCTCGATGTGAGAAGAAGGAAGAGAGGAAAGAGCCCAAGCTTGGGGATGCCCAAGGCACCCCAAGTAAATATTCAAGGAGACTCAAGCGTCTAAGCTTGTGGATGCCCCGGAAGGCATCCCCTCTTTCTTCAACAAGTATCAGTATGTTTTCGGATTCATTTCGTTCATGCGATATGTGCTATCTTGGAGCGTCTTTTGCATTTAGTTTTCATTTTTCTTTTATGCACCATGATGGTATGAGATAGTCCTTGGTTGATTTATAGAATTCTCTTTGCACTTCACTTATATCTTTTGAGTATGGCTTTATAGAATGCTTCATGTGCTTCACTTATACCATTTGAAGTTTGGATTGCATGTTTCTCTTCACATAGAAAACCGCAATTTGTAGAATACTCTTTTGCTTCACTTATATTTGTTAGAGCGTGGGCATATCTTTTGTAGAAAGAATTAAACTCTCTTGATTCACTTATATCTATTTAGAGAGTTGACAGGAATTGGTCATTCACATGGTTAGTCATAAAATCCTACATAGAACTTGTAGATCACTGAATATGATATGTTTGCTTCCTTGCAATAGTTTTGCGATATAAAGATGGTGATATTAGAGTCATGCTAGTGGGTAGTTGTGGATTAGTAGAAATACTTGTGTTGAGGTTTGTGATTCCCGTAGCATGCACGTATGGTGAACCGTTATGTAACGAAGTCGGAGCATGATTTATTTATTGATTGCCATCCTTATGAGTGGCAGTCGTGGACGAGCGATGGTCCTTTCCTACCAATCTATCCCCCTAGGAGCATGCGCGTAGTACTTTGTTTCGATGACTAATAGATTTTTGCAATAAGTATGTGAGTTCTTTATGACTAATGTTGAGTCCATGGATTATACGCACTCTCACCCTTCCATCATTGCTAGCCTCTTCAGTACCGTGCATTGCCCTTTCTCACCTCGAGAGTTGGTGCAAACTTCGCCGGTGCATCCAAACCCCGTGATACGGTACGCTCTGTCACACATAAGCCTCATTATATCTTCCTCAAAACAACCACCATACCTACCTATGGCATTTCCATAGCCATTCCGAGATATATTGCCATGCAACTTCCATCATCATCATATACATGACTCGAGCATTTATTGTCATATTGCTTTCCATGATCGTAAGATAGCTAGCATGATGTTTTCATGGCTTGTCCGTTTTTATGTCATTGCTATGCTAAACCATTGCACATCCCGGTACACCGCCGGAGGCATTCATATAGAGTCATATCTTTGTTCTAGATATCGAGTTGTAATATTGAGTTGTAAGTAAATAAAAGTGTGATGATCATCATTATTAGAGCATTGCCCCAGTGAGGAAAGGATGATGGAGACTATGGTTCCCCCACAAGTCGGGATGAGACTCCGGACGAAAAAATAAAAAAAGAAAAAAAGAAAAAAAGAAAAAGGCCAAAAAAGAGAAGGCCCCAAAAAAAGAGAAAAAAAAGAAAATAAAAAAATGAGAGAAAAAGAGAGAAGGGGCAATGTTACTATCCTTTTACCACACTTGTGCTTCAAAGTAGCACCATGTTCTTCATATGGAGAGTCTCTTGAGTTATCACTTTCATATACTAGTGGGAATTTTTCATTATAGAACTTGGCTTGTATATTCCGATGATGGGCTTCCTCAAATGCCCGAGGTCTTCATGAGCAAGCAAGTTGGATGCACGCCCACTTAGTTTCTAGTTTGAGCTTTCATACACTTATAGCTCTTAGTGCATCCGTTGCAGGGCAATCCCTGCTCCTCACATTGATATCTATTGATGGGCATTTCCAAAGCCCGTTGATACGCCTAGTTGATGTGAGACTATCTTCTCCTTTTTTGTCTTCTCCACACAACCTCCACCATCATATTCTATTCCACCTATAGTGTTATGTCCATGGCTCACGCTCATGTATTGCGTGAAAGTTGAAAAGGTTTGAGAACGTCAAAAGTATGAAACAGTTGCTTGGCTTGTCATCGGGGTTGTGCATAATGTGAATATTTTGTGTGGTGAAGATGGAGCATAGCCAGACTATATGATTTTGTAGGGATAACTTTCTTTGGCCATGTTATTTTGAAAAGACATGATTGCTTTATTAGTAGGCTTGAAGTATTATTGTTTTTATGTCAAATGATAGACTATTGCTTTGAATCACTCGTGTCTTAATATTCATGCCATGATTAGATACATGATCAAGATTATGCTAGGTAGCATTCCACATAAAAAATTATCTTTTTTATCATTTACCTACTCGAGGACGAGCAGGAATTAAGCTTGGGGATGCTGATACGTCTCCGTCGTATCTATAATTTTTGATTGTTCCATGCCAATATTATTCAACTTTCATATACTTTTGGCAACTTTTTATACTATTTTTGGGACTAACATATTGATCCAGTGCCCAGTGCCAGTTCCTGTTTGTTGCATGTTTTATGCTTCGCAAAAACCCCATATCAAACGGAGTCCAAACGGGATAGAAACGGACGAAGAATTATTTTGGAATATTTGTGATTTTTGGGAAGTAAAATCAACGCGAGACGGTGCCTGAGGTGGCCACGAGGGTGGGGCCCATGGCCACTCTAGGTGGGGGCGCCCCCACCCTCGTGGGCCCCTCGTAAGGCGGTTGATGCTCTACTTTGGCCGCAAGAAAGCTAATTTTTGGAAAAAGATCTGGGCGAAGGTTTCAATCCAATCGGAGTTACGGATCTCCATATATGTACAAAACGGTGAAAGGGTAGCAGAAGAGAACGCAGAAACAGAGAGAGACAGATCCAATCTCGGAGGGGATCTCGCCCCTCCCATGCCATGGAGGCTAAGGACCATAGGGGAAACCCTTCTCCCATCTAGGGAGGAGGTCAAGGAAGAAGAAGACGAAGGGGCCCCCTCTCCCCTTCTCTTCCGGTGGCGCCGGAACGCTGCCGTGGCCATCATCATCACCGCAATCTTCACCAACAACTTTACCGCCATCATCACCAACTCTTCCCCCCTCTATGCAGCGGTGTAACCTCTCTCTTACCCGCTGTAATCTCTACTTAAACATGGTGCTCAATGCTATATATTGTTTCCCAATGATGTATGGCTATCCTATGATGTTTGAGTAGATCTGTTTTGTCCTATGGGTTATTTGATGATCAAGATTGGTTTGAGTTGCATGTTTTATTATTGGTGCTGTCCTATGGTGCTCTCCGTGTCGCATAAGCGTGAGGGATCCCCGCTGTAGGGTGTCGCAATACCTTCATGATTCGCTTATAGTGGGTTGCGTGAGTGACTGAAACACAAACCCGAGTAAGGGGGTTGTTGCGTATGGGATAAAGAGGACTTTATGCTTTAATGCTATGGTTGGGTTTTACCTTAATGATCTTTAGTAGTTGCGGATGGTTGCTAGAGTTCCAATCATAAGTGCATATGATCCAAGTAGAGAAAGTATGTTAGCTTATGCCTCTCCCTCAAATAAAATTGCAATAATGATTACCGGTCTAGTTATCGAAAAGCTCTCTACTAAAACTAATTTAGTCGTGTCTTTATTTAAACAGCCCCTAGTTTTTATTTACGCTCTCTTTATCATCTTGCAAACCTATCCAAAAACACCTATAAAGTACTTCTAGTTTCATACTTGTTTTAGGTAAAGCGAACGTCAAGCGTGCGTAGAGTTGTATCGGTGGTCGATAGAACTTGAGGGAATATTTGTTCTGCCTTTAGCTCCTCATTGGATTCGACACTCTTACTTATCAAAAGAGGCTACAATTGATCCCCTATACTTGTGGGTTATCAGACGCGCCGCGCGTCCCCTCGATGTCTGTTACGTCTTGAGCTTACATTGGTTTTCCTCGAAGAGGAGAGGGTGATGCAGCAAATGTAGCGTAAGTATTTCCCTCAGTTTTTGAGAACCAATGTATCAATCCAGTAGGAGGCTCCTCAAAAGTCCCACGCACCTACACAAACAAACTGAGAACTCGCAACCAACGCAATAAAGGGGTTGTCAATCCCTTCACGGCCACTTGTGAAAGTGAGATCTAATAAAGATAGTATGATAAGATAAATATATTGTTGGTATTTTATAATATAGATGCAAAAAGTAAAGATGCAAATAAAAGTAGATTGAAAGCAAATATGATAAGAGATAGACCCGGGGGCCATAGGTTTCACTAGTGGCTTCTCTCAAGATAGCGTAAATATTACGGTGGGTGAACAAATTACTGTCGAGCAATTGATAGAAAAGCGCATAGTTATGAGATTATCTAGGCATGATCATGTATATAGGCATCACGTCCATAACAAGTAGACCGACTCCTGCCTGCATGTACTACTATTACTCCACACATTGACCGCTATCCAGCATGCATCTAGAGTATTAAGTTCATAAGAACAGAGTAACGCATGAAGCAAGATGACATGATGTAGAGGGATAAACTCATGCAATATGATATAAATCCCATCTTGTTATCCTCGATGGCAACAATACAATACGTGCCTTGCAACCCTTTCTGTCACTGGGTAAGGACACCGCAAGATTGAACCCAAAGCTAAGCACTTATCCCATGGCAAGAAAGATCAATCTACTAGGCCAAACCAAACTGATAATTCGAAGAGACTTGCAAAGATAACTTAATCATACATAAAAGAATTCAGAGAAGATTCAAATATTATTCATAGATAAACTTGATCATAAACACACAATTCATCGGATCTCGACAAACACACCGCAAAAAGAGATTACATCGAATAGATCTCCACAAGAGAGGGGGAGAACATTTTATTGAGATCCAAAAAGACAGAAGAAGCCATCTAGCTAATAACTATGGACCCGTAGGTCTGTGGTAAACTACTCACAACTCATCGGAGGGGCAAGGATGTTGATGTAGAGGCTCTTCGTGGTTGATTCCCCCTCCGGCAGAGTGCCGGCGAAGGCTCCAAGATGAGATCTCATGATCTGAGAAGGTTATGGCGGTGGAAATTGTGTTTAGTGGTGCCCTGGATGTTTTCGAGTGCGTGAGGTATATATAGGAGGAAGAGGTATGCGGTGGTGGCCGAGGGGCCCACAAGACAGGGGGCTCGCCCTATTGGGGGGGGGCCCTCCTATCTCGTGGAGGCCTCGGCTGCTTCTTGACTTGCACTCCAAGTCCTCTGGATCACGTTTGTTCCAAAAATCACGCTCCCGAAGGTTTCATTCCGTTTGGACTCTGTTTGATATTCCTTTTCTTCGAAATACTGAAATAGGCAAAAAACAGGAATATGGGCTGGGCCTCCGGTTAGTAGGTTAGTCCCAAAAATGATATAAATGTGTAAAATAAAGCCCATAAACATCCAAAAGGGGTAATATAATAGCATGGAACAATAAAAAATTATAGATGCGTTGGAGATGTATCAAGCATCCCCAAGCTTAATTCCTACTCGTCCTCGAGTAGGTAAATGATAAAAAGAGAATTTTTGATGTGGAATGCTACCTAGCATAATTCATAATGTAATTTTCTTTATTGTGGCATGAATGTTCAGATCCAAATGAATACAAAATAAAAGTTCATATTGATAAAAGAAATAGTAATACTTCAAGCATACTAATCAAAGTAATCATGTCTTCTCAAAATAACATGGCAAAAGAAAGTTCATCCCTACAAAATCATATAGTTAGGCTATGCTTCATTTTCGTCACACAAAGATGTTCCCAACTTCTATACCCCCGATGACAAGCCAAGCAATTGTTTCATACTTAAATAATCTCAAACTTTTTCAACCTTCACACAATACATGAGTGTGAGCCATGGATATAGCACTATGGGTGGAATAGAATATGATGATGGGGATTGTGTGGAGAAGACAAAAAAGAGAGAGTCTCACATTGACGAGGATAATCAACGGGCTATGGAGATGCCCATCAATTGATGTCAACATGAGGAGTAGGGATTGCCATGCAATGGATGCACTAGAGCTATAAATAAATGCTCAACAAAAGAAAACTAGTGGGTGTGCATCCAACTTGCTTGCTCACGAAGACCTAGGGCATTTGAGGAAGCCCATCGTAGGAATATACAAGCCAAGTTCTATAATGAAAAATTCCCACTAGTATGAAAAAGACAACTTATGAGACTCACTATATGAAAAACATGGTGCTACTTTGAAGCACAATATATGAGACTCACTACATGAAGAACAAGGTGCTACTTTGAAGCACAAGTGTGGAAAAAGAGATAGTAACATTGCCCTTTTTATTTTTTTTATTTTTTTGGGCCTTTTTTTTTTTGGCCTTTCTCTTTTTTTTGATTGGGAAATGCTCTAATAATGATGATCATCACACTTCTATTGATTACAACATAAGGATTACAACTCGAAACTAGAACATGATATGACTCTATATGAATGCCTCCGGTGGTGTACCGGGATGGTGCAATGAATCAAGAGTGACATGTATGAAAAATAATGCATGGTGGCTTTGCCACAAATACGATGTCAACTACATGATCATGCAATGGCAATATGACAAAAGTAAAGTATGTCATGATAATGATGAACGGAACGGTGGAAAGTTGCATGGCAATATATCTCGAATGGCTATGGAAATGCCATAATAGGTAGGTATGGTGGCTGTTTTGAGGAAGATATAGGGAGTTTATGTGTGATAGAGCGTATCGTATCACGGGTTTGGATGCACCGCTAAGTTTGCACCAACTCTCAAGGTGAGAAAGGGCAATGCACGGTATCAAGAGGCTAGCAAAGGCGGAAAGGTAAAAGTGCGTATAATCCATGGACTCAACATTAGTCAAAAGAACTCATATACTTATTGCAAAAATTTAGAAGTCATCAAAATCAAGTACTACGCATGCTCCTAGGGGATAGATTGGTAGGAAAAGACCATCGCTCGTCCCCGACCGCCACTCATAAGGATGCACAAGCCAGGTACACTTCATGTTTCAAATTTGTTATACAACTTTAACCATACGTGCATGCTACGGGACTTGCTAACTTCAACACAAGCATTCTTTAAATTCATAATAACCCAACAAGCATGACTTTAATATCACTACATCCATATCTCAAAACAATTATCAAGTATCAAATTGATCATAGCATCCAATTCACTTCCTATTATAGTTTTTATTATACCCAACTTGGATGCCTACCATTCTAGGACCAATTTTATGACCATAGAAAATACCATGCTGTTCTAAAAGACTCTCAAAATAATATAAGTGAAGCATGAGAGATTAGCAATTTCTTTAAAATTAAGACACCACCGTGCTCTAAAAGATATAAGTGAAGCACTAGAGCAAAAACTATCAAGCTCAAAAGATATAAGTGAAGCGCATAGAGTATTCTAGCAAATTCTAATCAAATAGGCTTCTCCCAAAAGGTGTGTACAGCAAGGATGATTGTGGTAAACTAAAAAGCAAAGACTAATATAATACACGACGCTCCAAGCAAAACACTTATCATGTGGTGAATAAAAATATAGCTCCAAGTAAAGTTACCAATGAACGAAGACGAAAGAGGGGATGCCTTCCCGGGGCATCCCCAAGCTTAGGCTTTTGGCTATTCTTGAATATCTTGGGGTGCCTTGGGCATCCCAAAGCTTAGGCTCTTGCCACCCTTTATTCCATAGTCCATAAAAGCTTTACCCAAAACTTGAAAACTTCACAACACAAAACTCAACAGGAAATCTTATAAGCTCCATTAGTGAAAGAAAACAAAACCACCACATAAGGTAATGAAATGAACTCATTCTTTATTTAACTTGGTGTTAAACCTACTGTATTCCAACTTATCTATGGATTATAAACTATTTTATTGGCCATAGATTCATCAAAATAAGCAAATAACACACGAAAAACAGAATCTGTCAAAAACAGAACAGTCTGTAGTAATCTGTAACTAACGCAAACTTCTGGAACTCAAAAACTTCAGCCAAAATAGGACGACCTAGGAAATTTTTTTATTGATCAGAATCAATTGGAATAACTATTTTATCACGTTCTGGTGATTTTTAACAATTGTTTTCGTGAGACGAAAGTTTCTGGAAATTACAGCAAGATCAAATAACTATCATCCAAGAAGATCCTATAGGTTTAACTTGGCACAAACACTAATTAAAAGATAAAACCACATCTAAACAGAAGGTAGATGGATTATTTATTCCTAAACAGAAGCAAAAACCAAAAACAAAGAATAAAATTGGGTTGCCTCCCAACTAGCGCTATCGTTTAACGCCCCTAGCTAGGCATAAAAGCGAAGATAGATCTAACGAGTGCCATCTTTGGCACTAAACTCATAAGTAGCACGCATGATAGATTTATAAGGTAATTTAACTTTATTTCTTGGAAAGTGCTCCATGCCTTTCTTTAATGGAAATTGGAATCTAATATTCCCTTCCTTCATATCAATAACCGCACCAATCGTTCTAAGGAAAGGTCTACCAAGAATAATAGGGCAAGAAAGATTGCAATCTATATCAAGATTGATAAAATCTACGGGCACCAAATTTCTATTTGCAACAATAAGAACATCATTGATCCTTCCCATAGGCTTTTTAATGGTGGAATCCGCAAGGTGCAAATTTAAAGAACAATCATCAAGATCATAGAAACCTAGAATATCACATAAAGTTTTCGGAATCGTGGAAACACTAGCACCAAAATCACACAAAGCAAAACACTCATAATCTTTAATTCTAATCTTTATAGTAGGTTCCCACTCATCATTAAGTTTTCTAGGTATAGAAATTTCCAAATTAAGTTTTTCATCATAAGATTGCATCAAGGCATCAACAATATGTTTGGTAAAAGCTTTGTTTTGACTATAAGCATGAGGAGAATTAACAACGGCTTGCAACAAGGAAATACATCCTTTTATAGAGCAATTATCATAATTAAATTCCTTGAAATCCGAGATAATGGGTTCAACATTATTAGAAGTTGAGGATTCTCCAATCTCACTTTTACCAAATTTAACATTAAGATCTAAAGACTCCGAATTCTTGGGACGCCTTCTAGCAAAAGTTGATTCATCATCAGTCCCATAATCATCAAAATTCATATTGCAAAACATAGATCTAATTGGAGATGCATCAATAACTTTAAGATCCTCATCATTATTTTCATGGAAACTAGAAGAACACGCTTTTATAAAGCTTTCTTTCTTAGCACGCAATCTAGCGGTTCTTTCTTTGCACTCGTCAATGGAAATTCTCATTACTTTTAGAGACTCATTGATATCATGCTTAGGATAAGAAGATCCAAGTTTAAGAGAATTAACATCAAGCGAAAGTCTATCAACGTTCCTAGCCAAATCATCAACTTTGAGCAATTTTTCTTCAAGCAAAGCATTAAAATTCTTTTGAGAAATCATAAATTCTTTCACACTATTCTCAAAATCAGAGGGAATCTTATTAAAATTACCATAAGAGTTATTGTAGGAATTTCCATAATTATTAGAGGGATTACTAGGGAACAGTCTAGTATTAAAATTTCCTCTATAAGCATTGTTTCCAAAACTATTCCTACCAACAAAAATCACATCCATAGATTCATTATTATTCTCAATCAAGGAAGACAAAGGCATATCACTGGGATCAAGAGGAGTATTTTTAGTAGCAAACATCTTCATAAGTTCATCCATCTTTCCACTCAAAACATTGATTTCTTCTATAGCATGCACTTCTTTACTAGAAGATCTTTCGGTGTGCCATTGAGAATAATTAGCCATAATATTATCAAAAAGTTTTGTAGCATCTCCTAACGTGATTTCCATAAATGTGCCTCCCGCGGCCGAATCTAAGAGATTTCTAGAAGCAAAGTTCAATCCGGCATAATTTTTTTTGTATAATCATCCATAAATTCAAACCATGAGTAGGGCAATTGCGAAGCATCAATTTCATTGTTTCCCAAGATTGGGCAACATGCTCATGATCAAGTTGTTTAAAGTTCATAATATCATTCCTAAGAGTGATGATCTTAGCGGGAGGAAAATACTTAGAGATAAAAGCATCTTTGCACTTGTTCCAAGAATCAATACTATTCTTAGGCAAAGACGAAAACCAAACTTTAGCACAAACTCTAAGTGAAAACGGAAATAACTTCAATTTGACAATATTGTTATCCGTATCTTTCTTCTTTTGCATATCACACAAATCAACAAAATTGTTTAGATGAGTAGCGGCATCTTCACTAGGAAGGCAGGTGAATTGATCTTTCATAACAAGATTCAGCAAAGCGGTATTGATTTCACAAGACTCATCATTATTAAGAGGAGGAATCGGAGTACTAAGGAAATCATTATTATTGGTATTCGAGAAATCACACAATTTGGTATTATCTTGCGCCATGGCAACAAGTAATCCAACACACAAGCAAATAGAAAACAGCAAGCAAAAAGAGAGGAGGAGACTGGGAAAGAGAGGGCGAATAAAACGGAAAGGGTGAAGTGGGGGAGAGGAAAACGAGAGGCAAATGGCAAATAATGTAAATGCGAGGGAGATGGGTTTGTGATGGGTACTTGGTATGTCTTGACTTGAGCGAAGACCTCCCCGGCAACGGCGCCAGAAATCCTTCTTGCTATGTCTTGAGCTTGCGTTGGTTTTCCTCGAAGAGGAGAGGGTGATGCAGCAAGTGTAGCGTAAGTATTTCCCTCAGTTTTTGAGAACCAAGGTATCAATCCAGTAGGAGGCTCCTCAAAAGTCCCACGCACCTACACAAACAAACTGAGAACTCGCAACCAACGCAATAAAGGGGTTGTCAATCCCTTCACAGCCACTTGCGAAAGTGAGATCTAATAAAGATAGTATGATAAGATAAATATATTGTTGGTATTTTATAATATAGATGCAAAAAGTAAAGATGCAAATATAAGTAGATTGAAAGCAAATATGATAAGAGATAGACCCGGGGGCCATAGGTTTCACTAGTGGCTTCTCTCAAGATAGCGTAAATATTACGGTGGGTGAACAAATTACTGTCGAGCAATTGATAGAAAAGCGCATAGTTATGAGATTATCTAGGCATGATCATGTATATAGGCATCACGTCCATAACAAGTAGACCGACTCCTGCCTGCATGTACTACTATTACTCCACACATCGACCGCTATCCAGCATGCATCTAGAGTATTAAGTTCATAAGAACAGAGTAACGAATGAAACAAGATGACATGATGTAGAGGGATAAACTCATGCAATATGATATAAACCCCATCTTGTTATCCTCGATGGCAACAATACAATACGTGCCTTGCAACCCTTTCTGTCACTGGGTAAGGACATCGCAAGATTGAACCCAAAGCTAAGCACTTCTCCCATGGCAAGAAAGATCAATCTAGTAGGCCAAACCAAACTGATAATTCGAGGAGACTTGCAAAGATAACTTAATCATACATAAAAGAATTCAGAGAAGATTCAAATATTATTCATAGATAAACTTGATCATAAACACACAATTCATCGGACCTCGACAAACACACCGGAAAAAGAGATTACATCGAATAGATCTCCGCAAGAGAGGGGGAGAACATTGTATTGAGATCCAAAAAGAGAGAAGAAGCCATCTAGCTAATAACTATGGACCTGTAGGTCTATGGTAAACTACTCACAACTCATCAGAGGGGCAAGGATGTTGATGTAGAAGTCCTCCGTGATTGATTCCCCCTCCGGCAGAGTGCCGACGAAGGCTCCAAGATGAGATCTCGCGGATACAGAAGGTAACGGCGGTGGAAATTGTGCTTCGTGGTGACCCTGGATGTTTTCGGGGTACGTAGGTATATATAGGAGGAAGAGGTACGTCGGTGGCCGCCCGAGGGGCCCACGAGACAGGGGGCGCGCCCTCCTATCTCGTGGAGGCCTTGGCTGCTTCTTGACTTGCACTCCAAGTCCTCTGGGTCACGTTTCTTCCAAAAATCACGCTCCCGAAGGTTTCATTCCGTTTGGACTCTGTTTGATATTCCTTTTCTTCGAAATACTGAAATAGGCAAAAAAAAAACAGCAATATGGACTGGGCCTCCGGTTAGTAGGTTAGTCCCAAAAATGATATAAATGTGTAAAATAAAGCCCATAAACATCCAAAAGGGGTAATATAATAGCATGGAACAATCAAAAATTATAGATACGTTGGAGACGTATCAATGTCCGCCGCGGCCCCACTTCGCTCGCCCAACTACCGCCCAACGTCTAATTTATGACGAACACCGACACCGCGCACTAGTCAGCTAGTGGAAGCCTCCTTTTTTAACTCACGCGCGCGGCAGACTGGCCTCATCCACTCCCGTCCACATCTGGCCCCCCCACCCCCTTCGTGCTTCCTCACCGGCGACAAGCCAAACCCTAGCAATGGGGCTCTTTGACAGCAGCAAGGGCAAGGGCAAAGGCACCCCCGTCGCCTCATCTTCTCGTGTTCCCCCTCCCCCTCCTCCTTCGCCGCCGGCGCGTGCCCGCCCAAGCCGGCAGCAGAAGGAAATATGCCCTAGAGGCAATAATAAAATTATTATTTATTTCCTTATTACATGACAAATGTTTATTATTCATGCTAGAATTGTATTAACCGGAAACATGATACATGTGTGAATACATAGACAAACAAAGTGTCATTAGTATGCCTACGCAGGCCGAAACTGATTGGCCCAACAGTGCACAGGAGGGGGGATCTGGAGGGGGCTGCTCACCCATGGGCCTTGGGCCGGTTCAGTGGAGAGGGAGGCTGGAAGGGCGATGGGCCTTGGCGCTGGAGGGAGGCAGCCAGCGCCATGGTCAACGGGGAGAGCGGGCGAGCTGCTCGTCCTCCTGCTCGGTGCAGAGCTGCAGGGCGGCACTGGAGCAGAGCTCCGCGAGCGAGGCAAAGGGGCGGCGAGGTGAGGGACTTGGCGCGGAGGTCGAGCCGCAGGTGAGGTCCGAGACAGGCGATCGCCAGATTCAGGCAGAGGGACTCTCCCGGCAGCAGCAAGCTGCGGGCAACCATGGCGGCTCCTGGAACACAGGGAGAGGCATGAGAACCGAGGGAGTGAACCAGAGAGAGGGAGGAAGGAGGAGAAGAAGAGGGGAAGGGGCGACGGGTTCCTGGAGGAGCTCGAGCATGAGGGCGGCGCTCGGGGTGGCTGGGTAGCTGGCGCCGACCGGCGGCGCGGTCGCGGTCCGGGACGAAGGAGCTGCGGGAGGCCGGACTTGTCCAGGAGGCAGGGGAGGCAGATGCCCGGGAGGACGAGGATCAGGGAGGCGGGAGGCTTCGGGCGCCGGGCATCCACGAGCTCGGGTCGATTTGGATCGGGAGGATCCAGAGGGCGAAGGGAGTTGGTCGGGGCTGCGGTTGGTGGGGATCGACGGGACATGTCCCTAGATTTTAGGGTTGGTCTTTATATAGCAAGTGAATTTTGGATAGGGGTATTTGGTCCCTCCGATCTTAATCGGATGGTCTAGAAATAAATAGATAGGGAGTCCAAATAAGAAAACGGAGATGTTTTATAGATCTTTGGGGATGATCCGGATCCAATGGTCGCGACTGAGCGGTCGGGTTCGGGGCAGTTTTGACGACGCGAGGGTCTTGAGCAAAGAGTAGAGAGGGTCAAACGGACAGACAAGAGGGAATCGAAAACCCCGATTGGTCTCGAAACGGTCAACGAAAGCAAGGGGGGACGCGGCAACTACGAACGGGTGCAAGCTTTTAAGAAAACAATGCCGATGCAATGCACATGATGCTATGAGATGAGATGCCTGACATGAACACAATGCAAAACAACAGAAAAAACCCAACCACAACGGAAATAAAATATTGTATCTCCGGAAAAGGCAAGAATTGGAGTTACGAATATGGAAAATTGCATCCGGGGTGTTACAACACTCCACCACTACAAGAGGATCTCGTCCCGAGATCTAGGATGGCACCGGAGAGAAGCGGAAGAGAAAGAGGTAAGACAAAGTTGCTTCTTTGACGAACGAGTGAAACCACGAACCTTGAGAGGTTGAGCAATTTAAAAGAAAGAGTACAACAGAGATGAACGAGCTTGCAAACAATCCGTTAGAAAAGAGGAACGAGGAGCATTACGGGAACTTGAAGGTTGCAAAGACATGAATCAAGAGTTTAATGGACAAGATAGAATTCGAAACCACTCCGGTTAAAACAAGATGAGAGAGGAAGAATTCGGGCAGCACTCCGGTTGAACATGGAAGGAATAGAACATGAACTTGACAAGATGAGAGGATACTTGATGAGATCAACAACACACTACCTCCGGGACTATTGAAAGAACGGCACAAGGGGTAAGAAAGATTTCAGACAGCTCTCCGGTTGAGGAAGCAGGCAAAACTTGATAAGATGAGAGAACTCGAATGAAAACATGACACTCCGACTAAACAGAGAAGCAAGGAGAAGAACATGATCTTGACAAAACAAGATGATGGGTCGAAGAGAGCAACATCACAATGCCTCCGGAAGAAAAATTGAAGATAGATCATTGGAATAAAGGAATGGAGAAGAAAATGACAACTTCTACCACAAATGAGTTTGGAAAGCACCCTTCCAAGAAGGTTATAACGGAGTTGTCGGAAAACCAACAACGAAAAGAATAAGCTTGTAGTGGGCTTATGGAAACATCTCAACACTTGAGGTGAAATTCTGCCACTAACGAAAAAACAATTGCTTGTTTGAGATCAAAGAAGAGATGAAAAACTTCTTTCGCCGAGAGGATAGAGAGATAACTTGGATCATTGATAAGCACCACAATAGCAACATTCCTTAGGGAAAGCTTTAGGTGAAATATAACCCAAGACAACTCCAACGAAGAGATTGATGGTTGAAAAGATCTCTTGAACAAAGATAAAATGTTGGATTTAAATATGTCACTCTTGAAAATCTGTGAATCATGAAACGCGAAGGAAAATTATCAACAATGACATAACACCATCTCAAAAGATAAGATCGAAATAATTGCACTTCGGAATGCAAGATGAAGAATGCTTGAACTCCTCAAAACAAAACATGTGTTGGAACACCATGTTTATTTTAGAGTATAGCTTGGCGGATCTTAACTCCGAGAGAAATCTTGATGAACATTTGAAGAATGAAAAGAATCCTTGACGAAGCACCATGTAGAGCCTCCATGAAGAACTCCGGTAAATAAAAGGATGATGAGAAGAAAAGAAGTTGAAAACACAAGGTGAAGCCTTGCAATGATAAGATGAAGCTTTGAAATGATATAACCGAGAAAACTTGGAACTCCGGAAAGAAAGATGAACAAATGAAACCAAGAATTTTGATGAACCTCCCAAATAAGGAATTGAATTTACTCGATGGAACAAGAATAAGAATTACATTATGCTGATCCTTCACCAATTAAATTGATGGCAAGCAATGGATTTGGCATACTACTTATTCTCATTGAAAAATGATTAAGAGAGATATAGCGCAACCTTGAGAAGGTATTGATAGAACCACCGGTGGAATTTGGAAACAGCGAATGAATTAATATGATAACGAAGGAAGTGAAATCTTGAACGAACCACCATAAGAATTGAAAATGAACGTAGCAAAGGCACAATTCACCGGGAAGAATTGGAAAACGAATGAAGATACTTGAGGGGATTTAGATACAAGTGAACGAAGAGATCAAGAGCTGATTAGAGGATATTTGAACGATGCACCGGTAAGATTTGGAGAACGAGAGCTGAAAGCTGGAATGAATAATTCTGAGATGATGGGCTCCGAAGAATCAAACTAAAAGGACTCCTGAATTGCTCCGGATGGGTGAAAAGAATTCTCACAATCAAAACAATTATGAGGATGGCACGAAGCTAGAACCATGAATCTTGAAGAGAATGGAGCAAGATTAAAGAGAAACTCTTCTTCGGTCTTCAAAATTCGAGAATGACGACGAGAAACACCACCATGAATTGTTGAGGCACTCCGGAATGAAAATTAGAAAGGTTGAACCAACGATGAAAAGAATTTGAAAGATCTTGGAGAAAGCCATGACTGATGAAAACCCATTCTTACGTCAAACTTAGAAAAGAATTTTAGAAGCTCCGGAAAATAGAAGAGTCAGGTAAGATCCTGGGAAAAGACCTGTGGGTTAGGGCCCACTCAAAAGAACCACTGTTGAACGATTGCTTGAAATAAAGATTGCACCGGTAGCATTAAATGGCTTGAATGAGATAATTATCTCCAGATAGCTTGAACGGATTGGGAATGGAAATGCGAATCTTCTGAGATATCTTCAACACTCTGGAACAAATGAATAACGAGAGGTGAATGATTACGAGATACACCGGCATGAGAAAGCATTGTGAAAAGAGGAAAAGGGATAAGATTAACACCGAAATCTTGAACTAAATCCACCGGAGAAGAAAATTAGAATGGAACAATGATAAGGTTGAAGCTTCCTTAGCGTCTTCATGAGAAATCACCGGATAAAACATTAAAGGAAAAGAATGAACAAACTTCACTCGATAAAATGGCTACTTGATTAAGAAATCTGAGTCCTTGAAGAAAAAGGGTGGGAGGGTGGGAAAACAAAGACAACTTGGGTCGGATGAAATGAACACCGTTGAGAAAAAGCTTAGAATTGATCTTGCGAATGTTGGAATGATCGGATCCACTTGAAGAGAAGCACGTCGGTTGGAAAAGAATCGACATCACAATCTCGATGATCAAAAGGATTAGTACTCCCATAGAAATATGAGAACACCGCTTAGAATAAGGTATGGAATCAACACTTGGCATTGAAGCAACTTGAATACCACAAAACGGAACAAAAACAAAGGATTTGGCTTGCAGAATAAGCCGGAAACAAACATATGATAGATCCCATATCGTACCATGTGTGTGTTGGAAAGATATCCTACGAGATACTTGAATTCCACTTATAAACTCCCGAAACTTTCTGGTTATGCAATCAGGTGTTGGGGATACAGGGACACAAAATATATCACCCAAACTAACAATACCTAGATCCATTGTATCCATCCTTCAACACATAACCAAGAAACCTTCGAAATCGTTTACCTCGACCTTGAAAAACATCCGTTATCTGAGTCATGGCAATACTCGAACTCGCCCAAAGATCTTGGGTTATCGAGGTTATCTCACCAACAACTGCATAAAAGAGATTTTCGATGTCGGCAAAACTCGGTATTCCAGAACTGCAACGATAAAATTGTGACGACAACACCTCGGAGCTCAACTCCCGGACACCGCCACAACCCCTAAATGTCGAGGCACCAAGAACAATGTTCTCGTCACAAAACCATCGGAACGATTCCAAGATACCCGCGTGATCCTAAAATTTTTTTTTAGTGAAATTTGAGAAGAGGAGAGTCAAAACTTCTACGTCAGGAGGCTCACCAGAGCGACGAAGGGACTGGGGAGTAAAAAGAATCCTACTCCCCGATATATATAATCCTAAGACTCAAAACATTTTCCGTTCTAGACTCAACAACGCCAAACAAACAATCAAGCGGGGGCTCCTAAGTCGGGAAGGCTCGATTACCAACATAGCGCCCTCGATGCGGCTATATCTCCCACGTGTCGAAGCACGACTTAGAGGCATAACCGCATTGAAAGCAATGTCGCAAGTGAGGTAATCTTCACACAACCCATGTAATACATGAGGGAAAGAGATACATAGTTGGCTTACAGTCGCCACTTCACACAGTACATAAATAAACATCCATCATTCAGATTACACTCAAGGTCCGACTACGGAACCAAAATAAAGAAGATACCCCAAATGCTACACAGATCCCCGATCGTCCCAACTGGGCTCCACTACTGATCATCAGGAAAAGAAACATAGTAACGACCACGTTCCTCATCGAACTCCCACTTGAGCTCGGTTGCGTCACCTGCACGGTTTCATCGGCACCTGCAAACTGGTTTTGGAAGTATCTGTGAGTCACAGGGACTCAGCAATCTCACACCCGCGAGATCAAGACTATTTAAGCTTATGGGTAGGAGAAGGTAGTGAGGTGGAGCTGCGACAGCGACTAGCATATCTGGTGTCTAACATACGCAAATGAGAGCGAGAAGAGAAGGCAAAAGCACGGTCGAACAACTATGATCAAGAAGTGATCCTAGAACAACTACGTCAAGCATAACTCCAACACCGTGTTCACTTCCGGACTCACCGAGAAGAGACCATCACAGTTACACACGCAGATTGGTGTATTTTAATTAAGATCAACTTCGGGTTTTCTACAACGGACATTAACAAATTCCCATCTGCCTCATAACCGCATGGGCACGGCTTTGAAAGATAATACCCTGCAGGGTGTCCCAACTTAGCCCATTATAAGCTCTCACGGTCAACGAAGGATATTCCTTCTACCGAAGACCCGATCGATCTCGGAATCCCGGACTACAAGACATTTCGACAGCAATAAAACAAGACCAGCAAAGCCGCCCGGATGTGCCGACAAATCTGATAGGAGCTGCACATATCTCGTTCTCGTGGCACACCGGATGAACACTACGACGGCAACCGACGATACCCCAAGTTGCCTCGGGCGGCACCGCAAGTGGCTCTAGTTTGGACCAGCACTCGGAGGAGCACCGCCCGGGGTTAAAATAAAGATGACCCTTGAGTTTGCGAACCCAAGGGAAAAAGGCTTAGGTGGCAAATGGTAAAACCAAGGTTGGGCCTTCTTTGGAGAGTCTTATTCAAAGCGAACTGTCAAGGGGTCCCATAAATCACCCAACCGTGTAAGGAACGCAAAATCAAGGAACATAACACGGTATGACGGAAGCTAGGCGACAAGAGTGGAACAAAACACAGGCATAAGGCCGAGCCTTCCACCCTTTACCAAGTATATAGATGCATTAATTAAATAAGATATATTGTGATATCCCAACAAGTAAACATGTTCCAACAAGGAACAACATCTCCATGTTCCAACAAGGAACAAACTTCATCTTCACCTGCAACTAACAACGCTATAAGAGGGGCTGAGCAAAGCGGTAACATAGCCAAACAACGGTTTGCTAGGAAAGGATGGTTAGAGGCTTGACATGGCAACATGGGAGGCATGATATAGCAAGTGGTAGGCATCGTAGCATAGGCATAGCAAAAGAGCGAGCATCTAGCAAGCAAAGATAGAAGTGATTTCGAGGGTATGGTCATCTTGCCTGAGATCCCGCTAGGAAGAAGAACGAGTCCATGAAGAAGACAAACGGACATAGTCGAACGAATCCTCACAACTCCGGAAGGAAACCGAAGCTAACGAGAGAAGCAACCCGGAAAGAAACAAACAACATGGTAAACACACAAGCATAATCATGGCATGATGCACAAACAAGTATGATGCATGTCCGGTTTAATGAGGCATGGCATGGCAATATGCACAAACAACACTACAAGTTAAGTGAAGCTCAATATGCAACGAGTTGCATATTGACGAAACACCACATCAATTATTTAGTTCTCTCTCGGTTAGGTACTCAACAAAATTACATGTTGTTAAACATGGCAAGAGGTGAAGCATGATGAAACTACCTATCTAGGCAAGTTTAAATGAGGCCGGAAGCAACAAACAACAATTCCGGAAAATCCCCATATGCAAATAATGAATTTGGTACTGTTCTGCCCTAAACCATATTTTATTGTTGTTAAACAGGAAAATAAAGTGCACCACGTTAATCTATGCATTTTTTCCACCCCATTTACATATAAAGTTTATTTAAAATGGAGCTACGGTTATTTAGTTATGAAATAAATCATTTTAGCATGGCATTATGCAAAATAAACATAAACAGCATGTTAAACATTTTTAACATAGATGAAAGTGGCATATTATTAATCTACACAATTTTCTAAGCATTTTACATATATAAAGTTTTTACATATGATGCATTGTTAAAAGTTATTATATGCATGATGAGCAGGGGTTTTACATTAAGCTGTAAATCGCTGGATAATTAGACAAATTCACAGATGCTAAAAAAACCTCACGCAGGCGAAACTGATTGGCCCAACAGTGTGAGGGGGGGATCTGGAGGGGCTGCTCACCCATGGGCCTTGGGCGGTTCGATGGAGAGGAGGTGGAAGGCGATGGGCCTTGGCGCTGGAGGGAGGCAGCCCAGCCTGGTCAACGGGGAGAGCGGGCGAGCTGCTCGTCCTCTGCTCGGTCAGAGCTGCTGGGCGGCACTGGAGCAGAGCTCCGGCGAGCGAGGCGAAGGGGCGGCAAGGTGAGGGACTTGGGCGGAGGTCGAGCCGCAGTGAGGTCCGAGACGAGGCGGTCGCCAGATTCGGGCAGAGGGACTCGTTCCGGCAGCGAGCAAGCTGCGGGCAACCATGGCGGCTCCTGAAACAGGGGAGAGGCATGAGAACCGAGAGGAGGAACCAGAGAGGGAGGAAGGAGGAGAAGAAGAGGGAAGGCGACGGGTTCTGGAGGAGCTCGAGCATGAGGGCGGCGCGGGGTGGCTGGGTAGCTGGCGCCCGACGGCGGCGTGATCGCGCGTCCCGGAGAGAAGGAGCTGGGAGGCGGACTTGTCCAGGAGGAGGGGAGGCAGATGCCCGGAGGACGAGGATCGGGAGGCGGAGGCTTGGGCGCCGGGCATCCACGAGCTCAGGTCGATTTGGATCGGGAGGATCCGAGGCGAAGGGAGTTGGTCGGGGCTGCGGTTGGTGGGGATCGATGGGACATGTCCCTAGATTTTAGGGTTGGTCTTTATATAGCAAGTGAATTTTGGATAGGGGTATTTGGTCCCTCCGATCTTAATCGGATGGTCTAGAAATAAATAGATAGGGAGTCCAAATAAGAAAACGGCGATGTTTTATAGATCTTTGGGGATGATCCGGATCCAATGGTCGCGACTGAGCGGTCGGGTTCGGGGCAGTTTTCGGACGCACGCGAGGGGTCTTGAGCAAAGAGTAGAGAGGGTCAAACGGACAGACAAGAGGGAATCGAAAACCCCGATTGGTCTCGAAACGGTCAACAAAAGCAAGGGGGGACGCGGCAACTACGAACGGGTGCAAGCTTTTAAGAAAACAATGTCGATGCAATGCACATGATGCTATGAGATGAGATGCCTGACATGAACACAATGCAAAACAACAGACAAAACCCAACCACAACGGAAATAAAATATCGCATCTCCGGAAAAGGCAAGAATTGGAGTTACGAATATGGAAAATTGCATCCGGGGCGTTACACATCCCCAAGCTTAATTCCTGCTCGTCCTCGAGTAGGTAAATGATAAAAAGAGAATTTTTGATGTGGAATGCTACCTAGCATAATTCATAATGTAATTTTCTTTATTGTGGCATGAATGTTCAGATCCAAATGAATACAAAATAAAAGTTCATATTGATAAAAGAAATAGTAATACTTCAAGCATACTAATCAAAGTAATCATGTCTTCTCAAAATAGCATGGCAAAAGAAAGTTCATCCCTACAAAATCATATAGTTAGGCTATGCTTCATTTTCGTCACACAAAGATGTTCCCAACTTCTATACCCCCGATGACAAGCCAAGCAATTGTTTCATACTTAAATAATCTCAAACTTTTTCAACCTTCACACAATACATGAGCGTGAGCCATGAATATAGCACTATGGGTGGAATAGAATATGATGATGGGGATTGTGTGGAGAAGACAAAAAAGAGAGAGTCTCACATTGACGAGGATAATCAACGGGCTATGGAGATGCCCATCAATTGATGTCAACATGAGGAGTAGGGATTGCCATGCAATGGATGCACTAGAGCTATAAATAAATGCTCAACAAAAGAAAACTAGTGGGTGTGCATCCAACTTGCTTGCTCACGAAGACCTAGGGCATTTGAGGAAGCCCATTGTAGGAATATACAAGCCAAGTTCTATAATGAAAAATTCCCACTAGTATGAAAAAGACAACTTATGAGACTCACTATATGAAAAACATGGTGCTACTTTGAAGCACAATATATGAGACTCACTACATGAAGAACAAGGTGCTACTTTGAAGCACAAGTGTGGAAAAAGAGATAGTAACATTGCCCTTTTTATTTTTTTATTTTTTTGGGCCTTTCTTTTTTTATTTTTGGCCTTTCTCTTTTTTTTGATTGGGAAATGCTCTAATAATGATGATCATCACACTTCTATTGATTACAACATAAGGATTACAACTCGAAACTAGAACATGATATGACTCTATATGAATGCCTCCGGCGGTGTACCGGGATGGTGCAATGAATCAAGAGTGGCATGTATGAAAAATAATGCATGGTGGCTTTGCCACAAATACGATGTCAACTACATGATCATGCAATGGCAATATGACAAAAGTAAAGTATGTCATGATAATGATGAACGGAACGGTGGAAAGTTGCATGGCAATATATCTCGGAATGGCTATGGAAATGCCATAATAGGTAGGTATGGTGGCTGTTTTGAGGAAGATATAGGGAGTTTTATGTGTGATAGAGCGTATCGTATCACGGGGTTTGGATGCACCGGCGAAGTTTGCACCAACTCTCAAGGTGAGAAAGGGCAATGCACTGCATCAAGAGGCTAGCAAAGGCAGAAAGGTAAAAGTGCGTATAATCCATGGACTCAACATTAGTCAAAAGAACTCATATACTTATTGCAAAAATTTAGAAGTCATCAAAAATCAAGTACTACACGCATGCTCCTAGGGGGATAGATTGGTAGGAAAAGACCATCGCTCGTCCCCGACCGCCACTCATAAGGATGCACAAGCCAGGTACACTTCATGTTTCAAATTTTTTATACAACTTTAACCATACGTGCATGCTACGGGACTTGCTAACTTCAACACAAGCATTCTTTAAATTCATAATAACCCAACAAGCATGACTTTAATATCACTACATCCATATCTCAAAACAATTATCAAGTATCAAATTGATCATAGCATCCAATTCACTTCCTATGATAGTTTTTATTATACCCAACTTGGATGCCTACCATTCTAGGACCAATTTTATGACCATAGAAAATACCATGC
The DNA here is from genome assembly GCA_021605205.1 of Aegilops longissima. Taxonomy (NCBI): domain Eukaryota; kingdom Viridiplantae; phylum Streptophyta; class Magnoliopsida; order Poales; family Poaceae; genus Aegilops; species Aegilops longissima. The sequence goes on along the minus strand of CM038680.1, from coordinate 476,169,189 downwards.
TGTTCTAAAAGACTCTCAAAATAATATAAGTGAAGCATGAGAGACTAGCAATTTCTTTAAAATTAAGACACCACCGTGCTCTAAAAGATATAAGTGAAGCACTAGAGCAAAAACTATCAAGCTCAAAAATATAAGTGAAGCACATAGAGTATTCTAGCAAATTCTAATCAAATAGGCTTCTCCCAAAAGGTGTGTACAGCAAGGATGATTGTGGTAAACTAAAAAGCAAAGACTAATATAATACACGACGCTCCAAGCAAAACACTTATCATGTGGTGAATAAAATATAGCTCCAAGTAAAGTTACCAATGAGCGAAGATTTAAAGAGGGATGCCTTCCGGGCATCCCCAAGCTTAAACTTTTGGCTATTCTTGAATATCTTGGGGTGCCTTGGGCATCCCCAAGCTTAGGCTCTTGCCACCCTTTATTCCATAGTCCATAAAAGCTTTACCCAAAACTTGAAAACTTCACAACACAAAACTCAACAGGAAATCTTATAAGCTCCATTAGTGAAAGAAAACAAAACCACCACATAAGGTAATGCAATGAACTCATTCTTTATTTAACTTGGTGTTAAACCTACTGTATTCCAACTTATCTATGGATTATAAAATATTTTATTGGCCATAGATTCATCAAAATAAGCAAATAACACACGAAAAACAGAATCTGTCAAAAACAGAACAGTCTGTAGTAATCTGTAACTAACGCAAACTTCTGGAACTCAAAAACTTCAGACAAAATAGGACGACCTAGGAAATTTTTTTATTGATTAGAATCAATTGGAATCACTATTTTATCACGTTCTGGTGATTTTTAACAATTGTTTTCGTGAGACGAAAGTTTCTGGAAATTACAGCAAGATCAAATAACTATCATCCAAGAAGATCCTATAGGTTTAACTTGGCACAAACACTAATTAAAAGATAAAACCACATCTAAACAGAAGGTAGATGGATTATTTATTCCTAAACAGAAGCAAAAACCAAAAACAAAGAATAAAATTGGGTTGCCTCCCAACTAGCGCTATCGTTTAACGCCCCTAGCTAGGCATAAAAGCGAAGATAGATCTAACGAGTGCCATCTTTGGCACTAAACTCATAAGTAGCACGCATGATAGATTTATAAGGTAATTTAAATTTCTTTCTTGGAAAGTGCTCCATGCCTTTCTTTAATGGAAATTGGAATCTAATATTCCCTTCCTTCATATCAATAACCGCACCAATCGTTCTAAGGAAAGGTCTACCAAGAATAATAGGGCAAGAAAGATTGCAATCTATATCAAGATTGATAAAATCTACGGGCACCAAATTTCTATTTGCAACAATAAGAACATCATTGATCCTTCCCATAGGCTTTTTAATGGTGGAATCCATAAGGTGCAAATTTAAAGAACAATCATCAAGATCATAGAAACCTAGAATATCACATAAAGTTTTCGGAATCGTGGAAACACTAGCACCAAAATCACACAAAGCAAAACACTCATAATCTTTAATTCTAATCTTTATAGTAGGTTCCCACTCATCATTAAGTTTTCTAGGTATAGAAATTTCCAAATTAAGTTTTTCATCATAAGATTGCATCAAGGCATCAACAATATGTTTGGTAAAAGCTTTGTTTTGACTATAAGCATGAGGAGAATTAACAACGGCTTGCAACAAGGAAATACATCCTTTTATAGAGCAATTATCATAATTAAATTCCTTGAAATCTGTGACGCCCGGGTAATCAAGCTACAGTATGCCACGTTCCCACGATTACCGTTGCTAATCTCGTGTTAGTTTAGGACCGATCCAAATTCCAGTTAAAGACCAAGTCAAACAGTTAAAGTTTTCAAAAGTGAAAACTAAAATGTTGTAAATGTGTTAAATAAATTCAGGGTAATAATGGTGGAGAAACCTAAATTTAATAAAATGTTTGAGTGTTCAAAGTAATTAAAACTGTAGGCTAAATGATAAAATAAATGCCTTTTGAATTTTATTAAATATTAAACTATTTTAGTTGGGATAAGAATTAATGTGGCAGTAGTTTATTTAAAAGTACCAATTTAGGTGTTAGTGATAATTTTTACTAAAACTAAAGAAAAGGGTAACTAAAATAAAATAGAAAAGAATATATAAAAAAAGCAACAAAAGAAAATAAAAGCCCCTCCCCCTCGGGCCTCGGCCCAGCTGGTTGCAGCCGGCCGGCCCAGCCGGTCACACCCCCCGGTCGGCCTACAAGGCCCCCTCGCTCCCCACCCCCAAACCCTAACTCCTCCCGTTCCCCACTCGCTCCCACTCCCACTCGCCCGATCCCATCGGGATCGATCCCCCCACTTCCCCCCCACGCCGCTCTCCCTTCCTCCGATCGGCTCGGGGCAGCGCCCCGTCGCCCGACCTCCCACCCACGTCGTGCCGCTGCCCGAAGGCCTCCCACCGCCGGAGCCGCCACGCCGCCGACCCCCGTTCCCCACTCACTCTCTTCCCCTCTCCCGATTGGATCGGAGGTGGGGCAAACCACCGACGCCGTCGCCCCAAGCCCGACGCCGCGTCTCCCCCTCTCCCCCGATCCAGATCGGATCGGGGCCGACCCCGCCGTCCTCGCCCGGCGCTACTTCGCCTCGCCGGCGCCCCGTCGCCTGATGCCGACCACCGCCGCCCAAGGCCCTTGCCGGATCGCCCCACCGTATTCACCGGCGTCGCCACGCCCTGCCCCGCGTCGGACGCCACCTCGACCACCTCCTCGTCCCCCCGCTGCCCGAATCCCTACACCCCCGACGTGAGCTCCCTCCTCTCCCCCTTTCCCTCTGTCGCCGGTGCCGACCACGACCCGGGGCCGCCCTGGCCACGTCCACCGCTCGCCATGGCCGCGTACGCACGCGCCGGCCGCGTCCATGGAGCGCCCCCCCCCTGCTCCCTCTCGTCCTCTCCCCCTCGCCCGTGCTCATCGCGCCCGGCCCCGTGGCGCCCCTGTTCGCCCCCCTCCACCATACCCCCTCGTCGCCGGCCCGGCCTCCTACCACGGCCCCGCCGTGCCGCTGCTCCGGCCACGGTCGCCGTACACCCCGCGCCGCTCGCGCCCCCCCCCTGCGCCAGCGTCGGCCACCGCCCCCACTACCTACTTGAACGGCGACGCCGTCGTCCACCTACCAGCAACCCGGCGGCCCCCGTTCACCCCTCCAGACGCGCACGAGCGTGGGCAGCTCGCCGGTGCCCTCCACAGCCCCCGGCCGCCGCTCTCCGAGCCGCCTCACGGCGCCCTTGTCGAAAGCCCCCCAGCGTTGTCGACTGGCGGATGCCGAGCCGATTGCGCCAGCCCAAGACCGATCCGTTAGGCCCCTATGGGCCTATGACAAGTGGGGCCTCAAGCCCCGAAAAAAAAAAAAAAAGGAGATAAAAATATATATATATATATATAAATAATTAAAATAATTAAAATAATAATTAAAATAATAATTAATTAGTTAATTAATTAGAGAATTAATTAACTTAATTAAACCTGATTAATTAAACCTAATCACTAATTAAACCTAATTAACTACATTAATTAAATCGATTAGGTTAATTAGATAGCGAGAGAATGACATGCGGGACCCACTGTCAGGTTGACTCATCAACCCTGTTGGCTCGACGTCAAGATGACATCATCTTGACGTCATAAATACATTTTCGAATTAATTAAATAATTAATTAAATTCCAGAAATTATTAAAATCTTTTAAAAATCATATCTTTTAATCCGTAACTCAGATTAAAATATTTTCAACATGAAAGTTGCTCGAACGACGTGATGAATCCGGATACACGATCCGCTCGTTAAATCGCCGCACACCCCTAACCTATCGAACCTGCAAACTTTCCTCTCCGGTTCATCTGTCTGACAGACGTCGGAACCGGAAAACTTTCCGGATGTTTCCCCTTCATGAAGATCGCTTAGCGCCACGTTAGAACACGTCTAGTTCGCTCATTGTCCTGTATGCACTTGCGCTATGTATTTACTGTTTCTTCCCCTCTTCTCACGGTAGACCCCGAGACCGATGTTGATGTCCTGTGATCGACTACGTCACCGACGACCCTCTCTCTTGCCGAGCAACCAGCAAGCCCCCCTTGATCACCAGATATCGCCTACTCTTCTCTATACTGCTTGCATTAGAGTAGTATAGCATATTCTTGTTTTGGATACTCCTATCTTTGTTGCATAGCTTTGTCCTTGTAAGCTTCTGTTGTTACATTACCGCAATCCTATATGCTTAGTATAGGATGCTAGTACTTTCATCTGTGGCCCTACATTCTTGTCCGTCTCTGCGTGCTATACTATAGGGCCGTGATCACTCGGGAGTTGATCACGGTATATACTATATACCTTACACTATTACATTACCCGTGGTATTTGTTCGGAGATGGAAATTTGAAAGGACGGGTGGCTCCATTCCGGTAGAGGTGGGCCTGGGTTCCCGACGGCCCCCGACTGATACTTTGTGGCGGAGCGGCAGGGCAGGTTGAGACCGCCTAGGAGAGAGGTGGGCCTGGCCCTGTTCGGCGTTCGCGGTTACTTAACACGCTTAACGAGGTCTTGGTATTTGATCTGGGTTGGCTACGAGCTTATACGCACTAACCATCTACGCGGGAGTAGTTATGGGTATCCCGGCGTCGTGGTATCAGCCGAAGCACTTCAGACGTCATGACGAGCGCCGCGCCGGATTGGACTGGAACGCTTTCTTTGGGCTAGGTCTGCTTCCGGTCACAGACATAGCGTGCTTGTGTGCTTTCGAGGCGATGGGCCCAGACCCCTGCGCGCTTAGGTTTAGACCGGCGTGTTGGCCTCTCTGTTGTGCCTAGGTGGGGCTGCGACGTGTTGATCTTCCGCGGCCGGGCATGACCCAGGAAAGTGTGTCCGGCCAAATGGGATCAAGCGTCTTTGGGTAAGATGGTGCACCCTGCAGGAAGTTAATCTATTCGGATAGCCGTGATCTTGATAATGGACGACTTGGAGTTGTACCTTGAGCTTATGACAACTAGAACCGGATACTTGATAAAACACACCCTTCCAAGTGCCAGATACAACCGGTGGTCGCTCTCGCTCAGGGTTATTGCTATATGATGTTACTCGGAGGACTTCCGTTGTCCTCATCTGTCTGTTGCAAGACCGGTGTCCAGAAGCGTAGTCTTCGTTAAGACTAGCTATCCCCCTCTTATTCTGGCATTCTGCAGTTCAGTCCACTGATATGGCCTTTACACATATATCCATGCATATGTAGTGTAGCTCCTTGCTTGCGAGTACTTTGGATGAGTACTCACGGTTGCCTTGTTCCCCCTTTTTCCCCCTACCTCTACTCGATTGCTGCAACCAGGCGATGGAGCCCAGGAGCCAGACGCCACCGCCGATGACGACTACTACTCTGGAGGCGCCGACTACTACGTGCAGCCCGCTGACGACGACCAGGAGTAACCTAGGAGGATCCCAGGCAGGAGGCCTGCTCCTCTTTCGATCTGTATCCCAGTTTGTGCTAGCCATCTTATGGCACCTTGTTTAACTTATGTCTGTACTCAGATATTCGAGCCCTCGAGGCCCCTGGCTTGTATTATGATGCTTGTATGACTTATTTTATTTGTAGAGTTGTGTTGTGATATCTTCCCGTGAGTCCTTGATCTTGATCGTACACATTTGCGTGCATGATTAGTGTACGATTGAATCGAGGGCGTCACAAAATCCGAGATAATGGGTTCAACATTATTAGAAGTTGAGGATTCTCCAATCTCACTTTTACCAAATTTAACATTAAGATCTAAAGACTCCGAATTCTTGGGACGCCTTCTAGGAAAAGTTGATTCATCATCAGTCCCATAATCATCAAAATTCATATTGCAAAACATAGATCTAATTGGAGATGCATCAATAACTTTAAGATCCTCATCATTATTTTCATGGAAACTAGAAGAACACGCTTTTATAAAGCTTTCTTTCTTAGCACGCAATCTAGCGGTTCTTTCTTTGCACTCGTCAATGGAAATTCTCATTACTTTTAGAGACTCATTGATATCATGCTTAGGATAAGAAGATCCAAGTTTAAGAGAATTAACATCAAGCGAAAGTCTATCAACGTTCCTAGCCAAATCATCAACTTTGAGCAATTTTCTTCAAGCAAAGCATTAAAATTCTTTTGAGAAATCATAAATTCTTTCACACTATTCTCAAAATCAGAGGAATCTTATTAAAATTACCATAAGAGTTATTGTAGGAATTTCCATAATTATTAGAGGGATTACTAGGGAACAGTCTAGTATTAAAATTTCCTCTATAAGCATTGTTTCCAAAACTATTCCTACCAACAAAATTCACATCCATAGATTCATTATTATTCTCAATCAAGGAAGACAAAGGCATATCACTGGGATCAAGAGGAGTATTTTTAGTAGCAAACATCTTCATAAGTTCATCCATCTTTCCACTCAAAACATTGATTTCTTCTATAGCATGCACTTCTTTACTAGAAGATCTTTCGGTGTGCCATTGAGAATAATTAGCCATAATATTATCAAAAAGTTTTGTAGCATCTCCTAACGTGATTTCCATAAATGTGCCTCCCGCGGCCGAATCTAAGAGATTTCTAGAAGCAAAGTTCAATCCGGCATAATTTTTTTTGTATAATCATCCATAAATTCAAACCATGAGTAGGGCAATTGCGAAGCATCAATTTCATTGTTTCCCAAGATTGGGCAACATGCTCATGATCAAGTTGTTTAAAGTTCATAATATCATTCCTAAGAGTGATGATCTTAGCGGGAGGAAAATACTTAGAGATAAAAGCATCTTTGCACTTGTTCCAAGAATCAATCCTATTCTTAGGCAAAGACGAAAACCAAACTTTAGCACGAACTCTAAGTGAAAACGGAAATAACTTCAATTTGACAATATTGTTATCCGTATCTTTCTTCTTTTGCATATCACACAAATCAACAAAATTGTTTAGATGAGTAGCGGCATCTTCACTAGGAAGGCGGGTGAATTGATCTTTCATAACAAGATTCAGCAAAGCGGTATTGATTTCACAAGACTCATCATTATTAAGAGGAGGAATCGGAGTACTAAGGAAATCATTATTATTGGTATTCGAGAAATCACACAATTTGGTATTATCTTGCGCCATGGCAACAAGTAATCCAACACACAAGCAAACATAAAACAGCAAGCAAAAGAGAGGAGGAGGCTGGGAAAGAGAGAGGCGAATAAAGCGGAAAGGGTGAAGTGGGGAGAGGAAAACGAGAGGCAAATGGCAAATAATGTAAATCACGAGGGAGATGGGTTTGTGATGGGTACTTGGTATGTCTTGACTTGAGCGAAGACCTCCCGCAACGGCGCGTAAATCCTTCTTGCTATGTCTTGAGCTTGCGTTGGTTTTCCTCGAAGAGGAGAGGGTGATGCAGCAAGTGTAGCGTAAGTATTTCCCTCAGTTTTTGAGAACCAAGGTATCAATCCAGTAGGAGGCTCCTCAAAAGTCCCACGCACCTACACAAACAAGCGAGAACTCGCAACCAACGCAATAAAGGGTTGTCAATCCCTTCACAGACCACTTCGAAAGTGAGATCTAATAAAGATAGTATGATAAGATAAATATATTGTTGGTATTTTATAATATAGATGCAAAAAGTAAAGATGCAAATATAAGTAGATTGAAAGCAAATATGATAAGAGATAGACCCGGGGGCCATAGGTTTCACTAGTGGCTTCTCTTAAGATAGCGTAAATATTACGGTGGGTGAACAAATTACTGTCGAGCAATTGATAGAAAAGCGCATAGTTATGAGATTATCTAGGCATGATCATGTATATAGGCATCACGTCCATAACAAGTAGACCGACTCCTGCCTGCATGTACTACTATTACTCCACACATCGACCGCTATCCAACATGCATCTAGAGTATTAAGTTCATAAGAACAGAGTAACGAATGAAACAAGATGACATGATGTAGAGGGATAAACTCATGCAATATGATATAAACCCCATCTTGTTATCCTCGATGGCAACAATACAATACGTGCCTTGCAACCCTTTACATCCTTTGGGTAAGGACACCGCAAGATTGAACCCAAAGCTAAGCACTTCTCCCATGGCAAGAAAGATCAATCTAGTAGGCCAAACCAAACTGATAATTCGAGGAGACTTGCAAAGATAACTTAATCATACATAAAAGAATTCAGAGAAGATTCAAATATTATTCATAGATAAACTTGATCATAAACCCACAATTCATCGGACCTCGACAAACACACCGGAAAAAGAGATTACATCGAATAGATCTCCGCAAGAGAGGGGGAGAACATTGTATTGAGATCCAAAAAGAGAGAAGAAGCCATCTAGCTAATAACTATGGACCTGTAGGTCTATGGTAAACTACTCACAACTCATCAGAGGGGCAAGGATGTTGATGTAGAAGTCCTCTGTGATTGATTACCCCTCCGGCAGAGTGCCGACGAAGGCTCCAAGATGAGATCTCGCGGATACAGAAGGTAACGGCGGTGGAAATTGTGTTTCGTGGTGACCCTGGATGTTTTCGGGCTACGTAGGTATATATAGGAGGAAGAGGTACGTCGGTGGCCGCCCGAGGGGCCCACGAGACAGGGGGCGCGCCCTATAGGGGAGGCGCGCCCTCCTATCTCGTGGAGGCCTTGGCTGCTTCTTGACTTGCACTCCAAGTCCTCTGGGTCACGTTTCTTCCAAAAATCACGCTCCCGAATGTTTCATTCCGTTTGGACTCTGTTTGATATTCCTTTTCTTCGAAATACTGAAATAGGCAAAAAAAACAGCAATATGGACTGGGCCTCCGGTTAGTAGGTTAGTCCCAAAAATGATATAAATGTGTAAAATAAAGCCCATAAACATCCAAAAGGGGTAATATAATAGCATGGAACAATCAAAAATTATAGATACGTTGGAGACGTATCAATGTCCGCCGCGGCCCCACTTCGCTCGCCCAACTACTGCCCAACGTCTAATTTGTGACGAACACCGACACCGCGCACTAGTCAGCTAGTGGAAGCGTCCTTTTTTAACTCACGCGTGCGGCAGGCTGGCCTCATCCACTCCCGTCCACATCTGGCCCCCCCACCCCCTTCGTGCTTCCTCACCGACGACAAGCCAAACCCTAGCAATGGGGCTCTTTGGCAGCAGCAAGGGCAAGGGCAAAGGCACCCCCGGCGCCTCATCTTCTCGTGTTCCCCCTCCCCCTCCTCCTTCGCCGCCGGCGCGTGCCCGCCTAGGCCGGCAGCAGAAGGAAATATGCCCTAGAGGCAATAATAAAATTATTATTTATTTCCTTATTACATGATAAATGTTTATTATTCATGCTAGAATTGTATTAACCGGAAACATGATACTTGTGTGAATACATAGACAAACAGAGTGTCATTAGTATGCCTCTACTTGACTAGCTCGTTGATCAAAGATGGTTATGTTTCCTAGCCATAAACATGAGTTGTCATTTGATTAACGGGATCACATCATTAGGAGAATGATGTGATTGACTTGACCCATTCCGTTGCTTAGCACTTGATCGTTTAGTATGTTGCTATTGCTTTCTTCATGCCTTAAACATGTTCCTATGACTATGAGATTATGCAACTCCCGTTTACCGGAGGAACACTTTGTGTGCTACCAAACGTCACAACGTAACTGGGTGATTATAAAGGTGCTCTACAGGTGTCTCCGAAGGTACTTGTTGGGTTGGCGTATTTCGATATTCGGATTTGTCACTCCGATTGTCGGAGAGGTATCTCTGGGCCCACTCGGTAATGCACATCACTAGAGCCTTGCAAGCATTGCAACTAATGAGTTAGTTGCGGGATGATGTATTACGGAACGAGTAAAAAGACTTGCCGGTAACGAGATTGAACTCAGTATTGAGATACCGATGATCGAATCTCGGGCAAGTAACATACCGATGACAAAGGGAACAACGTATGTTGTTATGCGGTTTGACCGATAAATATCTTCGCATAATATGTGGGAGCCAATATGAGCATCTAGGTTCCGCTATTGGTTATTGAGCGGAGACGTGTCTCGGTCATGTCTACATAGTTCTCGAACCCGTAGGGTCTGCACGCTTAAAGTTCGATGACGGTTATATTATGATTTTATGTGTTTTAATGTACCGAAGGTAGTTCGGAGTCCCGGATGTGATCACGGACATAACGAGGAGTCTCAAAATGGTCGAGACATGAAGATTGATATATTGGATGACTATATTCGGACACCGGAATGGTTCCGGGGGTTATCGGATATGTACCGGAGTACCGAGGGGTTACCGGACCCCCCCGGGGGTTATTGGGCCTCATGGGCCCAAGTGGTGGAAGAGGAGAGGAGGCAGGAGGTGGCGTGCGGCCCCCCTTGCCCCAATCCGATTTGGGAAAGGGAAGGGGGCGGCGGCCCCCCTTCTCGTTCCTTCTCTCCACCTCCTCCTTCCCCCTTCTCCTAGTTGGAATAGAAAAGGGGGGCAAAACCTACTTGGAGTAGGATTGCCCCCCTTGGGCGCGCCTCCTCCCCTTGGCCGGCCCCCTCCTTGGGCGCACATCGGTAGAACATCATCATCGTCACCACACCGTCGTGCTGACGGAACTCTCCCTCAAAGCTCGGCTGGATCGGAGTTCGAGGGACGTCATCGAGTTGAACGTGTGCTGAACTCGGAGGTGCCATGCGTTCGGTACTTGATCAGTAGGATCGTGAATACGTACGACTACATCAACCGCGTTGTGCTAACGCTTCCGCTTTCGGGCTACGAGGGTATGTGGACACACTCTCCCCTCTTGTTGCTATGCATCACCATGATCTTGCGTGTGCGTAGGATTTTTTTGAAATTACTACGTTCCCCAACAGTGGCATCTGAGCCTGGTTTTACGCGTTGATGTTATATGCACGAGTAGAACACAAGTGAGTTGTGGGCTATACAAGTCATACTGCTTACCAGCATGTCATACTTTGGTTCGGCGGTATTGTTGGATGAAGCGGCCCGGACCGACATTACGTGTACGCTTACGCGAGACTGGTTCAACCGACGTGCTTTGCACACAGGTGGCTAGCGGGTGTCAGTTTCTCCAACTTTAGTTGAACCGAGTGTGGCTACACCCGGTCCTTGAGAAGGTTAAAACATCACTAACTTGACGAACTATCGTTGTGGTTTTGATTCATAGGTAAGAACGGTTCTTGCTCAGCCCGTAGCAGCGACGTAAAACTTGCAACAACAAAGTAGAGGACGTCTAACTTGTTTTTGCAGGGCATGTTGTGATGTGATATGGTCAAGGCATGATGCTATATTTTATTGTATGAGATGATCATGTTTTTGTAACCGAGTTATCGGCAACTGGCAGGAGCCATATGGTTGTCACTTTATTGTATGCAATGCAATCGCTTCAGTAATTGCTTTACTTTATCACTAAGCGGTAGCGATAGTCGTAGAAGCAATAGTTGGTGAGACGACAACGATGCTACGATGGAGATCAAGGTGTCGCGCCGGTGACGATGGTGATCATGATGGTGCTTCGGAGATGGAGATCACAAGCACAAGATGATGATGGCCATATCATATCACTTATATTGGTTGCATGTGATGTTTATCTTTTATGCATCTTATCTTGCCTTGATTGACGGTAGCATTATAAGATGATCTCTCACTAAATTTCAAGATAAAAGTGTTCTCCCTGAGTATGCACCGTTGCCAAAGTTCGTCGTGCCCAGACACCACATGATGATTGGGTGTGATAAGCTCTACGTCCATCTACAACGGGTGCAAGCCAATTTTGCACATGCATAATACTCAGGTTAAACTTGACAAGCCTAGCATATGCAGATATGGCCTCGGAACACTGAGACCAAAAGGTCGAGCGCGAATCATATAGTAGATATGATCAACATAGTGATGTTCACCATTTAAAACTACTCCATTTCACGTGATGATCGGTTATGGTTTAGTTGATTTGGATCACGTGATCACTTAGACGATTAGAGGGATGTCTATCTAAGTGGGAGTTCTTAAGTAATATGATTAATTGAACTTTAATTTATCATGAACTTAGTCCTGGTAGTATTAGCATATCTATGTTGTAGATCAATAGCTCGCGCTTAGCTCCCCTGTTTTATTTTGATATGTTCCTAGAGAATACTAAGTTGAAAGATGTTAGTAGCAATGATGCGGATTGGATCCGTGATCTGAGTATTATCCTCATTGCTGCACAAAAGAATTATGTCTTTGATGCACCACTAGGTGACAGACCGATTGCAGGAGCAACTGCAGACGTTATGAACGTTTGGCAAGCTCGATATGATGACTACTTGATAGTTTAGTGCACCATGCTTTACGGCTTAGAATCGGGGCTTCAAAGACGTTTTTTGAAATGCCACGGAGCATATGAGATGTCCCAAGAGTTGAAATTAGTATTTCATACTCATGCCCGTGTCGAGAGGTATGAGACCTCTGACAGTACTTTGCCTACAAGATGGTGGAGAATTGCTCAGCTAGTGAGCATGTGCTCAGAATGTCCGAGTACTACAATCACTTGAATCAAGTGGGAGTTAATCTTCCAGATAAGATAGTGATTGGCAGAATTCTCTAGTCACTATCACCAAGTTACTATAACTTCGTGATGAACTATAATACGCAAGGGATAACGGAAACGATTCCGAAGCTCTTCGTGATGCTGAAATCGACGAAGGTAGAAATCAAGAAAAACATCAAGTTTTGATGGTTGACAAGACCACTAGTTTCAAGAAAAGGGCAAAGGGAAGAAGGGGAACTTCAAGAAGAACGGCAAGCGAGTTGTTGCTCAAGTGAAGAAGCCCAAGTCTGGACCTAAGCCTGAGACTAAGTGCTTCTACTTCAAAGGGACTGGTCACTAGAAGTGGGACTGCCCTAGATACTTGGCGGATAAGAAGGATGGAATAGTGAACAAAGGTATATTGGATATACATGTTATTGATGTGTACTTTACTAGTGTTTATAGTAGCCCCTGGGTATTTGATACTTGTTCGGTTGCTAAAAATTAGTAACTCGAAACAGGAGTTACAGAATAAACAGAGACTAGTTGAGAGTGAAGTGACGATGTGTGTTGGAAGTGGTTCCAAGATTGATATGATCATCATCGCACACTCCCTATACTTTCGGGATTAGTGTTGAACCTAAATAAGTGTCATTTGGTGTTTGCGTTGAGCATGAATATGATTTGATCATGTTTATTGCAATACGGTTATTCATTTAAGTTAGAGAATAATTGTTGTTCTGTTTACATGAATAAAAACTTCTATGGTCATACACCCAATGAAAATGGTTTGTTGGATCTCGATCGTAGTGATACACATATTCATAATATTGAAGCCAAAAGATGTAAAGTTCATAATGATAGTGCAACTTATTTGTGGCACTGCCGTTTAGGTCATATTGGTGTAAAGCGCATGAAGAAAATCCATGCCGTAAGAACATGCGGTGCCCCCATGTTTGGTTTTGGTAATTGATGACAATCTCTATGGACTAATGGTTTTCTTGAGTTATATTTGAAGGATTTATCCATATGTTTTTCTTGAAGTCCATGTGTTGGTTTCAAGGAGTTTATGAGTTGGCCAATGTGCTATTAAGGAATTATCCAAAGATTGGTCATGTGAGTGTTGAGCTTATTGCAAGCATGTCTTGAAGAAGAAGATTGTGTGATCATTCATGTTTACCTTCAAGATATCATCCAAATGAAGAGAGTTGGAAAGATTCAAGGTTGATCAAGACTAAGTCAAGAGTGAATCAAGTTGATCAACTCACAAAGCGTAGAAGATGTACCGAGAGGGATCAAGTGATCCCATGGTATGGTAAGCATTGTCCATTGCACTTTGTGTACTAATCCATGGTCTATGTGAGAGTTCTATGTGGGGTTAGGTACGTGTCCATGGGCTTGCGTCAAGAGGAAGATATCATACAACCCATGGAAAGGATGACATCAAGTGGTGATCGTCATCATGATTGCCGTGTGCAAGTTCAAGTGGAGCATCACGAAGAGATCAAGTGCTTGAATCTTTCCATCCTTTGTGGTGTCAATGGTCTTGTGAAGATGTGCCTAAGAGAGGCTCACCCATAGTGGACTATGGGGGAGCAATCATCTAGTCTTCATCGAGCCAACGCAATCAAGCAAGGTGGTCCAACTTGAGGGAGTCAAGATCGTCATCATCTAGCTCAAGTGAACCATGTGCAAGGCAAATGTTTGCCCTTGATAGGTTTTCTCTTTTATCGGTCTCATGTTGGTAGTTGGGAGACCGGGTTATAGGATCGATTGTCGTACTATCAATGGGGGATCTCGATATGTAGCTTGGTCGTATCATTCGTAGAGAGCTCAAACCATTGCATCCTTGCATCTTATTTCTTGGTTCTTGCTTGGTTCTCTTTGTGAGTCTTAGAGCTTATGGTCATCTTGATGACAAGCTTGAGTTCATCGAAAACGGAGTTCGCATGCGTCTTCTATGATGTTTCCGGTGTTGGAGGTTTTATCGGTCTTATCAGAGGAAGGGTTCTCACCTTTTTCTTATGAGCCTTTTCTAATTTGCTTCTTATTGATATTTCCTTCAAGATTGTGTTAGCCCTTGTTTCTTGCTTTCCAACAAACTTGGTTTCGTCGAATTCGGAGCTCGTATGCGAAAGTTGTGGTTGTTTTGATATTGCCTGTTTTACATAGAGAGGTTGTACCGCCCCATAGAGAGGTTGTACCGGTTGACCGGTACAAACGGTGTTTGGAGCGGTTGTACCGCTCCAGAATTGGTACGGAGGTTGTACCGGCCATGTACCGCTCCACCACCGGACTAGTTTCTGTTGTGGTGCGGTTGTTGGGCAGTTGTGGGCCGGTTGTACCGCTTATTGCCTGTTACCGGTTGTACCGGTGCTCATAGTGGTTGTACCGCTCCTATGTTATTCTGCACATAACGGGAAGATTCGTGGGGACCTATTTAAGAGGGTCTTCTTCCCCAATGGTTCCCTATCTCTTGAGCTTGTTTTTGCCCCCATTGTTGACTTTCTTTGAGCTTGCTAACTCTCAATCCCTCCATGGATTCTTGCTAGTTTTTGAGGGAAAAGAGAGAGGAGATCTAGATCCACACTTCCACCAATCACTTTCTCCTCTATGTGAGGGGAACCCCTTAAATCTAGATATTGGAGTTCTTGGTGTTCTCCTTCTTGTTCTTCCTCTCATTTTCTTCCCTAGCATTAGTTGCTTTGGTGGGATTTGGGAGAGAAGGACTTGGGCACTCCGTGTGCCCTTGCCATTGCAGTTGGTGCATAGGTTTGAGTTCTCCACGGTGATACGTGGAAGTTACAAGTTGAGAAGCTTATTACTCTTGGGTGTTTGGGAACCCTAGAGCTTGTTCCTCTTGGGTGCCTTGGCGCCCTAGACGGTTGGTGGTGTTCGAGCTCAATCATTGTGGTGTAAAGCTCCGGAAAGCGTCGGGTCTCCAATTAGGTTGTGGAGATCGCCTGAGCAATTTGATGGTACCGTGACCGCCCCAAGGGTTGCCAAAGTGTCTGGGTTCGGTGACCGCCCCAAGGGTTGCCATTTGTACGGGTTGGTGACCGCCCTCAATGGTCCCTTAGTGGAATCACGGCATCTTGCATTGTGTGAGGGCGTGAGGAGATTACGGTGGCCCTAGTGGCTTCTTGGGGAGCATTGTGCCTCCACACCGCTCCAAACGGAGATTAGCATCCGCAAGGGTGTGAACTTCGGGATACATCGTCGTCTCCGCGTGCCTCGGTTATCTCTTACCCAAGCTCTTTACTTATGCACTTTACTTTGTGATAGCCATATTGTTTCTTTTCATATATCTTGCTATCACTTAGTTGTTTATCTTGCTTAGCATAAGTTGTTGGTGCACATAGGTGAGCCTAGTTGTTGTAGGTTTTGTGCTTGTCAAATTAACCGCTAGGTTTATTCCGCATTTGTTCAAGCCTAAACCGTAATTATTTTAAAGCGCCTATTCACCCCCCTCTAGGCGACATCCACAATCTTTCAATTGGTATCAGAGCCTCGTCTCTCTTTGTTAGGCTTAACCGCCTAGAGAGTAAAGATGTCGACTAGGGGATTAGCATTCTCTGACACTCTTAGTTTCGATGGCACAAATTTTGATGTTTGGGTAATTCGCATGCTTAATCTCTTTAGGGTCATGGACCCAAATCTAGAGCGAATTGTAGATATGGGTTTTTCTCCTCCAAATGATCCCCAAAGATTATCTTTAGAGGATGAGAAAAACTCTTATCTCAATGCTCAAGCTTCTAATGTGCTTTTCGATGCTTTGAGCAATGTAGTTATATTTCAACTCATGCCGATCCGGGATGCTCATGAGTTGTGGATGTAGCTTCAAGATAAATATGGTGTGTACAAGATTTGTAGGGATGATTGTTCTCCTTCCACCTCCGGCCGTATAGTCTTCTCAACTTCTTCTACTTCACCTACATGTGGTTTGCCACAAGGTAATGATATGGTGAGTAGTGTCGGTCATTGCAATGATGATAGTGTGCTTTTTTTGGATGATTCTTCATCACTATATTATTGCAATGCTCCGTCTTTGGGCCTTAGCACTTCGAGCACTCCAAATGTTTCACTTGCTTGTGTTGATAGTCCTTACATATCATGTAGAAATTGCTTGACTAAATCTCATGATGATATGCTTGCTATATCTTGTTGCCATATAAAAATGTATGTATTTCCTCGAGTTGTTGTGCTAACAATGTAGATGAAACCCAACACTCCATGGAACAATATGTGGTCTTGAATGGTGCTTCAAGGGACCCTATATCATCATCTATTGCATTTTGCCTTATGGCCAAGGCCTCAAAGGTATCTCCCACTTTGAATCCCAATATATCTTGTGATGATATTGATGATGGCAAGAGTGATGATGATGTTGATTATGATGAAGAGAGTGATGATGTTGCCTCCTTAAAAATTAAGGGGGAAATGATTTTTAGAGCTCTTCTTAAGAATAAAATTGCTCGTTCCAACTTCATGGAAATCATGTCTATTGCTATTGAGGGCAAGAAATATATTGATGAGTTGGAATCTCGTCTTAAGGAGCATGAGGGGTCACCATTGATAAAATGGAAGGTCATGAACGTGATTACGCTAATGAGATTGCGGACCTCTCTCAAGCTCTTGAACTTGAACAAACCACCAAGGAATCTCTTGAGGAGACTTTTGCTCTAGAATTATCTAGAGTGAGGGAATCTCGTGATAGAGATCTTGAGGTGGCCAATGATTTTGAAACTAAAAATGAGGAGCTTGAAGTTGTGCATGCTAAACTCCTTGAGGACTTTGAGCACCTCGAAAATGGCTCAAGGGTCATTAAGAGTGAGCTCATCAAACTCACCGAGTCTCATGCTCAACTTAAAGCTTCATGTTCAAAAGAGCTTGACAAGTTGTCTTCTCCTCTTGTTGCTAATAATGATGCTTGTGCTACTAACTCTATCTCTTGTGAAGCATCCATATTGAAGGAGAATGTTGAGCTAAGGGCTCAACTTGAGTTGCTATCTAGCAATTATGGGATGTTGGAAGAAAATCATGTAAGGCTCACAAGCTCTCATGATGATCTTCTAGTATCCCATAATGTGCTAAAGATAGCTCATGAGGCCATGCTTGCTAAAGTAACATCTAGTGAGCCTCATGTGGATACTAGCACTACTTCTAGTCAAAATGCTATATTAATATGTGCTAGTCCTTGTAATTCATCTACTCACAATGTTGGTACATCTTGTGATGAATTGCTTTCCTTGCCTTGTTGCTCTAACAATGAAGCTTATACTTCCTCTAGTACTTGTATTGAGACTAACCATGTAGAGGAAATCAAAGAGCTCAAGGCCCAAGTCACTTCTTTGAAGAAAGACTTGGAAAAGAGTCATGAAGGGAAATCCACACTCAACAATATCTTGAGTGTGCAAAAATCCCCCAATGACAAAGGAGGACTTGGATTCAACTCCAATAAGAAGGAGAAGTCCAAGATGAACAAAAAGAAGGGCCAAGAACAAGTCAAGAAATCGGCCAAGATTGTTTGCTTCAAGTGCAAAGTAGAAGGGCATCATGTTAGATCTTGTCCATTGAAGAAGAAGGCCATTAGTGTCAAGCAACAAGGGAAGAGGGCACAAGTTCAATCTCATGCTCAACCTCAAGTTGAAGAAAGGCCACTTCCCAAGAAGACTCAAGTTAATGCTTCTCTTGTTGAGAAATCAAGTGAGAAGAAAGTGAAGAGTAGACGTTGCTACTTATGTCGTGAGAAAGGCCACGTCGCTTCTTCATGCACTAGTGGTAACTTATCCAACCCAATTATTATTGATGATGTCTATTCTCTTGGGAAGGATAAGGTTGGAAAGATGACTAAGACTCCGTTCTCCGGAACAATGGAGCGAGCTACTGACTTATTGGAAATAATACATAATGATGTATGCGGTCCGATGAGTGTTGAGGCTCGCGGCAGGAATCGTTATTTCCTGACCTTCATAGATGATTTGAGCAGATATGGGTATATCTACTTAATGAAACCAAAACAGTTGAAAAGTTCAAAGAATTTAAGAGTGAAGTGGAGAATCATTGTAACAAGAAAATAAAAGTTTTTCTGCGATTTGATTGCGGATGCGAATATTTGAGTTACAAGTTTGGCCTTCAATTAAAACAATGTGGAATAGTTTCACAAACTCATGCCACGTGGAACACCACAGCATAATGGTGTGTCCGAACGTCATAACCGTACTTTATTGGATATAGTGCAATCTATGATGTCTCTTACCGATTTACCACTATCGTTCTAGGGTTATGCATTAGAGATAGCTGCATTCACATTAAATAGGGCACCGTCTAATCCGTTGAGACGACACCGTATGAGCTATGGTTTAGCAAGAAACCTAAGCTGTCATTTCTTAAACTTTGGGGGTACGATGCTTATGTGAAAAAGTTTCAACCTGATAAGCTCGAACCCAAATCGGAGAAGTGCGTCTTCATAGGATACCCAAAAGAAAATGTTGGGTATACCTTCTATCACAGATCCGAAGGCAAGACATTCGTTGCTAAGAATGGATCCTTTCTACAGAAGGAGTTTCTTTCGAAAGAAGTGAGTGGGAGGAAAGTAGAACTTGATGAGGTAATCGCACTGCTCCCTTATTTGAAAGTAGTTCATCACGAAATCTGTTCTGTGACTCCTACACCAATTAGTGAGGAAGCTAATGAGGATGATCATGTAACTTCGGATCAAGTTACTACCGAACCTCGTGAGGTCAACCAGAGTGAGATCCGCACTGAGTGGTACGGTAATCCTGTTCGGAAGTCATGTTACTTGACCATGATGAACCTACGAACTATGAGGAAGCGATGATGAGCCCAGATTCCGCGAAATGGCTTGAGGCCATGAAATCTGAGATGGGATCCATGTATGAGAACAAAGTGTGGACTTTGGTTGACTTGCCAGATGATCGGCAAGCCATAGAAAATAAATGGATCTTCAAGAGGAAGACGGACGCTGATAGTAGTGTTACTATCTACAAAGATAGACTTGTCGAAAAAGGTTTTTGACAAAGTTCAAGGTCAAATGGATGTCAAAACTACATTCTTTAATGGATTTCTTAAAGAAGAGTTGTATATGATGCAACCAGAAGGTTTTGCCGATCCTAAAGGTGTTAACAAAATGTGCAAGCTCCAGCGATCCATCTATGGACTGGTGCAAGCATCTCGGAGTTGGAATATACGCTTTGATATCAAAGCATATAGTTTTATACAGACTTGCGGTGAAGCCTGTATTTATAAGAAAGTGAGTGGGAGCACTACAACATTTCTGATAAACATATGCGAATGACATATTGTTGATCGAAAATAATGTAGAATTTTCTGGAAAGCATAAAGGAGTATTTGAAAGGAGTTTTTCAAATAAAGACCTCGGTGAAGCTTCTTACATATTGAGCATCAAAATCTATAGAGATAGATCAAGACGCTTGATAAGTTTTTTTTCAATGAGTACATACCTTGACAAAATTTTGAAGTAGTTCAAAATGGAACAGTCAAAGAAAGAGTTCTTGCCTGTGTTACAAGGTGTGAAATTGAGTAAGACTCAAAACCCGACCACGGCAGAAAATAGAGAGAGAATGAAAGTCATTCCCTATGCCTCAGCCATAGGTTCTATAAAGTATGCCATGCTGTGTACCAGACCTATTGTATACCCTACACTGAGTTTGGCAAAGGGAGTACAATAGTGATCTAGGAGTAGATCACTGGATAGTGGTCAAAATTATCCTTAGTGGAATAAGGATATGTTTCTCGATTATGGAGGTGACAAAAGGTTCGTCGTAAAGGGTTACATCAATGCAAATTTTGACACTGATCCAGATGACTCTAAGTCTCAATCTGGATGCATATTGAAAGTGGGAGCAATTAGCTAGAGTAGCTCCGTGCAGAGCATTGTTGACATAGAAATTTGCAAAATACATACAGATCTGAATGTGGCAGACCCGTTGACTAAACTTCTCTCATAGGCAAAACTGTTGGAAATATGCCCTAGAGGCAATAATAAATTAGTTATTATTATATTTCCTTGTTCATGATAATCGTTTATTATTCATGCTATAATTGTATTGACCGGAAACAGCAATACATGTGTGGATACATAGACAACACCATGTCCCTAGTAAGCCTCTAGTTAACTAGCTCGTTGATCAATAGATGGTTACGGTTTCCTGACCATGGACATTGGATGTCATTGATAACGGGATCACATCATTAGGAGAATGATGTGATGGACAAGACCCAATCCTAAGCCTAGCACAAAGATCGTGTAGTTCGTATGCTAGAGCTTTTCCAATGTCAAGTATCTCTTCCTTAGACCATGAGATCGTGAAATTCCCGGATACCGTAGGAGTGCTTTGGGTGTATCAAACGTCACAACGTAACTGGGTGACTATAAAGGTGCACTACAGGTATCTCCGAAAGTGACCATTGGGTTGACACGGATCAAGGCGGGATTTGTCACTCCGTAAGCGGAGAGGTATATCTGGGCCCACTCGGTAGGACATCATCATAATGTGCACAATATGTGACCAAGGGGTTGATCACGGGATGATGTGTTACGGAACGAGTAAAGAGACTTGCCGTAACGAGATTGAACAAGGTATCGGTATACCGACGATCGAATCTCGGCAAGTACAATACCGCTAGACAAAGGGAATTGTATACGGGATCGATTGAGTCCTTGACATCGTGGTTCATCCGATGAGATCATCGTGGAACATGTAGGAGCCAACATGGGTATCCAGATCCGCTGTTGGTTATTGACCGGAGAACGTCTCGGTCATGTCATGTCATCTCTCCGAACCCGTAGGGTCTACACACTTAAGGTTCGGTGGCGCTAGGGTTATATAGGAAGCTTGTATGTGGTTACGAATGTTGTTGAGTCCGGATGAGATCCCGGACGTCACGAGGAGTTCGGAATGGTCCGGAGGTAAAGATTTATATATGGGAAGTCCTGTTTTGGTAACCGGAAAGGTTTGAGGCGATATCGGTAATGTCTGGGACCACCGGAGGGTCCTGGGTCCACCAAGGGGCCACCTGCCCGGAAGGTTGCGTGGACCAAGTGTGGGAGGAACCAGCCCCAAGGGGCTGGTGCGCCCACAAGGGGCCCAAGCGCAAGGATGGGTGGGAGGGCAAACCCTAGTCAGATGGGCCCTAAGGCCCATCTAGTGGGCGCCCTCTTCCCCTCTTGGCCGCCCCCCAAACCCATCTAGGGCTGGCCGCCACCCCTAGGGGTGGAAACCCTAGAGGGCGCAGCCCTCCCTTCCCTATATATATGAGGCCACAGGGGCTGCCTAGAACACACGAGAGCCTCCTCTCCAGCGCAGCCCCGCCTCCTCCTCCTCCTCTCCCCGGTGCTTG
The DNA here is from genome assembly GCA_021605205.1 of Aegilops longissima. Classification (NCBI taxonomy): domain Eukaryota; kingdom Viridiplantae; phylum Streptophyta; class Magnoliopsida; order Poales; family Poaceae; genus Aegilops; species Aegilops longissima. The sequence continues at coordinate 476,147,293 of CM038680.1, read as the reverse complement.
GCGAAGCCTGCGGGATGCCACGCTCCTCCATCACCACCATGCCGTTGTGCTGCTGCTGGATGGAGTCTTCCTCAACCTCTCCTCTCTCCTTGCTGGATCAAGGCGTGGGAGACGCCACCGGCTGACGTGTGTTGAACGCGGAGGTGCCGTCCGTTCGGCACTAGGATCTCCGGTGATTTGAATCACGACAGTCGACTCCTTCAACCCCGTTCACATGAACGCTTCCGCTTAACGATCTACAAGGGTATGTAGATGCACTCTCCTTCCCTCGTTGCTAGTTTCTCCATAGATAGATCTTGGTGACACGTAGGAAAATTTTGAATTTCTGCTACGTTCCCCAACAAAAACATGATCACACCTTAGTACTCTTTGGGTGTTAATCACATAGCGATGTTAACTAGATTATTGACTCTAGTAAACCCTTTGGGTGTTGGTCACATGACGATGTGAACTATGGGTGTTAATCACATGGTTATGTGAACTATTGGTGTTAAATCACATGGCGATGCGAACTAGATTATTGACTCTAGTGCAAGTGGGAGACTGAAGGAAATATGCCCTAGAGGCAATAATAAAGTTATTGTTTATTTCCTTATTACATGATAAATCTTTAGTATTCATGTTAGAATTGTATTAACCGGAAACATGATACATGTGTGAATACATAGACAAACAGAGTGTCACTAGTATGCCTCTACTTGACTAGCTCGTTGATCAAAGATGGTTATGTTTCCTAGCCATAGACATGAGTTGTCATTTGATTAACGGGATCACATCATTAGGAGAATGATGTGATTGACTTGACCCATTCCGTTAGCTTAGCACTTGATCGTTTAGTATGTTGCTATTGCTTTCTTCATGACTTATACATGTTCCTATGACTATGAGATTATGCAACTCCTGTTTACCGGAGGAACACTTTGTGTGCTACCAAACGTCACAACATAACTGGGTGATTATAAAGGTGCTCTACAGGTGTCTCCGAAGGTACTTGTTGGGTTGGCGTATTTCGAGATTAGGATTTGTCACTCCGATTGTCGGAGAGGTATCTCTGGGCCCTCTCGGTAATGCACATCACCATAAGCCTTGCAAGCAATGTGACTAATGAGTTAGTTGCGGGATGATGCATTACGTAACGAGTAAAGAGACTTGCCGGTAACGGGATTGAGCTAGGTATTGAGATACCGACGATTGAATCTCGGGCAAGTAACATACCGATGACAAAGGGAACAACGTATGTTGTTATGCGGTTTGACCGATAAAGATCTGCGTAGAATATGTGGGAGCCAATATGAGAATCCAGGTTCTGCTATTGGTTATTGACCGGAGACGTGTCTCGGTCATGTCTACATAGTTCTCGAACCCATAGGGTCCGCACGCTTAAAGTTCGATGAGGTTATATTATGATATTATGTGTTTTGATGTACCGAAGGTAGTTTGAAGTCCCGGATGTGATCACGGACATAACGAGGAGTCTCGAAATGGTCGAGACATGAAGATTGATATATTGGACGACTATATTCGGACGCCAGAATGGTTCCGGGGGTTATCGGATATATACTGGAGTACCGGGGGGTTACCAGAACCCCCCGGGGGTTATTGGGCCTCATGGGCCCAAGTGGTGGAAGAGGAGATGAGGCAGGAGGTGGCGTGCGGGCCCCCTTTCCCCAATCCGAATTGGGAAAGGGCGGCCCCCCTTCTCCTTCCTTCTCTCCACCTCCTCCTTCCCCCTTCTCCTAGTTGGAATAGGTAAGGGGGGCAAAACCTACTTGGAGTAGCATTGCCCCCCTGAGACACAACGAGCGCACAGCGAGGAGGTGCGCAGGCGCCGGGCGCAGCTCACGCCGGCGCAACGGGGCATGCCCGATTACGCCGCGCACTCTCCCAACTGGGAGGCCTTGTTTACCCCCGAACATGAGGAGCAACGGCGGCTGGGCGTGCAACGCCACCATGCCTACCCCCTGCCTCACCCCATCGTGGCCAGAGGAGGAGGAAGCCGAGGCGACCTACCAGGAGGCGTTGGCGGAGGCCTTCACCGAATCCATCGAGTTGGAGAGGCGGAAGGCCGAAGCGGTAGTAGCCGAGGAGGCCGCGTACGAGGCGGAGATGGCGGAGGCCATTGCCCTCTCCGCAGCACGCGACTGCGTGGTGCCGCCGTCTCCTCCACCACTAACCCTGACGACGCGTGCGCCCGAGTCGGCCGAGAGGTACGTCTGGACCGGCCAGGTGCAGGAGTTCGTCAACGCCCCCACATTTGGCTTGGTGCCGCGCCAGCGCAGGAGGCCATGTACCTCCAGCATTGGCGGCAGCGCCGGCTGGCAGAGGAGCGCGCAGACACCAAGCAGCTCATGCAGAGGGAGCGGGAGGAGGAGGAGGAGCGCGCCCGCGTCGCCGCATTGCCTCAGCCGCAGCAGACACACCAGAGGAGGGAGCCCTAGCCGCCTTCGGTTGGGCCGGCCCGCCTTCCGTCTTCATCGACCTCACCGGTGGCGATGACAACGGCAAGGGCAATAACAAGGCCGGCGTCTAGGGCTGCGAGCGGGCGTCAACTTTTTTTAATGTTTTTATGAATGTTTAATTAAGTTTAAGTGGACTAGGGCCGGCGGTTGACCGACCAGTTATTGTAAATTAAAGTTTCTAAGTCTGATTTTTGTGTCACGTGTATTTATTTTTGTTTTTTATTCGCACGCAAATCTGGGTCCGCCTCCTGTTGGGCGGTCAAGCCAACCCATATGAAAAAGCGGACGCGCACGTCCGCATGACTGACCTAAAGGGACGAAAAGCGGACAAAGCACGCGTCCATTTGGGTCGCCCTGTTTGAGTTGCTCTAACATTCTCATTTGACAACGGAGCTTCCCTCTCCCATTAATCTTAGTGACAACAACACTCCAATGATTCCCTCTCCCTCTCCTTGAAAACATATATGTGCTTCTAGTAGTGTGCGTGTCTACATTTTGGTCGGAATTCCCAACGGTGGAGATACTTTTGCCTTGCCTTGCTTGTACAGTATTTTGTATGCAAGTGTTTTTGTTGTGTGTGTGTGTGTTTGTACTACGCAAGTTGTATTGCCGGGCGGGGACGTGAGAGCAGTAGGCATACCAACGTGGGTACGTCACGGTGAGCTGACGAAAGAGGTCACGCCTCCTGCGTTGCATTGCAACCCGGAGCCAAATCCGATTCCGTGACGACGATGTTTTCCATGGACAGCGCGCCGGTGGCACCGCCGCCACCGACAGCATGTGCCGGTCACCGTTGTACGGGATTCGGTGTCTGGTCACCACTTATACTTAATAACTAAAATAAATTATGTTTTTTCAAATAAATAGCTCATGAGAGCTTGGCAACCTAAAGAGTAATCACCATAATGCATAGTCACAAATCAGCAGCAAAACAAATAATAATGATAATAAATCAGCAGCTATATTGTTTTCCCCATGCAGCTCGCATTTTTTTTTCTCATGAGATTGTTCATCTGTAGAGTATATTATAACTTTGTTGGTATGTTCGCCCGAGGAAAAAAATTATTGGCATGTATTGAAACCTGTAGATATACTTATATAATCTCTTTTTAAGATAACAACAACTATCGATGTGTTAATGTCTTTCATTCTTCGTTTCTCTCCATAGAATTAGGTGATCCGACAGATCAACAATCAAATGTTGCGCGACGTCTCGTGGGTTGCATAGGGCTCCGCCGCCTCCTCCTCCTCCTTCAAGAAAAAAAGTTAGGGTTCGTGCTTCTCGCCGGCGCCGGCGCAGGTCCGCCTCGTCTCCGGTGGCCCTAGGGCCATGGAGGCGCGGTGGATCCTGGCAAGGGCCGGCGGGAGGGCTTCGTTTTTAGTCGTTTTTTTCAATCTTGTTAGGGTTTGTGTCCTACTCAGGAAGGCGAGACGTCGGCGGCTCCCTGAACATGGAATAAAGGTCTCCCCGCCTAGCCCCCGTTCCGGCGGTGCGTCTAGCATCGTTGGTGGGCGTGTGGAGGTGTGTCTCCGGCAGATCTATCTTTGGTGGATTTGCTCGGATCACGTCGTTGTTTGTCTACGTTCGTGTGCCTTCGGTTTGGATCCTTTCAATCTACGTTATTTTTCATCGGCGGCGGTTGCTGTTCTGGGGTGCTGGTCCTATGGGGCCTTAGCACGACGACTTCCCGACTGTCTACTACAACAAGTTGTGCCCGGCTCCGGCGATGGAGGGGCGATGACGGCGGCGCGCCTTCGGCTCGCTTCGGTGCTTGTAGTCGTCGCTAGGTGGTCTATGATTCTGGATGTAATTTTTATTTCTGGTATTCATTGTACTGCCATGATTGAAGATGAATAGATTAGAAGTTTTTTCGCAAAAAAAAAAAAAAAAACCAATCAAATGTTGCGGGAGGAGAAGATTTGATCATGTTCATGGACTCAATTATATGCTCAAGTCAGCCAACTTGTGCATTTCAAGACTAGTTGTGGTAGTTAAAGTTTAACATACTGGAAAAAAAAAGAATCATCATAGACTCAATGTTAAGACAAAGCCTAAATTTATTAAATCCCAAACATAACAGATGGACATGCCAAGTTGGTTTGTTTGCACCCGTGATTTTGCCTATATTAGCCTTCGACACTCAGCTCAATCGTCTCGGTGAGTATGGTTATAATCATTTTCATCACGAAAAGAAACGATTATAATTATTTCTTAGGCACCTTCATCGCAAGGTCATACAATGCTCAATGACAAGAGTAATAGTGTGAAGCAGAGTAATAAAACATGAGTGGAGTTACATAATGGGACATGCCCCTAAATCTTCAAGAGTAAATTACACCCATGGTACATAAACTTGCAGCACGATAACAAAATCATACCTGAATTTTGACACCTCATAGAAGTGGTATAACAACTCCGGTTTGGGTTCGCAATGAAATACCATGTCCACTCAACCCCGAAATCATGAACATGCGGAATTGACTTGGTAAACACAGAAACCTTAATGGTACTAGTAATTATGTACGTGCAATGCACGTATTAGGTAGGATATTAGTGGCACGTTATATTTGGTAAGGTATATTTATGGCACATTGATATTTGATAAGATATTAATTCCTTTCTTCACGGGAATGGTAAGATATTAATTACATGACAGATTTTATGGGATAACGTTGAGTCTAAACATGTTTATAACCAATGGCAGTGGTGGGTAATTAGAGCGCTAAACGTGTTTGGTGCTCAACATTGGAGCGATTTGAACCGCTAGATCACATGATTTGACGGTTGAGATGGTTTGGGTCTGCCCCTTTGGATCTTTTTATATTGGTATAGATAAGGAGAAACCCTACTTTGTAGGTAGAAAATCAAACCCAGAGATGACGCATGGAGATATACTTTAATTAAATCACACCGCATACTTTCTTTTCTCTCTCTCTCACGTCTGGAACCCTATCCCCCCCTCCCCCCAATTCAGCGCCTGAAACAACCGCTACATCGACGATTTTTTGGCCACTGCTTCTGCAAACTCCTGGGTTTCAACAAGATTGTTCTATTGAGACGGAGGCCTGGAGGTAGCAATGGACTTTTCTCACGACGCGCCATTGACGGATGTAGAAGAAAGAGGTGCTGATTTCTTCAAGGGCCCATTTTATTTAATATATGGTCTTTAGCCTTTCTGAGAAAAAGGTCTATCATGAAGATGGGTGTAAGAGCATCACTAGCAGACCCCGTAAAACGTCGACCCGCAAAACGCGTTTGCAGTTCACGGAAAAACGGCTTTGCGGGCTGGCGCGGGCGGCCGCAGAGTCAAACCCCGCAAACGGACCCATATAAAGGGATATTCGCAGAAGATGCTTTTTTACGGGTCGGCTACCCCGGGTCTGCTCGGGCACCGCCGCGTCGACCCGCAAACCGAAAACCCCCAATAAGCGAATTTGACAGTGATTCCAACAAATGAGTTCAAATTCAAATGCTAAAACATAGTTTGGCGCAAATAAAAGCATAGTTTTGTAGGACAAACGCAAAAGGACATGCAAAAGCGACAACCACGTCCTTCATCATCTTGGTCGCTCTTCACTCCGCACCACCTCCATCGAGGTCATGGCAGCCCTTGAATCCATCGCCGGAACTTGTTCCCACTCCGGCACCGAGATCACCGACGGGCTCACTGAATGCATCGACAATATTGGTTCCAAATCCCGAAGAGAAAACATCGCTGGCACTATAACACGCACCGGCCGACGCAAGCATCCTCCTCTTCAAGATGTCCCTCCTAGCAATATCATGCCACTCTTTGGTGATGTTGTCCATGTCATTGCGGTTCAATGTCATGATCCTATTCTCTTTTGGACATGGCTTTGTTCTCGGTGGCACGTGCTCTTCTCTCCTCAATGGCCGCCTTGCGCAACCCCTCGTCCTTGAGCAATTGCCACTTCTCTTTCTTCTCCAGTGCCTTCTTCTCGGCCAACTCTTTCTTTGTCTCCAATGTCTTCGCTAACATCAACTCATTTGATTGCACCATGGCATCTATCATGTCCCGCAAGCTCGACTTCGTGTTCCCTCTTGATCTTCTCCTTTGCCTTCTTGTCACCAGTGGGCTTGTTCAGGTTTCTTGGGCCATCATCATCTTCATCTTCATCCATGTTGGTAAGTGAACCTCTCTTCGGTTGGGATTCCTTGTCAATCAACTTCTACTTCTCGCAATCTTTGAGCATATCCCAACAATGCTCTAACTTAATTTTCTTTGCCTTCGGAAGCTTTCTTGTCTTTGTATTTTGTTGGGCAATTTTGTCCTGCACAATTTAAACAAAGTCAAATGATGCAATCACTTCATATGATGCAAAATGATGTGCACAACTTGGGACACGAAAGCGAACTCACATAGTCGGATTCCACGGTTCCACTTGGAGGTGCATTGCGTACTTGTTCTAAGCAAGCTGCCCAACGGCTGCAAATCGGCTTGATCACGTCCCAACGCCCTTGGAGTGACTGAAAGGTCCGTGGTGTCCTATTGGGATGCTTGGCGATCATGCGGAAGTATTGATCTTCGATTCTTTGCCAATATCTCTTGAAGGTTTGAGATGTACCCGTGCAAGCATCAAGAGACACCACACTTCAAGCCTTGATCAAGATTTGATCTTCCAAGATCGTGTAGTTTTTCAATCTCACGCTTTTTTCCCTTGCGCTTCCTCATACGCCCCCACATCTACCTCCTCCACTTCATATTCACCACCGTGATCATCCACGCCACCCTCCATTTCATTGTAATCGAAATCAGCGAACGGGGCCCTATCGATGTCGACGGCGTTGGTGTCCAACAAGTTCACGAACTCGGCAGTGGCATTGTTTGAACCACCGCTACATTGAGTGACATCAAGTCAAGAACAATCACTATGCCGAAAAGCGAAGCAAGAACAAGAGATCGAAGATGCATACCTTGCGGCCATTTCGTCAAACACCTCGCTTGGGGTGGAAGTAGCGCCTGATATGTCTCCAACGTATTTATAATTTTTGATTGTTCCATGCTATTATATTATATGTTTTGGATGTTTTATATGCATTAATATGCTATTTTATATTATTTTTGGGACTAACCTATTAACCTAGAGCCCAGTGCCAGTTCCTGTTTTTTTTCCTGTTTTTGAGTTTCGCAGAAAAGGAATACCAACGGAGTCCAAACGGAAAAAAACTTCACGATGATTTTTCTTGGACCAGAAGACAACCAGGAGACTTGGAGATGAAGTCGGAGGAGCCACGAGGCGGCCACAAGGACGGAGGGCGTGCCCAGGGGGTAGGGGCGTAGGGCGTGCCCCCATCCTTGTGGGCCCCTCGTGCACCTCTGACCTAATTCTTTCGCATATATATTCCCATATATCCCCAAACCACCAGAAGCATCCACAAAAACACTTTTCCACCGCCGCAACTTTCTGTACCCGTGAGATCCCATCTAGGGACCTTTTCCGGCACCGTGTCGGAGGGGGATTCGATCACAGAGGGCTTCTACACCAACTCTATTGCCCTTCCGATGAAGCGTGAATAGTTTACCACAGACCTACGGGTCCATAGCTAGTAGCTAGATGGCTTCTTCTCTCTCTTTGATTCTCAATACCATGTTCTCCTCGATGTTTTTGGAGATCTATTCGATGTAATACTTTTTTGCGGTGTGTTTGTCGAGATCCGATGAATTGTGGATTTATGATCAGCTTATCTATGAATATTAATTGAATTTTCTCTGAATTATTTTATGCATGATTTGAATCTTTGTAATTCTCTTTGAACTATCGGTTTGGTTTGGCCAACTAGATTGGTTTTCTTGCAATGGGAGAAGTGTTTAGCTTTTGATTCAATATTGCGGTGTCCTTTCCCAGTGGCAGTAGGGGCAGCAAGGCACGTATTGTATTGTTGCCATCGAGGATAAAAAGATGGGGGTTTCACCATATTGCTTGAGTTAATTCCTCTACATCATGTCATCTTATTTAATGCGTTACTCTATTCTTTATGAACTTAATACTCTAGATGCATTCTGGATAGCGGTCGATGTGTGGAATAATAGTAGTAGATGTAGAATCGTTTCGGTCTACTTGACACGGACGTGATGCCTATATTCATGATCATTGCCTTAGATATCGTCATAACTTTGCACATTTCTATCAATTGCTCGGCAGTAATTTGTTCACCCATCGTATTATTTGCTATCTCAAAAAAGCCTGTAGTGAAACCTATGGTCCCGAGTCTATTTTCCATCAAATTAGTTTCTGATCTACTTTTTTTGTAATCTTTTACTTTCCTATCTATAAACCAAAAGTACCAAAAATATTTACTTTATCGTTTATCTATCTCTATCAGATCTCACTTTTGCAAGTAACCGTGAAGGGATTGACAATCCCTTTATCGTGTTGGGTGCAAGTTTGTTTGATTGTTTGTGCATTCAATGATTTGTGCGTTGTCTCCTACTGGATTGATACCTTGATTCTCAAACTGAGGGGAATACTTATCTCTACTTTGCTGCATCATCCTTTCCTCTTCAAGGAAAAAACCAACGCAAGCTCAAGAAGTAGCATCGCCGTTAAGCGGCATCGTCGGGGAACATCTCGCCGGGGCGGAGGGAGTGGACGAAGGCGCCGGCCTTTTCGTAGGGACCTTCTTCCGCTTCACGCCCGAAACCTTGCTCACCTTCTTCGCCGGCGGCCGGGCAAATCGCGCAGCAGCGGCGGCGCTCGGCGCGCGTACCTTTTCGACGGGGCCAGCCGGATTGCCGCCCTGCACGACAATGTTGCCCTGCACGGAGGGGATTGCACGTGCGCGACCTCCACGGTGACGGGGGATGGCTGGGAGGCTTCCATGGCGGCGAAGAATGGCGGGGAAGATGGACCGGAGCGCGCGGAGGCGGGGCAATGGCGGCCGAGGAGGGGGAGGGGGTGGAGCGGGAACAGCCTCGCGGAAATTTCCCTCACGCCAAATCTCGCTGCGGATAAGGGGCGACCTCGAGTCGGCCTCCCACCCCGTGAATCTAAAGGTTGAGGCCTTGAGGGCGACCTTTTGCCGCGCCCCGCAAAAATTTTTACAGGTCGGACGCGTTTGCGGAGTCTGTTCGGACAGGATTTTTTGCGCCTACCCGTATTTTGATGGTTATTTTGCGTGTCGGGATTTTTTAGGAGTCTGTTAGAGATGCTCTAAGACCTAATTGGCCAAGAAACATGGTAGCGCTAATGCAACATACATAATTTAGCGATCAACATGACAACTTGTGACGTGATCATGAGGGTACAATGCGATTTTTTTCACACTTACACTAATACATGGGGTGATATTTCTTTTGTCGTGGATATACGTAGAGTTATCTTGTTGCTCGGCTATCATGTCAACAGTCAAGTCCCAAGAGACTATATGTTTTAGTGCAACGGCTCTTGAGCAGTTGCATTCCCTATTAGGCTACCATGTAGTCCTGGCCATGAGCAACCTGGCCCGGCCTGAAAAAGCCCGACCCGACCTTGCGCACGGGCTCGGGCCTGATTTTTAGGCCCGACAGCCGGGCCGGGCTTGGGCCTGGTTTCTTTGCATCGGGCTTCGGTAGGCCTGACCCGAAACCCGGCCCGGCCGACAGATGGCCAAGTATACTACCATGTGATGACATTCGAACGGAATATGAACGGAATATGTTCAGTATGCATATAGTAAACTTAGATCAAAGATCCCCTAGGGTAAAACTAAGACCACAATATATTTTTCCAAGAATTAGTTGGATTGTTAGGATGACAGTGTCATCGCCTACTAGGGTTTAAGTTTTGACGCTTGCATTTATCCTGAATTTATTTCAGGATTTTATGCGATGCGGGTTCAATAGGAGAAGATGTTTCCGTCGATTACGAGACGCTTATGATGACTTTGTAAAATCTCAAGATAATATGGTGGCTCAGTCTTTAAGAGGTGCTCATGATGGCAGGGTGTGCCTGTGTGCGTTTACAGAGATGAGTGTATGCACGTTTACATGAGCGCTTACGTGTGTACTGTGTTACTAAGGGCCCGTTCGGAAGCTCTCCAGCTTCCGAAACGAGCCAGCTTCTCGTGGGAGCTGGGCGAGCTGGCTTCTCGCAGGAGCCATCGCTGCGTTCGGCAGCAGCGGCTGCTCCAGCTCCCGTTTGCATGGGCTGGCAGCCCAAGCAGCACGGTTGGAGCCCATTTGGGTGGTTTCTCGTACGGGGGAGAGAACGTATCGAGAGAAAGAGATCGAGCGAACCGGTACGCTGCTTTAGGGTCACTTGGCGGTGGCATATATCTGGTAATTATGTCGAACTTCTCCTCCTTCGATTTTGGGAGCTGGGTTCGACTAGCTTCTCGTTTTTACACTGCAGGCCGCTCGCTGTCGAGAAGCTGGATTCTGGGAGCTGCATCGTTCGGCTAGCTTCTCGCTGTCTTCTCGTGAAGCTGGAAGCTGGATGACATCCGAACGGGCCCTAAGAAAAAGCTATCAAACAGCTTAACAGCCCTGGAAAAAAAAAAGACCGACGGAAAGCGGTCGCTTAACCACACCGCGCGGTGAAGCGACCCGATCGGCAGGCCTCGAAGCGCGCGTCGTGTGATATGAGAGCAGCGTCAGGCGCCAGCCCAAACGCACCACCGCAACCCCCACGCGCTGCACGCCTGTGACACCCCCTCGCCGCAGCATCGTCGCCCCTGCAAGTGACCGCTGGCCGCGTGCGCCGTCCCCTCTCCTCCTCCTCCCACGCCGGCCGCCGCCCCCCACAAACATTTCGCGCCGCGCTCAGTCGAGGCCGCCGCGCCGCCCCTGCAACCCCTCGGGGAGCGCCCGGTGCCGCTCGCCCGGCATTAAGCCCCGCCCCGCCATTATATTAGTAGAAAAAGAAACAGAGGAGGGAGCAACCGCTCGGTTTGGTTTGGTCTCGCGGCTCCCGCTCCCGCTCCCGCTCGCGTCGCAGGGGCCGAGGCGGCCACTGCAGGAAGAAGAACCCCGGTGAGGACCGCCGCTCTGTTCCCCTCCACAAAGCCCATCCCCGAATCCCTTGCTGTTGCGCAGTGGGGAGTTTCCCGTGCTGAAGTGGTCGATTCTAGATTTCCTTTTGCTGCATTGCTTCTTCTTTTTCTTCTCTCCTCTTCGTACTAGCTACTGTAGTTCTGTCGATGTGCCTGTAGCAAGGGATCCGGCATCATTCAGCGCTAGATAACCATAGCAGGGGATCCGGCATTCCTTCTTCCCTGTTCTTGCTCTTGTTCCTGTAATGGGTGTGTAATTTCCATGGAAGCTACCTCATCTGGGTGAACCCCGTTAGACCAGGCATCCTGAATACGGATTGGTTCTGTTGGTGTCCGCATTTGTGAAATTCAGTTAGTCAGCAGCTATCTGATAAAAAAAAGTCTCTGACCATTCGTAGAATTCAGTCAGTGAGCTGTCTGATATTTTTCTTTTGACATTCTTGAACTAATTCGTGGTGGATTGCCGTGGCCGTTTGCTTGCAACCATGTGGATCGGATGTACTGCACTGCACTTGCATAGTTGCATACTTTTTTTTGAGGGATAGTTGCATACTTTCTTGCTTTGCCCGGTGATGGGAAATTCCGGGCGACGACTAGGACGCGTCCATTGTTCTTAGAGTCAAGTACTTCGCCAGTGCCGAGTTTACATTTGGTGCAGCTTGTCAGATCTCCCTGCTGTCCAGTTTCGGTACAGCTTTGTGTCCAATTGGGAGTTGGGACCTCATTCTCCATCCAATGCAACCCAGTCCAACGGTCGTACACCCTCGCCGTGCCCCACCGCCATGTGCCTCCCAACCACCTCCATCCCCCTCAAGTGAATTGCACTAGGAGACACATTACATGTACCCAATTCTCTTGTTGCTGTTGGGGCATTAATTTTGTTGGTTAGATGTGTCTTTTGGTGTGTGTTTTGCATAGCTGTCCAGATCTCGAGGCTTGATAGAGGAGTATTAGCTGTTTTATCCGGCGTCCTATCTCTTGTTTTACCACATAAACATTTGCTTCTTACTGTGATGGTCATTATGCTCTATAGTGGATGTCATGCTGAAAGCTGCATTTTATATTGACTGCTATGGACGTTACTTGTCTGCTCTGAAATTCTAGTGCACAGTTCTACACAACTTTACTTTTTTTTTTCTGTTGAAGCAAGTTACTACTCCCTCCGTTCCCAAATATTTGTCTTTCTAGCCATCTCAAATGGACTACAACATACGGATGTATGTAGACATGTTTTAAAGTGTAGATTCACTCATTTTGCTCCGTATGTAGTCATTTGTTGAAATCTCTAGAAAGACAATTATTTAGGAACGGAGGGAGTATATGCAATTGTTTTCCATGTGCCCTTTACCATGGCATAATCATCATGATGGACCTTCCTGGATATCACTTTTTCTATCATGCCTATTGGCTCACTCAAGCTGCTAGGCATTTGCTCATGTTACTAACTTTGTTAATGTTCTGTCTAGGTATCAAGTTTCTAGTACACTCAAATGGGTGCTAGGGAGAACGGGGAAGAGAGAAATGACCATTCAACTAATGTGGAAGTGGAACGAGATGCTAAACTAGGGAAGGAAGCTGAATCAGACTATGAAGCAGCTAGAGACTCCTTTTCATCTCAAGGTGAGTCTAACAGCAATGAAGATACTAAAGTGAAAAGAGTCTCAAGGGTTCCGAAGAAGCTAGCAAAAAAGGAGACCAAGCCAAACAGCCCACGTCTGGCCAGAACTAATTCCACTCGTATAGTCAACAAGAAGCTGCAATATATTTCACCAAACAATAGTCCGAACAAAGCACCAAAGCCAAGCAAAGCGGCTAATGGTGTTAAAACTGTTGAAGTTCAAAAGCCAGAAACTGTGGAAGTTACTTCTTGTCCTTCATCTGATGTGTCTGAGGAAACAAATGATAAAGCTATTGAGGGCAGAGCCACCGATGATAAGTCCACTGAGGGCAGGGCCAATGATAATAAGACCACCGAGGGCAGGGCCGATGATAATAAGGCCACCGAGGGCACAGCTGCTGATGATAAGGCCATTGAGGGTGTAGAGACTGATGATAAGGCCAATGAGGGTAGAGTGACCGATCATAAGGTCATTGAGGGTATACCGACTGATGATAAGGCCATTGAGGTTATAGCGACTGATGATAAGGGCATTGAGGGTGTAGAGACCAGTGATACAGCCATTGAAGAAGCAAAGGAGATTGATGTCTTGGACGAAGCTCCGAAATGTGATCAGAGTACTGGCACTGATGATGAAATTGGTGATACTGAACAGAAAATACTTGATGATGACAGCTCAGTGGCATATGAAAAGAATGATGAGAAGATTGAGGAATTGGAATCAAAAATTGAAAAGCTGGAGCAAGAGCTTCGTGAAGTTGCTGCCCTTGAGGTTTCTCTCTACTCTATTATGCCAGAGCACGGATGTTCATCACATAAGTTGCATACACCAGCTCGGCGTCTGTCTAGGTTATATATCCATGCATCAAAGTTTTGGTCCCCAGATAAGAAAGCTTCTGTTGCAAAAAACTCTGTTTCTGGGCTTGTGCTTGTAGCAAAGTCTTGTGGCAATGATGTTTCAAGGTAAATAAACGGGTCATAGTATGTCTTAACTTTATTCGGCACACGGCCATGAGTATTAACTCCTGCTAATTTGATTTAAGAATCTAATTTTGATGTAGGTTGACATTCTGGTTATCGAACACAATTGTCCTACGAGAGATCATTGCACAAACCTTTGGCATTTCAAGCCAATCACCTGCAGTTATGAATGCTTTCACTACAAACAGAAACAGTAATGCAAAAAAGCTTTACAAGAATTCCCCGCCAATGCGATGGAAAATGAATTCCAGTGGCAAGCAGGCTAGACCTACTATCATGCAGTTTCCAGATGATTGGCAGGAAACTGGCACTGTCTTGGCTGCATTAGAGAAGATTGAATCTTGGATCTTTTCTCGGATTGTTGAGTCTGTATGGTGGCAGGTAAAGGTTCACCTCATTTTATCCTGGCAATTTTGTCAGAACCTTAAATTTGACCTGCTAGCTGTAAAACATGACTATGAAAATATTTCCAATTCAGTCATGTTGTCTATTCTGATAGGTATTTCTCTTCCTAGGCACTGACACCCCGTATGCAAACTCCTGTTGAGGATTCATCAACTCCAAGCATTGGGAAACCGTTAGGGCATTCTTCAGCTGATCAGCATCAAAGCACTTTTTCGATTGATCTTTGGAAGACTGCATTTTGTGATGCGTTCAGCAGAATATGCCCTCTTCGTGCTGGTGGACATGAGTGTGGCTGCTTACCAGTATTGGCCAAACTGGTAAGCTTTAAGTTTCTTTTCATCATTAGAAAAGAATAATATTCTTTTGAGATATGTTTATGAGCTGCTCTGTTATCATCAGGTGATGGAGCAATGTGTAGCCCGTTTAGACGTGGCTTTATTTAACGCCATCCTCCGTGAATCAGAGAATGAGATACCATCTGATCCAATATCCGATCCGATTCTTGACTCCAGGGTTCTGCCAATTCTAGCTGGCAACTTAAGCTTTGGATCAGGCGCACAGCTGAAGAATGCGGTATGTACCTAAGTGCAGATTGAAACCACATTGTTTTGGTTTGATGCTTTCAATTCCATGAAGAACAAACTAGAATAGGGCATTTCGATGATCTTAGTTCACTCCTTCCAAACAAATTCTACCATTAAATGTTGACACGGGAAATGACTCCCCAGGTTGGAAGCTGGTCCAGATTGTTGACGGATATGTTTGGCATGGACGGTGATGACTCTCACAAGGATGGCCAAGGTGCAGGGGAAGATGGCAATAGCAGAAGAGATGGAGCTGAATCCAATTCTTTTAAGCTGCTCAGTGAGTTGAGTGATCTTCTGATGCTTCCGAAGGACATGCTTCTTGAGAAGTCCATCAGGAAAGAGGTCTGTGTCCGTGCATAAACTCCTTGCTACACTCCTATCATAGGAGTCCTATGTCCTCAAAACACAAGATGTTAAATTGTTACGATTTTATCTTATATGGAACTGTCAGATGTGGTGTAGTTGAAATTTTGAATTTTGTGTTAGGTCTGCCCGTCGATTGGCCTTCCACTAGTAACAAGGATACTCTGCAACTTCACTCCAGACGAGTTTTGCCCTGATCCTGTTCCTGGCATAGTTCTAGAGGAGCTGAACTCTGAGGTATGTCCTCTCTTGCTGAAGTTGAATGAATCCATTGCGTTGTGCACACAGAATGTCATGAAGGTAATTACAGCTACACTCTATTGACCTTTGTCATTAATATCGCACAGAGCTTGCTTGAGCGCTTCACGGAGAAAAATCTGATCAGTACATTCCCATGCACTGCTGCTCCTGTTGCGTACCGCGCCCCTTCATTGGAGGATGTAGCGGAGAAAGTGGCAGACACCAGTGGCAACGCAGAGGTGCACCAAAGGGCCTTGATGGTCCAGAGGAGAGGGTACACCAGCGACGACGACCTGGACGACCTAGGCTCCCCCTTGATGTCCCTCTACAACCGGAGCTCTCCGTCGTCGCCTTGTAACGGAGTCGCACATTTCAGTGCTCGACAAGAAGGCGCCGTGGCAAATGTAAGATACGAGCTCCTAAGAGAAGTATGGTCGGAGCGCCGTGATTGAGCGAGCGACCTGCAGGACTTGTTTGGTTGTTGCTTTGCATAAAAGGGCGAACCAAGTGTTAGGGGCTTGAAGAATTTGCTTTTGCATCCGGCACCGAAGAATCAAAGAGGGACGATGGCTCCTTGCTGGTGTTGTTTCCTTTGCCCCCCTCAGATTTGTCCACTGCAGAATTTCTACCCTTCATTCGTTCGCGGGTGAGCTCGTTCGTTAGTTGCTTTTTTTCTTCTGATGTACTAGCATACATAGTGGAAAATTGTAAGGAAAGGATGGTGAATTCGATACTGGGTGTAAAATATTATTGCGAGTATGGACCTGTGGTGTAAGTAAAGGCTGGAAGAAGGGGAGTATGATCTTGGCCTGGGTACCTCGCCTGTTCCTTGTGTGTTTGATCATGACTGTATCTCTCTTCCCCGACATTTTGCACCTCTAGTCAGAGGACTCCACTGGTGTTGTGCGTGCCTGAGCTGTTTCCGCTTTTCTAGTCTTGGCTCCCATCATTGGCGGTGGTGTCCAGCAGAGTAGAGCACAACAGCTGCCCTTCTGCATTTCTGAAGGGAATAAACACCAGCAGGAGTGAGTGATGTGCAAGGGGTGGACGGCTGGTGATTTACTCAGAGTGATCAGACGGAAATGCTGCTGCTGCCTCTCGGTTTCAACGGCATATTCTGGTCGATTGAACGCTGGTACAAGCAAACTAGCAAAGCATGTGCCGGACCGGACCCGTACCTGGACTGAACGGAGATGTTGTGTGCACCAGTTCTTGAGATGGCAAAGCCGGCTGGCACGCTGGCAGGCAGCAACAGAGAAATCGGGAGCAGGACCGATGCAGCCACCAGCCGGATCTTTGCAATCGGAACATTCCTTAGTTGCACAATTGTTAGCAAGTTCATGGTTCGTTTCCTTTGATGTACTCCGTCCATAAAAAATATATAAGATCGTTACGGAGGGCAATCAATTGCTTTATACTTTAGAGTCCCTGGTATTTTATGTTTTGTCACCGGCCCATACGGTTTTCCTTCCCCTCCCCTCGTAACCAGCGGTTTCGGCAACGGCAAACTCTTCCCTTCTAGGCTCCGCCAGTGAGTCCATGGATTCGCCTCCCCTCCTCCTGCCGCTCCGGTGGCTGGTGGCGGGGAGGGGAATCCCGGTACCTCGGCTCCTGCTAGTTGTTTAGGTATGGGTTTTTTTAGTCCTCACATGGACGGTGTTCAGACGGTCGGCAACGCTTCGATCCTTCTAAAGTTTGTCTGTCTCGGCAATGCTTCTTCTTCGAGTTGGTCTTCCAGGCTTTGATCCTTTTAAAGTTTGTCTGTCTGAACGGAGTCAACGGAGCTCCAATATATATTCCTGCCCACTCACTAGGGTGGTGAGGACGTGATGTTAGGTTTTCTCATCGTGTCTGCGCGATGATGAGCTCTGGTGTCACTTCAGATGGATTCAAGGCTTCAACGATCACGATTGCGGCTCCATGGCCCTGACCCTTAGAGGCATGTGCGCAAAAAAATTCGGCTATCATCGACAAGGTCAGACCCACTCCATAGGTGTGTGAGGTTGGCGGCCTAGCGATGATATTTGTCGTTTGGTGGTCCATCATACCTGGCCATAAGTTGGGCCAGACCGGGCCTAAAAAACCTAGGTCTGGGACAGGCCCGGGCCGGCCTTCGGGCCTATATTTCAGGCCCAAGCCTAGCCCATCAGTGGAAAAGCCCTTCGGGCCTATATTTCAGGCCCAAGCCTAGCCCATCAGTGGAAAAGCCCTTCGGGCCTCTTCCCTAAAACACGTAAATGCAAAGCCCAAGCCCGGCCCAACCTAGCCTTTGGGCTCAAAACTTAAGCCTAGGCCCGACCCATGGACAAGACTGGGCCTCGACGGGTCGGGTCGGGTCGGGTTGGGCCGACCTGGCTGGATTTTCCATAGCAAGGTATATGGTCCAGGGGCCTCAATGTACTTTTTATCATGTTTGAGATGCTTTGTTTTTTTGTGAACTTCATATATTTGGTTCATTTTCACAAAAAGGATTACCTATATTTTGCCTCAATTTTATTGTGTGGGCGGAATTGACTTCTAAATATGCAAGAGTAATGATTATGCTATTGCCTCTGTGTTTCTTTGTTGGCATTTTGGCAAAATTTGGCTTCAAAACTAAAGGTTTTTTGGGTTGAGAACCATCTTTCTACTTGCGTTTAATGATTAGGGTGGAATATATTTTTTGAGGGTAGATTAGGGTGGAAGATGTTGCCGCATGACACTATTAAGCAGAAATGATCCATCTAGGCCCAAGCCCAAGCCGTGAAATAATGGTTTGTTGCCGCTCTCTCTGTCACGCACGGGACAGAAGACGCTAGCACTCAGTGTCGCTAACATGAGGTAATCAACCCATTGGAGTAAGGTGGCACCACTACATAGCAGCGTTATTTAGTGCTTAGTGACCAACATAGTATTACTTCTTGCAATGATCACATATACTCCCTCCATTTTCATTTACTTCGCATATTAGATTTGACTGACGTTTAACCAAGTTTATACAAAACAATATAAACATTTACCATAACAAATCTATGTGATGTGAAAGTACATTCAATAATGAATCTAATGGTATTGATCTGTTATTGTATATGCTAATATTTTTGTTTATAAACTTTGTCAAAGTTTACAAAGCTTGACTTTGACCAGAGCTAATACGTGGATTAAATAAAAACAGAGGGAGTAAAAGGAACACTTTCATGAAATAATTTTTTTGGCCATGAGTGTGTCGTATAAAACTAGTCCATCATTTGAAAAATAATTGCTTGAGGTCAAGACTTTTATTGTACATGGAAAACCCCAATGAACCCAACATGGCAAATATGACACATCACAGAGGCTTATTATCTAGCCAGAATTGAGCCATGGCAAGACTTTCCTTAGGTCGATATTCTGGACTGGGATCAGGTGACATGCGCTACAGTGACATGCACGGTGACATGCGGCCCAAATTCAAATTTAAACTTTGCGAAAAAATCTAAAAAAAATCATGCATGTTCACATCACATACTAAGATAGCCCCTAAAAAATTCAGATCAAAATTCGAAACATACATCGAGAAACAAAAAAGAGAAATCTGTCATGAATAATTCCCGAACGGTTCTCTGTAGACTATTCACATCTGAGTTTCTCTTTTTTATTTCTCGATGTATGTTTCGAATTTTGATCTGAATTTTTTAGGGGTTATCTTAATATGTGTTGTGAACATGCATGATTTTTTTCAGATTTTTTCGCAATGTTTAAATTTAAATTTAGGCCGCATGTCACCGTGCATGTCACCGTAGCGCATGTCACCTGATCCCAGTCCCGATATTCTATGGCTGAGCGCCCACCACCCTGTGTAAGCAATGAAACAATAATAATTGCAGCATCGCATTGTTTCTTCTATCCAATCCTAGCAATAACTTTATATCATGGAATGGAAAATACAAGATAATGTACCTTTAATGCCACAAATGTCATATGGTTGGCGTATGTGATTGTAAATCTACACCAAAGACAACATAACAAAAAATAAACAAATATCAAGCATATACATGTTTTCACAGATTCATTTGCTCTATTAATGTGAACCTTTTCCGGTCTATGTTAAAAAAATACTCTACATCCTAGTGTGTGGGGCACTAAAAAAATAGGAATATTATATTCGAATATCCAATTCTGAGCCTGGGCTCATCTGCATCCGGTCAAGAAATAATTCATAAAAAATTCAAAAAAATCCAAAAATTTTGTGCATGGTAAATAATTTGGTGCGTGAGGTGCGCTCCAAATTTCAGAGCATTTGGACATTTGAGTAGCTCTCAGCAAAAAAAGACAAATTGGGCCAGAATAGTATATGAAGAGTACACTATTTAACAGACCCTAAATTTGTCTTTTTTGCCGAGAGCTACTCAGATGTCCAAATGATTTGCAATTTGGACCGGATATCACGCACCAAATTATCTACCATGCCAAAAAAATTTGGATTTTTTTGAATTTTTTTAGTATTTGTTTTGATTTTTTTATTCAGCACAGGTGCAGATGCTCCTGGGAGCCAAAACGCCTCACTCATATTTATATACATAGGCATATTATATTACTTTTCTTATGAATGACAATACTCTTATATACGTAGACATATTTACCCTCCCGCGTGACAACCGAGATGCCATGCTCTCCAATCATCAACTATCGAGAAGTTGAAGGATCTAATCCATGCATGTGTGCTAAAAAATGGAATCCGCATATCATGGCCTCCGCTGCATTTAGAGGTCGTTATTTCTTTTTTTGCGAGGGTAAAAGAGATTTTATTCCAATATCACAGGGTTACAATCAAGAGGCAATAGTTCCTCCACATAAGGTGGACCTCTTGAAGGAAATATGCCCTAGAGGCAATAATAAAAGTTATTATTTATTTCCTTATATCATGATAAATGTTTATTATTCATGCTAGAATTGTATTAACCGGAAACATAATACATGTGTGAATACATAAACCTACAGAGTGTCACTAGTATGCCTCTACTTGACTAGCTCGTTAATCAAAGATGGTTATGTTTCCTAACCATAAACAAGGAGTTGTTATTTGATTAACGGGATCACATCATTGGTTGAATGATCTGATTGACATGACCCATTCCATTAGCATAGCACCTGATCGTATAGTTTGTTGCTAGTGCTTTTCTTCATGACTTATACATGTTCCTATGACTATGAGATTATGCAACTCCCGTTTGCCGAGGAACACTTTGGGTGCTACCAAGCGTCACTGGCGTAATCGGGTGATTATAAAGGTACATTACAGGTGTCTCCGAAGGTACATGTTGGGTTGGCATATTTGAGATTAGGATTTGTCCTCCGATTGTCGGAGAGGTATCTCTGGGCCCTCTCGGTAATGCTCATCACCTAAGCCTTGCAAGCATTGTAACTAATGAGTTAGTTATGAGATGATGTATTACGGAACGAGAAAAGAGACTTGCCGATGCGAGATTGAACTAGGTATTGGATACCGACGATCGAATCTCGGGCAAGTAACATACCGATGACAAAGGGAACAACGTATGTTGTTATGCGGTCGACCGATAAAGATCTTCGTAGAATATGTAGGAACCAATATGGGCATCCAGGTCCGCTATTGGTTATTGACCGAGAGGTGTCTCGGTCATGTCTACATAGTTCTCGAACCCGTAGGGTCCGCACGCTTAACGCTTCGATGATGATTACTATGAGTTTTATGATGTTGATGTACGAAGGTTGTTGAGTCCGGATGAGATCACGGACATGACGAGGAGTCTCGAAATGGTCGAGACATAAAGATTGATATATTGGAAGCCTATGTTTGGACTCGGAATCACTCCGGTGAAATTGGGAATTTTACGAGTATGCAGGGGTTACGGAACCCCGGGGGTCAATGGGCCTTGATGGGCCTTAGTGGGAAAGAGAAAGGGGCCCTATAGCTGGCGCAGCCTTTCCCCTTCCCTAGTCCTATTAGGATTAGGAGAAGGGGTGGCGCCTCTCTCCCTCTCCCTTGGTCAAACCCTAGTTGGACTAGGATTTGGGGGAATCCTACTCCTAGTAGGAGTAGGACACCTGATGCGCCTCCCTCTGGCCGGCCAGCCCCTCCCTTCCCTCCTTTATATCTGAGGGGCAGGGGGCACCCCATGACACACAAGTTGATCGATTAGATCGTTCCTTAGCCGTGTGCGGTGCCCCTTCCACCAGATTACACCTCGATCATACCGTGGCGGAGCTTAGGCGAAGCCTGCGTCGGTGGAACATCATCATCGTCACCACGCCGTCGTCTTGTGAAACTCTCCTCAACACTCGGCTGGATCGGAGTTCGAGGGGCGTCATCGAGCTGAGCGTGTGCAGAACTCGGAGGTGCCGTGACGTTCGGTACTTGGATCGGTTGGATCGGGAAGAAATGCGACTACATCAACCGCGTTGTTATAACGCTTCCGCTTTCGGTCTCACGAGTGCGTGGACGGATACTCTATCCTCTCGTTGCTATGCCATCACCATGGTCTTGCGTGATCGTAGGAAAATTTTTGAAATTACTACGTTCCCCAACAAAGTGGTATCGAGCCTGGTTTTATGCGTTGATGTCATATGCACGAGTAGAACACAAGTGAGTTGTGGGCGATACAAGTCATACTACCTACCAGCATGTCATACTTTGGTTCAGCGGTATTGTGAGATGAAGCGGCCGGACCGACATTACGCGACGCTTACGCGAGACTGGTTTCACCGCTGTGAGCACTCGTTGCTTAAAGGTGGTGGCGGGTGTCTGTCTCTCTCACTTTAGTTGAACCGAGTGTGGCTACGCCGGTCCTTGAGAAGGTTAAAGCGGAGTCTATTTGACGAAATATCGTTGTGGTTTTGATGCGTAGGTAAGAACGGTTCTTGCTCAGCCCGTAGCAGCCACGTAAAACTTGCAACAACAAAGTAGAGGACGTCTAACTTGTTTTTGCAGGGCATGTTGTGATGTGATATGGTCAAGACATGATGCTATATTTTATTGTATGAGATGATCATGTTTTGTAACCGAGTTATCGACAATGGCAGGAGCCATATGGTTGTCGCTTTATTGTATGAGATGCAAGCGCCATGTAATTGCTTTACTTTATCACTAAGGAGTAGCGATAGTCGTAGAAGCAATAGTTGGCGAGACGACAACGATGCTACGATGGAGATCAAGGTGTCGCGCGGTGGCGATGGTGATCATGGCGGTGCTTGGAGATGGAGATCACAAGCACAAGATGATGATGGCCATATCATATCACTTATATTGATTGCATGTGATGTTAATCCTTTATGCATCTTATTTTGCTTTGATTGACGGTAGCATTATAAGATGATCCCTTACTAAATTATCAAGAAGTGTTCTCCCGAGTATGCACCGTTGCGAAAGTTCTTCGTTTGAGACACCACGTGATGATCGGGTGTGATAGGCTCTACGTTCAAATACAGCGGGTGCAAAACAGTTGCACACGCGAATACTCAGGTTATACTTGACGAGCTATGCATATAAGATATGACCTCGGAACACGGAGACCGAAGGTCGGCGTGAATCATATAGTAGATATGATCAACATATTGATGTTCACCATTGAAACTACTCCATCACACGTGATGATCGGTCATGGTGTAGTTGAAATGGATCACGCAATCACTTAGAGAATTGGAGGATATTTTTCTAAGTGGGAGTTCTTAAGTAATATGATTAATTGAACTTAAATTTATCATGAACTTAGTACTGATAGTATCTTGCTTGTCTATGATGTGTAGATAGATGGCTCGTCTTTGTTGTTCCGTTGAATTTTAATGCGTTCCTTGAGAAAGCAAAGTTGAAAGATGATGGCAGCAATTACGGACTGGGTCCGTAATTTGAGGATTATCCTTATTGCTGCACGGAAGAATTACGTCCTGGAAGCACCGTTAGGTGCCAGGCCTGGTGCAAGGGCTGCGCCGAAGTTGTGAACGTCCGGCAAAGCAAAGCGATGACTACTCTATAGTTCGATTGTGCCATGCTTTACGGCTTAGAACCGGGACTTCAACGTCGTTTTGAACACCATGGAGCATATGAGATGTTCCAGGAGTTGAAGTTAATATTCAAGCGAATGCCCGGATTGAGAGATATGAAGTCTCCAATAAGTTCTATAGCTGTAAGATGGAGGAGAATGGTTCGTCGGTGAGCATATACTCGAATGTCGGATATAACAATCACTTGATTCAAGCGGGAGTTAATCTTCCGGATGATTGCGTCATTGATGAATTCTCCAATCACGCCACCAAGCTACAAGAGCTTCGTGATGAACTATAATATGCAAGGGATGACCAAAACTATGCCCGAGCTCTTCGCGATCTTTGAAAGCAGCGGAGGTAGAAATCAAAAGGAGCATCAAGTGTTGATGGTTAACAAAACCACTAGTTTCAAGAAAAGGGCAAAGGAAAGAAAAGGAAACTTCAAAAGAGCAGCAAGCAAGTTGCTGATCAAGAGAAGAAACCCAAGTCTGGTCCTAAGCACGAAACCGAGTGCTTCTATTGCAAGCAGGCTGGTCTTTGAAGCGGAACTGCCCCAAGTATTTGGCGGATAAGAAGGATGGCAAGGTTAACAAAGGTATATGTGATATACTTGTTATTGATGTGTACCTTACTAATACTCGCATAGCACTGGTATTTGATCTGGTTACATTGCTAATATTTGCAACTCGAAGCAGGGCTACGGATTAGCGAAGATTGGCTAAGGGCGAGGTGACGATGGCGTGGGAAATGGTTCCAAAGTCGATGTGATCGCGATCGGCACGCTACCTCTACATCTACCTTGGGATTAGTATTAGACCTAAATAATTGTTATTTAGTACCATCGTTGAGCATGAACATTATATCTGGATCTTGTTTAATGCGAGGCGGTTATTCATTTAAATCGAGAGAATAATGGTTGTTCTATTTATATGAATAATATCTTTTATGGTCATGCACCATTGAAGAATGGTTTGTTTTACTCAATCTTGATAGTAGTGATACACATATTCATAATGTTGAAACCAAAAGATGCAGAGTTGATAATGATGGTGCAACTTATTTGTGGCACTGCCGTTTAGGTCATATCGGTGTAAAACGCATGAAGAAACTCCATCTTGATGGACTTTTGGAGTCACTTGATTATGAATCACTTGGCACTTATGAACCGTGCCTTATGGGCAAGATGACTAAAACACCGTTCTCGGAACTATGGAGAGAGCAACAGATTTATTGGAAATCATACATCTTGATGTATGTGGTCCAATGAATGTTGAGGCTAAATGGCGGATATCGTTATTTTCTCACCTTCACAGATGATTTGAGCAGATATGGGTATATCTACTTAATGAAACACAAGTCTGAAACATTTGAAAAGTTCAAAGAATTTCAGAGTGAAGTGGAAAATCATCGTAACAAGAAAATAAAGTTTCTACGATCTGATCGTGGAGGAGAATATTTGAGTTCGAGTTTGGCCTACATTTGAAACAATGCGGAATAGTTTCGCAACTTACGCCACCGAACACCACAGCGTAATGGTGTGTCCGAGCGTCGTGAATCGTACTTTATTAGATATGGTGCGATCTATGATGTCTCTTCTTGATTTACCGCTATCATTTTGGGGTTATGCTTTAGAGGCGGCTACATTCACTTTAAATAGGGCACCATCTAAATCCGTTGAGGCGACGCCTTATGAACTGTGGTTTGGCAAGAAACCAAAGTTGTCGTTTTTGAAAGTTTGGGGCTGCGATGCTTATGTGAAAAAGCTTCAACCTGATAAGCTCGAACCCAAATCGGAGAAATGTGTCTTCATAGGATACCCAAAGGAGACAGTTGGGTACACCTTCTATCACAGATCCGAAGGCAAGATTTTTGTTGCTAAATTGGAAACTTTTTGGAGAAAGAGTTTCTCACGAAAGAAGTGAGTGGGAGGAAAGTAGAACTTGATGAGATAACTGTATCTACTCCCTTATTGAGAAGTAGTACATCACGAAAACAGTTTCTGTGACACCTACACCAAATAGGGAGGAAGCTAATGATGATGATCATGAAACTTCAGATCAAGTTTCTACAGAACTTCGTAGATCAACCAGAACAAGATCCGCACCAGAGTGGTACGGTAATCCTGTTTTGGAAGTCATATTCTTGGAACATGATGAACCTACGAACTATGAAGAAGCGATGGTGAGCCCAGATTCCACAAAATGGTTTGAGGCCATGAAATCTGAGATGGGATCCATGTATGAGAACAAAGTGTGGACTTTGGTTGACTTGCCCGATGATCGGCAAGCAATTGAGAATAAATGGATCTTCAAGAAGAAGCGACGCTGATGGTAATGTTATTGTCTATAAAGCTCGACTTGTTGCAAAAGGTTTTCGACAAGTTCAAGGGATTGACTACGATGAGACCTTCTCACCCGTAGCGATGCTTAAGTCCGTCCGAATCATGTTAGCAATTGCCGCATTTTATGATTATGAAATTTGGCAAATGGATGTTAAAACTGCATTCTGAATGGATTTACGGAAGAAGAGTTGTATATGATGCAACCAGAAGGTTTTGTCGATCCAAAGGAGCTAACAAAGTGTGCAAGCTCCAGCGATCCATTTATGGACTGGTGCAAGCCTCTCGGAGTTGGAATAAGCGTTTTGATAGTGTGATCAAAGCATTTGGTTTTATCTGAGACTTTTGGAGAAGCTTTGTATTTACAAGAAAGTGAGTGGGAGCTGTAGCATTTCGATATTATATGTGGATGACATATTATTGATCGGAAATGATATAGAATTCTGGATAGCATAAAGGGATATTTGAATAAAAGTTTTTCGATGAAAGACCTCGGTGAAGCTGCTTACATATTGGGCATTAAGATCTATAGAGATAGATCAAGACGCTTAATAGGACTTTCACAAAGCACATACCTTGATAAAGTTTTGAAAAAGTTCAAAATGGATCGAGCAAAGAAAGGGTTCTTGCGGTATTACAAGGTGTGAAGTTGAGTAAGACTCAATGCCCGACCACCGCAGAAGATAGAGAGAAAATGAAAGATGTTCCTATGCTTCAGCCATAGGCTCTATCATGTATGCAATGCTGTGTACAGACCTGATGTGTGCCTTGTTTGTAAGTTTAGCAGGCGGTACCAAAGTAATCCAGAGTGGATCATGGACAGCGGTCAAGAACATCCTTAAGTACTTGAGAAGAACTAAGGATATGTTTCTCATTTATGGCGGTGACAAAGAGCTCGTAAGATGGCAGTTACGTCGATGCAAGCTTTGACACGATCCGGATGATTCTAAATCGCAAACCGGATCGTATTTACATTAAGCGGTGGAGCTGTCGGTTGGTGCAGTTCCAAACAAAGCGTCGTTCGGGATCTACATGTGAAGCTGAGTACATAGCTGCTTTGAAGCAGCTAATGAAGGAGTCGGATGAAGGAGTTCATAACCGATCTAGGTGTTGTACCTAGTGTATCGGGTCCAATGAAAATCTTTTGTGACAATATGGTGCAATTGCCTTGGCAAAGGAATCCAGATTTCACAAAAGAACCAAGCACATCAAAAGGCGCTTCAACTCCATCCGGATTTGGTCGGTGGGAGACATAGAGATATGCAAGATACATACGGATCTGAATGTTGCGAGACCGTTGACTAAGCCTCTTCCAC
This sequence comes from Aegilops longissima, assembly GCA_021605205.1. Taxonomy (NCBI): domain Eukaryota; kingdom Viridiplantae; phylum Streptophyta; class Magnoliopsida; order Poales; family Poaceae; genus Aegilops; species Aegilops longissima. The sequence continues at coordinate 476,120,014 of CM038680.1, read as the reverse complement.
GAGCAAAACATGATCAGCACCAAGACTCCATGGGTGTGAGAATCATTCTTGTGTAATCTAGATTATTGACTCTAGTGCAAGTGGGAGATGAAGGAAATATGCCCTAGAGGCAATAATAAAAGTTATTATTTATTTCCTTATATCATGATAAATGTTTATTATTCATGCTAGAATTGTATTAACCGGAAACATAATACATGTGTGAATACATAAACCTACAGAGTGTCACTAGTATGCCTCTACTTGACTAGCTCGTTAATCAAAGATGGTTATGTTTCCTAACCATAAACAAGGAGTTGTTATTTGATTAACGGGATCACATCATTGGTTGAATGATCTGATTGACATGACCCATTCCATTAGCATAGCTTTTGATCGTATAGTTTGTTGCTAGTGCTTTTCTTCATGACTTATACATGTTCCTATGACTATGAGATTATGCAACTCCGTTTGCCGAGGAACACTTTGGGTGCTACCAAGCGTCACTGGCGTGAATCGGGTGATTATAAAGGTACATTACAGGTGTCTCCGAAGGTACATGTTGGGTTGGCATATTTGAGATTAGGATTTGTCACTCCGATTGTCGGAGAGGTATCTCTGGGCCCTCTCGGTAATGCTCATCACCTAAGCCTTGCAAGCATTGTAACTAATGAGTTAGTTATGAGATGATGTATTACGGAACGAGAAAAGAGACTTGCCGATGAACGAGATTGAACTAGGTATTGGATACCGACGATCGAATCTCGGGCAAGTAACATATCGATGACAAAGGAACAACGTATGTTGTTATGCGGTCCGACCGATAAAGATCTTCGTAGAATATGTAGGAACCAATATGGGCATCCAGGTCCCGCTATTGGTTATTGACCGAGAGGTGTCTCGGTCATGTCTACATAGTTCTCGAACCCGTAGGGTCCGCACGCTTAACGTTCGATGGCGGTTACTATGAGTTTTATGATGTTGATGTACGAAGGTTGTTGAGTCCGGATGAGATCACGGACATGACGAGGAGTCTCGAAATGGTCGAGACATAAAGATTGATATATTGGAAGCCTATGTTTGGACTCGGAATCACTCCGGGTGAAATTGGGAATTTCTTAGAGTGCAGGGGTTACGGAACCCCCGAAGTCAATGGGCCTTGATGGGCCTTAGTGGGAAAGAGAAAGGGGCCCTATAGCTGGCGCAGCCTTCCCCTTCCCTAGTCCTATTAGGATTAGGAGAAGGGGTGGCGCCTCTCTCCCTCTCCCTTGGTCAAACCCTAGTTGGACTAGGATTTGGGGGAATCCTACTCCTAGTAGGAGTAGGACACCCTGTGTGCGCCTCCCTGGCCGGCCAGCCCCTCCCTTCCCTCCTTTATATCTGAGGCAGGGGCACCCCATGACACACAAGTTGATCGATTAGATCGTTCCTTAGCCGTGTGCGGTGCCCCTTCCACCAGATTACACCTCGATCATACCGTAGCGGAGCTTAGGCGAAGCCCTGCGTCGGTGGAACATCATCATCGTCACCACGCCGTCGTCTTGTGAAACTCTCCCTCAACACTCGGCTGGATCGGAGTTCGAGGGGCGTCATCGAGCTGAGCGTGTGCAGAACTCGGAGGTGCCGTCGTTCGGTACTTGGATCGGTTGGATCGGGAAGAAATGCGACTACATCAACAGCGTTGTTATAACGCTTCGCTTTCGGTCTCGAGAGTGCGTGGACGGATACTCTATCCTCTCGTTGCTATGCCATCACCGTGGTCTTGCGTGATCGTAGGAAAATTTTTGAAATTACTACGTTCCCCAACACCTCTACCTAGTCATACAACAGTAGTACTCTCCATACGACTATACGAAGCCAATCGATCTGCTACCCTATTTTGTTCACGCTTAATTTTCGACGGAATAAACTCTCTTACACCCATATGACGCTGAATCTCGGCCACCAAATGTCCATATGCAGAATACCGAAGACTGTCCCCTCTCAATGCCATGAGTGCTTCTGAAGAGTCGGTATGAACAATAACAGGCCCCTCACCGTGCTCAATAGCAAGTGCCATACCTTGCATTAGAGCATGTAGTTCAGCTTCTAGGGCGTCATTGCAATTGAAAATACACCGATACGCCGCAAAGATGACGCTACCGTCACTCCTTCTCAGCACCATCCCCGCTGCTGCAGATCCATCCGCCCCCGAGAAAACACCGTCGACCGACAGGGCGGTCTGTCCAGGCGACGGTCTTGGCCATGGTAACACCGGTGCAGGTGTTCGTGTAGTAGCTCGGTTTGCAACGAAAGTTGACATTTTACCTTTGATTATTTCTTCTGTTGTATACCTTCTGGCAAGTTGTATCGAGGACATGTACCTATGAAGGTAATCTATCATCGCTGCAGTCGTTGGAATTGCCTTAGCGTGTCTGAGATCATTGCGAAGCGACCAGATTCTCCACAAGAGCATGATTGTGCAGTCCCTCATTGCATCATCACAGTTCATCAAGATATTGAGGAGCCAATCCTTCCCGGTGTCCTTCAACACCTGATTGTCTGGCAAAGGCCAAACCTGTCGCATTTGAGTCCACAACGATTGCGCATGACCGCATGTGATGAGAGCATGGAAGCTTGACTCCTTCTCTGAGCCACACAACGGGCAAGTGTCCCGAGTAGCAATGTGTCTGTACTTCTTGCATGCATTGGTGGCTAAAGCCCCGGACACCACTTTCCAGGCTAGTATTCGCATCTTCAGGGGCAAGTTAGCGTTCCAAATACGCCTCCAGATCGCCCGGTGCCCGTCAGGAGTTGCACTAGAAGAACCCAATCCTGCTTGCCCATCTGAAGAAGCGAGACGGTACGCACTTCTAACCGTAAAGCATCCACTCTTTTGCGGAAACCATGCCGAAAAATCTTGCCCTCCTCTAGGCGAGGTCAGAATCGACAAAATTTCACCGATGTCCATTTCCCAAAAGTACTGCCGTAGCCTGTTGATATTCCATGCTCCTGAATCTTCCAAAAAATCAGCCACCCAATTGTATCTGCAGTTTCTTTTTGGAGTTATTGGTTTGAAATGGTGCCTCCTGGGTATCTGTCGGATTTCGGGTTCCGGCAGACCCTTTAGGTTCGAACTCTGGGGTGCACACATAGATCTCACCTCCAACCTACCTACACCTCGTCGCCTTGCAAGGATCTAAAACTACACAAATAGCAACACAAGGGACACAAGGTTTATATTGGTTCGGGCCACCATGGTGGTGTAATACCCTACTCCAGTGTGTGGTGTGGTGGATTGCCTCAGGGGCTGATGATGAACAGTACAAGGAAGAACAGCCTCGCGAGGGTCTGTTCCGGTGCGACGAAATGATAGGGGGAGTTCGGTCGCTTCTCTCTCTCTCTCTCTCCCTGGATTCAAGATGCCTCTACCCTGTGGGTGGCCAGTCCTATTTATAGGCAGAGGCCCTGGGCATCTTCCCAAATATTGAGCGGGAAGGGCGCCAACAATTGGCCATTTTGAAGGGGAACATCTAGTACATTTATCCTGACTAAAGTTGGTCCTCGCCTGCCAAAGGCTCTGATGATGACGCCGACTTGGGGTCCACGATGACCTCCTTCCTGCCGTTGTGTTGGTCATGGTCTCGTTGCACCGAAATGGTTGCCTTTGCTTGATGCTCTCGCCTGCGCTTGCCTCCTTTGCACCAAAGAGGAAATGAGGACATCTGGCTGGCTGGCGCCCACTGGCGCCCTTGGTCGTCATGGCTTGCGTCATGGGCACCTCGTGAGGTACCCCGCCTTGATCTCTCCGCCTCCTCGCGAGCCAGCCTGACGAGGCCGTGCCTGAGGAAGCTTCATGTCGTCCGTCCCGCGAGGCTTGGCCCCTCGCGAGGGTCTTGAGCTTGTGCTGATGAAGATGGGCCGTACTGGGATACCCCTTGAGCCACGCCGCAGGCAGGCAAGTCTGGGTACCCGCGTTCCCAGAACACCGACAGTAGCCCCGAGGCCCAAGGCGCGCCTGGACTTGGCTTAGCAGAGAGGCGAATGGGCAAGTGCGAAGCGCCCCGGGCCCTAATAGCCCGCGGCCTTGGGCGCCACGTGGCGGTTGATTGGACGTGGGCGTCTCCACTTCCCCACGACGCCTCGGCAACTGCACGAATTGACAAGTCCCTGCATGCAAAGCGGGTCATGATTACCTGTGATCGTGGAGGTCGACGGTTGGCCTTCCCCGGCTGTAAGTACGGAACGACGCGTGCCCTTCCAGTCCATCTCGTCTTGCTTCTCCTTCTTATCCATCCTTGCCCTTGCTCCACATTGCGGCGATGGCTCCGATCCGCCGGTTCTCCGCAGAAGGGAAAGGAAAGGCCCCCCGAGAGGGTCCCGATCCGCTTCCGCCGAAGAAACGGCTAGCCCTCTGCCGTCGAGATGAGGGCGCCCGACAGGAGATGTCGAGGCCCTGGTACGAGCGGCCACCGCCATGGTTCCCGCTGCCCTTGTACGCCATGGACGACGCCGCCGTCGGCGCCGGCGGGTCACTGCGGTGCGCGTTGTTCCTCCTGGAGTCCATGCCGAGGGCTCCTCTCGAGAGTTTGTGCTCCACGCCGCCATGCCTCCTCAGTCTTGGATTCGCCTTCCTCCCTCCTTCGCCGTGATTCCGAGAGGGATCTCGGAGGACTGGTTGCAAAGACGCCGGCTGCAGCACCTTTGCGACCGGAGCGGAGGTTGCGGTCGTCGCTCGGGCAAGGTCTTCATGACTCGAGGTGGGCGAGATCGCCCGGGTCTGCGGGGCGAGGCGCCCTCGTGATCCACCTGGAGTACGACGGCGCTTCCGTGATGTTCTTCAAGGTCTTTGACGCGGAAGGACGCCAGCTGGAGTGCTGCCCTGAGAGAGGTGGTCGGGGACCTGCCGCGGCGAGGACTAGGCTCGCCGACCGCTCCCCCAGTAGCTCCTCAGGCGGCAGAGGTGTCGGAGGATCCAGCGACTCCGCCGAGCTCTTCGCGACCCCGGAGACGAGCGACGACAGCTACGAGCCCTCGAGCTTGCGTCGCTCTCGGAGCAGGGCGGGCTCGTCAGGCCGCTGCCGCCACTGATCTGGATGGGGTTAGCGCCGGTGCCTGGCGGCCCACTGTTGATGATGGCGTCTTTTGCAGAGGCGCGTGTAGTTAGCATTCTCTAGGATCTGCTCCCTTTGTTCCCTGCGAGGAATCGAAAAACGCGCCCCGTGGGGGCTTGTAAGGTGCATGTGGTTCTGTTTGTTAATATGATCCTTGTCGTGAAGTGGTGCGAGATGCTCATCCCATCTTAGCTTAGTTCCTCCTTTCGAACCTCACGAGGGCTTGATGCTCTGCGCCGACAGGTCCCGGTCCCAAGGCAGGCTTCAGCCGTCGCTGGTATGCTAGGTCACGATGCCGTGGTCAAGGCCAGGAGGTGAGCGGCCCGGGGTCCAGTAAGAGCCCCTGAGTCGCGATGCTCAGGAGGTCCCCTTTAGCGCTCAAGCAGCCATCGTTCAGCTGGTGGCTCCTCGCGTACCATCTCCATCTCCGCTAGGACTGCGGAACACCTGGCCACTTGAGCCTCCAAGATGCTCCTCATGAGGCGGTGGCGCGTGGCAGCCGCGTTCGGCAAGCCGTAAGGCATGCGAACGTAGCTGTGGGGTGGACCTTCACAACGCCCCACACGTGAGGGCCAGAGGCGCTCCTGAGAGGCGGCTCAGTTGAGCCCTGGTATGTCGATGCAGACGCGCAGCCCATCATCCTCGCCTGGTTGGGGAGCTACGGCGGGTAAGCAGCGGCTGCCACTCATGACTCTTGACTCCTGCAGCTCCTGAATGATCCTGCTGATGAACTCCTGAGGGTTTGGCCCTCCTTGCCTCGCTCCTTCCTGAGGGAAACGTGCTTTGAAACACGCCTCCAAGTGGTGCCCGAGCGCCTCCCTCGTGAGCTTAGCAAAGTCGGTGGCCCTCCAGGAGAGGGCCCCCGAGCCTTGCTCGAGGAGGGCGCCGGTCGCGCCTTCCTATGCGACAGAAGGAGGTGCCCCCTGAACAGGCGCGGACCCTGAGGGGCCTGCCTCCCGAGGGGTCGGGCCAGGCGATGTCTTCTTCTTAGGAGCAGCCTCGGGGAGCCTCCCACTCCTGTGATCTGGGTCTTCAATTGACGCGGCTTGAAAAGCACGCTCCAGGGAACACACTGCGTCTCTCTCTTCACAAGGCACCGTGATGACTCCACCGCTTCCTGGCATCTTGAGGACATGGTAGCCGTGATGAGTCACATCCATGAATTTGTCTAGAGCTGGGTACCTGAGGATGGCATTGTATGGCAGGCGAATGTGGGCGACGTCGAAGTCAATGAGCTCGGTGCGGTAGTTGTCGCGCGCCCCGAAGGTGATAGGGAGGCGGACCTGCTCTATCGGAACTGTGGAGCCATCAGTGACTCCGGAGAAAGGCTTGGTTGGCTGAAGCTGATTGTACGGCACTTGGGGATTGTTGAATGTCTCGACGGACAGGACATTGAGCCCTGCTCCGCCATCGATGAGGGTCCTGGTGACTTGCACGTTGCTGATGATTGGGGAACAAAGCATCGAGAGGACTCCAGCTGTGGCTGCGCACTTGAGCTGATCCGCTGAGCTGAACATGATGGCGCATGCTGACCACCTGAGAGGGCGCGTGGCTTCGAGCTTGGGGAGGTCTGCATTCACTTCGCGGGCGAACTGCTTGAAGATGCGCTGAGAGGCCGGGGCTTGAGCTCAGCCCAGGATGCAAGCGATGCCCCGGAAGCTCCTGAAGCCCCTCGTCCTAAATCGATGATGGTCTTCATTTCTCCTTGGCGGCCGTGGCAAAGGAGGGAGGCATGCGTTACCTTGCGGGCGATCCTCGCGAGGCTGATCCCTCCAGCCTCCCTCGCGAGGCGGGCCCCTCCAACCTCCCTCGCGAGGCTGATCCTACCAGCGGTCCTCGCGAGGTCGGTCACGCCACCCTTGGCGAGGGCCACGGTCTTCCCAACGTCCTTTGCTTCTTCCTCCTCCTCGGCAGTAGCCTCGATCATTGCGGTTGGGGCGTCGACCGATTCGCCCTTCTCGCACGGCCCTGAGCTCTTGGCATTCGTTGGTGTTGTGGGTGTGGAGGTCGTGGTACACGCAGTACCGGTTGCCCTTGGAAGACTCGGGCTGATCCCTACCTTGCTTGGTGTCTGGTTCTACCGCGAGCACGGCAGCCCCCTTGCGCTTCACGTCCTTGACCTTGGGCTTCTTCTCTTCGGGGTCGGCAGCCGGCAGCTCGAGGAGGGAAAGGCGTCCTTCCTTAGCCCTAGCGCACTTGGTCGCCAAGTTGAACAGCTCCAGGGATGTGCACAGGTCTTCATGCATCGCCAGCTCCTCCTTCATCTTGACGTCACGCACACCGTCGGAGAAGGCTGAGATGATGGCTTCCTTGGTTATCTTGGGAATCTTGAGGCGTGCGTTGTTGAAGCGCTAGATGTACTTCTGCAGGGTCTCTCCTGGCTGCTGCTTGATGCGGCGCATGTCACTCACGGCAGGAGGCCGGTCGCGAGTGCCTTGGAAGTTGGCGATGAAGCGGGTGCGCATCTCGCCCCAGAGGAGATCGTGCGGAGCACTGTTCAGAGCAGTGCGGGCACCGTCCTTGAGCGCCATGGGAAACCAGTTCGCCATGACCTTCTCGTCCCCGTTGGTGGCTTCGATGCCCAGCTCGTAGAGCTGGAGGAACTCCGCAGGGTCGGCCGTGCCGTCGTAGCGAAGAGGCAGGCCTGGCTTGAACTTGCCGGGCCATGCGACGCTGCGTAGCTCGGTGGTGAAGGCGCGGCAGCCTGCAGTGGCCAAGGGAGGCCTTTGGTGACGGAGGGCTTGATCTTGCGGGTCCCCATGCGCTGCCGCTGGGAGCTGCGCGGGGTCTTGGTGTGCTGGAGCAGGGGCGCGGTCGTGACGAGCCGGTGCAGGGAGCACTCGGGCAGCTTCTTGGGGGCGAGGGACCTCTTGGCAGCTCTGCTCTTGCTGCGCTGGTGCCGGACGGAGTGGGTTCTGCCCAGGGGCCATGCACCTTGGGGCCAAGGCGCCTTCTTGAGGGGGAGGCGGCTGAGGCGCCCCCGGAGCTTCATCGCCCGCGCAAGGCGGGGTGCGGTGCAGCGAGAAGGACGGCGCGGGGGAGCCCCCCGTGGCACGGACGAGCTCGGCGACGCGGTCGAGCCACTCCTCGTAGACATCGTCGACGGGGCGGTAGCGCAGAAGCTCGTTTGCCGCGATGAGCGCGGCTCGAGCCTCCATGGGCGCGCGGAGCGCGCGGGACGAAGAACCAGCTGGGGCGATCGAAGGAGTAGCGGTGCGGCCGTCTCACCTCACAGATGGATGCTGGGACGACGCCTGCTGCTCGTTCCCCGCCGGGCCGGTGGCGGCGTTGACGGCAGGTGATGGGGAACGGCGAGGCGGCACGACGGGGCCGTCGGGCGACGCGAGTAGCGAGAGCGCCCGGCTTCGACGCAGGCCCGACAGCGTCGACATGGATGCGAGGGGCGGCGAAGAACAGGCGGCGAAGGCGGATTCAGTGCACCTACGGGCGCGCCAGATGTCGGATTTCTGGTTCCGGCAGACCCTTTAGGTTCGAACTCTGGGGTGCACGCGGAGATCTCACCTCCAACCTACCTACACCTCGTCGCCTCACAAGGATCTAAAACTACACAAAGAGCAACACAAGGGACACAAGGTTTATACTGGTTCGGGCCACCATGGTGGTGTAATACCCTACTCCAGTGTGTGGTGTGGTGGATTGCCTCAGGGGCTGATGATGAACAGTACAAGGAAGAACAGCCTCACGAGGGACTGTTCTTGGCCGGTGCGACAAACTGATAGGGGGAGTTCGGTCGCTTCTCTCTCTCTCTCCCTGGATTCAAGATGCCTCTACCCTGTGGGTGGCTAGTCCTATTTATAGGCAGAGGCCCTGGTCCTCTTCCCAAATATTGAGCGGGAAGGGCGCCAACAATTGGCCATTTTGAAGGGGAACATCTAGTACACTTATCCTGACTAAAGTTGGTCCTCGCCTGCCAAAGGCTCTGACGATGACGCCGGCTTGGGCTGCACGATGACCTCCTTCCTGCCGTTGTGTTGGTCTTGGTCTCGTTGCACCGAAATGGTTGCCTTTGCTTGATGCTCTCGCTGCGCTTGCCTCCTTTGCACCAAAGAGGAAATGAGGACATTCGTGGCTGGCGCCCTTGGCACCCTTAGTTGTCATGGCTTGCGTCATGGGTACCTCGTGAGGTACCCGCCTTGATCTCTCCGCCTCCTCATGAGCCAACTGACGAGGCTGTGCGAGGAAGCTTCCGTTATCCGCCCGTGAGGCTTGGCCCCTCGCGAGGGTCTTGAGCTTGTCTTGATGAAGATGGGTCGTCTGGGCTACCCTTGAGCCACGCCCAGCAGCCGCAGCGAGCAAGTCAGGTACCCCGTTCCCAGAACGCCGACAGTATCCACAAATCCCTCCATGTTCTGATCATTGTGCCATTACCAACTCTCCAGATCAAGCCTTTTTTCAACAGATCCAGGCCGTGAGTGATTCCTTTCCAGACTGTAGAAGAGCTGGAAGGGAATACCGTATCCAAAAGACCATTTGGTTAGTACTTTGCCCGTTGCAGGCGAGCACATAGACTGTCCGGAGTGTGTAGTAATCTCCAAGCTTGTTTCGCGAGTAACGCCTGGTTGAAAGCACGAATATCTCTAAACCCCATGCCCCCATATCCTTGGGTAGGATCATCTTCTCCCAACTGAGCCAAGCCATCTTCCTCTTGCCATTCTCCACTCCCCACCAATACTGTCTCATCAACCTTGTTAAATCATCACACACAGACGCCGGCAGGCGGACGACATTCATCACATAGGTTGGTATTCCTTGTGCCACCGCCTTAATCAAGATTTCCTTATTCCCCGATGACACGTACTGTTCACTCCAATCAACCAGTCTTTTCCTAAGCCTGTCCTGCACGGTCTCAAATTTCCCTTTATGTACTCTTCCTTCCAGTACAGTTTAGCCCGGGTACTTAGGTTCAAAAACTTGTTGTGTCACCTCCAAAATACCCTTCATCTCCTCTGCCACCGCCTCAGCACAGTTGTCTGGAAAAAGGATGGAACATTTTTCAGGGTTGATAAGTTGACCCGTCGCTTTGGCATTAGTGTTCAACAAACCTTTTACAATGGTTGCTTGGTGACTCGTCGCTTCAAACAATAACATAGTATCATCTGCGAACAATATATGAGATATGACTAGTGCTCCACGGCAGATCGAAACCCCCTTCAACTCTCCCTCATTCACTGACTTGGATAACAAGGAGGACAAGGCGTCAACAATAAACATGAAGAGGAAGGGAGACAGGGGGTCACCTTGCCTTAGTCCCCGAGATGGTGAAAACGACTCCAGTAACTTTCCATTGAACTTGAACGAGTATTTGTCGGACTTCACGCAGGCCATTATCCATGTAATCCACTCCACCGAGAACCCCCACTTAATTAGGGCTTGCTCCAAAAACTCCCAATCTACACGATCATATGCTTTCGAGAGATCCAACTTGTAAGCACAAGCAACAGGACTGTTTGTTTTCATAGTTTGTATATGATGGATGCACTCAAACGCAATGATAGAGTTATCTGAAATAAGCCTCCCAGGAATGAATGCACTCTGATTTTCTGAGATCAACTCACCCAACAACAGTCGCAAATGATTGACCAAGCACTTAGACACGATTTTATACAGCACGTTACATAGACTTATCGGTCTGAAATCCTTCAGTTCCTTAGGATGAGGAACTTTTGGAATAAGGACGATGGCCGTATCATTCACTCCTTCTGGCATATTTCCTGACTTAAAGAAGTCCAACACCGCAGCAATGATCTCCGTCTTCAAAACAGCCCAGTTGCGCTGGAAGAACCTAGCCGACAAGCCATCCGTACCAGGCGCTTTGATCGGGCCGATCTGAAACAGGGCATTAGACACTTCCTCCTCTGAAAAGGGCGCACACAACATATCATTCATGCCCTGTGTCACTTTAGGAGCTATACCGTCAAGCACATCCGTAGGTGTAAGTGTCGGATCTTTGGTGAACACTTCCTGAAAATAGGAGCTCGCCATGCGCTCCATATCTGACGGTACAGTGCACCAAGAACCACCAGCTTTACGCAAGTATTGGATGTAGTTCCGGCGCGCTCGCCACACCGCCCGTCGGTGCAAATATGCAGTATTCCGCTCTCCCTCTTTTAGCCAAGTGATCCTCGACTGCTGTAACCATAACATCTCTTCTCTATAGAGCAATTCATCTAACTAGTACATTTTCTGCTTTATCAATGATCTGTTCGCATCTTGGAGTTGCAAGTCAGCTAGCTGTCGCCGGAGTTTTTCGATTTCAGACGTGACGTGACCAAAGTTCTCCTTGCTCCACGAACGCAGCTTCGCAATCATATCCTTAAGAGCATCCCGAATGGCACCGGGAGTTCCACTCGGCTTGCTTTGCCCCCATCGGTCCGCGATAACCGAAGCCAGTGCCGGATGCCTCTCCCACATGATCTCATACCTAGCCGTAGTTTTGTTTTTAGGCAGCTCCACATGCGATAACCGAACCATCAACAGACAATGGTCCGAGCATGACGACGCCAAATGATCAATCTGAGTAAAGGGAAACATATCCTTCCATGCTTCATCAGCGCATGCTCTGTCCAACCGAACCCGGACATTTCTGTTGCCCACTTGTCCATTATCATATGTATACGGGATCCCGGAGAACCCCAAATCCATTAATTCACAAGCCAGTAGACAATCCCTGAACTGTTGCATTAGAATCTCATATCGTTGCGTATGAGAAAGGTGTTCATGTTGCCACATGGCTTCATTAAAATCCCCACACACTAACCACGGCTCCGAGGAGGTGGCACGTAAATTTGACAGAGCACTCCACATACGGTGTCTGTTCTCCACCCGTGGTTCTCCGTACACATAGGTCGTCCTCCATGTCTTATCATTTGCTCCATCTACAATTCGCACGTCTATATACCATGCACACGAGTCCAAAACTGTCACTTGTAAATTTTCATCCCAATAGAGGGCCAGGCCCCCACTGAGCCCATCACTCGATACGCCCGCAAATCGTCTCATCCCAATAGAGGTCGTTATTTCAAGATGCTGATCAAGTTTCAATCAACACATGTAAATACCAAGCAGAGAAAAATCACACCTGAAGACAAGTGCGCGGTAGTCCCTGCTTGTGAGGTTGAAATGGTACTCTATGCTGCTCGGGGCATCAAATGAATAGGGCATACTTTTCCAATAATTCAAGAAAGTGCCTGGGCTCATCTACTCCCGGTGAACAGTAAATTCAAAAAAAATAGCAAACAAATTCAAAAAAATCTGAAATTTTTACACATGAAAGACGAGAGAAATTTTTAGGTGCGTGCAAATTTTCAAGGTGTCTGGACATTTGATGACCTCGTGGTGAAAAAAAAACAAAATTCGGTCTACACAATGCACTTTTTGGAAGTTTCTTTGACAAGCCAAATTTGTTATTTTTGTCACGATCTTCTCAAATGTCCAAAAAACTTGAAATTTGGCACGCACCTAGAAGATTCTCTTAACTTTCATGTGTAAAAATTTCAGATTTTTTTGAACATTTATGCTATTTTTTTCAATTTTACTGTTCATTGGCAGGTGCAGTTGAGCCTGGGTGCAGAAACGCTGCACTCTTACTTTTTCTGCATCTCTTAAGGTCTCCAATTGTTCCCTAGATGGGTGCAAAGAGTCAACGAGTCAACAATGATTGGATGTTTGGAAATCCTACAACAGTTATCTATGCAAAGGTTAAGGTGGTGCTCAGTTGTCTACTCTCAATAGCTAGAAGTTCCCGTATTGTCAAAGCATTATTTATTTTTATGGGTCCGAACTAGAACAATGTGAAATAAATATGTTACTCAATTCTAGGACAATTTAGTCAATGTTGCTACCTGAATTGCGCCGAAACTATTGAATTCCTGCTCAAGCCAATTCATCCACAAGTCCGAATTGATGGAGAGAGCAGGACAATATATTTCAATACTCCCCCTCACATCTAGACATTTTAGTCCTTGGACATGGGATCAATGTAGGACAATAATATATATTTTAATACCGCGCTGGTAGGGTCTTGAACTCGAGACCAGTTGGCTCTAATACAATATTTAATTCATGCTATATCCAATTTAGCCAAAAGTCCAAACTGACGTTGAGAGACAGGCAATATATTTCAACAGAAAGGCCCGCTAAACCAGCATTCGACATGACCGTTGGACTACCATACACATGGAAAAAGCTAACGTGGACTAAGATTACGAAATCCAATAAGAGATGTGCCACACTACTAGTAGTTGCAATTAATTAATTCATTCAAATGACATGATATGGACGCAAAGCAAATTAAATATGCCAAAAGCTAACTACGCAAAGCAAATTAAATATGCGATGAACTTACTTGCCTTGAGATTAATCCTGGGCTGCTTCCCTTGTTTGATTTCTGAAGCCAAAATGAAGATCATGTTAGGACTAACTACTAGGATAGGAGGCCATGATTAATCACAAGTAACTCCAGGCATGAATTGGCACAACTGTCTATTTACTACATATATAGACTGATGAATTGCAATACCTTTTTTTATATAATTTTCTACTTACATTACTAGATTATTGTATCAATATTTATAGAATATGTGTACAACAATTTCACAATCTTTGGGTGGGATTTCTTGACTCCCAGCTTATCCATGCCAAGCCAGATAAGATTTGGTGGAAACTCGCCACCTCAGGCGAGCACTCTTCCTCCTCTGCCAACAATGTGCAATTCCTCGGCATCACATCCACAAGAATGACTCATGTCGTTTGGAAGCCATGGGCCACCCAAGAGCAAGTTATATTCTTGGCTCGTCATTCAGGTACGGATTTTGATGACCAATTGGTTGCAAAAGAGAGGTTAGTCCAAATGCAGGGTCTGTAAGCTTCACAACTCCAATCCTAAAACGTTGATAAATCTTCTTTTAAAGAGAAAATTCGCTAGACATATTTTGGTGGGGGTCACATCATGGTTAGGCCTCCACGACTTCCATCCCATTTCGTGGAGTAGCGATACATCCGCCAGCTCGTTGTGGACGAATGCCACCACGAGAATCACCAAGCCAAGAACTGGCGATCGTGGCTAGAATAACCAATCCCAACCTAGACTAGACAAAAGGTACGACACAAGGCATGGAGGCAAGGGCCATCTACTACAAGAACCTGAAACCCAGTCTGCAACAACGTGACCAAACTCGACAACCATCATGATAAAGATGACATCGACTAAAGGTAAATCATCATAGGGAAAAATCCATCACTAGCCTTGATCCAAACAACTTGCATGAGCATAGGCGCAAACATCTTTGAGAAATTAGGCCACTAGCCAAATGATGTTGGACCTACGCCACCCATTCCATAGAAGGGGGACCACGGGATGGATGCACAGACTGGAGGGAGCAGGAGGGCGCACACGAGTACTAGGGACAAATACAAGCACAACCTACAACCTATGAGGGCAGGGCAAAGACACACCCAACGAGTATCATGAAATGAACTGCCCTAGTGTCAGTTGTTGTGAGGTAAAACTCTAAGCACCCACAAACGACCAATGACCAGCCATCACACAACCATGACTAAACCCACCCACTAGCTGGACAGGAGTCGAACATAGGTGGATGTGCCAAATCCGGCTGAACCGCCGGCTAGATCAGGCTGATAACAACCAAGATCAACCTATTCCACGACCAAATAATGAACAAGATAGTTGCAGACATAGACATGTAGACTAGGCGCCATGCAAGCGACGATGATGATCCAGGGCGAGCCCGCCGCAGCTAACAACCACGTCAACTGGCGGTGGCAAACATGGAGGGATTGGGGGGGGGGGGGGCTTGGATTTGTGAGCAGCGTCAGGCCGATGGTTTTAAGTAGGTTGGAGTTAGGGCTAGCAACAATGAGACCGGGGATGAAAACGAGCAAGGGCGACCCCGCTGCCCTCATTAACCGTGTGTGCTTCCTGACGACGTCAGATGGTGGTGGCAAGGGAGTGGGTGACATGTGGAACTAGGGTTTGGGAGCGGCGTCGGGTAGAATGATTTTGGTGAACTTTTGATTTGGCCCCCGCCATTGAAGTTTCTGTAATCTTGACACTCTATTTCAGTCTCCTTAGTTAGGGAAACAACCAATTTTTTGCCTCCTCTTAATAAAAAACATATGTACAAGCTTATTACCTTGTGAAATGTGTTGTGCGATAATTGGGGACATCTTTCCAGCATATGAACTTCCTCCAACAAAGAAAGGATTTGACTGGTAGTGTGGGTGATCGATAAACCACTGCATCAACATGCATAAGATGGTAAGAAAGCCATTCAACTACAACAATAGTAAATAGAAAGATAAGTTTCACTTTGTTGAGAAATGTTACGGTGTGCAAAGTAGATGAGAAATCTCCAACATCACGATGACTGTCTAGATCAAGAGCATATGAGAAACCAGTACCCACTGGAGAATCCAACAAGATGATGCTTGCCACCTGAATATAGTACATGCTTATTGGACAAGAGATGTGGATATGAAAGTCTGGACTGTTAAGATTAAATAATATCTCACCTTGGACCATGAATCGGGATTATAGGCCAACTCTGGCAAACTACCATTATAAGGTGCAAGAACGAATTTCATTGGACCTGTGCTACCTCTTGAGCTTGCATTGGTTTTTCCCGTGAAGAGGAAAGGGTGATGCAGCAAAGTAGAGTAAATATTTCCCTCAGATTTGAGGACCAAGGTATGAATCTAGTAGGAGACAACACGCAAGCCACCGAATACCTGCACAAACAAATACCAACTTGCACCCAACGCGATAAAGGGGTTGTCAATCCCTTCACGGTTTGCAACGTGAGATATGATAGAGATGGATAAACGATAAAGTAATGTTTTTGGTATTTTTGATTTATGGAACGTGTCGTGGAATTGTCACGGCAGATGTCCTCATGAAAGGACTTAGTCGCAGGGCCATCGTACGGGTTACCTAGAGGGGTTAATGCGACACAAGACACGGGAATTATATCGTTCGCCCTTCGATGAAGGTAAAACCTACGCCCAGTTGTGGTGTGATTGATATGATTCGCGACTAGGAGCAATAGCTTTGCCTTGGCCTCGAATCTCTTGTCCCTAACTCGCCGCCGGTCGCCCCTTATATACACGGGTTAACGCCCGCCGGCTTCTGTAATACCAATCCGGCTCTTACAAGAGTCCGACTTGGTCTCTCCTTTCTTGTCTTACAATACAAGTTATAGCACTAGGGCGGTTTACATGTATGGATCTTAATTCCCTTCTGGGCTCCAGGCCTCCATATGGGCCTGGATCACGCATGAGGGTAAACCGGCCCCTCCGGGGCGGTTCACACTCCGTAACTGTATCCTCAACATTAGGCCCCAGATTGACTTGAACCGGTTCAGGTTAATCTTCTACGTCTTCAGGCAACCCTTGATCTTCCTTGTAAACCGCCATCTGCTTGAACCGCCGTGACATCATCCTCTGATCTTCGTGTCAGGGCCCCCTGACGTCATTTTGAATAAAAATCTAAACAAGAAGATTCCTTCATTAAGGCTATCCGGAAATCGAGGCGGCCATTGCACCTTCCGCCGCTTTTGGCTCCTCAATTTCGCGCCCATTGATTACTCCGGTCCCTTATAAATAGACCGGTCGGGCCATTCTCTTCTTCTCCTTCCTCTCTTCTTCTTCCTCGCGACCACCGACCTTGAAGCTCTCGCCGTCGCCTTCAACCTTCGACCGACGCTTCCGCCGGGCCGCTGCATCAACCGGATCTGACCAGAGTTTCAACGCTCCTCCGCGGTTCCCGTTCGTCAGGTAAGGTCATCTTTGAACCCTAGATCTCATTTGGAAACTCGGTTCGTCACATAGCTCATGAACATTCATGCCGACCCTTCATACCAGTTCCGCCATGGCCGTACGGCTTCGGTCGTACCGCCCCTCATATGCAAGCGGCTGCTTTAGCGTTTACCGATTCTAGGCACCTTCCCTTTGCTCAGATCTTTCACCTTAACATACCCGAACCTTCCTGCTGCTGTAGGAGGTCCGTATAGGTCGCAGAAATTTTCTTTTATTGAACCTGGTAGATCTAGATTATTTCCTTTTGCATGGGAAACCTGTTTCCGTCTACACTTAGCAATTTTTTCAGCACTACCTCCTCTCGCAGTTTAACCCGATATCTAATCCGACCCTCCATTAGTCCTTAGTTAAACCGGACGGTAAGCCGCTGCCGAACTGCCGGTTTAACAATATTCGTAACGCCTGACCTGTTCAACAGTGAACCGTTTTCTTCCTTTCTTTCGCAGCTTTAATCCTCCGGAATGGCTCCTCAATTTTCCGCTTGCAACTGGGTCCGGTCCAGAGTCACTGAAACGCAGCTCAACGGCTATGTCACCATTGGCGGTTTGGCTCCAAAAAATGTCCTCCATTGGCGTGTTCCGGAAGGCGAGTTTCCTCCCGAACCGCGAGCGGGAGAAGTAATCGTGTTCATGCATCACTTAGACCGGGGGTTCTGTCCGCCCGGTTCAAAATTTTTCCGGGATGTCCTTGCCAGCCTGCAGCTTCATCCTCGTGACATCGCCCAATTCGTGGTCGAATATATGCAACTTTCAAGTCTTCGTGAAGTCTATCTTCAAGAAGAACCATACGTGGAGTTGTTCCGGATTTTTCCATTTGAACCGCCGCACAGAGTTTTTCGACGGTCGAACACGGAGCTGGGCGGCGGTCAATCCGTAAGAGGAAGGAAGTCGATTTTCCACACGCCAAGCACCACAGCCATCCAAAGGAATGGAACCAAACCTGGTTCTACCGCGGAACACTGCCCTCGCTAACGAAAAACCCTTGCCGGGTTACCGTTCTCACCGCTCAAGAACTCTGCATCCGCTGCCTTCCCGCTTAACCGCCGGAACGGAAAAACTTCGCACCACAAATAATCAAGCTCCGGGCTCTAATGGCCAATGGCTTAACCGGCGTGGATCTTGTACGCTGTTGGGTCTCTTGGGGTATTTTGCCACTAAGCCGCCGCCCGGATTGATGCACGAGTACACGGCAGCCTCAAAGATCCTCAAAGGCGCCACGAGCTGCCTATAACTGAACAGAGGTCACCGAGATCGTCAAGAAGATGCTCGATGAGCCAATCTCCGTCGCAGCCTCACCGGGTTGGCTCCATTTTGTGCCACCAACAAACCGCCGGCGGTAAGTTCTACTCACCGCCTTTCAAGCTCTTAATACTCCGTTGATGCACGTTAATCCTTATTCCTTCTCGTGCCGACGGCTCATACGAAACGAACCAAACCGGTTCGGCGCGCCGTAAAGTCCAAGGCCACTAAGAAAACGGGCAAGAAGAAGACCGCCGAGTCCTCCGATCCGCGGAGGACGAAGAATCGAAGTTGAAGTAAAACGGCTTGCCGCTTTGTGCTTCTTCCTGCATATGCTTGGCCCTTTTACAATCTTTTTATCGACAATTTTCTTCCCAGATGATCTGAAGCCAGCCATGCCGACCTGTTGAGGTAATCTTACTTTCTTCCGAATCCGAACTTGCGCGGTTAAAAGAATTCGTCATACCGTCCGGAAAGTGAAAAATACCATTCCTGTGCTTACTTGAATCCAAATCTTAACTTGAAGACACAACAGTGAAGAGCGCCGTACAACCCAAGCACAATGGCCAACAGTTACCTCTGCTGGTTTACCAGACACACCTATCCGGAGCGCCGGCCGAGGTGACTTGCTCTCCGAAAAGCGTTATCCCTTAAAAGGTTTCTTCCGATGTCCTCTCAATCCGTCGACCAATTATCGGGCCTCTTCCAACTCGTCTGGCGGTTCATCCACCACACAACCGCCTCCGCTGAACATCGCCCGCAGGTATGTAATTCTGTTTGTCAATTCGACTCACCATCACCTTGGTCAATTTGTCTTGATCCGTTCGAATATTGCAGCACCAAGGCTCGCTTGAGCAAGAAGGCGAAAACTCTTGATCCTACCTTGGATGTTGATCCGAGAAAACCCCGAACAAACACACGAAAATCCACAAAGCCGCCAAGGAAAGCTACGCGAATTGTACAAAGACGACATCGCTGATCCGCCAGAGGTTGAACCGAGGTCCAAATGGAAACTTCCCAGCCTGCTCCATCAAACCTGTCTGGCGGCGGGTCGAATCGATGAACCGCCGAGCGAGCAAAACGACGGCAAGCCCAAACAAGACCGCCGAAAATGATGATGTTATTGTGACAGTAATCGGCTACATCTGCTCCTAGTCAACCGTCGCTTTAGCAAAGCACAAGCATCAAAGAAGGTTCCACTATTATGAGCAAGGACAAGGGAAGACTGATATGTCGGCTACGACAATTTCTCTCGCCTAAGAGCTTCATTCGGCTTCGAACCGCTTTACACAAGCCGCGATTTTGAAGCCGGTCTAGTAAACCGCATGAAGGACCGCTATGAGGTAATGAGCTGACCTTTCATTATTTTAACTGCATAGTAGCCCCAAGGGTCGGTTTAACTTTGTAAAGTTAAACCGGGACTTAAGGTGTGTCTCTTCATAGTAAATTGAGATCAACTAGCCATTAGCCCCCAAGTGCCAAGTTGAATACTTGTATTAAGCTTGGGACTTGTATAATAAACCCACTAACATGCTTCCTTTGTCATCGAATGAAATACACCAGCAAGCTGTGCAACTAAAGGACCTCCGAAGCAACTGAAACCCAAATAATGAAGCCACCAAAGCCAAGGATGAGCTAAAACTGCCACGACCACCATGGCACATTGAAGGAGTGGTACAACCGAAGCGGTCAATGGGACACCGAGAAGGCCGGTTTAGTAAAGCGGCGGAGGAAGCCGAGGCCCTTAAACCGTGATCAAGAACTGACGGACTCAAACGCCAAGTGCATGCCATGACTTCTGCCATCTTTGGTAAGCAAATTTATCTTGAATATGCCTGTGTTAATGCTTCCGCCGGTTTAACTTGAGCTGTCTAAACCTGGTGTAGGCAAACGATTGCTCATCAGGCTCGACATGCGGAAAAAGCTCAAGGCTTCGTACACTCTGATTGAGCAGCTATATACCGGCGCCCAGCCGGGTTATATGCGCCACTTCATATGACAACACGGCGCCGCCCCTGATCCGAGAAACGCTGGACCCGCTGTCCATGATTCGGGGCAGCTTGAAGAGATAAAGCGATCCGCAGCCGGTGGCACGCTATTGGCTCGACGCGTGCCAAAGCATGGATAGCGGATCTTGATCCGCCGACATAGCTAAAGGTTTTCCGGTGCTCAAGAGAATGGTGAAACCTTTGATAACAATGCGCTGAAACGGATTACCAAGGAAATCGTCCGTTGGCGAGTCAATCGCCGCTGAAGCCAACCCGAGGTTCACCGATCTTTTATGACGCCAACAACAAGCGGGTGGAGTTTGTCATCCCGAAGTGCAGAGCCTGATTCCCCAATCCGTAAGCACACTTACGCCCCGACGTTGATCCGCTGAACTGATAAGTGAAGAAGCTGTCTTCAGGCCTTAACCCGGATTGGTGGTCTACCAATGACTTCCGGCTTTGGGTGATGAAGAAGAAGAAGCTGAACCGACGCCAGCGCCGCCCTCCACCTCGCGCCAACCCGGTGAAGCAGCGAATCCGTCAAGCCGGTGACATATCCAAAGCCTCAAGGCATAACTCTGCAGAAACGCCGGGCCTCGAAAGGCTTTTGTAATAGGATAGCAAGTGTATTTCTTTGAACAATGCCGGTACAACTTTGGTCTCAGAACTTTGTATGCGGCGGCGCTAGATCCGCTGGCTTTTGTAGTGAATCCTGCCACATATTTTGCCTGCAATCACAAGTTCTTAAACCGCCATGGCGGTGTATACCTCAACCAGGCTGATACCAATATTTATATGAGAGAACCGAGGTATATGATCAAAATTATGTGATACTGAACATACCTGCCAAGCATCGGGCACACACGTGGGCTGTAGCCAATCCCAAAGCGGAGGTCTTATAAACCATCATCGTCAAAGGAGGGCAATCCTGTATAAGACCGGTTTATCGTGCAAACCGTGCGGGCATGATAAGCCCTGTTACTCCACAATGGGATGTTTTAACAAGAAATCAAACCGGAACAAAATCGCCCGACTTAAAAGCGTATCAACAACGTAAACCGCTTTCTGAAGGCCGACAAAAACCAAATGATAGGTATCAAAATCACATGAAAACAAAAGCAATGAGAAAAAACCGCTTTACAAGACAAGGCTGTACTGAGCCGGATCAGATGGTGTTACCATGGTCGGACAGGACCAAGCCCCCTATATGGCGTAGCGATGGTTCAAGTCAGCCAGGTCCCCAACTGAACTCGTGGCATGATGCCGATCAAGTGGCATTGCAATGGTTCGGGTTCGACCAAAGCCCCCAAGTGATTCTATGGCCTTAGGCCGACCAAGAGGCGTGACTGGTTCAGACATGACCATGTCCCCAAATGATCTGGTGGCTTTCGCCTGTCAAGAGGCATTGCATTGGTTCGGATACGACCAAGCCCCCAAATGACAAAAGTTTCTGAAAATAAGGCTAAGGGTTGAACCGGAGGCCGCTTCACAACAAGATCTCCATGTACCCAAACCGTCTTTTAGATGTAGAGCATACCCCGCTTTAGCCGAGGATCTGGTTTATTGCTTCTATTCATAATATATACAGTCTTGATATGTACATAAATGGAGCCAATGGCTCAAGTATAATAAGGTCGAAAATGAGCTATGTTCCATGGCCTGTTGGTCTCCTCCTCTGACGTGCGTGAGTCTTTTCGCTCTCGAACATCAATCGATAGTAGGACCCGTTGTATAGATTCTTCATCGACCACAAAAGGCCCCTCCCAAGGTGGGGATAGCTTGTGCATATCTTTCTGATCTTGAATGAGCCGCAACACCAAGTCTCCTTCCTGAAAGGTTCTGGTTTTAACCCGCCGGCTGTGATACCGACGAAGATCCTGCTGGTAAACCGCCGAGCGAGCTGCTGCCATATCACGCTCTTCATCCAGTCGATCCAAATCATCTTGCCGTGCCGCCTCACTACCTGCCTCAACATAAGCTGCTACTCGGGGCGAGTCATGACGGATATCACTGGGAAGAACCGCCTCCGCTCCATAGACCATAAAGAACGGCGATATCCATTGGATCGGTTGGGAGTAGTGTTTATACTCCATATCACGGATGGTAGCTCTTCCACCCAACAACCGGCGTCCTCTCTAAAGGGACCATAAGCCGGGTTTGATACCTTCAAAATTTCCTGATTAGCTCGTTCCGCTTGACCATTGGATTGTGGGTGAGCTACGAAGAAACATCAAGCGGATGTGCTCGCTCACAAAATTCCTTCATAGCTCCCTTGGATAAATTGGTGCCATTGTCCGTGATGATACTGTGTGGAAACCCAAACCGAAAATCACCCGCTTGATGAACTGAACCGCCGTGGCTGCATCACACTTGCTAACAGCTCGCCCGACCCACTTGGTAAACTTATCCACCGCCACCAACAGGTGGGTTTTCTTATCCTTGGACCTTTTGAAAGGTCCAACCATATCCAACCCCAAGTCACAAATGGCCAAGTAATTGAATCATCCTCAACTCTTGGGCCGCACATGAGCACGCTCGAAAAATTTTGGCAACCGTCACATCGTCGACCAAATCCTCCGTGATCAAGATGGGCGGTCAACCAATAGAAACCATGGCGAAATGCTTTGGCCACTGTGGACTTTGAACGGCGTGGTGACCACAATCCCTTCATGAATCTCTCGCAATATCTCACAACCCTCTTCAGGGACACACACGCTGAAACGCCTCGACACATCGCGACGGTGCAACTCGCCATTAACAATGGTCATAGACTTAGACCGCCGAACTATCTGCCGGGCCAACGCCTCATCCTCCGTAACTCGCCCGGTTCATGTATGCCAAATAAGGGAGCGCCCAATCCGGGATGATATGCAAGGCCGCCACCAAGTGAGCCTCCGGATCAGGATAGCCAAATCAACTTCATCAGAAGTTTAAGCGACGGTTTGTGCAGCACATCAAGAAAAACGCTAGGCGGGACCGTTTACGCTGGGAACCCAGCCGGCTCAAAGCATCGGCCGCCTCGTTCTTCCGACGATCCACATGGTCCACCGATACCCTTTAAAATGTCCGCAACAACATCCACTTCCCGACGATATGCAGCCATGAGTGGATCTTTTGAGTCCCAAGCACCGGATACTTGCTTTGGGCCACCAAGTCCGAAGTCACCAAAGCATTTAACCCGCTAAGATTCATTTCTTGGCCATCCGGAGACCATGGAGCAAAGCTTCATACTCAGCTGCATTGTTAGTACAAGGGAACATTAGACGGAGAACATAACAGAACTTGTCACCTCGTGGGGAAGTTAATACGACTCCAGCCCCCGAGCCCTCCAACTGCTGGACCCATCAAAATGGATGGTCCAATAGGTGTGATCCGGCTTCTCCGGTGCTTGCAACTCCGTCCAATCATTAATGAAATCCACAAGTGCTCGAGACTTTATGGCCGTCTGGGCACATACTTTAAACCGTATGCCCAAGCTCTATAGCCCACTTAGCAATCCGCCATTGCTTCCGGTTCAAGATGATATCGCCTAAAGGAGCCGAGCTGACCACCGTGATGGGGTGCCCTTGGAAATATTGCTTGACTTCCTTGCCATAAAAACTCCATATACCAGTTTACGCCAATGTGGATACCTTTGTTTTGATTCGATGAGAACCTCGCTGATGTAGTAAATCGGCGGCTGAACCGGATACTCCTTCCTCGCCTCCTTGCGCTCCACCACAATGGCTACACTCACCGCCTCGCATTAGCAAGCAACATATAACAGAGCGGCTCCTCGTCCATAGGGGCAGCAAGAACAAGCGGGTTGGCTAACCGCCGCTTTAGATCCTCCAAAGCCTCATCGCACTGAGCTCCAAATGAATTGATCCGCCTTCCTCAAAGATTCGGTATAAAGGGATAGCCTTCTCCTAGGCGATCGATAAACCGCTTAGCGCAGCAATCCGCCTGCCAAACGTTGAAC
This sequence comes from Aegilops longissima, assembly GCA_021605205.1. Taxonomy (NCBI): domain Eukaryota; kingdom Viridiplantae; phylum Streptophyta; class Magnoliopsida; order Poales; family Poaceae; genus Aegilops; species Aegilops longissima. Next base: position 476,095,902 of record CM038680.1, on the reverse strand, counting down.
ATCATTGATGCACTTTGGCTTAGCTAAGGAGGTGATAGCTGTAATCTTCTCCGGATTAGCCTCAATCCCCGGTTCGACACGAGAAAACCCAACAATTTTCCTGCGGAACACCAAGACGACTTGGCCGGGTTGAGCATCATCTTGTACACCCGCAAGTTGTCAAAGGTTTCCTTTAAGTCCTCAATCAATGTCTCCTTCTGCCTTGATTTCACCACGATATCATCCACATAGGCGTGCACATTACGGCCGATCTGTTCATGCAAACAATTTCATGCATAACGCCGATAAGTTGCTTGGGCACTCTTGAGCCCAAAAGGCATGGACACATAGCGTAAGGCTCCAAAAGGTGATAAACGCCGTCTTCTCCTGGTCTTTAACCGCCATCTTAATCTGATGATAACCAGAATACGCGCCCGTAAAGCTCAAACGCCACAACCCGCCGCTGCATCAATGATCCGGTCAATGCGGGAGGGCGAAGGATCCGCCGGACAAGCTTTGTTAAGATCTGTGTAATCCACGCTTTACGCGCCAAGTGCCATTTTTCTTAAGGACCAACACGGATTAGCAAGCCACTGGGTGAAAGACTTCAACGATAAACCCTGCCGCCAAATGTCTAGCGACTTCTTCTCCGATGGCCTTGCGCCTTTCCTCGTTAAACCGCGAAGAAACTGTTTTACCGGTTTGTATTTCGGTCCACATTAAGAGTGTGCTCAGCGAGTTCCCTCGGTACACCTGGCATGTCAGAAGGTTTCCATGCAAAAATGTCCCGATTCTCACGGATGAACTCGATGAGCGCGCCTTCCTATTTAGGATCCAGGTTGGCACTGATGGTGAACTGCTTGGATGACTCGCCGGGCACAAAATCAACAAGCTTCGCCTCACCGCCGATTTGAACTTCAAGTCCGGATCATGCTCAGAGTTGGCTTCTTCAAAGGGTCATATCTGCCGGATCAACATTATCCTTATAATACTTTAACTCCTCCGTGGCACAAACCGACTCACAGAAGTCGCATCACCTTCCTCGCACTCCAGAGCGATCCGCGGCTCCCATGAACCGTTATTGTTCCTTTGTGACCCGCATTTTCAGCTGTATGTAAACATAACAGGCCGTGCCATGAATTTAGCATAAGCCGCCGCCCAAAGAGGGCGTGGTAAGGGCTTTGAATTTTCACCACCTCAAATGTCAACGCTTCGCTCAAGGCCATGCTCGTCTCCAAAGGTTACCTCCAGAGCTATTTTACCGACCGGTATGCCGACTTACGTGCACCACTCCGTGAAACACTGCACCGATGGCCCGAGATGCCTATCGTTAACCCCATTCGCCGGAAAGTTTCAGAGTACTGTGATGTTGATGCTGCTTCCTCCATCCATAAGAACCTTGGTAAACTTGTACCCGCCACCGGGTGCCACCACCAGGGTTAATCGACCGGATTGTAAACCCGGGAGGATGGTCCTCTCGCCCACACAATCGGCTGCTCGGACCAGCGCAGTAATGCGGGCGCAGCCGTTCAACAACACCGACCGCCCGCCTCTGAAGTTTCCGGTCTCGCCGGTCCAAGCTGGTGGTAAAGACGTGGTATCGACCGCCATTCAATTGCTTTGGATTGCTCGATAACCCGATCGCTGCTGTTGTTGATTGTAGCCCCTTGGTTCTCGACTGCTCGATTACTTTGATTATTCGATTACCTTGCCCGTCCGGATTACCGCCAATCCGGCCCGAATTCTCCGCCAGAATCCGGAGCGGACCTCGAACCGCCACCGACCCTTGATCATACCGAAGGAGTTGGAGTTCTTAAACTCCTGCATAATATAACAATCCTTCCAAAGGTGGTTCGCGGCACCTCCTTCGTCCGTGCTTCGGACAAGGTTGATTTAATATGAAGTTCAAACGATCCGGATTGTGACCACCCCGGTTTGATCGCTTACCCCGCGCCGCTGACCCTTGTCTCTGGCTGGTGTTGGCCACAAAGCCCATGTTGCCGTCGCTTTACGCTTGTGCCCTCCATTGCTCGCCGATCGATGCTGCCTGGCTCCTGGAATTGCCGCTCGCTTTTCCCTTCCCACTTCATCATTCTCCGATTCAGATCCTTGGTACTATCGTAATCAGCGTATTTTACCAAAACGCCCATTAGAGTGCCCATGTCATGACAAAACGCTTCATGCGACTCCAGCTTCAGTTTCAATGGCTCGAACCGCAATTGGCTTCCAAGGTCATGATCGCGGAACCAGGGATGATCCGTCTCAAGAATGTAAACTTCCGAGACACGGCGCACCCAATGGGTTGTAGACTCTCCGTCCGCTGGACGCAAGCCGCCAGATCTACCACCGACATGGGCTGTTTACAGTGTCTTTGAAATTTTGATAAACCGGTTCTCAACTGTGTCCACGAGTTGATAGAGTCGGGCGGCAAGTTTTTCAACCAAGTTCGGCAGTACCTTCCAAAGATCATTGTGAAGTACTTTGCACATGCTGCTTCATCCACGTCCAGCATCTCCATGGCCATCTCGTAGCTTTCTATCCATGCCTCTGGAGCCAAGTCGGCGGTATAATTCGGCACCTTGCGTGGCCCCTTGAAGTCCTTGGGCAAACGCACGTTGCGTAAAGCAGGGACGAGGCAAGGTACCCCCCAAGAGCCGGACGTGACCCCCGGTTCGCAGATGGTTGGTCGAACCGGCGCGGGCGGATGATCCTCCGCTTGTGCTGCTAACTCGGCCTCCCCACGCGTTCCCCGCGCGCGTCCACTACCACCGAGCATCTTCAAAGCCGCTTTGCCGGATTGTTGCCGCTGGGCGGTCCACGTTGCGCATTGCTCGACACGGCCGGTTCATCGACGCGTCGGCCTGTAGCTCCGACTTGGCGGGGGTGGAATGGATCCGATCTCGACCGCACGAGTACGCTTCTTGCTGAGCCAAGGCCGCCCCGAGGAGCTCCTTGACCCGGCGCGTCTCCACCGCTGTGGTGAATCGCCGATTGAATTGCCTCTAACCGCGCCGCAGCCGCCACGAGGTTATCCATCGGGTTGGAGTAATGACCGGAGGTGTTCTGACGGTCCGGGGCGCGCCGGTATGATGGCGAGGTAGATCGATCATCCGGCTGAACCGTGCGGCTGTCCTGTGTGCTTCCGCCGGTTTACCAATGGCGGCGGATTATGGTCCTCCCTCGGGTATTGAAAAGCTCCTTCCTCAAAAACGGAAGGTAAACGGGACCTGTACTTCCTTTTCATGACTTCCGTGACGCGCTCGTCCAGCTCGAGCCTATAAGTCTGCAGATCCAAAGCGCCTGCTCGCTGCCATCCTTTCGTCCGCTGCTGCCAAGTCCGCTTAGCATTAGTGATCTGTTCCTCACCTTTGCAATCTCCGCGCGTGAAAGTCCCGATCCGCGGATTAGCCTCCGCCAGAGCACAGCTAACGCGCCGAAAAGCTCGACAAAACTTGAGCGGCGGCGATTGTGGCCTCCTTCCCGCTGCCAAGACTGCTGTTGAACCGGCGATCAGGGCGCCATGTCGAAGAGTGAAGCACCGCCTCGGTACCGCCATGAAGATCCCAACCCGTTGGGTAGATCGAAGGGTCCGGAATGCTCTCCCATCGGAACTACCCCGATCCGCCTTCCCGTAGCTGGTATAGAGACTCGCCCACCGGATGATTCGCCCCGAGTAGACCACAGCCGTCACCCGACGCTGATCCGTCCTCGTAGCCTCCGTGAACGACTCCCACGAAAAACATGCCTGTCCGCCGGTTTAGCCAGGGCGGACTCTTCTTCGATCACGAGCCGCCTCGACGAGGTCGGTGCCGACGTCCGCCCAGCTCGACTCGCCAATCTTGCCGATGAACACGTATACCGCCAAAGGGGACCCGTATCCATACTCAATCGAGCTGGCCTCGGGCCCCAAATCCGCATCGTCGATGTAGAGTTTGCCGCGACGACTTTTAGTCATCCGCCCATCAGATAGCCTTCGAGTCCCTCGAACTTGCCCTCTAAGATCATCGAACCATCGTAGGCGACGCCCCACGGTGGGCGCCAACCGTCGTGGAATTGTCACGCAGATGTCCTCATGAAAGGACTTAGTCGCAGGGCCATCGTGACGGGTTACCTAGAGGGGTTAATGCGGACACAAGACACGGAATTATCTGGTTCGCCCCTTCGATGAAGGTAAAACCTACGCCCCGTTGTGGTGTGATTGATATGATTCGCGACTAGGAGCAATAGCTTTGCCTTGGCCTCAATCTCTTGTCCCTAACTCGCCGCCGGTCGCCCCTTATATACACGGGTTAACGCCTGGTCAAGCTTATAGAATACCAATCCGCTCTTACAAGAGTCCGCTTGGTCTCTCCTTTCTTGTCTTACAATACAAGTTATAGCACTAGGGCGGTTTACATGTATGGATCTTAATTCTTTCGGGCTCCAGGCCTCCATATGGGCCTGGATCACGCATGAGGGTAAACCGGCCCCTCCGGGGCGGTTCACACTCCGTAACTGTATCCTCAACAGAACGGAAAGTAAAAGATTGCAAAGGAAGTAAATAAGAAACTTATATGATGGAAAATAGACCCGGGGGCCATAGATTTCACTAGAGGCTTCTTTCAAGATAGAAATTATTACGGTGGGTAAACAAATTACTGCCGAGCAATTGATAGAAAAGCGCAAAGTTATGATGATATCTAAGGCAATGATCATGAACATAGGCATCATGTCCTTGTCAAGTAGACTGAAACGATTCTGCATCTACTACTATTACTCCACACATCAATCGCTATCCAACATGCATCTAGAGTATTAAGTTCATAAAGAACGGAGTAACGCCTTAAGCAAGATGACATGATGTAGAGGAATTTGTTGGAAATATGCCCTAGAGGCAATAATAAATTAGTTATTATTATATTTCCTTGTTCATGATAATCGTTTATTATCCATGCTATAATTGTATTGATAGGAAACTCAGATACATGTGTGGGTACATAGACAACACCATGTCCCTAGTAAGCCTCTAGTTGACTAGCTCGTTGATCAATAGATGGTTACAGCTTTCGACCATGGACATTGGATGTCGTTGATAACGGGATCACATCATTAGGAGAATGATGTGATGGGCAAGACCCAATCCTAAGCCTAGCACAAAGATCGTAGTTCGTATGCTAAAGCTTTTCTAATGTCAAGTATCATTTCCTTAGACCATGAGATTGTGCAACTCCGGATACCGTAGGAATGCTTTGGGTGTACCAAACGTCACAACGAATCGGGTGGCTATAAAGGTGCACTACAGGTATCTCCGAAAGTGTCTGCTATGCGTTGGTACGAATCGAGACTGGATTTGTCACTCCGTGACGGAGAGCTATCTCTGGGCCCACTCGGTAGGACATCGTCATAATGTGCACAATGTGATCAAAGAGTTGATCGCGGGATGATGTGTTACGGAACGAGTAAAGAGACTTGCCGGTAACGAGATTGAACAAGGTATCGGGATACCGACGATCGAATCTCGGGCAAGTACAATACCGCTAGACAAAGGGAATTGTATACGGGATCGATTGAGTCCTTGACATCGTGGTTCATCCGATGAGATCATCGTGGAACATGTGGGAGCCAACATGGATATCCAGATCCCGCTGTTGGTTATTGACCGGAGAACGTCTCGGTCATGTCTACATGTCTCCCGAACCCGTAGGGTCTACACACTTAAGGTTCGATGATGCTAGGGTTATAAAGGAAGTTTGTATGTGGTTACGGAATGTTGTTCGGAGTCGCGGATGAGATCCCGGACGTCACGAGGAGTTCCGGAATGGTCCGGAGGTAAAGATTTATATATGGGAAGTCCTGTTTTGGTCACCGGAAAAGTTTCGGGTTTTATCCGTAACGCACTGGGACCACCAGGAGGGTCCGGGTCCACCAAGTGGGGCCACCATCCCCGGAGGGCAGCATGGGCCAAGTGTGGGAGGGGACCAGCCCCTGGTGGGCTGGTGCGCCCCCCACAAGGGCCCAAGGCGCCTAGGGTTTGGGGAGGGGGCGCCCCACCTTGCTTGGGGGGCAAGTTTCCCCTCTCCCCCTTGGCCGCCCCCTAGATGGGATCTAGGGCTGGCCGCCGCCCCTAGGGGTGGAAACCTAGGTGGGGGCGCAGCCCCCTCTCCCCCTATATATAGTGGAGGCATAGGAGCAGCCCAACACACGAAGTTCTTCTCCTGTTGGCGCAGCCCTACCTCTCTTTCTCCTCATATCTCGCGGTGCTTGGCGAAGCCCTGCTGGATCACCACGCTCCTCCACCACCACCACGCCGTTGTGCTGCTGCTGGATGGAGTCTTCCCAACCTCTCCTCTCTCCTTGCTAGATCAAGGCATGGGAGACGCCACCGGCTGTACGTGTGTTGAACGCGGAGGTGCCGTCCGCTCGGCACTAGGATCTCCGGTGATTTGGATCATGACGAGTACGACTCCTTCAACCCCGTTCTCTTGAACGCTTCCGCTTAGAGATCTACAAGGGTATGTAGATGCACTCTCCTTCCCCTCTTTGCTAGTTTCTCCATAGATAGATCTTGATGACACGTAGGAAAATTTTGAATTTCTGCTACGTTCCCCAACAGTGGCATCATGAGCTAGGTCTATTGCGTAGATTCTTTGCACGAGTAGAACACAAAGTAGTTGTGGGCGTTGATTTTGTTCAATATGCTTACCGTTACTAGTCCAATCTTGTTTCGACGGTATTGTGGGATGAAGCGGCCCGGACCGACCTTGCACGTACACTTACGTGAGACAGTTCCACCGATCGACATGCACTTGGTGCATAAGGTGGCTAGCGGGTGCCGCTCTCCCACTTTAGTTGGAACGGATTCGACGAAAAGGGTCCTTATGAAGGGTAAATAGCAATTGGCATATCACGCTGTGGTTTTGCGAGGTAAGAAACGTTTTGCTAGAAACCCATAGCAGCCACGTAAAACATGCAAACAACAATTAGAGGACGCCTAACTTGTTTTTGCAGGTATGCTATGTGATGTGATATGGCCAAGAAGAATGTGATGAATGATATGTGATGTATGAGATTGATCATGTTCTTGTAATAGGAATCACGACTTGCATGTCGATGAGTATGACAACCGGCAGGAGCCATAGGAGTTGTCTTTATTTATTGTATGACCTGCGTGTCACTGAACAACGCCATGTAATTACTTTACTTTATTGCTAACCGGTAGCCATAGTAGTAGAAGTAATAAGTTGGCGAGACAAATTCGTGAAGACACGATGATGGAGATCATGATGATGGAGATCATGGTGTCATGCCGGTGACGATGATGATCATGGAGCCCCGAAGATGGAGATCAAAAGGAGCAAAATGATATTGGCCATATCATGTCACTATTTGATTGCATGTGATGTTTATCATATTTATGCATCTTATTTGCTTAGAACGACGGTAGTAAATAAGATGATCCCTCATTAAAATTTCAAGAAAGTGTTCCCCTAACGTGCACCGCTATGTAAAGTTCGTCATTTTGAAGCACCACGTGATGATCGGGTGTGATAGATTCTTACGTTCACATACAACGGGTGTAAGCCAGATTTACACACGCAAAACACTTAGGTTAACTTGACGAGCCTAGCATGTACAGACATGGCCTCAGAACACAAGAGACCAAAAGGTTGAGCATGAGTTGTATGGAGGATATGATCAACATGAAGATGTTCACCGATGATGACTAGTCCGTCTCACGTGATGATCAGACACGGCCTAGTTGAATCGGATCATGTAATCACTTAGATGACTAGAGGGATGTCTATCTGAGTGGGAGTTCATAAGATGAACTTAATTATCCTGAACATAGTCAAAAGCCCTTTGCAAATTATGTCGCAAGCTCGCGCTTTAGTTCCACTATTTAGATATGTTCCTAGAGAAAATATAGTTGAAAGTTGATGAGAGCGATTATGCGGATGTAAGAAAGCTTATGTCCTGAATGCACCGCCGCAGTGTGCTGAACCCCAAACGTCGTGCGTGGATGTTGCGAACATCGGACATACACGCTTTTGATAACTATGTGATAGTTCGGTTAAACGGTTTAGAGTTGAGGCACCAAAGACGTTTTGAAACGTCATGAACATATGAGATGTTTCAAGGGCTGAAATTGGGATTTCAGGCTCATGCCCACGTCAAGAGGTATAAGACCTCCGACGATTTTCTTAGCCTGTAAACTAAGGGAGAAAAGCTCAATCGTTGAGCTTGTGCTCAGATTGTCTGAGTGCAACAATCACTTGAATCGAGTGGGAGTTGATCTTCCAGAGATAGTGACGTTTCTCCAAAGTCATTGCCACCAAGCTGCTTGAGCTTTTTGATGAACTATAACAAATCAGGGATTGATTTTGAATCACTTGAGATATTCGCGATGTTTGACACCGCGATAGTAGGAATCAAGAAGGAGCATCAATTGTTGATGGTTGGTGAAACCACTAGTTTCAAGAAGGGTCAGGGCAAGAAGGGATACTTCATGAAACAGCAAATCAGCTGCTGCTCTAGTGAAGAAACCCAAGGTTAAACCCAAACCCGAGACTAAGTGCTTCTGCAATGAGGGAACGGACACTGAAGCACAACTACCCTAGATACTTGGTAGATGAGAAGGCTGGCAAGGTCGATAGAAGTATATTGGATATACATTATGTTAATGTGTACTTTACTAGTACTCCTAGTAGCACCAGGGTATTAGATACCGGTTCGGTTGCTAAGTGTTAGTAACACGAAATAAAGGCTACGGAATAAACGGAGACTAGCTAAAGGTGAGTGACGATATGTGTTGAAGTGTTTCCAAGTTTGATGTGATCAAACATCGCACGCTCCCTCTACCATCAAGATTAGTATTAAACCAGAATAATTGTCAGTTGGTGTTTGCGTTGAGCATAGACATGATTGGATTATGTCTATCGCAATACGGTTATTCATTTAAGGAGAATAATGGTTACTCTATTTATTTGAATAATACCTTCAATGGTCTTGCACCTAAAGGAATGGTTTATTGAATCTCGATCACAATGATACACATTTTCATGCCAAAAGATATAAGATAGTAATGATAGTACCACTTACTTGTGGCACTGCCATGTAAGTCATATTGGTATAAAACGCATGAAGAAGCTCCATGTTGATGGATCTTCGGACTCACTCGTTTTTGAAAAGTTTGAGACATGCGAACCATGTCTATTGGTGTATACGCATGAAGAAACTCCATGCAGATGGATCATTTGGACTCCCTTGATTTTGAATCACTTGATATATGCAAATCATACCACATGGGCAAGATGACTGAAAAGCCTCGTTTTCAGTAAGATGAAACAAGATAGCCACTTGTTGGAAATAACACATTTTGATGTGTGCAGTCCAATGAGTGCCGAGGCATGCAGTGAATATCATTATGTTCTTACTTCACAGATGATTCGAGTAGATGTTGAGTATATTTACTTGATGAAACACAAGTCTGAATTATTGAATGGTTCAAGTAATTTCAGAGTAAAGTTGAAGATCATTGTGACAAGAGGATAAAATGTCTATGATATGATTATAAAGATGAGTATCTGAGTTACGAGCTTTGGCACGCAATTAAGACATTGTGGAAATTGTTTCACAATTAATACCGCCTGGAACACCATAGTTTGATGGTGTGTCCGAACATCATAGTTGCACCCTATTGGATATGGTGCGTACCATGATGTCTCTTATCGAATTACCACTATCGTTTATGGGTTAGGCATTAGAGACAACCACATTCACTTTAAATAGGGCACCACGTAATTCCGTTGAGATGACACCGTATGAACTATGGTTTAGAGAAACCTAAGCTGTCATTTCTTAAAGGTTTGGGGCTGCGATGCTTATGTGAAAAGGTTTCAGGTTGATAAGCTCGAACCCAAAGCGGATAAAATACATCTTCATAGGACACCCAAAACAGTTGGGTATACCTCCTAATTCAGATCCGAAAGCAATAGGGATTGTTTCTTGAATCGGGTCCTTTCTCGAGGAAAAGTTTCTCTCGAAAAGTTGAGTGGGAGGATGGTGGAGACTTGATATGGTTATTGAACCGTCACTACAACTAGTGTGTAGCAGGGCACAGGAAGTTGTTCCTGTGGCACCTACACCAATTGAACTAGAAGCTTATGATAGTGATCATGAAACTTCGAATCAAGTCACTACCGTACCTCGTAGGGTGACAAGGATGTGTACTGCTTCAGAGTGGTACAGTAATCCTGTCTTGAAGGTCATGTTGCTAGACAACAATGAACCTGCGAGCTATGGAGAAGCAATGGTGGGCCCAAATTCCGACAAATGGTTAGAAGCCATGAAATCCGAGATAGGATCCATGTATCAGAACAAAGCATGGACTTTGGTGGACTTGCCCGATGATCGGCAAGCCATTGAGATAAATGGATCTTTAAGAAGAAGACGGACGTGGACGGTGATGTCACCGTCTATGAAGCTCGACTTGTGGCGAAGAGTTTTTCACAAAGTTCAAGGAGTTGACTACGATGAGATTTTCTCATCCGTAGCGATGCTTAAGTCCGTCGGAATCATGTTAGCAATTACTGCATGATTGATGAAATCTTTCAGATAGGATGTCAAAACATTGTTTCCTCGACGTTATACTTGAGGAAAGGTTGTATGTGATACAACCAGAAGGTTTTGTCAATCCTGAAATATGCTAACAAGTATGCAAAGCTCCAGCAATCCTTCTAAGGACTGGAGTAAGCATCTCGGAGTTGGAATGTACGCTTTGATGAGATGATCAAAGATTTTGGGTTTATACAAAGTTTGTGAGAAACTTGTATTTCCAAAGAAGTGAGTGGGAGCACTATAGAATTTCTAATAAGTATATGCGAATGACATATTGTTGATCGGAAATGATGTAGAATTTCTAGAAAGCATATAGGGTTATTTGAAAAGTGTTTTTCAATAGAAAACCTGAATTAAGCTGCTTGAACATTGAGCATCAAGATCTATGAGGATAGATAAAAAACGCTAAATGGTACTTTCAAATGAGCACATACCTTGACATGATCTTGAAGGTGTTCAAGATGGATCACCAAAGAAGGAGTTCTTGCCTGAGTTGTAAGGTATGAAGTTAAGAGTTAAAGCTCGACCACGGCAGAAGAGAGAGAAAGGGCGAAGGTCGCCCCTATGCTTCGACATAGGCTCAGAGTATGCTATCTTTGTGTACCGTGACTGGAAGTGTGCCTTGCCATGAGTCTGGCAAGGGGGTACAAGAGTGATCCAGGAATGGATCATTGGACAGCGGTCAAAATTGTCCTTGGAGTAAATAAGGACATGTTTCTCGATTATGGAGGTGATAAAGAGTTCGGCGTAAAGGGTTATGTCGATGCAAGCTTTAACACCTATCCGAGTGACTCTGAGTAGCAAACCGGATATGTATAGTGGAGCAACCATTTGGAATAGCTCCAAGTGGAGCGTGGAAGCAGCATTTACAATATGACATAGAGATTTGCGAAGTACATAGGATCTGAATGTTGCAGACCCGTTGACTAAAACCTCTCTCACAAGCAAAACATGATCAAACCCCAGAACTCATCGAGTCTTAATCACATGATGATGTGAACTAGTTTAGTGACACTAGTAAACTCTTGGATGTTGGTCACATGGAGATGTGACCTATGAGTGTTGATCACATAGCGATGTGAACTAGATTATTGACTCTAGTTCAAGTGGGAGACTGTTGGAAATATGCCCTAGAGGCAATAATAAATTAGTTATTATTATATTTCCTTGTTCATGATAATCGTTTATTATCCATGCTATAATTGTATTGATAGGAAACTCAGATACATGTGTGGGTACATAGACAACACCATGTCCCTAGTAAGCCTCTAGTTGACTAGCCCGTTGATCAATAGATGGTTACGGTTTCCTGACCATGGACATTGGATGTCCTTGATAACGGGATCACATCATTAGGAGAATGATGTGATGGGCAAGACCCAATCCTAAGCCTAGCACAAAGATCGTAGTTCGTATGCTAAAGCTTTTCTAATGTCAAGTATCATTTCCTTAGACCATGAGATTGTGCAACTCCCGGATACCGTAGGAATCCTTTGGGTGTACCAAACGTCACAACGTAACTGGGTGGCTATAAAGGTGCACTACAGGTATCTCCGAAAGTGTCTGTTGGGTTGGCACGAATCGAGACTGGGATTTGTCACTCCGTGTGACGGAGAGCTATCTCTGGGCCCACTCGGTAGGACATCGTCATAATGTGCACAATGTGATCAAAGAGTTGATCACGGGATTATGTGTTACGGAACGAGTAAAGAGACTTGCCGGTAACGAGATTGAACAAGGTATCGGGATACCGACGATCGAATCTCGGGCAAGTACAATACCGTTAGACAAAGGGAATTGTATACGGGATCGATTGAGTCCTTGACATCGTGGTTCATCCGATGAGATCATCGTGGAACATGTGGGAGCCAACATGGGTATCCAGATCCCGCTGTTGGTTATTGACCGGAGAACGTCTCGGTCATGTCTACATGTCTCCGAACCCGTAGGGTCTACACACTTAAGGTTCGATGACGCTAGGGTTATAAAGGAAGTTTGTATGTGGTTACCGAATGTTGTTCGGAGTCCCGGATGAGATCCCGGACGTCACGAGGAGTTCCGGAATGGTCCGGAGGTAAAGATTTATATATGGGAAGTCCTGTTTTGGTCACCGGAAAAGTTCCGGGTTTTATCGGTAACGTACCGGGACCACCGGGAGGGTCCTGGGGGTCCACCAAGTGGGGCCACCATCCCCGGAGGGCAGCATTGTCCAAGTGTGGGAGGGGACCAGCCACAGTTGGGCTGGTGCGCCCCCCCCACAAGGGCCCAAGGCGCCTAGGGTTTGGGGAGGGGGCGCCCCACCTTGCTTGGGGGGCAAGTTTCCCCCTCTCCCCCCCTTGGCCGCCCCCCTAGATGGATCTAGGGCTGGCCGCCGCCCCTAGGGGGTGGAAACCTAGGTGGGGGCGCAGCCCCCTCTCCCCCTATATATAGTGGAGGCATAGGAGCAGCCCAACACATGAAGTTCTTCTCCTGTTGGCGCAGCCCTACCTCTCTTTCTCCTCATATCTCGCGGTGCTTGGCGAAGCCCTGCTGGATCACCACGCTCCTCCACCACCACCACGCCGTTGTGCTGCTGCTGGATGGAGTCTTCCCCAACCTCTCCCTCTCTCCTTGCTGGATCAAGGCATGGGATACGTCACCGGGCTGTACGTGTGTTGAACGCGGAGGTGCCGTCCGCTCGGCACTAGGATCTCCGGTGATTTGGATCATGACGAGTACGACTCCTTCAACCCCGTTCTCTTGAACGCTTCCGCTTAGCGATCTACAATGGTATGTAGATGCACTCTCCTTCCCCTCGTTGCTAGTTTCTCCATAGATAGATCTTGGTGACACGTAGGAAAATTTTGAATTTCTGCTACGTTCCCCAACAGAATTAACTCAAGCAATATGATGAAACCCCATCTTTTTATCCTCGATGGCAACAATACAATACGTGTCGGTTCCCCTTCTGTCACTAGGATCGAGCACCACAAGATTGAACCCAAAGCTAAGCACTTCTCCCATTGCAATAAAAACCAAACTAGGTGACCAAACCAAATTGATAGTTTGAAGAGACTTGCAGAGATATCAAATCATGCATATAAGAATTTAGAGAAGATTCAAATAATATTCATAGATAAATTGATCATAAATCCACAATTCACCGGATCTCGGCAAACACACCGCAAACAGTATTACATGGAATAGGTCTCCAAGAACATCGAGGAGAACTTTGTATTGAGAATCAAAGAGAGAGAGAGAGAGAGAGAGAGAGAGAGAGAGAGAGAAGAAGAAGCCATCTAGCTACTAGCTATGGACCCGTAGGTCTATGGTAAACTACTCACACTTCATCGGATAGGCAATGGTGTTGATGTAGAAGCCCTCCATGATCGAATCCCCCTCCAGCAGGACACCGAAAAAAGCCTCTAGATGGGATCTGATGGGTACAGAAGGTTGCGGCGGTGGACAAATGGGTTCGTGGCTCCCCCGGATGTTTTTGGGGGTATTTGAGAATATATAGGAGGAAGATCTAGGTCCGGGGGTCACCGAGGGGCCCACAAGGTCGGGGGGCGCGCCCTACCCCCTGGGCGCGCCCTCCACCCTTGTGGCCGACTCGTGGCTCTTCTGACTTGCACTCAAAGTCTCCTGGGTGTCTTATGGTCCAAGAAAAATCTTCGGGAAAGTTTTATTCCATTTGGTATTCCTTTTCTGCGGAACTCTGAAACAAGGAAAAAATATTGACTGGCACTGGGCTCTAGGTTAATAGGTTAGTCCCAAAAATCATATAAAATAGCATATTAATGCATATAAAACATCCAAAACAGATAATATAACAGCATGGAACAATAAAAAATTATACATACGTTGGAGATGTATCAAGCATCCCAAGCTTAATTCCTGCTCGTCCTCGAGTAGGTAAATGATAAAAACAAAATTTTTGATGTGGAATGCTACCTAACATATTTATCCATGTAATTCTCTTTATTTTGGCATGAATGTTCAGATCCATAAGACTCAAAACAAAAGTTTAATATTGACATAAAAACAATAATACTTCAAGCATACTAGCAAAATATTTATGTCTTCTCAAAATAACATGGCCAAAGAAAGCTTATCCCTACAAAATTATATAGTCTGGCTATGCGCCATCTTCATCACACAAAATATTCAAATCATGCACAACCCCGATGACAAGCCAAGCAATTGTTTCATACTTTTGATGTTCTCAAACCTTTTCAACTTTCACGCAATACATGAGCGTGAGCCATGGACATAGCACTATAGGTGGAATAGACGGTGATTGTGGAGAAGACAAAAAGAAGGAGATAGTCTCACATGAACTAGGCGTATCAACCGACTATGGAGATTCCCATTAATAGATATCAATGTGAGTGAGTAGCGATTTCCATGCAACGGATGCACTAGAGCTATAAGTTTATGAAAAGCTCAAAAAGAAAACTAAGTGGGTGTGCATCCAACTTGCTTGCTCATGAAGACCTAGGGCGTTTTGAGGAAGCCCATCATTGGAATATACAAGCCAAGTTATATAATGAAAAATTCGCACTAGCATATCAAAGTGATATCATAGGAGACTCTCTACCATGAAGATCATGGTGCTACTTTGAAGCACAAATTTTGGTTGTGTGTTCAGTCATCTAGAGCGGAGGGTAAAAATGCCTTCCACTATTGCATGTGCACCTGCATCAGGAAATGCATGCTTACTAACTTCATTTATTGTCAGGCATGACATAACACATCTGTTGTTATGCTACACTCTCATGATATAATACCAAGTCCTCTGTTTATTCATTTAATTGTATGCCACAACAAAATGCCTAGTTGGCATGTATGATACTTACTATGATATCCCCACTACGGAAGGTCTTATCTTACCCAATAGTTTGCTAGGGATTCACGCCCATGTTATATTACAAAGAGGTATTTTAAGAGCAGTCCTAGTGCTCCACGTGTATTATATCTAAAGCTTGTCATGTAGGCAATCTCAGGGGTGTCAGGGAATTTAGCCCCTCGATCAATCAAACACACACGATCTCGTGGACTCGAAGAACACACACGCATCACTACAAGAAATATGTCAACTTGTGACCTTGACTATTGGTCACTGAAAGGTCATTGTTTTTCATTTGTGACCTTTTTTTGACCAAAAACAGAAGGTCAAAAGCTGGGGGTCGTTAACTGACTATAGCGACCTTTCTTCTGGAATGGTCGAAGACGTTTATGACCAAAACAAAAGGTCGTGGAACCCATGACCTTTTGTTTTGGTCACTGGCTGTCTGCCCAGGCCACGTCAGATCCGACGTGGCAATCTGACGTGGCAAAATTGTGACGAATTGAAAAGGTCGTTACTTAGAATGAGCCCGGTCCAATTCTGTCTTTTACATGGGCCGAGCCCATTAATTCAGCCTTTTTAGTCATCATTTTTTGTCATTCTGGTCGGCTACATGGGCCTGGCCTAATATTTCAGCCTTTTTGTTTTTGGGCCATGGCCTTCTTTCTTAATACTCAGTTTTTCTTTTTTAAAGGAGTCCACTAGTCAAATTGGGCCACAGTTGTCAGGTTCTGATCAATGGGTCCTAGATGTCAGAGTCATATTCTTCTTATTTCAATTTAAAAGTAAATAAATAACCAGTATTTAAATTGGAACAGACCACATAATACTTCAAATAATATCAGCTCATTTCAGTACAGAGATCTTAGAAGGT
Source organism: Aegilops longissima (assembly GCA_021605205.1). Lineage (NCBI taxonomy): Eukaryota > Viridiplantae > Streptophyta > Magnoliopsida > Poales > Poaceae > Aegilops > Aegilops longissima. The sequence goes on along the minus strand of CM038680.1, from coordinate 476,079,625 downwards.
CGTTTGAAGATGAGACCACATAATACTTCTTAGTTGTACAAATAACACGTGATACAAGCACTTAGCATATACTTTACATGCTCTAGAAGTGTAATAACAGTTACAAGCTCTACAAGTGTAATACAAGATAGCCATCGAACTCTACAAGTGTTATGTTCTTGACATTGAGCTCCTTCAATAGCGATCACAAACTAGGCACCTGCTCTGTCATGAATCAGTGAGAAAAGAATTAGAAAATGAAGCCAAATATACTATGAATTGGCCATTAAAAAAAGGACAGATGCCAATATATAGTATGAATTGACCATTCAAAAAAGGATAGTTATTTAGAATGACAACATAAATTCAGCTAGTACCATGCCTTTTGTTCTCCAGCTACTTAAAATGAGGTACTCATTCATACAAGAAAACAGAGACAAATATGCATTGCGCAAGTGCAGATCATGCAAAAGACTTCGCTGCAACACATTGTGCCTAAAACAAAATACCATTCTACTACTGGCAAGATCTAACAATACTAGTCAGCAGAAGCATACTAACATCACAAAAGTAGGAGAGTATAAAGTGATGATCTAGATTGAGTTACCATCGGTGAGGAGGTCGATTATCTCCATGGTGTGCTTGATGATGAATACGGCCATGATCTTCTTGCCATTGCATCCATGCACTCAATTATGGGGGTACCAATGCATCCAAGTAGAACAAAATCACCACATTAACCCACAGCTTCAAGTACAAGCTAACTATATATCAAGTGGCAATGAAAATAAGTTGAGAAAAACACTGGAAATAATTATATCATGTCATGCAAAGTTCAAGCCGAACAAACATATGCATGCCAAGGTGAAATATTACCAAGAAAGCACTCATCAGGTAGCAGTGCATACAAAATCGATGTTTTAGTAGTAGCAAATACTCCCTGTTAGCAGTAGTAAAAACTCATGCGTACCAAATTCAAAGATTTTTGTTATAACTAATGTAAGTATGGAACAATAGTTAACAACTCAAGTCGAAAAGGTAGGAGTGTATCTCTAAGAGACACAAACTGACATCGATCAAAGATAATAATAGAGCATAAAAATAGGTAGGTACATTGACTTCTTTAAAGACAATAAGAAGGACCAACAGATTCACATGTTACATCGGCATGAAGTTACAATGGCAGATGCCAGTGTGAAATGGATATGGCACAAAAACTATGCTCATAAATATTCCATGTAATCGTATGAGCAATACTATTTCATGCTAATGTATGAGCATACAAGATGCAATAAAGAGAGCTCATATAGTTCACTAAGCACACACTAACAAGCTAAGATAACCTCTTATATTGATATCATCGTTGCCTACCGATGCTGAAAAATATTCCATGTAATGTTTAAACTAGACACAAATCTAGGGAGGAATCAAACAGTGGAATCAGATACAAATTAAGCAAAGATAAATTATATTACACTTATAACAACCAAGCTGATTATGGATTGTCCATGTTGAAAAACAAATGTGGAGCACTTAATACAAATAACTACAGAAACACAGACAGATGGCTTTTCCAAGAGCCCACACGTCATAATCACAGTATATGCTAAAAGATAAAGGACATGTGCTAGCAAAGGAATATCAAACTGTTGTCATAACTACTCCAGTTTTGGTCCTAATCTGTATATACAACACGCAGCAGTGACCATGGAGTAGCAAGGCAGGCCGATCACCAAGCAGAGCAAAGTGCGGAGTAAATTAAGGGATAGACTACAGCTAAATTCCAAAGCGCTAGGCCCAAATTCTACAATAAGTCTGAAGTATAGTGATATAATACATTGTAGCAAGCCAACTGGAAGACTTCAGTTTGAACAATACAGCAATCAATTCAGCAGTAAGATCATACAACTACAACAAAGCAGGGCACGATTCAGTTATAATCTGATTCAGTTATAATTAGCGTGCCTCCTTTATCCCTATTAATCTCTCGAGGAGGAGGGAGGGGCAGTGGGATAGGCATCATGATGGTTGAGATTGACCCCCGTAAATAATATAAGATCATTTTTCCTGCAAATATAGAATGACAAACATTGTTACATTTTACCAAAAGAATGCCATTTATCTATGCCATGACGTAAATCTATGCGACTAAGATACTACCATTACTAAATTCTGCCATAAAATCAAAATCAAATTGTATTGAACAGCCGCATAGAATTCAGTTTGGAGCCCAATCCTGAGTAGGGCCGTAAGAATCATAAGACAATTTCGACAGCGAAGTGGTTCACTAAATACTAGTATTAGAGTATCCAGTACAAGCATATGTTAGATGCATAGTTTGTTTATCTCATACAGCAGTGCAATTTGCAACGTAGATTATGAGTGGTAAGACAAATTGGTACCGAATCGAAAGCAATCAAGCAGTTCGAAGCAAAGCAAAAGGAATCCTTGTAAAATAGTCCAGCATCCATTAAAAGCCTTCTTCAGATGCCTCTCGAGCAGCAGAAAGCAGTTCTAGAGCACCTATGCTAATGCTGCCCCTATACTTGATTTAACTCTTCTTGGTTCATACTTTTAGGAGTACTAAATTTACATAATGCAGGTCAGTTCAATAGAAAAAACGTGAAGCAAATATCATCTTCAGTTGAGCAACAGGCTGTACCACTTACAAAGATGAGCAGACTAGACAAGAAAACAAAGTGAGGAAAGGTCAAATTAGTTGCTTTAACTCTTAGACTAGTTCGTAATAAATTGACATAATGCGGGACAAGACAACTCATCGTCAACATTAAAAATGTGAAGTAAACATCGTCTTGCAGTTCAACGATGTACTTGCGATTCTGAGATGAGCAACAATAGGCGATAAAAAACGGCGAGCAAGAGGCAAAATCAGTTGCCATCTCACACCAAAAGATGGACAAAATAAGTCGCATATCACAGCAAAAGGCAAATTAGCCGCGCAAGGGACGAAATAGAAACCGTGTGTATGCAAAAATTACAAGAAACAGTGCATTCATTCATTATAAGCATTTCCCCAAAAGCTTGGTACAGATCGAGGCAAGGAGCAGGACGAGATGGACGGACAGATGGATACCTCAGCAGCGTCGTGGCGATTTGACCTCGGGGAGGTGGGCGAGCCGGCGGGACCTCCTCGGTGGTGACGGGACGGGGTCGCGCGTGGATGATCTGCGCCGCTTGTGCTTCGCCAGCGAAAACAAGAAAGGGAAATGCTCGACACGGCAGCGAGCGACCGATTCGGCGAACAGACGATCGGAGCAGAAATAGAAGGCGGCAAGGAGGAGGTACCATGGGGAAGGGGTCTTGGGGCGAGGGTGGCGACGGCGGCGGAGAGGTGGCGCAGGTTGAGCGCCTCCATCTTGCGCTTGTTCTCCTCCACCGTCCTCTCCCGCTCCGCCTCGTACGCCGGCATCCCCTTCTTCTCGATCGCCATCGCCGCCGCGCGCGCCTCGTTCCCGGAGCAGCAGCAGCAACAGCAAGTGGTGGTGGGATTTGGTTTCTTGGAGGCCGAGGCTGGATCGCGTTGGATCTCCCTCCCTCGCGTGGGGGTGGCGGAGGTGGGCGGCGGCTGGTGGATCTGAATCACGCGTAAAAGTGGAGGGAGGAGGAGGGAATTGGCTCATGAGATTTGGTTGCGAGGGGGCATTTCGGACAGGAGGGGTGGTGGAAGGAGGATGGCGGAGCTGGGGCGATGAGGAGGTCGTCGGGGTGGGGATGGGGAGGCGGCGCACGGGTTGGGATGGCAGAGAGGGAGGTCGGGAGAGGGAGATCTGGGAGGAGGTGGCGGCGGCGAGGAGCTGAGGGAGGAGAGGTAGACGGGTGTGGGTTAGGGTTTGGGCTGCGGATGGATGGCTGGATGGAGAGGTGGAGAGTTGGACGGATGGATGGGCGGCCTTGTCATCGATCCGTGTGATAATAGGGCACATATAATTGTGTTTTTTCTTTTGTTTTTCTTCTAATTTTACACATGAAAAAAATCAAAAAAATGATCTCACATTGTGCACAAGTTTGTATCTTGAATGACAAACAATGTTGACTAAAGAATTTTTCATGTTCTTTGCATGGAAAATTCATTTTCCATTTTCCGAGTGCCCGAAATGAGGTTTTTTGTGAAGAACCTACCAAATAATTATTAAAAAATTGGACCAAATCATTTTTCTAAAATACTAGGCCATATTTAATGCACAATTTACCAAATGGTTGGGTGTAAAAAGTTTTGATCCACCTCTGGTGAAAAACACAAATTCCCGCCAATTCAGTTGGAAGCGGGTCAAATTTGAACTGTAGCTGCCTCATAGTTTGCTCTTTATTTTTTCCAAAAATCATTTCTAGGTACATAAGTATCTTTTTAATCATAGAAACATCAAAAAATTTCCAAGATTCAACCACTAGCTAGGAACGGTCAAGCCCGCCGTTTTGACTGCATTTTGAAACGGGCATAAAAAATTCAAAAAAAATCAAAAAATTGGAAAACCTTCGCATTGTGTCATTATATGTGACCAAGTTTCCAGGAAAAATAATAAACTTGTAATACGCAAATTATTTTAAAAAGGTGTTCTAAAAAATGAGCTATTATGCGTGGAGATTCATGGCTTTCAAGCCAAATGATCAATCTTATGGCCACATTCATGGCATAGTTTGTTCAAATGATCTCATATTGTGCACAAGGGTGCATATTGGAATGGCAAACAATGTTGCCTAAGGAAGTTTTCATTTTCTTTGGACGAAAAAACCATTTTTCATTTTCCGAGTGCCCAAAAGGAGGTTTTTTTGTGAAGGACCTCCCAAATAATTGTTGCAAAATTGGACCTAATCAATTTTCTAAAATACTAGGGCATATTTAATGCACAATTGACAAAATGGTTGGGTGCAAAAAGTTTTGATCCACCTCTCGTGAAAAAGACAAATTTCCACCGATTCAGTTGGAAGCGGGTCAAATTTGAACTGCAGCTGCCTCATAGTTTGCTATTTATTTTTTCCAAAAATCATTTCTAGTTACATAAGTACCTATTTAATCATAAATACATGGTTTGGTGGCGATACGTCGAGGTTTGGGCAAAGGGCCGAGGGCCCCAACTCTAGAGCGTGTAAATCATGCCTTGGCGTGGTCACCGCGTGACCGTGGCGCTGACATGTGTTCAGGCGGCCTAGGTATGTCTAGTGGGTTGGGCACTCCCGGTAGGTGCTAGGAAGAAAATCACAACATAAGATTCTCATGAGGAGACCGATCGATGCTCAAACATGAATAAGCAGCCAAGTGTTTGATTTATGTACGGAAATGCACATGGCTAATGGGCGTGAGTTTTGGTGAGGATGATCAGTTACTAAGAAGACCGTCTTCACAAATTTTCAGCTCAAAGGAGGAGCCTATGTGGTACTTGCTTTGCAAACTACCACACTGGACATAAATACGAATGTTGAAGCTCGGCTCAAAATAATGAATGGATTGAGCTGGCATTTGGTGGAGGATGGTTATTTGGGCATAGAAAAGCACTGTAGAAAATGGATACTATTTGGACATGCCAAAGTGGTACTTCCTTCACAAACTGTTGTTCTGAACATAATAGGAAAATGAATATTTTTGAATTATTTTTGAACTAGGCAAGGAAGGTTTTTCATATTTGTGAAGATATGACCAAAAGAATTTATGAGATTTTTTGGGAATTTTTGAATGATAGAAATATAGGTTGCTTCACAACCTAGGGCAAAACTGCCACATGGACATGACACATAGGCAAAACTGATGAGGTGGCGCCTAGTCATAGCAACCCACCACAATTTACAAGGCTATGACCATCTATATTGGTCGTTAACAACTAGAAATAAGGCAGCGGACTAGCGCTGTTTGCTTTATGACCTTTTCGTAAGGAAATTACGACCTTCGACCAAAATGGTCGCAATGGTTTAGGGTTTGGAGCCCCTCGAACAGCTTTTGACCAATTGGTCTGAAATGGTCATAGATCTATGACCAATTCTTCCAGGGTCACTGACAGAAGGTCACTAGTTGACATATTTCTTGTAGTGCATGCGAACACACAGGAGGTTTTGGCGACACGCACTTTGCGTCTTTTCTGTTTCCTCTTTCCTTGTTCTCTTAGGTAGCACCTACAACAGATCGTGGCCTATTCCATCGCTAAGTTTCCGCTCGATCCTATTTGCCTGTGCCATCCCACGGAAGATCGCTCGGAAGCTGACCAGGACAACTACGACTCAAACTAATCATGTGCATGCACATACACACGTGACATGCCCTATTTTATTCGCAACAAGCAAACTATAAATTGGAAATCTAAGGCACACGCAACGCCCTACAACGTGGACTCTTACATACCCAACATATACAACATGACAGATAAACTAGGAAACAACAAAGCAGTGAGATTAATCATAACATTCTCTCCCTTAAGCTCGTTGCCCATCATCCAGCGCCTTCATCCCAATCTTCTCCTTCATCTCCTGAAACTTTAGTCTCCCAAAAGACTTTGTGAGGATGTCAGCCAACTGGTCCTCAGTTCTCACATGCTCAACATTGATCTTGCCGGATTCAACACAATACCGTATGAAATGATAGCGAAGATCTATGTGTTTACTTCTATCATGGTGGACATGATTCTTACTCAACGAGATCGCAGATTGGTTGTCCACCTTGAGCACAACTTGAACTGAATCTTCGCCAAGTAAATCAATAAGTAAATGCCCCAGCCATATGCCATGACATGCTGCGGATGCTGTTGCGATATACTCAGCTTCACATGAGGAGATGGCCACAATTTTTTGCTTATGTGACACCCAGCTGATTAGGTTTGAACCAATGTAGAAGATGTCACCCGAGGTATTCTTTTTGTCATTGGTGTCATCCGCATGATCACTATCACTGAACCCAACAAACTTCATCTGGTTCCTCTCCTCTTTCTTATAGAAACACCCATGATTCAGAGTGCCTCGCACATACCTCAAAATATGTCTTACCGCTGTCATGTGTTCTTCAGACGGCTCCTCCATGAATCGGCTGACATACCCAACGGCATAACATATATTCGGACGAGTGTGCACCAGGTATCTCAAGCTTACCACTATGCTTTGATAGGAAGTTGAATCAACTAGTGGAGAGTCACTTACTTTCCTCAATTTCAGTCGTTGCTCCATAGGGGTTTGAGTTGCTTTGCAATCTCCCATGCCACACTTGTCCAGAATTTTTGCGGCATAAGTTGATTGACACAACGAGATGCCTTGTCGGGTTTGCTTCACTTCAATTCCAAGATAGTAACTGAGTAGGCCCAAGTCACTCATGCCGAACATATTCTTCATCTGGTTCTTGAAGTTTTCTATCTCTGTTGTGTTGTCCCCGGTGATGATCAAGTCATCCACGTACACTCCCACGAGCAGACTTGCACAATCCTTCTTCCTCTTGTACACAGCATGCGCATATGGACATTTTTCAAAACCCAAATCTGCCAATGTCTTGTCCAATTTAGCATTTTGTGCCTGGGGTGCTTGATGCAGACCATACAATGCCTTGTTAAGCTTCAGAACTTTGCTTTCACTTCCTTTCTTGACAAAACTAGAAGGTTTCTCAACATATACGGTCTCTTCCAAATCTCCATTTAGAAAGGCTGACTTCACATCCATATGATGAACTTCCCATCCTCTCTGAGCTGCCAAGGCCACAAGCAAACGCACAGTCTCAATGCGAGCTACCGGCGCAAACACTTCATCAAAGTCAATACCTTGTCGCTGAACATATCCTTTCGCAACAAGTCATGCTTTGTGCTTCACCACAACACCTCCAGAGTCCTTCTTCACTTTATAGACCCACTTCAATCCAGTGGCCTTGTGCCCCTTTGGCAAATCAGTCAACACCCAGTGCCATTTTCCTCAATGGAGTTCATCTCCTCCTGCATAGCCTGCTGCCAACTGCTCTCTTTCTTCGGCACATGAAAATTTGCAGGTTCCTCCATTGCGAGCAAAAACAAGTTTGAGTACTGCGTCTCTACCTCATCGGTCTCATCATACAACTCCTCAAGCAAGCGTTTTCCTTGTGGCCCAATCGGTGTACTCCATGATGAAGTAGACCTTGCTGTTGCAGGCGTTCTAGGAGTCACAGCTGGGTGGGGTGTTGCTGTAGGAATGGGTGCCGTGGCAGGCGTTCTGGGGGTCTGAGACACTGCCGTGGCAACATTTTCTTCTGCAGTGGTAGCAGTTCTGGATGGCGTAGGAGTTGCTGCACCTGTTGGTTCTCCGCTGACCGCTGCTGGCTATGCAACTTCAAATACGAAGCTGGGAGTGATGTACTGCTCCTGGGACTCACCATGGCCCCACTCCCATTTCATTTCTTCCTCGAACACGACATCTCGAGTGATGTGCAGCTTCTTTCCAACCGGATCATACATCCTATATGCCTTGGATGTGAAGGAAATATGCCCTAGAGGCAATAATAAATTTGTTATTTTATATTTCCTTATATCATGATAAATGTTTGTTATTCATGCTAGAATTGTATTAATCGGAAACTTGATACATGTGTGGATACATAGATAAACACTGTGTCCCTAGTAAGCCTCTACTAGACTAGCTCGTTAATCAAAGATGGTTAAGTTTCCTAACCATAGACATGTGTTGTCATTTGATGAATAGGATCACATCATTAGGAGAATGATGTGATCGACAAGACCCATCCGTTAGAGCATCTCCAGCCGTTCGCCCCCCAGGACACCGAAAAAGCGTCGTCTGGGGCCGAACCAATGTATCTTTTAGGCATGGGGGCGATTGTGTTCCCAGTCGCCGCCCCCAAATCGGCACAAACAGGGAACAAAGTCGGTGATTCGATTCAAATTTGCACAAAAACGGCATAAACTCGACGATTTCATTCAGATTTGTACAAAAAGAACAGAGCACAACTACGCCTAGCCTAGCCTAGCCTACTACGCCGCTGCCGCCGCCCGTCGGAGCCCGCTGCCGCCTTCTACATGCCTAGAAGCCTGTAGAAATGGGTGTAGTCGCTGCCGCCGCCGTCGTTGTCATCATCATCATCCCGTGCCCCGCCGGAGCCGCCGCCATCCCTGCTGCACCCCTGGCCAGGGTCGTCGACACACGGTGGGGCGCTGGACGGCCCGGCCTTGTCCTCGTCTTCGCTGTCGAGGACGATGACGCCGCCCACCTCACGTCTGCGGCGCCGGGCCTGGAACTCCTTCTATGATCGGCACAGGCGGCACACCTGCTCGCGAAGGTAGTCCTCCTTCGCCCATTTTAGGGTGGCCTCGTCGTCGGGGGCCACCATGCTGACGTGCTCCAGCTGCAGGCCTGACTCAGGCTTCGGTCGGACCAGGCGGAGGGAGCGCGGGGAGGGGCGGCCACCCTCATTGATGACGAGGGTGCCGTTGCGGGTGCGGCGCCCGAGCGACGTCTCTTGCGGCTCCGGCTTGACGAGGCAGAGTGCCAGCGAGCCGGAGGAGAGGGAGCTGGAGCCCGACGACGAAGACGTCCCCTGCTCCATTCGCCGCGGCGTCCAGGAGCTACCGGGGTGGCGAGAGAAGGACGACTGCGGCGGGTACTCGAGGCGCGACATGTTGCCGGTCTCGATGTGGTCGAAGACGACCTCGAGCGTGCGGCCTGGCACGCCCGACCACTCGCTGTGCCCGTCGGTGTTGAGGCTGCCACGGGGGATGACGCCGTTGGTGGAGGCGATCTGTTCTTCGCGGCGGCGTACCTTGGCTCGTTCTGCTGCTCCGGCGGTAGGGACAAGCGGATGCGGGCGATCTCGGCCCGCCATGTCACCCCTTCGGGCACCGGCGGCACAGGTACGCTGCCGGCGCTCAACCTCCACGCCCCTGGCACACGCATGTCTGGGGGCGCCGGATACTCGGCCTCGTAGAGGAGGCGCGCCTCCGGCTCTTGGAGATGGCGGTGGCCGAAGCCATTCGCCGCCGCGCCATCGCTGGGGAACCTCTCAGCCATTTGCCCGTCGGTCAGACGGGGGCGGTGTGCTGCTCTGTGTGGTGATGCAAGGCGTGGTGTGGAAGCTGTGGCGCTCACCAGCGGGGATGGGCTTTAATAGCCATGACCGGGCGGCGAGAGGCCTGCATGCCGGGCGATGCGTGGCGGGAGCGGGCGGGACTCGCGTCGGTGGCGCTCTCACTGCGCCGCCCGTGCGACATCAATGGAGGCTGACCGACGCGGCAGCGCGACAGCCTTGGCCAGCCTCGCATTGATTCCTACGGGAACCGAGGCGATGAAGACGACGAAGCGGTGTCTTGCTGATGCGGTGGGCCCATCCCCGTTCACACAAAAATCGGTTTCCCCGGCGCCCCCAGGTGTCCCCAGCGCGTGGGGTTCAGCCTGGGTCTGCCGGCGCCAGTTTCGGCCCAAACCGGCGAAAAACAGGCTCTTGGGGCGCGACTGGGCCAATTTTTGGGCACCGGCGCGAAAAAATCGCCCGGGGGCGTGTTGGGGGCGCGGCTGGAGATGCTCTTAGCTTAGCATGTTGATCGTTCAGTTTTATTGCTATTGATTTCTTCATGTCATATACACATTCCTTTGACTATGAGATTATGCAACTCCTCGATACCGGAGGAATACCTTGTGCGCTATCAAACGTCACAACATAACTGGGTGATTATAAAGATGCTCTATAGGTATCTCCGAAGGTGTTTGTTGGGTTGGCATAGATCGAGATTAGGATTTGTCACTCCGAGTATCGGAGAGGTATCTATGGGCCATCTCGGTAATGCATATCATGATAAGCCTTGCAAGCAATGTGACTAAAGAGTTAGTTGCGGGATGATGCATTACGGAATGAGTAAATAGACTTGTCGGTAACGAGATTGAACTAGGTTTGAAGATACCGACGATCGAATATCGGGCAAGTAACATACCGATGACAAAGAGAATAACGTATGATGTCATTACAGTTTGACCGATAAAGATCTTCATAGAATATATAGGAACCAATATGAGCATCCAGGTTCCGCTATTGGTTATTGAACGGAGAGGAGTCTCGGCCATGTCTACATAGTTCTCGAACCCGTAGGGTCCGCACGCTTAACGTTCGATGACGATTTTGCATTATATGAGTTATGTGATTTGGTGACCGAATGTTGTTTGGAGTCCCGGATGAAATCATGGACATGACGAGGAGTCTCAAAATGGTCGAGAGGTAAAGATTCATAAATAAGACGATAGTATTCGGACACCGGAAGTGTTCTGGGGGTACCGGGTACGTATCGGGTCACCGGAAGGGGTTCCGGGCAACCCCCAGCAAGCTATATGAGCCTAATGGGCCAAGAGGAGAAACACACCAGCCACAAATGGGCTGGTGCGCCCCCCATATGGGCTGGCCAAATAGGAGAAGGAAACGGGAAGAAGGAAAGGAAAAGGGGGATAGGACTCCCCCTTCCCCCTCTTCGCTTCCTACTCCAAATAGGAATAGGAAAAGGGGGAGGCCGAATTGGGATGTCACATCCCCAGTTCAGGCCTTGCTTGTTTTTGCTTTAGCATCCATGCATCATGTTTAAATTTTATGAAAATTGAAATGGGGATTGCCTAAACCCTAGCATTAAAAGAATTCAATAGGTTCAACTAAAATTATTTTTCAGTGAATCCAAATGGCTTTAGGAAATGTTCATCATTTCTGGAAAAATGCTTTAAACCATAACCAGAGGTGCTGCACATTTTTCATGACATATTTGGGCTCTGGATTAAATCATACTCTATTTGCATTTGGGCATTTGAATACTATAAAATATTTTAAATGCTCAAATAATCCCAAACTGAAATGTTTACTGTAGCATATATTTCCAACAGTGGTCATGAGCAGTTGCATGAATTTTGGCATTGATTTAGTATTTTTAATAAAGCCACAAAGCTTCAGGCAAATAGAAAACAGAAACAAAAATTAAAATAGAGACAGAGTGTTACCTGTCACAGCGGCCCGGTGCATGGCCAAAGCCTTATTGGCCCAGCCAAAAAGCGCCCCATCGTCTTCAACCTCCCGCCAAGAGGCGGGAGGCGTGTGTCGTCGTGGCGTGGGCACGTGCCAGCCACCTCCTCCTCCCAGCCTGCTCGATCCTCCTCGACGCCTGAGACGCCATGCACCCCTGGCCCCTCTCACTCTCACCGTGCCTCTCCCTCCTCTGGCTCTCTCCCTCACACCACCCGAACGCGCCCGCCGCCGCCGACGTGCACCACCGCGGCCACGGCCATCCCCGAGCCACCCCGAAGCTACCTCGAGCTCCGCCACCTCGCTCCCTACCTCCCCACCGAGCCACGGACCGGAAGGGCCCAGGCGCCGCCCGATGCTTTTCTCCTCCTCGGCCGCGGAGATCCGCCTCGGCGCCCGACTTCTGGTGCTTCCCGAGCACGCCGAGGCCATCCTCGTGCATCCGCCGGAGCCATCGACCATCCTCCCCTCTCCGTTCTCTCGCCACTCGTCGAAGTCGCCGCACCAAGCACACCTTTCGCGCCGCCGCCGAGCTCGCCGCCGACATGGCTCGCCACGCAACGCCCTCGCTCGTCTGTCCATCGACTCGCCGCATCTCGTAGGGCCCGTAGATGCCTCGCGCGCGCCGACTCGTCCGCCGTAGCCTCGATCCCGAGCTCATTCGAGCCCGGCGACCACCAAGGTCGTCGCCGCGCCAACTCCGCCACCCCAGCCTCCGCCACCACCACGGTTAGATGCGGATGAGCGTCCGCATCCCGTAGCTGAGTTTCGCGCGCCAAACGGCGCTCTGTAGGCGAATCCCGCAGTGCACCACCGCGCCTGGATCCGCCGACGGCTAAACGCCGGCGACCGCTGACCCGTTAACCGGCGTGGTTTGACCCCACTGCCTGGTTTGACTTTTCCCCTCTCTCTCACTGACTTGCGGGCCCCGCCCGACTAATTACTCTAGTTAGCACTAATTAACTAGTTAGGCTAGTTACTACAGTCACTGACTAGTGGGCCCTGCCCAGTTAGTTAGGGCTAACTAACTTAGTTAGTTGACTGGGTCACTGACCAGTGGGCCCCACTGGTCAGGTTTGACCTGGACCTGGCCGTTGACTCGCTGACGTCACGCTGGCGTCAGGCTGACGCAGTTAATTCTTTCTGGATTTAAATTTAGATCAGGAAATTCCAGAAAATAACCAAAACTTCCAAAATTCATAGGAAATCAACCGTAACTCCAAATCAAATAAATTATATATGAAAAATGATCAGAAAAATATGAAGAATCTGTTTATGCCATGATCAAGCACGATTGAACAAGTTAACCTCACTGAATAGGATGAATCATGATTAGGGCAATTTATGAACTAGCATTTGGAGTTGGAGTTTAACCTTGTTTGAACTCCACTTCAATTAACTTGGCTTACTGCTGCATTAGGTCAATTCAGTTCCTTAACATGACATGTCATTCATTTGTTTGTGCATTGCATTGATTGTGTTTCTTCTTGTTTGTCGGTGGTTGTTCCCTCTCGATAGACGTGGTTTCGACGATGAGATCGATGACACTATTGAAGAACTATATAATCTTCAGAAGTGTCAGGCAAGCAAAACCCCCTTATTCATTCCGATACAATCCCACTCTCTCGCTCCTGCTCTATTTTACTGCATTAGGACAACAACGACTCATGTGTTACTTGCTGTGGTAGCTGAACCCCTTTATCCTCTGCATGACCTGTCATTCCACAGTAATTAGATGAAACCCACTAGCATGAGTAGGAGTTGTTTGAGCCCTGATGTGCCTACTCATTCATGCTTGTTTGTCATGCCTGCTATTGCTTAGAGTTGTGTCAGGTCTGATTCATTGGGAATGAATTGGAAAATGGTGAACATGTCCCTCTCGTGTGTGAGCTAAGTGTGTGAACACGATTTGGTAAAGGTAGCGGTGAGAGGCCATGTAGGAGTACATGGTGGGTTGTCTCATTGCAGCCGTCCTTAGGAACTGAGTTCTGTGTTTGTGATCCATGAACAGCTACTACCACACATTGGGTTCGGTAACTCGACCCTCTCGACTTATTAATCAACATGATCTCTGTCCGGGAGTTGCAACTAGTTTCGGTGTTTGTAGGTAGTGTTAGTAGTCTACCAAGTGGCACCGATGCAGGTGGGCTTGGGACAGACTAGGCACCTGTGGCACGGTGTACCAAGTGGCACCCGGTTGGTGGGCTTGGGAACCCTGCTCACATCGCTTGGGGCCGTGGCGACACCCGCCGGATCTCCTTGCGGATGGAACCCGAATAGGTAATAAACCTGGACTAGAGACTAGTGTGGTTAGTCGGTCGTGGCCGACTCCCTCGCCCGCTTCCGCTTGAAGGTTGCCGAGGTACATGACGATGTCTGAGGCGATAAGTGGCGAGAGCGTGTGTGAAGAAGTACACCCTGCGGGGTTATCATTATCTATTCGAATAGCCGGATTCCTCGGATATGGAAACTTGGACCCTTGCATAGTTCATAGACAAGTGAAAGTGGATACTCTAAAACTCGCAAGATAGCGTGAGTGCTATGGATGGCGTTCTCGTAGGTAGACGGGAGCGGATCCATAGTGGTGTATTGATATGGTGAATATGTGGACTCGTGTGCGCCACCTCAAAAGAGTTACTTGCAGTCGTAGTTCAGGATAGCCACCGAGTCAAAGCTGGCTTGCTGCAGTTAAACTCCACCACCCCCTTTTGATAATGATGCATATGTAGTTAGATCTGATGTAAGTCTTGCTGAGTACATTTGTACTCACGTTTGCCTATTTCATGTTTTGCGAGAGACGTCGGTCTCGCTAGTAGTTCCGCTTGGACTTGACGTTTAGCTTGTTACCTCAGCTACGATCTTGTGCCCTCGGCAGATCTGGTAGATAGTCGCTTCTCAGCCCTTTTCATTTGTAGATGTCGTACTCAGACATGTTAAGCTTCCGCTTGTGCTTTGACTTGTATGTTTCGAGTGTTGGGTCATGAGACCCATGTTTGTAATATCTCGCTCCTCGGAGCCTAATGAATAAATATTTGAGTCGAGAGTTATGTTGTGATGCCATGTTGTATTTACACATATTGAGCATATTGTGTGTATGTTTGAAATGCTTGGTATGTGTGGGATCCGACAATCTAGTTGTTTATCCTTGGCAGCCTCTCATATGGGGAAATGTAGTCTAGTGCTTCTGAGCGATAGTAGTCCGCTATAGCCCGGTTCACCGAGTCCCTGCTAGCCCAACACTACTGCTCTGGACACTTGATGGCCGGCATGTGTTTCACTTCGTTCTCGTGGTTCTGTCCTTCGGGAAATGTCACGCGGTGACATCCGAGTCTGCCTAGCTGCTACAGCCGGGTTACCGGAGTCCTGTTAGCCAGTGCTATAGCCGGATTCATACGTTGATGACCGACATGCTCGATGTGATTCATGTATGCCTGTCCCCATGGGTTAGTGCCGCTTTGGGTTCACGACTAGCCATGTCGGCCCGGGTTCTCTGTCATATGGATGCTAGCGACACTATCATATACGTGAGCCAAAAGACGCAAATGGTCCCGGGCCATGGTAAGGCGACACCCGTGGGAATACCGTGCGTGAGGCCGCAAAGTGATATGAGGTGTTACCGGCTAGATCGATGTGACTTGGAATCGGGGTCCTGACAGCTTTGGTATCGAGCCCGATCGTCAGAGGATTACCAAGCCAAACTGGTCGAAGTTGTGTCTAGAAATGCTTTAGTTATGTAAGGGAATTGATTGTGGAAGGGAACGTAAGGCTCTTTTTACTCCTTATACCTCATGGCCCTCTGATCTGCGTCAACCTCTTCTCTTCTACGGGGATTAAGAACTAGGATTCTCATCTATCTATCAGGATGACGTGTTATTAACCCATAGACCTTTAAGATTGTTGGTTTCAAGCCTCAGTTCAGTTCCTACTATTTCTTTATGTTAACTGTTGATCTCAGAATCTTGTTATGATGTTGTTGAGTGGTTATGCCACCATTTTGCATGATGTCTCAAATCTTTTTGAGCATTTACAGCCGTTATGCTGTCCGAGTCATCCCAGGTCTCTAAATAGTCTGATGCTTTTGCAAATCCTTTCTTTCCATTCCCAATGTCCTTTTGGTCAGAATAAGCACACTAACCGGTGCGTTGAGGTAATTTATTGCCTTGACATATATGTTGGAATTATTACTATGACCCTAGGTGTTTTAGGGAGTCACCTAGTAATCTAGCCATGTTTTGTGTTCCCCGTGTGATGATTCTGGCCGTCATTCTTGAAAGCATCCCGTGATGTTATTAGTTAGTAAGCATTCTATTCCTCGGTTCTTGAACCCGAGATTCACCCTACCTCATGTTGTTAGTATTTGCTAGTTCCTTTAGGATATTAGTAACCTTGCGATAGTCCTCGAGGTCCGTGGCATTTCCTTCTTCCAAATGCCATGAACTATTTAAGGCAGAAGTTATTTGAACCAAAAGATCACAATCAGAGTACTCTTGAGGAGTTCTCCATTCATAATTGTGACTCTGCCAGTCCTACCTCTCTGCATGGGTTATCCGGAAGAAACATGTTGAACTTGGTTCGACATACTAATCTATGCATCCAACTCCGAAAGATATATGATCCTTTGAGTTGTTTCCGTTGTAGTTGTATTCGATCCCGTCTATCGCTTGATAGTCAGGAGTAGTTGTGCATTCATGTTATCAATGCCTATTACTCATGTGGTCCGTCTGCCATTCTATTCCGAATGACTAGGAGAAACAAACTCGAGACCTCATCCATTTCTAGGATTGGGTCAAAGCAGTTGTATTCCGCAGATCAAAATGCCAATTCAGCTTTTGTTCTGTTCTACCCTGAAGTATTGCCCTCTTATGTCAAGAATGTCATGGGAATTGCACAACCTCTTAGGAATTCTTGACGCAGTGATACTTCTCGCTATCATTATTCATTCCTCGGTCCCGTGTTGATGCAACCGGAATGCCGACAAGTGAATTGTGATGTGTGAAATCGATACTCCTAGCAACCTCGATGCTTGGTAGTAAATGGACAATATTCTCATTCTTAGAGTGTTGGTTATTAAATCATCATACTAGGATTGATCGTGCTACCTAGTCCTTATTTCTGGTGCACCCTTCGATCTATGAGTTAGGATTGTGTCAATCCCTCACTCTGTTGATCGTATCGTCTTGCCCTCAAAAGCAAGATTGTTCTCGAGCTTAGTAACATACCGGTGGTTCGTGACTTTCCAAATATCTTCTTGGAAGTGCTACCAGGTAGTCGCCTGACCGCTATGTTAAGTTCGTGATCAAGTTGGTTTCTTGTGAACCACCCTTTCTCCAAGAATCTGTGTTGGATATCCCTGAACTAGTTGGTTAAGCTAGACAACAACTTGGAGAGTTGGAAGATGAAAGCTTCCCTAACTTAGTTCGTTCCAAAGGGTTATTCTTGTGTAGTGTGTGTTGAAGAAAGAGGATATCTTCATCGATTGGTCCCTGTGATCAGTTGCTGGACCTATTGTCTTATCAATCCTTTGATTTGAGTGTGGGCTATCGTCAAATCAAATCAGTACCAATGATGCTCGTAATGTTGTCTTACTCGTGGTTGATCCCTCGAGCATACACCATTACATCTTTTGGTCTGACCAATACTATCACCGTGTTCACATGATGGTGGAAGTCCAGTGATATGGAAATTCCGACGAGTTGTTGTTGAGCCCATCAGCAGCATTTTGTCTCCCCCCATGAATCATGTTGAACATCAGCCTAGTGTTGGGAACTTTGTAAGAAATGCCTTCGTGTTTCGTTCATGAAGCTTATGCTTGGATGGAAGAAGTGACTTTCTCTGATTCACGTGCATTTGGTGCAAGTTGCCGCCATGAGTTTGAGAAAGATTGTTTTGTTTCCTCTAGAACCATCCCAAGTCAGCCATGCACGCGCGAAGTGCTCTATGGTTTGATAGGTTGGCCGCCTCCACTCCATATGTGTTCCTAGCACACCAAGCCACTGACTGATTTGCTCAAGGAGAAGGAGTGCCTTCATAAGAGCTAATCCGGACTTATGGAAAGACTTCGATATCCTCGATGATGGTTCCCCCACCTGAACTTGGTAGTGTTTTATCATAAGACTACCATGTGGTCATGCTTGTCTGAGACAGCGTGTTCACATGTGTTTAGCAGAACCCGCTCATGTTTTGGAGCTTACTACCATAGTCCATCCCCCGAGAATCTCGCAACATCATCTCATCAATTTTGTGTTGCAACTTTTCCTTTTCAGACATGCTGTCTGAAATGTCCTGTTACCAACCAGATCTGAGTCTCAGGCAGATATGATGGTTGGAACATTCCCAGCATTAGCACCTTGTTCCTAGCTTGCACCGCCATTGTGCCATCCAACCATGGGCTACCCTTCTCGGTAATATCTGGTCAGGATCGCCCTCAACAGTGGTCCTACCATGGGTCCCGTCCATTTCCGATGATAAGCAGAAATCATCCATTGCGTTGTCTTCAACAAGGTAGTTCATATCATCCATACTAGTCCGAGTATGTCATTCTTTCGAACTCTTTCAAATGATCGATTGTGATTTTCCTTAGGCTGGTATAGAGAGTTTCAATGATCTCTGTGTCAAAAGTAATTCTTTTTGCCACTTAAGAGAATAATTCTACGAGTCACCTTTCCTAAGGTGTCCCGTTATGGAATCATGGCAATCATCTCCTTGTTACTTTGAAACCATGCACCATTTTACTTAAGCGTGGAACGGTCGCCTACCAATTTGAACCTTCGTCATCCGTTTCTTTTCCATTATCCCTAATGTGTGTTTGGTGTCTCAACTCAAGAGATGTTCTTACGTCTCACTCCATGAACTGATCTTGAATTGCTCGATCTTCAAGAAGATTAAATCCTGTAGGGTTTCCCCCTCTTTCTGTTATCGTGTTGAGTGAAGATCTCGAAAGCAAAGACGTCAAAACCAAGATGATGGAATGAATCAACATCTTCGAGAAGGGCAAATGGATCATGAAGATTGTGATAGTTTTGTGACTCCCCTTTTCCTCTTACCTCACGTCTTGAATCTCGGGGCGAGATTCTTGTTTAGTGGGGGTGAGTTGTCACATCCCCAGTTCAGGCCTTGCTTGTTTTTGCTTTAGCATCCATGCATCATGTTTAAATTTTATGAAAATTGAAATGGGGATTGCCTAAACCCTAGCATTAAAAGAATTCAATAGGTTCAACTAAAATTATTTTTCAGTGAATCCAAATGGCTTTAGGAAATGTTCATCATTTCTAGAAAAATGCTTTAAACCATAACCAGAGGTGCTGCACATTTTTCATGACATATTTGGGCTCTGGATTAAATCATACTCTATTTGCATTTGGGCATTTGAATACTATAAAATATTTTAAATGCTCAAATAATCCCAAACTGAAATGTTTACTGTAGCATTTATTTCCAACAGTGGTCATGAGCAGTTGCATGAATTTTGGGATTGAATTAGTATTTTTAATAAAGCCACAAAGCTGCAGGCAAATAGAAAACAGAAACAAAAATTAAAATAGAGACAAAGTGTTACCTGTCACACTGGCGGCTCAAAGACTGTTGGCCCAGCCCAGAAGCGCCCCACTGTCTTCAACCTCCCGCCCGATGGCGGGAGGCGTGGTCGTCGCGCATGGGCACGTGCCCTGGCCACCTCCTCCCTCCCAGCCTGCCTGGCTCCTCATCGACGCCCCGGAGACGCCACGCACCCCCCTGGCCCCTCTCACTCTCACCCGTGCCTCTCCCCTCCTCTGGCTCTCTCCCTCGCACCACCCGAACGCGCCCGCCGCCGCCGACGTGCACCACCGCGGCCACGGCCATCCCCGAGCCGCCCCGAGCTACCCTCGAGCTCTGCCACCTCGTTCCCTACCTCCTCACCGAGCCACGTGACCAGAAGGGCCCCGAAGCGCCGCCCCGATGCTTTTCTCCTCCTCGGCCGTCGGAGATCCACCTCGCCGCCCCGCACGCTCCTGTGCTTCCCCGAGCACGCCGAGGCCATCCCTGCATCCGCCGTGAGCCACTGACCATCCTCCCCCTCTCCGTTCTCTCTGCCACTCGTCGTAGTCGCCGCACCAAGCACACCCTTTCGCGCGCCGCTGAGCGAAGCCGCCGACGTGGCTCGCCACGAACGCCCCGTCGTCCTGTCCACTGACCTCGCCACATCTCGTAGGGCCCGTAGATGCCTCGCACGCGTCGACTCGTCCGCCGTAGCCTCGATCCCGAGCTCACCCGAGCTCCGGCGACCACCAAGGTCGTCGCCGGCGTCAACTCCGGCCAGCCCGGCCTCCACCACCACCACGGTTAGATGCGGACGAGCGTCCGCATCCCGTAGCTGAGCTTCACGCGCCAAACGGCGCTCTATAGGCGAATCCCGCAGTGCACCACCGCGCCTGGATCCGCCGGCGGCTAAACGCCGGCGACCGCTGACCCGTTAACCGGCGTGGTTTGACCCCACTGCCCGGTTTGACTTTTCCCCTCTCTCTCACTGACTTGCGGGCCCCGCCCGACTAATTACTCTAGTTAGCACTAATTAACTAGTTAGGTTAGTTACTACAATCACTGACTAGTGGGCCCTGCCCAGTTAGTTAGGGCTAACTAACTTAGTTAGTTGATCGGGTCAGCGACGATGGGCCCCACCGGTCGTTTGACTGGACACGCCGTTGACTTCGCCGACGTCACATCAAGGCCAGTCGACGCAGATTAATTCTTCTCGGATTTAAATTTAGATCAGGAAATTCCAGAAAATAACCAAAACTTCCAAAATTCATAGGAAATCAACCGTAACTCCAAATTAAATAAATTATATATGAAAAATGAAGAAAAATATGAAGAATCTATTTATGCCATGATCATGCACGATTGAACAAGTTAACCTCACTGAATAGGATGAATCATGATTAGGGCAATTTATGAACTAGCATTTGGAGTTGGAGTTTAACCTTGTTTGAACTCCACTTCAATTAACTTGGCTTACTGCTGCATTAGGTCAATTCAGTTCCTTAACATGACATGTCATTCATTTGTTTGTGCATTGCATTGATTGTGTTTCTTCTTGTTTGTCGGTGGTTGTTCCCTCTCGATAGACGTGGTTTCGACGATGAGATCGATGACACTATTGAAGAACTATATAATCTTCAGAAGTGCCAGGCAAGCAAAACCCCCTTGTTCATTCCGATACAATCCCACTCTCTCGCTCCTGCTCTATTTTACTGCATTAGGACAACAACGACTCATGTGTTACTTGCTGTGGTAGCTGAACCCTTTATCCTCTGCATGACCTGTCATTCCACAAGAATTAGATGAAACCCACTAGCATGAGTAGGAGTTGTTTGAGCCTGATGTGCCTACTCATTCATGCTTGTTTGTCATGCCTGCTATTGCTTAGAGTTGTGTCGGTCCGATTCATTGGGAATGAATTGGAAAATGGTGAACATGTCCCACGTGTGTGAGCTAAGTGTGTGAACACGATTTGGTAAAGGTAGCGGTGAGAGGCCATGTAGGAGTACATGGTGGGTTGTCTCATTGCAGCCGTGCTTAGGAACTGAGTTCGTGTTTGTGATCCATGAACAGCTATTACCACACATTGGGTTCGGTAACTCGACCCTCTCGACTTATTAATCAACATGATCTCTGCCCGGGAGTTGCAACTAGTTTCGTGTTTGCAGGTAGTGTTAGTAGTCTACCAAGTGGCACTGCAGGTGGGCTTGGGACAGACTAGGCACTGATGCACGGTGTACCAAGTGGCACCGGTTGGTGGGCTTGGGAACCCTGCTCACATCGTTTGGGGCCGTGAGCGACACCCCGGCCGGATCTCCTTGCGGATGGAACCCGAATAGGTAATAAACCTGGACTAGAGACTTGTGTGGTTAGTCAGGTCGTGGCCGACTCCCTCGCCCGGCTTCCGCTTGAAGGTTGCCGAGGTACATGACGTGTCTGAGGCGATAAGTGGCGAGAGCGTGTGAAGAAGTACACCCCGCAGGGTTATCATTATGTATTGAATAGCCGGATTCCTCGGATATGGAAACTTGGACCCTTGCATAGTTCATA
The DNA here is from genome assembly GCA_021605205.1 of Aegilops longissima. Lineage (NCBI taxonomy): Eukaryota > Viridiplantae > Streptophyta > Magnoliopsida > Poales > Poaceae > Aegilops > Aegilops longissima. Next base: position 476,057,628 of record CM038680.1, on the reverse strand, counting down.
GACAAGTGAAAGTGGATACTCTAAAACTCGCAAGATAGCGTGAGTGCTATGGATGGCGTTCTCGTAGGTAGACGGGAGCGGATCCATAGTGGTGTATTGATATGGTGAATATGTGGACTCGTGTGCGCCACCTCAAAAGAGTTACTTGCAGTCGTAGTTCAGGATAGCCACCGAGTCAAAGCTGGCTTGCTGCAGTTAAACTCCACCACCCCCTTTTGATAATGATGCATATGTAGTTAGATCTGATGTAAGTCTTGCTGAGTACATTTGTACTCACGTTTGCCTATTTCATGTTTTGCAGAGAGACGTCAGTCTCGCTAGTAGTTCCGCTTGGACTTCGACGTTTAGCTTGTTACCTCAGCTACGATCTTGTGCCCTCGGCAGGATCTGGTAGATAGTCAGGCTTCTCAGCCCTTTTCATTTGTAGATGTCTGTACTCAGACATGTTAAGCTTCCGCTTGTGCTTTGACTTGTATGCTCTGAGTGTTGGGTCATGAGACCCATGTTTGTAATATCTCGCTCCTCGGAGCCTAATGAATAAATATTTGAGTCGTAGAGTTATGTTGTGATGCCATGTTGTATTTACACATATTGAGCATATTTTGTGTATGTTTGAAATGCTTGGTATGTGTGGGATCCAACAATCTAGTTGTTTATCCTTGGCAGCCTCTCATATGGGGAAATGTAGTCTAGTGCTTCCTGAGCGATAGTAGTCCGCTACAGCCCGGTTCACCGGAGTCCTGCTAGCCCAGCACTACTGCTCTGGACACTTGACTGGCCGGCATGTGTTTCACTTCGTTCCTGTGTCTGTCCCTTCGGGGAAATGTCACGCGGTGACATCCGGAGTCCTGCCTAGCCTGCTACAGCCCGGGTTACCGGAGTCCTGTTAGCCCAGTGCTACAGCCCGGATTCATACGTTGATGACCGACATGCTCGATGTGATTCATGTATGCCTGTCTCCATGGGTTAGTGCCGCTTTGGGTTCACGACTAACCATGTCGGCCCGGGTTCTCTGTCATATGGATGCTAGCGACACTATCATATACATGAGCCAAAAGACGCAAACGGTCCCGGGCCATGGTAAGGCGACACCCGTGGGAATACCGTGCGTGAGGCCGCAAAGTGATATGAGGTGTTACCGGCTAGATCGATGTGACTTGGAATCGGGGTCCTGACATGGGAGGACCCCAAGTAGGATTCCTCCTACTTGGGGCACCCCCTTGGCTGCCTCTCCTCCCCTCCAACCTATATATATGAAGGGGGCACCGCTAGAACACACAACAAACATTGTTAGCCGTGTGCGGCGCCCCCATCCACAGTTTACGCCTCCGGTCATATTCACGTAGTGCTTAGGCGAAGCCCTGCGCGGATCACTTCACCATCACCGTCACCATGCCGTCGTGCTGACGGAACTCTCCCTCGATACTTTGCTGGATCAAGAGTTCGAGGGACGTCATCGATCTGAACGTGTGTAGAACTCGGAGGTGCCGTACATTCGGTGCTTGATCGGTCGGAATGAGAAGAAGTTCGACTACATCAACCGTGTTGTCAAACGCTTCCGCTTTCTGTCTACAAGGGTACATGGACACACTCTCCCCCTCTTGTTGCTATGCATCTCCTAGATAGATCTTGCGTGAGCGTAGGAATTTTTTGAAATTGCATGCTACATTCCCCAACAGTGGCATCCGAGCCAGGTCTATGCATAGATGATATGCACGAGTAGAACACAAAGAGTTGTGGGCGATGATAGTCATACTGCTTACCACCAACGTCTTATTTTGATTCTGCGGTATTGTTGGATGAAGCGGCCCAGACCAACCTTACATGAGCACGTTCATGAGACCTGTTCGACCGACAGACATGCAACTTGTTTTGCAGAAAGTTGGCTAGCGGGTGTCTATTTCTCCAACTTTAGTTGAATCGAATTGGACTACGGCCGGTCCTTGTTGAAGGTTAAAACAACAAACTTGACGAAACACCGGTGTGGTTTTGATGCGTAGATAAGAACGGACCTAACTAGAAGCATGTAGCTGCCACGTAAAAATTGCAACAACAAAGTAGAGGACGTCTAACTTGTTTTTGCAGGGCATGTTGTGATGTGATATGGTCAAGACATGATGTGATATACGTTATTGTATGAGATGATCATGTTTTGTAAATGTTATCGGCAACTGGCAGGAGCCTTATGGTTGTCGCTTTATTGTATGAAATGCAATCGCTGTGTAATTGCTTTATTTTATCACTATGCGTTAGCGATAGTTGTAGAAGCAATAGTTGGCGAGACGACAACGATGCTACGATGGAGATCAGGGTGTCAAGCCGGTGACGATGGAGATCACGACGGTGCTTTGGAGACGGTGATCAAAGGCACACGATGATGATGGCCATATCATGTCACATATTTTGATTGCATGTGATGTTTATCTTTTATGCATCTTATTTTGCTTAGTACAGTGATAGCATTATAAGCTGACCCCTCACTGTTCAAGGTATAAGTGTTCTCCCTCAGTATGCACCGTTGCGATAGTTTGTCGTGCCGATACACCACGTGATGATCGGGTGTGATAAGCTCTACGTTCACATACAACGGGTGCAAGATAGTTTTGCATGTGCGGAATACTCGGGTTAAACTTGACGAGCCTAGCAAGTACAGACACGACCTCGGAACACTGGAGACCGAAAGGTCAAACGTGAATCATATAGTAGATATGATCAACATAGAGATGTTCACCATTGAAAACTACTCCATCTCACGTGATGATCGGACATGGTTTAGTTGATATGGATCACATGATCATTTACATGTCTCGAGGGATGTCTATCTAAGTGGGAGTTCTTAACTAATATGATTAATTGAACTTAATTTATCATGAACTTAGTCCTGATAGTATTTCAAGAAAGGGAACTTCAAGAAAGAATGGCAAGCAAGTTTCCACTCCCGTGAAGAAACCCAGATCTAGACCTAAGCCTGAAACTGAGTGCTTCTACTGCAAAGGGAATGGTCACTGGAAGCGGAACTACCCCAAATACTTGGCGGATAAGAAGGATGGCAAAGTGAAAAAAGGTATATTTGATATACATGTTAGTGATGTGTATTTTACTAGTGTTCATAGTAACCCCAGGGTATTTGATACCGGTTCAGTTGCTAAGATTAGTAACTCGTAAGAGGAATTGCAAAATGAACAAAGACTAGTTATGGGCGAGGTGACGATGTGTGTTGAAAGTGATTTATAGGTTGATAATATCACCATCATACACTCCCTCTACCTTCGAGACTAGTGTTGGACCAAAATAAATGTTATTTGGTGTTTGCATTGAGCATGAATATGATTGGATCATGTTTATTGCGATACGGTTATTCATTTTAAGTCAGAGAATAATTGTTGTTCTGTTTACATGAATAAAACCTTCTATGGTTAATGTAAATGGTTTATAGAATCTCGATCGTAGTGATACACATATTTGTAATATTGATGCCAAAAGATGCAAAGTTGACAGTGGTAGTGCAACATAGTTGTGGCACTGCCGTTTAGGTCATATTGGTGTAAAGCGCATGAAGAAACTCCATACGGATGGATTTTTTGAATCACTTGATTAAAATCATTTGATACTTGCGAACCATGCCTCATGGGCAAGATGGCTAAAACTCCGTTCTCCGGAACAATGGAACGAGCCACTGACTTATTGGAAATAATACATACCAATGTATGCGGTCCGATGAGTGTTGAGGCTCGCGGCGGGTATTGTTATTTTCTGACCTTCACAGATGATTTGAGTAGATATGGGTATATCTACTTGATGAAACACAAGTCTGAAACATTTGAAAAGTTGAAAGAATTTCAGAGTGAAGTGGAGAATCATCGTAAAAAGAAAATAAAGTTTGTACGTCTGATCGCGGAGGCAAATATTTGAGTTACAAGTTTGGCCTTCAATTAAAACAATGTGGAATAGTTTCACAACTCACGCCACCAGGAATAGCACAGCATAATGGTGTGTCCGAATGTCGTAACCGTACTTTATTAGATATGGTGCGATCTATGATGTCTCTTACCAATTTACCACTGTCATTTTGGGGTTATGCATTAGAGACAGCTGCATTCACGTTAAATAGGGCACCGTCTAAATCCATTGAGACGACACCGTATGAACTGTGGTTTAGCAAGAAACCTAAGCTGTCGTTTCTTAAAGTTTGGGGTTGCGATGCTTATGTGAAAAAGCTTCAGCCTAATAAGCTCGAAACCAAATCAGAGAAGTGCGTCTTCATAGGATACCCAAAAAAACTGTTGGGTATACCTTCTATCACAGATCCGAAGGCAATATCTTTGTTGCTAAGAATGGATTCTTTCTAGAGAAGGAGTTTCTCTCGAAAGAAGTGAGTGGGAGGAAAGTAGAACTTGATGAGGTAATTGTACCTTCTTTCAAATTGGAAAGTAGCTCATCACATAAAACCGTTCCCGTGATGCCTGCACCAACTAGTGAGGAAGCTAATGATAATGATCATGAAACTTTGGATCAAGTTACTACCGAACCTCGTAGGTCAACCAGAGCATGTTCCGCACCAGAGTGGTACAGTAATCCTATTCTGGAAGTTGATACGTCCATTTCGCATCATGCTTTTATATTGATATTTATTGCATTATAGGCTGTTATTACACGTTATGTCACGATAATATGGCTATTCTCTCTTATTTTACAAGGTTTACATAAAGAGGGAGGATGCCGGCAGCTGGAATTCTGGGCTGGAAAAGGAGCAAATATTAGAGACCTATTCTGCACAACTCCAAAAGTCCTGAAACTCCACGGAAGTTATTTTTGGAAATAATAAAAAATACTGAGCGAAGAAAATACCAGAGGGGGCCCACACCCTGGCCACGAGGGTGGGGGCGCGCCCCCTGCCTCGTGGGCCCCCTGTTGGCCCACCGGTGCCCATCTTCTGCTATATTAAGTCTTTCGTCCTAGAAAATATCAGAAGCAAGATTTTGGGACTAGACTCCGCCGCCACGAGGCGTAACCAATCTAGGGCTCTGGCGGAGCTGTTCTGCCGGGGACACTTCCCTCCAGGAGGGGGAAATCATCACCACCGTCATCACCAATGATCTTCTCATCGGGAGGGGGTCAATCTCCATCAACATCTTCACAAGCACCATCTCCTCTCAAACCCTAGTTCATCTCTTGTATCCAATCCTTGTCTCTAAGTCTGAGATTGGTACCTGTAGGTTGCTAGTAGTGTTGATTACTCCTTGTAGTTGATGCTAGTTGGTTTACTTGGTGGAAGATCATATGTTCAGATCCAATATGCATATTAATACCCCTCTGATTATGAACATGAATATGCTTTGTGAGTAGTTACGTTTGTTCCTGAGGACATGGGAGAAGTCTTGCTATTAGTAGTCATGTGAATGTATTCGTTCGATATTTTGATGAGATGTATGTTGTCTCTCCTCTAGTGGTGTTATGTGAACGTATACTACATGACACTTCACCATTACTTGGGCCTAGAGGAAGGCATTGGGAAGTAATAAGTAGATGATGGGTTGCTAGAGTGGCAGAAGCTTAAACCCTAGTTTATGTGTTGCTTCGTAAGGGACTGATTTGGACCCATATGTTTCATGCTATGGTTAGGTTTACCTTAATACTTATTTTGTAGTTGCGGATGCTTGCAATAGGAGTTAATCATAAGTGGGATGCCTGTCCAAGTAAGGGCAGCACCCAAGCACCGGTCCAAGCACATATCAAATTATCAAAGTACCGAACGCGAATCATATGAGTGTGATGAAAACTAGCTTGACGATAATTCCCATGTGTCCTCGGGAGCGCTTTCCTTAATATAAGAATTTGTCCAGGCCCGTCCATTGCTACAAAAAGTATTGGGCCATCTTGTTGCACCTTAGTTACTTTATTTACTTGCTACCCGTTACAAATTACCTTATCACAAAACTATCTGTTACCGATTATTCCAGTGCTTGCAGAGAATACCTTGCTGAAAACCGCTTATCATTTGCTTCTGCTCCTCGTTGGGTTCGACACTCTTACTTATCGAAAGGACTACGATAGATCCCCTACACTTGTGGGTCATCAGAAGTCATGTTACTAGACCATGACGAACCTATGGACTATGAGGAAGCGATGAAGAGCCTAGATTCCGATAAATGGCTTGAGGTCACGAAATCTGAGTTAGGATCCATGTATAAGAACAAAGTATGGACTTTGATTGACTTGCCCGATGATCGGTGAGCCATTGAGAATAAATGGATCTTCAAGAGGAAGACAGACGCTAATAGTAGTGTTACTATCTACAAAGCTCGAATTGTCGCAAAAGGTTTTTGACAAGTTCAAGGTGTTGACTACGATGAGATTTTCTCACTGGTATCGATACTTAAAGTCTGTCCGAATCATGTTAGCAATTGCCGCATTTTACGAAATCTGGCAAATGGATCTCAAAACTGCATTCGTTAATGCATTTATTAAAGAAGAGTTGTATATGATGCAAGCAAAAGATTTTCTCAATCCTTAAGGTGCTAACAAAGTGTGCAAGCTCCAGCGATCCATCTATGGACTGGTGCAAGCATCTCGGAGTTGGAATATACGCTTTGATGAGTTGATCAAAGCATATAGTTTTATACAGACTTGTGGTGAAGCCTGTATTTACAAGAAAGTGAGTGGGAGCACTACAGCCTTTCTAATAAGTATATGTGAATGACATATTGTTGATCAAAAATGATGTAGAATTTTCTGAAAGCATAAAGGAGTGTATGAAAGGATTTTTCAAAGAAAGACCTCAGTGAAGCTACTTACATATTGGGGATCAAGTTCTATAAAGATAGATCAAGACGCTTGATAAGACTTTCAATGAGTACATACCTTGATAAGATTTTGAAGGAGTTGAAAATGGATCAGTCAAAGAAGGAGTTCTTGCCTGAGTCGTAAGGTATGAAGTTGAGTAAGACTCAAAACCCGACCACGACAGAAGATAGAGAGAGAATGAAAGTCATTCCCTATGCCTCAGCCATAGGTTCTATAAAGTATGCCATGCTATATACCAAACCTATTGTTTACCTTGCCATGAGTTTGGCAAAGGGGTACAATAGTGATCCAGGAATAGATCACTGGACAGCGGTCAAAATTATCCTTAGAGGACTAAATAAGATTTCTAGGTTATTGATGTGATAAAGAGTTCATCGTAAAGAGTTACGATGATGAAAGCTCTAACACCGATCTGGATGACTCTGAGTCTCAATCTGGATACATCTTGAAAGTGGGAGCAATTATCTAGAGTAGCTCCATGTAGAGCATTGTAGACATAGAAATTTGGAAAATACATACGGATCTAAATGTGGCAGACCCGTTGACTAAGCTCCTCTCACAAGCAAAACATGATCACACCTTAGTACTCTTTGGGTGTTAATCACATGGCGATGTGAACTAGATTATTGACTCTAGTAAACCCTTTGGGTGTTGGTCACATGGCGATGTGAACTATGGTGTTAATCACATGGTGATGTGAACTATTGGTGTTAAATCACATGATGATGTGAACTAGATTATTTACTCTAGTGCAAGTGGGAGATTGAAGGACATATGCCCTAGAGGAAATAATAAAGTTGTTATTTTATATTTCCTTATATCATGATAATTTTTTATTACTCATGCTAGAATTGTATTAACCAGAAACTTGGTACATGTGTGGATACATAGACAAAAACACCATGTCCCTAGCAAGCCTCTACTAGACTAGCTCGTTAATAAAATAAGGTTAAGTTTCCTAACCATATACATTTGTTGTCATTTGATGAATGGGGTCACACCATTAGGAGAATGATGTGATGGACAAGACCCATCATTTAGCTTAGCATGTTGATCGTTCAGTTTTATTGCTATTGCTTTCTTCATGTCATATACATATTCCTTTGACTATGAGATTATGCAACTCCCGTATATCGGAGGAATATCTTGTGTGCTATCAAATGTCACAACGTAACTATGTGATTATAAAGATGCTCTACAGGTATCTCCGAAGTTGTTTGTTGGGTTGGCATAGATCGAGATAAGGATTTGTCACTCCGAGTATCGGAGAGGTATCTCTGGGCCCTCTCGGTAATGCACATCATGATAAGCCTTGCAAGCAATGTGACTAATGAGTTAGTTTCGAGATGATGCATTACGAAAACGAGTAAAGAGACTTCCCGGTAACGAGATTGAACTAGGTTTGAAGATACCGACGATCGATCTCGGGCAAGTAACATACCGATGACAAGGGAATAATGTATGTTGTCATTATGGTTTGACCAATAAAGATCTTCGTAGAATATGTAGGAACCAATATGAGCATCCAGGTTCCGCTATTGGTTATTGAACGGGGAGGTGTCTCGGTCATGTCTACATAGTTCTCGAACCCATAGGGTCTGCATGCTTAATGTTCGATGACGATTTTGTATATGAGTTATGTGATTTGGTGACCGAATATTGTTCGGAGTCCCGGATGAGATCACGGACATGACGAGGAGTCTCAAAATGGTCAAGAGGTAAATATTCATAATTAGGATGATAGTATTCGGACACCGGAAGTGTTCTGGGGGTACCGGGTACGTATCGGGTCACCGTAAGGGGTTCCGGGCAACCTCAGGCAAGCTATATGGGCCTAATAGGCCAAGAGCGAAAACACACCAGCCACAAAGGGGTTTGTGCGCCCCCCCCCCCCCATATGGGCTGGCCAAATTGGAGAAGGAAAGGGGAAGAAGGAAAGGAAAAAGGGAATAGGATTCCCCCTTCCCCCTCTTCCCTTCCTACTCCGAATAGGAATAGGAAAGGGGGGAGGCCAAATTGGGAGGACCCCAAGTAGGATTCCTCCTACTTGGGGCGCCCCCTTGGCTGCCTCTCCTCCCCTCCAACCTATATATATGAAGGGGCATCGCTAGAACACACAACAAACATTGTTAGCCGTGTGCGGCGCCCCCCTCCATAGTTTACGCCTCCAGTCATATTCACGTAGTTCTTAGGTGAAGCCCTGCGCGGATCACTTCACCATCACCATCACCACGCCATCGTGCTGACGGAACTCTCCCTCGACACTTTGCTAGATCAAGAGTTCAAGGGACGTCATCAAGCTGAACGTGTGCAGAACTCGGAGGTGCCGTACGTTTGATGATTGATCGGTCGGAACGAGAAGAAGTTCAACTACATCAACTGCGTTGTCAAATGCTTCCGCTTTCGGTCTACGAGGTTACGTGGACACACTCTCCTCCTCTCGTTGCTATGCATCTCCTAAATAGATCTTGCATGAGCGTAAGATTTTTTTTGAAATTGCATTCTATGTTCCCCAACAGTGGCATCGAGCCAGGTTTATGCGTATATGATATGCACGAGTACAACACAAAGAGTTGTGGGCGATGATAGTCATACTGCTTACCACCATCATCTTATTTTGATTCAGCAGTATTGTTGGATGAAGCGGCCCGGACCAACCTTACATGACCACATTCATGAGACCGGTTTAATCGAATTTGACAGACATGCAACTTGTTTTGCATAAAGGTGGCTGGAGGGTGTCTGTTTCTCTAACTTTAGTTTAATCGAATTTAACTACGGCCGGTCCTTGTTGAAGGTTAAAACAACAAACTTGATGAAACATCATTGTGGTTTTGATGCGTACCGTAAGAACGGTTCTTACTAGAAGCCCGTAGAAGCCATGTAAAACTTGCAACAACAAAGTAGAGGACGTCTAACTTGTTTTTGCAGGGCATGTTGTGATGTGATATGGTCAAGACATGATGTGATATACGTTATTGTATGAGATGATCATAGTTTGTAAAAATTATCGGCAACTGGCAGGAGCCTTATGGTTGTCGCTTTATTTATTAAATGCAATCGCCATGTAATTGCTTTACTTTATCACTATGCGTTAGGGATAGTTGTAGAAGCAATAGTTGGCGATACGACAACGCCGCTATGATGGAGATCGAGGTGTCAAGCCGGCGACGATGGAGATCATGACGGTGCTTTGGAGATGGAGATCAAAGGCACATGATGATGATGGCCATATCATGTCACATATTTTGATTGCACGTGATGTTTATCTTTTATGCATCTTATTTTGCTTAGTACGGCGGTAGCATTATAAGATGATCCCTCACTGAAATTTCAAGGTATAAGTGTTCTCCCTGAGTATGCATCGTTGCGACAGTTCGTCGTGCCGAGACACCACATGATGACCGGGTGTGATAAGCTCTACGTTCACATACAACGGGTGCAAGATAGTTTTACACGTGCGGAATACTCAGGTTAAACTTGACGAGCCTAGCATGTACAGACATGGCCTCGGAACACTGGAGACCTGATGTCTACTACACAACCTTCTCCTTGTAGACGTTGTTGGGCCTGCAAGTGCACAGGTTTGTAGGACAGTAGCAAATTTCCCTCAAGTGGATGACCTAAAGTTTATCAATCCGTAGGAGGCATAGGATGAAGATGGTCTCTCTCAAGCAACCCTGCAACCAAATAACAAAGAGTCTCTTGTGTCCCCAACACACCCAATACAATGTTAAATTGATTAGGTGCACTAGTTCGGCGAAGAGATGGTGATACAAGTGCAATATGGATGGTAGATAAAGGTTTTTGTAATCTGAAAATATAAAAACAGCAAGGTAACTAATGATAAAAGTGAGCGCAAACGGTATTGCAATGATAGGAAACAAGGCCTAGGGTTCATACTTTCACTAGTGCAAGTTCTCTCAACAATAATAACATAGTTGGATCATATAACTATCCCTCAACTTGCAACAAAGAGTCACTCCAAAGTCACTAATAGCGGAGAACAAATGAAGAGATTATGGTAGGGTATGAAACCACCTCAAAGTTATTCTTTCCAATCAATCCATTGGGCTATTCCTATAAGTGTCACAAACAACCCTAGAGTTCGTACTAGAATAACACCTTAAGACACAAATCAAGCAAAACCCTAATGTCACCTAGATACTCCAATGTCACCTCAAGTATCCGTGGGTATGATTATACGATATGCATCACACAATCTCAGATTCGTCTATTCAACCAACACATAGAACCTCAAAGAGTGCCCCAAAGCTTCTAACGAAGAATCAAGACGAAAACGTGTGCCAACCTGTGACGCCCTCAATTCAATCGTACACTAATCATCCACGCAAATGTGTACGACCAAGATCAAGGACTCACGGGAAGATATCACAACACAACTCTAGACACAAATTAAAATAATACAAGCTTTATATTACAAGCCAAGGGCCTCGAGGGCTCGAATACATAAGCTCGAAAACACAAGAGTCAGCGGAAGCAACATTATCTGAGTACAGACATGAGTTAGACAAGTTTTCCTTAAGAAGGCTAGAACCAAAAGCAGCAACGATCGAAAAGGCAAGGCCTCCTACCTGGGAGCCTCCTAACTACTCCTGGTCGTCGGCGGCCTCCACGTAGTGGGAGGCATCAGCGGTGGCGTCTGGCTCCTGGGCTCCGACATCTGGTTGCATCAACCGGAAAGAAGAAGAAAGGGGGAAAAGGGAGAGCAAAGCAACCGTGAGTACTCATCCAAAGTACTCGCAAGCAAGGATCTACACTACATATGCAACATTATCAAAGGAAGGCTGTATATGTGGGTGGGCTGCAGAAATGCCGAATAGAGAGAAGGCCTAGTCCTATCGAAGACTAGCATCTTCTCGAAACCACCATCTTGCAAAGAAGGAAGGAGTGGAGTAGCATAAAGTAAAGTAGTAGTAGTGTTGCCAACCTCGCCGAGATCCTTTCTCGACTCCTCGTGAGAAATAAATCCCGAGCCATACTATCCGATTATCAAGACAATCCAGATCTCATCACCATCCAATTCTCATCACCAAGATCCAGTTCTAGTTGTATCGATCGATTCAACTCCAAGTGTCCGTATCAGAGGACAGGCTATCGATAGATGTTTTCTTCCCGCAGGGTGCACCAACTTACCCACCACGCCGCTTAACTCCGCGGACACACTTTCTGGGTCATGCCGGCCTCGCCAAACAATACTGGCGCAACCCGACCTAGGCTTAATAGAGAGGCCAACACGCGGACTAAACCTATGCCCCAGGGTCATGGGCCATCTCCCGGGAACTCCGACGCTTGCGTGGGCGGCGGTGAGCAGACCTAGCTACCTCCTTCAACAAGGCGGCGCTACGCAGTCCAACCCGGCAGCGCGCTTCGATCGCCGACGCCTATTAAGCTTCGGCTGATTTATACGACGCAGAACGCCCATACTATGCCCACGTGATGGTTAGTGCTATCGGCCGAGGCCCTCGGATTAAATATCCAAATCGTAGTGGATTAGGAACGCGGTAACAAGCAGAGACTCACGAAAGATGTGACCCGTTGCCCGCCTCGAGGACTTGCGGCAAGGGCTAGGAATGCCCGCCACGCCTCGTAATTATCTCGCGGGCACCCTCCGTGTCAACCGTCTCCACATCACTGCAATTAAGCTCGCTGGTACCCTCGTGGTCGACCCGTCTGTCCAAATAACAGATGGTAATGTCCAAGTATCCGTGTGTCCAAACATCAAGGGAAACCCGAGAATCACCCCGATGAATTCCACTAGATGTAATCATCAAGGTGAACGTAAGAGGAATCACCCCCGAGGTTCACACTTGAGGGGTTGCACGACAGAGTCGTATCGGAAGTGGTTAAGGCGGAATCACCCTCGATGACCACGACCGAATAGCTACACTACAGGGTTAACATCAGAAGTGCTGTAGAGGTCTCACCCTCGGCACTCGATAGAAACCCAGTAGGTCGAGTAACTAAGGGGAAGTGATGTGCGGTGCCGGGGCCTGGTCTTCGATCCCGTTGATCGAGTCTTCGGTGATGAAGCAGGGGCAACAAGGGCAAGGTGGGGGTCACTGATGGATCTCTAACCAACCTATACTAAGCAGTTTAGGATAAGCAGGTAAGGTACAACAACAGATACAAAAATAGGCTATACATCAGAATAGGAGCAATCAATAACAGTAGCAAAATCTAATGCAAGCATGATAGAATGGAATGGGCGATATCGGGATGATCAAAGGGGGGGCTTGCCTGGTTGCTCTGGCAAGGAGGGGTCGTCGTCGACGTAGTCGATCACTGTATGACATCGGTCTCATGGTTCACCGGAGAGAAGAGGGGGAAGAAACAATAAATATAAAGCAAGCATAGCATCACAAAGCAGAACATGGCAATATGCTGTGCCGGGTGTGATCTAACGCATGGCTACACGATATAGGTGAATGGGGAATTCAACCGGGAATGGTTTCCCGGTTCCGGACCTGTGTCAGACAGATGACCGGAGGGGGAATGTTCCATGTTCAGATAGCTAGAGGCACCTGACAGGTATGTGGGTAGCTTATTCGGGTTCGCCTCGTTTTTCTGAGCAACTTTCATGTAGAAAACATTTTCATCCGAGTTACGGTTTAATTTCTATGAATTTCTAAAGATTAAACCATTTTCAGAAATTATTATTAAAACTAAAATGGGGGTTATTGCATCAGCATGACATCATCATGACGTGAGCAGTCAACAGAGTTGACCAAAGTCAACCCTGACGTGTGGGGCCGTTCTGTCATAGTCTAACAACTAATTAACCGTTTTAATTAACTAATCAAGTTAATTAGGTACTAAACAGAGTTAATTAAGTTAATTAATTACCTATTTAATTAATTAATTAATTAATTAATTTTTTTAATTTTAAAATACATTTTCTTTTTAAACGTTTTGGGGGTGGGCCCCACTGTCATAGGCCTATCTCGGGTGGCGGGGCCCCGTGGTCACGAACTGGGTGGGCGGCGGGTGTGGCCGCCAACCACGGCTATGTTGCTGCAAGACGCTGCCATCGGGCGGAGAGTGCGGCGAGGCCGGCCGAGCAGCAGCGGCGAGGCTCCAGCCGCGAGGACGGAGCAGCAAGCTGCGGTGGGGACGCAGCAGGGCCGATGGCCTACGGGTGCGACCATGGAGCCTCGGCGCGAAGCGGAGCAACGTGCGGGCGACGGAACGACACGGCGACGTGGCCGGGGGCGCAGGCGGGCACGCGGAGGTACGGCCTGATCCGGTGATGGGAGAGAGAGGGGCGGACGAGGCTCACCCCGTTTGTAGATGAACGGGGGCAGCGTGGCTCGACGGAGTCCGGTGAGGAGGAGGACGGGGACGAGCGACGGGGACGGGGAGCGCTGGCGAGGAGGAGACGAGGACGACGGGGTGGCGTCACGGCGTCGGGGAGGCGCTCACCCCAGAGCTCAGGGGCAGCTCGGCGACGTCGGGGCAGCGATGGTGGTGGCCGGGGCAGAGGGGATCATCGCGGCGGCGTTGGAGGAGCTGCGGGGCAGAGGAAGGGGTCCTCGGGAGCGGGCGGAGCATCGAGGGGGAGGGCGGCTCCGGCGGGGGGGGGGGTGCTCCGGGGAGGAGGGCAAGGGGCGGCGCCGGGATGGGCGCCGGCGCCGAGCTGGGCGGCGTGGTCGCCAGGTCCGTGCCCTCGCTCGGATCGGGGGAGGCGGAGGGAGCGAGAGGGACGTGGGGCCGAAATCGTGGAAGGAGTGGGGTGGATCGAGGCTAGGGTTTGGTGGTGGGGAGGCCTAAGTAGGCCGCGGTTGGGCCGGCTGGTCAGTTGGGCCACGTGGGTCGGCTAACCTGGGCCGCTCTGCCCGGAGGGGAGTTGTTTTTCTTTTTTATTTGTTTTTCTTTTCCAGCAGCATTTTGCCTTTTCTTTTAGCCACTAATGACTTTGCAAAATTATGCCACTGGTTAAAACAATTCCAAAGAATTATTGTGCACTGCAACAAAAATTTTGGGGCCTTCACGAGTTGTCCAATCATTTTTAGAAAATGAAAAGGACATCTTAAATATTGCTGGACCAGATAATAAATTCCTAGGGGCAATTTGGGAATTCCAAAAATGTTGGCTTCAACATGACAAATATCTAGGGATTATTTGCCATAGGATGAACTATTTTATTTGCAAAAAAAAAGAAAAAGCAAATATTTGACATGCAATTTGAATTTGAATTTGAAGCAGATTTTGGACAAGTGGCATTTTGGCATGATGATCATGATGATATGACCTTCATTAGGGGGAGATTACTGTAGTGTGATGCTGGGGATGTTACAAATCTCCTCCACTACAAGAAATCTCGTCCCGAGATTTAAGTGGGGAAGTAAGGAGTAACTTCGGGTGAACTGACCCTTATAGGGTGAATTGTCTGGTGAACAATGCAGGGAATGTGACTTAAGTAACTCTTGATTTGAAATTTAAGAAAACGTCGAGGGCAAAATATGAAGGTACAATAAGAAGTTTCAAGTGAATGGACAAACGATCGATACCTGAACAGAGTGTGAGAAGGGTTCAGAGAATCGGGAATAGATCATCTCTCGGAGGATGGCTCGCGATAACACACAAAGCTAAGAGCATAAGATACTTCGGCACCAAGGTTGTACAGGAGAGTCAGGCTTCCATCCTGTGGAACTGTGGGTTATGAGCCCACAATGTGGGTTAAAAGTAGAAAGGGGGCCAATAGCAAGGCATGTCAGATGATAGACTGTCAGTTATGTTGTCAACAACGTTGGTACCAAGGGCGACGGCCGGAGAGAACTATGTTCCTGCTCGTTGAACGAGGCGGACCAATAGGAAAAGTTCTCGTCCATCGGTGGTTACCGGAATGTCAACAGCAATAATAACAAGGTCTTACTGACAAATTGTACACCGAGGTGTTTACATAAGCCAGGAACTATTACTGCTTAGAATATACGGATCACAAGATAGGTTAAACAAAACAATGGAAAGGAATATGTGATTATTATGATAATCAGACCAATGGAAAGGAAAGATATTTATACCCAATTATTAGAGTATAACTTTCCCAAAGAAAGGCAGAGCATGATTGGACTCCAAGTATTAAACCGTTTAGACAAAGGGGCAAGGAATTTATGAGGTTTACCCATACAATGGTGTTTGGATAATTGATCAAGAATAGTTAGCATTGCGCTCCCAATGTTCTTGTGATGATCGGAGTACCACACACATGTTTCGGGATAGTGTTGACATGGTCATCAGGGAAAGGTCAGACTTCGGATACACAAAGGATCCATCGGAAATAACTTAGAAAATAAGTCATACAATTTCAGCAAGGAAAAGATGAGGGTGTGGCCGACGGCCTCAAAGAACAATCCATCGACATGTCAAAAGGATGTATTACCAAAATTATGTGAACAAGTTTGTGTTGGGGAAGGCAAGAATGTTGTCGACGATAACTTAAATCATCGAGGGGCAAGGATTGTATTTCTCATCATAATTCGATTAATATCCTGGAAGAGCTCAGAATGTGGATGATGATCACGACACATTTGTCGAGAGATTTCATGAAGATGTAATCGATCGGCGATGACATCATGTCAAAGGAATGATGAAGCGAAAGGTTATTGGAACCACTGGTACGACACAAACTCGAAATTAGGCTTGCTATTCAAGACAAAATGATATGACAAGGAAAGTCGATGTAGGCTTAGCTCATCGTCAAAAATTGTGCTCCGGGAAGAAGGATCAGGTAGCACAGTTAAAAGTTGACATGATAAAAATATAGCCGATCAGGCTAGGAATGATGTTATGGGGTATAAAACTTCCCAATATCGGGTACTAGGTGTAATGCCGGAAGGTAAATCGGAGTAGAGGTTAGACGGGGGATTGATTTGCAGAGGATAAGTATTTTAACTTATTCGGTAAATGGAATCAAGGAGGAAATATGGTCGGAACCACGATTGCAAAGGATCAATTCATAGATACAAGCTGAGCTTGTACCAAAGAAATTATTATTTTTACGAGCAGCTTCCATGATAAGTTCTACATCGGGTCCATGGGCATGAACACAAGGGTTCAAGGTCGACTCCCACTTCTTCAATGCATAACCTTTCATTCACTCCTCGTTTTTTGAAGAAAATGTAGTGTAGAGGATTTATCTGGCGAAGTACCAGAAGAGTAAGACTCGTAGAACTCTCGGGTTCACACGGATTATGGAAGGCTTAAGTTCAACCCATCGGGGCATTTTTATGAATCTATACAACCATCAACCAAGCAAAAGATACGAGTTCAAAAGCAGAGTATCGGAGTCAAAGCAGATGATACAATTTACCAAAGGCAATATGTATCAGGGAAGAGCACACAAAATTTTGAATATGAAGGAGGTTGCCGAATAATAATCCAACAAAGGATTCAGCGGTCCTTAATGGATCTGATGTGAGTATCAGTACTCAATCAGAAGAAGGAAGGAATGCAAAGGCATTGGATTATAGAAACATCTGAATAATTCGATGCTTGAGTACAAAGGAGTTATGATTTCAAGTCGAAGGATCACAAGCAGAGGCTCTGATCAAAAGATGAGTAAGTTGAATAGACTTAAATATGCACCCGATCAAACCAGCTCATAACCGGAGCGATGTCGAAGCTGGAAAGAAAATTTCCAAAGATTAATTGATGATTGCGAGTATTCTCTCACACGTTGAATCCATAGGAACAGAATGACAGCCACAAAGAATTTTAAATAATATTGCTAGACATATGGAATTAATCCTAATGCAAGCAGGCAAGGAGAATCAAGAGCAATAGGCTGCAGAGGATTTTCGGAAGATCACATAATATTTCCAAGTATTTTGGAAAGCATGTGAACAACTGGGGATGAACGGGTTCAGCAAATTATCCGTAGTGCAAAAATAAACCGCAAGGCAGAAGGCACAAAGGATTCTCGAAACAACGGAGAGTACATCTTGTAATAATAGGAGCAACTGGGTATGAAGGTACAAGCGGCAAGGATGTTATTCACGGGGATTATCTGTGGTCAGGAACTGCAAGGCAGTGGGCACAGGTTCTCGAAAAACATCGAGGAGTATCTGCAGAATCTTCTGGCGAAGCAAGCGATCAACGGTAATATCGGGGCTCTTCGGGAGGAAGTGGGTACGAGAACCTAATGTCAGAGTTAGTAAAATGTTTAACCCGAATAGACGAGAGATCAGAATCCCAGAGTAAGGAAAAGGAATAAATGATCCTAATACCACCGAATGGTGACATGGGCCCGTAAGCCACACAGCCAAGTTAGTAAAAGTTTTTCATTGACTAGACTCAAGTTCGGCCAAGGAGTTGGAAGGGGGGCTACCTACAGGCAGTCGGCTCTGATACCAAATTGTGACGCCCTCGATTCAATCGTACACTAATCATGCACGCAAATGTGTACGATCAAGATCAAGGACTCACGGGAAGATATCACAACACAACTCTAGACACAAATTAAAATAATACATGCTTTATATTACAAGCCAGGGGCCTCGAGGGCTCGAATACATAAGCTTGAAAACACAAGAGTCAGCGGAAGCAACATTACCTGAGTACAGACATGAGTTAGACAAGTTTGCCTTAAGAAGGCTAGCACCAAAAGCAGCAACAATCGAAAAGGCAAGGCCTCCTGCCTGGGAGCCTCCTAACTACTCCTGGTCGTCGGCGGCCTCCACGTAGTGGTAGGCATCAGCGGTGGCGTCTGGCTCCTGGGCTCCGACATCTGGTTGCATCAACCGGAAAGAAGGAGAAAGGGGGAAAGGGATAGCAAAGCAACCGTGAGTACTCATCCAAAGTACTCGCAAGCAAGGATCTACACTACATATGCAACATTATCAAAGGAAGGATGTATATGTGGACTGGGCTGCAGAAATGCCAGAATAGAGAGAAGGCCTAGTCCTATCGAAGACTAGCATCTTCTGGAAACCACCATCTTGCAGCAACCGGAAGGAGTGGAGTAGCATAAAGTAAAGTAGTAGTAGTGTTGCCAACCTCGGCCAGAGATCCTTTCTCGACTCCCTGTGAGAAAGAAATCCCAGAGCCATACTATCCAGCTATCATCACAATCCAGATCTCATCACCATCCAATTCTCATCACCAGTATCCAGTTCTAGTTGTATCGATCGGGATACAACTCCAAGTGTCCGTTACCGTAGGACAGGCTATCGATAGATGTTTTCTTCCCTGCAGGGGTGCACCAACTTACCCACCACGCTCGCTTAACTCTGGCCGGACACACTTTCCTGGGTCATGCCCGGCCTCGGCCAAACAATACGCCGCAACCCAACCTAGGCTTAATAGAGAGGCCAGCACGCCGGACTAAACCTATGCCCCAGGGTCATGGGCCATCTCCCAGGAACTCCTCAAGACGTTGTGTGGGCGGCGGTGAGCAGACCTAGCTACCTCCTTCAACAAGGCGGCGCCACGCAGTCCAACCCGGCGCGCGCCGCTCAGTCGCTGAAGTCTATTAAGCTTCGGCTAATGTATACGACGCAGAACGCCCATACTATGCCCATGTGATGGTTAGTGCTATCAGGCCAGAGGCCCCTCGGATCAAATATCCAAATCGTAGTGGATTAGGAACGCGCGGTAGCAAGCAGAGACTCACGAAAGATGTGACCCCGTTGCCCCGTCTCGAGGACTTGCGGCAAGGGCTAGGAATGCCCGGCCACGCCTCGTAATTATCTCGCGGGCACCCTCCAGGTCAACTCGTCTCCACATCACTCGCAATTAAGCTCGCGCGGGTACCCCTTAGGGTCGACCCGTCTTTCCAAGTAACAGTGGTAAAGTCCAAGTATCTGTGTGTACAAACATCAAGGGGAAAACCCGAGGAATCACCCCCGATGAATTCCACTAGATGTAATCATCAAGGTGAACGTAAGAGGAATCACCCCCGAGGTTCACACTTGAGGGGTTGCACGACAGAGTCGTATCGGAAGTGGTTAAGGCGGAATCACCCTCGATGACCACGACCGAATAGCTACACTACAAGGTTAACATCAGAAGTGATGTAGAGGTCTCACCCTCGGCACTCGATAGAAACCTAGTAGGTCGAGCAACTAAGGGGAAGTGATGTGCGGTGCCGGGGCCTGGTCTTCGATCCCGTTGATCGAGTCTTCGGTGATGAAGCAGGGGCAACAAGGGCAAGGTGGGGGTCACTGATGGATCTCTAACCAACCTATACTAAGCAGTTTAGGATAAGCATGTAAGGTACAACAACAGATACAAAAATAGGCTATGCATCAGAATAGGAGCAATCGAGATGAGAGCAAAATCTAATGCAAGCATGATAGAATGGAATGGGCGATATCGGGATGATCAAAGGGGGGGCTTGCCTGGTTGCTCTGGCAAGGAGGGGTCGTCGTCGACGTAGTCGATCACAGGGGCGGCATCGGTCTCGCGGTCTACCGGAGAGAAGAGGGGGAAGAAACAATAAATATAAAGCAAGCATAGCATCACAAAGCATAACATGGCAATATGATGTGCCGGGTGTGATCTGACAGGTATGTGGGTAGCGTATTCAGGTTCGCCTCGTTTTTCTGAGCAACTTTCATGTAGAAAACATTTTCATCCGAGTTACGGTTTAATTTCTATGAATTTCTAAAGATTAAACCATTTTCAGAAATTATTATTAAAACTAAAATGGGGGTTATTGCATCAGCATGACGTCATCATGACGTGAGCAGTCAACAAAGTTGACCAAAGTCAACCTTGACGTGTGGGGCCGTTCTGTCATAGTCTAACAACTAATTAACCGTTTTAATTAACTAATCAAGTTAATTAGGTACTAAACAGAGTTAATTAAGTTAATTAATTACCTATTTAATTAATTAATTAATTAATTTTTTTAATTTTAAAATACATTTTCTTTTTAAACGTTTTGGGGGCGGGCCCCACTGTCATAGGCCTATCTGGCCAGGGCGGGGGCCCTGTGGTCAGCGAACCAGGGTGGTGCGGCGGCTGTGGCCGTCCAACCACGGCTATCTTCTTGCACAAGACGCGCCACCGGGCGGTTGTGGTACGGCGAGGACGGCCGGAGCAGCGGCCAGGGCTCCGGCGGCCAGGGACGGAGCAGCAAGCTGCAGTGGTGGGGACGCGCGGGGCCGATGGCCACGGGGGGTGCGACCATGGAGCCTCGGGCGCGAGCGGAGCAACGTGCGGGCGACGGAACGACACGGCGACGTGGCCGGGCGAAGCGCGCAAGGCTGGAGGCGCGGGCTGATCCGGTGATGGGAGAGAGAGGGGCGGACGAGGCTCACCCCGTTTGTAGATGAACGGGGGCGGCGTGGCTCGACGGAGTCCGGTGAGGAGGAGGACGGGGACGAGCGACGGGGACAGGGAGCACCGGCGAGGAGGTGACGAGGACGACGGGGTGGCGTCACGGCGTCGGGGAGGCGCTCACCCCAGAGCTCAGGGGTAGCTCGGCGACGTCGGGGCAGCGATGGTGGTGGCCGGGGCAGAGGGATCGTCGCGGCGGCGTTGGAGGAGCTGTGGGGCGAGGAAGGGGTCTCGGAGCGGGCGGAGCATCGAGGGGAGGGCGGCTCGGCGAGGGGGTGCTCCGGGAGGAGGGCAAGGCGGCGCGGGATGGGGCGCCGCGCCAGGGCGGCGCTGTCGCTGGTCCGTGCCCTCGATCTGGATCGGCGCAGAGGGACGTGGGGTCGAAATCGTGGACGGAGTGGGGTGGATCGGGGCTAGGGTTTGGTGGTGGGGAGGCCTAACTAGGCCGCGGTTGGGCCGGCTGGCCAGTTGGGCCACGTGGGTCGGCCAACTGGGCCGTCTGTCCCAGGAGGGGGAGTTGTTTTTCTTTTTTATTTGTTTTCTTTTCTAGCAGCATTTTGCCTTTTCTTTTAGCCACTAATGACTTTGCAAAATTATGCCACTGGCTAAAACAATTCGAAAGAATTATTGTGCACTGCAACAAAAAGTTTGGGGCCTTCACGAGTTGTCCAAGCATTTTTAGAAAAGGAAAAGGACATCTTAAATATTGCTGGACCAGATAATAAATTCCTAGGGGCAATTTGGGAATTCCAAAAATGTTGGCTTCAACATGACAAATATCTAGGGATTATTTGCCATAGGATGAACTATTTTATTTGCAAAAAAAAGAAGAAGCAAATATTTGACATGCAATTTGAATTTGAATTTGAAGCAGATTTTGGACAACTGGCATTTTGGCATGATGATCATGATGATATGACCTTCATTAGGGGGAGATTACTGTAGTGTGATGCTGGGGATGTTACACAACCCCTATGCATAGGTTCATGGGCGGAACCCGCAAGTTGATCACCAAAACATACATCAAGTGAATCACCTGATATCCCATTGTCACCATAGATACGCACGGCAAGACACACATCAAGTGTTCTCAAGTCATTAAAGACTCAATCCGATAAGATTACTTCAAAGGGAAAACTCAATCCATTACAAGAGAGAAGAGGGGGAGAAGAAACATAAGATCCAACTATAATAGCAAAGCTCGCGATACATCAAGATCGTGCAAATCAAGAACACGAGAGAGAGAGATCAAACACATAGCTACTGGTACATACCCTCAGCCCCGAGGGTGAACTACTCCCTCCTCGTCATGGAGAGCGCCGGGATGATGAGGATGGCCACCGGTGAGGGTTCCCCCCTCCGGCAGGGTGCCGGAACAGGGTACCGATTGACTTTTGGTGGCTACAGAGGCTTGCGGCGGCGGAACTCCTGATCTATTCTGTTCTCTGGAAGTTTTAGGGTACGTGGGGTTATATAGGCGGAAGAAGTATGTCAGGGAGCCACGAGGGCCCCACGAGGCAGGGGGCGCGCCCTAGGGGGGTGGGCGCCCCTCCACCCTCGTGGCTTCTTCATTCCTTCCTTGACGTGGGGTCCAAGTCCATCGGGTAGCTTTCGTTCCAAAAATAACTTCTTCAGTTGATTTCATTCCGTTTCGACTCCGTCTGGTATTCCTTTTCTTCGAAACACTGAAATAGGCAAAAAAACAGCAAATCTGGGCTGGGCCTCCGGTTAATAGGTTAGTCCCAAAAATAATATAAAAGTGGAAAATAAAGCCCAATATTGCCCAAAACAGTAGATAATATAGCATGGAGCAATCAAAAATTATAGATACGTTGGAGACGAATCAGGCATCCCCAAGCTTAATTCATGCTCGTCCTCGAGTAGGTAAATGATAAAAAGGATAATTTTTGATGTGGAATGCTAGTTGGTTCACAAGTTTTATCAATGATAATTTCAATCACCTTTTCTAGCATGATAATCTGTCATAACAGTAGTTTATCTCATAAAACTCCTCACGATAAAGTAACAAGCAATACACATGCTAAAGCATAGACCATAAACTTTCTTGAAAGCTAGCAAACTTCATTCTCAGTCATCAAACAATTACAATTCATCTTATTTTCAGGGATAGCAAACTCCACATACTCCACTATCATATAGTCTTCTACAATTGCTAACACTCACGCAATACTAATGGTTATGGAGTTTTAATTGGACACTGAGAAAGATAGGGGCTTATAGTGTTGCCTCCCAACGTATTCACCTTTGGGTGATGTCAACAATAATAGTTCATGCTAACTTACATCCAATTGGATATATATATATCAGGATCTTCCCAACACGAGGTGCTTGCCAAAGGATAAAATGAAAAAGGGAAAGGTGAAGATCACCTTGAATCTTGCATAAAAGTAAAAGACATAAAGTAAAAGATAGGCCCTTCGCAGAGGGAAGAAGAGGTAGTCATGCGCTTTTAGGGTTGGATGCACAAAATCTTAATGTGAATGAACGTCACTTTATATTGCCACTTGTATATGGACCTTTAGTATGCAGTCCGTCGCTTTTATTGCTTCCATAACAAGATCGTATAAAGCTATTTTCTTCACACCAAAAGAACATACATATTTAGAGAGCAATTTTTATTGCTTGCACCGATGACAACTTACTTGAAGGATCTTACTCAATCCATAGGTAGGTATGGTGGACTCTCATGGCAAAATTGGGTTAAAGGATATTTGGAAGCACAAGTAGTATCTCTACTTGGTGCAAGGAATTTTGGCTAGCATGAGGGGGAATGGCAAGCTCAACATGTTTGAATGATCCATGACAATATACTTTAACTGAGATGTGCGAAAACATAACCCATTACGTTATCTTCCTTGTCCAACATCAACTCTTTAGCATGTCATACTTAATGAGTGCTCCCAATTATAAAAGATGTCTAGGATAGTGTATTTATATATGAAATCTCTCTTCCTTCAATATTCTTTCATGAATTGTTCAAATGACCAATACAATGCTTGCTAACCTTCAATAAATTTACAACCTCTACTTATTAGACGTGAAGTCATTAATCCCCATGGGATAAGCAAGTGAGACATATATAATTTCAGATTTATGACAATCAACTCATTCAACAATTTACTCATAGGATATAAGTGAAGCACACGAGTGAATGAAAAAAGCTACTCCAAAAAGATATAAGTGAAGATCAATGAGTAGCTAATTAATTATGTAACGATGTGAAGACTCTCCCATTTAAGAATTTCAGATCTTGGTATTTTATTCAAAAAGCAAGCAAAGCTAAATAAAACTACATTGCAAGGATAGCACACATCATGTGAAGAAGCAAAAACCTAGGTTCAACCGATACTAACCGATAATGGTTGAAGAAGAAAGGTGGGATGCCTACTGGGGCATCCCCAAGCTTAGATGCTTGAGACTTCTTGAAATATTATCTTTGGTGCCTTGGGCATCCCCAAGCTTGAGCTTTTGTGTCTCCTTAATTCCTCTCATATCACGGTTTCCTAAATCTCAAAAGCTTCATCCACACCAAACTCAACAAGAACTCGTGAGATAAGTTAGCATAAACCAATGCAAAAACCTTATCATACTATACTGTAGCAAATCATTAAAATTATTATTCAACATTGCATACTAAATGTCTCTGCATATTTAATACTCCTATCATCAAATAGAATAATTAAACAAGCAAACATATGCAAACAATGCAAACATAACAGCAATCTAACAAAACAGTACAGTATGTAAAGAATGCAAGATTCATCATACTTCCCTAACTCCAAAAATTATGAAATAAAATTCCCACTGTAGTAAATTTATCAGAGATTCTTATGCAAAAGGTTTCAACATTTTATCACATTCTGACTTTTCTAGGGAATTTTTGCAATAGCGGTAAACTTTCTGTGTTCAAACAGCAACATGTATACTTGCAAAATAAACATAGTAAAGGCTATCCTTGACATTTTTATTGAAAATTGTTAGGACCCCGATTCCAAGTCACATCGACCTAGCCGGTAACACCTCATATCACTTTGCGGCCTCACGCACGGTATTCCCACGGGTGTCGCCTTACCATGGCCCGGGACCGTTTGCGCCTTTTGGCTCACGTATATGATAGTGTCTCTAGCATCCATATGATAAAGAACCCGGGCCGACATGGATAGTCGTGAACCCAAAGCGGCGCTAACCCATGGGGACAGGCATACATGAATCACATCGAGCATGTCGGTCATCAACGTATGAATTCGGGCTGTAGCACTGGCTAACAGGACTCCGTATCCCGGCTGTAGCAAGCTAGGCAGGACTCGAATATCACCGCGTGACATTTCCCAAAGGGACAGACATAGGAACGAAGTGAAACACATGCCGCCAGTCAAGTGTCCAAGCAGTAGTGCTGGGCTAGCAGGACTCCGTGAACCGGGCTGTAGCGGACTACTATCGCCGAAGCACGAGACTACATTTCCCCATATGAGAGGCTGCCAAGGATAAACAACTAGATTGTCGGATCCCACTCATACCAAGCATTTCAATCATACACATAATATGCCCGATATGAGTACATACAACATGGCATCACAACAAAACTCTACAACTCAAAGTACTTTATTTAAGAGGCTCAGGAGCCATACATAACATATCCATACAGATAGGGTCACATGACCCAACACTCAAGTCATACAAGCATACAAGCACATGCGGAAGCAAACTAGTATGAGTCTGAGACTCTAAAAAGAAAGAAAGCTTGTTGAAGCCCTTCTATCTACAATGGCCCTTCACAAGCCTTGGATCACCACACAGGTGGCTAGTTCACTCGTCGATGTCAAGGTCTACATAAAACCCATCGGAGGGGGCGGTGTTGTCGTCTGAAAACATTAATTAAGCAAACATGAGTACGGAGGTACTCAGGAAGTCTTACAACAGAATCCTATTATACATGCACATTCTCAAGAAGGTGGTGGAGTTATTGCAGCAAGCCAGCTTTGACTCTTGGCTAAGCTATCCTACGTGACCCCACTTGAAAAGCATTTGTCGCACACGAGTCCACTATCACCAACACAATACTCCACCGTGGATCCTCTCTCGTCAACCCACGAGAGGGCCATCCGCGGTACTCACACTTATCTTGAGGCTTTTAGTAGTATCCATTTACTTGTCTATGAACTGTATAGGTGACCAAGTAGTCCTTTACATGACGCGCTATTGAATAGTTTTATACCCTGCAGGGTGTACTTCTTCACACGCGCTCACCACTTACCGCCGTTTACACGACATGTACTCGGCAACCTTCAAGCGGAAGCCCAACGTGGGTGTCGGCCACGACCTGACTAAACACACGAGTCCCGAGTCCAGGTTTATCGCCTATTCGGGTTCCATCCGCAGGGAGTCCGGCCGAGGTTTCCACTAACGGCCCCGAACGATGTGTGTAGGGTTCCCGAGACACCAAGCGGGTGAATCAAGACACAGGCCACGTGCCTACCGCAACACAGCCCACCCCTAAGGTCAGCGCGCTGCGTGCCCCCAAAGATGCTACAAACACGAAACTACTTGCAACTCCGGATGAGGACAAGAGTGGTTAATAAGTCGAGAGGGTCAATTAAGGATCCCAATGCGTGGTAGTAGCTAAGTCTTAAATCACACACACAGATCTCAGTTCTTAGGGACGGCTTCAATGAAACAACCCACCATGTACTCCTACATGGCCTCTCATCGATACCTTTACCAAAACGTGTTCAACACTTTCACTGTCGAACCCGACACAACCTTTCACTCCAGTTCATCATCCCGATGAGCTAGACCTGACACAACTCTAAGCATAGCAAGCATAGCATGGTAGGAATCACAAACATGGCTCAATCAACTCCTACACATACTAGTGGGTTTCATCTAATTCTTGTGGCAATGACAGTCATGCAAAGGAAGTTGGTTCAACTACCACACACACAACAGTTTGAATCGCGTTGTCTTAATGCAGTAAACAAGAGCAGAAGCGAGAACATGGGTTTGTATCGGAATGATCAATGGGTTGCTTGCCTGATGTAGTGGTGGTAGGATACTGCCCTTCAGACGGATATTCGGGATTATCCTCGGAGGCAGAACCTATCACGAAAGACACACCGAAAATAAACAACACATGACGATATGCAACAATATGATGCATGCTATGACATGGCAATATGAATGTGTGTTGGCCTAATGCAAGCTGGAACAAAGAGGGATGAACTCATTTGAATCAAAGATTCAAATGTTAGCTCATTTAACATAGCCATAAAGGTGCATTATCTTAATCTGCTTAAACAGCAAGGTTAACTTGTTCTATCATGCATGAAACCTTTACCAATGGATAGAATGGATTTTTTTGATCATTTTTCATATATAAATCTTTGCATTTGGAGTTACAGATTAATTTCTATGAATTTTTGAAGTTTGAACTATTTTCTGGAATTTCCTATAACAGAATAATTCCAGTAATTCATTTACTGCGTCAGCAATGCGTCAGGAGGACGTCAGAGGTCAACGGGGACGTCCAGGTCAAACTGACCATTGGGTCCCGCATGTCAGCAATTAATTTAACTAATTAAAATTAATTTAAACTAGCTAGGTTAATTAGCAGGGGGCCACCTGTCATAGACTCAGGAGAGTCAACCAGGGCCCGCCCTGGTCAAAGTCAGGGTCAACTACGCCGGCGTTTAGCTTGGCGAGCAGAGCGCTGGCGGCGAGTGGTTTTAGCGTTCCGGCAACCAAATGAGCCGCGGAGGGCGTCTATGTGTAGCTGGGAACAACCCGCAGCTCTTGGTGGCGTTGGCTGGGCTCGGGGTGGCCGGAAACGGCGCCGGCGACGACCTTGGCGGTCACCGGAGTTCGGGTGATGACGAACTCGTGGCTACGGGGTGCGGTGAGGTGCGTGAAGTAGTGGGTTAGGCTCGACGCGACGCGGTGAGCATGTTAGACACCGAGGGGTGACCGGTGGATGGCCGTAAACACGTCGGCGACGAGCTCCGCGGCGGCGCGTGCGGGTGAGCTCTGTGCAGTCGCTATGAGGCTCGGGAGTGAGAAAGGAAAGGAGGGGGAGGTAGCTAGGCTCACGGAGAACTCGAGGAGGCAAACGGTGCGGTCGGGGACGAGCTGGTGCGGCGGTGACGTCGAAGAGGATCTCCGGCGACGGCGGGGTCGGGCGAGGTCGGTGCAGAGGCCTCGGGCCACGCGAGCGCTCGGGGCTCGGCTAGCTCGAAGAAGCGGAGGGCGGCGGAGCTCCTAGACACGACAGGATGGCGCAAGGACGACGGAGAGCGCGACTACGGCGACGGTGCGGCTGCGGTGGCGTCGGCCATGGTGTGGGAGAGCGAGGGGGAGGAGCTGGGGAGGAGGAGAGGTGTCTGAGGGCTCGGGGGGAAGAGAGTGAGCGTTCCGCGTCGGCAGCTCGGTGAGGGAAGCGGCGAGGCGGCGGCCAGCTGCATGGCACGCATGCTGTTCTCGCCGTCGAGCACCTGCCTGCCTGCCTGGCCAAGCCAAGCAGCTCGCTGGCGCGGCGGCTGGGCTGGGCCGGCAGGTGGGCCGGTTGGGTGGCGCCAGGTAAGGTTTTTCATTTCTGTTTCCTTTTTCTATTTTCTGTAACTTTGTGGACTTTCTAAAAATACCTAAACAACTCCAAAATTCACCAAACTGCACCTGGTCCTTAGTTGGAATATTGCCAGCATAGAACATTTAGTTTGGGATTATTTGGGCATTTGAAATATTTTATATAATTTAAATGCCCAAACTCAAATACTTATGATTTAATTCAAAAACCTTAGGATGACCTAGAAAATTGTGCACCACTTTTGGCAGAGGCTCTGAACCAAAGCAAAGGTGATGAGCATTTTAGAAGGGCATTTCAGGTTCATTGAAAATAATTTTAGTAAGCCCTAGTTGGATTCAAAAGGGGTTCTGGGGGTTCTGTCTTCCCCATTTCAAATTTCTGATGAAAGTTAGACATGATGCAACACACTAATGCATGGACTAGCTAGGATGTGACAAAAATAAAGATGCAAAACATAAATATAAATGACAGCAAGCAAAAACTAACAAAAGGAAATGACGCTCCAAGCAAAACACATATCATGTGGTGAATAAAAATATAGCTCCAAGTAAAGTTACCGATGAACGAAGACGAAAGAGGGGATGCCATCCGGGGCATCCCCAAGCTTAGGCTCTTGGTTATCCTTGAATATTACCTTGGGGTTCCTTGTGAATCCTCAAGCTTAGGCTCTTGCCACTCCTTATTCCATAGTCCATCGTATCTTTACCCAAAACTTGAAAACTTCACAACACAAAACTTAACAGAAAACTCGTAAGCTCCGTTAGCGAAAGAAAACAAAACACCACTTCATGGTACTGTAAAGAACTCATTCTTTATTTATATTGGTGTTAAACCTACTGTATTACAACTTCTCTATGGTTTATAAACTATTTTACTAGCCATAGATTCATCAAAATAAGCAAACAACACACGAAAAACAGAATCTGTCAAAAACAGAATAGTCTGTAGTAATCTGTAACAAACGTATACTTATGGAACTCCAAAAATTCTAAAATAAATTTTTGGCCCTGAGGAATTTGTCTAGTAATCATCTGAAAAAAGAATCAACCAAATAGCACTCCCCAGTAGAAAGTTTTAGCTAATCTCGTGAGCGCTAAAGTTTCTGTTTTTTTACAGCATGATCATAAAGACTTCACCCAAGTCTTCCCAAAGGTTCTACTTGGCACAAACACTAATTAAAACATAAAAACACATGTAAACAGAGGCTAGATGGATTATTTATTACTAAACATAACCAAAAAGCAAGAAACTAAAATAAAATTGGGTTGCCTCCCAACAAGCGCTGTCGTTTAACGCCCCTAGCTAGACATGATGATTTCAATGATGCTCACATAAAAGATAAGAATTGAAACATAAAGAGAGCATCATGAAGAATATGACTAGCAAATTTAAGTTTAACCCACTTACTATGCATAGGTATTTTTTGAGCAAACAACTTATTGTAACAAGAATCAACTAGCATAGGAAGGCAAAACAAGCATAACTTCAAAACTTTAAGCACATAGAGAGGAAACTTGATATTATTGCAATTCCTACAAGCATATGTTCCTCCCTCATAATAATTTTCAGTAGCATCATGAATGAATTCAACAATATAACCAGCACCTAAAGCATTCTTTCCATGATCTAATTGCATAGAAATTTTACTACTCTCCACATAAGCAAAATTCTTCTCATTCGGAATAGTGGGAGTATCATAAGAGACTTGAATACTATAAATTGTTTCCACATTAAATGAGTAATGTTCGGAAAAAGGGGAATCATAATCATGACAAGTTTTATAAATATAATCATCACTACTTTTTATAGCATAAGTTTCATCACAATAATCATCATAAGTAGCAACTTTGTTCTCATCATAATCAATTGAAACCTCTTACGAAATAGTGGATACATCACTAAATAAAGTCATGACCTCTCCAAATCCACTTTCATAAATATTATAAGGTTCATCATCCTCCAAAATAATGGGATCATTACTTCCTAAAGTTGACACACTTACAAACCCACTTTCATCAATACAATCATCATAGGTATAAGGCATGCTATCATCATAACAACTTTGCATATCAAAACTTGAGAGACTAAAAATATCATCTCCATCAAACATAGCATCCCCAAGCTTGGGCCTTTTCATATCATAAGCATAATCACTCTCATCATTAATAGTGTGGATAGCACCAATTGTATAGCAATAATCATATTCTTCCAAGCAAGTGCCAAAAAGATTTTCAAGATTATGAGAAGTATCATTATCTTCCCAATCATAATCATCACAACAAGCAATAGGCATAACGAGATCATCATCAAGTGCATCATCTTCCACAATTATTTTTGATTCATTTTCATGAGGCACAAAAATAATAGGAGCAACATTATTTGGGAGAGATACCTTTTTACCTCTCTTCCTTTTTATTTTCTTCTTCTTCACCACATCATGTGTGGGTTCAATCCTCTTTTTGGAGATCCTTATTAATGAGATTGGTTGAGTGGAAGGCTCCTCCTCGTTACCTGATTCATCATAAGAAATAATAGGAGGATATTGGGAAGTCTCTTCCCTTTCATTAGCATTCTCTTCATCCTATATTTCTTTTCTTTTCTTTATGTAATTGGCAATATAAGGATTTTCAATACAATTCACCGCATTATACATATAAATCTTCTCTAGATCAAAATCAAGAAATTTATCGAGATTAAATTTTGGAATACCCTCAGTCATACGTTTCATTTCTTCATAACCCAAAAGAAGACTAAGCTCTTCATGATGCTCAAGGGTAATAAAATTATCACAATATTTGGACACGACTTGATCATGAAACAAATAGCATTGGAGCTTTAAATGACCATGTTCATTGCAAAGTTCACAAGGGGCGCGAAAAATATTGAATCTTTCAGCGCAATCATCAAGACTTTCTTGCAAAAATTTAGTTTCTAAGTACTTATGCCTCTTGCAATATCTATATTCCCTATTTGGTGTGTACTTGCAAACCCAATGCACTCCGCAAAAATTGACATGTTTATAGGAGACATTTTCATCATAACTAGTGCAATCATCATTAGTACTATGGATATTCAAGGAGTTCATACTAACAACATTGCAATCATACTCATCATTCAAAGATTTAGTGCCAAACATTTTAATGCATTCTTCTTCTAATACTTTGGCACAATTTTCCTTTCCGTCATACTCACGAAAGATATTAAAAAGATGAAGTGTATGAGACAAACTCAATTCCATTTTTTTGGTTTTCTTTTATAAACTAAACTAGTGCTAAAACAAGAAACAAAAAGATACGATTGCAAGATCTAAAGATATACCTTCAAGCACTCACCTCCCCGACAACGGCGCCAGAAACTGCTTGATGTCTACTACGCTACCTTCTCCTTGTAGACGTTGTTGGGCCTGCAAGTGCACAGGTTTGTAGGACAGTAGCAAATTTCCCTCAAGTGGATGACCTAAGGTTTATCAATCCGTAGGAGGCGTAGGATGAAGATGGTCTCTCTCAAGCAACCCTGCAACCAAATAACAAAGAGTCTCTTGTGTCCCCAACACACCCAATACAATGGAAAATTGTATAGGTGCACTAGTTCGGCGAAGAGATGGTGATACAAGTGCAATATGGATGGTAGATAAAGGTTTTTGTAATCTGAAAATATAAAAACAGAAAGGTAACTAATGATAAAAGTGAGCTTAAACGGTATTGCAATGATAGGAAACAA
This sequence comes from Aegilops longissima, assembly GCA_021605205.1. Taxonomy (NCBI): domain Eukaryota; kingdom Viridiplantae; phylum Streptophyta; class Magnoliopsida; order Poales; family Poaceae; genus Aegilops; species Aegilops longissima. The sequence continues at coordinate 476,025,203 of CM038680.1, read as the reverse complement.
GGCCTAGGGTTCATACTTTCACTAGTGCAAGTTCTCTCAACAATGATAACATAGTTGGATCATATAACTATCCCTCAACTTGCAACAAAGAGTCACTCCAAAGTCACTAATAGCGGAGAACAAACGAAGAGATTATGGTAGGGTACGAAACCACCTCAAAGTTATTCTTTCCAATCAATCCGTTGGGCTATTCCTATAAGTGTCACAAACAGCCCTAGAGTTCGTACTAGAATAACACCTTAAGACACAAATAAACCAAAACCCTAATGTCACCTAGATACTCCAATGTCACCTCAAGTATCCGTTGGTATGATTATACGATATGCATCACACAATCTCAGATTCATCTATTCAACCAACACATAGAACCTCAAAGAGTGCCCCAAATCTTCTACCGTAGAATCAAGACGAAAACGTGTGCCAACCCCTATGCATAGGTTCATGGGCGGAACCCGCAAGTTGATCACCAAAACATACATCAAGTGAATCACGTGATGTCCCATTGTCACCACAGATACGCACGGCAAGACATACATCAAGTGTTCTCAAGTCATTAAAGACTCAATCCGATAAGGTTACTTCAAAGGGAAAACTCAATCCATTACAAGAGAAAAGAGGGGGAGAAGAAACATAAGATCCAACTATAATAGCAAAGCTCGCGATACATCAAGATCGTGTCAAATCAAGAACACGAGAGAGAGAGATCAAACACCTAGCTACTGGTACATACCCTCAGCCCCGAGGTTGAACTACTCCCTCCTCGTCATGGAGAGCGCCGAGATGATGAAGATGGCCACCAGTGAGGGTTCCCCCCTCCGGCAGGGTGCCGGAACAGGGTCTCGATTGACTTTTGGTGGCTACAGAGGCTTGCGGCGGCGGAACTCCTGATCTATTCTGTTCTCTGGAAGTTTTAGGGTACGTGGGGTTATATAGGCGGAAGAAGTACGTCAGGGGAGCCACGAGGGCCCCGCGAGGCAGGGGGCGCACCCTAGGGGGGTGGGCGCGCCCCCACCCTCGTGGCTTCCTTGTTCCTTCCTTGACGTGGGGTCCAAGTCCATCGGGCAGCTTTCGTTCCAAAAATAACTTCTCCAGTTGATTTCATTCCGTTTCGACTCCGTCTGATATTCCTTTTCTTCGAAACACTGAAATAGGCAAAAAACAGCAAATCTGGGCTGGGCCTCCGGTTAATAGGTTAGTCCCAAAAATAATATAAACGTGGAAAATAAAGCCCAATATTGCCCAAAACAGTATATAATATAGCATGGAGCAATCAAAAATTATAGATACATTGGAGACGTATCAAGATCGAAAGGTCGAACGTGAATCATATAGTAGATATGATCAACATAGAGATGTTCACCATTGAAAACTACTCCATCTCACGTGATGATCGGACATTGTTTAGTTGATATGGATCACGTGATCATTTAGATGACTTGAGAGATGTCTATCTAAGTGGGAGTTCTTAAGTAATATGATTAATTTAACTTAATTTATCATGAACTTAGTCCTGATAGTATTTGCATATATATGTTGTATATCAATAGCTTGCGATGTAGCTCCCCGTTTGTTTTATGTTCCTAGAGAAAAATAAGTTGAAAGATGGTAGTAGCAATGATGCGGACTAGGTCCGTGATCTGAGGATTATCCTCATCGTTGCATAGAAGAATTATGTCCTTGATGCACCGCTAGGTGACGGACCTATTGCAGGAGCAGATGCAGATGTTATGCATGTTTGGCAAGCTTGGTATGATGACTACTTGATAGTTTAGTGCGCCATGCTTTATGGCTTAGAACCGGGACTTCAAAAGCGTTTTGAAAACCACAGAGCATATAAGATGTTCCAAGAGCTGAAATTGGTATTTCAGACTCATGCCCGAGTCGAGAGGTATGAGACCTCTGACAAGTACTTTGCCTACAAGATGGAGGAGAATAGCTCAACTAGTGAGCATGTGCTTAGAATGTCTGAGTACTACAATCACTTGAATCAAGTGGGAGTTAATCTTCCAGATAAGATAGTGATTGACAGAGTTCTCTAGTCACCATCACCAAGTTATTGGAACTTCGTGATGAACTATAATATGCAAGAGATGATGGAAACGATTCCCGAGCTCTTCGTGATGCTAAAATCGGCGAAGGTAGAAATCAAGAAGGAGCATCAAGTGTTGATGGTTAACAAGACCACTAGTTTCAAGAAAAGGGGCAAAGGAAAAGAAAGGGAACTTCAAGAAAGAATGGCAAGCAAGTTGCCACTCCCGTGAAGAAACCCAAAGCTAGACCTAAGCCTGAAACTGAGTGCTTCTACTGCAAAGGAAATGGTCACTGGAAGCGGAACTACCCCAAATACTTGGCGGATAAGAAGGATGGCAAAGTGAATAAAGGTATATTTGATATACATGTTATTGATGTGCACTTTACTAGTGTTCATAGTAATCGCAGGGTATTTGATACCAGTTCAGTTGCTAAGAATAATAACTCAAAACAGGAATTGGAAAATGAACAAAGACTAGTTAAGGGCGAGGTGACGATGTGTGTTGAAAGTTATTTCAAGGTTGATAAGATCACCATCGTACACTCCCTCTACCTTCGAGATTAGTGTTGGTCCAAAATAAATGTTATTTGGTGTTTGCGTTGAGCATGAATATGATTGGATCATGTTTATTGCAATACAGTTATTCATTTAAGTCAGAGAATAATTGTTGTTCTGTTTACATGAATAAAACCTTCTATGGTCAATGTAAATGGTTTATAGAATCTCGATCATAGTGATACACATATTTATAATATTGATGCCAAAAGATGCAAAGCTGATAATGATAGTGCAACATATTCGTGGCACTGCCGTTTAGGTCATATTGGTGTAAAGCGCATGAAGAAACTCCATACGGATGGATTTTTGGAATCACTTGATTACAAATCATTTGATACTTGCGAACCATGCCTCATGGGCAAGATGACTAAAACTCCGTTCTCCGGAACAATGGAGCAAGCCACTGACTTATTGGAAATAATACATACTGATGTATGTGGTCCGATGAGTGTTGAGGCTCGCGGCGGGTATCGTTATTTTCTGGCCTTCACAGATGATTTGAGCAGATATGGGTATATCTACTTGATGAAACACAAGTCTGAAACAGTTGAAAAGTTCAAAGAATTTCAGAGTGAAGTGGAGAATCATCATAACAAGAAAATGAAGTTTCTACAATCTGATCGCAGAGGTGAATATTTGAGTTACGAGTTTGGCCTTCATTTAAAATAATGTGGAATAGTTTCACAACTCACGCCACCTGGAACACCACAACATAATGGTGTGTCCGAACGTCGTAACCATACTTTACTAGATATGGTGCGATCTATGATGTCTCTTACCGATTTACCACTGTCGTTTTGGGGTTATGCATTAGAGACTGCTGCATTCATGTCAAATAGAGCACTGTCTAAATCCGTTGAGACGACACCGTATGAACTGTGGTTTAGCAAGAAACCTAAGTTGTCGTTACTTAAAGTTTGGGGTTGCGATGCTTATGTGAACAAACTTCAGCCTGATAAACTTGAACCCAAATCTAAGAAGTGTGTCTCCATAGATACCCAAAAGAAACTGTTGGGTACACCTTCTATCACAGATCCGAAGGCAAGATCTTTGTTGCTAAGAATGGATCCTTTCTAGAGAAGGAGTTTCTCTCGACAGAAGTGAGTGGGAGGAAAGTAGAACTTGCATCAGAGAAAACCGTTCCCGTGATGCCTGCACCAACTAGTGAGGAAGCTAATGATAATGATCATGAAACATCAGATCAAGTTACTACCGAACCTTGTAGGTCAACCAGAGTGGTACAGTAATCCTATTCTGGAAGTCATGTTACTAGACCATGACGAACCTATGAACTATATGAGGAAGCGATGATGAGCCTAGATTCCGATAAATGGCTTGAGGTCATGAAATCTGAGATAGGATCCATGTATGAGAACAAAGTATGGACTTTCATTGACTTTCCCGATGACCGGCGAGCTATTGAGAATAAATGGATCTTCAAGAGGAAGACGGACGCTGATAGTAGTGTTAATCTACAAAGCTCGAATTGTCACAAAAGGTATTCGACAAGTTCAAGGTGTTGACTACGATGAGATTTTCTCACTCGTATTGATGCTTAAAGTCTATCCGAATCATGTTAGGAATTGCTGCATTTTATGAAATCTGGCAAATGGATGTCAAAGCTGCATTCCTTAATGGATTTATTAAAGAAGAGTTGTATATTGATACGTCCATTTTGGATCATGCTTTTATATCGATATTTATTGCATTATGGGCTGTTATTACACATTATGTCACAATACTTATGCCTTTTCTCTCTTATTTTACATGAAGAGGGAGGATGCCGGCAGCTAGAATCCTGGGTTGGAAAAGGAGCAAATATTAGAGACCTATTCTGCACAACTCCAAAAGTCCTGAAACTCCACGAAAGTCAGTTTTGAAAAATATTAAAAATATTGGGCGAAGAAAGCACTAGAGGGGGCCACCCACTGTCCACGAGGGTGGAGGGCGCGCCCTACCCCCTAGGCACGCCCCCTGCCTCGTGGGCCACCTGGAAGCCCCCTGATGCCCATCTTCTGGTATAAGGTGTCTTTTGCCCTGGAAAAAATCATAAGGAAGCTTTTGAGACAAAGCGCCGCCGTCTCCAGGTGGAACCACTCGTCCTGATGATGGTCTTCATTTCTCCTTGGCTGCGGTGGCAGAGGAGGGAGGCATGCGTTGCCTTGCGGGCGATCCTCGCGAGGCTGATTCCTCCAGCCTCCCTCGCGAGGCTGATCACTCCAACCTCCCTCGCGAGGCTGATCCTGCCAGCGATCCTCGTGAGGTCGGTCACGCCACCCTTGGCGAGGGCCATGGTCTTTCCAGCATCCTGGGTTTCTTCCTCCTCCTCTGCCGTAGACTCGATCACTGCGGTCGGGGCATCGACCGATTCGCCCTTCTCGCACGGCTCTGAGTTCTTGACATTCGTTGGTGTTGTGGTGTGGAGGTCGTGGTACACGCAGTACCGGCTGCCCTTGGAAGACTCGGGCTAATCCCTGCCTCGCTTGGTGTCTGGTTCTGCTGCGAGCACGACAGCCCCCTTGCGCTTCACGTCCTTGACCTTGGGCTTCTTCTCTTCTGGGTCAGCAGCCGACAGCTCGAGGAGGGAAAGGCGTCCTTCCTCAGCCCTGGCGCACTTGGTCGCCAAGTTGAACAGCTCCAAGGATGTGCACAGGTCTTCATGCATCGCCAGCTCCTCCTTCATCTTGACGTCACGCACACCGTCGGAGAAGGCTGAGATGATGGCCTCCTCGGTCACCTTGGGAATCTTGAGGCGTGCGTTGTTGAAGCGCTGGGTGTACTTCTGCAGGGTCTCTCCTGGCTGCTGCTTGATGCGGCACATGTCGCTCATGGCAGGAGGCCGGTCGCGAGTGCCTTGGAAGTTGGCGATGAAGCGGGTGCGCATCTCGTCCCAGGAGGAGATCATGCCAGAGCTGTGTTCAGAGCAGTGTGGGCTCCGTCCTTGAGCGCCATGGGAAACCAGTTCGCCATGACCTTCTCGTCCCTGTTGGCGGCTTCGATGCCCAGCTCGTAGAGCTGGAGGAACAACGCAGGGTTGGCCGTGCCGTCCTAGCGAGGAGGCAGGTATGGCTTGAACTTGTCGGGCCACGCGACGCTGCGTAGCTCGGCGGTGAAGGCGCGGCAGCCTGCAGTGGCCACGGGAGACCTTTGGTGACGAAGGGCTTGGTCTTGTGGGTCCTTGTGCGCTGCCGCTGGGAGCAGCGCGGGGTCTTGGTGTGCCGGAGCAGGAGCGTAGTCGTGGCGGGTCAGTGCAGGGAGCACTCGGGCAGCTTCTTGGGGGCGAGGGACCTCTTGACAGCTCTGCTCTTGCTGCGCTGGTGCCGGACGGAGCGGGTTCCGCCCAGGGGCCACGTGCCTTGGGGCCAAGGCGCCTTCTTGAGGGGGAGGCGGCTGAGGCGCCCCTGGAGCTTCATCGCCTGCGTAAGGCGGGGCACGGTGCAGCGAGAAGGACGGCGCGGGGGAGCCCCCTGCGGCGTGGACGAGCTCGGCGACGCGGTCGAGCCACTCCTCGTAGACGTTGTCGACGGGGCGGTAGCGCAGGAGCTCATTTGCCGCGATGAGCGTGGCTCGAGCCTCCATGGGCGCGCGGAGCGCGCGAGACGAAGAACCAGCTGGGGCGAGCGAGGGAGTAGCGGTACGGCCGTCTCGCCTCACGGACGGATGCTAGGACGATGGTTGTTGCTCGTTCCCCGCCGGGCCGGTGGCGGCGTTGACTACAGGAGACGGGGAACAGCGGGGGCGGCCGCCGACGGGGGCCGTCTGGGCGACGCGGGTAGCGAGAGCGGCCCTGCGCTCGGCGCTGGCCCGACGAGCATCTGACATGGATGCGAGGGGTGGCGAAGAACAGGGCGGCGGAAGGCAGATTCCGGCGCACCCCTACCTGGCGCGCCAAATGTCGGATTTCGGGTTCTGTCAGACCCTCTAGGTTCAAACTCTGGGGTGCATGCGGAGATCTAACCCCCTACCAACCTGCACCTCGTCGCCTCGCAAGGATCTAAACTACGCAAAGAGCAACACAAAGGGACACAATGTTTATACTGGTTCGGGCCCCCATTGTGGTGTAATACCCTACTCCAGTGTGTGGTGTGGTGGATTGCCTCAGGGGCTGATGATGAACAATACAAGGAAGAACAACCTCGCGAGGGTCTATTCTTGGCCGGTGCGACGAACTGCTAGGGGGAGTTCGGTCCCTCTTTCTCTCTCTCTCTCTCTCTCTCTCTCTAGATTCAACGTGTCTCTACCCTGTGGGTGGTTGGCCCTATTTATAGGCAAAGGCCCTGGGCCTCTTCCCAAATATTGAGCGGGAAGGGCGCCAACAATTGGCCATTTTGAAGGGGGACATCTAGTACACTTATCCTGACTAAAGTTGGTCCTCGCCTGTCAAAGGCTCTGACGATGACGCCGGCTTGGGCTCCACGATGACCTCCTTCCTGCCGTTGTGTTGGTCTTGGTCTTGTTGCACCGAAATGGTTGCCTTTGCTTGATGCTCTCGCCTGCGCTTGCCTCCTTTGCACCAAAGAGGAAATGAGGACACTGCGCGGGCTGGCGCCTTCCTGGCGCCCTCGGTCGTCATGGCTTGCGTCATGGGCACCTCGTGAGGTACCCAGCCTCAATCTCTCCGCCTCCTCGCGAGCCAGCCTGACGAGGCCGTGCCTGTGGAAGCTTCCTTTCGTCCGCCCCGCGAGGCTTGGCCCCTCGCGAGGGTCTTGAGCTTGTGCTTGATGAAGATGGGCGTCTTGGGCCACCCTTGAGCCACGCCAGCAGGCAGCAGACAGCAAGTCTGCAGGTACCCCTTCGAGCACGCCGACAATGACTCCTAAATCTTGCAGCTCATCGAGCGCCGGAGTGAGGTTCGATGATTTTATTCGGGTAGCGGAAGCATATATGATACAAGTGACCAATTCCAGGATCGCACGGGACTGACTGGGACTCCTCTAGGCGTCGGACTCGCTATCGAACTCTTCATCCATAAGATCGCCTTCGTCAACATCTAGCCAAATCAATAAGCCAGGTGAGTAATTTGAATGTACTCGCAAGACAGTTTGGACATATGATATAACAAATGCAAGCATGATGCACATGAGCATATTAGTAATGCACTCTCAGGTAATAAAATTGCACGTCATGTTAAATAAAAAGGAAGTCAGGCGGTAGTCCTCCCGACATCCCAATAAAATAACTGAAGGCCAATCGGGTGTATGAAGCGACGCCTCGAAAGGAAAAATTAAATTAACATGTCGCAGTCGTGCGTCGGGGCGACACCACATAAAGGGCTTATATGAAAGTAAATGACCAGGATGCCACAGTCGGACGTCTGAGCGACATCACATAAAGGTCTTATATCAAAAGTAAATAACAAGAGTGCCACAGTCGGACGTCTGAGCGACATCACATAAAGGGCTTATATCAAAAGTAAATAACAGGAATGCCACAGTCGGACGTCTGAGCGACATCACATAAAGGGCTTATATCAAAAGTAAATAACAAGAATGCCACAGTCGGACGTCTGAGCGACATCACATAAAGGGCTTATATCAAAAGTAAATAACAAGAATGCCACAGTCAGACGTCTGAGTGACATCACATAAAGGGCTTATATTTCATCATTCAAATTCAAGTAGCTCATGAATTTAAATCATCCCAAGGGAATACACAGTACACAATAATAAATTGGTTAGTCCATCCATAGGAATAACATTCATCCAAGTTTACCATCCTTGTTTATTCACCGGAGATTGTCACTGAGACTGACACTGAGACTGACGCTGAGACGGACGTTGAGACTGACACGGATACTGACCTTGATATGTTGGTCACAGTCCTTGACCATGGACACGGTTACTCGAATGGTTTTGACTCTGCAGAGTTTGTACTCTTTAACCACAGCTAACGGATTTCAGTAGTCACACAGGACTAGTTCCGTTTACGGTATTTTAGAAGAAACACATCTGACCAGTACACACCCATTCCACATTCCGTTGCCAGGAATCACCCTAGGCAACGTTCAAGAAAAAGTCTAAGCCGGGTAGGTCACAACCTCGAATAGCATGGGATCAAATTTATATCGCGCGCTCTAAGGGGTGCCCCCCTCTCGGTCCCAACCGGAAACACCCATGCCCCCTGACTGGATGACGGGCTTTAATCCAGGGCCATGGAACCCTCATCATGGTCCCTCTGTTTGGTGTGTACAAGGAAAGAAGTTTGCAACTTACTAAACCGCACTCTTTGCAGAAAACATGTGGCAGCACGAAGGGGGGGAAACGAACGGGGTCGAGACTTGACCCACGTTAACACTGGAGTTAAACGATTGGCATAAGACTGGCATGCTTCAACAATACCAGCTCACCACCTTATGTGTCACCACATGATCATGTTGTCTTCCATCAAGTGAACACACCAAGTTTCGAAGCTCACATGTAGTTGCCTTGCATGCAATATAACTTCACAGTTATCTTATATGAACATGCCATGAAATAACTACTCAAGCAAACAAGCAAAACACTCATCATATCAAAGGTTCAAACATGCTTGCCTGGTTCGGAGTAGTCGGAGTCTAGCTCGGTGAAGTTTGCGGTTCCGTCACCTCCTCCAGTATCTACGGTATGAAGAAAATGCATACTAACATAAATACCGTGTGTGCACAAAAGTGTTCGAAATATTTTTCAAATAAGTATGATAAAAAACTAGACAGAAAAATAAAGATGACGGAAAAAGAATGAATTCAAAATCATCTTTTGTTTAAAAGTTATTAAGGTTTTAGTCCAGGGACTCATCTATAATGAAACAAAAAGTTTCCAGGGGTTAGTTTATAAAAACAGAAAACGTTTCGATTAGAAACACGCCAACCCCAAAGGAAAACGTATTCTGCCCAAAGGCGTTTTCAGAAAACGGTTCGAAAAAAGGAAAAAGCTGACAAGGGGGTCCCACCCGTCAGGTTTGAATTTCAAACCAGAGTGCACCGGCGCCCGAGGATCGCGGTGGTCGCCGGCGTTGATCCACAGCAAGGTAGGGGGAGTGGATGGTACCGACGTACTCATGGTGCTCTCCCGCGTCTGTGGGTGGTGGAGTTGGTCGTCGGCGAGCACCACGTCGACGGCGGCCTTCACTCCGGCGGACGGTGGTTCGGGTGGTGGTGGATCTCGCCAAGGAGAGCTGCAAGCACCAAATTGGGGGTAGGGTCAGAAGAGTGGGTGCACTAGAGGGTTGCTGACGCAGTTTGGGAGGCGGAGGTGCCCTCACCGGAGAGAATCGTGCCGGAGCCCGAAGCGGATTGGGGCGGCCGGAGTCGGAGAAGAAGACCTCCTCGAGGCCCTCCTAATGGCTGGGCGTGGTTCTGGTGAGGTGGAGGGGTGATGCCTAGTCGAAGGCGAGCTCGGGGCACTATTTATAGCCGGCCCGAGGCGGTTGCCGAGAACGGGATAACTCCGACGAGGATTACGGTGAGGCAGTGGTCGAACGGAGGGTTTAGGGGTCGGGGCAGCTGCGGATAGGTTCACTGGTTCCATCCCGGGGCTAAGCTTGGCAAAACTTGGGCGCTACTCCACGCTCTCGACGGAACGGCCTCACGGGGCTCGTCGGTGGCAGAGAGCGCGCTCTGCGCCTCTCTAGTCACGGTGACTGTGCAGCAGCGTGCACAGGGGAGGGGGTGGCCACGCGGAGGCTCCGGGTGGCTTGGGCGGTGTTGTTCGGCGCCGAAAGGCAGGGCCGGCCCCTGTCGACCGCCACAGGCAGTTTTGCCTCCGCAGAAGACGTCGGCGATGAGGTGCCACGTCGCCACCGACACCTGCGCACGTCCAAGCGATCCTGCGCACACCTTAAGAAGAAGGAGCAGGGAGCAAGGCGCCAACGTGCACACTGGTGAGATTGACGCTGTGGTTCTGAAGAAACGACACTGATGACAGAATTGTATCACTGAAACTCTGAATTTTTCTGAATATTGCCAGAAACAGTGCACGCCAGGTGTTTGATGAAATGTTTTTGGCATGTGGAAATTTCTTCTGGAGTTGATCTTTGGTGAGGTGACCTCTCAATGCATCTAGGGGTTGCCTGATTTATCCCGGAATTTTTGGAGAATAAAAATGATGAATTTCATCAAAAATGGTAAATCTGGTTCAAACTTGCAGCAAGCAAAATTTGAAATTTTGAATTGTGGACAAGTGGATCTTGATGGATCTAGGTTGAGGGTGCTAAGGACTAGTCAGAGGAGTTTGTTTGGGACCAAAACTAAAAAGGGTTCTGGTGGTTCCTTTGTAAATCACCTAGGTCCAAAAAAAATGACAAAAATAGTTTTGAGGATAAAATAAATAGAATAACAATCAAAAATGGGTTGAACTTGCTGGGATTGGATATTTGACTTGACCCAAAGTGGAGGGAGGGGTTTTGGAAGAAAAATTCAACATGAGACAAGGAAAAAGAGAAATCTTTTAAAAGGTAAAAGAATAAGACCAAAAATCCATAGGATTTCTTTTTAATAGAAATAATTGCAAAACCCTCCAATATTATTTGTGTTGAGCCAACACAATTTTGAAAAACCCTTAAGACTAAATATCAAGGTTGAGAAGGACCTTTCTTAAAAAAAATTGTCATAAAAAGAAAAGATTTGAGAAGAAGAGTCCCTCTTAAAAAAATTCAAATACCCTCCTTTAATTCAAATAAAGATTTTAATGAAAACCAAATCAAAAAATTTGGAGTGTTACAACACCTACCCCCTTAGGAAAAATCTCGTCCCCGAGATTTCAGCTGATCCTCAAATAGGTGTGGGTGTTCTGTCCGAAGAAAATCCTCTCTTTCCAATGTTGCTCCACTGAACTTTGAAAAACTTAATTGTTTTCCGACGAGTTCTCCTTTCAGACTCCTCCAATATTTTTATTGGACGTTCCCTGTAGGTGAGGTCTGGTTGCACGTCAATGCTTTCGTGAGATACATGCTTCTCTGGGTTGCTTACACATTTTCTTAATTGTGAGACGTGGAACACGTCGTGGACGTCTGGCAGCTCTTCGGGTAGGTTTAGCTGGTAGGCTACCGTGCCTCTTCGCGCAACTACACAGAAGGGTCCGATAAATCTTGGTGCTAGCTTTCCTTTAACTTTGAATCGTTACAGGCCCCTCATAGGAGATACTCGTAGGTACACATACTCACCGGGTTCAAAACTGACTCCCCGATGTTTTCGCTCGTAATAACTCTTTTGTCGACTTTGAGCTGTCTTGAGTCGGTCCCTGATTAGCCTAACTTTCTCCTCAGCTGTCTCCTGTTTCTGACCAATTTAATGGAGTACGACATCTCCGCCCGTACAAGGCTTCAAAAGGTGTCATTTGCAAGCTGGCTTGGTAACTGTTGTTGTATGCAAACTCGGCACATCGCAAGCTTTCTTCCCAACTGGTTCCATAGGTGAGAACACATGCTCTCAGCATGTCCTCTAGAATTTGGTTTACGCGTTCAGTTTGTCCATCAGTCTGGGGATGGTATGCTGTACTGAATGCCAGTTGAGTTCCCAGAGCTTGTTGTAATTGATCCCAAAATCTAGAGACGAATTGAGTGCCTCTATCAGATACTATAGTCTTTGGGATTCCATGCAGACAAACTATGCGGGAGAGATAAAGTTTGGCAAGCTTCTGAGTGGTGTAGGTTGTCTTTACAGGAATGAAATGTGCCACCTTGGTTAGTCTATCTGTGATGACCCATATGGCATCATTTCCGTGTTGTGACCAAGGTAGTCCAACAATAAAATCCATCCCAATTTCGTCCCATTTCCACTCCGATATCCTGTTTGGCTGTAATAGCCCTGCTGGTTTTTGATGCTCGGCCTTAATGCGTTGACACGAATCACAACGTGCAATGAAGGTGGCTATATCCCTCTTCATACCGTGCCACCAATTTTTTTCCTAAATGTCCTTATACATTTTGGTTCCTCCAGGGTGGATTGAATCTGGAGCGGTGTGGCCTTCGACTAGAATTTCCTGTCTGAGGTCTTCTATGTTTGGTACGCAAAGTCTGTCTCCGTACCATAATATTACCTTATCGTCTATGACGAATTCTGAGGCCTTGCCCAAATTCACTTTTCTTTTTATGCCTTCGATGCTGGGGTGTCCATGCTGAGCCTCCTTAATCTGTTCCATTATGGTAGGTTGTATTTCCAAATTTGACACATTGCCCTTAGTAACCATCACCAAGTTGAGTTTGGCGAACTCCTGCTGAAACTCAGGTCTCAAGTTTGGCGGACCGTTGTTGCCCGAACTGGGGTTTCGACTAAGAGCATCTGCCACTACATTCGCCTTTCCTGGATGGTAGTGAATGCCAACATCATAATCTTTGACTAATTCCAACCAACGTCGTTGCCGTAAGTTTAGTTCTGGCTGCGTGAAAATATATTTGAGACTTTTGTGGTCCGTATATATTTCACAACGATTTCCAAGCAAAAAATGCCTCCATTCTTTGAGTGCATGAATGACTGCTGCCAACTCCAAGTCATGAGTAGGATAATTTTCTTCATGCTTTCGTAGTTGCCTGGAAGCGTATGCTACTACTTTGCCCTCTTGCATTAATACGCATCTGAGGCCCTTCCGGGATGCGTCACAATAGACTTCAAAACTTTTGTGTATGTCTGGCACAACCAATACTGGTGTTGTTGATAATTTCCTTTTGAGTTCTTGGAAACTTTTCTCGCAAGCTTCAGTCCATACACATTTCTTATCCTTCTTGAGTAACTGTGTCATTGGTTTTGCTATGGTGAAGAACCCTTAAATAAACCTTCCGTAATATCCTGCCATTCCCAAGAAACTTCGTACATCTGTTACGCTGGCTGGTGGTTTCCAGCCAAGTACGGCCTTGACTTTTTCCGGATCTACGGCAACACCTTCTTGGGTCAATACATGGCCTAGAAAACCAACCTGTCATAACCAAAATTCACATTTGCTGAACTTGGCGATAATTGATGTTTCCTTAATTCTCCCAAGACAACTCGAGATGTTCAAGATGTTCTTCGGCGTCTTGGAGTATACCGAATATCATCGATGAACACCACAACAAATTTATCCATAAATTTCATAAACACTTTGTTCATGAGGTGGACAAAATATGCGGGGGCGTTTGTTAGTCCAAACGGCATTACTGTAACTTCATATAGTCTGTATCTGGAGGTGAATGTTGTCTTGGGGATATCTTCTGTCCGTACTTTTAATTGATGGTATCCCGACCTTAAATCAATTTTTGAGAAAACCTTGGCTTGAGCGAGCTGGTCAAATAAATCATTTATCCGTGGCATCGGATATTTGTTTTTGATGGTGACCATGTTGAGTGCTCGATAGTCTATACATAATCTTTGTGTCCCATACTTTTTCTTGGCAAATAAAACTGGTGAACCCCAAGGTGAGGAGCTGGCCCGTATAAATCCTTTGTCCAGCAATTCTTTTATTTGCTTCTTTCATTCTACCAACTCGGAGGGTGCCATTCTGTAGAGCTTCTTGTAAATGTGGGTGGTTCCAGGTGCTAGCTCAATGATGAATTCTATTTCCCGATCTGGTGGCATGCCTGATAGTTCTTCGGGAAATACGTCGGCGAACTCACATACCACTGGAACCTTGCTTAACTCTGAAATGTCCATCTTGTTCAACCTTGGTTGCCGTGACATTTGTCTTTCTTGAGCCGCAATTTTTATTGTCTTCCCGTGATGATGGGTAAGAATTACTGTCCGATTGAAGCAGTCGATAAATCCTTTGTTGGTGGTTAACCAGTCCATTCCTTGGATAACATCATGTCCCTTTTTTTCCAATACAATGAGGTTTGCATGAAACTTTAGTCCCTCAAACTCAATAAGCACACCTTGGCAGTAACTCTGGGTAATTTTCTTAATCCCGGGGGACTTGATGATCATGGATTTTTCCAAGGGAAGCATCGAATAATCATTTTTGCAAAGCAAATTTCTTTGAAATGAACGAGTGAGAAGCTCCAGAATCAAACAAAACCGTGGTAGGTATTGTATTGACAGGGACGTACCGAGTACGATATCCGGGGCATTTTGTGCTTCCTCCTTGGTCACATGGTTCAAGTGACCCTTCTTGTGATTGTTATTGGGGTTGAAGTTGTTACGTTTGGGTGCTGAATTATTTCCACCGTTGTTTGGCTTGGGAGCTGAGTTTCTTGGCTTTGGACACTGTTTGGCATAGTGCCCTTCCTCTCCACAAGCGTAGCAAGTAACACCTGGGCGGTATGTAAAATCCTTGTCCCTTGCATGAAAATTTTTGTTTGGGCGTTGAACATTGGTTGTGGACTTGTTTGCTCCATTCTTCTAAAAATCGGTCTTGTTCTGGTTGTTGCGAGCATGAGTAGTCTGGTCCCTTTTGCGCTTGTGAAAATCCTCCAAGCTGCGGCGCTCATTTTCCAATGTAATGGCTTTGTCCACCAGTGTTTTGAAATCCGGAATGGTGTGTACGACTAGCTGGCATTTAAGTGTTGTTGCTAGACCGTCCAGAAATGTTTCCATCTTTTTATTTTCAGTCATGTGCTCTTCGTTGGCATAACGAGATAATTGAGTAAACTGACTATTGTACTCGATCCACCGTCATGCTTCTCGCTTGAGGTCATCAAAATCCCTTTTCTTGATCTTCATAATGCTTACGGGATATGCGACCCACGAAAACCTTCTTTAAATTCTTCCCTGTGATGTTATTTTCATTGGGGTGCATGTGTAGGTAATTTTCCCACCATGATGCAGCTGCTCCTGTGAGGTAGTGAGGTGCATAAAGTACCTTCTCACGGTCCGAACATTGTGCGATAATTAACTTCCTTTCAATGTCTCGGTTAATCATCGGCCTCAAGCGGCCTATCGATGTGAGCGAACGTTGGGGGCGTGTCTTTTGTAGTTCAGATAACTTGGAATGCTGTTGATATGGTTCACGGTGATTTCCCATATTGATAACATGATTCAACATTTCATGATGCTGCTGCTGGCTTTGCTCATAAAGGCAACATATTTTAGAAAATGCTGCTTCGCTGCCTTGCTGACTTGACTGCCCCTGTGTGAAATTTTTGCTTGTTTGGGTACCATATTTTTCTTCTGGCGGACTTGGCATGGAACGAGTCCAAGGACGAGGCATTTTCCACTCTGGAGTATTTTTGCAAAACTCATGAGAAAAAGAAACCGAGTCGCAAAAATAAATAAATTCCCAAAGGCAGAATTTTAAAAACTCCAAGATTTTTTCGAGAAAATATTTGATTGCGCATGGAGAAGGACTACTCAGTACATATCTTACATGCAAGCAGTAGTTATACAATACATCACTCAGGAGGTGCGTACACATTCCTGACATGTTATTTAGGCTAGTGCACTTCTCCCAGTTCCTACATGATGCGCACACAAACTACTTCTCACCAAACCTATATACATATAAACATATCACACAAGCTGGTGCATCGCACGGCTGCTAGGCGCACTCAGTCGGAGATGGTAAGGATTTCCCTCAGCCTGCCGAGGGTAAGACCTAGTGATGCTGGGGACTCAACCTCCTCCTCACTAATAGGTTCCAGGCACGAAGTGCTGAGTTGAGGAGCTGGTGCGGGCGCAACAGGTGGTGCAGCACGGACTGGAGTAGGAGCAATGACTTGGTCAAACTCCTCAATGGTAGGCAAAGCGACGAGCGGTGGCGAGGATGGCAAGTGCATAGGATGTCATGGACGAGACGAAGTCGGTGGTGGTGTTGTGTGGAGGAGCTCCTCCTGTTGGCGGAACAACCTGAACTGAGTCCATACGAAGCGCCACAAGGTCGCCCACGAGGTTATCAAAGCTGCCTCAAGAGCCTTGAGATACTCAACAAGCATCTCAATAGCCTCATCTCGCTCTCCACTAGGGCAAGCGAATGCATAGTGACAAGTGTATGGCATGTGGCATGGAAGGTAGCGGTAGCGACGAGTCTTCATTGAAGGAAGAACATCCCGGAGACGAGCTATCGCCTTCCGGACAGCCATCTGCATGGCATGCCTCTCCGTAGGCATGGCCCTTTGTAACGCCCTCGATGCGGCTATATCTCCCACGTGTCGAAGCACGACTTAGAGGCATAACCGCATTGAAAGCAATGTCGCAAGTAAGGTAATCTTCACACAACCCATGTAATACATAAGGGAAAGAGATACATAGTTGGCTTACAATCGCCACTTCACACAAAACACGAGTAAAACATTACATCATACAGATACAATCAAGGTCCGGCTACGGAACCAAAATAAAAGAAGACTACCCCAAATGCTACACAGATCCCGATCGTCCCAACTGGGCTCCACTATCGATCAACTCAAACGAAACATCACAAAGAACAAGATCTTCATCGAGCTCCTCCTTGAGCTCGGGTCCATCACCGCACGGTATCATCGGCACCGCAAACTGGTTTTGAAGTATCTGTGAGTCACGGGACTCAGCAATCTCACACCCGCGAGATCAAGACTATTTAAGCTTAAAGGTAGGACAGGGTAGTGAGGTGGAGCTGCAGCAAGCGCCTAGCATATATGGTGGCTAACATACGCAAAAGAGAGCGAGAAGAGGAGCAAAGCACGGTCGAACAACTATGATCAAGAAGTGATCCTGAAACTACTTACGCCAAGCATAACTCCAACATCGTGTTCACTTCCCTGACCACGAGAAGAGACCATCATGGTTACACACGCGTTGGTGTATTTTAATTAAGATCAACTTCGGGTTTTCTACAACCGACATTAACAAATTCCCATCTGCCACATAACATGGGCACGGCTTTCGAAAGTTCAAACCCCGCAGGGTGTCCCAACTTAGCCCATGATAAGCTCTCGCGATCAACGGCGAATAGACCTTCTCCCGGAAGCCCGATCAGTCTCGAATCCGGCTACAAGACATTTCACAGCAATAAAACAAGTCCAAGAAGACCTCCCGCGTGCCGACACCTCGATAGTAGCGCACAGATCTCGCCTCGTGCCACGACCGGATAAGCGAAGCGTCTGACAGAACCGACGATACCCCAAGTTGCCTCGGGCGGCACCGCAAGTGGTTTCTAGTTTGGACCAACACTTAGACAAGCATTGGCCCCGGGGTAATAAAGATGACCTCGGGATGCGCGACTCCCAAGGAAAAAAAGGCTAGGTGAGGCAAATGCAAAACCAATGTTGGGCCTTGCTGGAAAAGTCTTATTCAAAGCGAACTGTCAAGGGGGTCCCATAAATCACCCGACCGCGTTAGGGACGCAAAAATCCGGGAACATAACACCGATATGACGGAAACTAGGGCGGCAAGAGTGGAACAAAACACCAGGCTTAAGGACGAGCCTTCCACCCTTTACCAAGTATATAGATGCATTAATTGAATAAGATATATTGTGATATCCCAACAAGTAAACATGTTCCAAAAAGGAACGACAACTCCATGTCCCAACAAGGAACAAACTTCATCTTCACCTGCAACTAACAACGCTATAAGAGGGGCTGAGCAAAGCGATAACATAGACAAACAACGGTTTGCTAGGAAATGATGGTTAGAGGTTTGACATGGCAATGTGGGTGGCATGATATAGCAAGTGGTAGGCATCGTAGCATAGGCATAGCAAAAGAGCGAGCAACTAGCAAGCAAAGATAGAAGTGATTTCGAGGGTATGGTCATCTTGCCTGAAATCCCGCAAGGAAGAAGATCAAGTCCATGAAGAGGACAAACGGGCGTAGTCGAACGAATCCTCACAACTCCGGAACGGAACCGAAGCTAACGAGAGAAGCAACCCGGAAAGAAACAAATATCATAGTAAACAACCATCACATAAACATGGCATGATGCACAAACAAATATGATGCATGTCCGGTTTAATGAGGCATGGCATGGCAATATGCACAAACAACACTACAAGTTAAGTGGAGCTCAATATGCAACGAGTTGCATATTGACGGAACACCACAACACTTATTTAGTTCTCTCTCGGTTAGGTACTCAACAATATTAAATGTTGTTAAACATGGCAAGAGGTGGAGCATAATTAAACTAACTATTTAGGCAAGTTTAAATGAGGCCGGAAATAAGAAACAACAATTCCGGAAAATCCTCATGAGCAATATTTTAGATTCGGTACTGTTCTGCCCTAAACACAACTTTGGAGTTGTTAAACAGCAACATAAAGTGTACCATGTTAATCTAGGCATTTTTCCACCCCATTTACATATAAAGAACATTTAATTCCGAGTTACGGTTATTTAGTTATGAATTAAAGCATTTTAGCATGGCATATTAGCAAATTTAAACAAGCATCAAGATAAACATTTTTAACATAGATGAAAGTGGCATATTATTAATCTACACAATTTTCTGAGCATTTTACATAAATAACTTATTTAAATCCGATGCACGGTTGATGAGTTATTAAATGCATGAACTCTAGGGACTTTTCTGTAAAACAGTTAAATTACTGGATAATGTTAAAATCGCAGGACAGAAAAAAAAATGCAACGGGCCGAATCTAGTCAGCCCACAAGTGCACAGGAGAGGGGCGGGGTTGCTCACCCTGGGCCAAGGCCCACTAAGAGGAAGCAGGCCGGGGTGGAGGCTTGACGGGCTGGGCCTCCACGGGGCCCACGCGGGGTCAACGCAAGCGGGCGGTATCGGGCTTCTCCCGACCCGCCCCGGACGGCGAGCGGCGGCGTGGCCTCCGGCGGAACAGGGGGGGCCGACGGCGAGGGGAAACCGGGCGGAGGCGGGGTCCGGCGGGGTCGACGAGGCCGGGAACGGGTCGCCGGCGGCGCTGGGGTCCCAACTCCGGCCAGATCGAGGCGGAGGTTACCAGATCCGGCGCGGGGGATGCCGGGGTCGGCGAGCTGCTGACGGGGCGTCCATCCATGGCGGCGGCGGCGGTGGCGGTTCCCTGCAGGGGCGGGCAGAGAGGGAGGTGAGAAGGTGAGGAAGGAGGAGGAAAGAGGCGAGGCGCTGCCCTGGGGAGTCGCCGGCAGAGGCTCCGGTGGCCGGCGATGTAGGCAGCGGCGCAGAGGAGCTCGGGATCGGGCTCCTTCCGATCCAGACGAGCGAGGAAGGGAGCTCGGGGCTGCGGGCTCACGCGCGGGGAGCGGCGGCGCGAGATCCGGGCCCGCTGTGGCCGGATCTGGCTTCAGCGGCCCATGCGCGATTGGAGGCGCGGGGAAGACGTGGGGAGGACAGGTGGCAGCCGGGCAGGGTCGGCCGGCGCTGAAAACGAGGAGGAGGAAGGTGGCTGCGGCGGCTGATGATTGGGGAGGCACGGAAATCAAGGAGGGAGGTTGGGGTGACAAAAATGGCAAGGGGGGCTGCTATTTATAGCAGGGAGGCCTAGGGATTAGGGTTTGGGGAGTTTTTGAGGGGTTAGGAGGGGTTTCGGGACCTCGGATCGCGATCGGGCGGTTCCGGACGCGAGGGGGGGTTAGATGGCTGCAGGTGGACTGTGTAGAATGCCTCGAGCTGAGAAGAGAGAGGAACAGAGCGACCCGGTGGCAGCTTCCGGATATCGAAAACGTCTGACGCTAGGCCGACTATATCGCGGTTATAAATATAACGGTTGGGCAGTCAAACGAACTCCGAACGCGACGAAACTTGGCAGGCGGCCTGTCTACACTATAATAAGACCGCATGACAAGTTGCAACCCATTCCGAGAACATTTTTATGCCGCTAATAAAATAATATTTGGAGAAGTGCATGGGCGCGTGCGAGTGTGTCCGAACTCGGAACGGACAACGGAGAGAACCGCGGAACATTTAACGGATGCAAGTTTTGAAAAACATGCGGATGAAATGCAGATGATGACATGAGATGAGATGCATAACAAAACAAAATGCAAAACAACAGACAAAACCCAACCACGAAGGAAATAATAAATCACATCTCCGGAAAGGGCAAGAGTCGGAGTTACGAATATGGAAAGTTGTATCCGGGGTGTTACAACACTCCACCACTACGAGAGGATCTCGTCCCGAGATCTAGGATGGCACCGGAGGGAAAAGGAAGAGGAAGATGAGAGGTAAACCAAGTTGCTTCTTTGACAAACGAGTGAAACCAAAGAACCTTGAGAGGTTGAACAAAATGAAAGAAAGAACACAACGAAGATGAACAAGGTTGAAAACACTCTGTTAGAAAAGAGGAACAAGGAACATTACGATAACTTGAAGGTTGAAAAGGCATGAATCAAGAGTTTAATGGACAAGATAGAATTCGAAACCACTCCGTTTAAAACAAGATGAGAGAGGAAGAATTCGGGCAGCACTCCGATTGAACATGGAAGGAATATAACATGAACTTGAGAAGATGGGATGATACTTGATGAAATCAACAACATACTGCCTCCAGAACTATTGAAAGAATGGCACAAGGGGTAAGGAGGATTTCAGACAGCACTCATGTTGAAAAGAGAGGCAAAACTTGATAAGATGAAAGAACTTGAATTAGAACACAACACTCCGGCTAAACGGGTAAGCAAGGAAAATTACATGATCTTGACAAAACAAGATAATTGGTAGAAGAGAGCAACATCACAATGCCTCTGGAAGAAAGAATAGAAGATGGATCATTGGAATAAAAGAATGGAGAAGAAAATGCCAACTTCTACCACAAATGAGTTTGGAAAGCACCCTTAAAAAAAAGGATAGAACGGAGTTGTTGGATTGTCAACAACGAAAAGAATAACCTTTTAGTGGACTTATGGAAACGTCTCCACATTATGAGGTGATCTTCTGCCACCAACGGAAACAAACGATTGGATTGATATCAACAAGGAGACGAGAAACTTGTTTCACCGAGAGGACAAATGAAGAACTTGGGTCATTAATAAGCACCATAAATAGCAACAATCCTTAGGGAAAGCTTTAGGTGAAATATAGCCCAAGATAAGTCCAATGAAGAGATTGATGGATTTAAAATACCTCATTCTTGACAACATGTGAATCATGAAACACGAACTCAAATTGTCGAGAATGACATACCACCACCTCAAAAGATAATGATAGAAAGAATTGCACTTCGACATGCAAGATGAGGAATACTTGAGCTCCTCAAAACAAAACATGTGTTGAGCACCATGTTTATTTTGAAGTATGGCTTGGCGGATCATAACTTCGAGAAAATGTTGAAGAACAATTGAAGAATGAAAAGAATCCTTGATGAACCATCATGTAGATCTACCCTGAAGAACTCCGGTAATAAAAGGATGATAGAAAGAAAGAGAAGTTGAGAACACAAGTTGAAGCCTTGCGATGATTTAGATGGAGCTTCGCGATGAGATAATGCGAAAAACTTGGAACTCCGGAAAAAGAATAGATGAAACACTAGAACCGAGAATTACTTCATCATGAGCAATCTCCGGAAGAAAAGAATTAATCACTTGGATGAAACAAGAATAAGAATTATGTCATGCCTATCCTTCACCAATTAAATTGATGACAAGCAATGGATTTGGCATACTACTTATTCTCGTAGAAAGGATTAAGATAGATATGGCGCAAACTTGGGAAGGTCTTCAACGAACCACCGGTAGGATTGGAAAGAATGAATGAGTCTATATGATAACGAAGGAAGAGAACTCTTGAACAAACCACCATAATAATTGAGAATGAACGTAGCAAAGGCACAATTCACCGGGAAGAATTGTAAAACGAATAAGGATGCTTGACAAAATTTAGATACATTAGAACGAAGAGATCATGAACTGATTAGAGGATATTTCGACGATGCACCGGTGAGATTTGGAAAACCAGAGTCGAACGCTTGAATGAATAATTCTGAGATGATGGGCTCCGAAGAATCAAACTGAAAAGACTCCTGAAATGCTCCGGGTGGGTTAAAAGAATTCTCACAATCAAAACAATTATGAGGATGGCACGAAGCTAGAACCATGAATCTTGAAGAGAAAGAAGCGAGATTTAAGAGAAACTCTTCTTCGGTCTTCAAAATTCGAGAATGACGACGAGAACATCACCATGAATTATTGAAGCACTCCGGAATGAAAATTAGGAAGGTTGAACCAACAATCAAAATAATTTGGAAGATCTTGGAGAAGGACATTTGACTGATTATAAGTCATCCTTACATCAAACTTTGCAAAGAATTTGAGAATAACTCCGAATAATTAGAAGAGTCAGGTAAGATCCTGGAAAAAGACCTGTGGGTTAGGGCCCACTCAAAAGAACCACCGTTGAACAATTGTTTGAAATAGATATTGCACCGGTAGAGTTAAATGGCTTGAATGAGATAGCATCCTCAAAAGAACTTGAGTGAATTGAGAATGGAAACTAGAATCTTCTGAGATATCTTCAACACTCCGGAACAATTGAATAGCGAGAAGTGGATGATTAAGAGATACACCGACATGAGAAAGCATTTGAAACGATGAAAAGAATACGATCAACACTGAAAACTTGATTTAAATCCACCGGAGAAGAAAATTAGAATGGAACAATGATAAGGTTAAAGCTTCCTTAGCGTCTTCATGAGAAATCACCGGATAAAACATTGTAAGAAACGAATGAAGAGACTTTCCACAAATAAAGGATACATGATTAATAAATCTGAGTCCTTGAAGAAAAAGGGTGGGAGGGCGGGAAAACAAAGGCAACTTGGGTCGGATGAAACGAACACCGTTGAGAAAAAGCTTAGAATTGATCTTGCGAATGTTGGAATGATCGGATTCACTTGAAGAGAAGCACGCCGGTTGGGAAAAGAATTAACATGACAAGCTCAGTGATCAAGAAGGATTAGTATTCACATAGCAATATGAGAACACCAATTAGGAAAGGTATGGAATCAACACTTGGCATTGAAGCAACTTGAATAACACAAAACAGAACAAAAACAAAGGATTTGGCTTGCGAATAGCGGAACAAACACATGATAGAGATTTCGCCCAAAGTGTTCGTGGTGGGGCCCACACGGACACGACGATAGCGGACGTCACGAATGACTAACAAGACGCCCCGAATCAGCATAGCCAAGGATTCTTTAAGACGCCTCGCGACCATCAGAATCGACCGTGAATGGGCGGACCACTAGACGTTGAACCCCAATCTCAAATCATACATCCATCGGAAAGATATCCTAGGAGCTACTTGAATTCCCACCTATAAACTCCCGAAACTTTCTGGTTATGCAATCTGGTGTTGGGGATACAGGGACACAAAATATATCACCCAAACTAACAATACCTAGATCCATTGTATCCATCCGTCAACACATAACCAAGAAAACTCCGAAATCGTGTACCTCGACCTTCAAAAACATCCGTTATACAAGTCATGGCAATACTCCCAAGACTCGCCACAAGATCTTTGGGCTATCGGGGTTATCTCACCAACAACTGCACAAAAGAGATTTCGATGTCGGCAAAACTCGGTATTCGAGAATCTGCAACGATAAAATTGTGACGACAACACCACGGAGCTCAACTCCCCGGACACCGCCACAACCCCTAAATGTCGAGGCACCAAGAACAATGTTCTCGTCACAAAACCATCGGAACGATTCCAAGATACCCACGTGATCCTAAAAAAATTAAGTGAAATTTGAGGAGAGGAAAGACAAAACATCTACGCCAGAGACCTCACCAGAGCGACGAAGGACTGGGAGTAAAAAGAATCCTACACTCCGATATATATAATCCTAAGACTCAAAACATTTTCCATTCTAGACTCAACAACGCCAAGAAACAATCAAGTAGGGGCTCCTAAGTCGGGAAGGCTCGATTACCAACTTGTAGCGCCCTCGATGCGGCTATATCTCCCACGTGTGAAGCACGACTTAGAGGCATAACCGCATTGAAAGCAATGTCGCAAGTGAGGTAATCTTCACACAACCCATGTAATACATAAGGAAAGAGATACATAGTTGGCTTACAATCGCCACTTCACACAAAACACGAGTAAAACATTACATCATACAGATACAATCAAGGTCCGCCACGGAACCAAAATAAAAGAAGACTACCCCAAATGCTACACAGATCCCCGATCGTCCCAACTAGGCTCCACTATCGATCAACTGAAACGAAACATCACAAAGAACAAGATCTTCATCGAGCTCCTCCTTGAGCTCGGGTCCATCACACCTGCGGTATCATCGGCACCGCAAACTGGTTTTGAAGTATCTGTGAGTCACGGGACTCAGCAATCTCACACCCGCGAGATCAAGACTATTTAAGCTTAAAGGTAGGACAGGGTAGTGAGGTGGAGCTGCAGCAAGCGCCTAGCATATATGGTGGCTAACATACGCAAAAGAGAGCGAGAAGAGGAGCAAAGCACGGTCGAACAACTATGATCAAGAAGTGATCCCGAAACTACTTACGTCAAGCATAACTCCAACACGTGTTCACTTCCGGACTCACGAGAAGAGACCATCACGGTTACACACTTGTTGGTGTATTTTAATTAAGATCAACTTCGGTTTTCTACAACCGACATTAACAAATTCCCATCTGCCACATAACCGGGCACGGCTTTGAAAGTTCAAACCCTGCAGGGTGTCCCAACTTAGCCCATGATAAGCTCTCGCGATCAACGAAGAATAGACCTTCTCCCCGGAAGCCCGATCAGTCTCGGAATCCGGCTACAAGACATTTCACAGCAATAAAACAAGTCCAAGAAGACCTCCGGCGTGCCGACACCTCGATAGTAGCAGCACAGATCTCGCCTCGAGCCACGACCGGATAAGCGAAGCGTACAGGAACCGACGATACCCCAAGTTGCCTCGGGGCGGCACCGCAAGTGGCTCTAGTTTGGACCAACACTTAGACAAGCATTGGCCCGGGGGGGTAAATAAAGATGACCCTCGGGATGCGCGACTCCCAAGGGAAAAAAAGGCTAGGTGAGGCAAATGTAAAACCAATGTTGGGCCTTGCTGGAAAAGTCTTATTCAAAGCGAACTGTCAAGGGGGTCCCATAAATCACCCGACCGCGTTAGGGACGCAAAAATCTGGGAACATAACACCGATATGACGGAAACTAGGGCGGCAAGAGTGGAACAAAACACCAGGCTTAAGGCCGAGCCTTCCACCCTTTACCAAGTATATAGATGCATTAATTGAATAAGATATATTGTGATATCCCAACAAGTAAACATGTTCCAAAAAGGAACGACAACTCCATGTCCCAACAAGGAACAAACTTCATCTTCACCTGCAACTAACAACGCTATAAGAGGGGCTGAGCAAAGCGGTAACATAGCCAAACAACGGTTTGCTAGGAAATGATGGTTAGAGGTTTGACATGGCAATGTGGGTGGCATGATATAGCAAGTGGTAGGCATCGTAGCATAGGCATAGCAAAAGAGCGAGCAACTAGCAAGCAAAGATAGAAGTGATTTCGAGGGTATGGTCATCTTGCCTGAAATCCCGCAAGGAAGAAGATCAAGTCCATGAAGAGGACAAACAGGCGTAGTCGAACGAATCCTCACAACTCCGGAACGAAACCGAAGCTAACGAGAGAAGCAACTCGGAAAGAAACAAATATCATAGTAAACAACCATCACATAAACATGGCATGATGCACAAACAAATATGATGCATGTCCGGTTTAATGAGGCATGGCATGGCAATATGCACAAACAACACTACAAGTTAAGTGGAGCTCAATATGCAACGAGTTGCATATTGACGGAACACCACAACACTTATTTAGTTCTAAATTTGACCCAAATTTAAACCCTTTTCCCAAAATGAGGCAAATAAGAACCCCCTTAAACCCTGAGGGAAAATAGACACGTTTGCTAAAATTTTTTTTGTGGCCTTTGGGGCAAATCCAATTGCATTTGGCATGAAAGTTTGAAAATGGTAAATTTGGCAATTTTCCAAATTTAAGGCAATTTCCAAAAAACAAAAACGAAAGGGTAGGATTAAATAGAAAGACTAACGGAAAAAGGGTTTTTGAAAAATTAAAATGCAAGGGAAAAAAATCAAGGGCGATCGCACCCCTAAGTGGGGGTTTCCCTTTGGGCCGGCCCTTTGGAACAATTTGTCCCCTACTCAAAATTATTATGGTTAACCAGCCAAAGGTGGGAAATTCCTTTTGGGAAATGCCGATAAACCGGATCACAGGGATAAAATACGTTGGCTGTCTCACATTTATTTCAAACACGGATAAATGGCTGTTGGGCGATCATCCAACAAGGACGTCATGTCTTCCTGTTGAAAAGAAGTGGAAGTAGGAAATAAAAGACCCTAAATTTCGCTCAGGGAAGTGGCCATATTTAGGACGGCTTAAGATACAAGTGGCCTTCCGATGCGCAGGGAGCTTTGGGCTCGGGCTCCTTAGCGCCCGGATCGTTTCGAAAATCTGGCAACATAAAATAACCGGGCAACAGTCGGCCAAAGTGCAAACAACGGAGGAAGGGCTTCTAATGGACCTAATAAGGAGCAGGGGTGGACAAAATATGGCAATCCAAGCAGAGGCACATGGTTATTAGGAGAGGGGACCTCGGGAACAAATTCAGGCCGAGGTAAAAAGCAAGGGGCGGAGTCCTGACATGCAAAAGGAGCAGGGCCTGGGTTGGTACTGGCCGAATATGGATATAAATTCGGTAGGCGATCGTGCTCGAAGGCGAACCACATGGGGCCTTAAATAATAAAGGACGGATGGACACGTTGCACATCCGAAAGGCTATATCAAAGTAAATAAAGGAGGCCAGGTCGGGTCCCTTCGGCGAACAGCGGAAGGCCAACAAGGGATCAAGTAAAAACCAGGAATAACATGGAGTTGGCACAACAATAGGGCTTAAAACAGAAATGCAAACAAGAATGCCAACCGGGATAATCAATAAAGGGCTTTAGTAATCAAATAAAGTTGTACAAAATGCAGAGGGGCTGACTAACATTTAATTCATGAGGTCAAATTCGTGGATTTCTGGATGAATTTAGATCCAATGGCCCAAGAAATCTTCGTGATTACACAAATAAATGGGACCATCATTAGGACTAACATTCTTCACATACATTAAAATTGTTTCGATTCAATTTGATGATTAAGCGAGGCTACTTTAAAGCTAAATGCATTGAGGCTATTATTAGCCGATCTACTAAATATATTTGATACATCCGACCAGTTGACGAGGTTATCAATGGAATTGGACTTAGCGAGTAATTGATTTAAAAGCACGTTTGGTAGACACAATCGGATAGTCCGGTGTACTGTAATATAAAAAACAATGCTAACAGTTACAAACACCGGTATTCAAACGGCATGCCGGGAAGGTGGCATAGCACGTAAAAAAGTGTAGGGGAGTCCAACGGAGCATGGTGACTCAAATCTTAAGACTCAGG
Organism: Aegilops longissima; assembly: GCA_021605205.1. Taxonomy (NCBI): domain Eukaryota; kingdom Viridiplantae; phylum Streptophyta; class Magnoliopsida; order Poales; family Poaceae; genus Aegilops; species Aegilops longissima. The sequence goes on along the minus strand of CM038680.1, from coordinate 475,997,359 downwards.
GCCGGATGCCCTCGGATCTTTCTGGTTGACGTATATGGGCACCATGGCCAATCGGTTTGGGATGGGGGGCTTAATAGGGGCATGGAACCACTCAAGTCGGCCTCGTTCGGTGGATCAACAAGGAAGAGAAGTTTGCAATGCTAAAGCACTTTGGAATAACATTGGCGATCGACAGGTGCGATAGCTGAGAGGTAATTGACCACGGGTTAAAATGGGAGTTAAGGAGGAGAAGGCTGCCTTCGAATCCAATAAATCGAACCAATTAACAGGTGGTGAAAAATTGTCAACTGTTATTAAAGGCGACAACCATAAAGGGTTTGAAGTAGGGTAGGTGCCTTGATGCGAATCAATTAAAGGTGTTATATGCAACATGTGAAATTAACAAAGCCACGACCAGTGGCACATAACATAGGGCTATATAAAAGGTTAAACGAATGTGCACGATCGGACTGGCGTCACTCATAATTTACAAAAGTTCGAATCCCCATTACGGATCCATAAGGCTAATAAAAGAAATACACAAGCTAAGTAGACTTGGGGACAAACAAAAAGGGTTCAATATTTAAATAAATAGCGATGAATTTAAACTAAGAAAAAAAATAAAATGGAACAAGGAATAATTCAAAAGGCCATCTTTGAAAGTTTAATTAGGATTCCATGGGAGTGGGACTCATCGATAAAGGCATCTTCCGAGTGTGTACGTCACCATGAAGCGGTTTCGAATGTAGAAGCAGGAAACCCCACAGGAACGTTTCTGGCGACATAGATAAGCGGTTCAATTAAAGAAAAACAAGATCCACACCTATTAATGCTCCAAAAGGCACGTTCAAGAATCAAAGCCGTGGAGGCGCAATCCTCGAATAGGCATATTCACATTAATCGTACTCAAGTTTGTCTCGGTCTGTTTAATATTGGTTTAGCACCATCAGGAACCTTCGTACCCTCCGTTTGTTTACAGGAAGATTGCACTTCAAATTGAGACTAGGCGGAAGAGGGATAGGGGTCTTGACCGTTAAATGGGTGCGATGCCTACAGGAGGACCATTTGCTCATCCAACCAATTATTGGGTCACAAGACAGGTTCCTCAGGATTTGGCCCCTAAGTGGCTACGCTTTCTTGCATGGAATAACCAAAGGCTAAGCACTCAGAAATAATCTAAGCCGAGCACAACTCATAATGGGATAAAATCGGCGTTAGGAGTGCTGCTCTGGTCGAGGCCCCATCCGGTTTAGGGTGGGGAAAACTTACGGATGGTTCCACGGGTTCCATTGTAATTGTTGGACAAAAAATGGGAACTTCAAATCCACCTTGGAAAGCGGCCTACGGGGCTCTCGGATCGAACAGTTTGGAGTTGGCATTCCAAACAAGCGTTAAAAACCCCACCACCATAACGCACCGAAGGTTTTCAAGTACAAAAAGATGAAGGTGCGTGTCCCACTGGCTATTTCAAACGTGCCGGCGCCAGGAATACACAAAGTGGTCACGGTAAACATCCACCTGGTTGGATTAGGGAGTGTTGGTAATTTCGATTGGCACGGTGCTCCTACCTGTTGGATTTGCGGAAGCGGTTGCCCCGTTTGAGGTTATTTTGGAAGTGAAATTTCTTGGGTTGGACTGAGGAGGTCACTTCCAATCCTGGGGTTCCTGATTTAAGTTTTGGGGGGAGGACCTCAACAAGAAGGAAATTGGAGTTCAAGCGTTAGGCGGCTCCAAAGAAGAGTTTTGGACAGGGTTTGTGGATTACGGTTGGAGGGTAGACAGTCGGGAGTTTTTTAAGCCGGAAAACCGAAGAAGGGTTGGGGCTTGTAAGAGCGTGGTAAGGGAGTATATCGACAGACGATATTTTGGTTATTGGTAAGTTGAGCAACTGGGCCTTCACTTCTTGGAGGTTGCTTGAGGCCTGGAGAAGGCTTTGCGCCAAATTCATAAGGTAAATGTGAAAGGGTCTTGCCTTGAAGGAGCACCTCACCGGATCCGGATAGATTCTGTAAAGAAATGATGCCACCCGTCAATTTTGGGTTGTGTACAACCATTTGGGAGGAAAAAGGAGATAAATTCAACGGTTAGGGAGCGTTTGTACAAAAATTGGGCAGGTGATAAAGAAGTTTGGAAAGATCCCGGTAAGTTTAAAATGTTTTAGCATTAAATAAGACTTGGTGAAAACATCTCGAAGGGTTGCGGTTTATCCCAGGTTGGAGAAATACTGACTCAAAATGGTTCTGGTAAACCCTTGCCTGATTGCTTTTGGGGCAATGGATGAGGTATGGGTAAGGACTAGTTCGGGAGGGTTGTTTACAAAAAAAAGTCGGTGGTCTTTGAATCCTTCTAAATTTTTGAGAAATTGGAAGCAGGTTGAACCTTTTGGATGAATTTTTGCCCAATGTGGAAGGTTTTTGGTACTTTGAGACCACTAAGCACTTAAAGGGGTAAAGAATTTAAGACCCAATAATTATCAAATTAGATTCTTTATTCGAAGTAAAATTTTTAAATTATTTGGACCCAATACTTGAAGACTCCTGTAAGCTAAGATAGTTGAAGGATTTCTTTGGACAAATGGTTCTATTTAAAAATTCAAGGGTCCCAAAAATGAAATACCCTCAAGTCAAAGGGATAAGAAAAAAATCAAATGGGATTAACGGCTGATGTGGTATATTTTTGAAATATATTTAGAACAAATGCAGGCATGGCAGGTAATTAAAAATTTTTGGTTAAAAAACATTCCTTTGGATTCTTCTTTGAAATTCTCCTCATTTTTTAGTGTGACCACCTCTCTGACCTTTCTTCCAGGGCTTTTAAAAATTGTTTCTCGGTACTTTCCGAGACAGAAGGTCCTCTTAAAAAATTAATACCTTCTTTATTTCTAAAATCAAAAAGAATATGGGCTCCAAAAACCTTAAGAATTAGCAAATGGGCTGTAAATTATTAGAAATAATGGCAGATGGGACGTATGTCCATCCAACGGCCGTCGTGCTTCATCCATCTCTGGTCTTCCTGCTCCAGCCGCTCAAACAAGCGCCGGCGGGACTGCCTGCTCCCTCCTCCTCAAGGCCGATCAGGTTGTCGCTGCTGGCCTCACCGCCCCACCGTACTCCCATCGCTGGCCTAGCCATCCTCTACTCACCCACACTGCTGTTATTCTCCGGCGATGGCGGGGCAAGCAAGATAAACCCTCGATAGTCGTATCCCCTCCGCGTGGGAAACAACTACCGAGTCTTCCCTCGCCTCCGTGTCGTTCCTTCCTAGGCCTCGCCGCCGTCCACCGCCTGGTGCTTTCGGCGCTGCCTGGTCAACGTGGTCGATTTAATCGACATGCATCTGAAGTGGACTATACGTGGAGAGGCTGACAGCTGGGTCCACGGCCGCACGCAAGGAAATGCCTCCTTATTACACGCAAAATAATTATTCCTCCACCTGACATCAGGGACCCACCGAAAGGGCCTCTGTATTTCACGAAAAAAATGTTACCGCCGCTGACAGCTCGGACCCACCAGCTATATCTTCGCATGCAAGGAAGTGCCTCCTTATTACGCACAAAAAAAATGAATACTCCCCCTGTTAGCTGGGACCCAAAGATAGTGGCAGGCTGACTTGTGGGGCTACTAAGTTGACGGGACGGAGGGCTTTGTCAACTTAGTCAATATGCACGATTCTAGCTCCAGTGACCGTACGATGTCTATCCAACGGCCGTAGTGCTTCTTCAACCTCTGGTCTTCTTTCTCCAGCAGCCCAAACCAGCGCCAATCGTGCCTCGTGCTCGTGCCTCCCGTGGCCTGCTGCGATCCGGCGGAGGCCTCACCGCTCCCTACTACTCCCACCGCTGGCCAGGCCATCCCTCTACTCACCCACACCCCCTGTTATTCTGCGGCGACGGCAGCCTCACACCGCAGCGAACCAGTGAACCCTCGTACTCCTCTACGCGTGGGCATCCACTGCCGCGTCTACCCCGGCTCCGCGTCATCCCCTTCCTAGGCCTCGCCGTCGTCCACCGCCCTGGTGCTCTCGGTGCGGCGTGGTCAACATAGTCAAGGAATGGCTTCCATCGGACGTGGATCTGACGTGGAGAGGCCGACGGTGGGTCCACGGCCGCAGCAAGGAAGTGCCTCCTTATTACGCGCAAAATAATTATTCCTCCACCGACAGCGGGGACCCATCGGACGGGCCACCGATTTCGTGAAAAAATGTTTCCCCGATTGCCGGGACCCACCAGCTACATCTTCGCACGCAAGGAAATGCGTCCGGCAAAAAACGATGCCCCTCGACCGCTGGGACCCACCAGCTACATCTTCGCAGCAAGGAAGTGCTCGATCGGGACCCACCTGGTCGAAGCGCACGAGGGTTGTCATTCTGGTCGCGAACGTACGCACATACCGGTCGTTGTAGAGGCGCGCATGTGTCGAGTAGAGGCGCCAGACGTAGCATGTACACGCACGTATAGCGGCGAGGGTGCAAGAAAGAAAATACGGCCACGTACGTACATACGGGCAGGGTCTCGAACGCCTACTCGCGCATATGTACATGGCTGGGTCGGTATGGAGAAACAGCGTCGTCGTCGTGTTCATGGGGAGCCAACCGGCTGGGTCAGACCAGAATGCGTGGTCGTGTTCATCGGGAGGGCTTGGACGGAACAGCGATGGAACGAGGCTGGCGCATCGCACAATGGAGGAAACGGCCTTGTGTTCGACCGGCCACGTTCGAAACGGGATCCTATTGATCGGGAGGGGCCTGGCGTACCGCACAACAAGGAAATGGACCTCCTACGGTCTAAATAGGGGTCCTGTTGATCGGGAGGGTGTGGCGCATCGCAAAACGGATTTAAACGGACTTGTGTTGGAGCGCCACGGTCAAACGTGGGTCCTGTTGATCGGGAGGGTGTGGCGTATCGCAAAACGGATTTAAACGGACTTGTGTTGGAGTGCTACGGCCAAACGGGGTCCCTGTTCATCGGGAGGGTGTGGCGATCGCAAAACGGACTCCACGGATACTATTCATCTCCACCATCGACCTCCTCCAGCCTCCACGGGCTACCGCCGACCTCCTCCAGCCTCCACGGGCTCTGCTCCACCAGCCTCCACCGCGCTACTCCACCGCCATCGCTCAACCACCCTCCACGGGCACCCTCCACCGCTCATCGCTCATCCAGCCCTCCACACCACGGGATCCTGTTCATCCAAAGGCAACGCCACCGCCATCGCTCATCCACCACCCCCCCACAACGCCATCGCTCATCCAATCGATCGGCTTCGCTTAGCAGGCAGAGCGGCAATCGCCCATCGGGTTCGATTAACACCATCGACCGATCGCTCGGGTTCGAGAACGCGTAGCCTGCAAATCAATTGCTCGTGTTCGATTAGAGCCCAACGCCTCGCTCGGGTTCAGTTAGAGCCAACGCCTCGCACACACGTGCGTACGTACGAGAGAAACGCGCATCGTTCGGCCCACGACCTACCACCGTAACTGGCAACTCCCTGAAATTCCCACCCCCCCCTCGCTTCTACCACGGTTTTTTCGTCATGGACGGCCCAAAGAATGTCATGCAGCTGCATCTCCGGCCCGCCTAGGACAAAAAGCCCATTTTCTATCATGATTTGTTGTCATAGAAGTAGGAGCCCACCACATCTATGATGATACCGGGTTTTGTCACAATTATCGTCATAGAAGTGTCATATGTATGACAGGAAAAAAAATCGTTCGGCCCAAAATGTCACGGATGTGACTTTTTTTTGTAGTGTTGGTTTAATTCTCTTGATCCTGGTTGTGTGCGTAGTCCCCATGATATGATTTATTAATTCTCTGCTAAATATTTCCCCGCTGATAAGAAACAAGCTGCTTTAAGGGAAATATATAATTTTGTGCAAATTGAAGAAGAGAGTCTCCCACAAGCTTGGGGGAGGCTTCTCCAATTACTTAATGCTTTGCCTGATCATCCTCTTAAGAAAAATGAAATACTTGATATCTTTTATAATGGAGTAACCGATGCTTCCAAGGACCACTTGGATAGTTGTGCTGGTTGTGTTTTCAGGGAAAGAACAGTCGATCAAGCTGAATTGCTATTGAATAATATGTTGACTAATGAAAATAATTGACACTTCACGAGCTAACTCATGAGCCAACTCCTGAGCCTATTCCTAAATCAACTCCGAAGAAAAGGGGAGTTCTATTTGTCAGTCCCGAAGTTATGCAAGAGGCAAAGAAATCAATGAAAGAGAAAGGTATTAAAGCTGAAGATGTTAAGAATCTACCTACTATTGAAGAAATACATGGTCTTAATTTACCGCCTGTTGAAGAAACACATGGTCTTGATAACCCGACACAGGTAGTAAAGGTAAATTCTCTCTATAGATATGATAAAGCTGAAATCCCTCCCACTAAGTTTGCTAGCCAATGCTTAGATGAGTTTGATGATTTTATGGTTAAGCAAGAAGATTTCAATGCTTATTTTGGTAGACAATTAAAACACAATGCTTATTTGATTGAACACTTGAGTGATTATATGTCTAGAGTTAAAGGTGAAATTAAACTCATTAGTAAACATGCTTCTATGGTTACCACTCAAGCAGAACAAGTACTTAAAGCTCAAAGTGATTTACTAGATGAATTGAATAATAAACATGATTATACCATTAGAGTGGCTACTAGAACTGGTAGAATGACTCAGGAACCTTTGTATCCTGAAGGCCACCCTAAGAGAATTGAGCAAGATTCTCAGAGAAATAATTTAGATGCACCTAGTTCTTCTAAAAAGAGGAAAACGAAAAATGATAGGACTTTGCATGCTTCTAGTGAACCTATTGTAGAGACACCTGAGAATCCCAATGATATTTCTATTTCTGATGCTGAAACACAATATGGTAATGAACATGAACCTAGTGATAGTGTTAATGATAATGTTCATGTTGATGCTCAACCTAGCAATGATAATGATGTAGAAATTGAACCTGCAGTTGATCTTGATAACCCACAATCAAAGAATAAACGTTACGATAAGAGAGACTTTGTTGCTAGGAAACACGGTAAAGAAAGAGAGCCATGGGTTCAGAAACCCATGACCTTTCCTCCTAAACCAGCCAAGAAAAAGGATGATGAGGATTTTGAGCGCTTTGCTGAAATGATTAGACCTATCTTCTTACGTATGCGTTTGAATGATATGCTTAAAATGAATCCTTATGCTAAGTATATGAAAGATATTGTTACAAATAAAAGAAAGATACCAGAAGCTGAAATTTCCACCATGCTTGCTAATTATACTTTTAAAGGTGGAATACCTAAGAAACTTGGTGATCCAGGAGTGCCAACTATACCATGCTCCATTAAAAGAAATTATATTAAAACTGCTTTATGTGATCTTGGAGCCGGTGTTAGTGTTATGCCTCTCTCTTTATATCGTAGACTTGAATTGAATAAGTTGACACCTACTGAAATATCTTTGCAAATGGCCGATAAATCAACTGCTATACATGTCGGTATTTGTGAGGATGTGCCTGTTGTGGTTGCAAATGTTACTATTTTAACGGACTTTGTATTCTTGATATTCCCGAGGACAATAGTATGTCTATTATTCTTGGAAGACCCTTTTTGAATACTGCAGAGGCTGTTATTGATTGCAACAAAGGCAATGTCACTTTTCATGTTAATGGTAATGAGCATACGGTACACTTTCCGAGGAAACAACCTCAAGTTCATAGCATCAATTCTATTGGAAAAATTACATCGATTATTATTGGGGGTTTTGAATTTCCTCTTCCTACTGTCAAGAAGAAATATGATATTCTTATTATTGTGGATGTTCATATCCCAGTTGAGGTAACCTAGTGTTATTTGAAATTCCTCCGGTTCCATGTTATTCGGAATGAGTTTGTTAACAAGACTTGATCAACCTTGTTAGTGGATTCTTTTCGATGATCATGAGATGGATGAAGTTAGAAGGCACAACCTTTTGTACCCTCTTTTTACCTTTTGTTATTTAGAATAAATAAAGAAAAAAATAGTATTTTCTGTCTGTTTTCTGAATTATCTATGCAATAAAAAATATCCCGAAAATAAAAGTTCTCCAAATGCCCTGCCAATTTAATATGATTTTTTCTGGAATATTTGAGAATATTTGGCACTTAGAACTCAACAAGGGGAGCAAGCACCTGGCCACGAGGGTCCAGGGCGTGCCCACCCCTGAGGCGCGCCCCTGCCGTGTGGGCCCATGGTGGCTCCCTCCACTTATTCCAGCTACCACACACTTCTTCTTCCTCCCAAAAAAATCACCAACCAGCTCAAGCACGAGTTCTAGCTCATTTTGCTGCGATTTTCGATCTCCTTGCTCAAAGCTCCACTTACAAAACTGCTTTAGGAGATTGTTCCTTGGTATGTGACCCCTCCAATGATCCAATTAGTTTTTGTTCTAAGGCTTTATTCATTGCAAATTTTTGCTGCCTAGGTGACCCTGTTCTTGAGCTTGCATGTCAAATTTTTATGGTCCCAAGTAGTTCTAATGCATGATATAGTCTCTAGGCACTTGTGGGAGTAATTCCTATCAATCTTATTGAGTTTGGTTCACTTTTATTTGAAATTACCAAAAATTTCAGAAATTTTCAGAAAATGATGAAAAGATTTTGAGGGCTCTTCGAGCCAAAGCTCGAAGGATAAGCAAAGCGAAGACGAAGAGAGGCCCAAATATAAACAGCCTCGCACCGTAGAGGTGCGGCCGTGTGAATGGCCTTGTGATGATTTATTGAGAGCAGCCGGGATTTATGATGGTTTTTATGAGTTGGCTAATAATGCGGGCCTCACCGACTTCCTCCACAACAAGATCAAACAGTATCTCTTACTCACCAATACTTTTGTGCAAAACTTCTACTATTATCCTAAGGAATCACCTCCTTTAGTAGAGTTTCATTTATATGATGTGGTTAAGAAGATTTCACTATATGAATTTTGCAGGGTTTGCAAAATACCTTTTGAGGGTAGCCTAGAGGAACCACATCGTAGAGATGTGGATGGGTTTATTGATACTATTACTGTAGGGGAAACTAGGAAGGTTTCCGATGCGAGATTCACTAGCATACATTTTCCTGTTTTACGCTACTTTGCAATATTTGCTAGTCATTGCTTAATTGGTCGCAGAAACTGTGGAAACCTTAGTGTTCCTGATATTATTATTTTGTTCCATGCTTTATTCCGTGATGACTCTGTTAGTATGGGCGCCATTATTGCCAAACGGTTAAGTCTGAACCGTACAAAGGGCCCCATCTTTGGAGGCGTCTATGCTTCCCGCCTTGCTAAGCATTTTGAAATACCTATTAGGCATTCTGAGAAAGAAGAAAAATTGTTGCCTACTATTCTTTTAGATTACAAGAGTATGGTTGCACATGATTTCATTGTTAAGAACAGGAAAAAGGAGCTTAACTATAGACTGTTATTTGATAAAAATCACCCTAAGACTATTACCTTGCCTGCTCCTTCCTTGTTTGATTTATCTGCAGGCGAGTGCCTTGTTCCCTTGGAGGCCATTCACGCCTACCAGAACCCCACATCAGCTACAGAGCCCGATCCGGAACCACAATTTGTTCCCCCACGCCAGTCTGTTTACGGGTGGGATCCGGAGGAGGTTGCCAACCAGTGGCAACCTGAGGCTTCATCTCAGTACGACCCCAGTTATAACTTTGGATATCTGCCAGGCTAGCCATGTCCATAGACCAACTTAGGCCAAAAGCCTATGCTTGGGGGAGTATGTATTTCCCACCGACATTACATTTATATTCACACACTCAAGCTAGTTGTCGGTGCTCATACTTTTTCATTGTAATGTCCATGCTAGTTATTTTGTTTTCTAGCCTTCTTCTTGTGTGTTTGAAAAACTTTAATAAAAACCAAAAAATTAGTTGTAGATTTTAGCTAGTTTACTTTCCATGCTTGTAATAGTAATATCAAAAGAAAACCCAAAAATATTTCTCGTTCTTCTTTTGCTTGTTGGGAGCTTTCCCGTGTAAATAGTTTTATTTCTTTTCTTTTCTTTGGGGGTCGAGAGGAGAAGACCATAATGAAAATGTTTAGTGGCTCTTATATGCATTATTGTTGGTTTAACCAAGAGCCCATATTACCTTGTCTTCTCCCTTGAGTTGAATGCTTGCAGATTCCAGCTTAGTCCATTGCACGCGCACTATTATTATTATACACACCGTTCGGTTGGGCGAGTGAAAGGCAATAATGATGATATATGATGGACTGATTGAGATGAGAGAACTGGTATGAACTCGACCTCTCTTGTTTTTGTAAATATGATTAGTTCATCGTTCCTGATTCAACCTATTATGAATAAACATGTTTGCAATGACACTTAGAGATTATAGTTGCTTATTCCATGCTTAATTTGCTAGGAGTTTATAATGGTTTACCTTGCGTGCCAACATGCTATTAAAATGGTTGTGATGTGGTATGATAGGGTGGTATCCTCCTTTGAACGATTCGAGTGACTTGACTTGGCACATGTTCACGCATGTAGTTGAAACAAATCAACATAGCCTTCATGATATTTGTGTTCATGGTGGATTATATCCTACTCATGCTTGCACTCAATGTTTATTAATCTTAATGCATGTTCATGACTGTTGTCGCTCTCTCAGTTGGTCGCTTCCCAGTTTTTTCTAGCCTTCACTTGTACTAAGCGGGAATATTGCTTATGCATCCACTTCCATAAACCCCAAAGTTATTCCATATGAGTCCACCATACCTCCCTATATGCTGTATCTACCTGCCGTTCCAAGTAAATTTGTATGTGGCAAACTCTAAACCTTCAAATAAAATTTTGTTTTGTATGCTCTAATAGCTCATGTACCAACTAGGGTTGTCTGTATCTTCCATGCTAGGCGGGTTATTCTCAAGAGAAGTGGACTCCGCTCCCCACTCACGAGAAAATGGCTGTCACCGGGATGCCTGATACGTCTCCAATGTATCTATAATTTTTTATTGTTCCATGCTATTATATTACCCCTTTTGGATGTTTATGGGCTTTATTTTACACATTTATATCATTTTTGGGACTAACCTACTAACCGAAGGCCCAGCCCATATTGCTGTTTTTTTCTCCTATTTCAGTATTTCGAAGAAAAGGAATATCAAACGGAGTCCAAACGGAATGAAACCATCGGGAGCGTGATTTTTGGAATGAACGTGATCCGTAGAGCTTGGAGTGCAAGTCAAGAAGCTTCCGAGGACCCCACGAGATAGCCCCCCCCCCCCTGTAAGGCGCGCCCCCCTATCTCGTGGCCCCTCGGGCGGCCACCGACGCACTTCTTCCTCCTATATATACCTACGTACCCCGAAAACATCCAGGGGCACCACGAAACACAATTTCCACCGCTGAACCTTACAGATCCGCGAGATCTCATCTTGAGCCTTCGCCGCACTCTGCGGGGGGGAATCAACCACGGAGGGCCTCTACATCAACATCCTTGCCCCTCCGATGAGTTGTGAGTAGTTTACCACAGACCTACGGGTCCATAGTTATTAGCTAGATGGCTTCTTCTCTCTTTTTGGATCTCAATACAATGTTCTCCCCCTCTCTTGTGGAGATCTATTCGATGTAAACTCTTTTTTCGGTGTGTTTGTCGAGATCCGATGAATTGTGGGTTTAGGATCAGGTTTATCTATGAATAATATTTGAATCTTCTCTGAATTCTTTTATGTATGCTTGAGTTATCTTTGCAAGTCTCTTCGAATTATCAGTTTGGTTTGGCCTACTAGATATGTCAATTGCTATTTACCCTTCATAAGGACCCTTTTCATCGAATCCGATCCGACTAAAGTGGGAGAGACTGACACCCGCTAGCCACCTTATGCAACAAGTGCAAGTCAGTCGGTGGAACCTGTCTCACGTAAGTGTGCGTGTAAGGTCGGTCCGGGCCGCTTCATCCCACAATACCATCGAAACAAGATTGGAATAGTAACGGCAAGCATGTTGAACAAAATCAACGCCCACAACAACTTGTGTTCTACTCATGCATAGAAACTACGCATAGACCTAGCTCATGATGCCACTGTTGGGGAACGTAGCAGAAATTCAAAATTTTCTACGCAACACCAAGATCAATATATGGAGTAATCTAGCAACGAGGGGAAGGAGAGTGCATCTACATACCCTTGTAGATCGCTAAGCGGAAGCGTTACAAGAACGCGGATGAAGGAGTCGTACTCGCAGCGATTCAGATCGCGGTTGATTCCGATCTAAGCACCGAACAACGGTGCCTCCGCGTTCAACACACGTACAGCCCGTGGACGTCTACTCCTTATTGATCCAGCAAGCGGAGAGGAGAAGTTGAGGGAGAACTCCGACAGCACGACGACATGGTGGTGATGGAGCTCGTGGTTCCCCGGTAGGGCTTCGCCAAGCACTACGGAGGAGGAGGTGTTGGAGGAGGGAGAGGGCTGCGCCAGGGGAAGGGTGCGGCTGCCCTCTCTCTCACTATATATAGGGGAAGGGAGGAGGGGAGGCGCCTAGGGTTTCCCTAGGGAGGGCGGCGGCCATAGGGGAAACCCTAGATGGGTTTTGGCGCCCCACCCCTAGGAACCTTGCCCCCCAAGCCGGGAGGCGGCTGCCCTAGGGGTGCCGCCCCACCTCTCCGTGTTACGTGAGATGGGGTGGGAGGCGCCAGCCCTTAGTGGGCTGATGTGCCCTCTCCCTTGGCCCATAAGGCCCCCAAAGCTTGCCGGGCCTCCAAACCCTTTCGGACACGCTGGTCATCACTGTACCCCGAACAATTCGGACTCCAATACCCTTCATCCAATATACCGATCTTCACCTCCGGACCATTCGGAGCTCCTCGTCATGTCCGGATCTCATCCGGACTCAACAACCTTCGTAACCACATACTATTTCCCATAACAACTCTAGCGCCATCGAACCTTATGTGTAGACCCTACGGGTTCGGGAACCATGCGAACATGACCGAGACGTTCTCCGTCAATAACAAACAGCGGATCTGGATACCCATGTTGGCTCCCACATGTTCCACGATGATCTCATCGGATGAACCACGATGTCAAGGATTCAAGCAATCCCGTATGCAATTCCCTTTGCCTACCGGTATAGTACTTGCCCGAGATTCGATCGTCGGTATCCCGATACCTTGTTCAATCTCGTTACCGGCGAGTCTCTTTACTCGTTCCGTAACACATCATCCCGTGATCAACCCCTTGGTCACATTGTGCACATTATGATGATGTCCTACTGAGTGGGCCCAGAGATACCTCTCCGTCACACGAAGTGACAAATCCCGGTCTCGATTCATGCCAACCCAACAGACACTTTTGGAGATATCCGTAGTGCACCTTTATAGCCACCCAGTTACGTTGTGACGTTTGGTACACCCAAAGCATTCCTACGGTATCCGAGAGTTGCAAAATCTCATGGTCTAAGGAAATGATACTTGACATTAGAAAAGCTTTAGCATACGTACTACACGATCTTTGTGCTAGGCTTAGGATTGGGTCTTGTCCATCACATCATTCTCCTAATGATGTGATCCCGTTATCAATGACATCCAATGTCCATGGTCAGGAAACCGTAACCATCTATTGATCAACGAGCTAGTCAACTAGAAGCTTACTAGGGACATGGTGTTGTCTATGTATCCACACATATATCTGAGTTTCCTATCAAGACAATTATAGCATGGATAATAAACGATTATCATGAACAAGGAAATATAATAATAATAACTAATTTATTATTGCCTCTAGGGCATATTTCCAACAGTCTCCCACTTGCACTAGAGTCAATAATCTAGTTCACATCGCCATGTGATCAACACTCATAGGTCACATCGCCATGTGACCAACATCCAAAGAGTTTACTAGAATCAGTAATCTAGTTCACGTCACTAGGTGATTAACACTCAATGAGTTCTGGGGTTTGATCATGTTTTGCTTGTGAGAGAGGTTTTAGTCAACGGATCTGCAACATTCAGATCCGTATATACTTTGCATATCCCTAGGTCATATTGTAAATGTTGCTTCCACGCTCCACTTGGAGCTATTCCAAATGGTTGCTCCACTATACGTATCCGGTTTTCTACTCAGAGTCTTTCGGATAGGTGTTAAAGCTTGCATCGACGTAACCCTTTACGCCGAACTCCTTATCACCTCCATAATCAAGAAACATGTCCTTATTAATCCAAGGACAATTTTGACCGCTATCTGCTGATCCACTCTGGATCACTTGTACCCCTTGCGGACACGTGGCAAGGCACACCTCAGTCGGTACTCGAGAATAGCATCTTGTAGAGCCTACGTCTAAAGCATAGGGACAACCTTCGTCCTTTCTCTCTCTTCTGCCGTGGTCGAGCTTTAAGTCTTAACTTCATACCTTACAACTCAGGCAAGAACTCCTTCTTTGGTGATCCATCTTGAACACCTTCAAGATCATGTCAAGGTATGTGCTCATTTGAAAGTACTATCAAGCGATTTTGATCTATCCTCATAGATCTTGATGCTCAATGTTCAAGCAGCTTAATCCAGGTTTTCCATTGAAAAACACTTTTCAAATAACCCTATATGCTTTCCAGAAATCTACATCATTTCCGATCAACAATATGTCAACAACATATACTCATCAGAAATGCTATAGTGCTCCCACTCACTTCTTTGGAAATACAAGTTTCTCATAAACTTTGTATAAACCCAAAATCTTTGATCATCTCATCAAAGCGTATATTCCAACTCCGAGATGCTTACTCCAGTCCTTAGAAGGATTGCTGGAGCTTTGCACACTTGTTAGCATCTTTCAGGATTGACAAAACCATCTGGTTGTATCACATACAACCTTTCCTCAAGAATGTCATCGAGGAAACAATGTTTTGACATCCTATCGCAAGATTTCATAAATCATGCAGAATTGCTAATATAATTCCAACAGACTCTTAGCATCGCTACGAGTGAGAAAGTCTCATCGTAGTCAACTCCTTGAACTTGTCGGAAAACATCTTAACGACAAGTCGAGCTTTCTTAATGGTGATACTTACCATCATTGTCATCTTCCTTTTAAAATCCATCTGCACTCAACAGCCTTACGACCATCAAGTAGTTCTTCCAAAGTCCACACTTTTTTCTCATACATGGATCCTCTCTCGGATTTTATGGCCTCTTAGCCATTTGTCGGAATCTAGGCCCACCATCGCTTCTCCATAGCTCGTAGGTTCATTGTTGTCTAGCAACATGACCTTCAAGACATGATTATTGTACCATTTGAAGTAGTACGCATCCTTGTCGACCTACGAGGTTTTGTAGTGACTTGATCCGAAGTTTCATGATCACTATCATAAGCTTCTACTTGAATTGGTATAGGCGCCACAGGAACAACTTCCTGTGCCCTGCTACACACTAGTTGAAGTGATGGTTCAATAACCTTATCAAGTCTCCACCATCCTCCCACTCAATTCTTTCGAGAGAAACTTTTCCTCGAGAAAGGACCTGATTCTAGAAACAATCCCTTTGCTTCCGAATCGAGATCGAGGTATACCCAACTGTTTTGGGTGTCCTATGAAGATGCTTTTATCCGCTTTGGATTCGAGCTTATCAGCCTAAAACTTTTTCACATAAGCGTCACAACCCCAAACTTTTAAGAAACGACAACTTAGGTTTCTCCAAACCATAGTTCATACGGTGTCATCTCAACGGAATTACGTGGTGCCCTATTTAAAGTGAATGCGGTTGTCTCTAATGCTTAACCCATGAACGATAGTGGTAATTCGATAAGAGACATCATGGTATGCCCCATATCCAATAGGGTGCATCTATGATGTTCGGACACACCATCACACTATGGTGTTCCATGCGGTGTTAGTTGTGAAACAATTTCCACAATGTCTCAATTGTGTACCAAACTCGCAACTCATATATCCATCTCTATGATCATATCACAGACATTTTATCCTCTTGTCACGAAGATCTTCAAATTCACTCTGAAATTACTTGAACCTTTCAATAATTCAGACTTGTGTTTCATCAAGTAAATATACTCAACATCTACTCAAATCATCGTGAAGTAAGAACATAACAATATTCATCAGATGCCTCAAAGACTCATTGGACTGCACACATCAAAATGTGTTACTTCCAACAAGTTGCTATCTTGTTCCATCTTATCAAAACGAGGCTTTTCAGGTCATCTTGCCCATGTGGTATGATTTGCATATCTCAAGTGATTCAAAATCAAGTGAGTCCAAACGATCCATCTGCATGGAGTTTCTTCATGCGTATACACCAATAGACATGGTTTGCATGTCTCAAACTTTTCAAAACGAGTGAGTCCAAAGATCCATCAACATGGAGCTTCTTCATGCTTTTATACCAATATGACTTACATGGCGAGTGCCACAAGTAAGTGGTACTATCATTACTATCTTTATATCTTTTGGCATGAAAATGTGTATCACTATGATCGAGATTCAATAAACCATTCTTTTAGGTGCAAGACCATTGAAGGTATTATTCAAATAAATAGAGTAACCATTATTCTCATTAAATGAATAATCATTGTGATAGACATAATCCAATCATGTCTATGCTCAACGCAAACACCAAATAACAATTATTTAGGTTTAACACCAATCTCGATGGTAGAGGGAGCGTGCGATGCTTGATCACATCAACCTTGGAAACACTTCCAACACATATTGTCAGCTCACCTTTAGCTAGTCTCCGTTTATTTCAGTAGCTTTTATTTCGAGTTACTAATACTTAGCAACCGAACGGTATCTAATACCTCGGTGCTACTAGGATTACTAGTAAAGTACACATTAACATAATGTATATCCAATATACTTCTATCGACCTTGCCAGCCTTCTCTTCTACCAAGTATCTAGGGTAGTTCTGCTTTAGTGTCCGTTCCCTCATTACAGAAGCACTTAGTCTCGGGTTTGGGTTCAACCACGGTTTCTTCAATCGAGCACAACTGATTTGCCGTTTCATGAAGTACCCCTTCTTGCCCTTGCCCTTCTTGAAACTAGTGGTTTCATTAACCATCAACAATTGATGCTCCTTCTTGATTTCTACATTCGTTGTGTCGAACATTGCGAATAGCTCAAGGATCATCATATCTATCCCTGTTATGTTATAGTTCATCACGAAGCTCTAGTAGCTTGGTGGCAATGTCTTTGGAGAAACATCACTATCAAGTGATTGTTGTACCCAGACATTATGAGTATAAGCTCAACGATTGAAATCTTCTCCCTTAGTTTGTAGGCTAGAAAACTCGTCGAAGGTCTCATACCACTTGACGTGGGCACGAGCCTGAAATCCCAATTTCAGCTCTTGGAACATCTCATATGTTCTGCGACATTTCAAAAATGTCTTTGGTGCCCCCAATTCTAAACCATTTAACATTACCGAACTATCATGTAGTCATCAAAACGTGTATGTCAGATGTTTGCAACATCCACAGACCACGTTCGAGGTCCAAGACACCGAAGCGGTGCATTAAGGACATAAGCCTTCTCGTCCGCATAATTGCTACTGTCAACTTTCAACTATATTTTCTCTAGGAACATATCTAAAACAGTACAACTAAAGCGCGAGCTATGACATAATTTGCAAAGGGCTTTTGACTATGTTCAGGATAATTAAGTTCATCTTATGAACTCCCACTCAGATAGAAATCCCTCTATTCATCTAAGTGATTACATGATCCGAGTCAACTAGGCCGTGTCCGATCATCACGTGAGACGGACTAGTCATCATCGGTGAACATCTTCATGTTGATCGTATCTACTATACGACTCATGCTCGACCTTTCGGTCTCTTGTGTTCCGAGGCCATGTCTATACATGCTAGGCTCTTCAAGTCAACCTAAGTGTTTTGCGTGTGTAAATCTGGCTTACACCCGTTGTATGTGAACGTTAGAATCTATCACACCCGATCATCACGTGGTGCTTCGAAACAACGAACTTTCGCAACGGTGCACAGTTAGGGGGGACACTTTCTTGAAATTTTAATGAGGGATCATCTTATTTACTACCATCGTTCTAAGCAAATAAGTTGCATAAACATGATAAACATCACATGCAATCAAATAGTGACATGATATGGCCAATATCATTTTGCTCCTTTTGATCTCCATCTTCGGGGCTCCATGATCATCATCGTCACCGGCTTGACACCATGATCTCCATCATCATGATCTCCATCATCGTGTCTCCATGAAGTTGTCTCGCCAACTATTACTTCTACTACTATGGCTAACGGTTTAGCAATAAAGTAAAGTAATTACATGGCGTTGTTCAGTGACACGCAGGTCATACAATAAATAAAGACAACTCCTATGGCTCCTTCCGGTTGTCATACTCATCGACATGCAAGTCGTGATTCCTATTACAAGAACATGATCAATCTCATACATCACATATCATTCATCACATTCTTTTGGCCATATCACATCACATAGCATACCCTGCAAAAACAAGTTAGACGTCCTCTAATTGTTGTTTGCATGTTTTACGTGGCTGCTATGGGTTTCTAGCAAGAACGTTTCTTACCTACGCAAAAACCACAACGTGATATGTCAATTGCTATTTACCCTTCATAAGGACCCTTTTCATCGAATCCGATCGACTAAAGTGGGAGAGCGGCACCGCTAGCTACCTTATGCAACAAGTGCATGTCATCGGTGGAACTGTCTCACGTAAGTGTACGTGTAAGGTCGGTCCGGCCGCTTCATCCCACAATACCGTCGAAACAAGATTGGACTAGTAACGGCAAGCATATTGAACAAAATCAACGCCCACAACAACTTGTGTTCTACTCGTGCATAGAAACTACGCATAGACCTAGTTCATGATGCCACTGTTGGGGAACGTAGCAGAAATTCAAAATTTTCTACGCGACACCAAGATCAATCTATGGAGTAATCTAGCAACGAGGGGAAGGAGAGTGCATCTACATACCCTTGTAGATCGCTAAGCGGAAGTGTTACAAGAACGCGGATGAAGGAGTCGACTGCAGCGATTCAGATCGCGGTTGATTCGATCTAAGCACCGAACAACGGTGCCTCCGCGTTCAACACACGTACAGCCCGGGGACGTCTCCTCCTTCTTGATCCAGCAAGCGGAGAGGAGAAGTTGAGGGAGAACTCCGACAGCACGATGGCATGGTGGTGATGGAGCTCGTGGTCCCCCGCAGGGCTTCACCAAGCACTACGGAGGAGGAGGTGTTGGAGGAGGGAGAGGGCTGCGCCAGGGGAAGGGTGCGACTGCCCTCTCTCTCTCTCTCTCTCTCTCTCTCTCACTATATATAGGGGGAAGGGAGGAGGGGGAGGCGCCCTAGGGTTCCCTAAGGGAGGGGCGGCGGCCATAGGGGAAACCCTAGATGGGTTTTGGCGCCCCCACCCCCTAGGACACTTGCCCCCCAAGCCGGGAGGGGCGGCTGCCCTAGGGGTGGCGCCCCCACCTCTCCAGGTTACGTGAGATGGGGTGGTAGGGGCGCCAGCCCCTTAGTGGGCTGATGTGCCTCTCCCTTGGCCCATAAGGCCCCCAATGCTTGCCGGGGCCTCCGAAACCCCTTTCGGACAAGCTGGTCATCACTTGGTACCCCCGGAACAATTCCGGACTCCAATACCCTTCGTCCAATATACCGATCTTCACCTCCGGACCATTCCGGAGCTCCTCCTCATATCTGGGATCTCATCCGGGACTCCGAACAACCTTCGGTAACCACATACTATTTCCCATAACAACTCTAGCGTCACCGAACCTTAAGTGTGTAGACCCTACGGGTTCGGGAACCATGCAGACATGACCGAGACGTTCTCCGGTCAATAACTAACATCGGGATCTGGATACCCATGTTGACTCCCACATGTTCCACGATGATCTCATCAGATGAACCACGATGTCAAGGATTCAAGCAATCCCGTATGCAATTCCCTTTGCCTACCGGTATAGTACTAGCCCGAGATTCGATCGTCGGTATCCCGATACCTTGTTCAATCTCGTTACTGGCGAGTCTCTTTACTCGTTTCGTAACACATCATCCCGTGATCAACCCCTTGGTCACATTGTGCACATTATGATGATGTCCTACTGAGTGGGCCCAGAGATACCTCTCCGTCACACGGAGTGACAAATCCCGGTCTCGATTCGTGCCAACCCAATGACACTTTCGGAGATACCGTAGTGCACCTTCATAGCCACCCGCCACGTTGTGGACGTTTGGTACACCCAAAGCATTCCTACGGTATCCGGAGTTGCACAATCTCATGGTCTAAGGAAATGATACTTGACATCGAAAAGCTTTAGCATACTGAACTACACGATCTTTGTGCTAGGCTTAGGATTGGGTCTTGTCCATCACATCATTCTCCTAATGATGTGATCCGTTATCAACGACATCCAATGTCCATGGTCGAAACCGTAACCATCTATTGATCAACGAGCTAGTCAACTAGAAGCTTACTAGGGACATGGTGTTGTCTATGTATCCACACATGTATCTGAGTTTCCTATCAATACAATTATAGCATGGATAATAAACGATTATCATGAACAGGGAAATATAATAATAATAACTTATTTATTATTGCCTCTAGGGCATATTTCCAACATCCCCCACTTCACCCTTGCCGTTTTATTGCCCTCTCTTTCCGAATCTCCTCCTCTCTTTCTGCTTGTTGTTTTTCTGTTTGCTTGTGTGTTGGATTACTTGTTGCCATGGCGCAAGATAATACCAAATTGTGTGATTTCTCGAATACCAATAATAATGATTTCCTTAGTACTCCGATTGCTCTTCTTAACGATGTTGAGTCTTGTGAAATCAATACCGCTTTGCTGAATCTTTTTATGAAAGATCAATTCGCCGGCCTTCCTAGTGAAGATGTCGCTACTCATCTAAACAATTTTGTTGATTTGTGTGATATGCAAAATAAGAAAGATATGGATGACAATATTTTCAAATTGAAGTTATTTCCGTTTTCACTTAGAGATCGTGCTAAAGTTTGGTTTTTGTCTTTGCCTAAAAATAGTATTGATTCTTGGAACAAGTGCAAAGATGCTTTTATCTCTAAATATTTTCCTCCCGCTAAGATCATCACTCTTAGGAACGATATTATGAATTTTAAACAACTTGATCATGAGCATGTTGCCCAATCTTGGGAAAGAATGAAATTGATGCTTCGCAATTGCCCTACTCATGGTTTGAATTTGTGGATGATCATACAAATTTTTTATGCCGGTTTGAACTTTGCTTCTAGAAATCTCTTAGATTCGGCCGCGGGAGGCACCTTTATGGAAATCACATTAGGATATGCTACAAAACTTCTTGATAATATTATGGCTAATTATTCTCAATGGCTAATCGAAAGATCTTCTAGTAAAAGGTGCATGCTATAGAAGAAATCAATGTTTTGAGTGGAAAGATGGATGAGCTTATGAAGATGTTTGCTACTAAAATACTCCTCTTGATCCCAATGATATGCCTTTGTCTTCCTTGATTGAGAATAATAATGAATCTATGGATGTGAATTTTGTTGGTAGGAATAGTTTTGGAAACAATGCTTATAGAGGAAATTTTAATGCTAGACCATTCCCTAGTAATCCCTCTAATAATTATGGAAATTCCTACAATAATTCTTATGGTAATTTTAATAAGATGCCCTCTGATTTTGAGAATAGTGTGAAAGAATTTATGATTTCTCAAAATAGTTTTAATGCTTTGCTTGAAGAAAAATTTCTCAAAGTTGCTGATTTGGCTAGGAACGTTGATAGACTTTCGCTCGATGTTGATTCTCTTAAAATTAGATCTTCCCCTCCTAAGCATGATATCAATGAGTCTCTCAAAGTAATGAGAATTTCCATTGACGAGTGCAAGGAAAGAACCGCTAGATTGTGTGCTAAAAAAAGAAAGCTTTATAAAGTCGTGTTCTTCTAGTTTCCGTGAAAATGATGATGAGGATCTTAAAGTTATTGATGTGTAGCGACCCGACCCAAAATCGGTCAAGTCTCTGTGTCTGTACCATCCCAAGATCATGCTGGTACTCACAGTACATTGATGAAATAATCAAAGTTCAATCACACCTGAATTTATTACACGATTCTCATATAGAGTCTTTATTACAATAGAATAAATTCGGCCAAAGGCCAACTCATGAGAAATAAACTAAGTATAGCTGCGGAAGCGTAGAAGAATAGCGAGTCCATACGACTCCAAAGGGCAATGGCCAAGCGCGGATCGTAGCCTCAATCCTGATCGGAATACTCCTCTGCAACATAAGACATTGCAGCCGTGTAGGTCAGCATTTTGAATATGCTGGCAAGTCATGAAGAGAGAATAACAATAATGAAATTTCTAGCACTATATGCATTTTGGCTGTGGGGCTCTAAGTTTCATCATTTTGCGAAAAGCCAATTTTTTTCCTACTACAGTGGACTTGCTTGCAAAATACTACAAAATTGTTGGTAGTTATTGAGATGGTTCCGCCAACCAATGTCTCATTCCCAAATTATTAAGTCATAACCCCCTCAATTAATTTATTAGTTTTAATGTTGAGATTTCCGAATACTTCCAAGTTCCAGAGGCTCAAATTGTCCGTAACCGGGGACACGGCTAATCGATTAGATCTTTTCTCTGCAGAGGTTTGCGCACTTTACCCGCAAGAATCATTCCTCCTTTTAAGTCTTCGCACTTCAGGTGTTTGAAGACGGATGAATGAAACAGGGTCTTCCAAAGAGTTCTTCCGCCACTGCGGTACCCATCCAATCCTACCGTTCTTCTACATCTCGTAGTACCGCCCAGCCAGCGTCACAACTAGGGTTGACCCAGCCAGAGCCCATAATGGCTTGCGGCTGCATGTAAGCTTCGGTCAATGGGGCATCCATCCGTCCCTTCGTGGCTGGGTGAAGCTTTCCGCAAGATGTCATGGCACTTCTCCATACATCCCGGCCAACCGCTGGGTTCTCCAGGGTGCCCGTCAACCGTCCTCCACCTAGTAGTGAATTCCGAAGTCCATCTTGAGCTTGAAGTTCATGGGGTTGTCATCATCTTGACTCTCACATCTTTCTTATGAATTCACTCAACCAACCCCGTCTACGAGCATAGCAAAAGTAAACTACTTCGTCCCGGGTCATGGTAACAAGGGGAATTGGTTCATCCTACCTCATGATACTACTCAAGAACAATAACTTCAAAATTTCACCTACTGCATGCATGGTGGGGAGGTATAATTCTAATGCAACAAAAATCATAGGTATTATAAAGAAAACATGATCAATGACTTGCCTTCTCGACGATCTTCGTAAGCTAAGGACTCGTGGTAGCAAGCTTCAGACCGGAAATTCTACCGAGGCAAACAATAATCACAATAAGCATATAGCATATGATCACTTAACATAACATCATAGTAACATAACACACCAAAACAAACGAATCAAAACCCAAAGGAAAACTCAAAGAAATCCAACTCAAAGTTTTCCTACTTCAAACAACAACTAAAAATAGTTTTTATATAGCAAAATTTTCTTTACATAACCTAAGCATGGGTCTTTCTTAACTTAACAGAAAAGAATGCATTAAGCAACTAGGAGCAAAAAGAATCACCTAAAATCTATTATGAAACTCCTATTAGGCCTAAAGCAATTTCTAATAAGAAAAATAAAATAAAAGTTTTATTTATTATAAATAAAAGTTCATGCTCTAAAGTGACAGAAACTAACCTAGAATGATCTATCACATATGAAAAATAAATTTATTTGCTAATTAAAACAATAGGAAAACAGTAGCTAGTTAATTAATTAAGAATAACATGATTCTGATTAAAACTATTTTTTATTAATCCTAAAATTCCCAAATAAATTCCTACGGTTAGGCAATGTCAAAACAAAGTTGTGACAAAAAGTATCACCCAAAAATAATTTTCCTAACTCATATTATAGCAGATTTACTATTCTGTCTAAATTTAAAATAAAGCAATTCTAAATAATTTTAACATAGCTAATTATATTTTCTACAGAAACTATAAGAAATTTGCAAACCAACAAAAAAGAATCACTTAAAAATATTAAGTAGATTAAAAGATATGAATTTTTCAAATCTGAAACTATTCTGTTAAAACAGAAAACGAAAATAAAGAAAAATGGCCTAATGGGCCTAACTAACGCCATACATGTAATATAACTAAACGGGCCTAGGGTTAAAACGAATCGGGCCGGTCTAATAAAAAACCTAACTAAACTAAACGGACGGTCTATTATAAATAACCTAACCCTTCGGTTCTAATCTCACGCCGTTGAACTAGATCGACGGCGGGAGGGGTTCCGGCGACTTATCGGAGATCGGCGGGCGGCTCTCGGGCGGCGAGTGTTCAGCGTCTCGGTGGTCGGGGCGTCGGCGGAGTGGTCCGGCGAAGCGGCGCGACGAGGGGTGGGTTGGTGGAGTCAACGGGCTCGGGGTGACCGGGCGTGCTCGGTGTGGGAAATGGCGCGGGCGCGCTCGGGCTCGGTGAGGCTTTGCGGCGAGAGGGAGAGGTCCGCGAGGGGCGAGGGGGAATGGGGTGAGGGGGTTTATAGGCGAGGGCCTCGTCTTGGACGAGGGGGCAATCGGGGCGAGATCATGGCGAATCCGGATCCGCGGGTTCCGGCGGCGGCGCTGGGCTGGTGGCGTGGGGGTAGGTGACGGTGGGGTCCACCGTCGGTGAGGGGGAGCGAGGTTTGGGTCGGTCGGCCGACCGAAGGGTTTCAGCGCGGGGGGGCGCGGTCGGTGGCTCATTGGGCGGCTCGATCATTGGTGGGCCGGCTGGGCTGCTCAAGGCCGCTGGGTTGCCTCGGCTGGTGGGCGATGGCTGGCTGGCCGGGTCAGCCGCTGGTGTTGGCTGGGCAGTTGGCTGGCCAGCGCCTGTGGGCTTTTTTTTTTTTCAAATTTTATTTTTAAAAAATAAAACAGAGATAATATTTAAAATATAAATATTTTATATAGGACATATATATATCAAAATGATCAGGGGAATATTCCCTATCATTTGAACATTTTTCCAAGGGCAAAATCCAAACTTTATAAAAATTCATTTTTTTCAAAACTCAAATAAAACTCAAGTTTGAATTCAAAACTTTTGGCAATGTTTTCCTCTGATATTTTTGGAGTGTCATGTTACTCCTCTCATACTTTTTCTCAAGTATTTATCAGGCATAGTTTTTTTTGAAATGATTTCCACTTGCCAAAATTTGAATTCAAATTCCAAAACCCCAAAACTTCAAATGCCACTCAAATTCAAACAACATGCATAGATGCTTAGCTATAATTGTAAAACATTCCAAATAGGAAATTTGGGATGTTACAAACCTACCCACCTTAAGATGAATCTCGCCCTCGAGATTCGGGTTGGCTAGCAAATAGGTGCGGGTGATCTCGAAAAAGGTCTTCTTCTCGCTCCCAGGTGGCTTCTTCCTCGGAGTGATGACTCCACAGCACCTTGCAAAACTTGATGATCTTGCTGCGGGTGACTCTGCTCGCAGTCTCTAGAATTCGGACGGGTTTCTCCTTATAAGTCAGATCACTGTCGAGCTGTATGGCCTCTAGGGGCACTGTGTCTCTCAATGGAATATCGACCATGTCGGCATGACACTTCTTCAGCTGAGAAACATGGAAGACATCATGAACTCCGGACAATCCTTCCGCAATTCCAACTTGTAAGCAACTTCTCCACGACGCTCGAGGATTTTGTGCGGGCCAATGAATCGGGTGCTAACTTCCTTTGACACCAAACCTCTTGATTCCACGAAGTGGAGACACACGAAGATATGCTCGGTCTCCCGCTTCGTAAGTTACTTCCTTGCGTTCTTGTCGGCATAACTCTTCCTGTCTCGATTGTGCTATCTTGAGTCTATCTCGAATCAGTTTGACTTTCTCTTCGAATCTCGATAAGATCGGAACCGAAAAGTGATCGATCTCCAACACCATCCCACAACAATGGTGTTTCGCACCTCCTTCCGTATAGAGCTTGAAGGGGCCATCTTGATCGGATCGATAAGCTGTTGTTGTATGAAAACTCTGCGATGGCAAATTATCATCCCAGCTAGACCCATAGTCTAGTACACAAGCTCTCAACATGTCCTCCGAATCTGGTTGACCCTCTCGGTCTGTCCATCATGCTGCGGATGAAAAGTTGTACTAAACTCCAGCCTCGCACCCAAAGTTTCATGCAAGCGATTCCAAAACTTTGAGGTAAACTGAGTTCCTCTATCGACACGATACTCCTCGGAACTCCATGCGGACATACGATCCTGGTCATGTATATCTTGGCCAACTTAGCACTGGTATAGGTAGTCTTCACGGAATGAAGTGAGCTACCTTGGTCAAACGATCAACCACTACCCAGATAGAATCATATCCTGAACGGGTCCTGGGTAATCCTGTGATAAAATCCATTCCAAGTTTTTCCCATTTCCAATCGGGAATCGGCAAAGGTTGAAGTAACCCCGATGGCTTCGATGTTCGCCTTTACTCGTTGACAAACATCGCATATCGCTACGTACTCGGCAATATCCTTCTTCATACCGCCCACGAAACTTTCCTTCAAATCCAGATACATCTTGGTGTTACCGGGTGAATCAAGTACGGTGAATCATGAGCCTCTGAAGAATTAGCTTCCGAGTTCGGGATCATTGGGCACATAAATACGATCCTCGAACCATATAGCTCCGTACTCATCCTTACGGAATCCTTTAGCTTTTCCTTCATTCATCTTCGCTTTATCTCATCAATTTCTTTGTCCGACTTACGGGCTTCACGAATCCTTTCGCCAAAGTGGACTGAACTTCGAGTTGCAACATATCCTCTCGGAACTATCTCCATCGGAGATCTCGAGGTCATCGACTAACTCCGGGTAATCCTCCTGCTATAAGAGTATTCACATAACTCTTACGGCTCAAAGCATCTGCTACAACATTAGCTTTCCCTGGGTGATAATGCAATCTCATGTCATGGTCCTTGATTAACTCTAGCCATCTCCTCTGCCTAAGGTTCAACTCTTTCTGCATGAAAATATACTTCAAGCTCTTATGATCTGTGTAAACATCACAATGGTTTCCGATAAGGAAATGTCTCCAGGTCTTGAGTGCATGCACTACGGCTGTTAACTCCAAATCATGTGTGGCATAATTCATCTCGTGAGGTCGTAGCTGTCTGGAGGTATAAGCTACAACTTTTCCTTCCTGCATGAGTACTCCTCCGAGTCCCTGACGAGAAGCGTCACAATATACCTCGTAATTCTTGTGTATGTCCGGCAAAATCAGTACTGGGGCTGTGACCAAACGTTTCTTCAATTCCTGAAAACTGGCTTCACAATCCTCAGTCCAAATGTACTTGGCTTCCTTCTTTAACAGCTCAGTCATGGGCTTGGCAATCTTCGAGAAGTTCTCAATGAACCTCCGATAATATCCTGCGAGTCCGAGAAAACTACGGATCTCCTTAACTGAGGTGGGCGACTGCCAATCGGTGACTGACTCAACCTTGGCGGGATCAACTGCTATTCCTTCTCCTGAAATAACATGTCCGAGGAATCCGACTTCCTTCAGCCAAAATTCACATTTGCTGAACTTGGCATACAACTGATGTTCTCGAAGTTTCTCCAGAACTAGACGCAAATGTTCCTTATGCTCTTCCTCGCTCTTGGAGAAAATCAGTATATCATCAATGAACACCACGACAAATTTGTCCAGATATTCCATAAATACCTTGTTCATCAAATTCATGAAGTATGCAGGGGCATTAGTCAATCCAAATGACATGACGGTATACTCATATAAACCATACCTAGTAGTGAATGCTGTTTTGGGTATATCCTTTTCACGGATCTTCAACTGATGATACCCTGATCGAAGATCGATCTTGGAGAATACCTTGGCTCCAACTAGCTGATCAAACAGATCATTAATCATCGGTAGAGGATACTTGTTCTTGATGGTCACTTCGTTCAACGAACGATAATCCACAACCATTCTCAAGGTTCCATCCTTCTTCTCTATCAAAAGAACTGGGGCTCCCCAAGGTGATGAGCTTGGCCGAATATATCCTTTCTCCAATAACTCATTAATTTGATTCTTGATCTCTTTCAAATCGTTCGGAGGCATCCGATAAGGTCTCTTGGATATTGGGGCTGTGCCGGGCAATAACTCAATCAGAAATTCAATGTCCGTGTCCGGTGGCATTCTGGTAATTCCTCCGGAAACACATCGGAAAATCTTGCACCTCGGCACTTCCTCTGAACAACTCCCGTGAGGGAATTCACCGATTCTTCATCGGCTATGCTCGGATACATACTTGATCCTCTTTCGCTCCGGGTGGTGAGCAGAATAGACTTCTTGGCACATCTATGTTTCCTTGAACTTCGTCAACCAATCCATGCCTAGGATTACATCCAAGGTCTGGGTTTCCAACACTATGAGGTCTGCGGAAATTTATGATTCCCGATGTTGAGGGTTGCATGACAGCCTAAGCCCGCCATCATTTCTCCTCCGCGGCCCGACGAAGGGGCTTCTAAGGGTTTTAGTGGGCAACCCGCACTTTTCCACAACTACCCTTGATATGAATGAATCGTTGCACCGTAATCAAAGAGTACCAATACTGAACGTGAATTCAATAAAAACTTACCAACCATAGTGTCTGGTTGATCATAGACGTCCTCCACGTCAATGTGGTTCACCTGAGCACGAGGGAAAGGGTTGGGCTTCTTCGCTGAGCCTCCATTGCCGTTTCCATTCTCTCGCTTGGCCTCCGGCAGTCGGTGGCATAGTGCCCTGTTTTCTGGCACTTGAAACAGGTGATGTGACTCAGATCCTTCGGAGCCGGGGCAGAACGATGCTGGTTCCCATTACCGTTTCCATTGCCATTGCCTGACTTGTTGTCCTGGTTGCGGTTGTTCCCATTTCCTCCATGGTTATGTCCTCCATGGTTGTGATGGGTATGCCCTCCCGAGTATGGGGCGAACAGGGCTTCTGCTGAGCTCTGAGTTGTGCTTCCCTGGCTGTACTTCCGCTATGCTATCAATCTGCTGCTGCTTGCCTTCAAGTATGGTGGCCTTGTCTACCAGCTCACGGTAGTTGGTGAAGGTAGCCACCATAAGTTGCATTCCCAGCTCGTCATTGAGTCCTCGAGAAACTTCTCCTGCTGCGGCATCTGTGGCCACATCATCCGGGGCATAGCGAGCTAACTTGCTGAACTCATCCACATACTGCACCACAGTACGGTTCCCCTGGCGTAAGTTGCGGAACTCACGCTTCTTCGCACTCATGGCTCCGGCTGAAACATGAGCGGTGCGGAAGGCCTGCTGGAACTGATCCCATGTGATGGTGCCGATGGGATAAGTGGCGGTGTAGTTCTCCCACCAAGAAGCTGCAGGTCCATCAAGTTGATGTGCGGCAAAGCGCACCTTCTCGCATCGGTGCATCCAACAGTGATTAACTCTCTTCCGACCTTGCGGAGCCAATCATCGCCACAATCGGCTCGGTCTGCTAGAGAACACTGGCGGATTTAGCCTTAGGAATCGAGTCAAGTTGTCAACAGGGGTGGTGGCGGTGGATTGTTGTTGTTGTTGTTCGATTACGGATGAGTATCGCATGAGGGCATTCTGCTGCTGGAGTAGCTGGGTGAGCTCCGCGGAAAACCGTGTCACGTCTCGGAGGCATCTGGTGTTTTGGAGTGGATGAGAAAATTAGAATAGAACAATGGTCTAATGAGAAATATCACTACCCATATGAATGCACAAACATAATCACACCAATCATTTATTCAATCCACTCAAACATGGTTCAATCTCGATTACAAAATATCTCACGACTAATCAAAATATCGGCCTAACTGATCGACGAAAAAGTAAAATAACATGGTGGTCGACTAAATGTCTTCATCAATAATCCTTGCGCCCTCCTCAGTGCGATGTCCTCCGGTGTGGCGTCCTCATTGCGGCGCCTCCTCTTGCGGCTTCCTCGGTGGAACTTCCTTCATAATCCTGGTCATTGCTCACGAGAGGTCCGTCATCTCCACTCGGAAAAGGTCCTCTCCCAAGTCCATCTTTTCCTCTAATCGGCAACCTTCATCTTGGTCGTCGACTCTCTCCATGAAGTCCGCGATTTCTTCCTCATGGCCAAGGAAGTCTGCGTGTGCCTTCTCCTCCAGTCCAGTTCACGGAACAACAGCCTCTGTGTACCTTCGAGTTCGGCGAGTCGGATCTCCCGCTTCTGAGGAGACACTCCAAGTCTTGGATATAAGAGAGAATGGAGTCGTCCTCACGGCACGGATGATATCTCCATTCCTTGCTCTGCGAGAAACCATGGCGAGGTCTGATGGATCGAGCTCGGCCCTGTACTCTTCTCGGAGATGTCCAAGTGCACGATAGATCGCC
Organism: Aegilops longissima; assembly: GCA_021605205.1. Classification (NCBI taxonomy): domain Eukaryota; kingdom Viridiplantae; phylum Streptophyta; class Magnoliopsida; order Poales; family Poaceae; genus Aegilops; species Aegilops longissima. The sequence continues at coordinate 475,966,997 of CM038680.1, read as the reverse complement.
ATGTCCCTTCCGAGGATCCAGTTGAAGTCGGTAAACTCAAAGTCAATAGGCTCTGTATGTCCTTCGAAGGTTCTCCCTGGAATATGCACTTCAATCCTGTAGTGGGTATCCGTCGGAAGTGCATTGGTAGGCTTCCGGTGATCGAGGGCGAGCAATCTTCAGCTTCTTCACCATCTGGACCAGCTTCTGCCGAAGGGCATCGCCTCATCTGGTGGCAAAACTCCGATAGCAAAGCGGGGTGAACTCGACGACCATCTAGAATGTTGAAAATCGGAGAGAAGTCGAAATGAACAGGGAGAATTACGGAATGATAAGGATATAAAGTAAATAGTCTCTTCCTATGGCTTTCCGATCCTAGGGGTTACGTCCCACGGTCAGCGTGTGCTCGATACCATCTCTCAGAAGCGAGCCGACCCAAAATCGGTCAAGTCTACGTATGCATACCATCCCAAGATCATCTTTGGTACTCACGGTACATTGATGAAATAATCAAAGTTCAATCACACCTGAATTTGTTACACGATTCTCATATAGAGTCTTTATTACAATAGAATAAATTCGGCCAAAGGCCAACTCATGAGAAATAAACTAAGTATAGCTGCGGAAGCGTACAAGAATAGCGAGTCCATCCGACTCCAAAGGGCAATCGCCAAGCGCGGATCGTAGCCTCAATCCTGATCGGAATACTCCTCTGCAACATAAGACGTTGCAGCCGTGTAGGTCAGCATTTTGAATATGCTGGCAAGTCATGAAGAGAGAATAACAATAATGAAATTTCTAACACTATATGCATTTTGGCTGTGGGGCTCTAAGTTTCATCATTTTGCGAAAAGCCAATTTTTTTCCTACTACAGTGGACTTGCTTGCAAAATACTACAAAATTGTTGGTAGTTATTGAGATGGTTCCGCCAACCAATGTCTCATTCCCAAATTATTAAGTCATAACCCCTCAATTAATTTATTAGTTTTAGTGTTGAGATTTCCGAATACTTCCAAGTTCCAGAGGCTCAAATTGTCCGTAACCGGGGACACGGCTAATCGATTAGATCTTTTCTCTGCAGAGGTTTGCGCACTTTACCCGCAAGAATCATTCCCTCCTTTTAAGTCTTCGCACTTCATGGTGTTTGAAGACGGGATGAATGAAACAGGGTCTTCCAAAGAGTTCTTCTGGCCACTGCCGGTACCCATCCAATCCTACCGTTCTTCTACATCTCGTAGTACCGTCCAGCCAGCGTCACAACTAGGGTTGACCCAGCCAGAGCCCATAATGGCTTGCGGCTGCACAGGTAAGCTTCCGGTCAATGGGGCATCCATCCGTCCCTTCGTGGCTGGGTGAAGCTTTCCACAAGATGTCATGGCACTTCTCCATGCATCCCGGCCAACCGCTGGGTTCTCGTGGTGCTCACAACCGTCCTCCACCCAAGAGTGAATTCAAGTCCATCTTGAGCTTGAAGTTCATGGGGTTGTCATCATCTTGACTCTCACATCTTTCTTATGAATTCACTCAACCAACCCCGTCTACGAGCATAGCAAAAGTAAACTACTTTGTCCCGGGTCATGGTAACAAGGGGAATTGGTTCATCCTACCTCATGATACTACTCAAGAACAATAACTTCAAAATTTCACCTACTGCATGCATGGTGGGGAGGTATAATTCTAATGCAACAAAAATCATAGGTATTATAAAGAAAACATGATCAATGACTTGCCTTGCTGACGATCTTCGTAAGCTAAGGACTCGTGGTAGCAAGCTTCGCACTCCGGAAATTCTACCGAGGCAAACAATAATCACAATAAGCATATAGCATATGATCACTTAACATAACATCATAGTAACATAACACACCAAAACAAACGAATCAAAACCCAAAGGAAAACTCGAAGAAATCCAACTCAAAGTTTTCCTACTTCAAACAACAACTAAAAATAGTTTTTATATAGCAAAATTTTCTTTACATAACCTAAGCATGGGTCTATGTTAACTTAACAGAAAAGAATGCATTAAGCAACTAGGAGAAAAAAGAATCACCTAAAAATCTATTATGAAACTCCTATTAGGCCTAAAGCAATTTCTAATAAGAAAAATAAAATAAAAGTTTTATTTATTATAAATAAAAGTTCATGCTCTAAAGTGACAGAAACTAACCTAGAATGATCTATCACATATGAAAAATAAATTTATTTGCTAATTAAAACAATAGGAAAACAGTAGCTAGTTAATTAATTAAGAATAACATGATTCTTATTAAAACTATTTTTTTATTAATCCTAAAATGCCCAAGTAAATTCCTACGGTTAGGCAATTTCAAAACAAAGTTGTGACAAAAAGAATCACCCAAAAATAATTTTCCTAACTCATATTATAGCAGATTTACTATTCTGTCTAAATTTAAAATAAAGCAATTCTAAATAATTTTAACATAGCTAATTATATTTTCTACAGAAACTATAAGAAATTTGCAAACCAACAAAAAAAGAATCACTTAAAAATATTAAGTAGATTAAAAGATATGAATTTTTCAAATCTGAAACTATTCTGTTAAAACAGAAAACGAAAATAAAAGAAAAATGGCCTAATGGGCCTAACTAACGCCCTGTGCGTAATATAACTAAACAGGCCTAGGGTTAAAACGAATCGGGCCGGTCTAATAAAAAAAAACCTAACTAAACTAAACCGGACCGGTCTATTATAAATAATCTAACCCTTCGGGGTTCTAATCTACGCCGTTGAACTAGATCGGACAGCGGGGAGGGGTCGGGCGGCGAGTGTTCCGGCGTCTCCGGCGGTCGGGGGCGTCGGCGGAGTGGTCCGGCGAGCGCGGCGCGACGAGGGGGTGGGTTTGGTGGAGTCAACGGGGCTCGGGGGTGACCGGGGCGTGCTCGGGGTTGGAAATGGCGGCGGCGGCGCTCTCGGGCTCCGGTGAGGCTTTGCGGCGAGAGGGAGAGGTCCGCGAGGGGCGAGGGGGAATGGGGTGAGGGGGTTTATAGGCGAGGCCTCGTCTTGGACGAGGGGCAATCGGGGCGAGATCATGGCGAATCCGGATCCGGCGGGATCCGTGGCGGCGCTGGGCTGGTGGCGTGGGCGAGGTAGGTGTGGTGGGGTCCACCGTCGGTGAGAGGGGGAGCGGGTTTGGGTCGGTCGGCCGACCAAAGGTTTCAGCCGAGGGGGCGCGATCGGTGGCTCATGGGCGGCTCGGCGGCTGGTGGGCGGGCTGGGCTGCTGGCGCTTGGGTTGCCTCGACGCTTGGCCGGGCCATGGCTCTGGTTGGTTGGGCACTGGGTGTTGGCTGGGCATTGGCTGGCCGGCGCTGAGGCTTTTTTTTTTTTTTCAAATTTTATTTAAAAAAAACAGAGATAATATTTAAAATATAAATATTTTATATAGGACATATATATATCAAAATGATCAGGGGAATATTCCCTATCATTTGAACATTTTTCCAAGGGCAAAATCCAAACTTTATAAAAATTCATTTTTTTTCAAAACTCAAATAAAACTCAAGTTTGAATTCAAAACTTTTGGCAATGTTTTCCTCTGATATTTTTGGAGTGTCATGTTTACTCCTCTCATACTTTTTCTCAAGTATTTATCAGGCATAGTTTTTTTTGAAATGATTTCCACTTGCCAAAATTTGAATTCAAATTCCAAAACCCCAAAACTTCAAATGCCACTCAAATTCAAACAACATGCATAGATGCTTAGCTATAATTGTAAAACATTCCAAATAGGAAATTTGGGATGTTACATGATGCATCTCCGATTAGATCTATGTTTTGCAATATGAATTTTGATGATTATGGGACTGATGATGAATCAACTTTGCCTAGAAGGCGTCCCAAGAATTCGGAGTCTTTAGATCTTAATGCTATATTTGGTAAAAGTGAGATTGGAGAATCCTCAACTCTAATAATATTGAACCCACTATCTCGGATTTCAAGGAATTTGACTATGACAATTGCTCTTTAAAAGGTTGTATTTCCTTGTTGCAATCCGTTGTTAATTCTCCTCATGCTTATAATCAAAACAAAGCTTTTACCAAACATATTGTTGATGCCTTGATGCAATATTATGATGAAAAACTTAAATTGGAAGTTTCTATACCTAGAAAACTTAATGATGAGTGGGAACCTACTATAAAGATTAGAATTAAAGATTATGAGTGTTTTGCTTTGTGTGATTTGGGTGCTAGTGTTTCCACGATTCCGAAAACTTTATGTGATATTCTAGGTCTCCATGATCTTGATGATTGTTCTTTAAATTTGCACCTTGCGGATTCCACCATTAAAAAGCCTATGGGAAGGATCAATGATGTTCTTATTGTTGCAAATAGAAATTTGGTGCCCGTAGATTTTATCGTTCTTGATATAGATTGCAATCTTTCTTGCCCTATTATTCTTGGTAGACCTTTCCTTAGAACGATTGGTGGATTACTGATATAAAGGAAGGGAATATTAGATTCCAATTTCCCTTAAAGAAAGGCATGGAGCACTTTCCAAGAAAGAAAGTTAAATTACCTTTTCAATCTATCATGCGTGCTTTTATGCCTAGCTAGGGGCGTTAAACGATAGCGCTAGTTGGCAGGCAACCCAATTTTCTTTATGTTTTTTGTTTTTTCTCCTGTTTAGTAATAATTCTTGCATCTACCTTTTGTTTAGATGTGTTTTTATCTTTTAATTAGTGTTTGTGCCAAGTTAAACCTATTGGATCCTCTTGGACGATAGTTATTTGATCTTGCTGTAATTTCCAGAAACTTTCGGTTCACGAAAACAATTGTTAAAAATCACCAGAATGCGATAAAATAGTGATTCCAATTGCTGCTGATCAATAAAAACAGTTTCCAGGACTTCCTATTTTCTTAGGATTTTTAGAGTTCCATAAGTTTGCGTTAGTTACAGATTACTACAGACTGTTCTGTTTTTGACAGATTCTGTTTTTCGTGTGTTGTTTGCTTATTTTGATGAATCTATGGCCAATAAAATATTTTATAATCCATAGAGAAGTTGGAAAACAGTAGGTTTAACACCAAGTTAAATAAATAATGAGTTCATTGCAGTACCTTATGTGGTGGTTTTGTTTTCTTTCACTAACGGAGCTTATAAGATTTCCTATTGAGTTTTGTGTTGTGAAGTTTTCAAGTTTTGGGTAAAGCTTTTATGGACTATGGAATAAAGGGTGGCAAGAGCCTAAGCTTGGGGATGCCCATGGCACCCCAAGATATTCAAGAATAGCCAAAAGCCTAAGCTTGGGGATGCCCCTGGAAGGCATCCCCTCTTTCGTCTTCGTTCATTGGTAACTTTACTTGGAGCTATATTTTTATTCGCTACATGATATGTGTTTTGCTTGGAGCGTCGTGTATTATATTAGTCTTTGATTTTTAGTTTACCACAATCATCCTTGATGTACACACATTTTTGGAAGAAGCCTATTTTATTAGAATTTGCTAGAATACTCTATGTGCTTCACTTATATCTTTTGAGCTTGATAGTTTTTGCTCTAGTGCTTCACTTATATCTTTTAGAGCATGGTGGTATCTTAATTTTGAAGAAATTACTAGTCTCTCATGCTTCACTTATATTATTTTGAGAGTCTTTTAGAACAGCATGATATTTTCTATGGTCATAAAGTTGGTCCTAGAATGATGAGCATCCAAGTTGGGTATAATAAAAACTATCATAGGAAGTGAATTGGATGCTATGATCAACTTGATACTTCATAATTGTTTTGAGATATGGAGGTAGTGATATTAAAGTCATGCTAGTTGGGTGATTATGAATTTAAAGAATGCTTGTGTTGAAGTTAGCAAGTACCATAGCATGCACGTATGATTAAAGTTGTGTAACAAATTTGAAACATGAAGTGTACATGGCTTGTGCATCCTTATGAGTGGCGGTCGGGGACGAGCGATGGTCTTTTCCTACCAATATATCCCCCTAGGAGCATGCGCGTAGTACTTGATTTTTTGATGAATTCTAAATTTTTGCAATAAGTATATGAGTTCTTTTCACTAATGTTGAGTCCATGGATTATACGCACTGTTACCTTTCCGCCTTTGCTTGCCTCTTCGGTACCGTGCATTGCCCTTAATCACCTTGAGAGTTGTTGCAAACTTGGCGGTGCATCCAAACCCGTGATACGATATGCTCTATCACATAAACCTCCCTATATCTTCCTCAAAACAGCCACCATACCTACCTATTATGGCATTTCCATAGCCATTCCGAGATATATTGCCATGCAACTTTCCACCGTTCCGTTCATCATCATCATGACATACTTTACTTTTGTCAAATTGCCATTGCATGATCATGTAGTTGACATCGTATTTGTGGCAAAGCCACCATGTATTATTTTTCATACATGTCACTCTTGATTCATTGCACCATCCCGGTACACCGCCGGAGGCATTCATATAGAGTCATATCTTGTTCTAGTTTCGAGTTGTAATTCTTATGTTGTAATCAATAGAAGTGTGATGATCATCATTATTAGAGCATTGCCCAAAAAAAGAAAAAAAAGAAGAAAGGCCGAAAATAAAAAAAATAAAGGCCCAAGAAAAAGGGGGGGAAAGAAAAAAAGAAAAAAGAAAGAAAAATAAATAAAGAAATAAAAAGGGCAATGTTACTATCTCTTTTTCCACACTTGTGCTTCAAAGTAGCACCTTGTTCTTCATGTAGAGAGTCTCATATATTGTGCTTCAAAGTAGCACCATGTTTTTCATATAGTGAGTCTCATAAGTTGTCTTTTTCATACTAGTGGGAATTTTTCATTATAGAACTTGGCTTGTATATTCCTACGATGGGCTTCCTCAAATGCCCTAGGTCTTCGTGAGCAAGCAAGTTGGATGCACACCCACTAGTTTTCTTTTGTTGAGCATTCAATTATAGCTCTAGTGCATCCGTTGCATGGCAATCCCTACTCCTCATGTTGACATCAATTGATGGGCATCTCCATAGCCCGTTGATTATCCTCGTCAATGTGAGACTTTCTCTTTTTTGTCTTCTCCACACAATCCCCATCATCATATTCTATTCCACCCGTAGTGCTATATCCATGGCTCACGCTCATGTATTGCGTGAAGGTTGAAAAAGTTTGAGATTATTTAAGTATGAAACAATTGCTTGGCTTGTCATCGCGGGTATAGAAGTTGGGAACATCTTTGTGTGACGAAAATGAAGCATAGCCTAACTATATGATTTTGTAGGGATGAACTTTCTTTTGCCATGCTATTTTGAGAAGACACGATTACTTTGATTAGTATGCTTGAAGTGTTACTATTTCTTTTATCAATATGAACTTTTATTTTGTATTCATTTGGATCTGAACATTCATGCCACAATAAAGAAAATTACATTATGAATTATGCTAGGTAGCATTCCACATCAAAAATTCTCTTTTTATCATTTACCTACTCAAGGACGAGCAGGAATTAAGCTTGGGGATGCTTGATACGTCTCCAACGTATCTATAATTTTTTATTGTTCCATGCTATTATATTACCCCTTTTGGATGTTAATGGGCTTTATTTTACACATTTATATCATTTTTGGGACTAACCTACTAACTGGAGGCCCAGCCCATATTGCTGTTTTTTTCCCTCTTTCAGTATTTCGAAGAAAAGGAATATCAAACGGAGTCCAAACGGAATGAAACCTCTCCGTCATACAACCATTTTATTATTGCCTGTAGGGCATATTTCCAACAGAAAGCAATAGCAATAAAACTGACCGATCAACATGCTAAGCTAACGGATGGGTCTTGTCCATCACATCATTCTCCTAATGATGTGATCCCGTTCATCAAATGACAACACATGTCTATGGTTACGAAACTTAAAGAGTTACGACAATGCAAGCTTTAACACCGATCTGGATGACTCTGAGACTCAATCTGGATACATATTTAATGTGGGAGCAATTAGCTAGAGTAGCTCCATGCAGAGCATTGTAGACATAGAAATTTGCAAAATACATACGGATCTGAATGGCATACTTTATAGAACCTATGGCTGAGGCATAGGGAATGACTTTCATTCTCTCTCTGTCTTCTGGCGTGGCCAGGTTTTGAGTCTTACTCAACTTCATACCTTACAACTCAGGAAAGAACTCCTTCTTTGACTGATCCGATCTTTGTCTCAAAACATCTGATTGGTACCTGTGGGTTGCTAGTAGTGTTGATTACTCCTTGTATTTGATGCTAGTTGGTTTATTTGGTGGAAGATTATATGATCATATCCTTTATGCACATTAATACCCCTCTGATTATGAACATGAATATGATTTGTGAGTAGTTACGTTTTTCCTGAGGACATGGGAAAAGTCTTGTTATAAGTAGTCATGTGAATTTGGTATTCGTTCGATATTTTGATGAGATATATGTTGTCTTTCCTCTAGTGGTGTTATGTGAACGTCGACTGCATGACACTTCACCATTGTTTGGGCCTAGGGGAAGGCATTGGGAAGTAATAAGTAGATGATGGGTTGCTAGAGTGATAGAAGCTTAAACCCTGGTTTACGCGTTGCTTCGTAAGGGGCTGATTTGGATCCATATGTTTCATGCTATGGTTAGGTTTACCTTAATTCTTCTTTCGTAGTTGTGGATGCTTGCGAGGGGGGTTAATCATAAGTGGGATGGTTGTCCAAGGAAGGGTAGTACCCAAGAACCGGTCCACCCACATATCAAATTATCAAAGTAACGAACGTGAATCATATGAGCATGATGAAAACTAGCTCGACAAGAATTCCCATGCGTCCACGGGAGCGCTTTCCTTTATATAAGAGTTTGTCCAGGCTTGTCCTTTGCTACAAAAAGGATTGGGCCACCTTGCGGCACCTTGTTTACACTTGTTACTTTGTTACCCGTTACGAATTACCTTATCACAAAACTATTTGTTACCGATAATTTCAGTGCTTGCAGAGAATACCTTACTGAAAACTGCTTGTCATTTCCTTCTGCTCCTCGTTGGGTATGACACTCTTACTTATCGAAAGGACAACGATAGGTCCCCTATACTTGTGGGTCATCATATATGATGCAACTAGAAGATTTTCTCAATCCTAAAGGTGCTAACAAAGTGTGCAAGCTCCAGCGATCCATATATGGACTGGTGCAAGCATCTCGGAGCTGGAATATACGCTTTGATGAGTTGATCAAAGCATATATTTTTATACAGACTTGCGATGAAGCCTGTATTTACAAGAAAGTGAGTGGGAGCACTACAACCTTTCTGATAAGTATATGTGAATGACATATTGTTGATTGGAAATGATGTATAATTTTCTGGAAAGCATAAAGGAGCGTTTGAAAGGATTTTTATCAAAGAAAGACCTCAGTGAAGCTACTTACATATTGGGCATCAAGATCTATAAAGATAGATCAAGACACTTGATAAGACTTTCGATGAGTACATACCTTGATAAGATTTTGAAGGAGTTCAAAACGGATCAGTCAAAGAAGGAGTTCTTTCCTGAGTTGTAAGGTATGAAGTTGAGTAAGACTCAAAACCTGACCACGGCAGAAGACAGAGAGAGAATGAAAGTCATTCGCTATGCCTCAGCCATAGGTTCTATAAAGTATGCCATTCAGATCCGTATGTATTTTGCAAATTTCTATGTCTACAATGCTTTGCATGGAGCTACTCTAGCTAATTGCTCCCACATTAAATATGTATCCAGATTGAGTCTCAGAGTCATCCAGATCGGTGTTAAAGCTTGCATTGTCGTAACTCTTTAAGTTTCCTAACCATAGACATGTGCTGTCATTTGATGAACGGGATCACATCATTAGGAGAATGATGTGATGGACAAGACCCATCCGTTAGCTTAGCATGTTGATCGGTCAGTTTTATTGCTATTGCTTTCTGTTGGAAATATGCCCTACAGGCAATAATAAAATGGTTGTGTGACGGAGAGGTTTCATTCCGTTTGGACTCCGTTTGATATTCCTTGTCTTCGAAATACTGAAAGAGGGGGAAAAACAACAATATGGGCTGGGCCTCCGGTTAGTAGGTTAGTCCCAAAAATGATATAAATGTGTAAAATAAAGCCCATTAACATCCAAAAGGGGTAATATAATAGCATGGAACAATAAAAAATTATAGATACGTTGGAGACGTATCAAGCATCCCCAAGCTTAATTCCTGCTCGTCCTTGAGTAGGTAAATGATAAAAAGAGAATTTTTGATGTGGAATGCTACCTAGCATAATTCATAATGTAATTTTCTTTATTGTGGCATGAATGTTCAGATCCAAATGAATACAAAATAAAAGTTCATATTGATAAAAGAAATAGTAACACTTCAAGCATACTAATCAAAGTAATCGTGTCTTCTCAAAATAACATGGCAAAAGAAAGTTCATCCCTACAAAATCATATAGTTAGGCTATGCTTCATTTTCGTCACACAAAGATGTTCCCAACTTCTATACCCGCGATGACAAGCCAAGCAATTGTTTCATACTTAAATAATCTCAAACTTTTTCAACCTTCACGCAATACATGAGCGTGAGCCATGGATATAGCACTACGGGTGGAATAGAATATGATGATGGGGATTGTGTGGAGAAGACAAAAAAGAGAAAGTCTCACATTGTCGAGGATAATCAACGGGCTATGGAGATGCCCATCAATTGATGTCAACATGAGGAGTAGGGATTGCCATGCAACGGATGCACTAGAGCTATAATTGAATGCTCAACAAAAGAAAACTAGTGGGTGTGCATCCAACTTGCTTGCTCACGAAGACCTAGGGCATTTGAGGAAGCCCATCGTAGGAATATACAAGCCAAGTTCTATAATGAAAAATTCCCACTAGTATGAAAAATACAACTTATGAGACTCACTATATGAAAAACATGGTGCTACTTTGAAGCACAATATATGAGACTCTCTACATGAAGAACAAGGTGCTACTTTGAAGCACAAGTGTGGAAAAAGAGATAGTAACATTGCCCTTTTTATTTCTTTATTTATTTTTCTTTCTTTTTTCTTTTTTTCTTTCCCCCCCTTTTTCTTGGGCCTTTATTTTTTTATTTTTGGCCTTTCTTATTTTTTTTCTTTTTTTGGGCAATGCTCTAATAATGATGATCATCACACTTCTATTGATTACAACATAAGAATTACAACTCGAAACTAGAACAAGATATGACTCTATATGAATGCCTCCGCGTGATGTACCGGATGGTGCAATGAATCAAGAGTGACATGTATGAAAATAATGCATGATGGCTTTGCCACAAATACGATGTCAACTACATGATCATGCGATGGCAATTTGACAAAAGTAAAGTATGTCATGATGATGATGAACGGAACGGTGGAAAGTTGCATGGCAATATATCTCGGAATGGCTATGGAAATGCCATAATAGGTAGGTATGGTGGCTGTTTTGAGGAAGATATAGGAGGTTTATGTGTGATAGAGCGATCGTATCACGGGTTTGATGCACCGCAAAGTTTGCACCAACTCTCAAGGTGATTAAGGGCAATGCATGGTACCGAAGAGGCTAGCAAAGGCGGAAAGGTAACAGTGCGTATAATCCATGGACTCAACATTAGTCAAAAGAACTCATATACTTATTGCAAAAATTTAGAAGTCATCAAAAAATCAAGTACTACGCGCATGCTCCTAGGGGGATATATTGGTAGGAAAAGACCATCGCTCGTCCCCGACCGCCACTCATAAGGATGCACAAGCCATGTACACTTCATGTTTCAAATTTGTTACACAACTTTAATCATACGTGCATGCTATGGTACTTGCTAACTTCAACACAAGCATTCTTTAAATTCATAGTCACCCAACTAGCATGACTTTAATATCACTACCTCCATATCTCAAAACAATTATGAAGTATCAAGTTGATCATAGCATCCAATTCACTTCCTATGATAGTTTTTATTATACCCAACTTGGATGCTCATCATTCTAGGACCAACTTTATGACCATAGAAAATATCATGCTGTTCTAAAAGACTCTCAAAATAATATAAGTGAAGCATGAGAGACTAGTAATTTCTTCAAAATTAAGATACCACCATGCTCTAAAAGATATAAGTGAAGCACTAGAGCAAAAACTATCAAGCTCAAAAGATATAAGTGAAGCACATAGAGTATTCTAGCAAATTCTAATAAAATAGGCTTCTCCCAAAATGTGTGTACATCAAGGATGATTGTGGTAAACTAAAAATCAAAGACTAATATAATACACGACGCCCAAGCAAAACACATATCATGTAGCTTAATAAAATATAGCTCCAAGTAAAGTTACCAATGAACGAAGACGAAAGAGGGGATGCCTTCCCGGGGCATCCCAAGCTTAGGCTTTTGGCTATTCTTGAATATCTTGGTGTGCCATGGGCATCCCCAATCTTAGGCTCTTGCCACCCTTTATTCCATAGTCCATAAAAGCTTTACCCAAAACTTGAAAACTTCACAACACAAAACTCAACAGGAAATCTTATAAGCTCCGTTAGTGAAAGAAAACAAAACCACCACATAAGGTACTGCAATGAACTCATTATTTATTTAATTTGGTGTTAAACCTACTGTTTTCCAACTTCTCTATGGATTATAAAATATTTTATTGGCCATAGAATCATCAAAATAAGCAAACAACACACGAAAAACAGAATCTGTCAAAAACAGAATAGTCTGTAGTAATCTGTAACTAACGCAAACTTATGGAACTCTAAAAATCCTAACAAAATAGGAAGTCCTGGAAACTGTTTTTATTGATCAGCAGCAATTGGAATCACTATTTTATCGCATTCTGGTGATTTTTAACAATTGTTTTCGTGAACCGAAAGTTTCTGGAAATTACAGCAAGATCAAATAACTATCGTCCAAGAGGATCCAATAGGTTTAACTTGGCACAAACACTAATTAAAAGATAAAAACACATCTAAACAAAAGGTAGATGCAAGACTTATTACTAAATAGGAGAAAAAACAAAAAACATAAAGAAAATTGGGTTGCCTGCCAACTAGCGCTATCGTTTAACGCCCCTAGCTAGGCATAAAAGCACGCATGATAGATTGAAAAGGTAATTTAACTTTCTTTCTTGGAAAGTGCTCCATGCATTTCTTTAAGGGAAATTGGAATCTAATATTCCCTTCCTTCATATCAATAATCACACCAATCGTTCTAAGGAAAGGTCTACCAAGAATAATAGGGCAAGAAAGATTGCAATCTATATCAAGAACGATAAAATCTACGGGCACCAAATTTCTATTTGCAACAATAAGAACATCATTGATCCTTCCCATAGGCTTTTTAATGGTGGAATCCGCAAGGTGCAAATTTAAAGAACAATCATCAAGATCATGGAGACCTAGAATATCACATAAAGTTTTCGGAATCGTGGAAACACTAGCACCCAAATCACACAAAGCAAAACACTCATAATCTTTAATTCTAATCTTTATAGTAGGTTCCCACTCATCATTAAGTTTTCTAGGTATAGAAACTTCCAATTTAAGTTTTTCATCATAATATTGCATCAAGGCATCAACAATATGTTTGGTAAAAGCTTTGTTTTGATTATAAGCATGAGGAGAATTAACAACGGATTGCAACAAGGAAATACAACCTTTTAAAGAGCAATTATCATAGTCAAATTCCTTGAAATCCGAGATAGTGGGTTCAATATTATTAGAGTTGAGGATTCTCCAATCTCACTTTTACCAAATTTAGCATTAAGATCTAAAGACTCCGAATTCTTGGGATGCCTTCTAGGCAAAGTTGATTCATCATCAGTCCCATAATCATCAAAATTCATATTGCAAAACATAGATCTAATCGGAGATGCATCAATAACTTTAAGATCCTCATCATCATTTTCACGGAAACTAGAAGAACACGACTTTATAAAGCTTTCTTTTTTTAGCACACAATCTAGCGGTTCTTTCCTTGCACTCGTCAATGGAAATTCTCATTACTTTGAGAGACTCATTGATATCATGCTTAGGAGGGGAAGATCTAATTTTAAGAGAATCAACATCAAGCGAAAGTCTATCAACGTTCCTAGCCAAATCATCAACTTTGAGAAATTTTTCTTCAAGCAAAGCATTAAAACTCTTTTGAGAAATCATAAATTCTTTCACACTATTCTCAAAATCAGAGGGCATCTTATTAAAATTACCATAAGAATTATTGTAGGAATTTCCATAATTATTAGAGGGATTACTAGGGAATGGTCTAGCATTAAAATTTCCTCTATAAGCATTGTTTCCAAAACTATTCCTACCAACAAAATTCACATCCATAGATTCATTATTATGCTCAATCAAGGAAGACAAAGGCATATCATTGGGATCAAGAGGAGTATTTTTAGTAGCAAACATCTTCATAAGCTCATCCATCTTTCCACTCAAAACATTGATTTCTTCTATAGCATGCACCTTTTTACTAGAAGATCTTTCGGTGTGCCATTGAGAATAATTAGCCATAATATTATCAAGAAGTTTTGTAGCATATCCTAATGTGATTTCCATAAAGGTGCCTCCCGCGGCCGAATCTAAGAGATTTCTAGAAGCAAAGTTCAAACCGGCATAAAAAATTTGTATGATCATCCATAAATTCAAACCATGAGTAGGGCAATTGCGAAGCATCAATTTCATTCTTTCCCAAGATTGGGCAACATGCTCATGATCAAGTTGTTTAAAATTCATAATATCGTTCCTAAGAGTGATGATCTTAGCGGGAGGAAAATATTTAGAGATAAAAGCATCTTTGCATTTGTTCCAAGAATCAATACTATTTTTAGGCAAAGACAAAAACCAAACTTTAGCACGATCTCTAAGTGAAAACGGAAATAACTTCAATTTGACAATATTGTTATCCATATCTTTCTTATTTTGCATATCACACAAATCAACAAAATTGTTTAGATGAGTAGCGACATCTTCACTAGGAAGGCCGGCGAATTGATCTTTCATAAAAAGATTCAGCAAAGCGGTATTGATTTCACAAGACTCAACATCGTTAAGAAGAGCAATCGGAGTAATAAGGAAATCATTATTATTGGTATTCGAGAAATCACACAATTTGGTATTATCTTGCGCCATGGCAACAAGTAATCCAACACACAAGCAAACAGAAAAACAACAAGCAAAAAGAGAGGAGGAGATTCAGAAAGAGAGGGCAATAAAACGGCAAGGGTGAAGTGGGGGATGTTGGAAATATGCCCTAGAGGCAATAATAAATAATTTATTATTATTATATTTCCCTGTTCATGATAATCGTTTATTATCCATGCTATAATTGTATTGATAGGAAACTCAGATACATGTGTGGATACATAGACAACACCATGTCCCTAGTAAGCTTCTAGTTGACTAGCTCGTTGATCAATAGATGGTTACGGTTTCCTGACCATGGACATTGGATGTCGTTGATAACGGGATCACATCATTAGGAGAATGATGTGATGGACAAGACCCAATCCTAAGCCTGGCACAAAGATCGTGTAGTTCGTATGCTAAAGCTTTTCTGATGTCAAGTATCATTTCCTTAGACCATGAGATTGTGCAACTCCCGGATACCGTAGGAATGCTTTGGGTGTACCAAACGTCACAACGTAACTGGGTGGCTATGAAGGTGCACTACGGGTATCTCCGAAAGTGTCTGTTGGGTTGGCACGAATCGAGACCGGGATTTGTCACTCCGTGTGACGGAGAGGTATCTCTGGGCCCACTCAGTAGGACATCATCATAATGTGCACAATGTGACCAAGGGGTTGATCACGGGATGATGTGTTACGAAATGAGTAAAGAGACTCGCCAGTAACGAGATTGAACAAGGTATCGGGATACCGACGATCGAATCTCGGGCAAGTACTATACCGGTAGGCAAAGGGAATTGCATAAGGGATTGCTTGAATCCTTGACATCGTGGTTCATCTGATGAGATCATCGTGGAACATGTGGGAGCCAACATGGGTATCCAGATCCTGATGTTAGTTATTGACCGGAGAACGTCTCGGTCATGTCTGCATGGTTCCCGAACCCGTAGGGTCTACACACTTAAGGTTCGGTGACGCTAGAGTTGTTATGGGAAATAGTATGTGGTTACCGAAGGTTGTTCGGAGTCCCGGATGAGATCCTAGACATGAGGAGGAGCTCCGGAATGGTCCGGAGGTGAAGATCGGTATATTGGACGAAGGGTATTGGAGTCCGGAATTGTTCCGGGGGTACCAAGTGATGACCAGCTTGTCCAAAAGGGGTTTCGGAGGCCCCGACAAGCTTTGGGGGGCCTTATGGGCCAAGGGAAGAGGGCACATCAGCCCACTAAGGGGCTGAGCGCCCCTCCCACCCCATCTCACGTAACCTGGAGAGGTGGGGGCGCCACCCCAAGGGCAGCCGCCCCTCCCGGCTTGGGGGGCAAGTTTCCTAGGGGGTGGGGGCGCCAAAACCCATCTAGGGTTTCCCCTATGGCCGCCGCCCCTCCCTTAGGGAACGCTAGGGCGCCTCCCCCTCCTCCCTTCCCCCTATATATAGTGAGAGAGAGAGAGAGAGAGAGGGCAGCCGCACCCTTCCCCTGGCGCAGCCCTCTCCCTCCTCCAACACCTCCTCCTCCGTAGTGCTTGGTGAAGCCCTGCCGGGGAACCACGAGCTCCATCCCACCATGCCGTCGTGCTGTCGGAGTTCTCCCTCAACTTCTCCTCTCCCCTTGCTGGATCAAGAAGGAGGAGACGTCCCCGGGCTGTACGTGTGTTGAACGCGGAGGCACCGTTGTTCGGTGCTTAGATCGGAATCAACCGCGATCTGAATCGCAGCGAGTACGACTCCTTCATCCGCGTTCTTGTAACACTTCCGCTTAGCGATCTACAAGGGTATGTAGATGCACTCTCCTTCCCCTCGTTGCTAGATTACTCCATAGATTGATCTTGGTGTTGCGTAGAAAATTTTGAATTTCTGCTACGTTCCCCAACAGTGGCATCATGAGCTAGGTCTATGCGTAGTTTCTATGCACGAGTAGAACACAAGTTGTTGTGGGCGTTGATTTTGTTCAATATGCTTGCCGTTACTAGTCCAATCTTGTTTCGACGGTATTGTGGGATGAAGCAGCCCGGACCGACCTTACGTACACTTACGTGAGACAGGTTCCACCGATGACATGCACTTGTTGCATAAGGTGGCTAGCGGTGCCGATCTCTCCCACTTTAGTCGATCGGATTCGATGAAAAGGGTCCTTATGAAGGGTAAATAGCAATTGACATATCACGTTGTGGTTTTTGCGTAGGTAAGAAATGTTCTTGCTAGAAACCCATATCAGCCACGTAAAACATGCAAACAACAATTAGAGGACGTCTAACTTGTTTTTGCAGGGTATGCTATGTGATGTGATATGGCCAAAAGAATGTGATGAATGATATGTGATGTATGAGATTGATCATGTTCTTGTAATAGGAATCACGACTTGCATGTCGATGAGTATGACAACCGGAAGGAGCCATAGGAGTTGTCTTTATTTATTGTATGACCTGCGTGTCACTGAACAATGCCATGTAATTACTTTACTTTATTGCTAAACCGTTAGCCATAGTAGTAGAAGTAATAGTTGGCGAGACAACTTCATGGAACACGATGATGGAGATCATGATGATGGAGATCATGGTGTCAAGCGGTGACGATGATGATCATGGAGCCTCAAGATGGAGATCAAAGGAGCAAAATGATATTGGCCATATCATGTCACTATTTGATTGCATGTGATGTTTATCATGTTTATGCAACTTATTTGCTTAGAACGATGGTAGTAAATAAGATGATCCCTCATTAAAATTTCAAGAAAGTGTCCCCCCTAACTGTGCACAGTTGCGAAAGTTCGTTGTTTCGAAGCACCACGTGATGATCGGGTGTGATAGATTCTAACGTTCACATACAACGGGTGTAAGCCAGATTTACACACGCAAAACACTTAGGTTGACTTGACGAGCCTAGCATGTATAGACATGGCCTCGGAACACAAGAGACCGAAAGGTCGAGCATGAGTCGTATAGTAGATACGAACAACATGAAGATGTTCACCGATGATGACTAGTCCGTCTCACGTGATGATCGGACACGGCCTAGTTGACTCGGATCATGTAATCACTTAGATGAATAGAGGGATTTCTATCTGAGTGGGAGTTCATAAGATGAACTTAATTATCCTGAACATAGTCAAAAGCCCTTTGCAAATTATGTCATAGCTCGCGCTTTAGTTGTACTGTTTTAGATATGTTCCTAGAGAAAATATAGTTGAAAGTTGACAGTAGCAATTATGCGGACAGTAGAAGGCTTATGTCCTTAATGCACCGCTCGGTGTGCTGGACCTCGAACGTGGTGTGTGGATGTTGCAAACATCTGACATACACGTTTTGATGACTACATGATAGTTCGGTAATGTTAAATGGTTTACAATTGGGGCACCAAAGACATTTTTGAAATGTCGCAGAACATATGAGATGTTCCAAGAGCTGAAATTGGGATTTCAGGCTCGTGCCCACGTCAAGAGGTATGAGACCTTCGACGAGTTTTCTAGCCTACAAACTAAGGGAGAAGATTTCAATCGTTGAGCTTATACTCAGAATGTCTGGGTACAACAATCACTTGATAGTGATGTTTCTCCAAAGACATTGCCACCAAGCTACTAGAGCTTCGTGATGAACTATAACATAACAGGGATAGATATGATGATCCTTGAGCTATTCGCAATGTTCGACACAACGAATGTAGAAATCAAGAAGGAGCATCAATTGTTGATGGTTAATGAAACCACTAGTTTCAAGAAGGGCAAGGGCAAGAAGGGGTACTTCATGAAGCGGCAAATCGTTCTGCTCCATTGAAGAAACCGTGGTTGAACCCAAACCCGAGACTAAGTGCTTCGTAATGAGGAGCGGACATCAAGCAGAACTACCCTAGATACTTGGTAGATGAGAAGGCTGGCAAGGTCGATAGAAGTATATTGGATATACATTATGTTAATGTGTACTTTACTAGTACTCCTAGTAGCACCAGGGTATTAGATACCGGTTCGGTTGCTAAGTATTAGTAACTTGAAATAAAAGCTATGGAATAAACGAAGACTAGCTAAAGGTGAGCTGACAATATGTGTTGGAAGTGTTTCCAAGGTTGATGTGATCAAGCATCGCACGCTCCCTCTACCATCGAGATTGGTGTTAAACCTAAATAATTGTTATTTGGTGTTTGCGTTGAGCATAGACATGATTGGATTATGTCTATCACAATACGGTTATTCATTTAATGAGAATAATGGTTAATCTATTTATTTGAATAATACCTTCAATGGTCTTGCACCTAAAAGAATGGTTTATTGAATCTCGATCATAGTGATACACATTTTCATGCCAAAAGATATAAAGATAGTAATGATAGTACCACTTACTTGTGGCACTGCCATGTAAGTCATATTGGTATAGAACGCATGAAGAAGCTCCATGTTGATGGATCTTTGGACTCACTCGTTTTTGAAAAGTTTGAGACATGCAAACCATGTCTATTGGTGTATACGCATGAAGAAACTCCATGCAGATGGATCGTTTGGACTCACTTGATTTTGAATCACTTGAGATATGCAAATCATACCACATGGGCAAGATGGTGAAAAGCCTCGTTTTCAAGAAGATGGAACAAGATAGCAACTTATTGGAAGTAACACATTTTGATGTGTGTAGTCCAATGAGTCTTTGAGGCATCTGATGAATATTGTTATGTTCTTACTTCACAGATGATTTGAGTAGATGTTGAGTATATTTACTTGATGAAACACAAGTCTGAATTATTGAAAGGTTCAAGTAATTTCAGAGTGAATTTGAAGATCTTCGTGACAAGAGGATAAAATGTCTGTGATATGATCATAGAGATGGATATATGAGTTGCGAGTTTGGTACACAATTGAGATATTGTGGAAATTGTTTCACAACTAACACCGCCTGGAACACCATAGTGTGATGGTGTGTCCGAACATCATAGATGCACCCTATTGGATATGGGGCATACCATGATGTCTCTTATCGAATTACCACTATCATTCATGGGTTAAGCATTAGAGACAACCGCATTCACTTTAAATAGGGCACCACGTAATTCCGTTGAGATGACACCGTATGAACTATGGTTTGGAGAAACCTAAGTTGTTGTTTCTTAAAAGTTTGGGGCTGTGACGCTTATGTGAAAAAGTTTTAGGCTGATAAGCTCGAACCCAAAGCGGATAAAAGCATCTTCATAGGACACCCAAAACAGTTGGGTATACCTCCAGTCTCAGTTCCGGAAGCAAAAGGGATTGTTTCTAGAATCAGGTCCTTTCTCGAGGAAAAGTTTCTCTCGAAAGAATTGAGTGGGAGGATGGTGGAGACTTGATAAGGTTATTGAACCATCACTTCAACTAGTGTGTAGCAGGGCATAGGAAGTTGTTCCTGTGGCGCCTATACCAATTCAAGTAGAAGCTTATGATAGTGATCATGAAACTTCGGATCAAGTCACTACCAAACCTCGTAGGTCGACAAGGATGCGTACTACTTCAAATGGTACAGTAATCATGTCTTGAAGGTCATGTTGCTAGACAACAATGAACCTACGAGCTATGGAGAAGCGATGGTGGGCCTAGATTCCGACAAATGGCTAAGAGGCCATAAAATCCGAGAGAGGATCCATGTATGAGAAAAAAAGTGTGGACTTTGGAAGAACTACTTGATGGTCGTAAGGCTGTTGGGTACAGATGGATTTTAAAAGGAAGACAGACAATGATGGTAAGTATCACCATTAAGAAAGCTCGACTTGTCGTTAAGATGTTTTCCGACAAATTCAAGGAGTTGACTACGATGAGACTTTCTCACTCGTAGCGATGCTAAGAGTCTGTTGGAATTATATTAGCAATTACTGCATGATTTATGAAATCTTGAAGATAGGATGTCAAAACATTGTTTCCTCGATGACATTCTTGAGGAAAGGTTGTATGTGATACAACCAGATGGTTTTGTCAATCCTGAAAGATGCTAACAAGTGTGCAAAGCTCCAGCAATCCTTCTAAGGACTGGAGTAAGCATCTCGGAGTTGGAATATACGCTTTGATGAGATGATCAAAGATTTTGGGTTTATACAAAGTTTATGAGAAACTTGTATTTCCAAAGAAGTGAGTGGGAGCACTATAGAATTTCTGATGAGTATATGTTGTTGACATATTGTTGATCGGAAATGATGTAGATTTCTAGAAAGCATATAGGGTTATTTGAAAAGTGTTTTTCAATGGAAAACCTGGATTAAGCTGCTTGAACATTGAGCATCAAGATCTATGAGGATAGATCAAAATCGCTTGATAGTACTTTCAAATGAGCACATACCTTGACATGATCTTGAAGGTGTTCAAGATGGATCAGTCAAAGAAGGAGTTCTTGCGTGAGTTGTAAGGTATGAAGTTAAGACTTAAAGCTCGACCACGGCAGAAGAGAGAGAAAGGACGAAGGTTGTCCCCTATGCTTTAGACGTAGGCTCTACAGTATGCTATGCTGAGTACCGCACCTGAGGTGTGCCTTGCCACGTGTCTGGCAAGGGGGTACAAGAGTGATCCAGGAGTGGATCAGCAGATAGCGGTCAAAATTGTCCTTGGATTAATAAGGAAATGTTTCTTGATTATGGAGGTGATAAAGAGTTCGGCGTAAAGGGTTACGTCGATGCAAGCTTTAACACCTATCGGAAAGACTCTCAGTAGAAAACCGGATACATATAGTGGAGCAACCATTTGGAATAGCTCCAAGTGGAGTGTGGAAGCAACATTTACAATATGACCTAGGGATTTGCAAAGTATATACGGATCTGAATGTTGCAGACCCGTTGACTAAAACCTCTCTCACAAGCAAAACATGATCAAACCCCAGAACTCATTGAGTGTTAATCACCTAGTGACGCGAACTAGATTATTGATTCTAGTAAACTCTTTGGATGTCGGTCACATGGCGATGTGACCTATGAGTGTTGATCACATGGCGATGTGAACTAGATTATTGACTCTAGTGCAAGTGGGAGACTGTTGGAAATATGCCCTAGAGGCAATAATAAATTAGTTATTATTATTATATTTCCTTGTTCATGATAATCGTTTATTATCCATGCTATAATTGTCTTGATAGGAAACTCAGATACATGTGTGGATACATAGACAACACCATGTCCCTAGTAAGCTTCTAGTTGACTAGCTCGTTGATCAATAGATGGTTACGGTTTCCTGACCATGGACATTGGATGTCATTGATAATGGGATCACATCATTAGGAGAATGATGTGATGGACAAGACCCAATCCTAAGCCTAGCACAAAGATCGTGTAGTACGTATGCTAAAGCTTTTCTAATGTCAAGTATCATTTCCTTAGACCATGAGATTTTGCAACTCCCGGATACCGTAGGAATGCTTTGGGTGTACCAAGCGTCCTGGCGAATCGGGTGGCTATAAAGGTGCACTACGGGTATCTCCAAAAGTGTCTGTTGGGTTGGCACGAATCGAGACCGGGATTTGTCACTCCGTGTGACGGAGAGGTATCTCTGGGCCCACTCAGTAGGACATCATCATAATGTGCACAATGTGACCAAGGGGTTGATCACGGGATGATGTGTTACGGAACGAGTAAAGAGACTCGCCGGTAACGAGATTGAACAAGGTATCGGGATACCACGATCGAATCTCGGGCAAGTACTATACCGGTAGGCAAAGGGAATTGCATACAGGATTGCTTGAATCCTTGACATCGTGGTTCATCCGATGAGATCATCGTGGAACATGTGGGAGCCAACATGGGTATCCAGATCTCGCTGTTAGTTATTGACCGGAGAACGTCTCGGTCATGTCTGCATGGTTCCCGAACCCGTAGGGTCTACACACTTAATGTTCGATGACGCTAGAGTTGTTATGGGAAATAGTATGTGGTTACCAAAGGTTGTTCGAGTCCGGATGAGATCCGGACATGACGAGGAGCTCGAGAATGGTCCGGAGGTGAAGATCGGTATATTGGATGAAGGGTATTGGAGTCGGAATTGTTCGGGGTACGGTGATGACTAGCGTGTCGAAAGGGGTTTGGAGGCCCGACAAGCTTTGGGGGCCTTATGGGCCAAGGGAGAGGGCACATCAGCCCACTAAGGGGCTGGCGCCCTCCCACCCCATCTCACGTAACCTGGAGAGGTGGGGGCGCCACCCCTATGGCAGCCGCCCCTCCCGGCTTGGGGGGCAAGTTTCCTAGGGGGTGGGGGCGCCAAAACCCATCTAGGGTTTCCCCTATGGCCGCCGCCCCTCCCCTAGGGAAACCCTAGGGCGCCTCCCCCTCCTCCCTTCCCCCTATATATAGTGAGAGAGAGAGAGAGGGCAGCTGCACCCTTCCCCTGGCGCAGCCCTCTCCCTCCTCCAACACCTCCTCCTCCGTAGTGCTTGGCGAAGCCCTACCGGGGAACCACGAGCTCCATCACCACCAAGTCGTCGTGCTGTCGGAGTTCTCCCTCAACTTCTCCTCTCCGCTTGCTGGATCAAGAAGGAGGAGACGTCCCCGGGCTGTACGTGTGTTGAATGCGGAGGCACCGTTGTTCGGTGCTTAGATCGGAATCAACCGCGATCTGAATCGCTGCGAGTACGACTCCTTCATCCGCGTTCTTGTAACGCTTTCGCTTAGCGATCTACAAGGGTATGTAGATGCACTCTCCTTCCCCTCGTTGCTAGATTACTCCATAGATTGATCTTGGTGTTGCGTAGAAAATTTTGAATTTCTGCTACGTTCCCCAACAGTGGCATCATGAGCTAGGTCTATGCGTAGTTTCTATGCATGAGTAGAACACAAGTTGTTGTGGGCGTTGATTTTGTTCAATATGCTTGCCGTTACTAGTCCAATCTTGTTTTGATGGTATTGTGGGATGAAGCGGCCCGGACCGACCTTACACGCACACTTACGTGAGACAGGTTCCACCGACTGACATGCACTTGTTGCATAAGGTGGCTAGCGGGTGTCAGTCTCTCCCACTTTAGTCGGATCGGATTCGATGAAAAGGGTCCTTATGAAGGGTAAATAGCAATTGACATATCTAGTAGGCCAAACCAAACTGATAATTCGAAGAGACTTGCAAAGATAACTCAATCATACATAAAAGACTTCAGAGAAGATTCAAATATTATTCATAGATAAACCTGATCCTAAACCCACAATTCATCGGATCTCGACAAACACACCGCAAAAAGAGTTTACATCGAATAGATCTCCACAAGAGTGGGGGAGAACATTGTATTGAGATCCAAAAAGAGAGAAGAAGCCATCTAGCTAATAACTATGGACCCGTAGGTCTGTGGTAAACTACTCACAACTCATCGGAGGGGCAAGGATGTTGATGTAGAGGCCCTCCATGGTTGATTCCCCCTCCGCAGAGTGCGTGAAGGCTCAAGATGAGATCTCGCGGATACAGAAGGTTACAGCGGTGGAAATTGTGTTTCGTGGTGCCCCTGGATGTTTTCGGGGTACGTAGGTATATATAGGAGGAAGAAGTACGTCGGTGGCCGCCCGAGGGGCCACGAGACAGGGGGGGCGCGCCTTACAGGGGGGGGGGGGCCCCTATCTCATGGGGTCCTCGGAAGCTTCTTGACTTGCACTCCAAGCTCTCCGGATCACGTTCATTCCAAAATTCACGCTCCCGATGGTTTCATTCCGTTTGATATTCCTTTTCTTCGAAATACTGAAATAGGAGAAAAAAACAGCAATATGGGCTGGGCCTCCGGTTAGTAGGTTAGTCCCAAAATGATATAAATGTGTAAAATAAAGCCCATAAACATCCAAAAGGGGTAATATAATAGCATGGAACAATAAAAAATTATAGATACATTGGAGACGTATTAGGCATCCCGGTGACAGCCATTTTCTCGTGAGTGAGGAGCGGAGTCCACTTTTCTTGAGAATAACCCGCCTAGCATGGAAGATACAGACAACCCTAGTTGGTACATGAGCTATTCGAGCATACAAAACACAATTTTATTTGAAGGTTTAGAGTTTGCCACATACAAATTTACTTGGAACGGCAGGTAGATACAGCATATAGGGAGGTATGGTGGACTCATATGGAATAACTTTGGGGTTTATGGAAGTGGATGCATAAGTAGTATTCCCGCTTAGTACAAGTGAAGGCTAGAAAAAGACTGGGAAGCGACCAACTGAGAGAGCGACAACAGTCATGAACATGCATTAAGATTAATAAACATTGAGTGCAAGCATGAGTAGGATATAATCCACCATGAACACAAATATCATGAAGGCTATGTTGATTTGTTTCAACTACATGCGTGAACATGTGCCAAGTCAAGTCACTCGAATCGTTCAAAGGAGGATACCACCCTATCATACCACATCACAACCATTTTAATAGCATGTTGGCACGCAAGGTAAACCATTATAAACTCCTAGCAAATTAAGCATGGCATAAGCAACTATAATCTCTAAGTGTCATTGCAAACATGTTTATTCATAATAGGTTGAATCAGGAACGATGAACTAATCATATTTACAAAAACAAGAGAGGTCGAGTTCATACCAGTTCTCTCATCTCAATCAGTCCATCATATATCATCATTATTGCCTTTCACTCACCCAACCGAACGGTGTGTATAATAATAATAGTGCGCATGCAATGGACTAAGCTGGAATCTGCAAGCATTCAACTCAAGGGAGAAGACAAGGTAATATGGGCTCTTGGTTAAACCAACAATAATGCATATAAGAGCCACTAAACATTTTCATTATGGTCTTCTCCTCTCGACCCCCAAAGAAAAGAAAAGAAATAAAACTATTTACACGATAAAGCTCCCAACAAGCAAAAGAAGAACGAGAAATATTTTTGGGTTTTCTTTTGATATTAATACTACAAGCATGGAAAGTAAACTAGCTAAAAGCTACAACTAATTTTTTTGGTTTTTATTAAAGTTTTTCAAACACACAAGAAGAAGGCTAGAAAAGAAAATAACTAGCATGGATATTACAATGAAAAAGTATGAGCACCGACAACTAGCTTGAGTGTGTGAATATACATGTAATATCGGTGGGAAATACGTACTCCCCCAAGCATAGGCTTTTGGCCTAAGTTGGTCTATGGACACGGCTGGCCTGGCAGATATCCAAAGTTATAACTGGGGTCGTACTGAGATGAAGCCTCAGGTTGCCACTGGTTGGCAACCTCCTCCGGATCCCACCCGTAAACAGACTGGCGTGGGGGAACAAATTGTGGTTCCGGATCGGGCTCTTTAGCTGATGTGAGGTTCTGGTAGGCGTGAATGGCCTCCAAGGGAACAAGGCACTCGCCTGCAGATAAATCAAACAAGGAAGGAGCAGGCAAGGTAATAGTCTTAGGGTGATTTTTATCAAATAACAGTCTATAGTTAAGCTCCTTTTTCCTGTTCTTAACAATGAAATCATGTGCAACCATACTCTTATAATCTAAAAGAATAGTAGGCAACAATTTTTCTTCTTTCTCAGAATGCCTAATAGGTATTTCAAAATTCTTAGCAAGGCGGGAAGCATAGACGCCTCCAAAGATGGGGCCCTTTGTACGGTTCAGACTTAACCGTTTGGCAATAATGGCGCCCATACTAACAGAGTCATCACAGAATAAAGCATGGAACAAAATAATAATATCAGGAACACTAAGGTTTCCACAGTTTCTGCGACCAATTAAGCAACGACTAGCAAATATTGCAAAGTAGCGTAAAACAGGAAAATTTATGCTAGTGAATCTCGCATCGGAAACCTTCCTAGTTTCCCCTACAGTAATAGTATCAATAAACCCATCCACATCTCTACGATGTGGTTCCTCTAGGCTACCCTCAAAAGGTATTTTGCAAACCCTGCAAAATTCATATAGTGAAATCTTCTTAACCACATCATATAAATGAAACTCTACTGAAGGAGGTGATTCCTTAGGATAATAGTAGAAGTTTTGCACAAAAGTATTGGTGAGTAAGAGATACTGTTTGATCTTGTTGTGGAGGAAGTCGGTGAGGCCCGCATTATTAGCCAACTCATAAAAACCATCATAAATCCCGGCCGCTCTCAATAAATCATCACAAGGCCATTCACACGGCCGCACCTCTACGGTGCGAGGCTGTTTATATTTGGGCCTCTCTTCGTCTTCGCTTTGCTTATCCTTCGAGCTTTGGCTCGAAGAGCCCCTCAAAAATCTTTTCATCATTTTCTGAAAATTTCTGAAATTTTTGGTAATTTTAAATAAAAGTGAACCAAACTCAATAAGATTGATAGGAATTACTCCCACAAGTGCCTAGAGACTATATCATGCATTAGAACTACTTGGGACCATAAAAATTTGACATGCAAGCTCAAGAACAGGGTCACCTAGGCAGCAAAAATTTGCAATGAATAAAGCCTTAGAACAAAAACTAATTGGATCATTGGAGGGGTCACATACCAAGGAACAATCTCCTAAAGCAGTTTTGTAAGTGGAGCTTTGAGCAAGGAGATCGAAAATCGCAGCAAAATGAGCTAGAACTCGTGCTTGAGCTGGTTGGTGATTTTTTTGGGAGGAAGAAGAAGTGTGTGGTAGCTGGAATAAGTGGAGGGGAGCCACCATGGGCCCACGAGCAGGGGGGCGCGCCCTGTAGGGGTGGGCACGCCCTGGACCCTCGTGGCCAGGTGCTTGCTCCCCTTGTTGAGTTCTAAGTGCCAAATATTCTCAAATATTCCAGAAAAAATCATATTAAATTGGCAGGGCATTTGGAGAACTTTTATTTTCGGAATATTTTTTATTGCATAGATAATTCAGAAAACAGACAGAAAATACTATTTTTTCTTTATTTATTCTAAATAAAAAAAAGTAAAAAGCGGGTACAAAAGGTTGTGCCTTCTAACTTCATCCATCTCATGATCATCGAAAAGAATCCACTAACAAGGTTGATCAAGTCTTGTTAACAAACTCATTCCGAATAACATGGAACCGGAGGAATTTCAAATAACACTAGGTTACCTCAACTGGGATATGCACATCCGCAATAATAAGAATATCATATTTCTTCTTGACAGTAGGAAGAGGAAATTCAAAACCCCCAATAATAATCGATGGAATTTTTCCAATAAAATTGATGCTATGAACTTGCGGTTGTTTCCTCGGAAAGTGTACCGTATGCTCATTACCATTAACATGAAAAGTGGCATTGCCTTTGTTGCAATCAATAACAGCCTCTGCAGTATTCAAAAAGGGTCTTCCAAGAATAATAGACATACTATTGTCCTCGGGAATATCAAGAATAACAAAGTCCGTTAAAATAGTAACATTTGCAACCACAACAGGCACATCCTCACAAATACCGACAGGTATAGCAGTTGATTTATCGGCCATTTGCAAAGATATTTCAGTAGGCGTCAACTTATTCAATTCAAGTCTACGATATAAAGAGAGAGGCATAACACTAACACCGGCTCCAAGATCACATAAAGCAGTTTTAATATAATTTCTTTTAATGGATCATGGTATAGTTGGCACTCCTGGATCACCAAGTTTCTTAGGTATTCCACCTTTAAAAGTATAATTAGCAAGCATGGTGGAAATTTCAGCTTCTGGTATCTTTCTTTTATTTGTAACAATATCTTTCATATACTTAGCATAAGGATTCATTTTAAGCATATCAGTCAAACACATACGCAAGAAGATAGGTCTAATCATTTCAGCAAAGCGCTCAAAATCCTCATCATCCTTTTTCTTGGCTGGTTTAGGAGGAAAGGGCATGGGTTTCTGAACCCATGGCTCTCTTTCTTTACCGTGTTTCCTAGCAACAAAGTCTCTCTTATCGTAACATTTATTCTTTGATTGTGGGTTATCAAGATCAACTGCAGGTTCAATTTCTACATCATTATCATTGCTAGGTTGAGCATCAACATGAACATTATCATTAACACTATCACTAGGTTCATGTTCATTACCATATTGTGTTTCAGCATCAGAAATAGAAATATCATTGGGATTCTCAGGTGTCTCTACAATAGGTTCACTAGAAGCATGCAAAGTCCTATCATTTTTCGTTTTCCTCTTTTTAGAAGAACTAGGTGCATCTAAATTATTTCTCCGAGAATCTTGCTCAATTCTCTTAGGGTGGCCTTGAGGATACAAAGGTTCTGAGCCATTCTACCAGTTCTAGTAGCCACTCTAATGGTATAATCATGTTTATTATTCAATTCATCTAGTAAATCACTTTGAGCTTTAAGTACTTGTTCGCTTGAGTGGTAACCATAGAAGCATGTTTACTAATGAGTTTAATTTCACCTTTAACTCTAGACATATAATCACTCAAGTGTTCAATCAAATAAGCATTGTGTTTTAATTGTCTACCAAAATAAGCATTGAAATCTTCTTGCTTAACCATAAAATCATCAAAC
This sequence comes from Aegilops longissima, assembly GCA_021605205.1. Taxonomy (NCBI): domain Eukaryota; kingdom Viridiplantae; phylum Streptophyta; class Magnoliopsida; order Poales; family Poaceae; genus Aegilops; species Aegilops longissima. The sequence continues at coordinate 475,937,603 of CM038680.1, read as the reverse complement.
TCATCTAAGCATTGGCTAGCAAACTTAGTGGGAGGGATTTCAGCTTTATCATATCTATAGAGAGAATTTACCTTTACTACCTGTGTCGGGTTATCAATACCATGTGTTTCTTCAACAGGCGGTAAATTGAGACCATGTATTTCTTCAATAGGAGGTAGATTCTTAACATCTTTAGCTTTAATACCTTTCTCTTTCATTGATTTCTTTGCCTCTTGCATAACTTCGGGACTGACAAATAGAACTCCCCTTTTCTTTGGAGTTGATTTAGGAATAGGCTCAGGAGTTGGCTCGCGAGTTGGCTCAGGAAGTGTCCAATTATTTTCATTAGTCAACATATTATTCAATAGCAATTCAGCTTGATCGACTGTTCTTTCCCTGAAAACACAACCAGCACAACTATCCAAGTGGTCCTTGGAAGCATCGGTTACTCCATTATAAAAGATATCAAGTATTTCATTTTTCTTAAGAGGATGATCAGGCAAAGCATTAAGTAATTGGAGAAGCCTCCCCCAAGCTTGTGGGAGACTCTCTTCTTCAATTTGCACAAAATTATATATTTCCCTTAAAGCAGCTTGTTTCTTATCAGCGGGGAAATATTTAGCAGAGAATTAATAAATCATATCATGGGGACTACGTACACAACCAGGATCAAGAGAATTAAACCAACACTACAAAAAAAAGTCACATCCGTGACATTTTGGGCCGAACGAATTTTTTTCCTGTCATACATATGACACTTCTATGACGATAATTGTGACAAAACCCGGTATCATCATAGATGTGGTGGGCTCCTACTTCTATGACAAAAAATCATGACAGAAAATGGGCTTTTTGTCCTGGGCGGGCCGGAGATGCAGCTGCATGACATTCTTTGGGCCGTCCATGACGAAAAAACCATGGTAGAAGCGAGGGGGAAGAAAATTTCAGGGAGTTGCCAGTTACGGTGGTAGGTCGTGGGCCGAACGATGCGCGTTTCTCTCGTACTTACGCGCGTGTGTGCGAGGCGTTGGCTCTAACTGAACCCGAGCGAGGCGTTGGGCTCTAACTGAACACGAGCAATTGGACTGCAGGCTACGCGTTCTTGAACCCGGCGACGGTCGATGGCTGTTAAGCGAACCCGATGGGCGATTCGCCGCTCTGCTGCTAATGAAGCCGATCGATTGGATGAGCGATGGCGTTATGGGGGGGGGGTGGATGAGCGATGGCGGTGGCGTTGCCTTTGGATGAACAGGACCCGTGGTGTGGAGGGCTGGATGAGCGATGAGCGGTGGAGGGTGCCCGTGGAGGGTGGTTGAGCGATGGCGGTGGAGTAGCGCGGTGGAGGCTGGTTGAACAGGAGCCCGTGGAGGCTGGAGGAGGTCGACGGTAGCCCGTGGAGGCTGGAGGAGGTCGACGGTGGAGATGAATAGTATCCCATGGAGTCCCGTTTTGCGGTACGCCACACCCCTCCCAATGAACAGGACCCCCGTTTCGACCGTAGCGCTCCAACACAAGTCCGTTTCGTCCGTTTTGCGGTACGCCACACCCCTCCCGATCAACAGGACCCACGTTTCGACCGTAGCGCTCCAACACAAGTCCGTTTCGTCCGTTTTGCGGTACGCCACACCCCTCCCGATCAACAGGACCCCTATTTCGACCGTAGGAGGTCCATTTCCTTGTTGTGCGGTACGCCAGGCCCCTCCCGATCAATAGGATCCCGTTTCGAACGTGGCCGGTCGAACACAAGGCCGTTTCCTCCGTTGTGCGGTACGCCAGGCCTCGTTTCCATCGCCTGTTCCGTCCAAGCCCTCCCGATGAACACGACCACGCATTCCGTTCCGACCCAGCCGGTTGGCTCCCCATGAACACGACAACGACGCTGTTTCTCCGTACCGACCCAGCCATGTACATATGCGCGAGTAGGCGTTTGAGACCCTGCCCGTATGTACATACGTGGCCGTATTTTCTTTCTTGCACCCTCGCCGTTGTACGTACGTGTACATGCTACGTACGCGCCTCTACTACGACACGTGCGCGCCTCTACAACGACCAGTATGTACGTACACGTTCGCGACCAGAATGACAACCCTACGTACGCTTCAACCAGGTGGGTCCCGTATCGTGCACTTCCTTGCTGCGAAGATGTAGCTGGTGGGTCCCAGCGATCGGCGAATCGTTTTTTGCCGGACGCATTTCCTTGCGTGCGAAGATGTAGCTGGTGGGTCCCAGCAATGTGGGAAACATTTTTTCATGAAATCGGTGGCCCGTCCGATGGGTCCCCGCTATCGGTGGAGGAATAATTATTTTGCGGCGTAATAAGGAGGCACTTCCTTGCTGCGGCCGTGGACCCAGTGTCGGCCTCTCCACGTCTGATCCACGTCCGATGGAAGCCATTCCTTGACTACGTTGACCACGCCGCACCGAGAGCACCAGGGCGGTGGACGACGGCGAGGCCTAGGAAGGGGACGACGCGGAGCCGGGGTAGACGCGGCAGTGGATGCCCACGCGTAGAGGAGTACGAGGGTTCACTGGTTCGCTGCGGTGTGAGGCTGACGTCGCCGCAGAATAAAAGGGGGTGTGGGTGAGTAGAGGGATGGCCTGGCCAGCGGTGGGAGTAGTAGGGAGCGGTGAGGCCTCCGCCGCATCGCAGCCGGCCACAGGAGGCACGAGCATGAGGCACGACCAGCGCTGGTTTGGGCGGCTGGAGAAAGAAGACCAGAGGTTGAAGAAGCACTACGGCCGTTGGATAGACATCGTACGGTCACTGGAGCTAGAATCGTGCATATTGACTAAGTTGACAAAGCCCTCCGTCCCCGTCAACTTAGTAGCCCCACAAGTCAGCCTGCCACTATACTGGGTCCCAGCTAACAGGGGGAGTATTCATTTTTTTTGTGCGTAATAAGGAGGCACTTCCTTGTATGCGAAGATATAGCTGGTGGGTCCGAGCTGTCAGCGGCGGTAACATTTTTTTCGTGAAATACAGAGGCCCTTTCGGTGGGTCCCTGATGTCAGGTGGAGGAATCATTATTTTGCGTGTAATAAGGAGGCATTTCCGTGCGTGCGGCCGTGGACCCAGCTGTCAGCCTTCCACATACAGTCCACTTCAGATGCATGTCGGTCGTTGACCACGTTGACCAGGCCGCGCCGAGAGCACCAGGGCGGTGGACGACAGCGAGGCTTAGGAAGGGAACGACACGGAGGCAGGGAAGACTTGGTAGTTGTTTCCCACGCAGAGGGGAGTACAACTATACGAGGGTTTACTGCTTTGTCTGCCGTCGCCGGAGAATAACAGCAGGTGTGGGTGAGTAGAGGGATGGCTAGGCCAGCAACGGGAGTATGGTGGGGTGGTGAGGCCTGCGCGACAGCACAGTCGGCCGCGGGGAGGAGGGAGCAGGTAGTCCCGCCGGCGCTTGTTTGAGTGGCTGGAGCAGGAAGACCAGAGATGGATGAAGCACGACGCCCGTTGGATGGACATCCAACAGTCACTGCTTGTGCGTCAACCTTTTTTTAGGAAAGCCTCAAATCTGTGGAAAACAACATACATCCCATCTGCCATTATTACTAATAATTTACAGCCCATTTGCTAATTCTTAAGGTTTTTTTGGAGCCCATATTCTTTTTGTTAGCATTACAGCCCATATTGTGGCCACGGTTAAAAATTATCTGAAATTTTGCATATTTCGGTGAGGTCGAACTGTTTTAATCCTGAAATTTCGACTCACATTCAAACTGATTTTAAAAATAAATGTATATCAATATAAAATCCAACAAATTCTCCACGCATAAAATTAATGTAATTTAAAATCTCAAAATGAAAAAAAGATAATTGAAACTAATTGCCGGTTTGATGTGTTTTAAAAATGTACAGCCCATTTCTCATTACTGATAGACCATTTTCTCGGCCAGCCGAATGAAGCTCTCCTCGTCTTGAAAGATTTGCAGCCCAACAGGCCTGACAAAGCGACTTACTTGGCAAATCACAAAAAGACTGGGTTGTGGCCTTGGACCCGGTATCGGCCTCTCCACGTCTGATACTCTTCCGATGGAAGTCGGTCGTTAACCACATTGACCACGCTGCGCCGAGAGCACCAAGGTGGTGGACGACGGCGAGGCCTAGGAAGGGGACGGCGGGGAGCCGGGGAAGACGCGGCAATGGATGCCCATGCGGAGAGGAGTACGAGGGTTCACTGGTTCGGCTGCGGCGTGAGGCTGCTGTCCCTGCAGAATAACAGGGGGTGTGGGTGAGTAGAGGGACACCCTGGGCCAGCGGTGGGAGTAGTAGGGGGCGGTGAGGCCTCTGCGGCATCACAGCCGGCCACGAGAGGCAGGAGCACGCGACACGACCGGCGCTGCTTTGGGCGGCTGGAGCAAGAAGACCAGAGGTTGAAGAAGCACTATGGCCGTTGGATGGACATCGTACGGTCACTGGAGCTAGAATCGTTCATATTGACTAAGTTGACAAAGTCCTCCATCCTCGTCAACTTAGTAGGCCCAGAAGTCAGCCACCCACTATGGTGGGTCCTAGCTAGCAGGGGGTATTCTTTTTTGGTGCGTAATAAGGAGGCACTTCCTTGTGTGCGAAGATATAGCTGGTGGGTCTGAACTGTCAGAAGGGGGACGTTTTTTCGCGAAATACAGACGCCCTTCCCACATACAGTGCACGTACAATGCGTAATAAGGAGGAACTTTCCTTGTGTGCGACCATGGACCTCGTGGGTCCCAGCCGTCAGGCTCTCCGCGTCTGATCCTCTTCCGATGACTCTCGTATGTTGACCACGCCGCGCCGAGCGCACCGAGGCTATGGACGACGGCAAGGCCCCAGACTGGAATGACCCGGAGATGGGGTAGACGCGGCAGTGGAGTCACAGACGGAGAGGAGTGGGAAACTTGACTGGTTCGGGTGCGGGGTGGGCCTACACTCGGCAGAGAATGACAGGAGGTGCGGAGTGGAGGGATGGCCTGGCCGTCGGCGGGGTAGCGTTTCGCTGAGGAATGCAAAACAATGCCGCTGGACGTCAAAGGCTGGAGCAGGCAGTGCCGGCAGCGCTGGGGGAAGAAGATGAGAGATTGAAGAAGAATGCCGGCCGTTGGATGTAAATCCAACGCCTTCTTAGGCTTCGACTTACTGGCCCACATGTCAGCCAGTCCATTTGTTTTTTTAGTCCATTTGGTGGGCTGGGTGAAACAATCAGGTAGCATCTATGCAGCCCGTTTAAATCCCATTTGCATTTTTCTTGAAATCCGCAGACTTGCTGGGCTGGGTGAAAATATCATGTTGGGCCAGACGGAGAAATGTTATAAAAACATAAACACATGATTGCACGTCAGTAAAATCTTTGCAAGCATATGTACGCAATCACTAGGAGTTAACTTGGCAAGTTATATATAAACAATTATTATTATTATTATTTTGTAAGAACTTTCAACTTACGAAATAAAATATCATTTTAATTTGATGAGTTAATAGTACGTGGGGTATTATTATTTTTTAGGCTAGACGTGGGACAGTTGAGTTGGTTCTAGGGGAAAGTACCGGGAGAAAACTCAGTTTACATTTAAAAAGAAAGTGGGAGAAAATTCAGAGACCTGCTGGGTCCACCTGAGGAGAGGAATATGTTGGGAGGAAGGAGATTCAAAGCACGGCAGCCGAGTGAACTAGTTTTTTTTTACGGACAAGTGAAATAGTTTACATACATAAGCAAATAGCCACTAAAAAAAGCAATCAGGTTAATGGGTTCTTAAAAGAAATATTTCGTACAAAACAGATAATTACGACACATAGGTGTAACACTCCAAAATTTTTGATTTGGTTTTCATTAAAATCTTTATTTGAATTAAAGGAGGGTATTTGAATTTTTTTAAGAGGGACTCTTCTTCTCAAATCTTTTCTTTTTATGACAATTTTTTTAAGAAAGGTCCTTCTCAACCTTGATCTTTAGTCTTAAGGGTTTTTCAAAATTGTGTTGGCTCAACACAAATAATATTGGAGGGGTTTGCAATTATTTCTATTAAAAAGAAATCTAATGGATTTTTGGTCTTATTCTTTTACCTTTTAAAAGATTTCTCTTTTTCCTTGTCTCATGTTGATTTTTTGTTCCAAAACCCCTCCCTCCACTTTGGGTCAAGTCAAATATCCAATCCCAGCAAGTTCAACCCATTTTTGATTTTTATTCTATTTATTTTATCCTCAAAAATATTTCTGTCATTTATTTTGGACCTAGGTGATTTACAAAGGAACCACCAGAACCCTTTTTAGTTTTGGTCCCAAACAAACTCCTCTGACTAGTCCTTAGCACCCTCAACCTAGATCCATCAAGATCCACTTGTCCACAATTCAAAATTTTCAAAATTTTCTTGCTGCAAGTTTGAACCAGATTTACCATTTTTGATGAAATTCATCATTTTTCTTCTCCAAAAATTCTGGGATAAATCAGGCAACCTCTAGATGCATTGAGAGGTCACCTCACCAAAGATCAACTCCAGAAGAAATTTCCACATGCCAAAAACATTCATCAAACAACTAGCGTGCACTGTTTCTGGCAATATTCAGAAAAATTCAGAGTTTCAGTGATACAGTTCTGTCGTCAGTGTCGTTTCTTCAGAACCACAACGTTAATCTCACCAGTGTGCACGTTGGCGCCTTGCTCCCTGCTCCTTCTTCTTATCCAGTGCGCCGCACGATCGCTTGGACGGGCGCAGGTGTCAGTGGCGACGTGGCACCTCATCGCCGGTGTCTTCTGTGGTGGCAGAACCGCCCGTGGCGGTCGACAGGGGCCGGCCGTGCCTTTCGGCGCCGACCAGCACCGCCCAAGCCACCCGGAGCCTCCGCATGGCCACCCCCTCCTCTGTGCACGCTGCTGCACAGTCGCCGTGACTAGAGAGGCGCAGAGCGCGCTCTCTGCCGCCGACGAGCCCCGTGAGGCCGTTCCGTCGAGAGCGTGGAGTAGCGTCCAAGTTTTTCCAAGCTTAGCCCCGGGATGGAACCAGTGAACCTATCCGCAGCTGCCCCGACCCCTAAACCCTCCATTCGACCACTGCCTCGCCGTAATCCTCGTCGGAGTTATCCCATTCTCGGCAACTGCCTCGGGCCGGCTATAAATAGCGCCCGAGCTCGCCTTCGACCAGGCATCACCCCTCCACCCCACCAGAACCACGCCCAGCCACTAGGAGGGCCTCGAGGAGCTCTTCTTCTCCGACTCCGGCCGCCCCAATCCGCTTCGGACTCCGGCATGATTCTCTCCGGTGAGGGCACCTCCGCCTCCCAAACCGCGTCAGCAACCCTCTAGTGCACCCACTCTTCTGACCCTAGCCGCAATTTGGCGCTTGCAGCTCTCCTCGGCGAGATCCACCACCACCCGAACCACCGTCCGCCGGAGTGAAGGCCGCCGTCGACGTGGTGCTCGCTGACGACCAACTCCACCACCCACAGACGCGGGAGAGCACCGTGAGTACGTAGGTACCATCCACTCCCCCTACCTCGCCGTGGATCAACGTCGCCGACCACCGCGGTCCTCGGGCGCCGGTGCACTCTGGTTTGAAATTCAAACCTGACGGGTGGGACCCCCTCGTCCGCTTTTTCCTTTTTTTGAACCATTTTCTGAAAACGCCTTCGGGCAGAATACGTTTTCCTTTGGGGTTGGCTTTCTTCTAATCGAAACGTTTTCTGTTTTTATAAACTAACCCCTGGAAACTTTCTGTTTCATTACACATGAGTCCCTGGACTAAAACCTTAATAACTTTTAAACAAAAGATGATTTTGAATTGATTCCTTTTCTGTCATCTTTATTTTTCTGTCTAGTTTTTTATCATATTTATTTGAAAAATATTTGGAACACTTTTTGTGCACACACGATATTTACGTTAGTATGTGTTTTCTTCATACCGTAGATACCGGAGGAGGTGACGTAACCGCAAACTTCACCGAGCTAGACTCCGACTACTCCGAACCAGGCAAGCATGTTTGAACCTTTGATATGATGAGTGTTTTGCATGTTTGCTTGAGTAGTTATTTCATGGCATGTTCATATAAGCTAACTTTGAAGTTATATTGCATGCAAGGCACCTACGTGTGAGCTTCAAAACTTGGTGTGTTCACTTGATGGAAGACAACATGATCATGTGGTGACATGTAAGGTGGTGAGGTGGTATTGTTGAAGCATGCCAGTCTTATGCCAATCGTTTAACTCCAGTGTTAACGTGGGTCAAGTCTCGACCCCGTTCGTTTCCCCCCTTCGTGCTGCCACATGTTTTCTGCAAAGAGTGCGGTTTAGTAAGTTGCAAACCTCTTTCCTTGTACACACCAAACAGAGGGACCGTGATGAGGGTTCCATGGCCTGGATTAAAGCCCGTCATCCGGTCGGGGGCATGGGTGTTTCGGTTGGGACCGAGAGGGGCACCCTTAGAGCCTTGCGATATAAATTTGATCCCATGCTATTCGAGGTTATGACCTCCCGGCTTAGAGTTTTTCTTGAGCGTTGCCTAGGGTGATTCTGGCAGCGGAATGTGGAATAGGTGTGTCTTGGTTAGATGTGTTTCCTCTAAAATACCGTAAGCGGAACTAGTCTGTGTGACTCTGAAATCCGTTAGCTGTGGTTAAAGAGTACAAACTCTGCAGAGTCAAAACCATTCGAGTAACCGTGTACATGGTCAAGGACTGTGACCAACATATCAAGGTCAGTATCCGTGTCAGTCTGAACGTCCGTCTCAGCGTCAGTCTCAGTGTCAGTCTCAGTGACAATCTCCGGTGAATAAACAAGGGTGGTAAACTTGGATGAATGTTATTCCTATGGATGGACTAACCAATTTATTATTGTGTACTGAGTATTTCCTTGGGATGATTTAAATTCATGAGCTACTTGAATTTGAATGATGAAATATAAGCCCTTTATGTGATGTCACTCAGACGTCTGACTGTGGCATTCTTGTTATTTACTTTTGATATAAGCCCTTTATGTGATGTCGCTCGACGTCCATCGTGGCATTCTTGTTATTTACTTTTGATATAAGCCCTTTATGTGATGTCGCTCGACGTCCATTGTAGCATTCTGTTATTTACTTTTGATATAAGCCCTTTATGTGATGTCGCTCAGACGTCCGACTGTGGCACTCTTGTTATTTACTTTTGATATAAGACCTTTATGTGATGTCGCTCAGACGTCCGACTGTGGCATCCTGGTCATTTACTTTCATTATAAGCCCTTTATGTGGTGTCGCCCCGACGCACGACTGCGACATGTTAATTTAATTTTTCCTTTCGAGGCGTCGCTTCACACACCCGATTGGCCTTCAGTTATTTTATTGGGATGTCGGGAGGACTACCGCCTCACTTCCTTTTTATTTAACATGCCGTGCAATTTTATTACCTGAGAGTGCATTACTAATATGCTCATGTGCATCATGCTTGCATTTGTTATATCTTATGTCCAAACTGTCTTGCGAGTACATTCAATGTACTCACCTGGCTTGTTGATTTGGCGATGTTGTTGTGGCGATCTTATGGATGAAGAGTTCGATAACGAGTCTGACGCCTAGAGGAGTCCCAGTCAGTCCCGTGCGATCCTGGAATTGGTCACTTGTATCATATACGCTTCCGCTACCCGAATAAAATCATCGAGCCTCACTCCGTCGCTCGATGAGCTGTAAGATTTAGGAGTCTTGTCACCCATGTCACTGTGACATATCCACCACCACTTTTATTACGAGTCAGTAGTTATGCCACCATACCCTTGTTTCTTATCCGCCTTTATGTATTATATCGACGTGCTTGTAATAAATTGTTGAGCAGTATCAGCTCAACCTTGTATAATATTTAGTACTTCTGGATTTCTGTATCAAGGATTTGTCTACCAGTAAGGAAGATTCTCCTATACTGGAAATATAAGGGTCGGTTCCTCAATAAATATTTTATTGAAAAACCGGTCGTGACAAACTTGGTACCAGAGCCAGGCTAACTGTAGGAAACCACTAGGTGCGATCGCTAATCGGTTATTAGCGTCTTAAGTGCTATTTTAGCATTTTGCAAAACGTAGCCATTTTCTGTTAGTCATCATAAATTTATGATCTGACTATTCGGAATTTTTGTCTACTTTTGTAGATTGCTAACAGCGACTTTGAGTCACAGGTGTTCGCCAATGTACCTGAGGGGTTTATCAAGCTCCTCACCTCCATCGTCAAGATCGCGATTGGGCCATTGGCTCGTCCAGTGTTCACACTCTACCAGCACAAGATCAGCGACGGCGTGTCTATGCACCAGTCTGCGGTGCAATTCAAGGGAGGGTGTTCGGAGTCACGCCGCTTCCGATTTGTGGGAAGGGCCATGCCTACGGAGAGGCATGCCATGCAGATGGCTGTCCGGAAGGCGATAGCTCGTCTCCGGGATGTTCTTCCTTCAATGAAGACTCGTCGCTACCGCTACCTTCCATGCCACGTGCCATACACTTGTCACTATGCATTCGCTTGCCCTAGTGGAGAGCGAGATGAGGCTATTGAGATGCTTGTTGAGTATCTCAAGGCTCTTGAGGCAGCTTTTGATAACCTCGTGGACGACCTTGTGGCCGCTCGTATGGACTCAGTTCAGGGTTGTTCCGCCAACAGGAGGGAGCTCCTCCACACAACACCACCACTGACTTACGTCTCGTCCGCAGCATCCTATGCACTTGCCATCCTCGCCACCGCTTGTCGCCTGCCTACCATTGAGGAGTTTGACCAAGTCATTGCTCCTACTCCAGTCCGTGCTGCACCACCTGTCGCGCCCGCACCAGCTCCTCAACTCAGCACTTCGTGCCTGGAACCTATTAGTGAGGAGGAGGTTGAGTCCCCAGCATCACTGGGTCTTACCCTCGGCAGGCTGAGGGAAATCCTCACCATCTCCGACTGAGTGCGCCTAGCAGCCGTGCGATGCACCAGCTTGTGTGATATGTTTATATGTATATAGGTTTGGTGAGAAGTAGTTTGTGTGCGCATCATGTAGGAACTGGGAGAAGTGCACTAGCGTAAATAACATGTCAGGAATGTGTACGCACCTCCTGAGTGATGTATTGTATAATTACTGCTTGCGTGTAAGATATGTACTGAGCAGTCCTTCTCCATGCGCAATCAAATATTTTCTTGAAAAAATCTTGGAGTTTTTAAAATTCCGCCTTTGCGAATTTATTTATTTTTGCGACTCAGTTTCTTTTTCTCATGAGTTTTGCAAAAATACTCCAGAGTGGAAAATGCCTCGTCCTTGGACTCGTTCCATGCCAAGTCCGCCAGAAGAAAAATATGGTACCCAAACAAGCAAAAATTTCACACAGGGGCAGTCAAGTCAGCAAGGCAGCGAAGCAGCATTTTCTAAAATATGTCACCTTTGTGAGCAAAGCCAGCAGCAGCATCATGAAATGTTGAATCATGTTATCAATATGGGAAATCACCGTGAACTATATCAACAGCATTCCAAGTTATCTGAACTACAAAAGACACGTCCCCCAACGTTCGCTCACACTGATAGGCCGCTTGAGGCCGATGATTGGCTTCAAGACATTGAAAGGAAGTTAATTATCGCACAATGTTCGGACCGTGAGAAGGTACTTTATGCACCTCACTACCTCACAGGAGCAGCTGCATCATGGTGGGAAAATTACCTACACATGCACCCCAATGAAAATAACATCACCTGGGAAGAATTTAAAGAAGGTTTTCGTGGGGCGCATATCCCCAGAAGCATTATGAAGATCAAGAAAAGGGATTTTGATGACCTCAAGCAGAGAAGCATGACAGTGACTGAGTATAATAGTCAGTTTACTCAATTATCTCGTTATGCCAACGAAGAGCACATGACTGAAAATAAAAATATGGAAACATTTCTGGACGGTCTAGCAACAACACTTAAATGCCAGCTAGTCGTACACACCATTCCGGATTTCAAAACACTGGTGGACAAAGCCATTACGTTGGAAAATGAGCGCCGCAGCTTGGAGGATTTTCACAAGCGCAAAAGGGACCAGACTACTCATGCTCGCAACAACCAAAATAAGACCGATTTTTAGAAGAATGGAGCAAACAAGTCCACAACCAATGTTCCACGCCCAAACAAAAATTTTCATGCAAGGGACAAGGATTTTACATACCGCCCAGGTGTTACTTGCTATGCTTGTGGAGAGGAAGGGCACCATGCCAAACAGTGCCCAAAGCCAAGAAACTCAGCTCCCAAGCCAAACAACGGTGGAAATAATTCAGCACCCAAACGTAACAACTTCAACCCCAATAACAATCACAAGAAGGGTCACTTGAACCATGTGACCAAGGAGGAAGCACAAAATGCCCCGGATATCGTACTCGGTACGTTCCCTGTCAACACAATACCTGCCACGGTTTTGTTTGATTCTGGAGCTTCTCACTCGTTCATTTCAAAGAAATTTGCTTTGCAAAATGATTATTCGATGCTTCCCTTGGAAAAATCCATGATCATCAAGTCCCCCGGGATTAAGAAAATTACCCAGAGTTACTGCCAAGGTGTGCTTATTGAGTTTGAGGGACTAAAGTTTCATGCAAACCTCATTGTATTGGAAAATAAGGGACTGGATGTTATCCAAGGAATGGACTGGTTAACCACCAACAAAGGATTTATCGACTGCTTCAATCGGACAGTAATTCTTACCCATCATCACGGGAAGACAATAAAAATTGCAGCTCAAGAAAGACAAATGTCACGACAACCAAGGTTGAACAAGATGGACATTTCAGAGTTAAGCAAGGTCCAAGTGGTATGTGAGTTCCCCGACGTATTTCCCGAAGAACTATCAGGCATGCCACCAGACCGGGAAATAGAATTCATCATTGAGCTAGCACCTGGAACCACCCCCATTTACAAGAAGCCCTACAGAATGGCACCCTCCGAGTTGGTAGAATTAAAGAAGCAAATAAAAGAATTGCTGGACAAAGGATTTATACGGGCCAGCTCCTCACCTTGGGGTTCACCAGTTTTATTTGCCAAGAAAAAGTATGGGACACTAAGATTATGTATAGACTATCGAGCACTCAACATGGTCACCATCAAAAACAAATATCCGATGCCACGGATAAATGATTTATTTGACCAGCTCGCTCAAGCCAAGGTTTTCTCAAAAATTGATTTAAGGTCGGGATACCATCAATTAAAAGTACGGATGTAAGATATCCCCAAGATAGCATTCACCTCGGAATCGGACTATATGAAGTTACTGATAATGCCGTTTGGACTAACAAACGCCCCTGCATATTTTGTCCACCTCATGAACAAAGTGTTTATGAAATTTATGGATAAATTTGTTGTGGTGTTCATCGATGATATTCTGGTATACTCCAAGACGCCAGAAGAACATGCTGAACATCTCAGAATTGTACTGGGAGAATTAAGGAAACATCAATTATACGCCAAGTTCAGCACATGTGAATTTTGGTTATGACAGGTTGGTTTTCTAGGCCATGTATTGACCCAAGAAGGTGTTGCCGTAGATCCGGAAAAAGTCAAGGCCGTACTTGGCTGGAAACCACCAGCCAGCGGAACGGATGTACGAAGTTTCTTGGGAATGGCAGGATATTACCGAAGGTTTATTTAAGGGTTCTTCACCATAGCAAAACCAATGACACAGTTACTCAAGAAGGATAAGAAATTTGTATGGACTGAAGCTTGCGAGAAAAGTTTCCAAGAACTCAAAAGGAAATTATCAACAGCACCAGTATTGGTTGTGCCAGACATACACAAAAGTTTTGAAGTGTATTGTGACGCATCCCGGAAGGGCCTCGGATGCGTATTAATGCAAGAGGGCAAAGTAGTAGCATACGCTTCCAGGCAACTACGAAAGCATGAAGAAAATTATCCTACTCATGACTTGGAGTTGGCAGCAGTCATTCACGCACTCAAAGAATGGAGGCACTTTTTGCTTGGAAATCTTTGTGAAATATATACGGACCACAAAAGTCTCAAATATATTTTCACGCAGCCAGAACTTAACTTACGGCAACGGCGCTGGTTGGAATTAGTCAAAGATTATGATGTTGGCATTCACTACCATCCAGGAAAGGCGAATGTAGTGGCAGATGCTCTTAGTCGAAACCCCAGTTCGGGCAACAACGGTCCGCCAAACTTGAGACCTGAGTTTCAGCAGGAGTTCGCCAAACTCAACTTGGTGATGGTTACTAAGGGCAATGTGTCAAATTTGGAAATACAACCTACCATAATGGAACAGATTAAGGAGGCTCAGCATGGACACCCCAGCATCGAAGGCATAAAAAGAAAAGTGAATTTGGGCAAGGCCTCAGAATTCGTCATAGACGATAAGGGAATATTATGGTACGGAGACAGACTTTGTGTACCAAACATAGAAGACCTCAGACAGCAAATTCTAGTCGAAGGCCACACCGCTCCATATTCAATCCACCCTGGAGGAACCAAAATGTATAAGGACATTTAGGAAAAAATTTGGTGGCACGGTATGAAGAGGGATATAGCCACCTTCATTGCACGTTGTGATTCGTGTCAACGCATTAAGGCCGAGCATCAAAAACCAGCAGGGCTATTACAGCCAAACAGGATACCGGAGTGGAAATGGGACGAAATTGGGATGGATTTTATTGTTGGACTACCTCGGTCACAACACGGAAATGATGCCATATGGGTCATTACAGATAGACTAACCAAGGTGGCACATTTCATTCCTGTAAAGACAACCTACACCACTCGAAGCTTGCCAAACTTTATCTCTCCGCATAGTTTATGCGCATGGAATCCCAAAGACTATAGTATCACATGAGGCACTCAATTCGTCTCTAGATTTTGGGATCAATTACAACAAGCTCGGGAACTCAAGCGGCATTGAAGCAGCATACCATCCCGGTGATGGACAAACTGAACGCGTAAACCAAATTCTAGAGGACATGCTGAGAGCATGTGTTCTCACCTATGGAATCAGTTGGGAAGAAAGCTTGCGATATGCCGAGTTTGCATACAACAACAGTTACCAAGCCAGCTTGCAAATGACACCTTTTGAAGCCTTGTACGGGCAGAGATGTCGTACTCCATTAAATTGGTCAGAAACAGGAGACAACCATATCTTCGGCCTAGATATGCTCAAGGAAGCTGAGGAGAAAGTTAGGCTAATCAGGGACCGACTCAAGACAGCTCAAAGTCGACAAAAGAGTTATTACGAGCGAAAACATCGGGGAGTCAGTTTTGAACCCGGTGAGTATGTGTACCTACGAGTATCTCCTATGAGGGGCCTGAACGATTCAAAGTTAAAGGAAAGCTAGCACCAAGATTTATCGGACCCTTACGTGTAGTTCTTGGCGAAGAGCACGGTAGCCTACCAGCTAGACCTACCCGAAGAGCTGCCAGACGTCCACGACGTGTTCCACGTCTCACAATTAAGAAAATGTGTAAGCAACCCAGAGAAGCATGTATCTCACGAAAGCATTGACGTGCAACCAGACCTCACCTACAGGGAACGTCCAATAAAAATATTGGAGGAGTCTGAAAGGAGAACTCGTCGGAAAACAATTAAGTTTTTCAAAGTTCAGTGAAGCAATCACACCGAGGATGAAGCAACATGGGAAAGAGAGGATTTTCTTCGCACAGAACACCCACACCTATTTGAGGATCAGCTGAAATCTCGGGGACGAGATTTTTCCTAAGGGGGTAGGTGTTGTAACACTCCAAATTTTTTGATTTGGTTTTCATTAAAATCTTTATTTGAATTAAAGGAGGGTATTTGAATTTTTTTAAGAGGGACTCTTCTTCTCAAATCTTTTCTTTTTATGACAATTTTTTTAACAAAGGTCCTTCTCAACCTTGATATTTAGTCTTAAGGGTTTTTCAAAATTGTGTTGGCTCAACACAAATAATATTGGAGGGTTTTGCAATTATTTCTATTAAAAAGAAATCCTATGGATTTTTGGTCTTATTCTTTTACCTTTTAAAAGATTTCTCTTTTTCCTTGTCTCATGTTGAATTTTTCTTCCGAAACCCCTCCCTCCACTTTGGGTCAAGTCAAATATCCAATCCCAGCAAGTTCAACCCATTTTTGATTGTTATTCTATTTATTTTATCCTCAAAACTATTTCTGTCATTTATTTTGGACCTAGGTGATTTACAAAGGAAACACCAGAACCCTTTTTAGTTTTGGTCCCAAACAAACTCCTCTGACTAGTCCTTAGCACCCTCAACCTAGATCCATCAAGATCCACTTGTCCACAATTCAAAATTTTCAAATTTTGCTTGCTGCAAGTTTGAACCAGATTTACCATTTTTGATGAAATTCATCATTTTTCTTCTCCAAAAATTCCGGGATAAATCAGGCAACCCCTAGATGCATTGAGAGGTCACCTCACCAAAGATCAACTCCAGAAGAAATTTCCACATGCCAAAAACATTTCATCAAACACCTGGCGTGCACTGTTTCTGGCAATATTCAGAAAAATTCAGAGTTTCAGTGATTCAATTCTGTCATCAGTGTCGTTTCTTCAGAACCACAGCGTCAATCTCACCAGTGTGCACATTGGCGCCTTGCTCCCTGCTCCTTCTTCTTAACTAGTGCGCACGATCGCTTGGACGTGCGCAGGTGTCGGTGGCGACGTGGCACCTCATCGCCGGCGTCTTCTGCGGTGGCAAAACTGCCCGTGGCGGTCGACAGGGGCCGGCCCTGCCTTTCGGGGCCGACCAGCACCGCCCAAGCCACCCGGAGCCTCCGCGTGGCCACCCCTCCCCATGCGCTGCTGCACAGTCACCGTGACTAGAGAGGCGCAGAGCGCGCTCTCTGCCGCCGACGAGCCCCGTGAGGCCGTTCCGTCGAGAGCGTGGAGTAGCGCCCAAGTTTTGCCAAGCTTAGCCCCGGGATGGAACCAGTGAACCTATCCGCAGCTGCCCCGACCCCTAAACCCTCCGTTCGACCACTACCTCACCGTAATCCTCGTCGGAGTTATCCCGTTCTCGGCAACCGCCTCGGGCCGGCTATAAATAGTGCCCCGAGCTCGCCTTCGACTAGGCATCACCCCTCCACCTCACCAGAACCACGCCCAGCCATTGGGAGGGCCTTGAGGAGGTCTTCTTCTCCGACTCCGACCGCCCCAATCCGCTTCGGGCTCCGGCATGATTCTCTCCGGTGAGGGCACCTCCGCCTCCTAAACTGCGTCAGCAACCCTCTAGTGCACCCACTCTTCTGACCCTACCCCCAATTTGGCGCTTGCAGCTCTCCTCGGTGAGATCCACCACCACCCGAACCACCGTCCGCCGGAGTGAAGGCCGCCGTCGACGTGGTGCTAGCCGACGACCAACTCCACCACCCACAGACGCGGGAGAGCACCGTGAGTATGTAGGTACCATCCACTCCCCCTACCTCGCTGTGGATCAACGCCGGCGACCACCGCGATCCTCGGGCGCCGGTGCACTCTGGTTTGAAATTCAAACCTGACGGGTGGGACCCCTTGTCGACTTTTTTCCTTTTTGAACCGTTTTGAAAGCATGCCAGGCAGAATACGTTTTCCTTTGGGGTTGGCGTATTTCTAATCGAAACGTTTTCTGTTTTTATAAACTAACCCCTGGAAACTTTCTGTTTCATTATAGATGAGTCCCTGGACTAAAACCTTAATAACTTTTAAACAAAAGATGATTTTGAATTCATTCTTGTTCTGTCATCTTTATTTTTCTGTCTAGTTTTTTATCATACTTATTTGAAAAAGATTTCAAACACTTTTGTGCACACACGGTATTTATGTTAGTATGCGTTTTCTTCATACCGTAGATACCGGAGGAGGTGACGGAACCGCAAACTTCACCGAGCTAGACTCCGACTACTCCGAACCAGGCAAGCATGTTTGAACCTTTGATATGATGAGTGTTTTGCTTGTTTGCTTGAGTAGTTATTTCATGCCATGTTCATATAAGCAAACTGTGAAGTTATATTGCATGCAAGGCAACTACGTGTGAGCTTCGAAACTTGGTGTGTTCACTTGATGGAAGACAACATGATCATGTGGTGACACGTAAGGTGGTGAGCTGGTTTTGTTGAAGCATGCCAGTCTTATGCCAATCGTTTAACTCTAGTGTTAACGTGGGTCAAGTCTCGACCCTGTTCGTTTCCCCCCCTTCGTGCTGCCACATGTTTTCTGCAAAGAGTGCGGTTTAGTAAGTTGCAAACCTCTTTCCTTGTACACAGCAAGCAGAGGGACCGTGATGAGGGTTCCATGGCCTGGATTAAAGCCCGTCATCGGTCGGGGGCATGGGTGTTTCGGTTGGGACGAGAGGGGGCACCCTTAGAGCGCGATATAAATTTGATCCCATGCTATTCGAGGTTGTGACCTCCCGGCTTAGAGTTTTTCTTGAGCGTTGCCTAGGGTGATTCTGGCAGCGGAATGTGGAATGGGTGTGTCTTGGTTAGATGTGTTTCTTCTAAAATACCGTAAGCGGAACTAGTCTGTGTGACTCTGAAATCCGTTAGCTGTGGTTAAAGAGTAAAAACTCTGCAGAGTCAAAACCATTCGAGTAACCGTGTCCATGGTCAAGGACTATGACCAACATATCAAGGTCAGTATCCGTGTCAGTCTCAACGTCCATCTCAGCGTCAGTCTAAGTGTCAGTCTCAGTGACAATCTCCGGTGAATAAACATGGGTGGTAAACTTGGATGAATGTTATTCCTATGGATGGACTAACCAATTTATTATTGTGTACTGAGTATTTCCTTGGGATGATTTAAATTCATGAGCTACTTGAATTTGAATGATGAAATATAAGCCCTTTATGTGATGTCGCTCAGACGTCCGACTGTGGCATTCTTTTTATTTACTTTTGATATAAGCCCTTTATGTGATGTCGCTCAGACGTCCGACTGTGGCATTCTTGTTATTTACTTTTGATATAAGCCCTTTACGTGATGTCGCTCAGACGTCCGACTGTGGCATTCCTGTTATTTACTTTTGATATAAGCCCCTTATGTGATGTCGCTCAGACGTCCGACTGTGGCACTCTTGTTATTTACTTTTGATATAAGCCCTTTATGTGATGTCGCTCAGACGTCCGACTGTGGCATCCTGGTCATTTATTTTCATTATTAGCCCTTTATGTGATGTCGCCCCGACGCCCGACTGCGGCATGTTAATTTAATTTTTCCTTTCGAGGCGTCGCTTCATACACCCGATTGGCCTTCAGTTATTTTATTGGGATGTCGGGAGGACTACCGCCTGACTTCCTTTTTATTTAACATGACATGCAATTTTATTACCTGAGAGTGCATTACTAATATGCTCATGTGCATCATGCTTGCATTTGTTATATCATATGTCCAAACTGTCTTGCGAGTACATTCAAAGTACTCACCTGGCTTGTTGATTTGGCTAGATGTTGTGAAGCGATCTTATGGATGAAGAGTTCGATAGCGAGTCGGCGCCTAGAGAGTCGATCAGTCCCGTGCGATCCTGGAATTGGTCACTTGTATCATATACGCTTCCGCTACCCGAATAAAATCATCGAGCCTCACTCCGGCGCTCGATGAGCTATAAGATTTAGGAGTCATTGTCGGCGTTCTGGGAACGGGGGTACCCAGACTTGCCTGTCTGCGGCCTGTGGCGTGGCTCAAGGGGTGGCCCAGTACGGCCCATCTTCATCAGCACAAGCTCAAGACCCTCGCGAGGGGCCAAGCCTCGCGGGGCGGACGAAAGGAAGCTTCCTCAGGCACGGCCTCGTCAGGCTGGCTCGCGAGGACGCGGAGAGATTGAGGGGGGGGGTACCTCACGAGGTGCCCATGACGCAAGCCATGACGACCGAGGGCGCCAGGAAGGCGCCAGCCCACGCAGTGTCCTCATTTCCTCTTTGGTGCAAAGGAGGCAAGCGCAGGCGAGTGCATCAGGCAAAGGCAACCATTTCAGTGCAACAAGACCAAGACCAACACAACGGCAGGAAGGAGGTCATCGTGGAGCCCAAGCCGGCGTCATCGTCAGAGCCTTTGACAGGCGAGGACCAACTTTAGTCAGGATAAGTGTACTAGATGTTCCCCTTCAAAATGGCCAATTGTTGGCGCCCTTCCCGCTCAATATTTGGGAAGAGGCCCAGGGCCTTTGCCTATAAATAGGGCCAGCCACCCACAGGGTAGAGACACGTTGAATCTAGAGAGAGAGAGAGAGAGAGAGAGAGAGAGATAGAGAGAGAAAGAGGGACCGAACTCCCCCTAGCAGTTCGTCGCACCGGCCAAGAACAGACCCTCGCGAGGTTGTTCTTCCTTGTATTGTTCATCATCAGCCCCTGAGGCAATCCACCACACCACACACTGGAGTAGGGTATTACACCACAATGGGGGCCCGAACCAGTATAAACATTGTGTCCCTTTGTGTTGCTCTTTGCGTAGTTTAGATCCTTGCGAGGCGACGAGGTGCAGGTTGGTAGGGGGTGAGATCTCCGTGTGCACCCCAGAGTTTGAACCTAGAGGGTCTGACAGAACCCAAAATCCGATATTTGGCGCGCCAGGTAGGGGTGCGCCGGAATCTGCCTTCCGCCGCCCTGTTCTTCGCGCCCTCGCATCCATATCGGATGCTCGTCGGGCCAGCGCCGAAGCGCTGAGGCCGCTCTCGCTACCAGCGTCGCCCAGGCGGCCCGTCGGCGGCGCCGCCCCGCTATTCCCGTCTCCTGCAGTCAACGCCGCCACCGGTCCGGCGGGGAACGAGCAGCAACCATCGTCCTAGCATCCGTCCGTGAGGCGAGACGGCCGTACCGCTACTCCCTCGCTCGCCCCAGCTGGTTCTTCGTCTCGCGCGCTCCGCGCGCCCATGGAGGCTCGAGCCGCACTCATCGCGGCAAATGAGCTCCTGCGCTACCGCCCCGTCGACAACGTCTACGAGGAGTGGCTCGATCGCGTCGCCGAGCTCGTCCACGCCGCAGGGGGCTCCCCCGCGCCGTCCTTCTCGCTGCATCGCGCCCCGCCTTGCGCAGGCGATGAAGCTCCGGGGGCGCCTCAGCCGCCTCCCCTTCAAGAAGGCGCCTTGGCCCCAAGGCACGTGGCCCCTGGGTGGAACCCGCTCCGTCCGGCACCAGTGCAGCTAGAGCAGAGCTGTCAAGAGGTCCCTCGCCCCCAAGAAGCTGCCCGAGTGCTCCCTACACTGACCCGTCACGACTACGCTCCTGCTCCGGCACACCAAGACCCCACGCTGCTCCCAGCGGCAGCGCACAAGGACCCATAAGACCAAGCCCTTCGTCACCAAAGGCCTCCCGTGGCCACTGCAGGCTGCCGCGCCTTCACCGCCGAGCTACGCACCGTCGCGTGGCCCGGCAAGTTCAAGCCAGACCTGCCTCCTCGCTATGACGGCACGGCCAACCCTGCGGAGTTCCTCCAGCTCTACGAGCTGGGCATCGAAGCCGCCAACAGTGACGAGAAGGTCATGGCGAACTGGTTTCCCATGGCGCTCAAGGACGGAGCCCACACGGCTCCTGAACACTGGCTCTGGCATGATCTCCTCACAGGGGCGAGATCGCACCCGCTTCATCACCAACTTCCAAGGCACTTTCGCGACCGGCCTCCCGCCATGGCGACATGTGCGCATCAAGCAACAACCGGAGAGACCTGCAGAAGTACATCCGGCGCTTCAACAACGCCGTCTCAAGATTCCCAAGGTGACCGAGGAGGCCATCATCTCAGCCTTCTCCGGCGGTGTGCGTGGCGTCAAGATGAAGGAGGAGCTGGCGATGCATGAAGACACATGCACATCCTTGGAGCTGTTCAACTTGGCGACCAAGTGCGCCGTGGCTAAGGAAGGGCGCCTTTCCCTCCTCGAGCTGCGGCTGCTGACCCGAAGAGAAGAAGCCCAAGGTCAAGGGCGTGAAGCGCAAGGGGCTGTCATGCTCGCAATGAACCGAGACACCAAGCGAGGCGGGGATCAGCCCGAGTCTTCCAAGGGCAGCAGTGCTGCGTGTACCACGACCTCCACACCACAACACCAGCGAATGTCAAGAACTCAGAGCCGTGCGAGAAGGGCGAATCGGTCGATGCCCCGACCGCAGTGATCGAGTCTACGGCAGAGGAGGAGGAAGAAACCCAGGATGTTGGGAAGACCATGGCCCTCGCCAAGGGTGGCGTGACCGACCTAGCGAGGATCGCTGGCAGGATCAGCCTCGCGAGGGAGGTTGGAGTGATCAGCCTCGCAAGGGAGGCTGGAGGAATCAGCCTCGCGAGGATCGCCCGCAAGGCAACGCATGCCTCCCTCCTCTGCCACCGCAGCCAAGGAGAAATGAAGACCATCATCGGGGCCGAGGGGCTGGGGGCTTCCGAGAGCAGCGCTGTCGCTTGCATCCTGGGCGGAGCTCAAGCCCCAGCCTCTCGAAGCATCTTCAAGCAGTTCGCCCGTGAAGTGATGCAGCCCTCCCCAAGCTCGAAGCCACGCGCCCTCTCAGGTGGTCAGCGTGCGCCATCACGTTCAGCTCAGCGGATCAGCTCAAGTGCGCAGCCACAGCCGGAGTCCTCCCGATGCTTTGTTCCCCAATCATCAGCAATGTGCAAGTCACCAGGACCCTCATCGATGGCGGAGCAGGGCTCAATGTCCTGTTCGTCGAGACATTCAACAATCTCCAAGTGCCTTACAATCAACTTCAGCCAACCAAGCCTTTCTCCGGAGTCACCGATGGCTCCACAGTTCCGATTGGGTAGGTCCGCCTTCCTGTCACCCTCGGGAGCGCGTCTGCTCCTAACGCTGGAGCCTCAGGAGGGGTGCTGGATCACAGAGCTCCGGAGCTACCTGACGCAAGGGACCTTGCCGAAAAAGGAGGAGGAAGCGGAGCGTGTGGCGCGGCAAGCCACGGCGTACTGCATCAGGGATGAAGAGCTCTACCCGAAGCGACCAAATGATGTGTCCCCACGTTGCATCTCCACGGAGCAAGGGAAGGAGCTACTAGCAGACATACACGGTGGAGACTGTGGGCATCATTCGTCATCACAGACCCTCGTTGGCAAGGCGTTCCGCAGCGGGTTCTATTGGCCCACTGCGCTCAATGATGCCGTGGAACTGGTGAAGGCTTGCGAGGCCTGCCAATTCCATGCCAAGCAGATCCATCGACTGCGGAGGTCGCAAACTATACCCTCTCGTGGCCATTCGCGATGCAGGGGCTGGATATCCTGGGCCCGTTTCCTCGGGCGCCAGGAGGCTATCGTTACCTCTACATCGCCGTGGACAAGTTCACCAAGTGGGCTGAAGTGGAAGCCGTCCGCACCATCCCCGCAGGTTCTGCGGTCAAGTTCATCAAGGGCATCGTGAGCCGGTTCGGGTGCCAAACGCATCATGACCGACAACGGTTCTGATTCACTAGTAACCTCTTCAAAACATCTTGTGCTAACCTTGGGGCGCAGGTATGCTACGCTTGATAGCGCACCCGAACGGAGCGGTCGGGCGGCCGAAGGGCTAGCGAGAGGTCTGAGGGCCTCAAAACCAGGACATTCAAGAAGAAGCTAGAGGCTGCGGCGGAGGCTGGTGCGACGAGCTTGATCCGTGTTGTGGTCCATCCATACGACCGCGACCAAGCCATTGGCGAGACCCGTTCTTCCTGGTCAATGGGCTGAAGCAGTCCTCCCTCACGAGTCGAGGCGTTGTTCCTTACGGGTCTGGCGTTCGACGGCGCAGCGGGGCGCCATGCGGGGACGAACCTCGTGTTGGGGAGGAGCATCGTCGAGAAGAAGCCGCTGGCGGCGAGTACCAACAAGCTTTGTGGCTATACCCTTTGCCACAACATTTGCCCCAGAACTCTTGAGGTAAGGGACCTCATGCTCGAGACAGGTTCTCTCTCGGTGGGACTGCATAAGCTTTCTCCCATGTGGGAGGGCCCGTTCAAGGTTGTTCATGTTTCGAGCCCGGCTCAGCGGCTTGGAGACTCGGGAGGGGTGCCCGTCGAACGCGTGGAACATCCGGCACCCGGAGGTTTACCCTAAAAGGCCGGTGCACGTGAAGAAGGCAAGCGCTGTGAAGCTTATCTTTCTAAGAAAGGCCTGTGAAGAAGGCGAATGCTGTGAAGTTGTTGCGTTTTGGAAAAGGCACGGTGCACGTGAAGAAGGCAAGCGCACGTGAAGCTTATCTTTACGAGAAAGGCCTGGTGCCAGTGAAGAAGACGAATGCCTGTGAAGTGGTTGCGTTTTGGAAAAGTCCCGGTGCCTATGAAGAAGGCCAACGCCTGTGAAGCTCGCCGCCCGTGATACTCTCACGTAATAATGAGTTGGGGCTGTACATGCCCGGAGTCTCGAGGCGCGGCCTCGGGCCTGGGGCTCCCTCCCATGCCGATGGCAGCACTTAGCTCCTTGTTGGTGAGAAGATGTCGAAGACTAGATTAGGTGTCGGACGCGGCTTTTTTCATTTGCTTTCTGCAGTTGGCTTGTTCATTCCCATTTGAAGTTTTATTGAAGGTGTTGCCGTCTTTGGCTTGCATCTCTTTCCCTTCTTCGCTCTCCTACCTCGATTTCTCTCGGGCGAAGTCTCGCGAGGGAGCAACGCGGGCACCCTCGCGAGTGTTTTCTGCCCCTATTGTTTGAGGCTTCCCTAACCGGATTGCTACGGGAGCACCCCTCCAGTCCGTGCCCCATGGGCACCTTGACCTTGAACACATGACCTGGGTGGTCGCCTCCTGTTGAGGCCGAAAACTACCTCTCCTGGCTAATCTTTGCAGGGCATGAAGCATTCGACGAAGCCTCGGCCTCGAGAGGCGAAGACTGCGACAGGTCACCCCCAAGCTAAGTAATTTCTCTGCAGGCGTGTGGCATGAAGCCTAATACAAAATAAGCGGAAGCAGATGCGATAATTAAGCAGCAACAGTCCAAGCATGCCCCACGGGCCCTACACTCTTGTCTCTTTCGCAGGAAAAGGAAAATAACAAGACATCTTGTGGCTCGCTTGACACCAACTTCATGGCGGAGGCTCAAACGCCTCCGGAGCTCAAGCGGACTCCTCTCACGCTTCACCGAGGCGCGGCGGTGGGCGGACCCGCTACCTCCCTCCAGGCGGGCGCGGCGACGCGGAGGCTGGTCACGGCCACCCGGTTGGAGGCCGTTGTCCAAGAAGAGTCGCTGAAAGCAGCGAACCCAGAGCGCTGCCAACCACGCGCGCACCCTCATCTTCGTCCCGATCATCGCTGGGGCTAGGCCCACGGCCGCGGTCGTCGTCCTCAGGGAAGCACCCATCGCGGCGACCGTCTTCCCCGTACACCCTCACATAGAGGGTGGCGTCGCCGTCGAACTTGAAGTGCAGGGTGCCTTTGCCCGGCTCGAGACCTCGCGTGCGAGCAAGCGTTGCCGGCCAGCGGGTCGAGAACACGCCCGCGGCGAGACCTCCAGCGAAGCCGGGAGGCCGGCTGCAGCAACCGTCCGCTTTGGAGAGCGAGGCGCCGGGCGCCGGCCGGAAGTTCACCTAAAAGGAAGCGGGGAAGCTGGAGCCAGGTGCTGGTCGGCTCCGCCGACCACACGACAAACTCCGGCAGCACCTCTACCGAATGGAAGCACGGCCTAGGGGTGTGCGGCCTTGCCTCCCAATCAGCGGCCCGGCGCCCATCACATGCGGAGATCGCTTCCATGGGCGCGAAGCCGCTACAGGTGCCCAGAGGGTGCTGCGAGGCGGCCTCGACGCGCTTGGCTGGAGGAGAGTCGAGGCTCCACCTGGCAGGCCTTTCCCTTCTCCGCGGGCGAGAACCTCTTCGGCGGAGCCATGGAGAAGAAGGAGAAGCAAGAAGA
The DNA here is from genome assembly GCA_021605205.1 of Aegilops longissima. NCBI lineage: Eukaryota > Viridiplantae > Streptophyta > Magnoliopsida > Poales > Poaceae > Aegilops > Aegilops longissima. The sequence goes on along the minus strand of CM038680.1, from coordinate 475,911,929 downwards.
GATGGACTGGAAGGGCACGCGCCGTTCCGTACTTATGGCCGGGGAAGGCCAACCATCGACCTCCACGATCACAAGTAATCATGACCCGCTTTGAATGCAGGGACTTGTCAATTCGTGCAGTCGCCAAGGCGTCGTGGTGAAGTGGAGACGCATACGTCAATCAACCGCCATGGCGCCCGATCCCGCAGGCTGTTAGGGCCCATGGCGCCGCCCTTCGCTTCTCTGCTCAGCCAAGTCCAGCGCGCCTTGGGCGGGGGCTCTTGTCGGTGTGCAGGAGCAGGGGTACCCAGACTTGCACTGCGGCCTCTTGGCGTGGCTCAAGGGTGGCCCAGTCGGCCCATCTTCATTAGCACAAGCTCAAGACCCTCGCGAGGGGCCAAGCCTCGCGGGGCGGACGACAGGAAGCTTCCTCAGGCACGGCCTCATCAGGCTGACTCGCGAGGAGGCAGAGAGATCGAGGCGGGGTACCTCACGAGGTTCCCATGACGCAAGCCATGACGACCGAGGGTGCCAGGAAGGCGCCAGCCCGCGCAGTGTCCTCATTTCCTCTTTGGTGCAAAGGAGGCAAGCGCAGGCGACAGCATCAATCAAAGGCAACCATTTCGGTGCAACAAGACCAAGACCAACACAACGGCAGGAAGGAGGTCATCGTGGAGCCCAAGCCGGTGTCATCATCAGAGCCTTTGACAGGCGAGGACCAACTTTAGTCTGGATAAGTGTACTAGATGTTCCCCTTCAAAATGGCCAATTGTTGGCGCCCTTCCCGCTCAATATTTGGGAAGAGGCCCAGGGCCTTTGCCTATAAATAGGGATAGCCACCCACAGGGTAGAGACACGTTGAATCTAGAGAGAGAGAGAGAGAGAGAGAGAGAGAGAGAGAGACCGAACTCCCCCTAGCAGTTCGTCGCACCGGCCAAGAACAGACCCTCGCGAGGTTGTTCTTCCTTGTATTGTTCATCATCAGCCCCTGAGGCAATCCACCACACCACACACTGGAGTATGGTATTACACCACAATGGTGGCCCGAACCAGTATAAACATTGTGTCCCTTTGTGTTGCTCTTTGTGTAGTTTAGATCCTTGCGAGGCGACGAGGTGCAGGTTGGTAGGGGGTGAGATCTCCGCGTGCACCCCAGAGTTCGAACCTAGAGGGTCTGCCGGAACCCGAAATCTGACAGTCATGTCACCCACGTCACTGTGACATATCCACCACCACTTTTATTACGAGTCAGTAGTTATGCCACCATACCCTTGTGTCATATCCGCCTTTATGTATTATATCGGCGTGCTTGTAATAAATTATTGAGCAGTCTCAGCTCAACCTTGTATAATATTTAGCACTTCTAGATTTCTGTATCAAGGATTTGTCTACCAATAAGGAAGATTCTCCTATACTGGAAATATAAGGGTCGGTTCCTCAATAAATATTTTATTGAAAAACTGGTCGTGACAATAGGCTAATGCATGAAACACTCAGATGATAAAGGTGCTTATAAACAGATAAAGTACAACATCTAGACCTTCCTGGCACGCTTGATCATGACGCTGCGGCTGTCCGTGTACTCGTCGGTTACGGGAAGCAGACACACCCTCATGTCCAAGATCTTCCTGTACATGTCGTAGCATGCGTATGCGTCCTTGGCTGCGTAGGTTATTGTAACGCCCCGGATTCGATGCGCCAGGTGTCTGCCAGTTATTCTCCGTCGTTGCCATGTCATTTGCTTGCGTCTTGCATTTTATCATGTCATCTTGTGCATTTCATTTTGCATACGTGTTCGTCTCATGCATCCGAGCATTTTCCCCGTTGTCCGTTTTCCAATCCGGCACTCCTATGTCACCCGGCGTCCCCTTCTTATCTCTTTTTGTGTGCGGGTGTTAAACGTTCTCGGAATGGACCGAGATTTGCCAAGCGGCCTTGGTATACCACCGGTAGACCGCCTGTCAAGTTTCGTGCCATTTGGAGGTCGTTTGGTACTCAACAGTTAACGGGTAACATAAAGCTTCCTTCTCTTTGCAGCCCAACACCCTTCCAAAGTGGCCCAAAACCCAGCAAACTCCCTCCATGCTCTCGGCCGTTCGATCACGATCGCGTGGCGGCTCCCTCCTCATTTGGACTCTCCTAGCTCCCTCTACCTATAAAAGCGTCCTCCCCATCCAAATTCGCGGATGTTTCCTACCTAACCCTAGCGTTTTTCCCCTCTCCGCGCCGGACATGTCCGATCCCCGGGACCGCATCTGCGCTGCCGCCCGAGCAGTGGCATCGCGCCACGTGGCCTCCCACCGTCGTCCGCGCCGCCCGGCCCGCGAGGCCGGCCGAACCCAGCAGCCGCCCGCCGCCTCCGCCGCCATCGCCTCCCGCCGCCGACCTCCGCCTCGCCACGCCCGCCGCCGCCTCCGTCCGCCCGGCCTCCGCGCCCGCCAAGCGGTCGCCGCCCAGCGCCGCCGCGTTGCCCTCAAGCTCCGCGGACCCGCCGTGCCCGGATCCGGCCAAGGGAGCCCCGGATCCAGCGTCCCCGAGACTCTCCGGCTGTCTTCTTCCCCTGCTCCGGCGAGAACCTCGGCCATCATCGTTTTCCGTGCAAGCTAGAGGTTGACCCCGAAATTCCTAAGTCCCCGAAATATTTTGCATAATGTTGCCCTGTTCATTGCATCATAACTCCATGCATACTGCTCCGTTTTGCGTGCATAATATGTCAAAATGTTCGTCATGAGATGCTCTACATTTCATTACATTGCATCATGTTAATTTGAGTCCATCTTGATGCCTGCATCTTCGTTGCAAGAGTGCTATATGATGTTAACCTGCTGAAACTGTTATAACTTGATGATTTGTCATTTTTGTTGCATTTGATGTGTGCATCCTATGAGTATGATCTCTACATGTGTTTTGATCTACATCATGCCATCTTTACAGGGGTGCTTGTCATGTATTTTTTTGAGTTGTGTAGTGAGTGCATCAAGCTTGTTAAGTAGGGTACTTGTTGTTGTTGTTTTCCTGACAGATTCTGTTATATTTGGTTGCTATGTAAACCTGCTGCTACTAGTCATTCTATGCATAATCTGGAGATGTTCACTAAGTATGTTTTGTTACACATGTCATGCTCTATCCATCCATGCCCCTGGTTGCATTTATAGCCTGCTGTAGCTTGTTGTAATCTTGCTCCAAAGTTGCTAAATAATGTTGTTGTCATCCTGTTAACATTAAGTTCAATGTTGCCATGATTGTTGTCAGTGATCCATGCACTCTATGAACTTGCTCTTGCCATGCTTAGCTTTACAAACATGTATTATTACTGTTTGTTGCCTTTCCATGCCATGTATTGCTCTGTGGTGAGTGGTTCAAGCTCACCAACATGCCTACTTATTGTTGTACCTGCCATGTATGAATCTGTAATATCTTTTGCTATGTTTACATGGGTGCCATCATATCTTCTGATCATTTTTGGCTCATGGTCACTAAAGGACTCTTGTTCTATGCATTTAGTAGTATCATTACATGCCTTTGTTTGCCATGATAAGTTCCTGTAACATGTTGTTTGATAGCTCTAAACATTGCAACCTGATGTTTATTTCTGCAAAGTCTGAACTGTTATTATTATCAATCTTGCCATGTGTGTTTGAGCATGTTCTAGTGATTTCTGGAGATAGCTCAGTGTTCATGTTTTGTTATGCTTTACCTGTAAATCGTGCCCATGCCTTTTGTTTTCATATTGTGGTACTGTAGCATGTTGTTTTGATGCTTGCAATATGCCTAGTTGCTGTTTTGGACAGATTGTTGCTATAACTTGTTTCATGTGTATGTGTTGAACCGTTGCTCCGTTTTGAATGTGCTCTATATGAAACTTTCTTAGAGTTGCATGTAGTTTAATATTATAATGTTGCATCCATGTTTTGAGGTGTTTGCTTGATGTTTGTATGCATTTTGCACCAATGCCATGTTTAACTTGTTTCGCTCATATCTTCTAGACCGTAGCTCCGAATTAAATAAACTTTATATGTAACTTGACTAGATTTTCGTGTAGATCATCGTGGTGCATCTTAACTTGCTGTTTAACAACTTGAACTTAAGGTTTGTTCAGATCTGGAACAATTTCGAAATTTGCATATGAGGACTTACCGGATTTGTTATATGTTGTTTCCGGTCTCATTTAAACTTGCTTTGATGTGTTGCTCTTGTTTGCATCATCTCTTGCCATGAGTAGCTTCATGTAGCCTTGTCACGCATCATGCTTGGTTGAGCATCATGTCTTGTCTATGTGTGGTGTGTTTACTATGTTGTGTGCTTCTTCTCGATAGTTCCTGTTTCATTGCGGTCGTGAGGATTCGTTCGTCTACGCTTGGTTCGTCTTCGTGGCTTCATCTTCTTCATGGGCTCGTTCTTCTTCCTTGCGGGATTTCAGGCAAGATGACCGTCACCTTGGATCTCATTACTATCATTGCTATGCTAGTTGCTTCGTTCTTTCGCTATGCTGCGCTACCTATCATTTGCTCTTCAAGCCTCCCAATTTGCCATGTCAGCCTCTAACCTTTGCACCCTTCCTAGCAAACCGTTGTTTGGCTATGTTACCGCTTTTGCTTAGCCCCTCTTATAGCGTTGCTAGTTGCAGGTGAAGATGAAGATTGCTCCATGTTGGATTATGTTTATGTTGGGATATCACAATATCTCTTATATTATTAATGCATCTATATACTTGGTAAAGGGTGCAAGGCTCGGCCTTATGCACAGTGTTTTGTTCCCTCTTGCCGCCCTAGTTTCTGTCATATCGGTATTATGTTCCCGGATTTTGCGTCCCTAACGCGGTTGGGTGATTTATGGGACCCTTTGACAGTTCGCTTTGAATAAGACTCCTCGGCAAGGCCCAACCTTGGTTTTACATTTGCCTCACCTAGCCCTTTTTCCCTTGGGAGTCGCTCTCAAGGGTCATCTTTATTTTACCCCGGGCGATTGCTCGTCGTGAGTGCTGGTCCAAACCGTCGACCGCCCGGTGTACCAGGGGCAACTCTGGGTTCGCCTATCGGAAGTTTGGACAATCGGTGTGCCACGAGACCGAGATATGTGCAGCTCCTATCAGGATTTGTCGGCACATCCGGCGGCGGCTTTGCTGGTCTTGTTTTATTCTTGTCGAAATGTCTTGTGGCAGGATTCGAGACTGATTGGGTCTTCCCGGGAGAAGGATTATCCTTCGTTGATCGCGAGAGCTTATCGTGGGCTAAGTTGGGACACCCTGCAGGTATAAACTTTCGAGAGCCGTGCCCACGGTTATGTGGCAGATGGGAATTTGTTAATATCCGGTTGTAGTAAACTTGAAGTAAACTCTTCTAAAATACACCAACGTGTAATGCGAATCGTGAGTGTCTCTTTTGGGGTTGATCGAGAGGAGAACACGGTTTTACGGGTTATGTCGGCGTAAGTAGGAGTTCAGGATCACTTCTTGATCATTACTAGTTGACGATCGTTCCTTTGTTTCTCTTCTCGCTCTCATTTGCGTATGTTAGCCACCATATATGCTTAGTCGCTGCTGCAACCTCACCACTTTACCTCTTCCTTACCCATTAAGCTTTGCTAGTCTTGATACCCATGGTAATGGGATTGCTGAGTCCTCGTGGCTCACAGATTACTACACCAACAGTTGCAGGTACAGGTTATGCGATGATCATGACATGAGAGCGATGTTACTTGTTTTGGAGTTCTTCTTCTGCTTCTTCGATCAGGGGATAGGTTCCAGGTCGACAGCCTGGGCTAGCAGGGTGGATGTCGTTTGAGTTTCTGTTTATGATTCATCCGTAGTCGGATGTTGATGTTGTATGTTGTATTGTTGTATTCATGTGACATTGTATGTATTGGTTGTATCCCCACTATTATGTTATGTTGATGTAATGATATCCACCTTGCAAAAGCGTCTTCAAGATGCGCTTCTATCCTTGGTGGGACCTTTGAGTTCCTTTAGGATAGGGTCGCATCTTGGGCGTGACAGTTATGTAGGCTAGATTCAGAGGTACCTCCCACGTGTTCAGGTCGTCTTCTTTCATGTTGGCGTGTCGGGGTCGATGATGGTCTCGGCGAGGTCAACCACGAGTCCTTCTCCTGCCGTTCTTGATGATCTTGTATTGCTACGGATGTCGACAAGCTTGTTGCACCGAGATGGCGAATCGTCGCGTTCTTCCTTCTCTCAAGCTGTAGGGAAGGTGCGATCGGTCTTCGCCGATGAAGCGGCGAATGCTCGAGAACTGGTGCAGCCATAGGACTGAGGCGAGCGAGCTTCACCGAGTCCGTATCGTTTGTGTACATCACATTCAACTTGGTGCAGCCATAGGACTGACGGAGAACTAACTCCTTGCTGAAGTCCATATCCAGCGAGCTCACCCTCGGATCGCCATTGGAGTCTCTTGGTGAGCGAGTGTGTGGCGGGCAGCAGTTTGTTTTTCAGCTCTTGGGGATTTGGATTCAGCGATGGCTGAGTGTGTACTGAGCGACAACAGTTACTACCCTCCCTCGTCCGCTGCGCCGGCGGAAGATGCACCCTCGGCGCATTCAAACACCTCCATTAATAAACCTACTCCGGCCACACGTCGGTTCATGAGCGGGTCTGTATTGGTACTGTAATAACAGGAGTTAGTGGTGACTTTAATTAAATTTAATTAGCTTTAATAGAAATTTATACTTAAAACAAGCAATGCATTGGCTCGTTCTATCAGTGCCACGGGATCAACAATAACACTGGTTAGACATGTCCCTAAGGTAACAGTGTGATCACTTCATTTTACATGCACCCTTACATTAATAAGGGAAAAAGGTTGGTATAAGGACATGCGACAGTGGACGCCTCAGCACAATGTACCTACAAGGAGGCATAAAGTGGTGATCCCGAGCTTGTCCACGCTATGTGAGGGCAGGAAACCTAATCCTGGAGACCTTTTACTATGTGAGGGCAGCAAATCTAATCCTGGAGACCTTTTACTATGTGAGAGCAGCAAATCTAATCCTGAGACCTTTTACTATGTGAGGGTAGCAAATCTAATCCTGAGACCTTTTACTATGTGAGGGCAGCAAATCTAATCCTGAGACCTTTTACTATGTGAGGGCAACAAATCTAATCCTGGAGACCTTTTACTATGTGATGGCAGCAAATCTAATCCTGGACATACTCTGTTGACTTGTCCACCAGCCGCCACTTTCTATCTTTTTTTCAACCAATAATAGATCTGTTCCTTATCCAGTTTGTACTGCGTTTTCCCATTATTTCCCGTTTCAACCAAGAGACCGGTTGGGTATCCGGTCTCTACAACTTCACCATATTATTTCCTCTTTGAATCAAGTCCTAGATTCATGCTACAACTTTCCCCCTTTCTTCGTTGTTTGAACAAAGCCCTAGATTGAATGCATGAAGTAGCTTTACCTCTAATAATACAAAAATTTAGGTGGCTTTGGAAGAGCTGATGGGAGTAGAAAAAGATGCACATGCAGACATGTGGGGAGCTGGGGCGATGAGCAAGGCCACTTCGAAGAACTTATACCGAGGGTCGCGGGATGTCGGCGTGGCAGGTCGGATCTGCGGACAATCTGGCAGGGAGGAAGAAGGGTCGGAGGACCTCTCGAGGCAGTGTCGGAGAGAACGGCACAGGCAGAGGATCGGGCCCCTCCGGCAGCTGTGGGTTTCCTCCTCGCGGCGATGACCGCGTGAGCGATGCACCTTTTAGTCCTCTACACACACCGATCAAGGGATCCGGCCGGATCTGTGACCAGCGGTGAGCAGAGAGAAAATGTCGCTACCGCTATCTTGTTTATATCTGGAGAGGATGAGAGAATGAAGAGAGCAACCCTAGTAAAGCAAGCGCTCAGGCCCCTGCGTCCATATATAGTGGAGTGATTATCTTTTTTCTCTCCACAACAAGCGTTTCAATTTGTGTACGTGGCATTAAAGAAAAGAAACTCTCTATTGAAGGTGACTACTCTACGACTCCTACTTACTACTACAGTACTACCTCCGTCCTGGTTTATAGGTCCCTTTTATAGTTTGTGCTGAATTTTGACTAAATATTTAACTAACAAAATGTTAATGCATGTCAAGAAAAATTATTTCATTGGATTCGTATTTGAACATAGTTATGAAAAATATAATGTTTGGTGACATGCGTGAACATTTTCTGAGTTTAATCTATGATCAAAATTTGGCACGAAATACAATGGGGACCAATAAACCCGGATAGAGGTAGTATTGTTCACTCGTGCTCCCCGCCCCTCCATTCATTGAACAACCCCACGGGTGAATAAACATATAGTAGGTACTGTATTTATATAGAACGAACAAGCTCGAACTATTTTCGCGTAGTTAAAAGTTGAGGGCGGGGCTTTTCCAGGCGTCTGTGGCAGTTTTGGGTAGGCGGTTTGATGAGATGCGAGGAGGGTGGCGAGTGGGGCTGTGCGATTTGATGGCGCTTCATCGCTGGAAAGACTTGTGATATGACTACTCACTATAGTCATGAATTAATGGCGCTCCGACCGGGGTGATGCCCCCCTTCCGTTCCGCGCTCTAATCTGGTGCATGACACGTCGACCCGGATGTTGACTCTCCCACATGTCGGAGTAGTAAGAAGGAGCAAAGAATGATGCGGTATATATATTACTCCCTCCGTTCCTAAATATAAGTCTTTGGAGAGATTTCACTATGGACCACATACGGAGAAAAATGAGTGAATCTACACATAAAATGCATCTATATACATCCGTATGTGGTCCACAGTGAAATATCTACGAAGACTTATATTTAGGAACGGAGGGAGTACTATTCAGGTCGGAGGAGTGCGAACCACGGCAGCCCAGTGAACCAGCCGTGCGAACCACGGTAGCCCAGTGAACCAGCAGTAGAAAACAATGTGGTGATATGGCCATAAAAAACAATGTGCTACGGTCCACACTGTAGCATGTACAGTAACATTCCTCTTTGCTTGGATCCCGGAGTTAGAGCTAGTTTGGGTTGAAATAGCCTCAAATTATCGAAACAAGAGGGGTTAGTTTGAGCTAGTTTGCTCTAACCTAGCTAAAAAAACTAGCCCGGTGGAGAGGTTCTAATTGGGTTAGTTATCCTCGGGCCCACTAAAAGAGAACTAAAAAATCTCACCTGCCCGCACCAAATCGCTCCCCTAAAAAAATCTCACCTGCCCGCACTGGATCGCCCCCCTCTCGACGACTCTCTGTTCCCCATAGGGGCCCGCCCAAGCGCCACTCGCCCTTTCTCTCCTCCGGCCGCCCTCTCCTTCCGGCCTCTGCCGCCCTACTCCGGCCGCCCTCTCCCTCCGACCTTCGAAGGTCGCCCCGCTCCCCCTTCACCAGTCGTTTTTCTCCCTCTGTCGTGCTGGTGGGCGGCGATCTACTGTAGGGCGCGAGAGGGTGAGTTTGTTCGTTCCTTCTCTGTCTCACGGCCATATCATTGAACTTGCTTTCTCTAGCGCTAATTCTGATTTGGAAAAGTAGATCCTGATCAAACTTGCTATAGATTTGTGGTGCACGCATGGAATTGTTTGATGCTGCTTGAGGAGGTAATAAATCTTTCTAGAGGCCCAAAGATTCAGGTCACCTTTCTAGGTATTTCAATTTCAGGCTTGCATTATTTGTAGAGGCCCAAAGATTCAGTTCACCTTTCTAGGTATTTCAATTTCAGGCTTGCATTGTTTCTAGAGGCCCAAAGATTGATTAACCTTTCTAGGTATTTGAGTTTCAGTGCTTGCATTATTTCTAGAGGCCCAAAGATTCAGTTCACTTTTCTAGGTATTTCAGTTTAGAGCTTGCATTATTTCTAGAGGCCCAAAGATTCAGTTCACCTTTCTAGGTATTTCAGTTTGAGCTTGCATTATTTCTAGAGGCCCAAAGATTCAGTTCACCTTTCTAGGTATTTAAGTTTCAGGCTTGCATTATTTCTAGAGGCCCAAAGATTCAGTTCACCTTTCTAGGTATTTCAGTTTCAGGCTTGCATTATTTCTAGAGGCCCAAAGATTCAGTTCACCTTTCTAGGTATTTTAGTTGCAGGCTTTCATTATTTCTAGAGGCCCAAAGATTAAGTTCCCAGTCGGCGGCAAGCGGCCCTGCTACCCATGTCGGTGTCGACCTCAACTCGCAAGGGCCAACGTCGGAGGGGTTCCCGGGGCTTGGGCTCTACAGAGCCTTCCTCCAGAGCGACGATGGCGGGCTCCTCCCTCGGTGCGTGAGGGGCTCCGGGCTCCCTCCCTATCGTGAATGACTTCCGTGATTAGTTAGCTCATTCTTTGTTTCATGAAGTGTTTTTTTATTTTGTGAAGCATGATTGACGACTTGTATGTTTCAGTGGGATATCTCATTTGTATGGACAAAGTAAAAATTATCATGTTTTGCATGCTTGATTTGTATAGATGGTTCGTTTATGTCAATTGTGAGCGGGAGGAGGCCACAGAAGAGCCGGCCACACCAAGAGGGTGCTTGGATCCAAGGGACTTATTTTATTCTGACTAAAAATATGGTCCAAAGTAGTCAAATGATTGAGATAGAGCATTTATTGTCAATCTAACCCTGCCATCCATACACCTCTTTGGTTTAGAGTTAGCTCAGGGTTAGAATCTAACTCTAAGCTCTAACTGAGCTAGAGTTCTCCTCGTCTCGGTTCATCGCCATCATACTTTCCCCATTCCTGTGTTTTTAGTATCCTGCGAATCAAAGAGGCCCTTTTTTTCGGGAAAAATCAAAGAGGCCCTTAGACTGGTTTAGGTCCGGTCATTTTTTATAAACGTGTTATGTCCAAAATTTAATGAACGTGCTCCGGTTTCCACTAAAATAATCCGGTTTCATGTAGTAATTCATTGATTTATTTATTCTTCTGCGGGGGGTTTGCATGTAATTCGTGAGGTCTGAAATGTAAAGTACCCCGGCATATGCTCTGAGTTGTGCATGCACTACGACCCAGATGCTCTAGGTCCCACATGTCGGCGAATGGGAGCACATGGAAATAGCCTAGGAGTACATATAGGAGGATAAATGCGTGAAAAATATGTACTGTGAAGCGTAGCCGCGGTTCAAAAAGGAGACCTAAAGTGATGACAGCTATAAGTCACACGCACCCAACTAGTGGTACTAGACATACGACTATTTTTTCCCTCAAAAAAAAGAGGCACGAGTGCTCAGTACTCCTATCCTATAAATACGAGTCCCATCTGACAACAGCGTCCGTGCTACAGCTAGCTCTCCTCCCTTGTTTCTCTTTTCTAATTCTAAACTCGGCCGACGCCCAATGGGTGGGGTGGGTTTGCTCAACTGCGGCCCCACCTCACAGTGAAAACGTTACGACTAGAATAAAAAATGCCATATACTCCCTCCGTTCATAAATATAAGCCTTTTTAGATACTAGTTCAAATGGAATACAGCATACAGATGTATGAAGACATAGTTTAGAGTGTAGATTCACTCATTTTGCTCCGTATGTAGTAGTCACTTGCTGGAATCTTTAGAAATACTTATATTTGGGAATGGAGGGAGTACTATACTAATAAAACATTAAGGCCACGAGGCGATGCAGTGCTGGTTACAGGAGGCAAGAAGAAGAGATGCATCCATCGACGACGTCCACCTCCTCGACTCGAGGCGCCGCCCACCGAACGGCGCCTAAGTAGCAGCGGCTTTCGTGGCCAGGTCGACATGCTTCCGAACAATGGCGTCCAAAGATTCAAGCCACTGGAAGAAGGCCAACGTCTTTCTGTCCTCGCTTGCCTTGTAGTGGCCTATGTAGACGATTTCCTCATAGACGTGGATGTGCAGGTCGACGGTTTCTTGCATGGCGGCGCTGCTATGCGCAGCGCGGCCTCGAGGTGCACATTCTTCGTCGCGACCTCCGACACCTGCAGGGCCACCAGGGCTTGAAAGAGTTTGTCACCATGTAGGCCGATGAGGGTGGCAGGCAATGAGGAGCATAGGCGCGCGGGCTGGAGCAGTACGGCAAGGTCGTCCGCGTGCTTCTTGACGGCAGTGAACTTGTGGATGGAGTTGACCATCATGTCGTCCATGCGAGAGGCGAAGCCAGCATCGGCGAGGGCTACGATGCCTGCGGTCGCCAGCACCGTCTGGAAATGCTGCACAGTGCGGGGCCGCAGGCCGGCGCCTTGGATGATTTGGCAGAGCCGACTGCCGCTCGCGTCCATCGCCTCCATAGGTGCTTGTGGATTCTGGTCACTTGGTCTTGGATTGGAGTGAGCAGTGTTGCGCTGAGACTTGGAAGTAGATGGATTGGAGTGGTGGGGCGCCTTTATTATATGAGAGTCCAAACTCTATTGCATCCACATCGTGCTGGCTCTAGTCAGCTTCTTCAATTAATTCCCTCTGCATGTAATTGAGGATGCATCATTGACCGTTCAACGTCTCGGGAACCACTACCCTCTTCCTCCTTGGCATTCAAGCACCTATGGACCCGTCGACGACGAGGTGCCTATGGTGACTTCGTAAATTTCAAGATGATAGTGTCATGCGTGTGTGCGTTCATAGGGGTGAGTGTATGCGCGTGTATATGAGCGCTTGCGTCTGTACTGTGTCAAAAAAACGTAAATGCGTGTCAAAAAGAGACTAGTCAATATACTCAATATTGTGCACCTCGGAGAGGAAAATGATAGAACTAGTACGTTTTTATTTACGGTGCAGATTCACTCATTTTGCTCCATATGTACTCCGTCTCGGTGTAGTCTAGTCACTTGTTGAAATCTCTAGAAGGGCAAATACTCCTTTCTCGGTTCACAGGGCTATCTAGCAAGTAGTTATGCGTACTAGTACAATAGTGGGCTCACATAGCAATTTTGTCTCATGCAAGAGCACTGGCTATATCGTGCTCAATGTTACGAATCGCAGCGTTCGGTTTGCGCTTGGCTCTTCGCCTCTTCGAGAAGACGAACAATGATGTTACTACTACTGCTTCTACAGTGTCGAATCCACTACTGCATGTCCGTCCACCGCGAGCGGGATGGATAGCTTGTTGTAGAAGTACTACTAAGCAAAATTCTGTCCTCGTTTGCGAGCAACAGCGCGCATGGGCGAGGGAGAAGGCGTGTAGTAAAATCAAGCTTCTCCTTGTTCTACGAGTTGACGCGACACATCATAGCACTGGCCCCACATGCTTGCCTCTAAACTTGGCTGAAACACCCGCAGTGTATAATATATTTGCTGCAACCTCTAACATTTACCCACCACAAAATTAAATATATGTGGCCGTATGCATCGTTCTGATGCAGAGGCCGGGGTGTCGGCATTCTGGGAATGGGGGTCCCCAGACTTGCCTGCCTGCGGCCTGCGGCGTGGCTCAAAGGAGGCCCAGGACAGCCCATCTTCATCAGCACAAGCTCAAGACCCTCGCGAGGGGCAGGCCTCATGGGCGGATGACCAGGAGCTTCCTCAGGCACGGCCTCGTCAGGTTGGCTCATGAGGAGGCGGAGAGTTCAAGGCAGGGTACCTCGCGAGGTGCCCATGACGCAAGCCATGACGACCAAGGGCGCCAGTCGGGCGCCAGCCCGCGCAGCGTCCTCCTTTCCTCTTTGGTGCAAAGGGAGCAAGCGCGGGCGAGAGCATCAAGCAAAGGCACCCGTTTCGGTGCAACAAGACCAAGACCAGCCCCAACGGCTGGAAGGGAGTCATCGTGGAGCCCAAGCAGGCGTCATCACTAGAGCCTTTGGCAGGCGAGGACCAACTTTAGTCAGGATAAGTGTACCCGTTGTTCCCCTTCAAAATGGCCAATTGTTGGCGCCCTTCCCGCTCAATATTTGGGAAGAGGCCCAGGGCCTTCGCCTATAAATAGGAGTAGCTACCCCCAGGGTAGAGGGATCGGCCCCCCGGTAAGAGATCTGGCATTTGGAATCCAGAGAGAGAGATAGAGACCCGATCCTCAAGCTAGAGCGACGGAACACCACCTAGCAGTTCATCACACCCACCAAGAACAGGCCCTCGCGAGGCCGTTCTTCCCTGTACTGTTCCTCATCAGCCCAAGAGGCAATCCACCACACCACAAACTAGAGTAGGGTATTATGCCACAACGGTGGCCCGAACTAGTATAAATCTCGCGTCTCTTGTGCTGTTCTTTTGAGTAGTTTAGGTCCCTGCGATTCGGCGAGGTACGAGACGGTGGAGGGTTGGATCTTCGAGCGCACCCCAGTGTTCGAACCTCAAGGGTCTGCCGGAATCCGAAATCCGACATTTGGCGCGCCAGGTAGGGGTGCGCCGGAATCTGCCTTTTCGTCGCCTCGTTCTTCCTCGACCACGCAACCATATCGACGCTCGTCGGGCTCGCCCGGCGCGCGAGCCGCCCTCGCCTCCCATGTCGCCCGAACAACTCCGTCGGCAGCGCCCTCGTCGTTCCCGTCACTGCCGTCAACACCGCCACCGCCCGGCGGAAACGAGCAGCAAGCGTCGCCCCAGCACTCCGTCCATGAGGCGGGGCGACCGCACCGCCACGCCGCCGCTTCGCCACCCCGCTGGTTCTTCGTCACGCGCCACACGCTGCCATGGAGGCCCGAGCTGCACTCATCGCAGCTAACGAGCTCCTGCGCTACCGCTTCGCCGTCGGCAGCGTCTCGAAGAATGGCTCGACCGAGTCACCGAGCTTCGTCACCGCTGCGAGGCGACCGCCGTCCGTCTCGCTGCACCGCACCGCCCAGCGTGGCGATAAACTCGGGCGCCTCAGCCGCCTCCTCCTCAATACGGCGCCCTGGCCCCAAGGCGCGCGGCCCCTGGGCGGAATCCGTTCCGCCAGGCGCCGGCGCGGCAAGAGCAGAGCTGTCAAGAAGTTCCTCGCCCGCAAGAAGCTGCCCGAGCGCTCCCCGCTCCAGCACATCAAGACCCTGCGCTGCCCCCAGCCGCGGCGCAGGGGGCCCACAATACCAAGCTCTCTGCCGTCCGAGGCCCCCCGCGGCCACGGCGTGCTGCCGCGCCTTCACCTCCAAGCTGCGCAGCGTCGCGTGGCCCGCCAAGTTCAAGCCAGACCTGCCTCCTCGCTACGACGGCACAGCTGACCCTACGGAGTTCCTCCAGCTCTACGAGCTGGGCATCGAGGCTACCAACGGGGATGAAAAGGTCATGGCGAACTAGTTTCCCATGGCGCTCAAGGACGGAGCCCGCACCTGGCTCCTGAATCTGGCCCCAGGAACGATCTCTTCCTGGGCCGAGATGCGCACCCGATTCATCGCCAACTTCCAGGGTACTCGCGACCGGCCACCCGCCGTGAGCGACATGCGCCGAATCAAGCAGCAGCCAGGGGAAACCCTGCAAAAGTACATCCAGCGCATCAACAACGCGTGCCTCAAGATCCCCAGGGTGACAGAGGAGGCCATCATCTCCGCCTTCTCCGACGGCGTGCGCGACGTCAAGATGAAGGAGGAGCTGGCGATGCATGAAGATCTGTGCACCTCCCTGGAGCTGTTCAACTTGGCGACCAAGGGCGCCAGGGCTGAGGAGGGGCGCCTCTCCCTCCTCGAGCTGCCTACCGCGGATCCCGAAGAGAAGAAATCCAAGGCCAAGGATGTGAAGCGCAAGGGGGCTGCTGTACTCGCGGCTGAACCAGAGACCAAGCGAGGCAGAGATCAGCCCGAGTCTTCCAAGGGCAGCCGGTACTGCGTGTACCACAACCTCCACACCCACAACACCAATGAATGCCAAGAACTCCGAGCCGTACGCGAAGGAAGGGTCGGCAGACGCCCCGAGCGCAGCGACCGGGACTACGGCCGAGGAGGAGGAAGGAATGCAAGACGCTGGGAAGACCGCGGCCCGCGTCAGGGGTGGCGCGACCAACCTCGCGAGGACCGCTGGCAAGACCCACCTCGCGAGGGAGGCTGGAGAGATCAGCCTCTCGAGGATCGCCCGCAGGGGAACACAGGCCTCCCTCCGCTGCCGCCGCCGCCAAGGAGAATTGAAGACCGTCATCAGGACGAGGGGGCTGGGGGCTTCCAGGAAGCGCGTGCGATCGCGCATCTGGGCGGAGCTCAAGCCCCAGCCTCTCAAGATCTTCAAGCAGTTCGCCCGCGAAGTGAATGCAGTCCTCCCCAAGCTCGAGTCCACACGCCCTCTCAGGTGGTCGGCGTGCGCCATCACGTTCAGCTCAGCGGATCAGCTCAAGTGTGCAGCCACAGCCGGAGTTCTCCCGATGCTTTGCTCCCCAATCATCGGCAACGTGCTGGTCACCAAGACCCTCATCGACGGCGGAGCATGGCTCAACATCCTGTCCGTGGAAACATTCAACAATCTTCAAGTGCCCTACAGTCAGCTTCAGCCAACCAAGCCTTTCTCTAGAGTCACCGACGGCTCCACGGTCCCGATCAGGCAGGTCCGCCTTCCTGTCACCTTCGGGGCTCGCGACAACTACCACACCGAGCTCATCGACTTTGACGTCGCCCACATTCGCCTGCCGTACAACGCCATCCTTGGGTACCCAGCATTGGCCAAGTTCATGGCCGTAACCCACCACGGCTACAACGTCCTCAAGATGCCAGGAAGCGGCGGGGTCATCACGGTGCCCTGCGAAAAAAGAGACGCGTGTGCTCCCTGGAGCGAGCCTTTCAGGCCGCATCGCTGGAAGACCCAGACCACAGCAGCAGGAGGCCTCCCGAGGCCGCACCCAAGAAGAAGAAGACATCGACCGGTCCGGCTCCTCAAGAGGCAGGCCCCTCCGGGCCCACGCCGGGCCAGGGGGAGCCTCCTTCCATCGCATAGGAAAGCGCGCCCGGCGCCCTCCTCAGGCAGGGCTCGAGGGCTCTCCCCTGGAGGGCCGCCGACCTCGCCAAGGTCTCGAGGGAGGCACTTGGGCACCACGTGGAGGCGTGTTTCGGAGCATGTTTCCCGCAAGTAGGAGCAAGGCAAGGAGGGTTGAACCCTCAGGAGTATGTCAGCAAGGCCATTCAGGAGCTACAGGAGTCAAGGGTCATGAGGGGCAGCCGCCGCCTACCCGCTGTGGCCCCCCATCCAGGCGAGGATGGTGGGCTGCGCGTCTGCATCGACATACCAGGGATCAACCGAGCCGCATCTCAAGCGCCTCTGCCTCGCGAGTGGGACGCGTTGCAGGGTCCGCCTACGCCACGCACGCATGCCTTATGGATCGCCAAACGCTGCTGCCGCGCACCAGCGCCTCGTGAGGACCATCCTGAGGCTCAAGAGGTCGTGCACGCCGCAGCCTCGGCGGAGATGGAGATGGCCCCCGAGGAGCTGCCAACGCCCCGGAGCCTCCCGAGGCCCCTAGGCCAGGGGCTTGTGAGGATCGGCTCCGCAGCCCATCGAGTCTGCTACACCAACACCCCTTCATCCCCAACATCACCGGGTGACATCTTTAAGTTTTATTTCCTACTGGGAGTGTCTTCAGGTCGATATTCCCAGGCGCGTGGGTCCGTCCTGCGGCATGTATCCCTTTATTTCATGTCATTAGCTTATCTGTTGGGGGCGCCTCGGCTGCATCATCCCCAAGCCGCCGGGCCAGTCCAGCTGCATGTATCCTTCCTCCTTTTTCTTAGGATTATGCTCTCGCTCCACCATGCTTGTTATTTGGTGCCTTTTCCGGGTGACGGAATCTTGCACGTTAAAGGGGGTGCACGAGCATCGCGACTCAGGGCTCCTACCGCTCTCCGCCCTCACCTCCGGTCTTGTCCATGGCATCGCGACCTGGCTTGCCGGCGACGGCCGAGACCAGCCCGAGAGCCGGGACCCGAGGACGAGAGTTTCATCATCTAACCCAACTTATGCGTTAAAGGGGGTGCCCGAGCATCGCGACTGTGGCTCCTACCGCTCTCCGCCCTCACCCTCTGGTCTTGTCCATGGCATCGCGACCTGGCTTGCCAGCGATGGTTGAGACCAGTCCGAGAGCCGGACCCGAGGACGTAGAGTTGTCTGCGTCGACCCAGCTTATGCGTTAAAGGGGGTGCCCGAGCATTGCGACTCGGGGCTCCTACCGCTCTCCGCCCTCACCCTCTGGTCTTGTCCATGGCATCGCGACCTAGCTTGCCGGCGACGGCCGAGACCAGCCCGAGAGCCGGACCCGAGGACGAGAGTTGCGCCATCTAATCCAAAGATGCGTTAAAGGGGGGTGCACGAGCATCGCGACTCGTGGCTCCTACCGGCTCTCCGCCCTCACCCTCTGGTCTTGTCCATGGCATCTCTACCGGCTTGCAACGACGGCTGAGACCAGCCCGAGAGCCGGACCAAGACGAGAGCACCGCATCCGCCAAATTGTGAACGCACTCAAGATAAGGCCCAGCGCCAGGCGCAACCCGCCTTGAGGTAGGGCCCCGTGAGTCCCGCGCTGGCTCACGGGTGCCCCGACACACCTCGCGAGGCCTCTCGCGCCGCTCCAAAGCAGCTAAAGGCAGAACTAACGATCGCCACGGCGAGCTCTTGTTCCTTTTGTGGTGAACCTGCAGGGTCCCTCCAAGGAGCACGAAACGACCTCGCCATGCAATCTCTCACCGGCCAAGGCGCGGACCTAGCACCGCACCAGGAAGCATTGTCCTGACCCTTGAGATAAGTCACCCTCCGGACACACTAGCCATCGCAACACCATCCCCACACTCAATGCAGCTCCGTGTTAGCAACGTCGCTCTCCTTTCTCACCAAATGATGGCTGCTTGAGCGCCAAGGGGGACCCCCTGAGCATCGCGACTCAGAGGCTCTTACCAGACCTCAGGCCGCTCACCTCCTGGCCTTGACCACGGCATCGCGACCTGGCATACCAGCGATAGCTGAAGCCGCCTTGGGACTGCGACCTGTCGGCGCAGAGCATCAAGCCCTCACGAGGTCCGAAAGGAAGAAACTGAGCTAGAACGGAATGAGCATCCCGCATTGCCTCACAATAAGGATCATATTGACAAACGAAGCTACAAATATCTTACAAGCCCCCGCGGGGTACATTCTTGGCTCCTCGCAGGAACAAAAGACGCGAATCCTAAGGAGTCCTATCTACAGGGACCACCACGGCAGACGCCATCATCAACAGTGGGCCACCCGGTCCGGAGCCAACCCCATCCAGATCAGGGGCAGCGACGACCTGACGAGCCCGCCCTGCTCCGGGAGCGGCGCAGGCTCGGGGGCTCGTAGCTGTCGTCGTTCGTCTCCGGCGTCGCGAAGAACTCAGCGGAGTCGCTGGATCCTTCGGCGCCTTCGTCGCCTGAGAAGCTGCCAAGGGAGTGGACGGTCGGCCTCCGTCTCACCGCAGCAGGGCCCCGACCGGCTCTCCCGGGGCAGCACTCCAGCCGGCGGCCCTCCGCATCGAAGACCTTGAAGGACACCACCGAAGCACCGTCATACTCCAGGTGGATCGTGAAGGCGCCCCTCGTCCTGCAGACCCGGGCGACCTCCCTCCAGCCTCGTGTCATGAATACATCGCCCGGGGCAACTACTACGACCTCTGCCCCGGTCGCAAGGGTGCCGCAGCCGGCGTGCTGCAGCCAGAGTCCCAGGGGCTCCCCCTGCCGGACGACGGAGGCGAAGAAAGAAGGAAGACGAATCCAAGACTTGGGAGGCGCGGCGACGCGAAGCACGAACTCCCGGCAGGAGCCTCAAAGATGGACTCTGTGGGGAAGACGACACCTTCGTGACCGGCCGACGTCGCCGGGGCGCCGCTGCGTGGCACCCGCCTCGCCTCCTTCAGGCCACCAATTTGCGCGTACAAGGAAGAGGAAACCTCGGTGGCGGCGCCGCACCAGTGGCATGGGCGCCTCGGCGAAGCGCTCTGCCTCGACACCTGAGAGCAAGACGCTTCTTTGGGGAGCGACTCAGATCCTCTTGAGGAGCCTTGCCCTTCTCTTCCCCGGAGAACCGCGGATCGGAGCCATGGCAACCGCATTTGAGACGAGGAGGAGGAGAAGCAGAAGGATAGATTGGAAAGTCGCGCCGCCTGCATTTATAGCCGGCGAAGGCCAACCGTCGGCCTCCACGATCACCAGTAATCATGACTGACCATGCATGCAGGGACTTGTCGAGTCCGGGCGGTTACCGAGGCATCATGGGAATGCAAGGCGACGCGTCAATCAACCGCCACGCGCCGCCTAACGCCAAGAGGCTGTTAGGGGCCCGCGACGCTCAGACTTGCCCTTTCGCCTCTCGCTCGGCCAAGTTCGGGCGCGCCGTGGGCCAGGGGCTCTTGTCGGCGTTTCGGGAACGGGGTCCCCAGACTTGCTCGCTCTGCGGCTGCAGGCGTGGCTCAAAGGAGGCCAGGACAGCCCATCTTCATCAAGACAAGCTCAAGACCCTCGCGAGGGGCTGGGCCTCATGGGCGGACGACACAGGAGCTTCTCGTGCACGGCCTCGTCGGGTTGGCTCATGATGAGGCGGAGAGTTCAAGGTAGGGTACCTCGCTAGGTGCCCATGACGCAAGCCATGACGACCAAGGGCGCCCGATCGAGGCGCCAGCCCAAGCAGCGTCCTCCTTTCCTCTTTGGTGCAAAGGAGCAAGCGCAGCGAGAGCATCAAGCAAAGGCACCCGTTCGTGCAACAAGACCAAGGCCAGCCCCAACGGCTGGAAGGGAGTCATCGTGGAGCCCAAGCAAAGGCGTCATCACCAGAGCCTTTGGCAGGCGAGGACCAACTTTAGTCAGGAGAAGTGTACCCATTGTTCCCCTTCAAAATGGCCAATTGTTGGCGCCCTTCCCGCTCAATATTTGGGAAGAGGCCCAGGGCCTTTGCCTATAAATAGGAGTAGCTACCCCCAGGGTAGAGGGATCGGCCCCCCGGTAAGAGATCTGGCATTTGGAATCCAGAGAGAGAGAGAGAGACAGAGACCCAATCCTCAAGCTAGAGCGACGGAACACCACCTAGCAGTTCATCACACCCACCAAGAACAGGCCCTCGCGAGGCTGTTCTTCCTCATCTTATGCCTCATCAGCCCAAGAGGCAATCCACCACACCACAAACTAGAGTAGAGTATTGCACCACAATGGTGGCCCGAACTAGTATAAATCTCGTGTCTCTTGTGTTGTTCTTTTGAGTAGTTTAGGTCCCTGCGATTCGGCGAGGTACGAGACAGTGGAGGGTTGGATCTCCGTGCGCACCCCAGTGTTCAAACCTCAAGGGTCTGCCGGAACCCGAAATCCGACACGGGGAGTCCCCCCTTTTCAAAAAAAAAACAAATTAAAATATATATTCCTGTCTTGACCAGATGAGCGTGCAAACTACAATCACCAGGGTGATAGGTAGGGCCAGAAGACTATTTTAATTTAAAAAAAAACTTCGAGACGGCCACATAGCATGGAGCCGACCCCAACGATTTTAAGCTTACAGGCACGGTACACGCTATCTAGACTACTCTACACGTGAAACTGCCACACGAGCGTCCGGGCTGCGCTTGGCTCTTCGCCTCTTCGGGAAGTCGAACAATGATGGTGTACTACTGCACTGGAGGAGTACTACAGTACGCTTCTGGCCATCTGACACCGATTGAACTGCTGCATGTCCACCGCGTGCGGGAGGGAGAGCGTGTAGCGAAAGCTTCTCCTATTCTTGCCAGCCACCACGCTCATGGGCGAGGGAGGGACGCTCCTGTCTTTGCGTGTATGATAGGTGGGCCCGACAGGTGTGTGGCCAACCTGTCATACAGCCAAAGGCAGGTGCAGTTAAGTCCGCGAGGGAGAGGATAATCAAACTTCTCGTTGATGTACGAGTTGACACGACACATCAAAGCACTGCACTCGATGTATTTCAATAATTTGCGTTTACTGATGCATTAATTACAACGCGTGTCGTGACTCTTCTTTTGATAGTACTTGCATGTGTTGATTTAATGCACCTTGAAATAGTACTCCCTCCGTTCCTAAATTATAAGTCTTTGTAGGGATTCCTTTATGAATTACATATGGATGTATATAGAGGCATTTTAAGTGTGGATTCATTCATTTTGCTTCGTATGTAGTCCACCTAGTGAAATCTCTATAAAGACTTACTCCCTCCATTCGGAATTAGGCTGGTCATAGTGGGGAGTAACTTAGACTAGTAACATGCATATAGGACGGAGGGAGTACCTCTATAGTGCATAGTATCATAGATTAGTAGTATCATAGATGGTCCCATTTATTGCCATGCATGACACATAATAGCACCATATTTATTATGTTACGGTATCTATCTATGTTACTATAACCATCTCTCTCTTCATTAATTGCCTGCCACATAAGCATGTTTGCGAGTCCCAAGTGCATGATACTACTTATGTTACTCCCACTATGGCCAGCCTTACTTGTCGTGAAAATGGATGTATCTAGACGTATTTTAGTTCTAGATACATCCATTTCCGAGACAAGTAATTCCGAACGGAGGGAGTACATTTAGGAACGGAGGGAGTATAAAATATGTGACGGTAAGCTTTGTAATACCCCGGCCCAAGTCGAGAGATGGTTGTGCACGAGGAGGGCGAGATCATGCAGACCGAACAGGAACAGGACCCGACGATGGAGCTCTCTAAGGTCTCGATGGACCTCACCATGCTCCACTGCCCCTTATGCCTCCGCCCCTTGACGCCTCCAGTGTATGAGGTTCGAATACACCTCGTCCGTTCGGCTGATTGAGCAAGGTGCAGGTTTCTTGATTGATGTGCTGTTGGATTGATTTCTGCAGTGCAAGGGAGGGCATCTGGCCTGCACGAACTGCCGCGTCGAGCGCCCCGGGAACCAGCGGCAGTGCCAAAAGTCCGAGCACGGTGGTGGCTTCGACGTGCGGAACACGGCGGTGGACTCTGTCCTTTTGTCGGTGAGGGTGGAGTGCCCACACGAAGGCTGAGGGCTCTACGTCACTTACCACAAGCTCGCCGATCACCAGAGCATGTGTCCGCTCGCGCCCTGCAAATGCCCCGTGCCCGTCTGCGGCTACGAAGGCCCGCCGCCGGCGCTCTACCACCACATCAGCACCGCGCATCCCATGCCCGTGCACAGGATCCAGTACGGCAAGGTGCTCCAGCTGCAAGTGCCACTGTCGGAGCCACGGCTCTTGCTGTTCGCGGAGGAGGAACGCCGCGCGTTTTTCTTGGTCGGCAGCGTGCTCGACATCGGCGCGCCTATCGCCATGTCGGTCGTCTGCATCAGAGCGGGGGCGTCCCCACTGTCGCACTACTTGGCCAAGCTGTGGGCGAACGGCCCGCCGGGGGAGCCCAAAGGCACGACCGACGCCGTCAAGGTGGAAATGGAGGTGACAAGCAGCAAGGATCCCGGCGACGTCGACGTGCAAGAGCTGACCTTCTTGACAGTTCCGCCCAAGCTGCTGGTCGGGGCTAAGCTTGTGTCCCTCCACATTCGGATTGACAAGCTCACGTCCTAAATGTTTCGACAGTGCCTTCTGTTTATCTTAGTAATATGCTAATATAGGGATTACCTTGGTCTACTTTAGCTTAAGAAATGGTGGGTTTTGGTGGCGAAGCAGCAATTACTTCAACATCAGATCAGTAATTTCCAACAGTCGAACGGATATTTTGTGTCTGTTGAATATAAAGTTCCTTTGGCTAAGAAGTACTACTTGTCATCAAAATGGATAAAAGGAGATGTATGTAGACGCATTTTAGTTCTAGATACGTCCCTTTTTATCCATTTTGATGACAAGCACTCCCTCCGTTCCACAATACATGCCTTCCATTTGACAAAATATAGATGTATCTAGACATGTTTTAGTATATAGGTACATCCATGATAGAGCCAATCGGATGGTTGAGAACACTACAATTCGTAGCTATAGATGCGTGTGTGACTCCCAGATGCAGAGGTCGGGGGTCATCATCCTCCTTTTCGAGAAAAAACAGACGCGTGTGTGAGAGGACGAGTGCGTGTGTGCACCTCTTCTCTTCCTTTATAACGTACTACTAAACTCAGAGTACAAGTTTTTGTGGGTGGCACGATGGTGCGTGCGAGAAGTCCCGAGAGATAGGTTTAATGCGTCTAAAAAAAGGACTAGCCTAGAGCTCGCCAGGCGGCTATTCCCGTCGAACGCCCCATTAACCGTAAGATATGTATACGACGGTGCCGCTTATTGCACGCATACAGCAGATTCTCCTTTCCGGTTTATGGTGAGTGGTGGAATATTTTTTGTAGTTTGCAAAAGCACCTAATTAATGCTCTTGTTTTTCTCAAAAAATTATGTTTATCAATGCATTAATTGCAATGCATGCATGCATAAAGTACATGCATTGGTCAATTTTCTCTTAATACTTGCATGCAATGATTTAATGCACCTTAGAATCTGAACATGTGTTGGGGAACAACCAAATTGAGCCTTATAAAATGGGAAAACTAAAATTTTGAGATAAGCCCTATAAAACCGGAAAGGAGGGAGTAGAAAAAGAAGTACTCCATCCGGGAATAGTGCCGCACTTCGAAACTAGAACCGTCAATAAATTTTGAGGTTGCGTCTCGTCACATTCCAAATTACTCCATGCTATATTGAATTGCAAACCTATTCACACCGATCACAACCTAAACGGTTTCCCACTTAGGAGCATATTAGTACCACGCTATATTGAATTCCAAACCTGTTCACACCGATCACAACCTAAACGGTTTCCCACTCAGGAGCGTATTAGTACTCGGTTATAAATACTAGTATGCCAAGATGACTGCACATTCCTCCTCAACTCCTCATCCACAAAAACAAACAAGTCATTCAGCATCCTTCCCTTGCGCCCCGCCATGGCCAGCGTGAGTTCAGGTCGAGATTGCCACCGGGAGAGGCAAGCATGGAAGCGGAAGCACGAGAGATGTCCCGCCTCGCTGTAAAGCAGCCGACATGTCCCCTTGGCGAAGTAGCAAGACTGAAGGTCCCTTGGCGCGGCGAAGCAGCACGGAGGTCCCGCCATGCCGTCGATGCTGCAGACTGGTCCGGCCGCGCCGCGGAAGCAGTAGAGATGTCCCGCTGCGCCACGAATGCACCAGAGATGTCCCGCCGCGTCGCGGCGGCCTGGAAAAATTTCTCGCGGGCAGGCGACGACTGTTATAGGCGCATGCATGCGATCGTCCATAGCCAGATGGATTAGATCTCCGTCTTGGCGAGGTTGTAGGACGACGTGAAAGCCTCGTTTGAACAGGCTACCAGCGTCACCCGGCAACTAAGGGAGGGCAATGAGAGGCTCCGGGCTGAGCGCGACCTGCTGAGGGAGAAGATCGTCCGAAGTGCAGACCAGCAGGAGGAGACCAGTGCCTTGTTGAAGAGGACCGACGTCATCGTCAAGAAACTTATGGACGAGAATGACATGCTCCGCAACGAGCACCAAAGGCTTGTGGAGGAATCCGTGGATGTTCTCAAGCAGCGTCTTGAGGACACGAAAGAGCTCATCGCCGCTACGCCCGCGGAGACTAGTTCCATGACCTGCAACAACGCATCAAGAAAGTAGAGATCAGCGAGCGGATCCTTGTCTTCCCGCTTCTTTTGCCCTTGTGTATTTCGGCGTAAGCCGCATGTGGCTTTTTTAATTATCTTTCTAATTATGTAAGACAATTAATCGTCCTTATCTTTCTGTGGAAGATCAATGTTGTTGAAATGATCGAGATGGACCTAGAGGGGGGGGGGGGTGAATAGGTACAATTACAAATTCTGATTATTACTTAGCAATTTTAGGCAATAGTGCGGAATATGAAGGTGAGCCTAACAATTGCTAGTAAGTACGAAGTACTAGGGAAGTAACACAAGCATATAAGTGAGCAAGCACAATATGATGTAAGTAAGTGCAAACCAAAACAAGTATAGAGTTAGGGTTAGGAATAACCGCAACTCCGGGAGACGAGGATGTATGCCGATGTTCACTTCCTTGGAGGGAAGCTAGTCATCGTTAGAGAGGTGGATGTTACCACGAAGGCACACCAACGCCACGAAGGCTCACCCTATTCTCCCTTTGAGACAACACCACGAAGGCGTTTCTCAACCACTAGTGGTAGACCTTGGGGTGGTCTCCAAACCCTCACAAACTTATCCGGGGGTAATCACAAAGGTCGATTCCTCTCCGAAAGACTCCTACCGCCTAGGAGTCTCCAACCTCCAAGAGTAACAAGATCGATGGGGATTTGCTCAAGACTTGCTCAAATCACGAATTCCTTGGGTGCAAAGAAGGAGGAGAAGTGGATCTATCACTTGATCGGACAACTTCTATTCAAAGCTCTCAAATCCCATGGGGATCTAGGATTTGGTGTGGAGAAATGAGAGAGAGTGTGAGAAGTGTTCTAGGGTTTGTTCAAAGTGAATGGTCAACCCCAACCCGTGGATGGGAAAGGAGTATATATATGTGGTGGGAAAAAGTGACCGTTTGGGGTACAGGATGGCCGGACGTCCGGAGGCCCAAATGGGTCCGGACGTCCGACAGTCATCGGACGACCGGCCGCTGCGAAAAGTGTGACCCAAAAACCAATGTACAGGATACGGTCGTCCGAGCGGGGCCAGACATCCGTAAGAATGCTTCTGATGTGAAAGTGTCGGACGTCCGGAGGGTTCCGGACATCCGCAAAAATGTTTCTGTTGTGGAAGTGCCAATGTATAGGATACGGTCGTCCGAGCGGGGCCGGACATCCGTAAGAATGCTTCTGATGTGAAAGTGTCGGACGTCCGGAGGGTTCGGACATCCGCAAAATGTTCTGTTGTGGAAGTGTCGGACGTCCGTAAGTGTCCGGACGTCCGGCAATCAGGAAGGACCGGACGTCCGAGAGCGCCGGACGTCCAAGGTAAGGTATATAGCTACCAGCTTTGAGCAAGTTTTTCACAGATCCATCGATCCCCTCTTAATAGTGCGGGATCCCTATACTCAAGAACAAACCATAAATGAAGTTAACATCTTGTATCTCCATTCTTGAGTTATATGCTTTTGTCCCTAGTCATGATCCATGCACACGGTCTTTGGAACATAATCCTGAGATATACTTGATAAACATGATTAGTCCCGAGCATATGTGTTGTCATCAACATCAAAATATGATTAAGGGCATGATTGCACTTTCAATCTCCCCCTTTTTGGTAGTTGATGACAACTCATATGCATACTCATAATAGTAATCGGAAGTATTTGTTGTGGAGCTCAATAACCATAATAAGAATAAGTAGCGAGTAGCGAGCGAGCTCCCCCTCAAAGTGATACCACAGATACTACTAAAAACAAAAATGATGAGGGCTCCCCCTCAAACTGATGCCACAATAGTTGGATCACTTCATATAGATTCACCAAACTCATAACCAACAAACTCATAACATAGTTCAACAACTCATAACATAGTTCAACAAACTACTCCTAACATAGGTTCGATTACATAATGAGCTAGAGTAATGCATATGGAGCCTACTCCCCCTTTGGCATCAAGTATCCAAAAACAAAGGGGGAATGACATGATAGTATTAAAGCTCATCCTCATCATCATCATCATGAACACCACCGCCACCAGTCTCGTCAAAGAAATCAGCCCACTCGGGACCGGAGGGAAAACCAAAATCAAGGGGGTCTGCAGAAGACGCCATCGTCACTCACATCATATCGCTGAGTCTTGCAGACGAGCCTTGAGCGTTCTTGGAAGTGACCATGCGAGTGACCACATCGTGGTGTTGGGAGCAATGGAAGGTGAACATCTTCATCATGGCTGAATGAGCCTTCCCAAGAAAACGAGCAATGCGCCCAAAGGGGGCATCACTGGAATGAGGATGGTTAGAGTGAGAGGGAAAACTAGCGGCGATGCGACTAGCAGTAGCGGGAGGAGGAGGAACATGGTCAGCCGCCATGTGGGGTGGGATGACCCATCTCTCATGTATATGAGTGCGTGCAATGGGAAAGGGAGCTGCACTCGATAAATGCACGAAGAAAAGGTGCATGAGGAAAATCCCGCTTGTCTTTGGAAGCTAGCAAGGCTAATCTCATGCCATAGAAAGTGTGGAACATTTATCTTCCCTTTAGGAGATGTGTAGAGGCGATGCATGAGATCAATGCAAGAGCTGCTGCAGGAGCCCTTGTCACCCATCTTGGGATAAATGGTGCGGATGACACAGCGATAAATGATGTTGAATGGAAAACGCCAAATAGAGACTTGATTTAGACCCTTTTGTTTTTCAAGACTAGACAAAGATGATATGGGTCTAAGGAGATCCGCATGCACCGCAATGCCTTTGGGCTTATGGTTGGGGTCATCCTTGTGGATTTTGAACCCAAAGTGTCGGAAATCCAAGTGCGGTGACAAACTCAGCATAAGATCTGTGAGGGCAGTGTCGGAGGTCATCCATGTGACGGTGTTATCGGAGCAAAGTAACATGTGGCATAAAACTGATGGATGGCAGCCTGGTTAAAATCGTGTTGAAAGGCGAATGGGGCAGCTAGGTTTGACGACTCAATGAGCTCAATGGCTCCCGGATATTTCTCCGGATGAGTGCGAATGTGCTCAAGATCAATGCAAACATCAAGTGACAAGCCTTTAGGAATGACAATCGTGGTGAAGATGTCGGCTTGGACATTTGTGCGAAAGCGACTATCCTAAGAATCCCTAACAACAGTAAATTGATCTACATCACGACGCAATTTGAGATATGAAGATTTGGGGACTTCATTGAAACGCTTAACATGACGGCCTAGTGATAGTGGAGGCTCAATGGAGATGTGACGGGCATCACCGTGGGGTTGCACCGGAGGAGGAGGAGGTTGAAATGTTGGACGACGAGTGCCGGGCTTGGGGGCAGCGACGCGGACGCCAATCATCGGGGACGGATCCACCTCTTCAAGCTCATCCTCAAAATCTGACCCCTCCGAAGAGGAATCACCGGACGAGCTGGGAGGACGAGCGGCACGTTTCCGAGGGCGATCTTCCTCCTGGGAGTCGTTGGAGCCACCACGACGAGACGGACGCGCCGGCCCTCCGGCGACTTGCTTGCGTGCGGAGTGCTTGGACCGAGGCATCATGACCTAGGGGAGAAGGAAAGCACATGTCCACACCCCTCCATAGACCAGGGTGACAAGTGAAGAGGGGGGGTTTACCCTACCAGGCGAGGAAGAGCACGGAGGAGCCGAGCGACGTGCCGGAGCAGGGGATCGACGGACGGACGGGGAGAGAAGCTCCGAGCAGAACGGCTGGACGGGCCGGACGGCAAGTCGCAGATCCGCGGCGGGGAGAAACCCCGGCGAGGGGTACGGCGGCGGGCGGATGCGGGAGAGGACGACGATGTAAACGGCGGCGGCGGCGAACTAAGTGGAGAGGATGGGGTTGGTTGACCAAAACCCTACGACGCAGTATATATAGACCCTAGTAAAAAACGTACGGACGTCCGGAGCCTACGGACGACCGAGTCATATATGTGTCCGGACATCCGGAGCGAGATTTGACGACCGAGTCGGACCGTCAGCAAAGAGAGGATAACAGAGATGCTTTTACGGACGTCCGACGACATCGGACGACCGGGCATATTGTAACAGAACTGTTCTTACGGACGTCCGGAGTCTTCCGGACGACCGAAGCTTCATTTGCAGGCCAACTTAAGTGAACCAGAGTGGATTTTACGGACGTCCGGCGAGGCCGGACGACCGATCGAAGGTAACCAGAGCAGAATATACGGACGTCCGGAGTTTTACGGACGTCCGGCAGTGAAATACCACTCGGACGTCCGAAACCTACGGACGTCCGGAGCCAGAAGTTTGGACAGGAGGGCTGATCATGATGATGAGAAAAACATTTTCTCACAGTAAAACTTATTTATGTAGGAACTCAGAACCCACCTAACTCAATCATAGCCATAGACTACAAGTGGTGGCTAATGCCACCATGTCTGAGTAGACATGACATGACACAGAAAGGCTTGTACTTTAAGTGCATAGTCACTACTCCATCATATTAAAGTATCCTAGTTTTTTTTTAAAAAACTATGATAACTTTGAGAGTGTTTGTTCAATTTATGCATTATGTAAGGTGAGAGAACTCATGGATTGAGTGTCTCCCCCTAAATATATGCCTACATCACGACAAGACATTAAGTTTAAGCATGGATGAGTACTAGATTTCACATAATGTTGTCAAGCTCCAAGATACCAAGTTCACGCCTAAGTCGACATAACCTTGCTTCATCCAATGGTTTGGTGAAAATATCTGCCAGTTGCAAATCTGTCCCAATGTGATCAATGTGAATATCGCCTTTCTCAACATTATCTCTCAAGAAGTGATATCTAATATCAATGTGTTTGGTGCGGAGATGATCCTTGGGGTTCTCGGCAATGTTGATAGCACTTTCATTATCACATAGAAGAGGCACATGTCTATAGGTGATACCATAATCCTTCAAAGTTTGCCTCATCCATAATAACTGAGTTGCACAACTGGCGGCAACAATGTATTCAGCTTCTGCGGTAGAGAGGGCAATACAATTTTGTTTCTTCGATGACCAACTTACCAAGGAGCGTCCAAGAAATTGACATGCACCAGAGGTGGACTTACGATCCACTTTGTCTCCGCCCAATCCGCATCCGTGTATCCAATGAGATCAAACTTAGCATCCTTGGGATACCATAGACCCAACTTTGGGGTGTGAACAAGGTATCTAAGAATATGCTTAACCGCCTTATGATGACTTTCCCTAGGGAATGCTTGAAATCTAGCACACATGCATACACTAAACATGATGTCTGGTCTAGATGCACAAAGATAAAGCAATGAACCAATCATAGAGCAGTATTTAGATGGGTCAAGGGGATACCGCTCGTGTCTTGATGAGTGTTATTTTGGTTGGCATTGGTGTCTTACATGGACTAGCATCGACATACCAAACTTCTAGGATATCCTTGAGGTACTTTGCTTGGGACAAGAAAATTCCTTCTTGAAATTGTTGAATTTGAAAACCAAGGAAGAACTTCAAATCCGCATTGAGTGACATTTCAAAATTCTTGGTCATTGAAGCCGCAAACTTCTTGCACTAATGAATTTTAGGAGAACCAAAAATGATATCATCTACATAGATTTGGCATAAGATCAAATCACCCTTATCCCTCTTAGTAAAAAGAGTAGGATCGATCACCCCTCTCACAAAACCATCATCGAGTAAAAACTTCTTAAGATGATCATACAAAGCACGAGGTGCTTGTTTGAGGCCATGCAAAGCCTTATGAAGTTTATACACATAGTCTTTGTGATCGGGGTCAACGAACCCAGGTGGTTGTGATACATATACTTCTTCTTGTAGAGGACCGTTAAGGAAAGCACTCTTCACATCCATTTGATGTAGTGTAAAACCATTGAAAGCAGCATAAGCAAGTAAGATGTGAATGGATTCAAGACGGGCAACGGGGGCAAAGGTCTCACCAAAGTCCAAACCTTCAACTTGTGAGTACCCTTGTGCCACTAACCTTGCCTTGTTTCGGATGATTACACCATTCTCATCTTGTTTGTTCTTGAAAATCCATTTTGTTCCAATGACGTTGTGTTCGGTAGGTGGCCTCTTGACTAATGACCACACTTGGTTGCGTTCAAAACTGTTCAACTCTTCTTGCATAGCAACTAGCCAATCGTTGTCCATCAATGCATCTTGTACCTTGATGGGTTCAAAACTAGACACAAAAGAGAAGTGGGCACAAAAGTTGGTCAAGTGTTTACGAGTAACTCTACCTTCCGATATGCCGGTGAGTATTTTGTCAACATCAACACGACCGCCACTCGTGGCATGATAGAGGTAAGGGTTTCACGAGGTTCAACTTCATGTCCATCATCCACATCCTCAACATATGGATCATTAATGTGTGGAGGAAGATCTTCTTGTTCATATTGCATTTGTTGAGGTTCATCATCAATGATTGGACTTTCTTGTTCTTGTTCTTGGAGATTGTCATGAGGAGGAGCTTGATCATCCTCTTCAACTTGGGCTAAAGGTATCGGTTGAGCAATAGGGGCTTGTGGTGTTATGAATGTTGAAGTAGTTTGATGATGTGTGAGACTTCTATCTTCTTCTTCATCATCATGAGGTTCTTGTTCCATAGGAAGAAGTGCACCAACACCCATGGTCAAAATGTCTTGAGAAGTATCTTCTTCACCTACATCACTTAGATCAACTTGCTCCCCATGGGAGCCATTAAATTCATCAAACACCACGTCACAAGTTTCTACAACACATCCATTGGATTTGTTGTAGACTCTATATGCGTGAGAGTTTGATCCATAGCCAACAAATATACCCTCAATTGTTTTGGATTGAAATTTCCCTAACCTTTCTCTTTTGTTGAGGATGAAACATTTGCACCCAAATACACGAAAGTACTTGACATTTGGCTTGTTTCCAGTTAGAAGCTCATATGGAGTATTTTCCAATATATTGCGGAGGAAAAGCCGGTTTGATGCATGACATGCGGTGTTGACAGCTTCGGCCCAGAAACTATGTGGTGACTTGTATTCATCCAACATGGACCTTGCCATCTCCACGAGGGTGCGGTTCTTCCTTTCAGCTACACCATTTTTCTGAGGAGTGTATGGAGATGAATATTGATGCTCAATCCCTTCATCACTGAGGAATTCTTCCAAGGTATAGTTCTTGAACTCAGATCCATTGTCACTTCTTATTGCCAAGATTTCTTTGTCAAACTTGCGTTGTGCTTGCTTGGCAAAGTCAATGAAAGTGATCTTCGTTTCGTCCTTGGACTTGAGGAAAAACACCCATGTATATCTTGAGTAATCATCAACAATGACAAGTCCATACTTTTTCCCACCAAGACTATCCCATGAAGGAGGCCCAAAGAGATCCACATGAAGGAGCTCCAAAGGCCTTGAAGTAGACACAATATTCTTGGGTGGGTGCTTTGATTGATGTTGCTTCCGGCTATACATGCACTACACACGATCTTTCTCAAAAGAGACATTTGTTAGTCCAAGGATGTGATTCCCTTTAAGAGATCTTGAAGATTCCTCATGCCGACATGGGCTAGCCGGCGATGCCATAGCCACCCCTTGTCGGCCTTGGCCATTAGACAAGTTGCATGGAATGTGCTCTCTTTCGAGAAATCAACCGTAAAGGTTGCCATCCAACTCTCCAACAAAGGCCACTTCGAGAGTATCTCTCTTAAAGACTTTCACATCCGTTAGTCCAAATAGTGTATCATACCAATGAAGCCAATTGGCGGACGAGAAAGCAAATGATATTTAAGGGATTGGACAAGCATGACATTTGCAAGAGACATGTCATTTGTGATAGCCACCTTACCCAAACCAAGTACATGTCCTTTGATCCTCCACCAAACATAATGCTCATAAATGGTTGAATAGCTTCCATGAAATCGTAGAGCAATTTGCTATCTCCGGTCATATGATTGGTACATCCACTATCAATCACCCATTTTACTCCACTGGAGAAAGCTACCTACACACAATTATTACTTGGTTAGAGGCACCCATTTTACAATGGGACCTCTCAAGTTAGTCATAAGGGTCTTACGGACCCAAATAGCATAAAAACGAAATGCCTTTTGGGGACCAACAAACTTTGCATAAACTTCTCCATCCTTAGTCTTACGCAGTACATAGGATGGAGGCATGAACTCTTTTGGCTTGTTGAGAGTGGGCATGCCCCTTGTGGCCTTCCCACTAACAACCTTACCTTTCTTCTTGTGTCCTTCTCACACAAAGGTTTCTCTTAAAGGGGTGGTGCACTTTTGGGAGGACGTCTTCTTCTTGCTTGTGCTTGGGTCAAACCCGAGTCCCTCTTTGGCGAACGCTTCATTGTGTTGGCTCAACACCTCATTAAGGTTCTTTTGCCCTTGAGCACATGTCATGAGCCCTTTCTCGATTTGAGCTTTGAGAAACCGATTCTCCTCAAGAATGGATGCTAGATCACTACTAGAGTTAGTAGAACATGCATCAACATTGATAATAGGAGATGAGTAAGCCTTAGCTAGAGTTTCAAGATAAGTAAGTTTGAGTGTCTCAAAACTCTTTGTAAGAAGGGTGAGCTCTTCTTCCTTAGTCTTGAGAGACACGGATAGAAGCTCACAATCCTTAGTGAGAGAAGCATGAGACTTTGCAAGCTTACTTTTATCATTCATCAACTCTTCACAAGAGCCAATAGCCTTTTTCAAGGAGGCAAGATCTTTAGTATAAACATCAATATTTGCACCAATTTTTAAGCATAGTTCATCATTTCGTGCTTCCTCATATTTGAATTTCCGCTCAAGGATTTCACATTTTTCCTTTTCCTCGATGACGAGGGCTTCGAGTTCCTTAATGGAGTTGGTGTGCTTACTCACCATCTCCATAAGCATACGAAACATAGTGAGCTTCTTTCCTTTGAGGGAACACATGAACTTATTAAGTTTAGCAAGCATAGGATCAGTTAGATCATCATCCTCATAACTATCCTCCGCATCAAGATACTCATCACTAGAAGTAGAAGGCGTGAAAAGAGGAGGATTTGATCATGGAGTTACCTTTACCTTGTCAGAAGAGCTTTGGTCCTCTTCTTCTTCAACCATGGCCTTTGCCATTAGGCATTTGTGAGTGTTGCCCTTGTAATCTTTCATGTAGTTGTAGGTGACCACGTCACCACTCTTGTTTACTAACCTCAAGGTGTTTTGAGAGTCTTGAGCAACTCCGGCAACACCACTAACATCATCCGGATCAGATTCTTCTTGAGCAACCATTGCCTTTCCATCTCTCTTCTTGAGCTTGGAGTTCAAAGGATTTGGCAACTTCTTCTTGGGAAAGGTCTTGGGAAACCTTGTTTTATCTTCTCTCTTCTCATAAGGGCACTCGTTGGAGGAGTGATTGGTTTCTTCACAGTTGTAGCATTTTCTTACTTTCTTCTTTTGAAATCTTCCCTTGAATTTACCCGCGCTAAACTTCTTGACAAAAAGAGCCATGTCTTCATATGTAGGACCCTCGTCGGATTCAATCTCATCACCATCTTCGTCATCCTCTTCTTCTTCTTCACTTTGTTCATCTTCACATACATGCTTGGCCTTCAATGCAAGATTGATCTTTGATGATGGGGAACCATGCATGGCAAGATGTTTTGTGGCATTAGTCTTTGACTCTTCAAATAGTTGAAAGGTGGATACGATGTCATCTGTAGTCATTTCCTTGAAGGTATGGTGTTGTCTTATGTCCCACACCATTTGATGGTGAAATGGAGCAAGAGCATTAAGTAACTTATCCACAAGGAACCTCTTAGTCATGTTGAATCCATCTTGTGTCTTGTCACACTCACATGACTCAATATCGGCAAGGAGTGTCATGAGACGCTCATGGAGTTGATTGGGGTTTCACCTTTCTCCATACAAAAGTTTTGCAATTGCCCTTGGCAATTTCATATTGAGCACTCCGAGGGTAGAAGTGCCGTTTTGGATCGCATAACAGTTTCCCATAGTTCCTTGGCACTTGTGATGTGTATGAACGGTCTCCTTTGCTTTTCATCCAAACCTCTCCTTATCCACATGATTGCAGTGTCATTGAGGTTCTTGTCATATATTTCTCTTGGTGTGGGGTTCTTTGGATCAACCACATGATAGCCATACTCCAAGATCTCCAACATCTCATCGCTTCCATGTCGAAGATGGTCCTGCATAGCAACTCTCCACAAAGGAAAATCGGAAGTGGCACTAAGCAAAGGAGGACTGCCTTGAGGATTATATCTTGGTTTCTCAACCTCGAGGTCTCGTGATAAAGCCAAGGAACACTAGCGTGTTCATTGTTAGGAGGTTGTTGACCAAGAGATGGAGTAGGCACACAGTTGGCCTTGAGACAGCACCACTCGAGAGGGTGCAAGCACCGAGGACAACGTGGCTAGTCTCATTTGGACTAAGGCCTCAAGAGAAGCATCATGCTCCTCTTTTGCTTAGCAGGCCCGTTCTAGATCCTCCAACGTAAAGGACTTGACTTGTAAGAAGCCCCGCCTTTATCCTTAGGATCTACAACCAAGGGAGTCCCATCGGGTTCATCTCGCCTAGGGCGGTTAAGCCACAAGAATAGAGCACGAGGCTCTGATACCAATTGAAAGGATCGAGATGGACCTAGAGGGGGGGGGGTGAATAGGTACAATTACAAATTCTGATTATTACTTAGCAGTTTTAGGCAATAGTGCGGAATATGAAGGTGAGCCTAACAATTGCTAGTAAGTACGAAGTACTAGGCAAGTAACACAAGCATATAAGTGAGCAAGCACAATATGATGTAAGTAAGTGCAAACCAAAACAAGTAACCACAAGTATAGAGTTAGGGTTAGGAATAACCGCAACTCCGGGAGACGAGGATGTATGCCGATGTTCACTTCCTTGGAGGGAAGCTAGTCACCGTTAGAGAGGTGGATGTTACCACGAAGGCACACCAATGCCACGAAGGCTCACCCTATTCTCCCTTTGAGACAACACCACGAAGGCGTTTTTCAACCACTAGTGGTAGACCTTGGGGTGGTCTCCAAACCCTCACAAACTTATCCGGGAGTAATCACAAAGGTCGATTCCTCTATGAAAGACTCCTACCGCCTAGGAGTCTCCAACCTCCAAGAGTAACAAGATCGATGCGGATTTGCTCAAGACTTGCTCAAATCACGAATTCCTTGGGTGCAAAGAAGGAGGAGAAGTGGATCTATCACTTGATCGGACAACTTCTATTCAAAGCTCTCAAATCCCTTGGGGATCTAGGATTTGGTGTGGAGAAATGAGAGAGAGTGTGAGAAGTGTTCTAGGGTTTGTTCAAAGTGAATGGTCAACCCCAACCCGTGGAAGGGAAAGGAGTATATATATGTGGTGGGAAAAAGTGACCGTTTGGGGTACAGGATGGCCGGACGTCCGGAGAACGTCGGACGTCCGGAGGCCCAAATGGGTCCGGACGTCCGACAGTCATCGGACGACCGGCCGCTGTGAAAAGTGTGACCCACAAACCAATGTACAGGATACGATCGTCCGAGCGGGGCCGGACATCCGTAAGAATGCTTCTGATGTGAAAGTGTCGGACGTCCGGAGGGTTCCGGACATCCGTAAAAATGTTTCTGTTGTGGAAGTGCCAATGTACAGGATACGGTCGTCCGAGCGGGGCCGGACATCCGTAAGAATGCTTCTGATGTGAAAGTGTCGGACGTCCGGAGGGTTCCGGACATCCGCAAAAATGTTTCTGTTGTGGAAGTGTCGGACGTCCGTAAGTGTCCGGATGTCCGGGCAATCAGGAAGGACCGGACGTCCGTAGAGCGCTGGACGTCCGAAGGTAAGGTATATAGCTACCAGCTTTGAGCAAGTTTTTCACAGATCCATCGATCCCCTCTTAATAGTGCGGGATCCCTATACTCAAGAACAAACCATAAATGAAGTTAACATCTTGTATCTCCATTCTTGAGTTATATGCTTTTGTCCCTAGTCATGATCCAAGCACACGGTCTTTGGAACATAATCCTGAGATATACTTGATAAACATGATTAGTCCCGAGCATATGTGTTGTCATCAACATCAAAATATGATTAAGGGCATGATTGCACTTTCAGTTGTGAGGCTGGAATGAAGAAAACTCTTGCTGTGGCGACCCTGGCGTTGTTGTTCTTCCAATTGTTGTTGGGCTTCCTTCAGTTTCCTGGTTTCTTTTGATGTAATAATTGGTTTAGGATGTGGATTGTGTCGTCGGTTGTGAAATGTTGGGTTCTAGCGCGGATGTTTGGCCTTTGTTGGCCTCTTGGGATGTTGCGATTTCAATCTGGTACGTAGCTTTTAGTCCTTCGTGTTAGGCTGGAGTTGTGCTGAACTTCTTGTGAATTGTGGTGGATTTCAGTAATGAAAATCGGAAGGGGCAAGCCCTTCTTTGATTAAAAAAAAATAAAAATCGTCCTTATATATTCATCAGTCTTGCTATAAGTCGTAGTAGATGCTATATAGGTCCGTCGGATCTTACATCAAGATCCGTGCTTTCAGATTTTCTTTTCTCTCTCTTAAATCTCAGTCGAGTGAGACATAGCCACGCCATTAAACAGAGGCTCCGGCGCCATTAATGGAGACCTTGGGAGAGAGGTGGATGGCAGATGGAGGTCAAAGGGCTCTCCTCCCGATAAGCACGCGCATAGGGTCTGATCGCATGCCTCTCGTACTCAAATAGCTACCTGCATGGCGCCTCCTAGCTAATAAAAATGGGACGCGTGTATGCACGTAAATGGTACTAGTAAGAAGAACGCCCACGGTTTCAATAATACTTGTGTTTCCGCTTGTAACGTGACAACACTTGTTCCAAAATGACTTTGTTGATTGTTAATGTGTGCGCCTTCGCAAATCGGACTGCAAATTTACCACAGCATGTTGGTGCCATATCATGGCACCAAGCCAAGTTTCATTATTTTCATGCATGTTTTGGATTTACAAGAATTAAAAAACTAAGTTTCTCAATGTTTCCAACCCAGCCACGACGCCCAGAATTTTCAATTTCATTCCCATTTCTTGCATGGAACCTAGAAATTTACCCGAGGACACACATGTGATTTTTCAACCAACTTTGGTGCACCGGAACATGTGCTTGTATTTCAAATTTGAATTATGCACACAAAGGTGACACTTCCCTCCGAGAACCACGAGGCTTCTTGAGAGAAGCTCCGATTTGCAAGAAGCTTATACCAAAATTTGTTCCTATTCGGCCAATTTTTTTACCACGGCATGGTACTACCATGACATGACACCATGCCAAGTTTCATGATTTTAAAACCAAGTTTCTCAATGTTCTCGACCGAGCCACGATGCCCAGATGTTTGAATCTTATTCTCATTCTTTGCATGGGAGTAGAAATTCACCCGAGGACACAAATGTGATTTTTCAACCAACTTTGGTGCACGGGAGCACGTGCTTGTAGTTCAAATTTGAATTATGCACATTAAATGACCAAAACTCAATTAATGTGTAAATAAGGCCAAACGAAGCGGAATAATTCCAAAATTTAATAAAGGCACTCATGTAGTTCTATGTTGCCTTTGTAAATAAACTCAAGGGGACAACGATATCGTTTAGCACTCAAAGGTGACACGTTCCTCTCGTAACCACGAGCCTCCTTGAGAGAAGCTTGGTTTGCAAGAAGCTTATACCAAAATTTGTTCCTATTCGGCCATTTTTTTACCACAACATGGTAGTACCATGACATGACATCCATGCCAAGTTTCATGATTTTCAGACATGTTTTGGATTTACAAGAATTTTAAAACCAAGTTTCTCAATGTTCTCGGCCGAGCCATGATGCCCAGATGTTTTAATTTTATTCTCATTTCTTGCATGGGACCTAGAAATTCACCCGAGGACACAAATGTGATTTTTCAGCCAACTTTGGTGCACGAGAGCATGTGCTTGTAGTTCAAATTTGACTTATGCACATTAAATGACCAGAAACTCAATTAATGTATAAAAAACGACAAACGAACCCGGAATAATTCCAAAATTTAACATGGCACTAATGTAGTTCTATGTTGCCTTTGTTAAGAAACTCAAGGGCGGGGGGGCAGCGTATATCGTTTCACACTCAAAGGTGGCACGTTCCCTCTTAGAACCACGAGCTTCCAAATCGGCCCAATTTTTTACCACAACATGTTAGTGCCATGACATGACACCATGCCAAGTTTCATGATTTCCAGCCGAGTTTTGGATTTACATGAATTTAAAATCTAAGTTTCTCGATGTTCTCGGCAGAGTCATGACGCCCAGATGTTTGAATTTCATTCTCATTTCTTCCATGGGACCTAGAAATTCAACCAAGGAAACACATGTGATTTTTCAACCCGCTTTGGTGCAGCGGAGCATGTGCATGCAATTCATATTTAGATTATGCACATTAAAAGTCCGAAACTCAATTAATGTATAAAAGGCCAAATGAACCGAAATAATTCAAAATTTAACAGGGCACTCATATAGTTCTATGTTGCTTCAGTAAATAAAATCAGGGGAGGCAGCGATATGATTTCGCACACAAAGGTGACACGTTCCTCTCGGAACCACGAGGCTTGTTGAGAGAATCTCCGGTTTTGCAAGAGGCTTATACCAAAACTTGTCCCAATTCAGCCAAAAATTATACGTATGAAAACAGGGTTTAGATTATCCCGAACATCTCCCTACCTAGACCAATAATGTACTATGATTTGAATTCAACATAAAAGGGTTACAAATATTTGAATTGGAGAGTGTATGGTACATGTAGTTCATAGTGAAATATGATTACTGCTATATGCATGTCTTTTTGTTATCAAGATAATATTTAAATTATTGTATAACTTGACAACAATCGTATTCAAATAAGGAAAATTGATTCAAATTTAGTCCATATGGTAGACGGCAATATATATGTTCACATGGTGGAGTGAAATGTTCATATATGATGGAAGATCAAAATGTACGACTACATCAATTATAAACCGCAAGGTCACCTAATTATATATTCGAATTCAACATAATGTGGATTCAAAAATTGAAATTCGAGATCATGGCATCTCTAATCATATAAAAAGGGACATTACTCTTTCTTTGGTGGGAATTGATTTGTTTTTTGTTGTTGTTGAGGGAAGTGCGAATCGATTTGGTACTGTGCAGGGTAATCTTGTTCTCCCGAATTTTTTTACATTTTTCTTGTAGTTTTTTCAATGGCATCTATAGCAATATAGTAAAAGGGAACATGACTCTCTTGTGTCTTGTATGATTTTTTTACACGTTAAGTTTGTCCTGCCGAACAAGGAATCCGCACCTTGTTATCCCGAAATTTTCAAGCTCGAGTATCTTTTGTCTCACCTGCTTTGAAACTCCCGCTTCTTCAACCCGCGCCATGCCTTGTTATCCCAAAATTTGGAAGCGCGCGAGAACTCCCTCCTCATCCGAAATCGCTCCCGCAGCCTGCACACGTGAAATCCCCTTCTACCCCTCACCGAAATGAAGCTCCATGTCGCGTGTCAAAACCGTGGGGTACGCTGTAACTTACCCTACATTTCGGACAAGCGTCCCTAAGCTTGGCTCCCCCTCCCCTTCGCCCCATTCATTCGACACCGAGGCCGCTAAAACCCGCGAAACCCCACGCTCATCCGTCGGCCTCCCGACCGCCGCCCAGCCGGAGACTCTTCCCCGACTACATCGTCCACCGCAACAGCTCGCCGCCCCTCATCCACCGCACCGGATGAGGATCCGTTGTCGATCTCGTCGTCCCGCCGGATCAGCCGCCCCGTCCTCCACCTCCAAGGAGCTGCCCCGACATTCGCCTCGTCTATCGCGCCACCTCAATCCCCACAGCGTCGTCGTGACCTGCCCCACCGGAACCGCAGCACCCTCACCAATTCCTCTGAAGAAGCCGAGGCCAACTCGGCGCCACCAAGGAGGTTCTACACTCATGGCTGCATTTTATCTTTTATTCGACCTCAACGGGCTGCCGGTGCTTGATACCGAGCAGACATGGCGTCTCCATCGACGGTGCCGTCGCCGGCCACATCATCCACGGCGTCTCTCCCTCATGTCGTTGCTTCCTCGGCGGCGACTTCCACAACGGCACTAGCTGCAGCTGCTCCGGCTCTCGCTCGCGCTGCAGCTCTATTCTTGTTGTCGGTCGCGCTGCTGCACTGCTCCTGCTTTCCTTCGTGCTGCTGCTCTGCTCTTGCTCTCGCACTACTACAAAAAGGGCTATAGATGGAATGGCCACTAATGGCGCACCTGTCATGTGGTGCGCCATTACTATATTCTAATGGTGCACCATGTCTGGTGCACCATTAGTAATATATTACTAATGGCGCACCTGGTGCCTCGTGCGCCATTAGTAGTTTTGAAAAAAAACATAAAAAATTTGTTACTAATGGCGCACTGCTGTATAGTGCGCCATTACTAGTTGATATAGTAATGGCGCACCACATCCGCCGCACGCCATTAGTAGTTTTGAAAAAAAGTAAAAAAATAAAAAAATTGTTACTAATGGTGCACTATGTCTCGTGCGCCATTACTAGTTTTAACTAGTAATGGCGCACCGCCCACCGGGTGCGCCAAGATTAAGTTTTTTTCCAAAAAAAATTCAAAAAAAATATCATTTTTTTTTATTTTTTTCAAAACTAGTAATGGCGCACCGTGGGTGTGGTGCGCCATTACTAGTTTAACTAGTAATGGCGCACCACCACACGGTGCGCCATTACTAACTTGCCCCAACACCGAATGCACCCCCCTGGATCGCCTTTTCAGTTTTAAAAAAATTAAAGAAAATGATGGAAATGTCAAAAAAATAAAAGAAAATAAGTTTCCCATGTGATATGTGGTCTAGTTGTTGGGAAAATTTACAAATATGAATTTCGACTTTATTTGCAAAATCTCTCTGGAAATTTGTAAAATGGGCATAACTTTTGCATACGAACTCGGATGAAAAAGTTTTTATATGAAAAATCATCTACTCAAAAAGTTACATCCGAATTTAAACGGGGGAACCCCGTTAAACATTTTCAAAATCCCCAAAAACCTAACAGAAAAAAGGTTACGGGGCTTTCAAGATCTAGAGGCAAAAAAATTCAAAAAAATTCAAACTTACTAGTGGCGCACCGTGGATGTGGTGCGCCACTAATAACAGAAAAAAATGGTTTTGAATTTTTTTTTAAATGATACGTAATATGACCGGGAAGTTTGAAATATTTTTCAAAATTTCATCATAGTCATGAACATGAACAAAGTCCTAGACATCAACAAGGTATAATAGGATTGAGTGCTAGATATATCAACAAGTGCTCGTGAAGTGAGCTATTCTTTGGGGTTGGATAGAACTCAAGTTAAGCATGCTTGGGCTGGAGTAGTGTGAGGATGGGTGACCTTTCGGGAAGTTTGACCACGGAGTGCGATTTGACCCGAGATTAAGCCATAGTGAATTGAGATTAAGAAAAAACGAAAAAAAATATGAATTTTTTTTAAAAAAATTAAAGAATTTCTGAAAAAAAAATTGAAAAAATATTGTTACTAATGGCGCACTTCTATGTGGTGCGCCATTAGTATACCAGATACTAATGGCGCACCGTGGCTATTCTAATGGCGCACCGGTAGTGCGCCATTAGTAGGCAAAACCGGTGCGCCATTAGTAGGCCTTTTCCTAGTAGTGTCGCTTGCACTGCTGCTGCCGTCAGACGACCTCCGCAGACTGTGAGTTGCTGCTTTAGCACTCGCCACGGTGCTCTTGCACGACTTGCTCTCTCGCTAGTGCTCCTGCTCAGCGTCTGCTGATTTAGATCATCGTCATTGCTAGTAGTGCTCGAACGCCCTAAACATCTATTGCAATGCTCGTTATTAGTTCAATCAGTTTCGACAAGAAAATTCAGTTTCGATCGTGAAGTTCATTTTCTTCGATTAAGTTCAGAGTGAACAGACTTACAAAGATCTCGTCGGAGCGGCCGTGGCGCTGCTGATGCGTTTTACATCTAGCACTTTTTGGTGATGTATTTTACATCATCTATTGCAGATGATATTAGGGTCCCACTTCAGATTAAAGTTGTCTCTCTTGTCATGCTTCAACCTCGTCGATGTACACCTTAGCGGAGCTGCTCCAACGACGGAAACGTCCATCACAGTGGAGCAGTACCCTCGGCGCTGTTTCCAGAGGCCTCGGATCTTCTTCCCCGCCTCCGACAGTCACACCAGCATCATCACCATCCTCCACGTCCAACCCAATGATGCTGAGGTCCACAAGGCTATGCCAAAGAGGTTGTACACTCATCGCATCACTTTGTTTCTCCATTCCTCTGTTCTTCCAATTCATGTGAGCCAAACACCCAGGTTGACTGAAATCCGATGGTTCCAAATGCTTTGTTTTGGACGTGCATTCCTATCCTATTCCTGTGTTTTTCCTGTCCATCCGTTTATAGAATCCTCCAATTCTAAGGAGCCCTTACAGATTTACTTCATTTTCAGATTGGCCTCAAAGAAAACTCTGTGTGTTATGTCCTGCTCCTGCCGTGCCGTCATCCACCCC
The DNA here is from genome assembly GCA_021605205.1 of Aegilops longissima. NCBI lineage: Eukaryota > Viridiplantae > Streptophyta > Magnoliopsida > Poales > Poaceae > Aegilops > Aegilops longissima. Next base: position 475,868,099 of record CM038680.1, on the reverse strand, counting down.
GCCAGAGGTGCACCATCGACAGAAGCGTTCACTGCAGCAGAGATCCCACCTGCAGACTTTCTTTCGCCGCCTCAGATCATCTTCCCCGTTGTCGGCAGCCACGCCAACTGCATTACCATCATCGACTGAGCAGATGAACCTGAGGACAAGACAGTTCTGGAAGAGAGGTCGCAGTCTTTCGTGTTTGCTTACGTTATACATCGGTTATTATTACCTGCTACTTTATCATTCAATCTTGAGTTTTGAATTGCCCATGGGTCTCATATCGAGCCAGCAACGAATAGTATCTATCTACTATCTGGTTCATCTGGGGTCTTCTATGTGGTTCATGTTGGGTGGGCAACAAACAATAGATGATCCATTGTCTATGTTTTTAAACTGAAGCTATAATCTACCTGCTATCATTAGTTTTGGATCCATCCACTCGTTTGTTACCATCAGTCTTGATTTTTTCATGCACCCCTTAGGCCTTACAAAATCTAACTATTTTTATTATTATGCATGTCAGATATTGTACACAATCGTACTGAACATGTAGAGAAAAAGAGAAGACCGTTGCGTGCGAATATAATGTCATGCAGACGCTGCTCCATGGTGGGCGAAGTGCCCCCCCTCTCCTGCATTTCCAGATTGTATTCCAGAGGAAGATAACTGTTCAGATGGAGATTCAGAAGGAGCCGACCATGCCTGTTTACCACCTGAGGTGTTTGCTCTAACCTGGCATGCTGATGTTGGTCATATCATGCATAGTTTAGATTTGCTTTGTGTGAATACCACCTGTTTGGTTTCTATATCATACTCCCACCATTCCTAAATATTTGTCTTTTTAGAGATTTCAACAAGTGGCTACATACGGAACAAAATGAGTGAATCTACACTCTAAAATATGTCTATATACATCCGTATGTGGTAGTCCATTTGAAATCTCTAAAAAGACAAATATTTAGGAACGGAGGGAGTATATGGGAATTATGCAATGCCATCTTCTTTAGCCAGCAGCATATCGTGAATCATGCAATGCCATCCTGTTTAGCCACCATCATTATATGTGAATTGTATTGTGCCATATTTTTTTCCATAATGTATTCCATTTGTCAACAATGTTTATACATTCTACTCTTCCATGCATCAGCCATTTGAGTCGGTCATGGGAAAATCTGGAGTGAAAACAAGGTCTTCGAGCAGTCGATTGCTACATGTCGATGCAGATTTCTTGTTGATTTACGATAGCTCCTCGGAGGAGGATTCGAGAGAGATGACCGGTCGTATCCCCCGAGGTGCATGCTCTAACTTGGCTGGGTTATATTGCTCATATCATGCATATGGTGTCTTGCATTGCCATGCCATCTGCTTAGATTAGACATGCTTTGTGTGAATGCCTCCTATTTGCTTTCTATATCAGATATGTGAATTATTGTAGCGACCTGACCCAAAATCGGTCAAGTCTCTGTGTCTGTACCATCCCAAGATCATGTTGGCACTCACAATATATTGATGAAATAATCAAAGTTCAATCACACCTGAATTTATTACACGGTTCTCATATCGAGTCTTTATTACAATAGAATAAATTCGGCCGAAGGCCAACTCATGAGAAATAAACTAAATAAGCTGCGGAAGTGTAGAAGAATAGCGAGTCCATCCGACTCCAAAGGGCAATCGCCAAGCGCGGAGCGTAGCCTCAGTCTTGATAGGAATACTCCTCTGCAACATAAGACGTTGCAGCCGTGTAGGTCAGCATTTGGAATATGCCGGCAAGTCATGAAGAGAGAATAACAATAAAAATTACTAACACTATATGCAATTTGGCTGTGGAGCTCTAAGTTTCATCATTTTGCGAAAAGCCAGTTTTTTCCCTACAACAGTGGACTTGCTTGTAAATACTACAAAATTGTTGGTAATTATTGAGATGGTTCCACCAACCAGTGTCTCATTCCCAATTATTAATTAACCCCCTCAATTAATTTATTAATTTCAATGTTGAGATTTCCGAATACTTCCAAGTTCCAGAGGCTCAAATTGTCCGTAACCGGGGACACGGCTAATCGATTAGATCTTTTCTCTGCAGAGGTTTATGACTTTACCCGCAAGAATCGCTCCTCCTTTTAAGTCTTCGCACTTCATGGTGTTTGAAGACGGACGAACTAAACAGGGTCTTCCAAGAGTTCTTCCGCCACCGTCGGTACCCATCCAATCCTACCGCTCTTCTACATCTCGTAGCACCGTCCGCCAAAGTCACAACTAGGGTTGACCAAGCCGAGCCCATAATGGCTTGCGGCTGCATGTAAGCTTCCGGTCAATGGGGTATACATCCGCCTCTTCATGGCTGGGTGAAGCTTTCCGCAAGATGTCATGGCGCTTCTCCATGCATCCCGCCAACCACCGGGTTCTCCAGGTGCCCGTCAACCGCCCTCCACCCAAGAGTGAATTCAAGTCCATCTTGAGCTTGAAGTTCATGGGGTTGTCATCATCTTGACTCTCACATCTCCCTTATGAATTCACTCAACCAACCCCGCTCACGAGCATAGCAAAATAAACTACTTCGTCCCGGCAATGGTAACAAGGGAATTGGGTTCATCCTACCTCATGATACTACTCAAGAACATAACTTCAAAATTTCACCTACTGCATGCATGGTGGGGAGGTATAATTCTAATGCAATAAAAATCATAGGTATTGTAAAGAAACATGATCAATGACTTGCCTTGTCGACGATCTTGAAAGCTAGGGACTCGTGGTAGCAAGCTTCAGACGGAAATTCTACCGAGACAAACAACAATCATAATAAGCATACAACATATGACCACTTAACATAATAGCATGCTAACATAACACACAAAGCACTTGAACCAAAACCCAAAGAAAATCTCAAAGAAATCCAACTCAAAGTTTTCCCATATCCAACAACAATCAAGAAATAGTTTTGCACTACAAAATTTTTCTTAACAGAACCTAAGCATGGGTTTTTGCTAATTAACAGAAAATAATTCATCATGCAACTAGGAGCAAAAAGAATCACCTTAAAATCTATTATAAAACTCCTATTAGGCCTAAAGCAAATTCTAGTAAGAAAAATAAAATAAAAGTTTTATTTATTATAAATAAAAGTTCATGCTCTAAAGTTACAGAAACTAACCTAGAATAAACTATCTCTCATGAAAAATAAATTTATTTGCTAAGTAAAACAATAGGAAAACAAGAACTAGTTAAATAAATAGGAATAACATGATTCTGATTAAAACTATTTTTTATTAATCCTAAAATTGCCCAAATAAATTCCTACGGTTAGGCAATGTCAAAACAAAGTTGTGACAAAAAGAATCATTAAAAATAATATTCCTAACTCATTTTATAGCAGATTTACTATTCTGTCTAAATCTAAAATAAAACAATTTTAAATAATTTTTACATGACTAATTATATTTTCTACAGAAACTATAAGAAATTTGCAAACCAAAAAAAAGAATCACTTAAAAATATTAAGTGGATTAAAAGATATGAATTTTTCAAATCTGAAACTATTTTGTTAAAAGCAGAAACGAAAAAAATAAAATTAAAACGAAAAATCGGCGCTAATGGGCCTATCTAGCGCTCTGGGCGTAATATAACTCAATCGGGCCCTAGGGATTAAACCGCAAATAACCGCGTCGGGCCGGTCCAACTAACCTAAACAAAACCGGAACAAAAAACCTGTTCATTAAAAATAAACCTAACTAAACCGTACCCCTTCGGGGGGATCTATCCTAACCTTACGATCTAGATCGAACGGCGACGGGAGCTCCGGCGACTTACCGAGGCGGCGACGGCGGCGGCAGCTCGGGCAGCGACGGTGCGGGGGTCTCCGGTGGTCGGGGACGTCGGCGGGACCTCCGGTGGTGCGGCGTGTGAGGGAGCTCGGGGTGGGGTCGGGTGAGCTCGGGGTGGCTGGGCGGTCGATCTGGCGACAATGGCGGGCGGCGGCTCGGTACTCGGCGAGGGTTTGTGGCGAGGGAGAGCGTCGGGTGAGGGGGCGAGGGGGGTATTTATAAGGGTGGGGCACGACTTGGACGAGGGGGCAACCGCGGCGAGGGGATCTCGGGGGATCCCGGATCTCGCGGGATCCGGCGAGCGAGCAAGGGCGGCGTTAGCTTGCGCAAGGGGAAGAAGGGGTGGGGTCCACCGTCCGGGTGAGGGAGAGGGGATCGGGCGGGCGACCGGTGCGGAGCCGTTTCGGCTCGGGCGCTCGGTCGGCTCGGCGTGGGCCGGCTCGGCCGTTGGCTGGGCCTGGCTGGTGGGTGGGCCTCGGGGCTGGCCTGGCTGGCGCCTGGGTCCTTTTCTATTTTTTTTGAATCTAGAGGGAGAGAGAAAAACAAAATAAATATAAATATTTTATATAGGACATATATATATCAAAATGATCAGGGGAATATTCCCTATAATATGAACATTTTTCTAGGGGCAAAATCCAAACTTTATAAAAAAAATCATTTTTCTAAAATTCCAAATAAAACTCAAATTTGAATTCAAACTTTTGGCAATGTTTTTCCTCCGATATTTTTGGAGTGTCATGTTTACTCCTCTCATACTTTTTCTCAAGTATTTATCAGCATAGTTTTGAAATGATTTCCACTGCCAAAATTTGAATTCAAATTCCAACAACTCCAAAACTTCTGAAACTTCAGATGCCACTCAAATTCAAACAGAATGCATAGATGCTTAGCTATAATTGTAAAACATTCCAAATAGGAAATTTGGGATGTTACAAACCTACCCACCTTAAGATGAATCTCGCCCTCGAAATTGGGTTGGCTAGCAAATAGGTGCGGGTGGTCTCAAGGAGGTCTTCTTCTCGCCTGTGTGGCTTCCTCCTCGGAGTGATGACTCCACAGCAGCTTGCAAAACTTGATGATCTTGCTGCGGGTGACTCTGCTCGCAGTCTCGAGAATTCGGATGGGTTTCTCTTTATAAGTCGATCTTTGTCGAGCTGTATGGCCTCTAGGGGCACCGTGTGTCTCTCAACGGAATATCGGCCATGTCGGCATGACACTTCTTCACCGAGAAACATGGAAGACATCATGAACTCCGGACAATCCTTCCGCAATTCCAACTTGTAAGCAACTTCTCCACGACGCTCAAGGATTTTGTAGGGCCAATGAATCGGGTGCTAACTTTCCTTTGACACCGAACCTCTTGATTCCACGAAGTGGGGACACACGAAGATATGCTCGGTCTCCGCCGTAAATAACTTCCTTGCGCATCGTCGGCATAACTCTTCCGCCTCGATCGAGCTATCTTAAGCCTATCTCGAATCAGCTTGACTTTCTCTTCGAATCTCGATAAGATCGGAACCGAAAAGTGTTCGATCTCCAACACCATCCCACAAACAATGGTGTTCGCACCTCCTTCCGTATAGAGCTTCGAAGGGGCCATCTTCGATCTGGTCCGATAACTGTTGTTGTATGAGAACTCGCGTATGGCAAATTATCATCCCAGCTAGACCCATAGTCTAGCACACAAGCTCTCAACATGTCCTCCGTAATCTGGTTGACTCTCTCGGTCTGTCCATCTATCTGCGGATGAAAAGCTGTATCAACTCCAGCCTCGCACTCCAAAGTTTCATGCAACTGATTCCAAAACTTTGAGGTAAATTGTGTTCCTCTATCTGACACAATACTCCTCGGAACTCCATGCAGACATACGATCCTGGTCATGTATATCTTGGCTAACTTAGCACTGGTATAGGTAGTCTTCACGGGGATGAAATGAGCTACCTTGGTCAATCGATCAACCACTACCCAGATAGAATCATAACCTGAATGGGTCCTGGGTAATCCTGTGATAAAGACCATTCCAAGTTTTTCCCATTTCCACTCGGGAATCGGCAAAGGTTGAAGTAACCCTGCTGGCTTCTGATGTTCTGCCTTTACTCGTTGACAAACATCGACATCGCTACGTACTCGGCAATATCCTTCTTCATTCCTGTCCACCAGAAACTTTCCTTCAAATCTAGGTACATCTTGGTGTTACCGGGGTGAATCGAGTATGGTGAATCATGAGCCTCCTGAAGAATTAGCTTCCTGAGTTCGGGATCATTGGGCACATAAATACGGTCCTCGAACCATATAGCTCCGTATTCATCCTTACGAAATCCTTTAGCTTTTCCTTCATTCATCTTTTTCTTTATCTCATCAATTTCCTTGTCCGACTTTTGGGCTTCACGAATCCTTTCGGCCAAAGTGGACTGAACTTCCAGAGTTGCAACATATCCTCTCGGAACTATCTCCAGTCGGAGATCTCTGAGGTCATCGACTAACTCCTGGGGTAATCCTCCCGCTATAAGAGTATTCACATAACTCTTACGGCTCAAAGCATCTGCTACAACATTAGCCTTCCCTGGGTGATAATGCAATCTCATGTCATAGTCCTTGATTAACTCTAGCCATCTCCTCTGCCTGAGGTTCAACTCCTTCTGCGTGAAAATATACTTCAAGCTCTTATGATCTGTGTAAACATCACAACGGTTTCCGATAAGGAAATGTCTCTGTGTCTTGAGTGCATGCACTACGGCTGCTAACTCCAAATCATGTGTGGCATAATTCATCTCGTGCGGTCGTAGCTGTCCGGAGGTATAAGCTACAACTTTTCCTTCCTGCATGAGTACTCCTCCGAGTCCCCGACGAGAAGCGCCACAATATACCGTAATCCTTGTGTATGTCCGCAAAATCAGCATGGGCTGTAACCAAACGCTTCTTCAATTCCTCGAAACGGCTTCACAATCCTCGGTCCAAATGTACTTGGCTTCCTTCTTCAACAGCTCACCATGGGCTTGGCAATCTTCGAGAAGTTCTCAATAAACCTCCGATAATATCCTGCGAGTCCGAGAAAATGCGGATCTCCTTGATCGAGGTGGGTGACCGCCAATCGGTGATTGATTCAACCTTGGCGGGTCAACTGCTATTCCTTCTCCTGAAATAACATGTCCGAGGAATCCGACTTCCTTCAGCCAAAATTCACATTTACTGAACTTGGCATACAACCGATGTTCTCAAGTTTCTCCGAACTAGACGCAAATGTTCCTTATGCTCTTCCTCGCTCTTGGAGAATATCAAGATATCATCGATGAACACCACGACAAACTTGTCCAGATATTCCATAAATACCTTGTTCATCAAATTCATGAAGTATGCAGGGCATTAGTCAATCCGAATGACATGACGGTATACTCATATAAACCATACCGTGGTGAATGCTGTTTTGGGTATATCCTTTTCACGGATTTTCAATCGATGATACCTCGATCAAGATCGATCTTGGAGAATACCTTGGCTCCAACTAGCTGATCAAATAGATCATTAATCATCGGCAGAGGGTACTTGTTCTTGATGGTCACGCTGCTCAACGAACGATAATCCACAACCATTCTCGTGGTTCCATCCTTCTTCTCTACCAAGAGAACTGGGCTCCCCAAGGTGATGAGCTTGGCGAATATATCCTTTCTCCAATAGCTCATTAATTTGATTCTTGATCTCTTTCAAATCGCTCGTGGCATCCGATAGGGTCTCTTGGATATTGGGGCTGTGCCGCAATAACTCAATCAGAAATTCAATGTCTCGTCCGGTGGCATTCCCGGTAATTCCTCCGAAAACACATCGGGAAAATCTTGCACCATCGGCATTTCCTCCTGAACAACTCCCGTGAGGGAATTCACCGATTCTTCATCCGCTACGCCTGCGGATACATACTTGATCCTCTTCGCCCGGGTGGTGAGCAGAATCGACTTCTTGGGCACAATCTATGTTTCCTTCAAACTTGTCAACCAATCCATGCCTAGGATTACATCCAAGGTCCGGGTTTCCAATACTATGAGGTCTGCGGGAAATTTATGGTTTCGATGTTGAGGGTTGCATGACAGCCTAAGCTCGCCATCATTTCTCCTCCGCGAACCGACGCTGAAGGGGGCTTCTAAGGGTTTTTGTGGGCAACCCGTACTTTTCCACAACTACCCTTGATATGAATGAATGCGTTGCACCAGAATCAAAGAGTACCAATACTGAACATGAATTCAATAAAAACTTATCGACCACAGTGTCTGGCTGATCATAGACGTCCTCCACGTCAATGTGGTTCACCTGAGCACGAGGGAAAGGGTTGGGCTTCTTCGCTGAGCTTCCATTGTCGTTTCCATTCCTCTGCTTGGCCTCTGGGCAGTCGGTGGCATAGTGCCTTGTTTTCTGGCACTTGAAACAGGTGATGTGACTCAGATCCTTCGGAGCCGGGGCAGGACGATGCTGGTTGCCATTTCCATTGCCTGACTTGTTGTCCTGGTTGCGGTTGTTCCCATTTCCTCCATGGTTATGTCCTCCATGGTTGTGATGGGTATGCCCTCCTGAGTATGGGGCATATCGGGGCTTCTGCTGAGCTCCAGAGTTGTACTTCCCCTGGCCATACTTCCGCTTGTGGCTATCAATCTGCTGCTGCTTGCCTTCAAGTATGGTGGCTTTGTCTACCAGCTCCTGGTAGTTGGTGAAGGTAGCCACCATTAGCTGCATACCCAGCTCGTCATTGAGTCCCTCGAGAAACTTTTCCTGCTTTATGCATCTGTGGCCACATCATCCGGGCATAGCGAGCTAACTTGTTGAACTCATCCACGCATCGTCCCACAAGACGGTTCCCGGGCGTAAGTTGCGGAACTCACGCTTCTTGAGACTCATGGCTCCGCTGAAACATGAGCGGTGCGGAAAACCTGTTGGAACTGATCCCACGTAATGGTGGCGATGGGAAAAGTGGCGTGTAGTTCTCCCACCAAGAAGCTGCAGGTCCATCAAGTTGATGTCGCAAAGCGCACTTTCTCGCATCGAGTGCATCCAAAAAGGACTAACTCCTTCCGACCTTGCGGAACCAATCATCGGCCACAATCGCTCGGTGCTGCTAGAGAACACTGGCGGATTCAGCCTTAGGAATCGAGTCAAGTTGTCAACAGGGGGTGGTGGCGGTGGATTGTTGTTGTTGTTGTTGTTATTGTTGTTGTTGTTGTTCTGGTTCTGAATGAGCATCTGCATGAGGGCATTCTGCTGCTGGATCAGCTGGGTGAGCTCCGGCGGAAAGTTGAGACCGGGGTCACGCCTCGGAGGCATCCGTGTTTTAGAGTGGATGAGAAAATTAGAATAGAACAATGGTCTAATGAGAAATAACACTACCCATATGAATGCACAATCATAATCACACCAATCATTTATTCAATCCACTCAAACATGGTTCAATCTCGATTACAAAATTTCTCACGACTAATCGAAAATAACGGCCTAACTGATCAACGGAAAAATAAAATAACATGGTGGTCAGCTAAATGTATTCATCACTAATCCTTGCGTCCTCTGGTGCGGCGTCCTCCGGTGGGGCGTCCTCTGATGCGGCGCCTCCTCTTGCGGCTTTCTTCAGTGGAGCTCCCTTCATAATCCTGGTCATTGCTCACGAGAGGTCCGTCATTTCCACTCGGAAAAAGGTCTTCTCCCAAGTCCATCTTTTCCTCTAATGCGGCAACATTCATCTTCAGGTTATCGACTCTCTCCATGAAGTCTGCGATTTCTTCCTCATGGTCAAGGAAGTCTGCGTGTGCCTTCTCCTCCAGTTCCAGTTCACGGAACAACAGCCTCCTGTGTACCTTCGAGTTACGGCGAGTCTGGATCTCCTGTTTCCTGAGGAGACACTCCAAGTCTTGGACATATGAGAGAATGGAATCGTCATCTACGGTATGGATGATATCTCCATTCCTTGCTCTGCGAGAAACCATGGCGAGATCTGATGGGTCGAGCTCGGCCCTGTACTCTTCTCGGAGATGTCCAAGTGCATGATAAATCGCCATGTCTCTTCCGAGGATCCAGTTGAAATCGGTAAACTCAAAGTCAATAGGCTCAGATGTCCTCCGAAGGTCCTCCTCGAATGTGCACCTCAATCTCAGAAGGGTATCCGCCGAAGCGCATTGGTAGGCTTCCGGTGATTGAGGGCGAGCAATCTTCAGCTTTTTCACGATCTGACCAGCTTCCCGCCGAAAGGCATCGCCTCATCTGGTGGCAAAACTCCGTAGCAAACTGGGGTGAATTCGCGCCATCTAGAATGTTGAAAATCGGAGAGAAGTCGAAATGAACAGGGAGAATTATGGAATGATAAGGACATAAAATAAATAGTCTCTTCCTATGGTTTTCCGATCCTAGGGGTTACGCCCCACGGTGCGTGTGCTCGAATACCATCTCAGAGCGACCTGACCCAAAATTGGTCAAGTCTACGTATGCGTATTCATCCCAAGATCATGCTGGCACTCACAAAGACATTGATGAAATAATCAAAGTTCAATCACACCTGAATTTATTACACGGTTCTCATATCGAGTCTTTATTACAATAGAATAAATTCGCCAAGGCCAACTCATGAGAAATAAACTAAATAAGCTGCGAAGCGAGAAGAATAGCGAGTCCATCCGACTTCAAAGGGCAATCGCCAAGCGCGGAGCGTAGCCTCACTCCTGATCGGAATACTCCTCTGCAACATAAGACATTGCAGCCGTGTAGGTCAGCATTTGGAATATGCCGGCAAGTCATGAAGAGAGAATAACAATAAAAATTACTAACACTATATGCAATTTGGCTGTGGAGCTCTAAGTTTCATCATTTTGCTAAAAGCCGCTTTTTCCCTACAACAAAGGACTTGCTTGTAAATACTACAAAATTGTTGGTAATTATTGAGATGGTTCCACCAACCAAGTGTCTCATTCCCAATTATTAATTAACCCCTCAATTAATTTATTAATTTCAATGTTGAGATTTCGAATACTTCCAAGTTCCAGAGGCTCAAATTGTCCGTAATCGGGACACGGCTAATCGATTAGATCTTTTCTCCGCAGAGGTTTATGACTTTACCCGCAAGAATCGCTCCTCCTTTTAAGTCTTCGCACTTCATGGTGTTTGAAGACGGACGAACGTAAACAGGTCTTCCAAGAGTTCTTGTGGCCACCGCCGTACCCATCCAATCCTACCGCTCTTCTACATCTCGTAGCACCGTCCGCCAGAGTCACAACTAGGGTTGACCAATCCAGAGCCCATAATGGCTTGCGGCTGCAGAGTAAGCTTCCGTCAATGGGGTATACATCCGCCTCTTCGTGGCTGGATGAAGCTTTCCGCAAGATGTCATGGCGCTTCTCCATGCATCCCGGCCAACCACTGGGTTCTCCAGGGTGCCCGTCAACCGTCCTCCACCCAGTAGTGAATTCCGAAGTCCATCTTGAGCTTGAAGTTCATGGGGTTGTCATCATCTTGACTCTCACATCTCCCTTATGAATTCACTCAACCAACCCCGTCTACGAGCATAGCAAAATAAACTACTTCGTCCCGGGCAATGGTAACAAGGGGAATTGGGTTCATCCTACCTCATGATACTACTCAAGAACATAACTTCAAAATTTCACCTACTGCATGCATGGTGGGGAGGTATAATTCTAATGCAATAAAAATCATAGGTATTGTAAAGAAACATGATCAATGACTTGCTTTGTTGACGATCTTCGAAAGCTAGGGACTCGTGGTAGCAAGCTTCGCACTCCGGAAATTCTACCGAGACAAACAACAATCATAATAAGCATACAACATATGACCACTTAACATAATAGCAAGCTAACATAACACACAAAGCACTTGAACCAAAACCCAAAGAAAAACTCAAAGAAATCCAACGCAAAGTTTTCCCATATCCAACAACAATCAAGAAATAGTTTTGCACTACAAAATTTTTCTTAACAGAACCTAAGCATGGGTTTTTGCTAATTAACAGAAAAGAATTCATCATGCAACTAGGAGCAAAAAGAATCACCTTAAAATCTATTATAAAACTCCTATTAGGACTAAAGCAAATTCTAGTAAGAAAAATAAAATAAAAGTTTTATTTATTATAAATAAAAGTTCATGCTCTAAAGTTACAGAAACTAACCTAGAATAAACTATCTCTCATTAAAAATAAATTTATTTGCTAAGTAAAACAATAGGAAAACAGTAACTAGTTAAATAAATAGGAATAACATGATTCCGATTAAAACTATTTTTTATTAATCCTAAAATTTCCCAAATAAATTCCTACGGTTAGGCAATGTCAAAACAAAGTTGTGACAAAAGAATCATTAAAAATAATATTCCTAACTCATTTTATAGCAGATTTACTATTCTGTCTAAATCTAAAATAAAACAATTTTAAATAATTTTACATGACTAATTATATTTTTACAGAAACTATAAGAAATTTGCAAACCAACAAAAAAATAATCACTTAAAAATATTAAGTGGATTAAAAGATATGAATTTTTCAAATCTGAAACTATTCTGTTAAAAACAGAAACGAAAAAAATAAAATTAAAACGAAAAATCGGCGCTAATGGGCCTATCTAGCGCCCTGGGCGTAATATAACTCAATCAGGCCCTAGGGATTAAACCGTAAATAACCGCATCGGGCCGGTCCAACTAACCTAAACAAAACCGGAACAAAAAACCGGTTCATTAAAAATAAACCTAACTAAACCGTATTCTTTGGGATCTATCCTAACCTCACGATCTAGATCGAACGGCGATCGGAGCTCGGCGACTTACCGAGGCGGCGACGGCGGCGGCAGCTCGGGCGGCGACAGTGCGGGGTCTCCGGTGGTCGGGGACGTCGGCGGGGACCTCCGTGGTGCGGCGTGACAAGGGAGCTCGGGGTGGGGTCGGGTGAGCTCGGGGTGGGGTCGGGTGAGCTCGGGGGTGGCTGGGCGGTCGATCTGGCGACAATGGCGGGGGCGGCTCGGGTACTCAGCGAGGGTTTGTGGCGAGGGAGAGCGTCGGGTGGGGCGAGGGGGAACGGGTCGAGGGGGTATTTATAAGGGTGGGGCACGACTTGGACGAGGGGCAACCCGAGGGATCTCGGGGATCCGGATCTCATGAGATCCGGCGGCGTGTGTGGCGTTGGTTTGCTATAAGGGGAAGAAGGGTGGGGTCCACCCGTCGCGAGTGAGGAGGAGGGGATCGGGCGGGCGATCGTGCGGAGCCGTTGGCTCGGGCGCTCGGTCGGCTCGGCGTGGGCTTGGCTCGGCCGCTATCGGGCTGGCTGGTGGGTGGCCTCGGCGCTGGCTTCGGGTGGCGCCTGGGTCCTTTTCTATTTTTTTTGAATCTAGAGGGAGAGAGAAAAACAAAATAAATATAAATATTTTATATAGGACATATATATATCAAAATGATCAGGGGAATATTCCCTATAATATGAACATTTTTCCAGGGGCAAAATCCAAACTTTATAAAAAAATCATTTTTCTAAAATTCCAAATAAAACTCAAATTTGAATTCAAACTTTTTGGCAATGTTTTTCCTCTAATATTTTTGGAGTGTCATGTTTACTCCTCTCATACTTTTTCTCAAGTATTTATCAGGCATAGTTTTTGAAATGATTTCCACTGCCAAAATTTGAATTCAAATTCCAACAACTCCAAAACTTCTGAAACTTCAAATGCCACTCAAATTCAAACAGAATGCATAGATTCTTAGCTATAATTGTAAAACATTCCAAATAGGAAATTTGGGATGTTACAATTATGCAATGCCATGTTTTTCAGCCAGTTATCATATATGTGAATTATGCACCGCCATGGAGCCAGGCATCATATATGTGAATTATCTCATGCCATCTTTTTTTTCGTTACGTATTCCATTTGTCGACAATCTATGTATATTTAACTACTCTTCATGTGTATCAGCCATTTGAGCCGGTTATGGAAAAATCTGGAGTGAAAACAAAGTCTTCAGAGCAGGCAATGGTACCTGTTGAAGCATATATCTCGATGGTTACAGGGAGCTCCTCAGAGGAGGATTCAGAGACAGATGACCAGTCCTATATCCCACCTGAGGTGTATGCTCTAAGTTGCAATGTTTATATTTCTCATATGATGCATATGGTGTCTTGCATTGCTTAGTTTAGACATCATATGCACAATATTGAATTCTATCTCGCTTAGTTTAGAGATCATACATGTGAGTGCCATTGCTTAGTATATGAATCAATTATGTCAATTATATCATGCCATCCTGTATACTTAGACAACATGTACGTGAATTATTTCATCCCAACCTATTTTAGAAATACATCATATAGTTTTGTCATGTCATCCTGTTTAGGTACTCATCATATGTTGAATTATGCCATTATATCCTATTAAGTTATCCATCATATATCTGAAACTGTGTCATGCTATCATGTTTAGTTAGGCATCATATATGTGAAATTGTGTCATGCTGTCCTATTTGGTTAGACAACATATATGTGAATTACCACATATGTCTATCATACAATGTCTGTACGTTCAATTTCTTTTATTGTTTATCAGCCATTTGAATTGGAGGGGCTGATGGCAGTATCTAAGGGAGCAAAAACCCGTTCTTCACAAAAGACAGTGCTACCCGTCCATGCAGATAGAACCATGGTTGTACTGGCCCACAAACTAGCCCCACCACACATAATCGAGACTCTTCCAGATTGCACACTTACACCATTGGGCAGAGAACCAGCTACAACCCATCTAACCGCAACCCGAGGGGATAGTAACCCACTTATAGTTGACAAAGCACCATGTCCACCACAGAGTACCCCCACACGAGCAGTTTGTAAAGCTACTGCAGTGCCCAAAGCACGAAGACCACCACAGCTAACCCAAACTCCATGTTTAAAGCAGAAAAGCAATTGTTCTCAGGTCAGATTCCGTAGCTATGGTCCATACTCCTTTGCTGTTTGTCGGTGTACTAGAGTAGGGGTACCCTAGTATCCCGAACTCGTGCACGGACAGTTCCAATAGCCCACGGCAGGCTGGCACGATGACCGCTAAGATCTCAGTGGCTCCTTTGGAGCCATTCAAGAACAAAGTAATCAAGACCCCGACAAGAGGAGCTTGCCGGGAAGGCCACTCAGGGCGCGGAAGAGACAAGGCCCCGGCAAGAGGAGCTTGCCGGGAAGGCCAGCTTTGGCACCTCAAGAAACACTTGCTAAGACACACGCTGGCGCCCGGCAAGGCCCGGCGAGCGACAAGCTCCGAAGCGACAAGAACCTTGCAGCGGCAAGGTACTCGCCATGCAAGTGACTCTCTTCATCTCGCTCCAGCTCACCCGCCAACGTGTCACCACGGGCTCTCCCAAGCACGCGTGTCGACGGGCTGTGCAGCCAGCGGGAGCAGCGATAAGCGGCGCCGACAGCTACCATCGTGGCAAACGGAGGCGCACTTGACGGTCCCCTGTTAATTGTTTCGGGCGATCGAGACGGGCATTGATGACTCTTGTCCCTTGCCGTCGAGTTAGGTATAGATTATCGTACATCGCATGAGCGATGTACCAACCTATGTTTTTACTATTTTACCCTTGTCTACTTGGCACCTGTGGTGACCCCTTGTGCCTATAAAAGGAGGCCCGAGTGCAACATAGAAAGGGTTCGTTTTCAGCTCCGGCTTAGTTTATTATACTCATACGAGACCACACTCAGGCTAGGTTTTGTAGCTCCCATTGCTCCCTAGCAAGAACGCAAGATAATCCACAAAGCAGCAGTAGGAGTATTATCTCTCCGGAGAGCTCGGAAGCTGGGCAAATCTGCTCGTGTGCATCGCTTCGATCCGCTCTTTGTGCAATCTCCGCCCCCCTCCGAACCACAAGGGACCCAGATCCCGTAGGTGTTCGTGGGACACGATAAGCTTCTCCCCGACACTGTTGCATCACTGTATTTACTCATACCAACTACTTTCGAATTTGAAGGATCCAATTGAAACTCCAATGGCGCATCAGGTATGTTTTAAACCTATTTCTTTAACTGGATTGATGTTCTAACTTCTTGCTCTATGTTGATTTCAATTTAAGTTGTATAAACAGTTATGTTCTCATGTGATGCACATTACAAGTGCTGCCAATGTTGTGTAGTTTCTCACACTTATATTCTGTCTATCTTCTTTGTGTCTTAAAAATATATGAGTTGAACTGTGTCTCTATCTTGATTAGGGAACATAAACTAGAATGATATGGACAATACAGTGACCATAGTACATAGATATATGTTTGTTTCATGCTGTTATCCTGTCCACCTTACTACTGAACCGGTTTACCAAAATGAGTTTGGTATACTACAAGCTAAACCAGTGATGTGTCTGCTTGTTTCTCTTGTAGCATGCAAACAGAATATTGAAGAAGAGCACCCCACTATGCAATGGTAGAGAAAGTAATGCAGATAAGGTTCAAGATAGTGAGATAACCCTGTTGGTCTCCAAGAAAGGTGATAAAAACGATCTTGTAGATAGTGAGAAAACCCCACAGTCCTGCGTTGATGTAGTGTTCGAGTTACTGGCCAATACCGCTGGCACAAGCTCTTGAACTCGCTGCTGAATCACTTGGCTTCTTGAAGATCAGCTACAAGTGAAGGGCATCGGCCACCGTGGCGGCAAGAAGTCAAGGACCGAGGAAGTCCCCGCAGAATAAATATGCGTATTTTCTTGTGCAACAAAGAAGTTATTTGGAGGATTTAAGCGCCAAACAAGAGAAAGTTAATAAGCTTGCTAAGCATCTTGCCAGCATTATGGGTACCCAGGATATTGTTTCTTGAGCTCTTCTGAAGTGGTTTCAGTTCTGGACTTGTTTCGCTGCGGCGTTTATATGCTGCTGTGTTCCCTATATTTGCACTAGTGGTGAACTTTGATGCCCAGTGGATGTAATATGTGTAATAGTCGTGATAGCCTAGCATAAGTTTCTTGCTTATTTATTTCTTGTTGTCTTGTTTATTTGTTTGCTTGTAGTCAGTGCAGTTCTTTTTCCGCGGTTTGCTAGTGGCTGCAATAACCTATTTTTTAAAACTAGGCCACAATAACCATGGGCTAATATTTATCGTAGTGATGATGGGCCTCCCACGGGTCGTAGAAATAGTGGGCCTTCTACGGGTCAGAGAAACAGAGAGGCCTTCTACGGGCCATAGAAACATTGGGCCTTCTACGGGCCGTAGAAACAATGGGCCTTCTACGGGCCGTATCATCAATGGGCCTTATACAGGCCATATGATTGATTGGCCAAACATGGGCCAATAACAGGCCGCATTATGGCCGTAAACGGGCTAGAGTTGGAATCATCCGTTCATGGGCCGGCCATAACGGGCCATCGTTAATAGGCTATATTTGATGACGCTATGAAAACGGCCCAATGTATTAATGGACCACAAACGGGCCGACTGTAACCACGGGCTGAATTTGGCCCACAAGCAGAAAATGACAGTAACGGGCCGTAAGTAAACAAATGCTCGAAATGAGCCCAAGAATAAATGGGCTCTAAGAAGGCCGAAAGATAACATGGGCTGGAAACGGCCCAATCGAATAACGGGCCCTTAATGGGTATAAAGTGATACATCGTTCATTACGGGCCGTTTCACCACGGGCCGTTAATGGGTCTAAAGTGATACATCGTTCATTGCGGGCCGTTTCACCACGGGCCGTTAATAGGCCAAGAGTTACATAGGGCCTCATATGGGTCGAAGACGTCATGGGCCATACATGGGCCGGTGAAAACAGATCGAATCATATTGATGGCCCAGATGACGCCATCGGGCCTAATTCGGATAGGGCGAATGGGCCTTGGGTTAGCGGGCTGTAAATGGGCTATATGCGAACATGCCGTTAACAGGCTTTCCATGGGCCGGCCCGGCACCTTTTGACCAAGTCAAACGGGCCAGCCTTTTCACAGGAATGGGCCTCTATTGGGCTGTGCCATGTGTCGACGTATCATAGGCGCCTTCTGTCCAATGAGTGGATGACATCTGTCACAACAATGAGCCGACACGTGTTTCCTCCAGCCAATGATGATTTTACACGTGGAAAATCCCCATTGGTCGGGGCTGTTAACGGGTTATCGGATCCAAAACCCGACCCGATAGCTTAACGGCGTTTCGTTACGATGGATGCCACGTGTCGGTCACCCTTGACGAAAGCACTTCTGTGACGTGTGATTTATCATCATGGAAGTGGACACTTCCATGATGATAATTTTGGTAATGTCATGGAACACTTCTACGACAGCACAGGTATGACTATCTTGATTCTGTCATAAATTTGTCATGGATGTACATGCATGACAAAAAATGCGACCTACTGTGACAAACATGTATCATCACGGAAGTGTATTTTTTTTGTAGTGCAAGTTTTAGCATCACCCTTTAATGAGAATGGAAATATCTTAAGGATATAATAGTAGCGAGATTTCTCATCATTAGTGAACAGGGTGGCTATATCATTCAATTTAGTAAGATGTGCCACAGCAGTTTCAGATTCATAGCCATAAAAAGGATCATATTCAACCAAAGTAATTATATCAGTGTCGACAGAGAATTCATAATCCTTATCAGTAACAAAGATAGGTGAAGTAGCAAAAGCAGGGCCATATTTCATTCTAGCATTTAGAGATTTCTGTTTAAGTTTAACTAGTAACTTCTTAAGATCAGATCTATCATTGCAAGCAAGAATATCTCTAGTAGTTTCTTCATCCATAACATAACCCTTAGGAACAACAGGCAATTCATATTTAGGGGGAGAACCTTCATCATCACTATCTTCAATAATATCGGTTTCAATAATTTCATTCTCTCTAGCCCTAGCAAGTTATTCATCAAGAAATTCACCTAGTGGCACAGTAGTATCAAGCATAGAAGTAGTTTCATCATAAGTATCATGCATAGAAGAAGTGGCATCATCAATAACATGCGACATATAAGAATTAATAGCAGAAGCATGTTTAGGTGTCGCAAGCTTACTCAAAACAGAAGGTGAATCAAGTGCAGAGCTAGATGGCAGTTCCTTACCTCCCCTCGTAGTTGAGGGATAAATTTTTGTTTTGTTGTCTTTCAAGTTCCTCATAGTGACCGCCAGATGTAAATCCCAAGTGACTCAAAGAATAGAGCTATGATCCCCGGCAACGGCGCCAGAAAATAGTCTTGATAACCCACAAGTATAGGGGATCGCAACAGTTTTCGAGGGTAGAGTATTCAACCCAAATTTATTGATTTGACACAAGGGGAGCCAAAGAATATTCTCAAATATTAGCAGTTGAGTTGTCAATTTAACCACACCTGGATAACTTAGTATCTGCAGCAAACTATTTAGTAGCAAAGTAATATGGAAGTAACAGTAACAGTAGCAAAAGTAATATTTTTGGGTTTTGTAGTGATTGTAACAGTAACAACGGTAAAGCAAATAAGTGAAGAGCATTATGTGAAAAGCTCGTAGGCATTGGATCGGTGATGGATAATTATGTCGGATGCGGTTCATCATGTAACAGTCATAACATAGGGTGACACAGAACTAGCTCCAATTCATCAATGTAATGTAGGCATGTATTCCGAATATAGTCATACGTGCTTATGGAAAAGAACTTGCATGACATCTTTTGTCCTACCCTCCCGTGGCAGCGGGGTCCTAATGGAAACTAAGGGATATTAAGGCCTCCTTTTAATAGAGTACCGGACCAAAGCATTAACACATAGTGAATACATGAACTCCTCAAACTACGCTCATCACCGAGAAGTATCCTGATTATTGTCACTTCGGGGTTGTCGGATGATAACACGTAATAGGTGACTATAGACTTGCAAGATAGGATCAAGAACTCACATATATTCATGAAAACATAATAGGTTCAGATCTGAAATCATGGCACTTGGGCCCTAGTGACAAGCATTAAGCATAGAAAAGTCATAGCAACATCAATCTCAGAACATAGTGGATACTAGGGATCACACCCTAACAAAACTAACTCGATTACATGGTAAATCTCATCCAACCCATCACCGTCCAGCAAGCCTATGATGGAATTACACGGCGGTGAGCATCATGAAATTGGTGATGGAGGATGGTTGATGATGACAGCAGTGACGAATCCCCCTCTCCGGATCCCCGAACGGACTCCAGATCAGCCCTCCCGAGAGAGATTAGGGCTTGGCGACGGATCGTATCGTAAAACGCGATGAATCTTTCTCTCTGTTTTTTTCGCAAAAGCAAATATATGGAGTTGGAGTTGAGGTCGGTGAGGCAACAGGGGGCCCACGAGGCAGGGGGCGCGCCCCCACCCTCGTGGACAGGGTGTGGGCCCCCTGGCCTTGATTCTTTCGCTAGTATTTTTTATATTTTCCAAAAATAAGCACCGTTGATTTTCAGGTCATTCCGAGAACTTCTGTTTCTGCCCAAAAATAACACCATGGCAATTCTGCTGAAAACAGTGTTAGTCCGGGTTAGTTCCATTCAAATCATGCAAGCTAGAGTCCAAAACAAGGGCAAACGTGTTCGGAAAAGTAGATACGACGGAGACGTATCAATGTGCACTAGTTCGGTGAAGAGATGGTGATAAAAGTGTAATATGGATGGTAGAAATATATTTTTATAATCTGAATAAATAAAAACAACATGGTAGCAAATAGTAAAGAGGCACAAAAACGGTATTGCAATGCTTGAAAATGAGGCCTAGTGTCCGTACGTTCGCTAGTGCAATTTCTCAACTGTGCTAACATAGTTGGATCATATGATTATCCCTCAACGTGCAATAAAGAATCACTCCCGAGTTCCTATTAGCGGAGAACAAAAGATAGAAATTGTTTGTAGGGTACGAAACCACCTCAAAGCTATCCTTTCCGTTCGATCTATCCTAGAGTTCATACTAAAATAACGCAAGCTATTCTTTCAGATTGATCTAATCAAGAGTTCGTAATAAAATAACACCAAAGAAAATTCATATTCATAATACTCAATCCACACAAAGAACTACAAAGGGACCCCAAAGTTTCTATCGGAGAAAAGATAATAAAAACGTGCATCGACCCCTATGCATAGATTACCCCAACCTCACCTCGGGAATCCGCAAGTTGAGTGCCATAACATATATCAAGTGAATCAATATGATACCTCATTCTCACCTCAAGCAATCATTTCGCAAGACATACATCATGTGTTCTCATATCTGAATATTCAATCCGACAAGACAAAACTTCAAAGGGTAAAGATTCAATTCATCACAACAAGAGTATAAATGGGAGAAACATCATATGATCCATCTATATTAACAAAGCCCATGATATAGATCATGAGAGAGAGAGACTAAACACATAGCTACTAGTACAAACCCTCAGCCCCGAGGGTGGACTACTCCCTCCTCATCGTGGTGGCTGCCGGGATGATCAAGATGGACACCGGTGATGATTTCCCCCTTCGGCAGGGTGCCGGAAAGGGTCTAGATTGGTTTTCGGTGGCTACAGAGCCTTGCAGCAACGGAACTTCTGATCTAGGTTAACTGCGAGGGGTTTCGGAATATTTGGGAATTTATAGTGCGAAGAAGGGGTACGGGTGGCCACCGAGGTGGGCACAACCCACCTAGGCACGCCAGGGGGGCCTGGTGCGCCCTGGTGGGTTGTGCCCCCCTCGCGGCACCCCCAGGTGCTGCTCTGGCCCATCGGGAGTCTTCTGGCCCATAAAAAATCCACAAAAAGTTTCACGGTATTTGGACTACGTTTAATATTGATTTTCTGCGATGTAAAAAACAAGCAAAAAACAGCAACTGGCACTGGGTACTAGGTCAATAGGTTAGTCCCAAAAAATGATATAAAGTTGCTATAAAATGACTGTAAAACATCCAAGAATGATAATATATTGGCATGAATACTTCATAAATTATAGATACGTTGGAGACGTATCAGCATCACCAAGCTTAATTCCTACTCGTCCTCGAGCAGGTAAATGATAAAAGAAATAATTTATGAAGTGTGAATGCTAGCAAAGTGCACAAGTTTTATCAATGATAATTTCAATCACTTTTCCTAGCATCATAACAGTAATTCTTTCTTATAAAACTTCTCATGTTATAGTGGCAACCCATTCACATGTTAAGGTTCAAACAATGAACTCTCTTGAAACTCAACAACCTATGTTCTCAGTCGCCAAGCAATTGCAATTCAACTTATTCAACAGAGTTTAAGTAAGAGCTCCACATACTCAACCATCATATAGTCTTCTATGATTGCTAACACTCACGGCATTCACATGAGGAAAACGTTTCAACCGGACACATAGAAAGATAGTTGCTTATTGTTTTGCCTCCCAGCGTATTCACCTCAAGGGTGATGTCAACAATAATAACTCATGCTACCCATATTCAACTGGATATGTGCCTAGATCTTTCCTCACCACATGATGCTTGCCAAAAGAGAAAAATAAAAAGGAATAGAGAGAAAAACTTTGACTCTATGCATAAAAGTAAATACTGAAAAGTAAAAGATAGGCCCTTCGTAGAGGGAAGCAGAGGTTGCCATGCGCTTATTTGTTTGTATGCTCAACCCCTTAGTGCAAAAGAACATCACCTTACATTGCCCCTTGTGACAGTGACCTTTATTATGCAGTCTATCGCTTTTATTCTTCACCATCACAAGTTCGTGCAACACACAATTTTCTCTGGCACTAAATGATCTCACACTTTTAGAAGCAATTTTTATTGCCTTTTTGCACCGATGATAACTTACTTGAAGGATCTTGCTCGATCCTTAGGTAGGTATGGTGGACTCTTGAAAATAGGATTTGGGTTTAAGGGTTTTTGGATGCACAAGTAGTATCTCTACTTGGTGTGGAATTTTTGGCTAGCACAAATGGGGGTCAAGCAACACATGTTGAAGGATCTATGAAAATATGACTTCTATGTGAATATGAGCAAACATAAATCATTACGTTGTCTTCCTTGTCCAACGTCAACAATTTTGACATATAATATTTTGATGGGGGCTCAGAATCACAAAAGATTTCCAGGATAGTGTATTTGCATGTGAAAGTTCTCTTCCTTATACTAATTATTCGTGAATTGCTTGTATGTCCAAAATTGTGATTGCCAAGCCTCAAAAGATTTCACTTTCTAAACCCAATGTGAACCTACCACTAGGCATGATATGATTTCAACTTCATGGCATTCAATTTATTCAACAATTTACTCATAGGATATAAGTGAAGCACAGGAGTAAATGACAAGCTACTCCAAAAAGATATAAGTGAAGATCAAGCGAGTAGTTAAGTAAATATGTCGCTATGTGAAGACTCTCTTTTATTTGAAAACTTTCAGATCTAAGTATTTTATTCAAACATCAAGGAAAACAAAATAAAATGACATTCTAAGAATAGTACACATCATGTGAAGAAGCAAAAACTTAGGATCAACCGATACTAACCGATAATTGTTGAAGAAGAAAGGCGGGATGCCTACCGGGGCATCCCTAAGTTAGATGCTTGAGACTTCTTGAAATATTAACTTGGGATGCCTTGTTCATCCCCAAGCTTGAGCTTTTGTTCCTCCTTAGTTCTTCTCATATCACGGTTTTCCTAAATCTCAAAAGCTTCATCCACACAAAACTCAACAAGAACTCGTGAGATAAGTTAGTATAAACCAATGCGAAACCTTATCATTCTCTATTGTAGCAAATCACTAAAGTTATTATTCAACATTTCATACTAAATTAATCTGCATATTTAATACTCCTATCATCAAACAGAATCATTAAACAAGCAAACATATGCAAACAATTCAAACATAACAACAATCTACCAAAATAGTACAGTTTGTAAAGAATGTAAGAGTATCAATACTTATTCAACTCCAAACATTATGAAAATTTACCACACTGTAGAAAATTTATCAGAGCTTATTATGCAAAAAGTTTTAACATTTTATCACATACTGACTTTTCTAGGGAATTTTTTCAACAGCGATAAACTTTCTGTTTTCAAACAGCAACATGTATACTTGTAAAATAAGCATGGAAAAGGCTATGAATGCCACTTTTATTGCAATAAAAGATGCAAAAATTATTCTAAATAACAGAAAGAAAATCCTAACAAAAGAAAATGATGCTCCAAGCAAAACACATATCATGTGACGAATGAAAACATAACTCCAAGTGAGGTTACCGATAATGTTGGAGACGAAAGAAGGGATGCCTTCCGGGGCATCCCCAAGCTTAGTTGCTTGGATCTTCCTTCAATATTACCTTGGGGTACCTTGGGAATCCCCAAGCTTAGGGTCTTGTCACTCCTTATTATCCTAATATCGACATCTCACCCAAAACTTGAAAACTTCAACCACACAAAACTTAACAAAACTTCGTGAGATAGGTTAGTATGATAAAGAGCAAGCCATTTCACTTTGTTTACTGTCAAAGACAAGATTCATAATTGTTCTCACAAAATGCCTACTGTAGCATATCATTTCCACAATTTATATTGAGCAATATAAGCCATAGAAATTAGAAAGCGAGCAAACTATACATTGAAAACAGAATCTGTCAAAAACAGAACAGTATGTAATGATCTGGATAACTACCGTACTTCTGCTACTCCAAAGATTACGAAAAATTAGGACCACGTGAGCAATTTGTATATTAATCTTATGCAAAAAGTATCAACTCAAAATCACTCTTCTATTAAAAATAAGAATTATTTTGTGAGCGCATAAGTTTCAGTTTTTCAGCAAGATCAAATCAACTATCACCCAACATGATCCCAAAGGCTTTACTTGGAACTTTATTGAAGCAATAAAACATGATCACTACAGTAGCATAATCATGTGAACACACAAAAACATTAGGTAAAAGTGTTGGTTTGTCTCCCAACAAGCGCTTTCCTTTAATGCCTTTTAAGCTAGGCATGATGATTTCAATGATGCTCGCATAAAAGATAAGAATTGAAACATAAAGAGAGCATCATGAAACATATGACTAGCACATTTAAGTCTAACCCACTTTCTATACATAGGGATTTTCTGAGCAAACAACTTGTGGGAACAAGAATCAACTAGCATAGGAAGGCAAAACATGCATAACTTCAAGATTTTCAACACATAGAGAGGAAACTTGATATTATTGCAATTCCTACAAGCATAAGTTCCTCCCTCATAATAATTTTCAGTAGCATCATGAATAAATTCAACAATATAACCATCACATAAGGCATTATTTTCATGATCTACAAGCATAGAAATTTTACTACTCTCCACGTAAGCAAATTTATTCTCATCATTAGTAGTGGGAGAAAACTCAACAAAGTAACTATCATGGGATTGAAAATTAAAATCATGATGAAAAGTTTCATGGTTATCATTATTCTTTATAGAATACATGTCATCACCATAACATCATAGATAGCAACTTTGTTCTCATAATAATCAATTGAAACTTCTTCCGAAATAATGGATTCATCACTAAATAAAGTCATGACCTCTCCAAATCCACTTCCATAACTATTACAATAAGATTCAACACCCTCCAAAATAGTGGGATCATTAGTACCTAGAGTTGACACTCTTCCAAACCGACTTTCATCAATATAATCATCATAAATAGGAGGCATGCTTTCATCATAATAAATTTTCTCATCAAAACTTGGGGAGTAAAAATATCATCTTCTTCAAGTATAAGCTTGTCGCTTTGCATATCATTAGCATCATGGATATTCAAAGAATTCATACTAACAACATTGCAATCATGCTCATCATTTAAATATTTTGTGCAAACATTTTATTGACTTCTTCTTCTAACAATTGAGCACAATTTCCCGAACCATCGTTTTCAAGAAAGATATTATAAAGATGATCAATAATATGATACAACCTAAATTCCATTTTTTATGTAGTTTTATTTTATGAACCAAACTAGTGATAAAACAAGAAACTAAAAGATTCAATTGCAAGATCTAAAGATATACCTTCAAGCACTCACCTCCCCGGCAACGGCGCCAGAAAAGAGCTTGATGTCTACTACGCAACTTTATTCTTGTAGACACGTGTTGGGCCTCCAAGCGCAGAGTTTTGTAGGACAGTAGCAATTTTACCTCAAGTGGATGACCTAAGGTTTATCAATCCGTGAGAGGTGTAGGATGAAGATGGTCTCTCTCAAACGACCCTGGAACCAAATACAAGAAATCTCTTGTGTCCCCAACACACCCAAACAATGGCAAATAGTATAGGTGCACTAGTTCGGCGAAGAGATGGTGATAAAAGTGTAGTATGGATGGTAGAAATATATTTTCATAATCTGAATAAATAAAAACAGCAAGATAGCAAATAGTAAACGGGCACAAAAACGGTATTGCAATGCTTGAAAATGAGGCCTAGGCTCCGTACTTTCGCTAGTGCAATTTCTCAACAGTGCTAACATAGTTGGATCATATGATTATCCCTCAAAGTGCAATAAAGAATCACTCCCGAATTCCTATTAGCGGAGAACAAAAGATAGAAATTGTTTGTAGGTACGAAACCACCTCAAAGCTATTCTTAACGTTCGATCTATCCTAGAGTTCGTACTAAAATAACGCAAGCTATTCTTTCCGATCGATCTAATCAAGAGTTTGTACTAAGATATCACCAAAGAAAATTCATATTTATAATACTCAATCCACGCAAAGAACTACAAAGGGACCCCAAAGTTTCTATCGGAGAAAAGATAATAACAACGTGCATCAACCCCTATGCATAGATTACCCCAACTTCACCTCGGGAATCTGCAAGTTGAGTGCCTTAACATATATCAAGTGAATCAATATGATACCTCATTGTCAACTCAAGTAATCATACCACAAGACATACATCATGTGTTCTCATATCTGAATATTCAATCCGACAAGACAAAACTTCAAAGGGTAACGATTCAATTCATCACAACAAGAGTATAAAGGGGAGAAACATCATATGAAATGTCACAAAGCCCATGATATAGATCACGAGAGAGAGAGAGATTAAACACATAGCTACTGGTACAAACACTCAGCCCCGAGGGTGGACTACTCCCTCCTCATCATGGTGGCCGACGGGATGATGAAGATGGCCACCGATGATGATTCCCCCTTCGCCAGGGTGCCGGAAAGGGTCTAGATTGGTTTTCGGTGGCTACAGAGCCTTGCGGTGGTGGAACTTCTGATCTAGGTTAACCCCGAGGGGTTTCAGAATATTTGGGAATTTTTAGTGCAAAGAAGGGGTACGGGAGGCCACCGAGGTGGGCACAACCCACCTGGGCGCGCCAGGGGGGCCTGGCGCGCCCTGGTGGGTTGTGCCCCCCTCGGGGCACCCCCCAGGTGTTGCTCTGGCCCATCGGGAGTCTTCTGGCCCATAAAAAATCCAGAAAAAGTTTCACGGTGTTTGGACTACGTTTAATTTGATTTTCTGCGATGTAAAACACAAGTAAAAAACAGAAACTGGCACTGGGCACTAGTTCAATAGGTTAGTCCCAAAAAATGATATAAAGTTGCTATAAAGTTATTTTAAAACATCCAATAATGATAATATATTGGCATGAATACTTCAAAAATTATAGATACGTTGGAGACGTATCACCCAACAGTGGTATCAGAGCTAGGTCTATGCGTAGATTCTATGCATGAGTAGAACACAAAGTAGTTGTGGGCGATGATTTGGTCAATTTTCTTACTGTTACTAGTCTTATCTTGATTCGGCGGCATTGTGGGATGAAGCGGCCTGGACCAACCTTACACGTACGCTTACGTGAGACAGGTTCCACCGACTGACATGCACTTGATGCATAAGGTGGCTAGCGGGTGTCTGTCTCTCCCACTTTAATCAGATCGGATTTGATGAAGAGGGTCCTTATGAAGGCTAAATAGCAATTGGCATATCACCGTTATAGCTTTTGCGTAGGTAAGAAACGTTCCTGCTAGAAACCCATAGCAGCCACGTAAAACATGCAACAACAATTAGAGGACGTCTAACGTGTTTTTGCAGGGTATGCTATGTGATGTGATATGGCCAAAAGGATGTGATGAATGATATATGTGATGTATGAGATTGATCATGTTCCTGTAATAGGAATCACGACTTGCATGTCGATGAGTATGACTACCGGCAGGAGCCATAGGAGTTGTCTTAATTTATTGTATGACCTACGTGTCAATGAAAACGCCATGTAACTACTTTACTTTGTTGCTAACTGTTAGCCATAGTAGTGGAAGTAATAGTTGGCGAGACAACTTCATGAAGACAGGATCATGGAGATCGTGATGATGGAGATCATGGTGTCATGCCGGTGACGATGGTGATCATGCCGCGCCTAAAAAATAGAGATCAAAAGCACGAGATGATATTGGCCATATCATGTCACTTTATGATTTGCATGTGATGTTTATCATGTTTACATCTTCTTTGCTTAGAACGACGGTAGCATAAATAAGATGATCCCTCACTAAAATTTCAAGAAATGTGTTCCCCCTAACTGTGCACCTTTGCGAAGGTTCGTTGTTTCGAAGCACCACGTGATGATCGGGTGTGATAGATTCTAACGTTCACATACAACGGGTGTAAGCAAATTTACACATGCGAAACACTTAGGTTGACTTGATGAACCTAGCATGTACATACATGGCCTCGTAACACGAGAGACCAAAAGGTCGAACATGAGTCGTATGGTAGATGCGATCAACATGGAGATGTTCACCGTTGATGACTAGTCTGTCTCACGTATTGATCGAACACGGCCTAGTCGATTCGGATCATGTATCACTTAGATGACTAGAGGGATGTCTATCTGAGTGGGAGTTCATTAAATAATTTGATTAAGATGAACTTAATTATCATGAACTTAGTCTAAAATTGTCTTTACAATCTATCCTATAGATCCAATGGCCCACTCTTATGTTGCCCTCAACATCAACGCATTCCTAGAGAAAACCAAGCTGAAAGATTATGGTAGCAACTATACGGATTGGGTCCGTAACTTGAGGATCATCCTCATACCTGCCAAGAAAGCCTATGTCCTTGAAGCACCGCTAGGTGACGCACCCATTTTCCCAGCAACTCAAGACGTTATGAACGCCTGGAAGTCGTGTAGTGATGATTACTCCCTGGTTCAGTGTGGCATGCTTTACAGCTTAGAACCGGGGCTCCAAAATCATTTTGAGCAACACGGAGCATATGAGATGTTCCAAGAGCTGAAAATGGTTTTCCAAGCTCATGCCCGAGTCGAGAGATATGAAGTCTCCGACAAGTTCTACAGTTGTAAGATGGTGGAAAATAGTTCTATCAGCGAGCATATACTCAAAATGTCTGGGTTGCACAACCGCTTGTCTCAGCTGGGAGTTAATCTTCCAGATGACTCGGTCATTGACAGAATCCTCCAGTCGCTTCCACCTAGCTACAAGAGCTTTGTGATGAACTAAAATATGCAAGGGATGGAGAAGTCCATTCCTGAGTTATATTCAATGCTGAAATTAGCGGAGGTGGATATCAAAAAGGAACATCAAGTGTTGATGGTGCATAAGACCACTAGTGTCAAGAAAGGCAAGGGTAAGAAGAACTTCAAGAAGGATGGCAAGGGAGTTTCAGCGCCCGGTAAGTCAGTTGTCGGGAAGGAGAAGTCAAAGAATGGACCCAAGCCTGAGACTGAGTGCTTTTATTGCAAGGGAAATGGTCACTAGAAGCGGAACTGCCCCAAGTATTTAGCGGATAAGAAGGCCGGCAATGCCATATATGATATACATGTTGTGTACCTTACCAGCGCTCGTAGTAGCTCCTGGGTATTTGATATTGGTGCGGTTGCTCACATTTGTAACTCAATAGGAGCTGCAGAATAAGCGGAGATGGGCGAAGGACGAGGTGACGATGCGCGTCAGGAATGGTTCCAAGGTCGATGTGATCGCCATCGGCACCCTACTGCTACCTCTTGAGCACTGCGTTGGTTTTCCCTTGAAGAGGAAAGGGTGATGCAGCAAAGTAGCGTAAGTATTTCCCTCGGTTTTTGAGAACCAAGGTATCAATCCAGTAGGAGACCACGCGTGAGTCCCACCCACCTACACAAACAAACAAGAACCTCGCAATCAACGCGATAAAGGGGTTGTCAATCCCATCACAGTCACTTACGAGAGTGAGATCTGGTAGATATGATAAGATAATATTTTTGGTATTATTATGATAAAGATGCAAGGTAAAATAAACGGTAATAAAAATAGCTAAGTGTTGGAAGATTAATATGATAGAGAATAGACCCGGGGGCCAAAGGTTTCACTAGTGGCTTCTCTCAAGAGCATAAGTATTACGGTGGGTAAACAAATTGAGCATAGTTATGAGAATATCTAGGTATGGTCATCTATATAGGCATCATGTCCGTTACAAGTAGACCGACTCCTGCCTGCATCTACTACTATTACTCCACACATCGACCGCTATCCAGCATGCATCTAGAGTATTAAGTTCACGAAGAACAGAGTAACACATTAAGAAAGATGACATGATGTAGAGGAATAAACTCATGCAATATGATGTAAACCCCATCTTTTTATCCTCGATGGCATCAATACAACACGTGCCTTGCTGCCCCTGCTGTCACTGGGAAAGGACACCGCAAGATTGAACCCAAAGCTAAGCACTTCTCCCATTGCAAGAAAGATCAATCTAGTAGGCCAAACCAAACTGATAATTCAAAGAGACTTGCAAAGATAACCAATCATACATAAAAGAATCCAGAGGAGATTCAAATATTGTTCATAGATAATCTTGATCATAAACCCACAATTCATCGGATCTTGACAAACACACCGCAAAAGAAGATTACATCGAATAGATCTCCAAGAAGATCGAGGAGAACATGGTATTGAGATCTAAAGAGAGAGAAGAAGCCATCTAGCTAATAACTATGGACCCGAAGGTCTGAGGTAAACTACTCACACATCATTAGAGAGGCTATGGTGTTGGTGTAGAAGCCCTCCGTGATCAATGCCCCCTCCGGTGGAGCGCCGGAAAAGGCCCCAAGATGGGATCTCACGGGTACAGAAGGTTGCGACGGTGGAAATAGGGTTTTTTCTCCGTATATGATGTTTCCAGGGTATATGGGTATATATTGGAGGAAGAAGTACATCGGTGGAGCACCGAGGAGCCCATGAGGGTGGAGGGCGCGCCCAGGGGGGGTAGGCGCGCCCCCCTACCTCGTGGCTTCCTCGTCGGTTGCTTGACGTCCACTCCAAGTTCCCTGGATCACGTTTGTTCCGAAAATCACGTTCCTGAAGGTTTCATTCCGTTTGGAATCCGTTTGATATCCTTTTCCTTCGAAACATTGAAATAGGCAAAAAAACAGCAATATGGGTTGGGCCACCGATTAATAGGTTAGTCCCAAAAATAATATAAAAGTGTATAATAAAGCTCATTAATCATCTAAAACAGAATATAATATAGCATGGAACAATAAAAAATTATAGATACGTTGGAGACGTATCAAGCATCCCCAAGCTTAATTCCTGCTCGTCCTCGAGTAGGTAAATGATAAAAAAAAGAATTTTTGATGTGGAGTACTACTTGGCATAATTTTCAATGTAATTCTCCTATTTGTGGTATGAATATTCAGATCCGAAAGATTCAAGATAAAAGTTTAATATTGACATGAAAACAATAATACTTCAAGCATACTAACTAAGCAATTATGTCTTCTCAAAATAACATGGCCGAAGAAAGTTCATACCTACAAAATCATATAGTTTAGTCATGCTCCATTTTCGTCACACAAGAATGCTCTCATCATGCACAACCCCGATGACAAGCCAAGCAATTATTTCATACTTTAGTAATCTCTGACCTTTTCAACTTTAACGCAATACATGAGCGTGAGCCATGGACATAGCACTTATGGGTGGAATAGAATATAATGACGGGGATTATGTGGAGAAGACAAAAAAGGATAAAGTCTCACATCAACGCGGCTAATCAATGGGCTATGGAGATGCCCATCAATTGATGTTAATGTGAGGAGTAGGGATTTCCATGCAACGGATGCACTAGAGATATAAATGTATGAAAGCTCAACAAAAGAAACTAACTGGGTGTGCATCCAACTTGCTTGCTACGAAGACCTAGGGCATTTGAGGAAGCCCATTGTTGGAATATACAAGCCAAGTTCTATAACAAAAAATTCCCACTAGTATATGAAAGTGAAAAAACAAGAGACTATCTATCATAAGGATCATGGTGCTACTTTGAAGCACAAGTGTGGAAAAAGGATAGTAGCATTGCCCCTTTTTTTTGGGCCTTTCTTATTTTCCTTTTTGGCTTTTCTTTTTTTTGTTGGGACAATGCTGTAACGCCCGGATACTTAAGCTACAGTAACCCCCTGCTAATGGTGCCACGTCATCACATTACTGTTGCTAATCCTCACTTGATCCAAATCACTGTTCATATTCAAACTCAAATTTAAAGTAAAAAATTCAAATTTGCCAAACCTGAAAATTAAAATGTTCAAAGTGTGGCAAATAATCCCCGGGTATTTATCATGTTGAAACCTACCTCTGTTGGATTCCAAAAATGCTCCTGGAAATTATTTGAGTGGTCCAGCAACAATTAAATTGGGCTTTTCAATTTCTAAAAGTGTGTAAACATTTCCAAATGCTCAAAACAAATTTTGTGTAACTTCACAATATTTCAAAGTATTTATTATGGCATGTGGCACATTTTACAAGAGTCAGTTGGTGCTCGGATTAATTGCAAAGCAGTAACTTTTTAATTTCCAAAAAAAAAGGAAAAAGGAAAAGGTGAGGAGAGAAAAGAAGACCTCCCAGCTCCCCATGGGCCTAGGCCCAGCGCACCCCAAGCCGGCCCACCCGACTGGATAACCTCCCCCTCACCCCGAAACCCTACCCACGATTCCCCACTCCCCCCCACACAAACTGGATCGGGGCCCACCGTATAATTGAAAAACTGAGGAAAAACTCAAATTGAAGATTTTCAACTTTGGTAGTGGTGTGACCCACCGTATAAGAATGATGATTTCAGACACCGCGTACAATTGTCGTAGGCTTCTGAGAATCAAATTCTTCATTAATTTCTTCACACTAAGAGTGTTATTCTTCATTGATTGAAGAAAAACGTTTCTTCAGGTGTTGCACATCTAAGTCATCAATTTTGCATAAGTGTCAGGATGTGTGTCCTTTTCAAAGAACGTTCGAAGAGTCTAAGATATTTAGCTCACACCGCAACTTGCTAAATCTCTTCTCATCCAAGGGCTTAGTGAAGATATCAGCTAGCTGTTCTTCAGTCTTCACGTGCTCGATGGAGATGTCGCCCTTCAACACATGATCACGAAGAAAATGATGACGAATCTGAATGTGCTTTGTCTTCGAGTGCTGAACTGGGTTGTGAGCAATCTTGATGGCACTCTCATTGTCGCAGAGGAGAGGCACATTCTTCACGTTGATGTCGTAGTCCTTGAGAGTCTGCTTCATCCACAGTAATTGAGCACAACACGAGCCAACAACAATGTATTCAGCTTCCGCAGTAGACAGTGATACGCAGTTCTGTTTCTTCGAGGACCAACAGACCAAAGATCGTCCGAGGAAATGACAAGTGCCAGAAGTTGACTTGCGGTCCACGCGATCACCAGCACAGTCAGAGTCATAATATCCAATGAGATCAAAAGTAGAGCCCTTGGGGTACCATAATCCTAGTGTTGGTGTGTGAGATAGATATCGAAGAATATGCTTCACAGCCTTATGGTGTGATTCCTTCAGTGTAGCTTGAAATCGGGCACACATGCAAACACTAAGCATTATATCTGGCCTAGATGCACATAAGTACAATAAAGAACCAATCATGGAGCGGTATACCTTGTGATCAAGTCAATACCATTTTCATCGATTGCATAGATGGCCATTTGTGGGCATAGGAATTTTGACGCCTTTGCAATCTTGCATGCCAATTTCCTCGAACATCTTTGAGGTATTTCTCCTGAGATATGAATATGCCATTCTGCTGTTGATTTAATTTGAAGACCTAAGAAGAATTTCAATTCTCCCATCATAGACATTTGATATTCTTCACTCATCATATAGGCAAATTCATCACTATAACGTTGGTCAGTACATCCAAAGATAATATCATCAACATATATTTAGCACACAAATAGTTCACCATCATAAGATTTAGTAAAGAGAGTAGGGTCGAGTGAACCGGGTGTGAAGCCATTCTTCACAAAGAATTCCTTCAATGTATCATACCACGCCCGATGGGCTTGCTTGAGGCCATAGAGGGCCTTATTAAGTCTGAAGACTTTGTCAGGATTCTTTGGATCTTCAAAACCTGGGGGTTGAGCAACATATACTTCTTCCTCAAGCTTACCATTGAGGAATGCACTTTTCACATCCATTTGATATAAATTGATATTGTGATGGTTAGCATAGGCGAGTAATATGCGAATAGACTCAAGTCTAGCAACAGGTGCAAAAGTTTCATCGAAATCAATTCCTTCAACCTGGGTGTAGCCTTGAGCTACTAGTCGTGCCTTATTCCTCACCACAAGGCCATTTTCATCTTGCTTGTTGCGGTAGATCCACTTTGTGCCAATGATATTATGCTTGCGAGGATCTGGACGTTTGACCAGTTCCTGACATTGTTGAGCTCGAATCGATGTAATTCTTCTTGCATAGCCTGAATCCACTCCGGCCCGAAATGCTTCATCTACCTTAGTGGGCTCTGTGATAGAGACAAAAGCATAGTGCCCACAAAAGTTAGATAAATGTGAAGCTTTTGAGCATGTGAGAGGACCTGGCGCTTCAATGTCATCGATGATCTTCTCCACTTGCGCTTCTTTTGCAACGCGAGGATGAGCTGGTTGTCGTCGAGGAATTTGATCATTTTCCTCAAAGACCATTGTCTTGAGATTATCTTCAGTGCATCACTCGACGTTCTTGGCAGACAGAATGAATTCTTCAGCAGATTCTTCAAGAGGAATGACATCCTCGGTTGCCTTGAACTTGATAGAATCCTCGGTGCTGGTTCATCTAACACGAAGGTAGGTGCTCTCTTTGCGAGCCATTAGTTTCATCGAACCGCATCTCTAAAGTGTCAACAATCTTGTGAAGAGCGATGTTGAAGACTCTGTAGGTGTGCGAGTCCTTTCCGTAACCAAGCAT
This sequence comes from Aegilops longissima, assembly GCA_021605205.1. NCBI lineage: Eukaryota > Viridiplantae > Streptophyta > Magnoliopsida > Poales > Poaceae > Aegilops > Aegilops longissima. Next base: position 475,833,142 of record CM038680.1, on the reverse strand, counting down.
AAAACCTTCATGTGCTTCGGTGCAAATTTAGAATTGTGATGAGGATCTCTAATCCAGCATTTAGCATCAAGACTTTGAAATAACTTACATTGGGTTTCTTGTCGTTGAGGAGTTCATAGGCAGTCTTCTTGAAGAATTTGTGAAGATATACTCTGCTGATGATGTGGCACGCAGTATCAATTGCATCAATCCAAAAACGACTAGGCGTTTTGTATTCATCAAGCATAGTGCGAGCCATCTCAACAAAAGTTCTGTTCTTGCGCTCCACGACGCCATTTTGTTGAGGAGTATAGGGAGCAGATAACTCATGAGTAATACCAAGTTCATCAAGATAGGCATCAAGACCGGAATTCTTGAACTCAGTTCCATTGTCACTCCTGATGTGTTTGATCTTCACACCAAAGTTAGTTGAAGCCCTCGAGGAAAATCGTTTGAAGACTTCCCGCACTTGATTTTTGTAAGTAACAATGTGTACCCATGTGTAACGAGAGTAATCATCAACAATAACAAAGCCATATAGAGATGCATCATTAACGACACTGAGTAATGATTGGGACCAAAGAGGTCCATGTGAAGCAATTCAAGGGACGAGTAGTGGTCATGATAGTCTTCACTGGATGCTTGGCCTTGGTCATTTTTCTAGCTTCACAGGCTCGCACAAGTGATCCTTGAGGAATTTGACATTTTCAATGCCAATGACATGCTTCTTCTTTGCAAGTGTGTGCAAATTCCTCATGCCTGCGTGACCAAGTCGCCGATGCCATAGCCAGCCTTCTGAGGCTTTTGCAAGTAGACACACGGCTGGTTGTGGTCTGAGAGAAATCAACAATATACAAGTCTCCTCTCCTAAAGCCTTCAAGACTTTGGAATTGTCAGCTTCCATAATCACAACACAACGATACTTGCCAAAGATAACAACCATATCAAGATCACAAAGCATTGAGATCGACATGAGGTTGTATCCTAAGGACTCAACAAGCATGACTTTGTCCATGTGTATGTCCTTAGAGATCGCAACCTTACCAAGACCCAATACGACTTTTGCCTTTGTCAAGAAAGATGATATGCTTCAGATGTGACGGTGATAAGGAGCATCCATCAATAGATTCTTGTCACCGGTCATGTGATTTGTACATCCACTATCGAGAACCCACTCGGTGGCTTTGGGTTGATCATCCTGCAGATGAATTAGTACAACTTACGATCTCATATACTTCATCGGTGAAGAATATGATATCAAGTTCATCGATGAATTTCATCGGTCAAGATAATGAGATAAGCAAGATGAGGACGTGTGAAATGAAAGTTCATTTCATCATGATTAGCTCTGCGTCCTTTCATGCAGTTTTGTCGTCCCCAAAGAAATTCTTGACGTTAAGGCACGCCTCGAGACCTGATCCTGCAGAAGAGATTAGTTCTTTTCTTCACCACCCACATCTGAAGGGGTGGCAAAGAGTTCATCACTCTGAAAGCACCATACGAGAATGGTGGCATAGAAGCCAAACCATTTCGTTTCACATAAGAGGGGTTAGGGTAAGCATATGAATAAGCAGAAATTCTTCGAGGACTTATGAACATATTGGTTTGAAGAATAATGCACATATTCATAGCCCTTAGCTCTACCCTGCGAAACAGAGTTGTTAGCACGATGATAATCATATGAGGACTTTGATCCTTTTGAGGAATTTGATCCACGTGAGGAATTTGGTCCGTATGAGGACTTGGATCCATATGAAGAATTTGGTCCATATGAAGAATTTGATCTGGGGTTCCTATTCTTCACAGGTGGTGTCATGAGGACATTCACCTGAAGACTTTCAAGGCACTTCTTGGGAACCCAGATTTTCTTCATAGGGAAACCGTTCCTGCAGTTAGTGCCAACATATCTAGCAAATACTTCACCATTCTGATTTTTGAACAGTTTATAGTTGGAGTCAAATGACTCATCAGAAGAATGAGGAGATTCGCATGTAAAGCAAGATAAGTTAGATGGATCAACTGGAGATCCCTTTGCAGCAACCCATGAGGTTTTGGGATACTGCTCAGGCTTCCAATATGTTCCATCAGCATTGAGTTTCCTCTCAAAGGCAATACCCTCTTTCTTAGGGTTCCTGTTGAGGATCTGCTTTTTAAGCACATCACAAAGAGTCTGATGCCCTTTGAGGCTTTTGTACATGCCTGTCATATGCAATTCCTTCAGCCCTGCATCGTCAGTGATACTAGCAATGTCCTCAGATGAGGAATTAGTGATAGCAGAGGCAAGTGAAGAATTTGTAACAGTTGAAGCATTTGAACATTGGTGAAGAATTAGCGATTCACGCTCAATGCACTTTAAGCAAGGAGGAACAAATTCTTCCCGAGAAGTGCTGATTTGTTGAGCAAGTAATGAATCGCGCTCCTTCTGAAGATCTTCATAACTCACTCTTAGCTTCTCAAGGTCTTGCTTTCTTTGAAGAAATTCATAAGAAAGTTTCTCATGATCAGATAAGAGAGTGTTATGATGACCTTGAAGGCTGTCAAACCTAGACTGAAGTCTCTGAAGATTTTCAGTCAGGGCTTTAGTGCGATCCATTTCTTCACCTAACATCACTCTTATCTAGCATGTTTTGAACCTTTTCTAAAGCCCTTTGTTGTTTTACAACAATCTTAGCAAGTTTTGAGTAACTGGGCTTTAGATCTTCATCAGATTCATTTTCACTAGATTCAGAGGAGGTATATTTGAGTACCTTGGCACCCTTTGCCATGAAGCAATAGGTGGGAGCGTAGTCATCACTATCTTCATCAGCTTTGTTTGTGAGGTCATTTTCTTCAGAGTTGAAGATGGACTTGTCGACGAAAGCGATGGTAGAGCTAGACTCGCCACACTAGACTCAGATTCTTCTGATGCCTCCTCTTCCTCATATTCCTCAGATTCAGCTTCAGAGTCCATTTCCTTGCCAATGAATGCCCGGGCCTTTTTGGAGCTGCCCTTCTTGTGAGAAGAAGGCTTTGAGGATTTTGATGATGAAGATTTCGATGATTTCTTCTTCTTCTTGGCGCCATCGAACTGTAATCCTTGTGTTTTTCTTCTTTAATTCCTTTTCCCACTAAGGACAATCTTGGATGTAGTGACCAGGTTTCTTGCATTTGTGATGAGTCTTCTTATAATCACCGGATGAGGAATCACTGCTTCTTGAGGATTTTCCAAAGCGACCACGCCTTGAGAACTTGGAATTTCTTCACGAGCAGTGCTAGCTCTCGCCTAATTCTTCAGGATCTCCAAGGCTACTACCGAGTCTTCACACTCAGATTCAGACACAACCTTGGCCTTCGTGGCACGTGTTTTTCCATAGCTAGAACCATAGAGATCTCTCTTTTGACAAGTCGAACTCGTGAGTATTTAGCCTTCGAGGATATCGGCAGGATCAAGAGACTTGTAGTCAGCCCGCTCTTGTATCATCGACCCGAGTATCAAATGAGGAATCAAGTGATCTTAACAGTTTCTTCACCACCTCATGGTCAGTGATGTCAGTGGCACCGAGGGCTTGAAGCTCATTTGAGATGTCAGTGAGGCGATCAAAGGTTTGTTGGACATTTTCATTGTCGAGTCTTTTGAAGCGGTTGAAGAGATTCCGAAGAACATCAAATCGAGAGTCACGCTGAGTTGAGACTCCTTCATTCACTTTAGACAGCCTATCCCAGATGAGCTTGGCAGTTTCCAAAGCACTCACTCTTCCATATTGACCTTTGCTCGATGGCCACATATGATATTCTTTGCTAGAGAATCGAGTTGCTTGAATCTCTTCACATCAGCAGATTCGTGAGAAGGTGTGACCGAGGAACACCATTTTCCACAACATACCGTAGATCGTTGTCAATTGCTTCAAGATGCATTCGCATCTTGTTCTTCCAAAGAGGGTAGTCCGTCCCATCAAAGGTAGGACACCCTGCCGAGACCTTGATCATACCTGCGGTCGATATAACTAAAACTCCAGGTGGTTAAACCAAAATCACACAGAACAGGGGAGTACCTTGCTCTGATACCAATTGAAAGTGCGTTATATCGACTAGAGAGGGGGTGAATAGGCGATTTTTATGAATTCTTCACTGAGGAATTTGCCGGTGAGGAAATTCCTTAGCGAAGAACAACTTGCAGCGGAATAAGTACTCAGAAGTAAGCATAACAGAATACACGCATGGTCATCATGATGAAATGAAGACTAGCACAGAGTACAGAAAGTGTAATCACAGGATAACACAAGATGAAGACAAACAGACTGAAGAAATTGAGAAAGTCTTCAGTCAAAGTCTTCAAACACAGATATGAACAAACACTCAACACAGTAATGAGGAAATGAAAGGGTTGAGGAAATAGAACCAGTTAGGTTGGTGAAAACAATGATTTGGTAGACCAGTTCCAACTGCTGTCTCAGTTGTACGTCTGGTTGGAGTGGCTGAGTATTTAAACTCGAGGACACACAGTCCGGACACCCAATCGCTGAGCACGCAGCTCAGACACCAAGTCCTCACCGTATTCTCCTTGAACTAAGGTCACATGACCTCGCCCAATCACTCGTGGTAAGTCTTCAGCGACTTCCAAACCTTCACAGACTTGGTCACTTGGCGATCCACAATTCCTCTTGGATGTTTCTAGACCATGACGCCTAACCGTCTGGAAGAAGCACATTCTTCAAAGGTAACAAGCGCCGGATCCACGCAGGATCAATTTCTTGATGATGCTCAATCACTTTGGGTTTGTAGGGTTTGGTTTTGGGGTTTTCCTCACTTGATGATTTTCGCCAAAGTCCTCTGAGGATGGGTTGCTCTTAAATGACAAGTGTCAAGTTCTCTCGAGCAGCCAAGCAACTAGTGGTTGTAGGGGCGGCTATTTATAGCCTAGGGAGCAGCCCGACATGATAAGACATAAATGCCCTTCAATGATATGACCGTTAGGTGGATAAGATATTTTGGGACAGCATGCCAAGAAGACAATGACGGTCGGAAATTTGAATCTCAAATTCCTCGTGGCTATCATGTTCCTCACTGTAGGCAATCCGATCTTGGCGAATTCCTAACTCCTCGGTCAGAACAAATTCTCGTGACTGTAAGAACTTCGTCTCTCACATCAAGAAATTGACTGAACTGTATGAGATTTCCAAAGGCTTCACTCAAGGGATTGGTAGGTGTAGGATTTTGAGTTGAGCATCACATGGAAATTTTTCCTTAGTATTTCCTCGACCCCTTTAACAAAGACGGTGTTTCCTATGACTCAAGAAAGAGAAAATGAAACTACGAAAACAAAAGTCTTCACGCTTCATGTTCCTCAAATGAATACCAAGTCTTCAAGGTCACACCAATTTCTTCACTTTCAAAGTCTTCAGAAAGTCTTCAGAATATCAAAGTCTTCAGTCAAAGAACTTCATTTTTAGGGGACGACTTTCTCTGTAAATATCAAACTCCTCATAGACTTATAGACCTGTGTACACTCACAAACGCATTAGTTCCTTAACCTATAAGTCTTCAATCCACCAAAATCACTAAGGGGCACTAGATGCACTTACAGGATCCATAAACTTTTAGCAAGCGAAGATGCAAGCAAAAAGAAGGCACATGGAGACACAAGCAAACATAAGATCAAACGAAAGAAGGGCGAATAAAATGGCAAGGGTGAAGTGGGCAAGAGGAAAACGAGAGGCAAATGTCAAATAATGTAATGCGAGGGAGATAGGTTTTGTCACGCCCAATATGCGACCCTATCCAAAAGGAACTCGACGGTCCCACCAAGGATAGACCCGCATATTGGAACGCTTTTGCAAGGTGGATATCATTACATCAACATTACATAATAGTGGGATACATCCAATACATACAATGTCACATGAATACAACAACATCATACAAGAGATCAACATCCGACTACGGATGAAACATAAACAGAAACTCAAACGACATCCACCCTGCTAGCCCAGGCTGCCGACCTGGAACCTATCCCCTGATCGAAGAAGAAGCAGAAGAAGAACTCCAAAACAAGCAACATCGCTCTCACGTCATGATCATCGCAAACCTGTACCTGCAACTGGTGATGTAGTAATCTGTGAGCCACGAGGACTCAGCAATCCCATTACCATGGGTATCAAGACTAGCAAAGCTTAAAGGGAAAGGAAGGGGTAAAGTGGTGAGGTTGCAGCAGCAGCTAAGCATATATGGTGGCTAACATACGCAAATGAGAGCGAGAAGAGAAACAAAGGAACGGTCGCCAACTAGTAATGATCAAGAAGTGATCCTGAACTCCTGCCTACGTCAAACATAACCCAGAAACCGTGTTCTCCTCTCGATCAACCCCGAAAAGAGACACTCACGGTTACGCTACACGGTTGGTGTATTTTAATTAAGATCAACTTCGGTTTTCTACAACGGACATTAACAAATTCCCATCTGCCACATAACCATGGCACGGCTCTCGAAAGTTTATACCCTGCAGGGTGTCCCAACTTAGCTCATGATAAGCTCTCGCGGTCAACGAAGGATATTCCTTCTCCCGGAAGACCCGATCAGTCTAGGAATCCTGCTACAAGACATTTCGACAGCAATAAAACAAGACCAGCAAAGCCGCCTGATCGCCGACAATCCCGATAGGAGCTGCACATATCTCGCTCTCGAGGCAACACGGATGAGACATCCTACGAGTAAAACCAATCCTCAAGTTGCCCCAAGGTGGCCCCTTGATCTACTCGGTTCAGGCCAGCACTTAGAGAAGCACCGCCCGGGGAGGGGTAAATAAAGATGACCCTTGGGCTCCGAAACCCAAGGGAAAAAGGGCATAGGTGAGGCAAATGGTAAAACCAATGTTGGGCCTTGCTTTGGAGGAGTCTTATTCAAAGCGAACTGTCAAGGGGTCCCATAAATCACCCGACGCGTTAGGGACGCAAAATCCGGGAACATAATACCGATATGACGGAAACTAGGGCGGCAAGAGTGGAACAAAACACAGGCATAAGGCCGAGCCTTCCACCCTTTACCAAGTGTATAGATGCATTAATTAAATAAGATATATTGTGATATCCCAACAAGTAAACATGTTCCAACAAGGAACAACATCTCCATGTTCCAACAAGGAACAAACTTCATCTTCACCGCAACTAACAACGCTATAAGAGGGGCTGAGCAAAGCGGTAACATAGCCAAACAATGGTTTGCTAGGAAGGGTGCAAAAGGTTAGAGGCTGACATGGCAATTTGGAAGGCTTGAGCAGCAAGCGATAGGTAGCGCAGCAAAGCGATAGAACGAAGCAACTAGCATAGCAATGATAGTAGTGAGATCCAGGGTAGCGGTCATCTTGCCTGAAATCCCGCAAGGAAGAAGAACGAGTCCATGAAGAAGATGAACAGATGAAGCCGAACCAAGCGTAGACGCACGAATCCTCACGATCGCAACGAAACAGGAACTAACAAGAAGAAGCACACAACATAGTAAATGAAGCTACTCATGGCAAAAGATGATGCATACAAGACCAACACAACAAAGCAAGTTTAAATGAGGCCGGAAACAACATATAACAATTCCGGTAAGTCCTCATATGCAAATTTCGAAATTGGTCCAGATCTGAATAACTTTATGTTCAAGTTGTTAAACAGCAAGTTAATATGCACCACGATGATCTACACGAAATTCTAGTCAAGTTACATATAAAGTTCATTAGATTTGGAGCTACGGCCTAGAAGATATGAGCAAAACAAGATAAGCATGGCATTGGTGCAAAACGCATACAAACATCAAGCAAACACCTCAAAACAAGGATGCAACATGATAATATGAAACTACATGCAAAATCAAGCAAGTTTCATATAGAGCACACTCAAAACGGAGCAACGGTTCAACACATACACCCTATACAAGTCATGACAACAATCTGTCCAAAACAGCTACTAGGCATATTGCAAGCATCAAAACAACATGCTACAGGATCCCAACATGATAACAAAAGGCATGGGCATGATGTACAGGTAAAGCATGACAAAACATGAACACTGAGCTATCTCCAGAAATCACTAGAACATGCTCAAAATGACATGGCAAGATTGCAACTAATAACAGTTTCAGACTTAAGCAGAAATAACATCAGGTTGCAATGTTTAGAGCTATCAAACAACATGTTACAGGAACTTATCATGGAAAACAAAGGCATGGAATTATACTACTGAATGCATAGATAAAATGTCCTTTACTGACCATGAGCCAAAAAGGATCAGAAGATATGATGGCACCCATGTAAACATGGCAAGTTATATTACAGATTCATATATGGCAGGAACAACAATAAGTAGGCATGTTGGTGAGCTTGAACCACTCACCACAGAGCAATACATGGCATGTCAAGGCAACTCACAGTAAGAAGACATGACATAGAGGCTATACATGGCAAGAACAACATCATAGCATACACGGATCAACTACAACAACCTTGGCAAAATTGAATAACATGTAAAAAATCTGCCAGGAAACATTTTATAGCAAAAGTAGAGCTCGATTGACTCAAGCTATGGCACTCCATAATTGCAAACAAGGGCATGGATGGATAGAGCAAGACATGTATAACAAAACATCCTTACTGAAATATCTCAAAATAAGCATGGATCTCTCTATAGTATCAAGTTTACATGGCATAAAAATATCAGCAAAACAGGGGCTGAAATCAGCAACATCATGAAGCCTAGTTTGCATGCTTGTGCTAGTCACCACAGAGATCACAAAAATACATGGAATACACCCCTGTAAAGATGGCATGGCATATTACAAAACACATGTAGGACTCAAGTTCATAGGATGCACACATCAATCATGGCAAAAATGACAAAAGTGCATGTTCTGATAAGAATCTGAAACTAACATCACATAGCCCTCTTCTAACAGCATTTCGGGCATCAAGATGAGCTCCAAAGTAAATGATGCAATGAGATGAGATGATGTACTCGTCGAGGCGAACAATTTGACATATTACACGCACGAAACGGAGCTACGTATGCAGAGTTACAACAGGTCAAAGTATGCAACATAATGCAACAATTTCAGGGACTTAATGGAATATTACCTCCAAAAAAATCAACCCGGACGAGACGGAGCGGGACGGATGGATCCGGGCGCTGGGCGACGTTTGGCTCGGATCCCGTGGATCTCATCCCGATCCACGGATCCGCCGCGAAGCCCGGGCGAGGAGGCGCCGCGGGCGAGAGGAGCGACGGGCGGCGGGCGGAGGAGCCGAGGCTCGCGGCGACGGGGCTCAGCGCCGAGAGGGCGGCGCCGGCAAGCGGAGCTCGGGAGGCACACCGCGGGCGGGCAGGCGAGGCGGCGGCGCTGGGTCGACCGGGCGGGCGGCGGAGGTCGAGGGGCGGCGAGGTACGGCGGATGGAGGCGGCGGAGGATTCTCGGTGGCCGGCGGGGCGCGCCATCGGGCGGGAGGCGGCGAGGGACGCCAGCGGCGCGCGGCGCTGGTCGGCGGCGGACGGCGACGGGTTGCGGTGGGCGACGACGGGCGGCGGCGGCGGGATCCGGCGCGCGGGCGGCGCTGGTCCGGCTTCATGGCGCTGGGTGGGCGGCGGTCCCCGGCAGCCTTGCCTGGCCCTTGGAACGCGGCGGCGGGAGGACGGAGGCGCCACGTGGCACGCCGGAGTGGCTCTTGGCGGCGGCGCTGGGTGTCCGGCCGGCGGGCGGACACGTCCGGCGCGGAGAGGAGAAATTTTAGGGTTTCGGGGGGGATTGGACTGCGATTTTTGAAGGGGGAGGTGTTTATATAGGTAGAGGGAGCTAGAAGAGTCCAAATGAGGTGCGGTTTTCGGCCACGCGATCGTGATCGAACGACCGAGAGCATGGAGGGGAGTTAGGTGGGTTTTGGGCCACTTTGAAAGGGGTGTTGGGCTGCAACTTAACGAGGGCTTTACGGTTACCCGGTTAACCGTTGGAGTATCAAACGACCTCCAAATGGCACGAAACTTGACAGGCGGTCTACCGGTGCTATACCAAGGCCGCTTGACAAACCTCGGTCCATTCCGAGAAAGTTTAACACCCGCACACAAAAAGAGGCAAAAGGGGGCGCCGGGAGACATAGGAGTGCCGGATTGGAAAACGGACAACGGGGAAAATGCTCGGATGCATGAGACGAACACGTATGCAAATGAAATGCACATGATGACATGATATGAAATGCATATGATGACATGGCAAAGTGCAACACGCAAGCAAATGACATGGCAACGACGGCGAATAACTGGCGTACACCTGGCGCATCGAATCCGGGGCGTTACAACACTCCTCCACTAACAAGAGATCTCGTCCCGAGATCTTAGGACCGAGACGGAAGGGAAAAAATGATGAGGTGAAACAAAACTCAAGAGAAAAGAGGCAAAGAATCGAGAGCACTCGAGAAGAAGAGAGGAACGACGAGAATGACGAGAATCAAAAGCTCACGGAATCAAGATAGACTATGAAACAACTCGTTCTAACCGGAGTGGTTAGAATGAGAAAAGAAACGAATAAGACTGAAAGGATTTAGGCAGCACTCCTGCTGAAAAAGGATGGATTAGAACATGAACTTGAGAAGATGGAATGACACATGATGAGCTCTTGAAGAATGAATTAAATCATGAAGAACCACCGTGAAGAACTCCGGTAACAAAAAAGGATGATGAGATAGAAATGAAGGATGAAAAAGAGATAAGATAAAAGCCTTGCGATGATTTAGATGGAGGTTCCGACGAAATGGCTGAGGAAATTTGAACTCCGGAAAAGAAAAGATGAAAACACTTGGAACAAGAATTTATTCCTCAAGAACAAACTCCGATGGAAGGGGTTAATCACTTGGATGAAATAAGAATAAGATTTATTGTATGCTTATCCTTCATCAAATTAAATTGATGACAAGCAATGGATTTGGCATGCAACTTATTCTTCTTGAAAAAAAAAGATTGAGAAATGACATAGCGCCACCTTGAGAAGGTCTTCATGAACCACCGGTAGGATTCAAAAGAACGAATGGATATATGATGAGAACGGAAAAGGAATCTTCAACGAGCCACCGTAAGAATTCGAAATGACTGATGAAAAAGAAATAATCACCAGGAAGAATTAGAAGAACAAATATGCTTGAGGGGATTTAGATGCAAAAGAACAAAGAGATCATGAGCTGATTAAAGAACACTCGAACGAAGCACCGGGATAAATAGAGAACGAACGAAGGGGCACGAATATGGAATAGTTGGGGAATGAATCTGTAGCGACCTGACCCAAAATCGGTCAAATCTACGGTTCTGCATCATCCCAAGATCATCTTTGGTACTCACAAAGACATCGATAAAGTAATCAAAGTTCAATCACACCTGAATATCATTAATCGATTCTCATATAGAGTCTTTATTACAAGGGAATAAATTCGCTCAAGGCCAACTCATGAGAAATAAACTAAAATGCTGCGGAAGCGCCGAGGTAAAGCGAGTCCATCCGACTCAAAGGGCAATCGCCAAGCGCCGAGCGTAGCCTCACCCTGATCGAAAATATCTCGCAACATAATACGTTGCAGCCATGTAGGTCAGCTTTTGGAATAAGCTGGCAAGTTATGAGGAACAACAACAATAAAAGTACTAACTCTATATGCATATTTGGTGTGGAGCTCTAAGTTTCATCATTTTATGTAAAGCCAATTTTATCCTACTACAGTGGACTTATTTGCAAATTACTACAAATTGTTGGTAGTTATTGAGATGGTTCCGCCAACCAATATCTCGCTCCCAAATTATTATTAAGTCATAAACCCATCAAATTATTCCATTAGTTTTAGTGTTGAGATATCCGAATACTTCCAAGGTCCAGATGCTCAAATGTCCGTGAATCGGGACACGGCTAATCGATTAGGTTATAACACTCTGCAGAGGTTTATGACTTTCCCGCAAGAATCATTCCTCCTTTAAAGTCTTCGCACTTCATGGTGTTTGAAGACGGACGAATGAAACAGGGTCTTCCAAAGAGTTCTTCCGCCACCGCCGGTACCCATCCAACCCTACCGCTCGTCTACTTCTCGTAGTACCGCCCAGCCACTTCACTACAAGGGTCAACCCAGCCGAGCCCATAATGGCTTGCGGCTGCATGGTAAGCTTCCGGTCATGGGGCATCCATCCTTCTCTTCGTGGCTGGGTGAAGCTTTCCGCAAGATGTCATGGCGCTTCTCCATGCATCCCGCCAACCACTGGGTGCTCCAGGTGCCCGCCAACAAATCCTCCACCCAAGAGTGATTTTTCAAGTCCATCTTGATCATTGTAGTCCATGGGGTCATCATCATCATCATTGACTCTCACATCTTACTTATGAATTTCTCTCATCCCAAATCCCGTCTCACGAGCATAGCAAAATAACTACTACGTCCGGGGCCATGGTAACAAAGGATTGGTTCATCCTACCACATGATACTACTCAAGTTTAATGACTTCAAGATTATCACTACTGCATGCAATGGTGGGTGGTGACAACTACTAATGCACAAAAACATAGGTATAGAAATAACATGATCAAAACTTGCCTTGCTGATGATCCTCGTAAGCTAAAGAGTCGAGTAGCAAGCTTAGACTCAGGAACTCTACCGAGACAAACAATGACATAATAAGTACAAAGCAAGAGGATCACACAAGATAACAAAGATAACATAACACAACCAAACAATCAAAATCATATCAAAAGGAAAACTCAAAGAAATCAAATTCAAAGTTTTCCCTAATCCAAACAATAGCAAAAAGAGTTTTTATTTAACAAAATTCCTCAATATGACCTAATCATGGTTTTAGGTTAACTTAACAGAAAAGGATTAACTAAGCAATTAGGAACAAAAAGAATTAATTAATTAGCTATTATAAAACTCAATTTAGGCCTAATCCAATTTCTATTAGAAAATTAATTTAAAACTTTTATTAATTATAAATAAAAGTTCATCTAATGGAATGACAGAAACTAACCTAGAATAACTAATCACAAGTTAAAAATAAAATAATTTACTAATTAATTAATTAGGAAAACAGGAACTAATCAATTAATTAGGATTAATAGGATTCTGCCTAGAATTAATTATTTATTAATCCTAAAATACCAAAGTTAATTTCTAGGGTTTGGCAAAATCAAAATAAAGTGATTGCAAAAGAATCATGCAAAAATAATTTTTCTAACTAAAACTATAGCAGATTTGCTATTCTGACTAAAATAATATTAAAGCAATTTTAATTATTTTAACATAGCTAAATATATGTTTTTCAGAAACTACATAAAATTTGCAATCCAACAAAAAAGAATCACTAAAAATATTAAACAGAACAAAAGATACACATTTTGAAATTTGGAACAAATCGCTAAAACAGAAAATCTAAATAAAAGAAAAATGCCTAATGGGCCTAAATCAGTGCACTAGGCGCCGATAGACTAAATGGGCCTAGGGTTTAACTAACAGAACCGCCTAAACTAAATAAACCTAACTAATAAAATAAACCGCTCGGCCGGCCGGTTTTCTAACTAAAACATACCCCTTGGGGCTTTAATCTAGCCACCCGATTGGGATCGGACGGTGGGGAAAGCCGGGACTCACGGACTCGGCGACGTCGGGCGGGCGGGCGGGAGTGCTCCGAGGCGTTGGGGGTCGGCGAGCTTGGGAGACGTCGGGAGACGCGGGAGCTCGGGAAGGGTTCGTGGGGTTGGTGAGGTCGGGGGCACCAGGCGGCGACGGCGGGGTTTTGGCGGCGGGTTGAGCTCGGGCTCCAGCAGCTTCGGAGAGAGAGGAGAGAGGCTCAGGCGTGGCTAAGGGGGGAATGGGTGCGGGGACTCTGGCTTATATAGCCGGGGTCGGGCGAGGGGCGGAAGGGCATCGGGGCTGTCGGGATCCGGATCCCGGGATCCGCGGATCTCCGGCATGACGTCCTGTTTGGGCGAGGGGAAGACGACGGGTGGGGCCACGGTCGCTGAGAGAGAGAGGGGTTTTGGCGGGCGACCGGATCCCACGGATTCGGCGCGGGGTATGGGTGTGATCTGCGCTGGGCTGGCTCTGGCTGGCCGGCCTCAGTGGGCTGGCTTGGCTGGGCCAAAGTGCTGGGTGGCCGAGGCGCGGGCGCCTGGCTGGGCTGGGTGGCTCGGCTGGGCGCTTCAAAAGGTTTTCTTTATTTTTTAATAAAACCAAAACAAAATAAAACCTAAACTAATAATATTTTATATAGGGTATATATATACCAAAATGATCAGGGAATATTCCTTTCATTTGAACATTTTTCCAAAGCCAAAATCCAAACTTTATGAAAATCCATTTTTTCAAATTCAAATAAAATTCAGATTTGAATTCCAATTCTTTTGGCTTTGTTTCCTCTGATATTTTTGGAGTGTCATGTTAGCTCCTCTCATACTTTTGAGCAAGTATTTATCAGGGTTAGTTTTGGAATTGTTTCCCACATGCCAAAGTTTGGAAATTCAAAATTCAAACTCAAAACTCTCTGAAACTTCAAATGGTATTCAAATTCAAATAGGATGCATAGGATGCTTATCTATACTTGTAAAACATTCCAAATAGGGGAATTTGGGATGTTACAGAATCTGAAAACTTGGAACGAAGCAATATTCTGAAAAGATGGCCTCCGGATGATCGAGACGGCAAAAGCAACTCCTGAAATACTCCGGATGGATGAAAAGAATTTCTGACAAATGGAAAAAAAATTCGAGAGGGTAGCATGATGCTAGAACCACGAATCTTCGAGAGAACGGACGAGATTTAAAGGAAAACCTCTTCTGCAATCTTCAAATTACGACGAGAAAACACCACCAAAATTATTGAGGTACTCCGGAAGAATGGAAAGCAAAGGGGTTGAACCAACAATGAAATGATTTTAAATCGATCTTGGGAAAGGCATGTGACTGATGGAATCCATTCTTACGTCACACTTGAAAAGAATTGAGAATATCTCCGGGGAAATAGAAGAGTCAGGTAAGATCCTGGGAAAAGACCTGTCGGTTAGGGCCCACTAAAAAGAAAACATCGTTGGAAAGGGTTGTTGAAAAGATAGATGATGCACCGGAACAATTAAATATTTGAATGAGGTGACAACCTCGAATTAATTAGAACACAGACGAATCTCCTGAGATGTCTTCCGAACTCCGGGATGATAAACTGGCGAGAGGCGAACGAGCAAAGAGAACACTTCGAGGAAAAGAATATGATCGACAACGAAAAACTTGAATTGAATCCACCGGAGAAGAAAAAGAGATGATGAATGTCAAACGCGACGAGAATTCACCGGTTGAAATGATTGAGGGAAGACTGAAGAGACTCGACGCGAATGGAATTGATGGTCGGAAGAAACTCGAACTCCGGGAAGAAAAGGGTGGGAGGGCAGGAAAACAAAGGCAACTTGGAAAGGGAAACCGACGAATATCTTGAAGAGAAAAACACCGATTGAAATCATTTAGGTAAGAATGCAACGAATTCGCACGAGTAGGACGGATACTCGATTACGGACTCCGGTTCCGAGAAGAAGAAGGGTGGGCGGGTGGGAAAAACAAGGACAACTTCGGACGAGGAAAAACAACGACGTCAGAGGAAGAACTGAGGATTGATCTCGCGAAAGACAAAGAGGTTCGAGTCGACTTGATGAGAAAAGCACCGGATGAAAAGATATGAGAACCAACGATCGGAAAACTAACCACGTGATCCTAAAGAAAAATTTGAAGGGAAAGAGGAGTAGTTCAAAACACCTACGTCAAGATTCCTTACGAGCGACGAAGGGCAGAGGAGTAAAAGAATTCCTACTCTCGATATAACTAGACTCAAAACAGTTTCTTCTAGACTCAACAACGGCCAAACTACACGATCAATCAAGGGGCTCCTAGGGTCGGTCGAGGCTCGATACCAACTTGTCACGCCCAATATGCGACCCTATCCAAAGGAACTCGACGGTCCCACCAAGGATAGACCCGATATTGGAACGCTTTTGCAAGGTGGATATCATTACATCAACATTACATAATAGTGGGATACATCCAATACATACAATGTCACATGAATACAACAACATCATATTAAGAGATCAACATCCGACTACGGATGAAACATAAAGAAACTCAAACGACATCCACACTGCTAGCCCAGGCTGCCGACTGGAACCTATCCCCGATCAAGAAGAAGCGTAAGAAGAACTCCAAAACAAGCAACATCGCTCTCATGTCATGATCATCGCAAACCTGTACCTGCAACTGGTGGTGTAGTAATCTGTGAGCCACGAGGACTCAAAGAATCCCATTACCATGGGTATCAAGACTAGCAAAGCTTAAAGGGAAAGGAAGGGGTAAAGTGGTGAGGTTGCAGCAGCAGCTAAGCATATATGGTGGCTAACATACGCAAATGAGAGCGAGAAGAGAAACAAAGGAACGGTCGTCAACTAGTAATGATCAAGAAGTGATCCTGAACTCCTGCCTACGTCAAACATAACCCAGAAACCGTGTTCTCCTCTCGATCAACCCCGAAAAGAGACACTCACGGTTATGCACACGGTTGGTGTATTTTAATTAAGATCAACTTCGGTTTTCTACAACGGACATTAACAAATTCCCATCTGCCACATAACCGCTGGCACGGCTCTCGAAAGTTTATACCTGCAGGGTGTCCCAACTTAGCCCATGATAAGCTCTCGCGATCAACGAAGGATATTCCTTCTCCCGGGAAGACCCGATCAGTCTCGAATCCGGCTACAAGACATTTCGACAAGAATAAAACAAGACCAGCAAAGCCGCCCGATGCGCCGACAATCCCGATAGGAGCTGCACATATCTCGCTCTCGAGGCAACACCGGATGAGACATCCTACGAGTAAAACCAATCCTCAAGTTGTCCCAAGGTGGCCCATGATCTACTCGATTCAGGCCAAGACTTAGAGAAGCACCGCCCGGGGGTAAAATAAAGATGACCCTTGGGCTCCGAAACCCAAGGGAAAAAGGGCATAGGTGAGGCAAATGGTAAAACCAATGTTGGGCCTTCTTTGGAGGAGTCTTATTCAAAGCGAACTGTCAAGGGGTCCCATAAATCACCCGACGCGTTAGGGACGCAAAATCCGGAACATAATTCGATATGACGGAAACTAGGGCGGCAAGAGTGGAACAAAACACCAGGCATAAGGCCGAGCCTTCCACCCTTTACCAAGTGTATAGATGCATTAATTAAATAAGATATATTGTGATATCCCAACAAGTAAACATGTTCCAACAAGGAACAACATCTCCATGTTCCAACAAGGAACAAACTTCATCTTCACCTGCAACTAACAACGCTATAAGAGGGGCTGAGCAAAGCGGTAACATAGCCAAACAATGGTTTGCTAGGAAGGGTGCAAAAGGTTAGAGGCTGACATGGCAATTTGGAAGGCTTGAGCAGCAAGTGATAGGTAGCGCAGCAAAGCGATAGAACGAAGCAACTAGCATAGCAATGATAGTAGTGAGATCCAGGGTAGCGGTCATCTTGCCTGAAATCCCGCAAGGAAGAAGAACGAGTCCATGAAGAAGATGAACGGATGAAGCCGAACCAAGCGTAGACGCACGAATCCTCACGATCGCAACGAAATAGGAACTAACAAGGAGAAGCACACAACATAGTAAACACGCCACACATGAACAAGACATGATGCTCAACCAAGTATGATGCATGAAGCTACTCATGGCAAAAGATGATGCATACAAGACCAACACAACAAAGCAAGTTTAAATGAGGCCGGAAACAACATATAACAATTCCGGTAAGTCCTCATATGCAAATTTCGAAATTGGTCTAGATCTGAATAACTTTATGTTCAAGTTGTTAAACAGCAAGTTAAGATGCACCACGATGATCTACATGAAATTCTAGTCAAGTTACATATAAAGTTCATTAGATTTGGAGCTACGGCCTAGAAGATATGAGCAAAACAAGATAAGCATGGCATTGATGCAAAACGCATACAAACATCAAGCAAACACCTCAAAACAAGGATGCAACATGATAATATGAAACTACATGCAAAATCAAGCAAGTTTCATATAGAGCACACTCAAAACGGAGCAACGGTTCAACACATACACCCTATACAAGTCATGACAACAATCTGTCCAAAACAGCTACTAGGCATATTGCAAGCATCAAAACAACATGCTACAGGATCCCAACATGATAACAAAAGGCATGGGCATGATGTACAGGTAAAGCATGACAAAACATGAACACTGAGCTATCTCCAGAAATCACTAGAACATGCTCAAAATGACATGGCAAGATTGCAACTAATAACAGTTTCAGACTTAAGCAGAAATAACATCAGGTTGCAATGTTTAGAGCTATCAAACAACATGTTACAGGAACTTATCATGGCAAACAAAGGCATGGAATGATACTAATAAATGCATAGATAAAATGTCCTTTACTGACCATGAGCCAAAAAGGATCAGAAGATATGATGGCACCCATGTAAACATGGCAAGTTATATTACAGATTCATATATGGCAGGAACAACAATAAGTAGGCATGTTGGTGAGCTTGAACCACTCACCACAGAGCAATACATGGCATGTCAAGGCAACTCACGGTAAGAAGACATGACATAGAGGCTAACATGGCAAGAACAACATCATAGCATACACGGATCAACTACAACAACCTTGGCAAAATTGAATAACATGTAAACAATCTGCCAGGAAACATTTTATAGCAAAAGTAGAGCTCGATTGACTCAAGCTATGGCACTCCAAATTTCAAACAAGGGCATGGATGGATAGAGCACGACATGTATAACAAAACATCCTTACTGAAATATCTCAAAATAAGCATGGATCTCCTGTAGTATCAAGTTTACATGGCATAAAAATATCAGCAAAACAGGGGCTGAAATCAGCAACATCATGAAGCCTAGTTTGCATGCTTGTGCTAGTCACCACAGAGATCACAAAAATACATGGAATACACTCCTGTAAAGATGGCATGGCATATTACAAAACACATGTAGGACTCAAGTTCATAGGATGCACACATCAATCATGGCAAAAATGACAAAAGTGCATGTTCTGATAAGAATCTGAAACTAACATCACATAGCCCTCTTCTAACAGCATTTCGGGCATCAAGATGAGCTTCAAAGTAAATGATGCAATGAGATGAGATGATGTACTCGTCGAGGCGAACAATTTGACATATTACACGCACGAAACGGAGCTACGTATGCAGAGTTACAACAGGTCAAAGTATGCAACATAATGCAACAATTTCAGGGACTTAATGGAATATTACCCTCCGAAAAAAATCAACCCGGGACGAGACGGAGCGGGACGGATGGATCCGGGCGCGGGGGCGACGCGTTTGGCTCGGATCCCGGTGGATCTCATCCCGATCCACCGGATCAGGCCGGCGAGCTCCGGCGAGAAGGCGCTCCGGCGAGAGGAGCGACGGGCGGCGGGCGGAGGAGCGAGGGCGTGGCGACGGGGCTCAGCGCCGAGGGCGGCGCCGCAGGCGGAGCTCGGGAGGCACACCGCGGGCGGGCAGGCGAGGCGGCGGCGCGAGGTCGACCCGGGCGGGCGGCGAGGTCGAGGGCGGCGAGGTACGGCGGGATGGAGGCGGCGGAGGACCTCGGTGGCCGGCGCGGGGCGCGCCACCGGGCGGGAGGCGGCGAGGACGCCAGCGGCGGCGCGGCGCTGGTCGGCGGCAGACGGTGACGAACTGCTTGTGGCGCACGCCTGGGCGGCGGCGGCGGGATCAGCGCGCCGGGCGGCGCGCGGTCCGGCTCGGGCAAAGGCGGCGGCGGCGGCCGGGCTCGGGCCTGCCCTGGGCCATGAGCCGCGGGCGGCGGGAGGACGGAGGCGCCACGTGGCACGCCCGAGTGGCTGCGGCGTGCGCTGGGTGTCCGGCGGGCGGGCGGACACGTCCGGCGCGGAGAGGAGAAATTTTAGGGTTTCGGGGGGGATTGGGCTGCGATTTTTGGAGGGGGAGGTGTTTATATAGGTAGAGGGAGCTAGGAGAGTCCAAATGAGGTGTGGTTTTCGGCCACGCGATCGTGATCGAACGACCGAGAGCATGGAGGGAGTTAGATGGGTTTTGGGCCACTTTGAAAGGGTGTTGGGCT
Source organism: Aegilops longissima (assembly GCA_021605205.1). Classification (NCBI taxonomy): domain Eukaryota; kingdom Viridiplantae; phylum Streptophyta; class Magnoliopsida; order Poales; family Poaceae; genus Aegilops; species Aegilops longissima. Next base: position 475,813,025 of record CM038680.1, on the reverse strand, counting down.
GCAACTTAACGAGGGCTTTACTTGTTATTCCGGTTAACTGCTGAGTATCAAACGACCTCCAAATGGCACGAAACTTGACAAAGCGGTCTACGGTGCTATACCAAGGCAGCTTGACAAACCTCGGTCCATTCCGAGAAAGTTTAACACCCTTTACTAAAAGAGGCAAAAGGGGGCGCCGGGAGACATTGAAGTGCCGGATTGGAAAACGGACAACGGGGAAAATGCTCGGATGCATGAGACGAACACGTATGCAAATGAAATGCACATGATGACATGATATGAAATGCATATGATGACATGGCAAAGTGCAACACGCAAGCAAATGACATGGCAACGACGGCGAATAACTGGCGTACACCTGACGCATCGAATCCGGGGCGTTACAGGTTTGTGATGGGTACTTGGTATGTCTTGACTTGTGCATAGACTCCCCTGCAACGGCGCCAGAAATGGCTCATTGACGGGAGATCAAATCTTGACTTTGACTTGGTGTGAGCCTCCCCAGCAATGGCGCCAGAAATCCTTCTTGCTACCTCTTGAGCACTGCGTTGGTTTTCCCTTGAAGAGGAAAGGGTGATGCAACAAAGTAGCGTAAGTATTTCCCCTCTGTTTTTGAGAAACAAGGTATCAATCCAGTAGGAGACCATGCGCGAGTCCCACGCACCAACACAAAAAAGCAAGAACCTCGCAACCAACGGGATAAAGGGGTTGTCAATTCCTTCACGGTCACTTACGAGAGTGAGATCTGATAGATATGATAAGATAATATTTTTGGTATTTTTATAATAAAGATGCAAGGTAAAATAAACGGTAATAAAAATAGCTAAGTGTTGGAAGATTAATATGATAGAGAATAGACCCCGGGGCCATACGTTTCACTAGTGGCTTCTCTCAAGAGCATAAGTATTACGGTGGGTAAACAAATTACTGTCAAGCAATTGATAGAACTGAGCATAGTTATGAGAATATCTAGGTATGATCATGTATATAGGCATCACGTCCGTTACAAGTAGACCGACTCCTGCCTGCATCTACTACTATTACTCCACACATCGACCACTATCCAGCATGCATCTAGAGTATTAAGTTCATGAAGAACAGAGTAACGCATTAAGAAAGATGACATGATGTAGAGGAATAAACTCATGCAATATGATGTAAACCCCATCTTTTCATCCCCGATGGCAACAATACAATACGTGCCTTGCTGCCCCTGCTGTCACTGGGAAAGGACACCGCAAGATTGAACCCAAAGCTAAGCACTTCTCCCATTGCAAGAAAGATCAATCTAGTAGGCCAAACGAAACTGATAGTTCGAAGAGACTTGCAAAGATAACCAATCATACATAAAAGAATTCAGAGGAGATTCAAATATTGTTCATAGATAATCTTGATCATAAACCCACAATTCATCGGATCTTGACAAACACACCGCAAAAGAAGATTACATCGAATAGATCTCCAAGAATTTCAAGGAGAACATGGTATTGAGATCCAAAGAGAGAGAAGAAGCCATCTAGCTAATAACTATGGACCCGAAGGTCTGAGGTAAACTACTCACACATCATCAGAGAGGCTATGGTGTTGGTGTAGAAGCCCTCCGTGATCAATGCCCCCTCCCGCGGAGCGCCGGAAAAGGGCCCAAGATGGGATCTCATGGGTACAGAAGGTTGCGGCGATGGAAATAGGGTTTTTGCTCCGTATATGATGTTTCCAGGGTATATGGGTATATATAGGAGGAAGAAGTACGTCGGTGGAGCAACAAGGCGCCCACGAGGATGGAGGGCGCGCCCAGGGGGGTAGGCGCGCCCCCCTACCTCGTGGCTTCCTCGTCGGTTGCTTGACGTCCACTCCAAGTTCCCTGGATCACTTTTTTCCGAAAATCACGTTCCCGATGGTTTCATTCCGTTTGGACTCCGTTTGATATCCTTTTCCTTCGAAACATTGAAATAGGCAAAAAAACAGCAATATGGGTTGGGCCTCTGGTTAATAGGTTAGTCCCAAAAATAATATAAAAGTGTATAATAAAGCTCATTAATCATCTAAAACAGAATATAATATAGCATGAACAATCAAAAATTATAGATACGTTGGAGACGTCACGTATCAGCTACCTCTACATTTACGCTCGGGATTAGCTTTAAACCTCAATAATTGTTATTTAGTGCCAGCTTTGAGCATGAACATTGTATCTGGATCTTGTTTAATGCGAGATGGCTACTCATTTAAATCCGAGAATAATGGTTTTTCTATTTATATGAGAGATATGTTTTATGGTCATGCCCCGCTGTTCAATGGTTTATTTTTATTGAATCTTGAACGTGATGTTACACATATTCATAGTGTGAATGCCAAAAGATGTAAGGTTGATAATGATTGTCCCACATACTTGTGGCACCGCCGCCTTGGTCACATTGGTGTCAAACGCATGAAGAAACCTCATGCAGATGGACTTTTGGAGTCTCTTGATTATGAATCATTTGACACGGGCAAACCATGCCTCATGGGCAAAATGACCAAGACTCTGTTTTCCGAAACAATGGAGCGAGCAACCAACTTATTGGAAATAATACATGCTGATGTATGCGATCCAATAAGCATTGAGGCTCGCGGTGGCTATCGTTATATTCTCACCCTCACTGGTGACTTAAGCAGATATGGGTATGTCTACTTAATGAAACACAAGTCCAAGACCTTTGAAAAGTTCAAGGAATTTCAAAGCGAGGTAGAGAATCAATGTGATAGGAAAATAAAGTTCTTACGATCAGATCGTGGATGAGAATACTTGAGTCACGAGTTTGGCACACACTTAAGGAAATGTGGAATTGTTTCACAACTCACGCCACCTGGAACACCTCAGTGTAATGGTGTGTTCGAACGTCGTAATCGCACTCTATTGGATATGGTGCGATCTATGATGTCTCTTACCGATCTACCACTATCATTTTGGGGTTATGCTTTAGAGATAGCTGCATTCACTTTAAGTAGGGCACCGTCTAAATCTGTTGAGATGACACCATATGAATTATGGTTTGGGAAGAAACCTAAGCTGTCGTTTCTGAAAGTTTGGGGATGCGATGCTTATGTCAAGAAACTTCAACCTGAAAAGCTCGAACCCAAATCGGAAAAATGTATCTCATAGGATACCCTAAGGAAACTATTGGGTATACCTTCTACCTCAGATCCGAGGGAAAGATCTTTGTTGCCAAGAATGGATCCTTTCTGGAGAAAGAGTTTCTCTCGAAAGAAGTAAGTGGGAGGAAAGTAGAACTTGATGAGGTACCCCCTCTTGAACCATAAAGTAGCGCAGCTCAGGAAGATGTTTCTGTGGTCCCTGCACCGACTAGAGAGGAAGTTGATGATGATGATCATGAAACTTCGGATCAAGTTGCTAATGAACTTCGTAGGTCCACGAGGACACGTTCCGCACGAGAGTGGTACGGCAACCCTGTCTTGGAAATCATGTTGTTAGACAACGGTGAACCTTCGAACTATGAAGAAGCGATGGCGGGCCCGGATTCCAACAAATGGCTTGAAGCCATGAAATCCGAGATAGGATCCATGTATGAGAACAAAGTATGCACTTTGGTGGACTTGCCCGATGATCGGCGAGCCATAGAAAATAAGTGGATCTTTAAGAAGAAGACTGACACGGATGGTAATGTGGCCGTCTATAAGGCTCGGCTTGTCGCTAAGGGTTATCGACAAGTTAAAGGAGTTGACTACGATGATACCTTCTCATCCATAGCAAAGCTGAAGTCTGTCTGAATCATGTTAGCAATTGCCGTGTTCTATGATTATGAGATCTGGCAAATGGACGTCAAAACGGCATTCCTTAACGGTTTCCTTAAGGAAGAAATGTATGTGATGCAGCCGGAAGGTTTTGTCGATCCTAAGAATGCTGACAAGGTATGCAAGCTCCAGCGCTCCATCTATGGGCTGGTGCAAGCATCTCGGAGTTGGAACATTCGCTTTGATGAAATGATCAAAGCATTTCACTACTAGGGAAAAGCCTAGCAGCAGCGCGGGTTTTAGGCCTATCAAGAGCGCGGCCGGGAGCGCCATCGATAAGGCGCCATGACTAAAGCTTAGCAAGATGGCGTGTCCGGACCCGCCATCGCTAAATTGATCTAGTAGTGGCGCTTCTCCGAGCAGCGCTGCTGGTAATTAGTAGTAGCGCCTCCTCCTTGCCCGCTACTACTATTATTTAGTATTTTATTTCTTTTTATTTCATGTTGTATTTCATACACCTTTACACAATTTTTCATACAACAGGAATTTAGAGATTGCTTTTACATCATAATGAGTTATTACATCACGGGTGAAAGAACGTGGACTAGTTTCAAGTGGATGGACATCCACTTGAAACTAATTTATGTTCTTTCACCCAATGATATAATAAATATCACCATCATTATCATATCATTAACAACTTATCATCATAATACATCATTGTCATATAACACCTCCTCAAGATCATCGTTTTCATCAATGAGACATCACATAGCAAATTGGTCACTAGTCGTAATCACAAGTACTCCTCATCATCAACTCTAACACATTGTATCACATAATAAACATATTGTACCTCATAGGACCTACTAGATTCTCTTAGGACCTACTATATTCTCTAAGGTAAAATAGCAAAAAACAAGATAGCCCCTGACTCTCCATTATGGAGAATGGAGATTATCCTGTCTCCAATTCTTGCCTTTCGCTTAATGTTACTTCCAAGAACCTCCTTGCGAATGTCCAAACATTTTTTCCATTCTTTGATTAGCATGTGTTCACCAGTTTTAGAAACCGATATGCAGGTGAGCTCCTTAGATTGACTCGTTGTATGTTCGAACGCAAGGCGACCATTATGATACATCGATGAGGCACACAATCCATCGGGATTTTCTATTGAAAACATAGTAATAACTTCATAGTTAGCAATGATGTACTAGTTTTAGAAGTATGCAAAAGATGCACGGATGTCGTAATAGTAAAAAATCTTACCACGGTATCTCCATAGAAGTTATAGTGGTTCAACACGTGCACTAGTGGCACGTATTCACCATAATTTGGAGGAGTTCGATAATAGGTGTTGTAATTCTCAAGATAAGTACAATAAGCAATCAGATGACTTTTCTCCTTATAAGTTAATTCGGAGCCATCAGTGTAGTGGGTTTTGTCTACCATCTTCTGCACATTCTTTGAAGATTCAAAATAAGCTGTCAACTATTTTGAAATAAACAATATAAATTAGTTAATAACTATGTTTGAGAAACTCACATTGCGGTAGAATCGGAAGCATATCAACAAGGACCCAAATGTCCATATTGTCTTGCGCGATGTCAGGATCACCAAGATCCATGGTGACAATCATACCCTCATAAAAACCATACATTTTGCAAAGTGCTTCCCAATTTTGGCAACCAAACTGGGTTACGCTTTGAGCATTGTACAGATTTACTTCAAAATCCATATCATGATGGGTCCTTAGGTGTATTTTCTTTGTTTCAAAATTTTCAAGGTGTTCAAAACCCATCCTCTCCAAGACATAGCGTCTTGCATGGCATGGGATAAGCTAGTCGAATTGTAGAAGATGAAAATTAGACTTTGAAATAGTTGAAGTCATGCTTAATTATGAAAAAAACTCTTGTCGTTGTTGCGTACCGTTTTAACATCGAAGGTCTCCTCGAGCTTAATGCTGAAGCGCCGATCTTCGCCCACTCAACGAACTGTCGCGACATACCTCGATCGTCGTGGCACCAGCTGCACTCCCCCGGGAGACTGTCGTCGTCCGAGTACGACATTTCCTACGTTCATAATTCAAAGATTAAACTTGTACAATTCAAAGATCATTATTTTTCGAGAAAATCCTGGCCACTCGATATTTCCTACATATTCTAGCACAAGTCATGGCAGAATTCACGGAAAAATCCGGCATGACCTTTGCTAAAAAAGGACATATCGAGCGCCTGAAATTTGCCGGAACGGAAATTAATCAACACTCCGGCAAAACATAGGCCACTCGAAGGTGTAAACTGAACATGAACGACCACTTGGGAAACCACATATCCTATTTGAGCAACACAAGATATACATGGATATTTGTCTGGTCTCACCTCGATGTCGGAGGGGGTCGGTGACGGGGACGACGGCGGGGATGATGGAGGGGCTCCTTGATTTCTGCAAAAGCAAAAGCCATATAAGTTATCACTAATACATCCCGAATAATTGCTTAAACTAAAAAATAACAACAAATATGACATGTTCAACTAGTTTTATTAATTCAACTAGTTCTTACTAAATATAAACTTACTATAAATAGAAAAAGACCGGTTCTTTCTAAAAATAAAGTAGTTCAACTAGTTATATTAATTATCTTACTAAAAATACATTAGTTATATTAATTCAACTAGTTCAACTAGTTTATTAATTTACTTACTAAACTAGTTCAACTACAACTAAAGTAGTTCAACTACAACTACTATTAATCATACTGCCCTAGTTAACTAGTAGCGGCGAGGGCGGGATCGGGATCGGGAGGCGACGGTGTTGGGTGGGCTCGGGTGGCGGCGGTGAGGTCGAGGGCGGTGGGAGGAGGGCTGCCGGCGGAGGAGGAGGAGGGCGGTTGCAAAGGAGGGAGGAGGGCGGTGGCGGAGGAGGGAGGGGCGGCCGCAGGCGGAGGGAGGAGGGCGGTGGCGGAGGAGGGAGGGGCGGCCGCAGGTGGAGGGAGGATGTGCGAGGAGGAGGGAGGAGGGATGGAAGGAGGGGAGTACCTCGGCGGCGGACGGATGAAGGCGGCGGCGACGACGACGCATGACGATGCGGCTATCAGCGCGCGGGCGAGAGTGAGAGTGTGAGTGAGAGAGAGGGCCGGTCGTGCGCGTGGGGATAAGGTAGGGATAGTTGTAGCGCGTTTGCCAAAATGCGTTGTAGCTAATCTGAATAGCAGTAGCGTTGTGCATTGTTACGCGCTACTGCTAAGTTGGACTACCAAGAGCGCTTTTATGATAAAGCGCCACTGCTAAGTGTAAGTATACAAAATACGTCAATGCAAAATACATTGGCCATCAATGATCTTTTGTGTACAATCTGAATTGTCAATATGAGTCCTCTCCGTAGGAACCGGAGAGAACTCATATTGCGCCACAAATTCTACACATAGAGTTCAAGTGAAGACCAACTTGTTGTGATAGTTTCGTAGTAACATATTTAAGGTGGTAAACACCTGTTCGCGGAGCGAGGTGGGACTAAACTTGTGGGCTGATCTTAGCAGTAGAGGTTTTCTTAGAAGCGCGCTGCTGCTAACTTCTATAGCAGTAGCGCGGTTCAGTATAGGGCGCTACTGCTATAACTAGATGGGTTCCGAGGTCATGGCAATTAGAGCAGTAGCGCGGTTTGGTGTGGACGCGCTACTGCTATTTTCCTTTCAGCAGCGCGTTTTGCTATCACGCGCTGCTGCTAAATAGCAGTAGCGTCGTATTTTGAGGAGCGCTGCTGGTAAGATTCTGTGTATAGGCTTTTCCCTAGTAGTGTTTGGGTTTATACAGACTTATGGAGAAGCCTATATTTACAAGAAAGTGAGTGGGAGCTCTGTAGGATTTCTCATATTATATGTGGATGACATACGGCTGATGGGAAATGACATAGATCTTTTGGAAAGCATAAAGGCCTACTTGAATAAGTGTTTTTCAATGAAGGACCTTGGAGAAGCTGCTTACATATTAGGCATCAAGATCTATAGAGATAGATCGAGCCGCCTCATTGGTCTTTTACAAAGCACATACCTTGACAAGATATTGAAGAAGTTTAATATGGATCAGTCCAAGAAGTGGTTCTTGCCTGTATTGCAAGGTGTGAGATTGAGCGCAGCTCAACGCCCGACCTCGGCATAAGAAAGAGAAAAGATGAGTGTCATCCCCTATGCCTCTGCCATAGGCTCTATTATGTATGCCATGCTGTGTACCAGACCTGATGTGAACCTTGCCATAAGTTTGGTAGGGAGGTACCAAAGTGATCCCGGTATGAAACACTGGACATCGGTCAAGAATATCCTAAAGAGCCTGAAAAGGACTAAGGATATGTTTCTCATTTATGGAGGTGCCGAAGAGCTCGTCGTAAAGGGTTACGTCGATGCTAGCTTTGACACATATCTGGATGACTCCAAGTCACAAACCGGAATGTGTATATTTTGAATGGTGGGGCAGTCAGCTGGTGCAGTTGCAAGCAAAGCGTCGTGGCGATAGCTACATGTGAAGCGGAGTACATAGCTGCTTCGGAAGCAGCGCGGGAAGGAGTCTGGATGAAGGAGTTTATCACCGACCTAGGAGTGATTCCTAATGTGTCGGGCCCGATGACTCTCTTCTATGACAACACTGGAGCTATTGCCATTGCTAAGGAGCCCACGTTTCACAAGAAGACCAAGCATATCAAGTACCGCTTCAACTCCATTCGTGAATATATTCAAGATGGAGACATAGATATTTGTAAAGTACATATGGATCTGAATGTCGCAGATCCGTTGACTAAACCTCTTCCACGAGCAAAACATGATCGGCACCAGAACTCTATGGGTGTTCGATTCATCACAATGTAACTAGATTATTGACTCTAGTGCAAGTGGGAGATTGTTGGAAATATGACCAACAGGAAATAATAAAATGGTTATTATTATATTTCCTTGTTCATGATAATTGTCTATTGTTCATGCTATAATTGCATTAACCGGAAACCGTAATACATGTGTGAATACATAGACCACAACATGTCTGTAGTGAGCCGCTACTTGACTAGCTCGTTGATCAATAGATGGTTATGGTTTCCTGATCATGGACATTGGATGTCATTGATAATGGGATCACATCATTAGGAGAATGATGTGATGGACAAGACCCAATCCTAAGCATAGCATAAGATCGTGTAGTTCGTTTGCTAGAGCTTTTCTAATGTCAAGTATCATTTCCTTAGACCATGAGATTGTGCAACTCCCGGATACCGTAGGAATGCTTTGGGTATATCAAACATCACAACGTAGATGGGTGACTATAAAGGTGCACTACAGGTATCTCCGAAAGTATCTGTTGGGTTGGCACGAATCGAGACTGGGATTTGTCACTCCGTATGACGGAGAGGTATCTCTAGGCCCACTCGGTAATGCATCATCATAATGAGCTCAACGTGACTAAGGAGTTAGCAACAGGATCATGCGTTACGGAACGAGTAAAGAGACTTGCCGGTAATGACATTGAACAAGGTATAGGGATACCGACGATCAAATCTCGGGCAAGTAACATATCGATGGACAAAGGGAATTGTATACGGGATTGATTAAATCTCCGACATCATGGTTCATTAGATGAGATCATCGTGGAACATGTGGTAGCCAATATGGGTATCCAGATCCCGCTATTGGTTATTGGCCGAAGAGGCATCTCGGTCATGTCTGCATGGTTCCCGAACCCGTAGGGCCTACACACTTAAGGTTCGGTGACGCTAGAGTTGTAATGGGAATTGTATGTGGTTACCAGAAGTTCTTCAGAGTCTCGGATAAGATCCCGGACGTCATGAGGAGTTCCGAAATGGTCCGGAGGTAAAGATTTATATATGGGAAGTCCTATTTTGGCCACCGGAAAATGTTCGGGATTTTTTGGTATTGTACCGGGAAGGTTCTAGAAGGTTCCGAAGTGGGGCCCACCTGCATGGGGGACCCACATGAACGTGGGTAGTGGGGGCAAGGCCCCACACCCCTGGACAAGGCGCACCAAGATCCTCCTTTAGAAGGAATAAGATCATATCCCGAAGGGATAAGATCAAAATCCCTAAAAAGGGGATAACAATCGGTGGGGAAGGGAAAGGATGGGATTTCTTTCCTCCCACCTTTGCCAACGCCCCAATGGATTTGGAGGGCAAGAAACCAGCCCCCTCCACCCCTATATATAGTGGGGAGGTGCATGGGAGCTACACGAAAATGACTGTGTTTTAATTAGTGTTTTTTGTGTTTTAGTTAGTGTTTGTGCCAAGTAAAGCCTTTAGGATCTTCTTGGGTGATAGTTGTTTGATCTTGCTGAAAAACAGAAACATTTGCGCTCACGAAAACAATTCTTATTTTTTACTAGAGCATGATAAAATGCCAATTCTTTTTGCCGAAGATTAATATACAAATTTCTCAGGTCGTCCTATTTTTTTCAGAATTTTTGAAGTTCCAGAAGTTTCGAAATAGTCAGATTGTTACAGACCGTTCTGTTTTGGCAGATTCTGTTTTCTTTGCGTTGTGTGCTTATTTTGATGGCTCTATGGTTTTCTTTGATGAGTTTTTGCCATAGAAAATTGGAATACAGTATATATAATGTGAAAACAAAATATGAATTGGTTTGGTAGAGTACTTATAGTAGTGATTTGCTTTCTTTTACTAACGGATCTCACGAAGGTTTTGTTGAGTTTTGTGTGATTGAAGTTTTCAAGTTTTGGGTTATCTTACGATGGATGAAGGAATAAAGGATAGAAGAGCCTAACCTTGGGGATGCCCCGGCATCTCAAGCTATTATCCAAAAATGACCAACCAACTAAGCTTGGGGATGTCCCCGAGTGGCATCCCCTCTTTCTTCTAATGACCATCGGTATTTTACTCGAAGCTATATTTCTATTCATCACATGATATGTGTTTTGCTTGGAGCATCTTGTATGATATGAGTCTTTTCTTGTTTTTTGTGTGTTTTAAGTCTTGATTCCTTGCTGGACACACCTATTTGAGAGAGACAAAATTATGTCATGAGTTGTTAGAATTGCTCTCTATGCTTCACTTAAATATTTATGAGCTATGGACTTGCTCGAATGCTTCACTTATATCTTTTTGAGCACGGTGTGCTTAGTATTTTTGAAGAAATGCCCTCTTGTTTCACTTAGATTTATTTGAGAGTTAGTAAAATTTTCAAGAAATTCTCTCTTGCTTCACTTAAATTATTTTGAGAGAAAGAAAAGAATTATGCTCATGATCTTCACTTATATTTGTTTGAGCTTATGAAAAGCAACACATGAAAATTAGTCCCAAAGTGATAGATATCCAAGAAGGATATAATAAAAACTTTTATGAATATCATTGGACAAAATAAACTTGATTCTTAGTAATAATTTTGAGATATGATGATGTGATATGTGAGTCATGTTGATGAGTAATTATGCTTAAGTAAGAATATTGGTGTTAAGGTTTGTGATTCCCTATGCAAGCACGAAAGCATGTTGTGTTGCTTGGTTCTCCTACTGGTTCGATAACCTTGGTTTCATATCTCAGGGAAATACCTACCGCCACTGTGCTGCATCATCCCTTCCTCTTTGGGGAAATATCGACGTAGCTTCAAGCGACATCAAAAGGAATTTCTGGCGTCGTTGTCAGGGAGGATATTCAACATATACCAGGTTCCTAATCACAAATCTCATCTCCTTGCAATTTACATTATTTTGCCATTTGCCTCTCGTTTTCCTCTCCCCCACTTCACAAAAATTTGCCGTTTTATTCTCCCTCTTTTTCTTTCGCCGTTTTCTCGCCAGATCTCATGTTTGCTTGTGTCGCCATGTGTCTTCTATTTGCTTGCATCTTCGCTTGCTAAAACTCAATTGATATGGATCCTCATCCACTTGCTAATCTTTTCAAACGATCCAATTATGATGAACTAATTGCTAGTGAATTGAGCTCACTAGATTATCTTTATGAAGTTTTGCTTGAGATTCATGAATCTGAAAATTGTGATGAAGTTTTAAATGAAGAAATTTATAAAGTGATTCATGATAGCACCTTTAATGAAAAGCATCATTGCAACGATGTAATTATAAATTCTATTAATGTCAATTATGTTAATGATATGCAAAACCCTAAGGTTGGGGATGCTTGTTTTGTTATGTCCGCTACTTATTGCAATGATCATGATTTGGGTGATGATGATTCTTACGATCTTGATAGTTTACTTAAGCCTCATGATGAATATGTTTGCAAAAATATTGAAAGTGGGTTCAGAAGAGTGTAAACTTTAAGGAAAAATAATCCCACATATTTGGAGAGTGTTCAAACTTATGAAATTTTTGATAAAAGTGAGTTTGGAGAGGTCATGACTTTATTTGATGATAATCCCACTATTTTGGAAGAGTGTCAAGTTTGCATGCATGTGGATCATGAAGATAATATTTTATATGATAGCTATATTGTTGAATTTTATGATCCTACATGTAATTATTGTGAGAGAGAAAAATATGGTTGTAGAAATTTTCATGTTATTAAATTTCCTCTTGTTATGTTGAGAGTGTCAATGTTTTATTCCTCTCCTTTGCATATGCTAGATATTTCTTGTCTTGATAATTTTTTTCCTATAAAATTCCTATGCATAGGAAGTATGTTAGACTTAAATGTGTTTGTCACATGTTTCATGATGCACTCTTTCTATTTCAATTTTTATTTTTCGTGTGAGTATCGTTGAAATCTTATGCCTAGCTAAGGGCGTAAAACTATAGCGCTTGTTGGGAGGCAACCCAATGAATAAAATTTATTTTTGCTTTTTTTTATGTTCTTGAGTGTTTGCACAATTATTCTACTGTTATGATTGTGTTTTTGTGTTTTAATTAGTGTTTGTGCCAAGTAAAGTCTTTAGGATATTCTTGGGTGATAGTTGTTTGATCTTGCTGAAAAACAGAAACATTTGCGCTCACGAAAACAATTCTTATTATTTACAAGAGCGTGATAAAATGCCAATTCTTTTTGCAGAATATTAATATACAAATTTCTCAGGTCGTCCTATTTTTTTAGAATTTTTGAAGTTCCAGAAGTTTTTGAAATAGTCAGATTGCTACACACTGTTCTGTTTTGACAGATTCTGTTTTATTTGCGTTGTGTGCTTATTTTGATGGCTCTATGGTTTTCTTTGATGAGTTTTTGCCATAGAAAAATTGGAATACAGTATATATAATGCAAAAACATAATATGAATCGGTTTGGAAGAGTACTTATAGTAGTGATTTGCTTTCTTTTACTAACGGCTCTCATGAAGGTTTTGTTGAGTTTTGTGTGATTGAATTTTTCAAGTTTTGGGTTATCTTATGATGGATGAAGGAATAAATGATAGAAGATCCTAAGCTTGGGGATGCCCCGGCATCCCAAGCTATTATCCAAAAATGACCAACAAACTAAGCTTGGGGATGCCCCCGAGTGGCATCCCTCTTTCTTCTAACGACTATCGGTATTTCACTCGAAGCTATATTTTTATTCATCACATGATATGTGTTTTGCTTGGAGCATCTTGTATGATATGAGTCTTTGCTTGTTTTATTTTTTGTTTTAAGTCTTGATTCCTTTCTGGACACACCTATTTGAGAGAGCCGAAATTATGTCATGGCTTGCTAGAATTGCTCTCTATGCTTCACCTAAATATTTATGAGCTATGGACTTGCTCTAGTGCTTCACTTATATATTTTTTAGCACGGTGTGCTTAGAATTTTTTAAGAAATGCTCTCTTGCTTCACTTAGATTTATTTGAGAGTTAGTAAAATTTTCAAGAAATTCTCTCTTGCTTCACTTAAATTATTTTGAGAGAAAGAAAAGAATTATGCTCATGATCTTCACTTATATTTGTTTGAGCTTATGAAAAGCAACACATGAAAATTAGTCCCAAAGTGATAGATATCCAAGAAGGATATAATAAAAAAAATTATGAAGATCATTGGACAAAATAAACTTGATTTTTAGTAATAATTTTGAGATATGATGATGTGATATGTGAGTCATGTTGATGAGTAATTATGCTTTAGTAAGAATATTGGTGTTAAGGTTTGTCATTCCCTATGCAAGCACGAAAGTCAATAATTATGCAATGAAATTGTATGCTACTTGTGGTGCATTATTCGGTGTTAATTATGCTTAATGCTTGCTTATGAGATTATTCGTTTTTTGGTTGGTCGCTTCTCAATCTTTTGCTAGCCTTCATTTTGCACTAAGTATGATCACTACTTGTGCATCCAAAATCCTTTAAACCAGTTTTACCACATGAGTCCACTATACCTACCTATATGCTGTATTCTTTTGCTGTTCTAAGTAAATTTGTATATGCCATCTCTAATTTCAAATAAACTTCTCTTTTGTGTGTTCGTACCGCTCGCAGAGCGGTGAGGGGTGGCTAATATTTTCCATGCTAGATGTGTTATTCTCACGATGAGTGTTTATTCACTTGTCATTGCACGAGAGTAAGGCAAAGTTATTTGGGATGCATCGTCCCGAAATAAAAAATGAATTTACTTTATGTTGTCAAATAATAAATTCCATGGAAAGTGTTGGTATGGAGGGCAACCGTGGATACGGCTAGCCATGGAAAGTGAAAGTATCGTTGAAAAAGGAATAAACTTTATTTTCTGTTTGGGAACCGCCTATGATATATCTAGCATGGAAAGTGTTGGGAACTCTAAGTCGTTTTAGTTGGTGGGAAGGACACACCTCCCAAAATGTTTTTATCTCTAAGTTTTTTGTTTTGAGCTATGGCACCTCTATAAATCCCTACTTACCTCTGCGAAAGGGTCTTTCTTTTACTTTATGAAATTTTTACTTTGAATTTGAGTCTCCATCTTCTCTTATAAAATCACCAACTAGGAGGCATTATGATCGTACTTGACCATTGGGTGTAGTTAATATGCGAGTGTGTTTCATGAATGGATGAATGATTAAGCATGACGGGCTAGGGATAGTTTATTTTAGCATTGATATTTTGAAAGACATGTTTGCTTGTTGATATGGTTGAGTATTTAATTTGTCATGTCAAAACTATGATATTGCTTTGAATCACATAAAAGTCCAAATGTCCATGCTATAAAGAAAAGAATATGATATGACATGTTAGGCAGCATTCCACATCAAAAATTCTATTTTAATCACTTACCTACTTGAGGACGAGTAGGAGTTAAGCTTGGCGATGCTGATACGTCTCCAGTGTATCTATAATTTTTGATAGTTCTATGTTGTTATATTATCAATCTTGGATGTTTTATAATCATTTTATAGTCATTTTATATCATTTTTTGGTACTAACCTGTTGACATAGTGCCAAGTGTCAGTTGTTGTTTTCTGCATGTTTTTTACATCGCAGGAAATCAATATCAGGAGGAGTCCAAACACAACAAAACTTTACAGAGATTTTTTTGGACCAGAAGGAACGTAATGGGCCCTGGCTGCGCCTGGGGTTGCCCTGAGGAGGGCACAACCCACCAAGGCGTGCCAGGAGGCCCAGGCGCGCCCTGGTGGGTTATGCCCACCTCGGGTACCCCCCGGACCGCCTCTTTGCTCTATAAATACCCCAATATTCCCAAAACCATAGGGGAGTCGACGAAATATTCATCTAGCTGCCGCAGAGTCCACAACCGCCAGATCCAATCTAGACACCATCTTGGATTGGGTTCACCACCTCCATTAGTTCCTCTCCGATGATGTGTGAGTAGTTCTTGGTAGACCTTCGGGTCCGTAGTTAGTAGCTAGATGGCTTCAACTCTGTCTCTCTCTCTATCTAAATTCTCAATACAATGGTATCTTGGAGATCCATATGATGTAACTCTTTTGCGGTGTGTTTGTTGGGATCGATGAACTTTGAGTTTATGATCAGATCTATCTTTTTATATCCATGGAAGTATTTGAGTTTATTTGATCTCTTTTATGCATGATCTCTTATAGCCATGTATTTCTTCTCTGATATTTGGGTTTTGTTTGGCCAACTTGATCTATTTATCTTGCAATGGGAAGAGGTTCTTTGTAGTGGGTTCGATCTTACGATGCTTGATCCCAGTGACAGAAAGGGAACCAACACATATGTATCGTTGCTACTAAGGATAAAATGATGGGGTCTATCTCTACATAGATAGATCTTGTCTACATCATGTAATCATTCTTATTGCATTACTCCCTTTTTTCCATGAACATAATACACTAGATGCATGCTGAGCGGTCGATGTGTGGAGTAATAGTAGTAGATGCAGGCAAGAGTCGGTCTACTAATCTTGGATGTCATGCCTATATAATGATCATTGCCTGGATACCGTAATGAGTATTTGAAGTTCTATCAATTGCCCAACAGTAATTTGGTCACCCACCATTTGCTATTTTTCTCGAGAGAAGCCACTAGTGAATCCTACGACCCCCAGGTCTCTTTCTCATATATTTGCCTTTGTGATCTACTTTTTTCCTTGCATTTATTTTCAGATCTATTAAACCAAAAATATACTCTGCTGCACTTTATTTTATTTGCGGTATATTTATTCAATCTATTACAACTTTCTTCCGTCCGCGCACCGTTTCTGGCGCTGTTACCCGGAAGGGATTGACAACCCCTTTAACACGTCGGGTTGCGAGTAGTTGTTATTTGTGTGCAGGGATTGTATATGTTGTGATGCTTGGTTCTCCTACTGGTTCGATAACCTTGGTTTCATATCTGAGGGAAATACCTACCGCCACTGTGCTGCATCATCCCTTCCTCTTTGGGGAAATACCGACGTAGCTTCAAGCGACATCAAAAGGAATTTCTGGCGCCGTTGCCGGGAAGGATATTCAACATATACCAGGTTCCTAATCACAAATCTCATCTCCTTGTAATTTACATTATTTGCCATTTGCCTCTCGTTTTCCTCTCCCCCACTTCACAAAAATTTGCCATTTTATTCTCCCTCTTTTTCGTTCGCCGTTTTCTCGCCAGATCTCATGTTTGCTTGTGTTGCCATCTGTCTTCTATTTGCTTGCATCTTCGCTTGCTAAAAATCAACTGATATGGATCCTCATACACTTGCTAATATTTTCAAAAGATCCAATTATAATGAACTAATTGCTAGTGAATTGAGTTCACTAGATTATCTTTATGAAGTTTTGCTTGAGATTCATGAATCTGAAAATTGTGATGAAGTGTTAAACGAAGAAATTTATAAAGTGATTCATGATAGCACCTTTAATGAAAAGCATGATTGCAATGATGTAATTATAAATTCTATTCATGTCAATTATGTCAGTGATATGCAAAACCCCAAGCTTGGGGATGCTTGTTTTGTTAATGTCCGCTACTTATTGCAAAGATCATGATTGGGGTGATGATGATTCTTATGATCTTGATAGTTTACTTAAGACTCATGATGAATATGTTTGCAATAATATTGAAAGTGGGTTCAGAAGATTATAAACTTTAAGTGAAAATAATCCCACATATTTGGAAAGTGTTCAACCTTATGAAATTTTTGATAAAAGTGGGTTTGGAGAGGTCATGACTTTATTTGATGATAATCCCACTATTTTGGAAGAGTGTCAACTTTGCATGCATGTGGATCATGAAGATAATATTTTATATGATAGCTATATTGTTGAATTTTACGATCCTACATGTAATTATTATGAGAAAGGAAAATATGGTTGTAGAAATTTTCATGTTAATAAATTTCTTCTCGTTATGTTGAGATTGTCAATGTTTTATTCCTCTCCTTTGCATATGCTAGATATTTCTTGTCTTGATAATTTTTTTCCTATAAAATTCCTATGCCTAGGAAGTATGTTTGACTTAAATGTGTTTGTCACATGTTTCATGATGCTCTCTTTCTGTTTCAATTATCATTTTTCGTGTGAGCATCGTTGAAATCTTATGCCTAGCTAAGGGCGTAAAACTATAGCGCTTGTTGGAAGGAAACCCAATGAATAAAATGTATTTTTGCTTTTTGTTTTCTGTTCTTGAGTGTTTGCACAATTATGCTACTGTTATCATTGTGTTTTTTGTGTTTTAATTAGTGTTTGTGCCAAGTAAAGCCTTTAGGATCTTCTTGGGTGATAGTTGTTTGATCTTGCTGAAAAATAGAAACTTTTGCGCTCATGAAAACAATTCTTATTTTTTACTAGAGCGTGATAAAATTCCAATTCCTTTTGAAGAAGATTAATATAAAAGTTTCTCAGGTCTTCCTATTTTTTCAGAATTTTTGAAGTTCCATAAGTTTTCGAAATAGTCAGATTGATACACAGTGTTCTGTTTTGACAGATTCTGTTTTCTTTGCGTTGTGTGCTTATTTTGATGGCTCTATGGTTTTTTTTATTAGTTTTTGCCATAGAAAAATTGGAATACAGTATATATAATGCAAAAACAAAATATGAATTGGTTTGGTAGAGTACTTATAGTAGTGATTTGCTTTCTTTTACTAACGGATCTCACGAAGGTTTTGTTGAGTTTTGTGTGATTGAAGTTTTCAAGTTTTGGGTTATCTTACGATGGATGAAGGAATAAAGGACAGGAGAACCTATGCTTGGGGATGCCCCGGCATCCCAAGCTATTATCCAAAAATGGCCAACCAACTAAGCTTGGGGATGCCCCCGAGTGGCATCCCCTCTTTCTTCTAACGACCATCGGTATTTTACTCGAAGCTATATTTTTATTCGTCACATGATATGTGTTTTGCTTGGAGCATCTTGTATGATATGAGTCTTTGATTGTTTTATTTTGTGTTTTAAGTCTTGATTCCTTGCTGGACACACCTATTTGAGGGAGCCAAAATGATTTCATGACTTGCTAGAATTGCTCTCTATGCTTCACTTAAATATTTATGAGCTATGGACTTGCTCTAATGTTTCACTTATATATTTTTTAGCACGGTGTGCTTAGTATTTTTGAAGAAATGCTCTCTTGCTTCACTTAGATTTATTTGAGTGTTAGTAAAATTTTCAAGAAATTCTCTCTTGCTTCACTTAAATTATTTTGAGAGAAAGAAAAGAATTATGCTCATGATCTTCACTTATATTTGTTTGAGCTTATGAAAAGCAACACATGAAAATTAGTCCCAAAGTGATAGATATCCAAGAAGGATATAATAAAAACTTTTATGAAGATCATTGGACAAAATAAACTTGATTCTTAGTAATAATTTTGAGATATGATGATGTGATATGTGAGTCATGTTGATGAGTAATTATGCTTTAGTAAGAATATTGGTGTTAAGGTTTGTCATTCCCTATGCAAGCACGAAAGTCAATAATTATGCAATGAAATTGTATGCTACTTGTGGTGCATTATTCGGTCTTAATTATGCTTAATGCTTGCTTATGAGATTATTCGTTTTTTGGTTGGTCGCTTCTCAATCTTTTGCTAGCCTTCATTTTGCACTAAGTATGATCACTACTTGTGCATCCAAAATCCTTTAAACCAGTTTTACCACATGAGTCCACTATACCTACCTATATGCTGTATTCTTTTGCTGTTCTAAGTAAATTTGTATATGCCATCTCTAATTTCAAATAAACTTCTCTTTTGTGTGTTCAGACAGTCATGAGCGTGAGGGTGGCTAATATTTTCCATGCTAGATGTGTTATTCTCACGATGAGTGTTTATTCACTTGTCATTGCACGACAAGAAGGCAAAGGTATTAGGGATGCATGAGTCCGAAATAAAAAATGAATTTACTTTATGTTGTCAAATAATAAATTCCATGGAAAGTGTTGGTGTGGAGGGCAACCATGGATACGGCTAGCCATGGAAAGTGAAAGTATGGTTGAAAAAGGAATAAACTTTATTTTCTGTTTGGGAACCGCCTATGATATATCTAGCATGGAAAGTGTTGGGAACTCTAAGTCGTTTTCGTTGGTGGGAAGGACACACCTCCCAAAATGTTTTTATCTCTAAGTTTTTTGCTTTGAGCTCTGGCACCTCTATAAATCCCTACTTCCCTCTGCGAAGGGCCTTTCTTTACTTTATGCAATTTTTACTTTGAATTTGAGTCTCCATCTTCTCTTATAAAAGCACCAACTAGGAGGCACTATGATCGTACTTGAGCATTGGGTGTAGTTAATATGCGAGTGTGTTTCATGAATGGACGAATGATTAAGCATGATGGGCTAGGGATAGCTTATTTTGCCGTTGATATTTTGAAATACATGGTTGCTTGTTGATATGCTTGAGTATTTAAGTTGTCATCTCAAAACTAGACTATTGCTTTGAATCACATAAAATTCCAAATTTCCATGCTATAAAGAAAAGAATATGATATGACATGTTAGGCAGCATTCCACATCAAAAATTCTGTTTTTATCACTTACCTACTTGAGGACGAGTAGGAGTTAAGCTTGGGGATGCTGATACGTCTCCAATGTATTTATAATTTTTGATAGTTCCATGTTGTTATATTATCAATCTTGGATGTTTTATAATCATTTTATAGTCATTTTATATCATTTTTTGGTACTAACCTATTGACATAGTGCCAAGTGCCACTTGCTATTTTTTGCATGTTTTTTACATCGCAGGAAATCAATATCAGATGGAGTCCAAACACAACGAGACTTTACTGAGATTTTTTTGGACCAGAAGGAACGTAATGGGCCCTGGCTGCGCCTGGGGGTGCCCCGAGGAGGGCACAACCCACCAGGGCGTGCCAGGAGGCCTAGGTGTGCCCTGGTGGGTTATGCCCACCTCGGGTGCCCCCCGGACCGCCTCTTTGCTCTATAAATACCCCAATATTCCCAAAACCCTAGGGGAGTCGACGAAATATTCATCCAGCCATCGTAGAGTCTAGAACCACCAGATCCAATCTAGACACCATCTCGGATGGGGTTCACCACCTCCATTGGTGCCTCTCCAATGATGCGTGAGTAGTCCTTTGTAGACCTTCGGGTCCGTAGTTAGTAGCTAGATGGCTTCATCTCTCTCTCTCTCTGAATTATCAATACAATGGTCTCTTGGAGATCCATAGGATGTAACTCTTTTGCGGTGTGTTTGTTGGGATCGATGAACTTTGAGTTCATGATCAGATCTATCTTTTTATATCCATGAAAGTTTTTGAGTTTATTTGATCTCTTTTATGCATCATCTCTTATAGCCTTGTATTTCTTCTCCGATATTTGGGTTTTGTTTGGCCAACTTGATATATTTATCTTGCAATGGGAAGAGTTGCTTTGTAGTGGGTTCGATCTTACGGTGCTTGATCCCAGTGACAGAAAGGGAACCAACACGTATGTATCATTGCTACTAAGGATAAAACGATGGGGTCTATCTCTACATAGATAGACCTTGTCTACATCATGTCATCGTTCTTAGTGCATTACTCCGTTTTTCCATGAAATTAATACACTAGATGCATGCTGGATAACGCTCGATGTGCGGAATAATAGTAGTAGATGCAGGCATATTTGAAGTTCTATCAATTGCCCAACAGTAATTTGTTCACCCACTGTTTGCTATTTTTCTCGAGAGAAGCCACTAGTGAAACCTACGGCTCCCGGGTCTCTTTCTCATATATTTGCCTTTGCGATCTACTTTTTTCCTTGAATTTATTTTTAGATCTATTAAACCAAAAATACAAAAATACTTTGCTGCACTTTATTTTATTTGAGATCTATTTATTCAATCTATTACAACTTTCTTCCGTCCACTCACCGTTTCTGGCGCCGTTACCCGAATTGATAACCCCTTTAACACGTCGGATTGCGAGTGGTTGTTATTTGTGTGTAGGGGCTGTTTACATTGTGTTGCTTGGTTCTCCTACTGGTCCAATAACCTTGGTTTCATATCTGAGGGAAATACCTACCGCCGCTGTGCTGCATCATCCCCTCCTCTTTAGGGAAATACCGACGTAGCTTCAAGCCACATCAGCCGTCATGCTGCCGAAGTTCTCCCTCAACTTCTCATGTCCCCTTGCTGGATCAAGAAGGAGAAGACGTCCCCAGGCTGTACGTGTGTTCAACGCGGAGGCGCCGTCCGTTCGACGCTTGGATCGGATCTTCCGCGATTTTAATCACCGCGAGTACGACTCCATCAACCGCGTTCTTGTAATGCTTTCGCTTAGCGATTTTCAAGGGTATGAAGATGCACTCCCTCTCTCTTGTTGCTAGCTTCTCCTAGATTGATCTTGGTGACACGTAGGATTCTTTTTTGAATTATTACTACGTTCCCCAACACTTTCTTCATGTCATATACATATTCCTTTGACTATGAGATTATGCAACTCCCGGATACCAGAGGAATACCTTGTGTGCTATCAAATGTCACAACGTAACTAGGTGATTATAAAGATGCTCTATAGGTATCTCCGAAGGTGTTTATTGGATTGGCATAGATCGAGATTAGGATTTGTCACTCCGAGTATCAGAGAGGTATCTCTGGGCCCTCTCGATAATGCACATCATGATAAGCCTTGCAAGCAATGTGACTAATGAGTTAGTTGCGGGATGATGCATTACGGAACGAGTAAAGAGACTTGCCGGTAACGAGATTGAACTAGGTTTGAAGATACCCACGATCGAATCTCCGGCAAGTAACATACCGATGACAAAGGGAATAACGTATGTTATCATTAGGTTTGGCCGATAAAGATCTTCATAGAATATGTAGGAACCAATATGAGCATCCATGTTTCGCTATTGGTTATTAAACGGAGAGGTGTCTCGGTCATGTCTACATAGTTCTCGAACCCGTAGGGTCCGCATGCTTAACGTTCGATGACGATTTTGTATTATATGAGTTATGTGATTTGGTGACCGAATGTTGTTCGGGGTCCCGGATGAGATGTCTACATGATGAGGAGTATCGAAATGGTCGAGAGGTAGAGATTCATATATAGGACGATAGTATTCGGACACCAGAAGTGTTCTGGGGGTACGGGTACGTATTGGGTCACCGGAAGGGGTTACAGGCAACCCCCGGCAAGCTATATGGGCCTAATGGGCCAAGAGGGGAATCACACCAGCCACAAAGGGGCTGGTGCGCCCATATGGATTGGCCAAATTGGAGAAGGAAAGGAAAAAGGGAATAGGATTCCCCCTTCCCCCTCTTCCCTTCCTACTCCGAATAGGAATAGGAAAGGGGGAGGCCGAATTGGGAGGACCCCAAGTAGGATTCCTCCTACTTGGGGCACCCCCTTGGTTGTCAACCTATATATATGAAGGGGGGCACCGCTAGAACACACAACAAACATTCTTAGCCGTGCGTGGCGCCCCCCTCCACAGTTTAGACCTCCGGTCATATTCACGTAGTGCTTAGGCGAAGCCCTGCGTGGATCACTTCACCATCACCATCACCTTGACATCGTGCTGACGGAACTCTCCCTCGACACTTTGCTGGATCAAGAGTTCAAGGGACGTCATCAAGCTGAATGTGTGCAGAACTCGGAGGTGCCATACGTACGGTGCTTGATCGGTCGGAACGAGAAGAAGTTCGACTACATCAACCACGTTGTCAAAAGCTTCCGCTTTCGGTCTACAAGGGTACGTGGACACACTCTCCCCCTCTCATTGCTATGCATCTCCTAGATATATCTTGCGTGAGCGTAGGAATTTTTTTGAAATAGCATGCTACGTTCCCCAACATGATGGTGCTTCATATCCGATGAACACCATGGGCGAGCTGCGGTCATCGAGCTTTGACAGGTGCTTGCCCACCTTCTTGACATGTGCCACACAACCAAATGTTCGCAGATGCTTGAAATTTGGTTTCTTTCCATGCCAAGCTTTGTATGGGGTCTTGCCATTTACACTTTTAGTCTTAGCTCGGTTTAACAAATATACTGCTGTAGATACTGCCTCTCCCCAAAACTTGCTTGGGACTGACATACTCTTCAACAAGCTTCTGGCTGTACCAACTACAGTTTGTCTCGCCTCTCGACAAAGCCATTTTGCTGAGGGGAATATGGCGCCATCAAGTGGTGATTAAGTCCCAGCTGATCACAGTAGTGTGCAAACTGATTTGAGGTGAACTCTCTGTAACACCCGGATGATTAATGAACAGTAAACACCCCGGTTACTGTGCCAAACCTCACGTTGATTCGAACCCGGCCTAAAGCAATATCAAAACAAAAGCAAAGATAAAAGTTTCAAAACAAAAACTAAAAATGTTAGGGGTTGTCTAAAATAGCAAACCTAATTATGGTGGGTGCACAAAATTATGTAAAATGTTTTGGCATTTTAAATAAACTAAAAACAGAAAAGAAAAAAATAATAAAAGAAAAGAAAGACAAAAAGAGAGGGGGAAACCCCTGGCCCAACTGGCCAGCCCCCCCCTCTGGCCCACCGGCCGCCCATTGGCCCAACCGCCCCCCCTCACCCCTTTCCCCCTCGGTCCACCCCGACCCCCCCACCGACAGCTCACTCCCCACCCCGAAATATCTCCCTCCTCCCCGATCTGGATCGGAGGAGACCTCCCCCGACCGAGTCGCCTCGCCCACCTCGTCTCCGCGACCCCGTCGCCACCACGCCGGCGCTCCCCACTGGACCTCGCGGACCACCTCCTCCTCCTCCTCTACACCGCCGCGGTGCCCTCCTCCTCCTCACCCCACGCTGGGTTCGCCCCGTGGATCGGCCCCGCCTCCCCGACGCCAGCGCAAGCTCCCCACCCGCCTCCTCGCCGGTCGTCACCGACCTCCACCACGCCCCGCCTAGTCCCCACGTTCCCCGTGAGCTCGCGTTCCCCTCGGTTCCCCTCTCTCCCCTCCCGAACCGCCCGTCGCCCGGCGCCCCCCGCCAGCCCCGACCCTCCATGAGCTCGCCTCCTCCCGTTTTCCCTCCCTCTCCGGGCCCCTAGCGCCTCGCACTCCCCCGGCCCTTCCGCGTCTCGGCGCCCTCGGGCGCCGCCGAACCCCACCGCGACCCGCACGGCGCTCGCCATCCCCCCGTTCACGCCATCGCTGCAGCCCTTGTCGCCGAATCGCCTCGCGGCGCTGCTTCGCCGCCACGGTCGTGCCGTGGCTGCGACCTCCGACGCCGTTTTGCCTCCCTCGGCCGCCCGGCCCCGTTGGCCTCGGGCTCGGGCTCAAATCACGCCTTGGATTGACCCTTAGGGCAAATGACATGGGGGCCCCACCCCCCCACGCGAGCGTTTTTTAATTAAAGCAGGAATAAAAATAAAATGAAAATGAATTAAAACTAATTAACTAATTAATTAATTAATTAATTAATTAAGTAATTAATTAATCTAATTAATTCGATTAATTAACCTAATCACTAATTAACCTAATTAACTAATGTTAATTAACTCGATTAGGTTAATTAGATATTAGAGGATGACATGCGGGACCCACTGTCAGGTTGACTCAGTCAACCCTGTTGATCTTGATGTCAGCATGACATCATCGATGTCATAAATGCATTTTCGAAATTAATTAAATAATTAATTAAAATTCCGAAATTAATAAAATCTTTTAAAATCATATCTTTTAATCCGTAATCCGGATTAAAATGTTTTCAACATGAAAGTTGCTCGAGCAGCGAGGCGAATCCGGATACGCGATCCGTTCGTCCACCACACGCATCTAACCTATCGAACCTGCTAACTTTCCTCTCGGTTCATCCGTCTCGACAGACGTCCGGAACAGGAAAACTTCAGGATGTTTTCCCCTAACGATACCCCCTCATACCACGTTAGGGCACGCCTAGCATCGCTTCTTGGCATGTCATGCATCGATATGCATCTGTTTACTTTGTATTCATTGTTTCTTCCCCTCTTCTCTCCGGTAGACTACGAGGCCGACGCCGCACTGGCGGGTTCGACTACGGTGTTGGCGACCCCTCTCTTGCCGAGCAACCGGGCAAGCCCCCTTGATCACGGATATCGCCTACTCTTATCTACACTGCTTGCATTAGAGTAGTATAGCATGTTACTTTTTGGATATTCCTATCTTCTTTGCATAGCTTTGTCCTTGTAACCATTGTTACCTTACCGCAATCCTATATGCTTAGTATAGGATGCTAGTACTTTCATCTGTGGCCCTACTTTCTTGTCCGTGCGCCGTGCTATACTATCGGGCCGTGATCACTCGGGAGTTGATCACGGGTATATACTATTACTTATACATGATACATGTGGAGACTAAAGTCGGGTCGGTGATGGAGCACCCATGAGTGGATCATTGTGGCGGAGCGGCAGGCAGGTTGAGACCGCCTAGAGAGAGGTGGGCACTGGCCTGTTCGGGCGTTCGCGGATACTTAACACGCTTAACGAGGTCTTGGTATTTGATCTGGGTTGGCTCGAGCTTATACGCACTAACCATCTATGCGGGAGTAGTTATGGGTATCCGGCGTCGTGGTATCACCGAAATACTTGAGACGTCGGACGGACGGGCGTAGCGCCGGATTGGACTGGAACGCTGATGGGCTAGGTCTGCTTTGTCACGTCGCATAGCGTGCAGGTGTGCTCAGGCGATGGGCCTGGACCCTGCGCTTAGGTTTAGACCGGCGTGTTGGCCTCTCTGTTGTGCCTAGGTGGGGCTGCGGCGTGTTGATCTTCAGCGGCGGACATGACCCCGGAAAGTGTGTCCGCCAAATGGGATCAAGCGTCTTTGGGTAAGATGGTGCACCCTGCAGGAAGTTAATCTATTCGGATAGCCGTGATCTTGATAACAGGGCGACTTGGAGTTGTACCTTGAGCTTATGACAACTAGAACCGGATACTTGATAAAACACACCTTCCAAGTGCGAGATACAACGGTGGTCGCTCTCGCTCGGGGATATGAGCAGGGATCGCGGGTAGGATTATTGCTATGTGATGTTACTTGGAGGACTACAACCTTCCTCTTCTACTGTTGCAAGGCAGTGTGACGAGCGTAGTCTTCGTTAAGACTAGCTATCCCCTCTTATTCGGCATTCTCAGTTCAGTCCATCGATATGGCCCTTCACATATATCCATGCATATGTAGTGTAGCTCCTTGCTTGCAGTACTTTGGATGAGTACTCACGGTTGCCTTGTTCCCCTTTTTCCCTACCTCTACTCGATTGCTGCAACTGCACAGCCGGAGCCAGAGCGAGATACCACCGTCGATGGCGACTACTACTACTGGAGGCGCCTACTACTACGTGCAGCCCGGCGGCGACTCAGAGTGACCTAGGAGGATCCTGGCGGGAGGCCTGCTCCTCTTCGATCTGTATCCCGGTTTGTGCTAGCCATCTTATGGCAACTTGTTTAACTTATGTCTCAGTACTCAGATATTGTTGCTTCACTGACTCGTCTATGATCGAGCACTTGTATTCGAGCCCTCGAGGCCCCGGCTTGTATTATGATGCTTGTATGACTTATTTTATTTGTAGAGTTGTGTTGTGATATCTTCCGTGAGTCCTTGATCTTGATCGCACACATTTGCGTGAATGATTAGTGTACGATTGAATCGGGCGTCACAAGTTGGTATCGAGCCATTGCTGTGAGAATCCTTCCCAACTCCTTGGTCAAGTCGAGTCTAGACATTGCAAAACTTTTTACTAACTTGGCTGTGTGCCTTACGGGCCCACATCGCCATCGGGTGGTACTAGGATCTTTTACTCCTCGACCTTTACTCGGGACTCGAACTCTCTTCTACTCGGGTTAAACGATTTTACTAACTATCACTAGGATCCCGTGACCGCATTCACCCCAAAGTTGGATATAGCCTTAGTTGTTTTGGAATTGTATTTGAGCAATTTCCACACCGTCATTTGACTCCTTTGAAGCGTCTTTGTTTTCAGATGGAACCCACGAGGCAGGTCGTGCGTCACACGACGGCCATTGGTGCCTCGGGATCACTGCGGTGCTAGCCGAGATGATGACCTATCGGGTTATCGCTGGCACCCTGAGTACACCGCCTATGAGGAGTACCGGGACTATAACCAGAGCGATGCCGCGCCATCGTCCACCTCTACTCTCGGAGTACGAGTCCACTCTTGTCTGCACACCGCACATGGTGTTGGAGTGACTATCGATATGGCAGTCCACGATGCTGCTTATGCTGCTCGACACGCCTTCGTCGAGTATCGAGAGTTGGACACCTCCCCTTGAGCACATTGCTATCGCGTCGATGTTGGTGAGGAGGGTTACTACACTGCTGCCTACACCATCTTTGTCACCAGAGAGCCCTTCCACCATCGTAACTTTGTTACGCATGCCGATGGGCTGGATCGAGCTAACGGGCTCTTCGCCACGAGTTGTACATCACCCGTCGGCACCTCTACCGTGCTCGACGCTGATGCACCCTTTGTCCGATCCGGAGAGCTGCGCGTTCTGCGATCTACCCAGCCAGACCGTGATGCCCTGGGTGTCGGTTGGCGGACGTGGGAGGCTACTCTCCCGACTTGGCCCTTTCACGCCACCGGACGCCGGATTCAGCACCGAGTATCCGCGCCCCTGTGTCACCGACGTGGAGGACTATCCGCTGCCGCACTATCAGCTTTCAGCTCTGACTACCTCCAGATACCACGTGGGACTGATGTAGACTTGCTTGTTAGTGTTTGATGTATTCGCCATGAGCCTGTGTGCCGCCTATGATGTAGTAGTCTATGTCTTTGGACTCTATGTATCGAACTCTATGCATGATTCCTTTTGTAAGATATGCCAACTACTATGTAGTTCTATCGTGCTGCTTCCATTATGCATGTTTCATCATGAATGATTCCTGTCTCTTGCTTAATTTCTCAAATGCTGAACTACCCCTGTTATATAATAGCAGGATGGTTAGGCCAGCAGGTCGTGGTCGTGGTGCCAACTTCCCACCACCGCCTGAGTACATGGCTGGTATGATCCAACAGCTCGAGATGAATCGCCAGTTCATGGAGAACATGATGGCTCAGTTCCCTCGCCCCAATATGCACCAGCACCCAAACGGAACAACTCTGCAGGATTTCATACGCCTGAACCCCAGCGTGTACCGCAGCTCAACCCAGCCACTGGATGCTGATGACTGGCTCCGTGACATCACCTATGAGATGGAG
This sequence comes from Aegilops longissima, assembly GCA_021605205.1. Lineage (NCBI taxonomy): Eukaryota > Viridiplantae > Streptophyta > Magnoliopsida > Poales > Poaceae > Aegilops > Aegilops longissima. Next base: position 475,784,345 of record CM038680.1, on the reverse strand, counting down.
TCTGCTGATGTAGCCCTCGCCCACTATGTCACCTTTGCTTCCTTCTTCTGAAGGGACCCGCAGCTCAATGGTGGGACAGCCACCGCGTACTCTGCCAGATTGGAACACTCATCACTGGCGGACTTCCGGGCTGCTTTCGTGCCGCTTCATCCTCAAGGGGTCATGGACGGAAGAAGCGTGAGTTCCGCAACCTCACCCAAGGCAACAAGATGTTGAAGCCTATCGGAGAGTTCTTGGACTTGTCTCGCTATCTTCAAGAGGATATTGCAACCGATGCGCGCAGACAGAGAAGTTCCGTGACGGTCTTCAAGCTGACATCAAGCTCGCACTTCTAGTGCACGACTTTGCTGATTTCGCCACCTTGGTGAACAAAGCTATCAATGTCGAAACTGGTCTGCAGGAATACCAGAGCTCTAACAGGCGCAACCGTGACACGGGCTCATCTTCGGGCCCGTCCTCGCAGAAGCGCAAGATATGGATTCCCAACAGCATGTACCAGCCGAATGCACCTGCTCCAAAGCAGAACTATGCTACACCTCGTCTGCCTACAACTAAGCAGCCGAAGCTTCCAGCTCCACCACCCCAAGCTCCTGTTCCCACTCCCAATAATGGCTTATGCTTCAGGTGCGGACAGCCAGGGCACCGTGCTAGAGAATGCAACCGTAACAGAATCAATCGGCCCTTCCAAAGAGCTGGCCGTGGAAACACCCGAACCGCAACAACACCGGCAAGTCTTATGGGCAAGCTCAGGCCAACCACGTTGATCCGAACGAAGCTCAAGACCAGCTCGCATTGTGATGGGTACACTCCTCGTAAATTCAGTACCTGCATCTGTTTTATTCGATTCAGGAGCATCGCATTCATTCATGTCTGAAGACTTTGCATACAAGCACGACGTTAAGTGTGAAGAGATGAACTCTTCGGTAGTGGTAAAAACCCCATTGGGACAATGTCAAACCTCCATGGTTGGCGTCGATGTCCCCGTGGAAATCGAAGGGTTGGAATTCTATGCCTCCCCCATTATCCTGAAGACGTCTAACATCGACCTCATTTTGGGGATGGATTGGTTGAAAGCGCATACGGCGTCAATCGCTTGCGCCACTAAGACCGTCCATCTGCTACACCCTTCTGATGAAATAGTAAGCTACAATGCTCGTCTGGTTCAAGATGCCGAGGCAAGGCTCTATGCATTGAATGCATTGAACGCCGCACCCCTCGAGGGAATTGAAAACATTCCTGCTGCTTTGCGATTTCCAAGACGTCTTTCTGAAGAACTTCCAGGATTCCCTCGCTAGAGATGTCGAATTCGTCATCGACTTGAAACCAGCACCACTCCTATAATGGCGACCATACAAGATGCCGCCGCATGAACTCCTTGAGCTAAAGGAGGAAATCGACAAATCTCTTCAAAGCGGCTTCATTCGCCCAAGTTGCTCTCCTTGGGGAGCACCTTCACTCTTTGTCAAGAAGAAGGATGGGACAAACCGATTGGTCCAAGACTACCGGCCTATAAATCAAGCTACCATTCAGCATAAGTATCCTCTTCCTCGGATCAATGATCTTTATGATCAATTGGCTGGTTCGTCAGTGTTCTCGAAACTCGACTTGAGGTTGGGTTACCACCAGATCTGTGTTCGCGAGGAGGATATCCCCAAGACCGCATTTGTGACTCGTTATGGTTCATACGAGTACACCGTCATGTCTTTCGGCTTAACCAATGCTCCAGCCACCTTCTCCGCTTCGATGAACTATATATTCATGGATTACCTCGACAAGTTCGTCGTGGTTTATCTGGATGATATCCTGATCTTTTCCAAGAATGAAGAAGAACATGCTGAACATCTTCGTCTTGTGCTGGAAAAGCTACGAGAGCATCAACTCTATGCCAAGTTCTCCAAATGTGAATTCTGGCTTCCCGAAGTAACCTATCTTGGGCATGTCATTTCTAAGGATGGTATTGCCGTCAACCCTGAACGAGTTCAGGCTATTCTCGATTGGACTCCTCCGAAGAACGTTAAGCAAGTCAGAAGTTTTCTCGGTCTCGCCAGCTATTGCCGTCGATTCGTCGAGAACTTCTCCAAGATTGCCAGGCCTCTGACTAACCTGTTGCATAAGGGCGTCAAATTCCAATGGGATGATAAATGTCGAAAGTTTCCAGCACTTAAAGACAAGTTGACGTCGCCCGATGCTAGCTCCTCCCGATACTAAGAAGGACTTCGTCATTTATCGCGACGCTCTCGTCAAGGTTTAGGCGGTGTCCTAATGCAAGAGCGCAAAGTGGTTGCTTATGCCTCTCGACGATTCTATGCCCTCACGAGGAGAACTACCCAGTTCATGACCTCGAACTTGCTGCCGTCATTCATGCATCAAGCATGGCGACATTACCTTCTCGGTAATCGTTGCGAGATCTTCACCGACCACCAAAGTCTGAAGTATCTGTTTACTCAGCCAGACTGGACCTCCGTCGGCAGAGATGGATGGAGACTGCTGCAGAACTTTGATTTGGGTATTTCCTATACGCCGAGCAAGGCTAATGTAATGGTGATGCCTTGAGCCGCAAGTCTTCTGCAACCACCTTGAGTTCACCAAGTTCAGCCCCCACTTGTTGAAGAATTGTAAAGCTAAACCTCCATATTGTTCCTCAAGGTGCACTTCTCCCCTCCTCCGGAGTTCCGCAAGATGAATCTCCGTGTTGTTCCCCGTGGTTCCCTCTATACCTGGCTGTTGAACCCGATCTCGTGGGCACCATAAAGACAATGCAGGATTTGACTCAAGTCTACAAGATTAAACAAGACATCAAGAAAGGAAATCCTCGTCCTTCACTATTGCTTGATGATGGCGCCTTGTACTTCAAAGGCCGCCTAGTGGTGCCTGTAAGAAGGAAAATCTGAATATGACTCGAGAAGGTTATGCAAGAAGCTCATGATACGCCTCTATGTATCCACCCCGGCAGTACAAAGATGTATCAAGACATTCGCCGAGATTCCGTGGTCTAATATGAAGCAGGACATTGCTCGCTATGTTTCGAGTGTGACGTTTGCCGTCGTATCAAAGCAGAACATCAAAGGCCTCTTTGGAACTCGCAGCCTATCTCTATTCCCGAATGGAAATGGGACCATGTTGAAATGGACTTCGTCCTTTGGTTTTCCCAAATCGCAGAAAGGTAATGATGCTATTCTTGTCATCATTGACCGGCTTTCTAAAGTTGCACATTTACGGCGGTCAAAGAAACGATCATCGCTAGCCAGCTTGCAACGCTCTATATGTCCGAATTGTTTCACTTCACGGTATTCCTTTGGTTATCGATTCGGACCGTGGCAGCTTATTCACTTCAAGATTACGGAAAGTTTTCAAGAAGCTATGGGTACTCATTTATCTTTCAAGATCTTGCGTTTCATCCATGATCACAAGGGCAAGTTGAGCGTGTCAACCAAATTCTCAAGACATGCTTGAGCTTGTGTTGTTTCCTTCGCAAGAAATGGGAGGAATCTCTCCGTATGCTGAGTTCTCTTATAATAATAGCTATCAAGCTAGTCGAAGATGGCCCCCTTGAAGTGTTATATGGACGAAAGTGCCGAACCCCCCTGAACTGGTCAGAAACTGGGGAACGTCCACTCTTCGGTCCGGATATTATCCAACATGCCGAAGAACAAGTCCGCATTATTCGCGAGAATCTCAAGACTGCTCGATCGCGCAAAAGAGCAATTATGACCGTCATCACAAAGACATGGTCTATCAACCTGGCGAAAAGGCCTATCTTCGCGTTACACCAATGAAGGGTGCTCACCGCTTCGGGATCAAGGGCAAGTTAGCTCCTCGCTATATTGGCCCTTTCACTATTCTGGAAAGGCGTGGAAAAGTGGCTTATCAACTGGAGCTTCCGTCGAACCTTTCTCAAGTTCACGATGTGTTCCACGTGTCACAACTTCGACGCTGCTTCAAGGACCCAATCCGAGCAGTGGACCACGAAGTGCTCGAATTGCAACAAGACCTCTCCTATAAAGAGCATCCGGTCCGCATTCTCGACCAAGCTGAACGCCGCACACGTCAGAAGGCGATCAAGTTCCTCAAAGTCCAGTGGTCGAATCACTCTGAAGATGAAGCCACCTGGGAACGCGAGGATCGTCTTCGAGATGAATACCCCGCACTCTTTCCTTCTACCTCCTAAATCTCGGGACGAGATTTCTTGTAGTGGAGGAGATTTGTAACACCCGGATGATTAATGAACAGTAAACACCTTGATCATTGTGCCAAACCTCACGTTGATTCGAACCCGGCCTAAAGCAATATCAAAACAAAAGCAAAGATAAAAAGTTTCAAAACAAAAACTAAAAATGTTCGGGGGTTGTCTAAAATAGCAAACCTAATTATGGTGGGGTGCACAAAATTATGTAAAATGTTTTGGCATTTTAAATAAACTAAAAACAGAAAAGAAAAAAATAATAAAAGAAAAAGAAAGACAAAAAAGAGAGGGAGGGAAACCCCCTGGCCCAACTGGGCCAGCCCCCCCCCCCTCCTGGCCCAGCCGGCCGGCCCATTGGCCCAACCGCCCCACCCTCACCCCCTTTCCCCCCTCGGTCCACCCCCCCCCCCCACCGACAGCTCACTCCCCCACCCCAAATATCTCCTCCTCCCCGATCTGGATCGGAGGAGACCTCCCCGACCGAGTCGCCCCGCCCACCTGCGTCTCCGTGACCCCGTCGCCACCAGCCGGCAAGGCCTCACTGGACCTCGCGGACCACCTCCTCCTCCTCCACTACACCGCCGCCTGGGCCCCTCCTCCTCCTCGCCCCCACGCTGGGGTCCCTGGCCGTGGATCGGCCCCCGCCTCCCCGGGACGCCGGCAAGAAGCCCCCCCGCCTCCTCGCCGGTCGTCACCGACCTCCACCACGCCCCCGCCTAGTCCCCACGTTCCCCCTGTGAGCTCGCTGTTCCCCCCGGTTCCCTCTCTCCCTCCCCGAACCGCCCCGCGCTTGCCCCGACCCTCCATGAGCTCGCCTCCTCCCCGTTTTCCCTCCCTCTCCGGTGCCCCTAGCGGCGCCTCGCACTTCTGCCCGGCCCTTCCGGCGTCTCCGGCGCCCTCGTGCCCGGTGCCGCTTGAACCCCATCGCGACCTGCAGACGGCTCGGCCATCCCCCCTGCTTACGCCCCATCGCTGCCCGCCCGTCGCCGAATCGCCTGCTGGCGCCGCTACGCCCGGCCGGTCAGCCGTTGGCTCTTGACCTCCGCCGCCGTTTTTGGCCTCGGCCGCCTGCCCCCGTTGGCCTCGGGCTCGGGCAAAATCTCAGACGCCTGATTGACCCCTTGGGGCAAATGACATGGGGGCCCCACCCCCCCACACGCAGAACGTTTTTTTTAATTAAAGCAGGGAATAAAAATAAAATGAAAATGAATTAAAACTAATTAACTAATTAATTAATTAATTAATTAATTAATTAATTAATCTAATTAATTCTGATTAATTAACCCTAATCACTAATTAACCTAATTAACTAATGTTAATTAACTCGATTAGGTTAATTAGATATTAGAGGATGACATGCGGGACCCACATCGGGGTTGACTCGGTCAACCCTATTGAATGTCGATGTAAAGCATGACATCATCTTGATGTCATAAATGCATTTTCGAAATTAATTAAATAATTAATTAAAATTCCGAAATTAATAAAATCTTTTAAAATCATATCTTTTAATCCGTAATCCGGATTAAAATGTTTTCAACATGAAAGTTGCTCAGAACGACGAGACGAATCCGGATACGCAGTCCGCTCATCCACCACACGCCCTAACCTATCGAACCTGCTAACTTTCCTCTCCGGTTCATCATCGTCTCGACAGACGTTCGAACCGGAAAACTTCCGGATGTTTTCCCCTAACCAACCCCCTCATACCACGTTAGGGCACGCCTAGCATCGCTTCTTGGCATGTCATGCATCGATATGCATCTGTTTACTTTGTATTCATTGTTTCTTCCCCTCTTCTCTCCGGTAGACTACGAGGCCGCTGCGGTGGCGGTTCGACTACTGGTGTTGGCGACCCTCTCTTGCCAGAGCAACCAGCAAGCCCCCTTGATCACCAGATATCGCCTACTCTTATCTACACCGCTTGCATTAGAGTAGTATAGCATGTTCTTGTTTTGGATATTCCTATCTTCGCTTGCATAGCTTTGTCCTTGTAACTTCATTGTTACCTTACCGCAATCCTATATGCTTAGTATAGGATGCTAGTACTTTCATCTGTGGCCCTACTTTCTTGTCTAAAATCGCGTGCTATACTATCGGGCCGTGATCACTCGGGAGTTGATCACGGGTATATACTATTACTTATACATGATACATGTGGAGACTAAAGTCGGGTCGGCTGATGGAGCACCCGCGAGTGGATCATTGTGGCGGAGCGGCAGGGCAGGTTGAGACCGCCTAGGAGAGAGGTGGGCCTGGCCTTGTTCGGCGTTCGCGGATACTTAACACGCTTAACGAGGTCTTGGTATTTGATCTGGGTTGGCTACGAGCTTATACGCACTAACCATCTACGCGGGAGTAGTTATGGGTATCCCGGCGTCGTGGTATCGGTAGAATACTTCAGACGACGACGGAGCGGCAAGCGCGCCGGATTGGACTGGAACGCTGATGGGCTAGGTCGCCTCCGGCCACGACATAGCGTGCAGGTGTGTTTCAGGCGATGGGCCTGCACTGCTGGCGCTTAGGTTTAGACCGCGTGTTGGCCTCTCTGTTGTGCCTAGGTGGGGCTGCGGCGTGTTGATCTTCCGCGTCGGACATGACCCCGGAAAGTGTGTCCGCCAAATGGGATCAAGTGTCTGGGTAAGATGGTGCACCCTGCAGGGAAGTTAATCTATTCGGATAGTCGTGACCTTGATAACAGGACGACTTGGAGTTGTACCTTGAGCTTATGACAACTAGAACCGGATACTTGATAAAACACACCCTTCCAAGTGCCAGATACAACCGGTGGTCGCTCTCGCTCAGGGATATGAGCAGGGGATCGCCGGGTAGGATTATTGCTATGTGATGTTACTTGGAGGACTACAACCTTCCCTCTTCTACCTGTTGCAAGACAGGTGACCAGAAGCGTAGTCTTCGTTAAGACTAGCTATCCCCCTCTTATTCGGCATTACGTAGTTCACCCATCGATATGGCCCTTTACACATATATCCATGCATATGTAGTGTAGCTCCTTGCTTGCGAGTACTTTGGATGAGTACTCACGGTTGCCTTGTTCCCCCTTTTTCCCCTACCTCTACTCGATTGCTGCAACCAGACGATGGAGCCCAGGAGCCAGATACCACCGTCGATGACGACTACTACACTGGAGGCGCCTACTACTACGTGCAGCCCGCTGACGACGACCAGGAGTGACCTAGGAGGATCCCAGGCAGGAGGCCTGCTCCTCTTTCGATCTGTATCCCAGTTTGTGCTAGCCATCTTATGGCAACTTGTTTAACTTATGTGCGTACTCAGATATTGTTGCTTCCACGACTCGCCTATGATCGAGCACTTGTATTCGAGCCCTCGAGGCCCCTGGCTTGTATTATGATGCTTGTATGACTTATTTTATTTGTAGAGTTGTGTTGTGATATCTTCCCGTGAGTCCTTGATCTTGATCGTACACATTTGCGTGAATGATTAGTGTACGATTGAATCGGGGGCGTCACACTCTCCCCCTTTATCTGTCCTCAAAACCTTCAACTTGTGCCCGGATTCAAGCTCAGCAGCTGCCTGAAATTTTTTTCACTGCCTGGAGCGCTTCATCTTTGCTCTTCAAAAGCACAATCCACATGTAAGCGACATGTCATCCACCAACATCATGAAATACTTTTACCGCCGTGCGTGGCATGGCTTATGGGGCCGCAGAGATCCCCATGGATGAGTTGCAATGGCTCGGTTGCTCGATAGCTTGCTGCTGATGGGAATGGCAGGCGACGTTACTTGGAAAACATGCAGCAGTCACACACCTGATCAACATGCTCAATGGGTGGCATTCCCTCCACCATACCTGAGTGAGAGAGACGACCAAGTGTTCTGAAGTTCACATGTCCGTAACGTTTGTGCCACAGCCAAGGCTCGCTATGACATGGCACACTGGCTCAACATCCTCAATGTCCAGTACATACATACGGCTTCTAGTCCGTAGTACACGAGAGATCAAATTCCTTTCTTGATCCCAGACTTGCAACACACCATTTTCAACATCATACTTGCAGTCATTCTCATCTAGCTGCCCCAAGATATGATATTGCTTCTCAAACGAGGTATAAAGTACACATCTGACAGCAAACGATGGCCACCCGAGAGACATTTCATCAGTACAAAACCTCTCCCACAAATTTCAAAGTGGAGCCATCTCCAAGCCCCACCTTTCCTGATACGGTGCGGTCCAACTCAGTGAATTTTTTAGAGCAGCCTGTCATGTGATTGCTAGCTCTGGTGTTAAGTACCAACAAGTGTTTTGACTACCTGACAACTTAGGCACTACTTTCTCCTCATTCAGCAAAACAATCTCACCAGTTGCCTCTATAGATTGCACAAGTTCAAGTGTCTCCATCATCAGCAGGCCTGGCCCAACATCATCTTCTTGGGCAAGATTCAGCTTCTCTTTCTTTGGTTCTGGACATTCAGACTTGAAGTAACCAAGTTCATCACAATTGAAACACCGCGCTCAGAGTGCTCACCACGCTCTCCGCGCCCGCCGCGTCCACCGCTGCGTCCGGACTGCCCTCGCCCACGGCTACCGCGCCCGCCGGCACCGCCGCCGATGCTGCTAGAACCCTCACCACTCAGCTTCTGTTTGCCGAGCAGGTTCTCCAACGCCTTGGTCACAAGCATCAGCTGCTCATTCTTTTTGCCGTGATCACCACGTCGCCTGATCTCATTCTCCTCGAACGCGCGCAACCAGCCAACTGCCTCAGCCACATACATGGTCTTCATGTCATCCCACTGCTTGATCGTCCCGATGATCTGCGAGAAACGATCAGGAACAACAGCAAACAACCGCTTGACGACTGTCTTCTCCTGGAGATCCTCTCCTAGGGCATGGATCTCGCTGACAAGTGCATTCAGCCGGCGAGAGAATGCAGAAATCGTCTCGCCGTCATCCATCAGCATGCGGTCAAACTTCCGCACCAACTGATTTATGCGCGCCTCTGTCACGCGCGCCTCGCCGATCTGCATCGTGCGAATCGCAGCCCAATCCTCTTTATCCATCTTGTACTCGACGAGCGCCGTCATCACATCATCAGGAATGGACTGAGAGATCGCTGCCATCGCGCCCATATCTCGTTCCTTGTCGTACTCGTTGTCGCCCTCAACCGCCGACCACACGACAAATGGACGCATGATGATCTTCATATTGGCTGCCCAGAGATGGTAGTTCGATTCCGTGAGCTACGGGTACTGCATGGGGACATTCGGGATCCTTGCCGCACTTCTGACGACCACGGCGCCTTCCTCCGAGGAGTTGTCGCCCGTGCGCTTCCCCGGCGGCTGGTACATCCTCGCCACCAGCACCTCCTTCGGTGTCTCATCGCCCGCCATCACCTCTGAACACCGCCACCACTCTTCACCACTCTTGCCGCCGCGAGATCGCCTCCCTTAAACCGATCAAGGCTCTGATGCCAATTGTCGAGGAATTTAGCCCCTCGATCAATCAAATGCACGCGATCTTGTGGACTCGCAGAACACACACGCACGCGAACACACAGGAGACGAACAGGAGGTTTTGGCGACACGCACTTTGCGTCTTTTCTGTTTCCTCTTCCCTTATTCTCTTAGGCAGCACCTACAACATATCGTGGCCTATTCCATCGCTAAGTTTCCGCTCAATCCTATTTGCCCGTGCCATCCCATGGAAGATCGCTCGGAAGCTGACCAGGACAACTACGACTCAAACTAATCATGTGTGTGCGCATACACTCGTGACATGTCCTATTTTATTTGCAACAAGCAAAAAACTGGAAATCTAAGGCACATGCAACACCCTGCAACGTGCACTCCTACATACCCAACATATCCAACGTGACAGGAAAACCAGGAAACAACAAAGCAACAAGATTAATCATAACAAAGGGCACCCTATTTAATGAGTAAAGAAATCTTTACCATATCGTAGTCTAGATATGGCTCTTAACACCAAAATCATGAAAACTCATGCCTCTTGTCTAACAGATCACCTTAGATACACACTAAGATACAAGGCATATTCAACAAACTGTCATCTAACTCCTACACCATTTAGTTTTACATGAAAGTTCATGTTTTTATCATTTTCTTTTTCTCTTTTATATTGATTGATTTATGTTTTCTATTTGCCTTTTTCCATATCTCACACAACTACACTTGCACGCGCGTGCACCTGCGCACAACTGCAGTTGCACGTTCGCATACCTGTGCTATTTAATTGCATGCAACCTAATTGCACGCAATTGCATGTCCACCGGTCACATGCAACTACAGTGCATGTCTGTATACCAACGTGCAAGTGTAGTTGTGAACAGTGTGTAGCGAACCAACCTGTGGTTGAGATGGTTAGGTGGACAGTGGTATCCCCAACCCACCAGGGTTCAAATCCTGATGCTCGCATTATTCCTGGATTTATTTCAGGATTTCCGGCGATGCGCTTTCAGTGGGAGGAGACGTTCCCGTCGACGACGAGGCGCCTATGGTGACTTCGTAAATCTCAAGATGATATGCCGGCTCAGTCTCTCGGAGGTGCTCATAGGGGTAGGGTGTGCGTGTGTGTGTTCATAGGGATGAGTGTATGCGCGTGTATATGAGCGCTTGTGTCTGTACTGATGCTCAAAAAAAAACATGCAAGTGTAGTTGCACTTATCTGATTGTGCACAACTATATACTTTGTGGATCTCACACAACCGTAGTTACACACCCTTCGGTTGTGCACAACTGCATTTTCATTAGAAGGGTGCAAACACTTGCACACCCTTCGGGCTTCGGTTGTGCGCAACATGCAACTGTAGTTGCACATTTGTGCACCTATGCTCAGCTGCATGTCCGCTCACCATCTGCAACCGCAGTTACAGACCCGCGCACCTATGCGCATTTGCACATCCATCTGCCGTTTGCAACTACATGTCCAAGTGACACACACAACTACATTTACGTATTTTCTAAGAGAAATACAATAAAGAAGTCATAAAATGCAAAAATAAAATTAGGGAAATATAAAGAAGCAACACCCAGCAAGACTTGATTAATTCTCATCTAGATGAGAGCTAGCCACACCCATACGATAAATCTTAGGATATGATGAAGTGCATAAAATTTCAAAATACCATAGCGATCTAAATTTGTCAAATCATTGTTACACCTAGCAAAAATTTGATTATCCATATTCTGTGATTGTAATATTTGTGATTGACCAATTATCCCACTCAATGCTAATTCTCCAACCTTTACTTTATTAGAGGCTGACATGAGCTACTTTCAACCACGGAGTAATTGCGGAGATATCCTTTTCAATTTATCTGCACGGGTTAGTTGGGGGTTGGAGCAGATCTAGTTCGGTGGGCAAGGGGAAGCCAATTAGTGGGACGTGAAGAGTTTGATCAGGTTAGCATCTAAAGCTCCAAACGATGTTTGCATATTAGATGTTTGCATATTTTCCAAAATTAGGCACTCCCTCGGATCCATATCAATTATCACTGATTAATATAGATCAGTTGGAGTAGTAGATTATTTTGCACATCCAGGTGGTGAAGAGCATCTACAGCCGAGTGCCCAAACCGGCCTCAGACGCCTGGACCACCCGCCCGGTCACTGACAGGTCACGTTTTTTAACCCAGACGGACGCCTCAAACAGGCCTCAAACGTCTGGGCTGACCGACACCCCTCGTATACAACTCAAATATAGGGCGGATATGGGGTGACTCGGGCACGTCTGGGCGCGTCGGCCTGACAAGACCGGCCCACCACCGACCCCACGGATGTCCCATAAAAAACCCCATCTGGCTCATCGCTCTGAAACCCTAGCTCACTCACTCTCCTCTCTTGCTCTGTCCTCTCCTCTTCCCGCAGCGATTCCGATCGAATCAGGCGCAATGTCGAGCTCCGGCAGCCGGCCGACTCCGAGTTGGATCCGGACTATGAGCTTGCCCCCCTCATCGCCTTGGAGCGGTCCAAGGTAGAGAACCGAGCAGCTCCGAATCTGCAGCCTCGCCGCAGCCGCAGCTTCCCCGTCGGCACAGCTCGGATGCCGGCGCTGGCCCCTCCCGGCCCGGGCGCGGCTCCGACAGGCGGCATGCGCAATCTGCGCCTCCACTACGCCACCCCTACCCCCGCTGGCTGCTGCTCCCCCACGTGAGCAGCGGTGGGTGCTTGTGCCCAGTCCGCTGAGCCGGACGCGCACACTGGAATCAGAGGCGCGTGCCGCTCACCGCAAGCGGCAACGGGAAAGGGAGAGGAGGGAGGTGCAGCAGTCCGTGCGCCGCCACCGCGGGATGCAGGCGGAGCCGCGCGGCTCCTCAAATGGGTATACCGCCGGTCGCTTACGACCGCGGAGACAGACGCTCGAAGGCTTCGGCGAAAGAACGCCAAGGCGCTCCTGGTTGCCATTGAGCAATCCGAGCGCGAGGCAGCAGAGGCAACGGCGGAGGTGGCTCGGCTCATGAAGCTAAAGCGGCAGCAAGACAGGGAGGTCCGGCGGCTAAAAGGGCTCGTCATCCTCTCCGACTCCGACAACGACGACTCGGACGATCCGCCACCAGCCACGCCGGCGACATGAAGGGCAAAGGGCCGGTGAGGAAGTGGTGAATCTCCGCCGCCTTCGTCTTCATTTTCTAGTCTTTAGTAATGTAGTTTAAATTTGTTCATCATTTATGTGAATTATGTGAACTTTGACGATCTTTTGGACATCCGTCGATGATCTTCTGGTGATCGAAATGTGCATTGCCCTGTCCGATTCTATGTTTGTGTGATGATCAACGGTTTTTTTCTATGTTGCATGCTAGTATGGATATGAGGAACCTGATATGAGATACACGGATGTGGACAATAAAATTTAAGGGTTGCCCGATCAGTGCCTGCAGGTGTTTGAGGGGCCGGATTTGCAAAGTTCAGCTATAGATACTCTAAGTAAAGAAATATGCATATGTATCCTATCTCTTGTAAATTTCACATAGGTCAACACAAGCTGATAAATATTTCCAAGCTTGGAGGATCTGTGAACTTTACTCTTTATCTCAACCTTATGTATTAGTAGTACGTACTCCCTCCGTCCCATAATATAAAAACGTTTTTAACACTAGTGCCCTCTGTCCCACAATATAAGAACGTTTTTAATATTATATTAATGTCAAAAACGTTATTATATTATGAGACGGAGGGAGTACTTGACAGCGACGGCAGCATGCTTATAGCAAAGCAGAGGGAGGATGAGGGCCTCACCAACTTCGTAGAAAATCAAGCTAGAGCAGTGGGGTCCCCCCGTCAGCCACAGGACCACGGGGTCCGTGTCGGGACTCCTCTCCGACTCCACGAAGTAGTAGAAGAGCTCCGTCCCCGTCTCCTCGTCCGCGTTGACGTACCTGCAGAAGCAGAAGAGCACTCAGAGAAAGAAGAAGCAGGATTAAAGCTTGCAGGAAGATGCAGACGCTTGCTTACGTACCCGGTCTCGAGGTGAAACGGAGGGCTGCCATGGAAGCCGGGGAGATGGGTTACCACTGTCGCCGAGCGCGAGAGCGGCAGAAGAAGCAGAGCGAGGGGAACGACGAGACTCAGGAACAACAAGGAAGCCATGCCCTCAGCTTCTCACGACGAGATGGTGTCCAACGGGCATCTCTTTTCCTTGCCCGTCGTCGACCTTATACAGCTCAGGTTTGAACGCGGGTCCTTCTAGCTCTAGCTCTAGATATGTGCCTGCCATTAATTTCAATCCACGTGCTTGGTCTGCCCGCCAATTCATTACCAAGGCAACTCTCTTCTACATCTGTGCATGCAAGAGCCGTGCCCGTGCAAGAGCCGTGCTTGGTCTTACCGGAGACGTAGACTAAGGCCCTAGTGGCTGGCACATCCACACCTCCCTGTGTGCCGCGGCTGCCGACGCATGCCATCCTTGCGCACATGCTTGTCACGCCATATGCTGTTGTAACAATCTGTAACAGCCCGTCATGTAAACTTCACCCTACCTATCAATGCAATGAATGCAAGGCTTTTGCGTTGCTGGGCTTTTGTTTCTTCCTCCTTAGAGCATCTCCAACAAATGATGAAAATGTCCCTAAAAATGATGAAAAAGTTTGATGCCAAAAAATGGTTTCAGGGTAGGAGAGAGAAGACTCTTGGGCACCAGAATTTTTTTCTACCGTAATAGATGATGTAAAAAATCATCCTAAAAAAATTGAGAACCCCATGAAACATAACAATCCGACGGCGGGGAGGATGGGAGGCGGGGACGACGATGGTGATGACGGCGGCGTGGAAGGTCGGGGATATCAGTGAGGAACTCTGGGACAGCGGTGGGAGCTCGGGGATGACGACAAAGCGGGGTGGCCGCGACAGGCGACACTGAGGGGTGGGGTGGGGAGGCCGGAATCTGTCAGCACGGAGCCGGGGTCGAGAGGCGCGGTGGCGGTGAAAGTTCACACTGGCGGTTAGGTTTTTGTCACCGACGTTTTTATTTTCCTCCGGACGCTAGTGGTGCTGCAAATATACATCACTTGGAGCTAAAATTTGAGGTTGCTCGAATTTTGTTCATCAACAAGTAGAGATACATCATCTGTTGGAGGTGGTTTTCTGACCTGAAATGCGCCAAACGGCTGTTTTTTGGCATCGACGCTGTTTTTTTTATCATCTGTTGGATGGAGATGATCTGCCTTTAGTTTTGTTCAAGATTGATGTTGCTAGCTTAGAGCCAACCGAGAGCAAGAGCGGTAGAAATTCCGAATGAAGGGAACGAAGAGACTCGGGAGCAATACGGAAAGCGATACCCTTGTAGTATTGTTGTACAACTTCTCACGAAATGGCGTCCAATCGAGCGCGGGAGCGGCTTCTCCTATACAGCTCAGATATGGATGCATGTGGACCTTGTCAAAAAATACAATAGGTCACACAGGAATCACAAATGGATTACAAAATTGAAAGGTGTTATGACCCGTCTTAATTAAGATGGGACATCCGTCAAAAAGAAAACAAAAATCTTATTCCTATGTAAACTTCCTACAACTACTTACTACTTCATTTAGGTCATAACTACCTTCAATGAGTTTAGCTAACTGATTCCCGAGGGTGGAGGAGGGAGACTGACGAAGAGATCGGCGAAGCCCTTCCATCGCCTCGCGGGGGCTACACGGGAGGGGAGAGGAGGGAACCCGGCCGAGACTTCATTGGCTCGTTGCCGCTTTCTTTGTAACACATGGGATGGGAGACGCTAGCACACAATGTTGCTAACATGGTAATCACTCCACTACTACCACGAGGTGGCAAGTACTGTGTACCAGTGTCCTGTAATAGTGACCAAATATCGTATTACTTCTGGCAATGTTCACATATAAAAGAAACACCTCATGAAATGGAAAATTTGGTCGTCAATGTGTCTTGTAAAAACTGGTCCGCCATTTGAAAAATAGTTGTTGGAGGCCATGTCTTTTATTATACTACATGAAAAACCCAAATGAACTGAACATGGGAGATACAACGCATCACAGCGGCTCATTATCCAACCAGCGTTGAGCCATGGCAAGACTTTCCCTAGGCCGATACTCTATGGCTGAGTGGCCACCACCCTGTGTAAGCAATTAAACAATAATTATTGCAGTGTCACATTGTTTCTTCTATCGTCCAATCCTATCAGTAACTTTATATCACGGAATGCAAAATACAAGATAATGTACCTTTAGTGTCGCAAATGTCAAATGGTTGGCGTATGTGATTGTAAATCTACACCAAAGACAACACAACCAAAAGAACAAAATTAAAATATCAAGCATGTACTCTTTCCACGAATTCATCTTCTCTATTGATGTTAACCTTTTTTGGTCTATGTTAAAGCTACTCTACATCCTAGTGTATGGGCAGAAAAATAAACAAAAACATTATATCACTCTTCTTATATACACAAGCGCATGTACTCTTTCCACAAATTCATCTTCTCTATTGATACTTATATACACAACTTACCCTCCAGCCTGGCCACCGAGATGCCATGCTCTCCAGTCATCGACTATTGACAAGTTGAAGGATCTAATCCACGCATGTGTGCCCAAAAATGGCATCACAAGGTCATGGTCGCCGCTGCACTTAAGGTGATGATTTCAGGGCATTGACAAAGTTTCAATCAGCACATGTAAATACCAAGGAGAGCAAAATTGCACCTGAACACAAGTGCGCGGTAGCCCCTGCTTGTGAGGTTGAAATGGTACTCTATGCTGCTCGAGACATCAAATGAATAGGGCATACTTTTTCTGCATCTCTTAAACTCTCCAATTGTTCCCTAGATCGACGCGATGAGTCAACAAGTCAACAATGATCAAAAGTTTGGAAATTCTACAACAGCTATACTATGCAAAGGTTAAGGTGGTTCTCACATGTCTACTCTCAATAGCTAGAAATTGTTAAAACATCATTTATTTTCATGGGTCTCAACTAGAACAATGTGAAATGAATATATTACTCAATTTAGGACCATTTAGTCAATGTTGCTACATGAAATGGCTATGTTTATTCAACTCTAGGACCATTTAGTCCATATTGTAGTCTGCGTTGTGCCGAAAGGCCTAGCATTCCGACCCCGTTGGATTGTTATACACATGTCAAGAACTAACATGGACTAAAATTGTCAGATCCAATAAGAGTTGTACCACAACTAATTTAGATGACAAGATATGGTGACGAAGCAAACCAATTATCTCATATATGCTAGCTACTTGATCATGTATGTATGATTTTTTGCAATATGTATGCATACTTAGCATAAAGGGAAATAGGTCATATGATTTATTACATGCTTCACCCCAAGAGCATCTCTGGTGGAATTGTCATTCGCCCAAATATTGGATAGGTAGTAACGGTATGCCTGTATATGAGAATCCAACCATAGACAAAATTCATATCACCGGAACGCAAAAACGAAATTCAAATCAAAATTAAGAAAACTTCTATAAAATAATCACTCCTTGGTAAATACTAGAGTAACTTACAAAACAATTGATGGTAGGTTGTTCAGGAGATAGCTCGCTTAGCTGAGCATTTTCTTCTAACATAAATCTATGTCTTAAGAGATCCCACGCACATTTGACACCCAGGATATATCCTTCGTCAATTTCAGAAATGAGCTGCAA
This sequence comes from Aegilops longissima, assembly GCA_021605205.1. NCBI lineage: Eukaryota > Viridiplantae > Streptophyta > Magnoliopsida > Poales > Poaceae > Aegilops > Aegilops longissima. The sequence continues at coordinate 475,767,041 of CM038680.1, read as the reverse complement.
TTAATACAAGGGATCAATATAATGTTCACATGTACAATGTTAGCTTGTACAAGTAATTTGGACCTAGTAGGGATCTTACATCTTCAATAGTATTTAAAGCCATGTCACACAGTTTATTCTGTGGTCGTATATAATTTCCTTCACAGTTCCCCACTGCAGCCTTTGGAAAAGGAGAAGGAAAACAATATTATCACTGCAATTTATGGATGTGTGTGAATGTGGAATTACCTCATATAGTTGATCAGATATAATTCCAACACCATGAGCATATTGTGCTCTGAAATTTTTATCATAATCCGAGCCTGTCAAAGGGTTGCCGACTAGATAGCCCTATAATTAATTGAATTAATGAACACAACAACTGATGAAAACACACCTTTCATTCATTACCATCACTTATTTTAGTTTATAAAATGAAAGAATGAGTTGCTTTTTGGGGCATAACTATTAGTTGCTTTAAGCCTGATGAATTACTTGCCTTGAGATTAATCCTGGGTTGCTTCCCATGTTTGATTTCTGAAGCAAAAATGAAAATCACATTAGAACTAATTACTAGGATAAGAGACCATGGTTAATCACAAGGAACTCCAAAAATGAATGGACACTCTTGTTTATTTACTATATACATATATTGACAGAAGAATTAATGCAAATTTGTATTTAAAAATTTCTTTAGCACAACATACATTACCAGATTATGATATCATTGTTTATTTTAGAGTCAATGTCTAGACTTACCTTGTGAGATGTGTTGTGCGATAATTGGAGTCATCATTCCAGCATATGAACTTCCTCCAACAAAGAAAGGATTTGATTGGTAGTGTGGGTGATCGATAAACCACTACATCAAGATGCATAAGACGATAATTCACACACATATTTTTCAACTGTAAATACCTGACAAAGAAAGATAAGTTTCACCTTGTTGAGAAATGTTACAACATGCATAGAAAACGAGAAATCCCCAACATCACGATAACCTTCCAGGTCACGCGCGTAGGAGAAACCCGTACCCACTGGAGAATCCAACAGGATGATGCTTGCCATCTGAATATAAAATACAGCCTTACTAGAATAGAGATGCAAAGAGGGACGTCATCAATGTTAAGATAAAATAGTATCTTACCTTGGACCATGAATAGGGATTATAGGACATCTGTGGCAAGCTACCATTGTAAGGCGCCAACACAAATTTCATAGGACCTGTTAAGCAAATATCACTAATGTATATTTCATGCAAAAACATAAAAGAAAAGATCAACCCATTGGCGAAACTCCATGAGGTGCTTAGTGAGAGAAACTAGTTATTTGATGAGCAAATCTAGCAAAACATGACATCATGTTCTTTAATTTTTCTAGAAGCTGACATATTCAATTGTTTTCAACAAAACTTGGTTGTGTATTTAGTCATTTAGAGTAGTGGCGGGAGAAAGTGCCTTCCACTATCTAAACCACAAAGTGTTGCATGCACTCCCGCATACGGAAATGCATAGGATTTGTCTGGTGCTACACTTCTATTAGGCTGGTCATAGTGGGAATAACTTAACTGGTAACATAACGCTTTTCAAGACAAGTTTGCTTATGTGGCATATAGTTAATGAGGAGAGAGGTGTTTGAAGTAACATAATTACTGTAACATCATATGTTTCTGTAACATAACGGAACCCAAAGCAAAATGAGTCTACAATCTAATAAATGCAATCATCTATGATACTGCTTCTATGTTACTTTGTACTATGATACTACTTCTATATTACTTTGCACTATGCAATCATCTATAATATGCATGACACTAGTCTAAATTGCTACGAGAAGTGCATCCATGCACGCAGCGGCAGCTGCACGCACGGCATCGACGGCGGCAGCAACTTTGCGATTCGAATCAGGGAAGCATGCTAGTTAGAGTATAGGCGAACGTGGCTATTGTATATGCGTATTGGAAGGTCCATGACTGACAGCGTGACCTGACACAAGTGGACAAGCTGCGGGGTCTGTGCAGCACAGGCCGTCAATTCATTTTACTTCCTCCATTTCACAATGTAGTGTCTATAAATTTTTATGCAAGTCAAACTTTGCCAACTTTGACCAAGTATATAGAGAAAACTGTCTACATCTATAATACCAAACATGTACGTTCTAAAATATAACTCATGATGTATTCAATGATGTGCATTTGGTATTCTAAATGTATCTACTTTTCTTTATAAATATGGTCAAAGTTTGTAATGTTTGAATTTTATAAAAATCTATAAGTACCACATTATAGAATGGAGGGAGTATCACGTAAGATCATAGTACCTGTAAAGCGCATCAGCGGCCAGAGGTTTCCCAAGTTCACATATATCATAATTTCCCCCTGACAAAAGCTTCCCCACCAGCTAAATCGAAGAGACTACACAGCGAGCTAGCAATTTTTGCCAGCTTTTCAAATTGCCACGAACAAATCTATCAGATGAAAACAAAGTACCAGAAACAAAGATTTATTACCACAAATTGCCACGACACACCATTGCCACTAACAAATCTATCAGATTTTGTACCCGAACCTGGCAGTAAGTAATTTTCAACATCCACTCTTTCAGTCGATCCCCTTTTTCCGATCATTACCACACTGATACGTGTGCACTGGGCAGGACGGTGGACCAACTGATTAGGCCAACTCCACCGCACGACTCCAAATCGTCCGGGTCCGTCCGTTTGAGGCTAAATGGACATATGAGACGGCCCAGCGCACGACCCCATCCATAAAAAGCGTCTGTTTCTTGTCCGTCTAGCCCCATCCTGGGCGCAATTTTGAGTTGGGTTTGCGTCCAAAGCGGACATAAGCGGACGCTTTCTGGGTCGTCCTCGTCCGGCCTTGTCCCTTTTGCATCTGACCTTGGCCCGCCTGTCATCCTCTCTCCTCTTCTCTCTCACGTGGCTCACCATGCCCACCTACCATCCTCTCTCTTCACTCGAGACCAACAGAGACGGAAAAGATAGGGCGAGTCCACGGCGGGCGGCCATATGCAGCAGCGCGCGCAGGGGCGGCGGGCGTGGCTGCGAAGTTGGCTGCAGCGCGAAGCGCCATGGCATGCCGCGCGGCGCTGGGCGACCGGATGCCGCGTCGTCGTGCGCGCGGGCGGTGAGGCGGGCGAGAGGGCGGGAGCGGCGCGGTGGCAAGGGCGAAGCGCCGGCGAGAGGGCGGGGCGCGGCGCGGCCAAAGCGAAAGGGCGGGGAGCGGGCGCGAGCTCGGTGCGACGACGGGCGGCGGCGAAGCATGACGAGGCTGCCGGGGCGGTGTGAGGCTGCGGGCGCTGCAGTGCGGGGCCGAAGCGGGCGCGCGCGGCGCTCGCGGGCGGCTGTGGGGCCGAAAGGGGCACGGCGAAGGCGGAGGGCGCGGGCGAGGCTGGGACGAGCGCAGGCGATGCGAAGGCAGCTGGCGAGGTTGGGGCGAGCTCAGCGAGGCGAAAGCGCGCGAGGTGCGGCGATGAGCTCGGGCGAGGCGGGCTCGGGGCCGAAGCTGGTCGAGCAGCGCGGCTCAGCAGCGGCGCGGGCGAGGCGGCGGGGAGCACGGCGCGCAGGCTGTGGCGAGCGGACGGGCGCGCCGAGGTGGCGAAGCGGCGAGGCGACGCAGGCTCTGGGCGGCAGGCGTGGGTCGGGTCGGGCATGGTGAGAGACGGACAAGTTGGGGTATTCTGCAGCGTTGGGCGCCTCAAACGCAAGCCGGACACACATGTCCGTTTTCACACCCATTGCCATCCCAAAGAGAGAAAATCCGAAGAAAGCGGACGTCCGTTGAGGGTCCTACGGTGAAGTTGGCCTTAGGACGAGAGAAGATGGAGGAGAGGAACAACACAGCCCATCTGCAAGACTGCATCTCCGAGGCAACTTTACAGAAAACAATAACCTGCCCCATAGAGTAAAAAAATAGAGGTACCTCACTGCACACTCTGCGGACAAGCTCCTATTGCGTCAGAAGTGCACCCGACGAGACCGACGTGGCCAAGGGTATTCGCATGTATCGGCCGATGTATGTCCACCCTCCCTATTGTGCATGGATCACCTCGTCTGGACCACCGGTTGGATAGCTGCCATCAGCTGCTGCTGCGTGCAGGAAGGCCGTTCTCAAGTTACTACCCACTATAATTAGCCTTATCAGTGATAAACTCAACACTATCCGTCCTCTTATCACCTCACCCTCCCAGCCCCGTGTCGCTCCCCGCGAGCGACCCGGGCGCTATCCCTAGCCGCCGGGCACCGCCGCCACTCATCCACCCCCCCCCCTCCCCGCCGCCGCCGGTGAGCGCCGCCGGGCAAAGCCCGTGTGGTGTCGGCGGCGGCGGTTTTCCTCTCCCGCCGCGAGGTGGATCGCTGGGCAGCTGCGCTAAGCGGCGGCGCGAGGCGCTGCGGCGGTGGTTGAGCGCTGGCCGGCGCTGTTTCGGCACGCCACGGCGCGGTGGTGGTTCAAGCGCCGCCGCCTCGGGCGGCGAGGAGCTGGGCGGGCGGCTGAGCCGATCTGGCTCGGGCTTGTCGGCGACCGGGATTGCTCGCGAGCCACTAGGAGGCGCCGGGGAGCTTGGCTGGCGCGGTGGGCGCGGCGCGCGCGGTGAACGCGGGGCGCTAGGGCAGCGTCGGGGCCGGGGCAGGTTTGCGCGTGAGGTGCGGACCTTGCCGTGGTCGTCGATCTGATGTTCCCGTCGCCGGATCTCGCTGCTCGAGGACGCGTTGGTGGTGGTTGTTCGGTGTGGCCGGCGAGTGCTGGTGGGCCCTCCTTGCCAAGCATTACCACGTCCTGCTCATGGAGTAGCGGCGCCGTGCAGCGGCTGTGGTGCAGAGTAGGTTCCAGGCAGACCAGATCCAACTCGGTTGGTCCTGACCTTGCGCGCGGTGGTGCGAGGCGATCAGTTTGGCGTGGTGCTTGCCCAGTTTCGGCGCGCTGCGGTGCGAGCCGGCTATGCTCGGTTCATTTCTCGGCTCTTCCTGTGCGCTGCGGTGCGGATCCTCGCCCAGGTTCTGCGCACGGAGGCAGGGGATGGCCGGATCTGGTTTGGCTCGCCCAGGTCTGCGTGCAGCGGGGCGGCCCAGCCAGGTTGGCTCGTGTTCGCCGAGGTTCTGCGAGCGGTAGTGGCAAGTCCGTTCCTGGTAGTGTGTGCATGGCCTTGCTCTGTCCGGTGGCGCTGGTTGGCCTCGGATCTAGTTTGGTGGAAGATTCAGCTTCGGATGAAAATCCGCATTGATCTTGTCAGTGCCGACGGTAGCGGCGTCTGCGGATGTCGTCTTCCTCCTTGGAGGTATCGCCGTGGAGCTCGTTTGCTCTTCTTACCTCATAGCTTGTGGTCTCCGGATGAAAACCTAAGATTTGGCTTAGCCAGATCGGGTAACGGTGTTGTCCTCGACATCACTTTCTCCTTGGAGGCGTTACCTTGGAGACCCAACGATGGATTCCGTTGGTGTGCATGTCTTGTTTGGTGGTGCTTGGGTTTGTGTTGGTGTCGGCATTTCTCTTTCTTTTCTTTTTGCATCAGCCCTTGTTGTGCTTTCCTCTCCGGAGAGCTCTTGTAACACTTTTTCTGATCAATGAATTTGGCAGCTCTACTGCCAATGTTCAAAAAAAAATTAATTAGCCTTATCTGACTCAATAGCTTACTAAGGATTCACGCCCACATGTTGTATTCCAAAGGTATATATCTTAACTTTAATATTTTTAATTGAATTAAATACAAGGGTCACATTCGACAACTTTTAACGGTGTTAAGCAAGTCCCGAGCCATTTGACAGCTAAATCTTTTGCAGTTCTCTAGCTGACCCTGCAGAATCCTGACCAGCATAAATCTTTTGCAGTTCGCGGAAAAGGGTATATACAAGCCGGCGTGGGCGAGGACAGACTCAGACTCCGTATAATCAACCCGTAAAAAGGAATATTCTTCGAATATACCGAACAGACACAGAGCTAGCTCTTCTTTTAGTCGTCCTCTTCCTCGCGTCAATCCGGCGGACAGGCGGACGAGGGAAAACGCGAGGCGAGCGCGGCGCGGGCGGAGGCCAGGGCGGCCTGGGCAAGCGCGGCGCGTGCAGAGGCCAGGGCTGCCGGATCGGCGCCAGCGGCGGCCGGATCGAACGGCCGGCGCACCGAGCTAGCTAGCTAGCTCTTTGAATCGATTGAGCTGCTAGCTAGCTCCGTTCGAATGGATTGAGCTACCTAGCTAGCTCTATTCGAGCGCGGCGGCCGGGAGGCGGACGGGCGCGGCGGTCGGGCGAGCTTCATGGCGTTGGTGGGAGCAAAGATTCCTCAACCGCCAATATTGACTGCTATGCAGGCACTGGCAAAGTTGCCCTCAAAACTGTATATATGAGGGTTTCGCGTTCGCATTTACAAGTCACCTTAAAAAAAATTAAGGGCCGGACGATTTTAAGGGGTCTGTTCGGGCTCGTTTCTTCGACTGAAACTGCAAAAAACGGTTATTTTACGGATTTGACCACTTATGCAGGGTCTACTAGAGATGCTCTAACAAGGATCCCACCCGCATGTGGATTATTGCACTCGATCGGAGCTTTGAATTAGAAACAACCAACATAGTGGTTGAAAATTTGTACTAAGTAAGATCACTGATCAATCATGAATATCCCTATTTATTATGGGTTTCAGTTCTTCAACATATATGTCAAACATTTTAGTCCAATGTTTTGGATTTTGTATGGATCAAAAATTTTCCTTCACAGAAAACCAAGAACTCCATTACACTAATTATGTAAACTTTGTGAAAAAGACAGTCACTGATCTAATGGAGACTGTTAAGTAGTTGTATGATATCAGTTCTAGGAAATTTCATGAAAATAAATCTAGAAATTTATGCCTTCTATGGAAATAGGTAATCTCATAATATGTGGACAAGGCATAGGTCGGTCATTACGTGCAATAATTCACGTAGTCCAGTGCTAATTTTAGTTTATTCCCTGTAATCAATGTATCGCCCTTTGATAAAAAAGGTTTTCGCCTCACTTTACAGATAAAGCAACAACCGAGTACATAGGTAACACACATACACCAACCCGTTGTAGTCACCCCCTTGACCTTTAGTCACTCATGTTAGAAATTTAGTGTTTTTCGTCTACCCCTATTTCCTTTATGCTTATCCATGGTGCCGCTCACAATTCGCATATCTGAGTTTAGGGGTAGAGACCTTCTTATACTGTATTTCCAAAGAGTCTACCTCGAGCTGCCATTCTCTGAGGAAGAAATTTGGACTGCGGTCAAGGCGCTCCCCCGTGAAAAAGCCCCGGGCCCTGACGGATTCACGGCCGAATTCCTTGTGGCGTGCTGGGACACCATCAAAGCCGACATCGCTGACGTGTTCGACAAGTTCTACTCCATGAACGGGCACAACCTACAGCGTCTCAATGAAGCCCTAATCACACTTATCCCGAAGAAGCCGGACACCTCCTCTCTCGGACTACCGCCCCATCAGCCTGATCCATCTGATCGCGAAGCTCATCGCCAAAGTCCTCTCGCTACGCCTTGCTCCTCGCCTGGACCAGCTCGTCTCCTCCAACCAAAGTGCGTTCATCGCAGGCCGGTGCGTGCACGACAATTTCATGTTGGTCCAGCAGACCGCCCGCCAGCTTCATAACCTCCGCGTGCCTCGTGTCCTCCTCAAGCTTGACATCGTACGCGCGTTTGACACAGTATCCTGGGCCTTCCTCCTCAACGTGCTCCGCCACCTGGGCTTCGGACGACGGTGGATCGAGTGGATTGCCATCTTACTCTCCACGTCCAGCACACGCGTCCTCATCAATGGATCCCCTCCCCCCCCATCGCCCACGCTTGCGGGCTACGCTAAGGCGATCCCGTGTCCCCGATGCTGTTTATAATTGCCATCGATGCACTCAACTTACTCCTCCTCCATGCCCACCGCAGCGGCCTCCTTCAGCGGCTTACCGCTCGCCACGCCTCTTCGAGCATTTCCCTCTATGACGACGACGTGATCATCTTCTGCCACCCCTCAACCCGCGATCTCCGGGTCATTCGGGAGCTGCTTCATGTCTTTGGCGAGGCATCTGGGCTCTGCACGAACTTTGCCAAGTGTTCGGCAACCCCGATCCGCTGCGTCGACCCCACGCGAGCTACCATCGCTTCGAGCTAGCATGCGCTGTCATGGACTTTCCTATCACCTACCTGGGCATACCTCTCTCGCTCCGGAAGCCGTCCGCCTCGTCGCTCCGGCCGATTGTAGAGAAGCTTGCCAAGAAGCTTTCCTCCTGGCGTGCGATGCTCCTGTCCCACGGTGAGTGCCTCGCCCTCGTCCGCCACGTGCTGTGCGCGATCCCCTCCCACATCATGGTCGTCATCGCTCTCTGCCCGACGATTCTCAAGCAGGTGAACCGAACCATTCGTGAATTCCTTTGGCATGGCAATAAGGAGACCCGCGCTGGCCACGGACCAGTCAACTGGCAGCGCGTATGCCGGCCCCTCCATCTCAGCGGACTTGGCATTCCGGACCTCCATTGGCAAGGGATCTCACTCCGTGTGCGCTGGATGTGGATGCAACGAACCGACCCAGTCAGGCCATGGGCACACCTGCACCTACCCTCCGACGCTGACTCCTCCTCTATCTTCCGCGCGTCCACTTCTTGGGTACTCGGAGATGGCAGGTCTTGCCGATTCTGGATAGATACTTGGATTGACGGCATGGCCATTGCGGATATCGCCCATGCCCTCCTCCCCTTGGTCCCCCGTCGACGATGCAAGCACTCCGTGGCGGAGGGATTCCAGGACCGTTGCTGGATCCCGGACCTGCGTGGCGCGCTCACGCCCACTTCGCTGGTGGAGTACGTCCAGCTCTGGACAAGACTCCATCACCTTCACCTCTCCGCCTCCCCCGACCGTCTCATCTGGCGCTGGACCGTGGATGGGAAGTACTCCGCCAGATCATGCTACCGAGCCCTCTTTCCTGGATCCACGTCCGCTCCATTCTGGCGCCTCACCTGGAAGTGTTGGGCCCCCCCTGCGCGTCAAGTTGTTCACCAGGCTGGCCGACCTCGATCGCTGCTGGACTGCCGCTAGACTGGCTCTCCACGGTCTCCCTCACAACGACAGATGTGCTCTTTGCGACCAGGACGCCGAGACCATGCAGCATATTATCATCGCCTGCCCCTTCTCCAGGCAGATTTGGCACGATGTCCTGTCTTGGGTGCGTGCCACCATCCCCCCTCCATCTGGTTCCAAGGAGTTCCTCCAATGGTGCTCCTCGATGACCATGAGCTCCCCCACAGGGCACCGCAAGGGGTTGGCCACCCTCGCAACCCTGACGGCCTGTTCTATCTGGAAGCAGCGAAACCGCTGCGTTTTCGACGACGAGTCCCCCTCCGCCTCCCGGCTCCTTGAGCTTATCCAGAGCGACGAACGCTCTTGGGCTAGGGCTGGAGCTCACGGTCTTAATGCGCTGCTGGCATAGGAGCTTAGCCATGTATCCGGGCTGAGCAGCCCGTCATCACTGCTCCCTGCTCCTTGTCTTGCCTGCGTGCTAGACACCGAGCCCCAACCCCCCCCCCCCCCTCTGTGTACTCACTCTTTCTACCTATCAATGAAAAGATACGCTCTCAAGCGTATTCGTGAAAAAGTTTCTGGGATAGAGTTCAGATCAAATTACCAACCACAATCATATTTGTATGTTAACAGATTCTACCCGTTATGTCCTTAAAGCACGCGCTTGTGAGCAACGCGCCATAATAGTGTAAATTCCTCTAATTACATAGATCAACGTTAGGGCTGTAATCTAACTATACGATCTAGCTTCTTCCAATCATCAGTCTTTCCAATATAAATAGTATATTGTATTCTACTGATAATCGACCAGCTTCCTTAAGCATATATTATTTCAGTACATTCCAGCAAGTAACAATTCCATGCTAAACATGTCAGGTATAAATACATGTATAATTCTATAATGAGATATTCCTAATATAAACAATTCCAAGTAATTTGAATATAGTTGCAGGACACATAATTCCAACAACTCATAAGAGTGTTTTTTATTATTAACTATTGGTCCATTAAGAGAAGTGGGTGCAAGGACTTCTTTTTTTGTAAACTTCACAGGTCTGTTAAAATTAATGTTTTAAATAGCGACTATGCCAAATAGCGGCGGCCCTCCAAATTAGCTATAACCTTACTATAGCTAGCCGGCTATTTCGTAAGTTTAGCGAGGTATGCCATATAGCGGCACCTGTTCAAACCGCTATAACCCAGCTACGGGGCTATTTAAAACTTTGGTTAAAAGGTGCCAAACTTTGTAACACAACCTGATATACATTTGCAAACTCGGACGATTTGCTCATCTAGCTTTGAATTAAAGATTAATAGAAGTGAACTTCACTCCTTATCTTAATCTGATGCTGTAATTGACAGCATGGCGGCTTCCTTCTAGCCAGCTAATACACCCACAAGAAAGAGGAACGGAGGATGAGGGCCTCACCAACTTCGTAGAAAATCAAGCTAGAGCAGCGGGGTCCTCCCGTCAGCCACAGGACGACGGGGTCCGTGTCGGGGCTCCTCTCCGACTTCACGAAGTAGTAGAAGAGCTCCGTCCCCGTCTCCTCGTCCACGTTGACGTACCTGCAGAAGCAGAAGAGCACTCGGAGAAAGAAGCAGCAGCATGGAAGCTTGCAGGAAGAGGCAGAAGCTTGCTTACCCGGTCTCCAGGTGGAACGGAAGGCGGCCATGGAAGCCGGGGAGATGGGTCACCACCGTCGCCGAGCGCGAGAGCGGCAGCAGAAGCAGAACCAAGGGGACGACGAGAGTCAGGAAGAAGAAGGAAGCAGCCATACCCTTACGCAGCTTCTCACGAGATGGGCTCTTGCATGCACACATGTAGAGGGGAGTTGGCATGGAAATGACCTTGCCTTGTTTATCTAATGAAATGGCAGGCAAACCGAGCAGAGTACGTGGCCTGAAATGGCAGGCAAACCGAGCAGAGTACGTGGCCTGAAATGGCAGGCATAGATCTAGAGGGAGCGAGCGTCGGTACGATTCCTAATTTGGGGTCACGTCAGTCATTACTCCACCCTGAGCTGTATAAGGTCCACGACAGGCAAGGATGCCGTTGAACACGTGGCCATGCTGGCCTGGGTAGTGCCTTTGTTTAAGTTTTTGTGGCTAGCTTTTGAGTATGCCTAGTTCACAATTTGAAAAAGAGTTAAATACAGAGGTGCCCTAACTTATGCGGCACGGTTAGTTTGATGCCTAAACTTGAAAAATACACAAAAATGATGCCACAACTTGTTTAGGCGTTCAAATACGATGTCTAGGGACGTATGCCGCCGTATCAAGTGTCTGTGTGGCATGCCCGCGTGTCGCTAGGCCATATGTCAGTTGCTGCGAGCGAGTTGTGAGCTTTGCGTGTAATTTATTTTACAGAATGCTCCTGAACTTCAGTTAATTCTTAGAAAAAAAATCGTTACGCACACTGGAGCATGCTGTTATTTTTACAGGAACATGCTTGTACTTTAATTAATCCTCACAAAAATATAAACACAAGCTGGCATGAAGGGAGTTCAAACCACTCTCTCTCAAAAAAAAAAAAGGGAATTCAAACCACGGGCATCCTGGTTGCCTAACAAACAAGCGGACCAAGAGGCCACACTTTGGTTTGCATTTAACTGCTAGCTAGCAACTTATATGCACGATTCCACGTATTGCTTTGCACATGTTTTTCAAGTGAAGTTTCTGTTTAGTTTTCATGATACATAAATTTTCTCATATGAAAAAATAATTATTATTATCAATATGCAATTATTGTTTATTTTATATCTTAATTTTATTTCATTATTGTACACCTTGAAGAGATAAACATGCATTTTTTAATAAAATTTATGTGCACATAAAAGTTGAACGAATATTAAAAATTATTGTGTAAATTTATGCATCTTCGTTGAGGACCATAAGCACGAACAATTATTGTGTATCTTCATTCTATTTTAAAATGCACAATTATTTAAAATTGACAATATTGTATTTTAAAACTGTTCAACGTGTATTAAATATTATTGTGTGACAATAATAAATTCCAGAAATGTACTAACATGTTAAGTGTGTTTGTATAAATTAAGAATAATATTACACAATATCTTTTTAATACGCATTCAACATTTTCAAAAAAAACACGGTGAACATTTTCTAGAATAATATGAAAATGAAAAATGAACATGAACGTGAACGTGTCTTTCACGAAATGCTCACCGTGTTTTTAATATACATTCAACTCTTTAATTCCACATCAATTTTAGAAAGTTCATGTGAAAGGACATGCGGTGCCCCCATGTGTGGTTTTGGTAATTGATGACATTCTCTATGGACTAATGGTTGCCTTGAGTTTATTTGAAGGTTTTGTCCATAGGCTTTTCTTGGAGTACATGTGTTGGTTTCAAGGAGAGTTTTGTGTCGACCAAGGTGCTATTCAAGGAATTATCCAAAGATTGGTTATGTGAGTGTTGAGCTTATTGCAAGCATGTCTTGAAGAAGAAGATTGTGTGATCATTCATGTTTACCTTCAAGACATCATCCAAACGAAGAGAGTTGGAAAGATTCAAGGTTGATCAAGACTAAGTCAAGAGTGAATCAAGTTTATCAACTCACAAAGCGTAGAAGATGTACCGAGAGGGATCAAGTGATCCCATGGTATGGTAAGCATTGTCCATTACGCTTTGTGTGCTAACCCATGGTCTTCGTGAGAGTTCTTTGTGGGGTTAGGTTGCGGTGTGCAAGTTCAAGTGATGCATCACGAAGAGATCAAGTGCTTGAAGCTTGCCGTCCATTTGGTGACAATGGACTTGTGAAGATGTGTGGAAGAGTGGCTCACCCATAGTGGAGTATGGGGGAGCAATCAACTAGTCTTCTTCGAGCCAACGCAATCAAGAAAGGTGGTCCAACTTGAGGGAGTCAAGATCGTCATCATCTAGCTCAAGTGGACCATGTGCAAGGCAAAGGTTTGCCCTTGATAGGTTTTCTATTTTACCGGTCTCATGGTAGTTGTGGAAGACCGGGTTATAGGATCGTTTGCCGTACTATCAAGGGGGGCTCTCGATGAGTTGCTTGATCGTATCGTTCGTAGAGAGCTCAAACCATTGCATCCTTGCATCATCTTTATTGGTTCTTGTTTGGTTCTTCTCCTTGTGAGATTTGGAGTTTTTTATCATGTTCATGACAAGCTCGAGTTCATCAAAAATGGAGTTCACATGCATCTTCTATGATGTTTTCGATGTTGGAGGGTATGCCGGTTCTTCTCTGTTGGAGGTGTCACTCCTTTGTTTGCTAAGCATACCTCCCCTGCCTCTTCTTACTATAACCAGTCGCTGTTTTGATGCTACTCGTTGTCTTGTTTCAAACAAGCTTGAGTTTGCTCAATTCGGAGCTCATATGAAGAAGTTATGGCAGTTCTGGTTTTCCTAGGAGTATTCTTTGTTTTCGTGGTTGTGGCTTAAGGTTGGTGCCAGCGGTAGTACCGTGACCCTCAGCGGTAGTACCGCCGAAGCTCCCCAGCGGTAGTACCGCTCTCGGAGCGGTAGTACCGCTCCAAGCGGTAGTACCGCCTCCGAACGGTAGTACCGCTTGGGAGTTTCGCCGTAGTACCGGCTGTGCGTCTGGCTACTTCGCCTCGATTCTCGACGAAGTTTTTCGTGTCGGGTTTTGCGGCACTAGTAGCGGCAGAGAAGCGGTAGTACCGCTCTGAGCGGTAGTACCGCTCTTCCCTAGCGGTAGTACTGCGCTCGGGGCGTGGCCTTGACCTTCTCTTCAGCGTGGTAGTACTGCTGGATAGGAGCGGTAGTACCGCCCTCAGCGGTAGTACCGCCCTTCCCTAGCGGTAGTACCGCCTGTCTTGGGATTTTCAGTGGGTTAACGGTTGATTTTCCCCTCCTATAAAAGGGGTCTTCTTCCCCATTGAACCTTATCCTTTGAGCTCGTGTTCTTCCCCCATTGTTGACCTTCTCCGAGCTTGCTATCTCTCAATCCCTCCATGGATTCTTGCTAGTTTTTGGGGGAAAAGAGAGAGGAGATCTAGATCCACATTTCCACCAATCACTTTCTCCTCTATGTGAGGGGAACCCCTTGGATCTAGTTCTTGGAGTTCTTGGTGTTCTCCTTCTTGTTCTTCCTCTCATTTTCCTCCCTAGCATTAGTTGCTTTGGTGGGATTTGAGAGAGAAGGACTTGGGCACTCTGTGTGCCCTTGCCATTGCATTTGTGCATCGGTTTGAGTTCTCCACGCGATACGTGGAAGATACAAGTTGAGAAGCTTATTACTCTTGGGTGCTTGGTGCCCTTGAGCTTGTTCCTCTTGGGTGCTTGGGCGCCCTAGACGGTTGGTGGTGTTCGGAGCTCAATCATTGTGGTGTAAAGCTCCGGGCAAGCGTCGGGGTCTCCAATTAGGTTGTGGAGATCGCCCCGAGCAATTTGACGGGTTCAGGTGACCGCCCCCAAGGGTTGCCAAAGTGTACGGGTTTGGTGACCGCCCCAAGGGTTGCCATTTGTACGGGTTCGTGACCGCCTCAAGGGTCCCTTAGTGGAATCACGGCATGTTGCATTGTGCGAGGGCGTGAGGAGATTACGGTGGCCCTAGTGGCTTCTTGGGAGCATTGTGCCTCCACACCGCCCAAACGGAGATTAGCATCCGCAAGGGTGTGAACTTCGGGATACATCGTCGCCTCCGCGTGCCTCAGTTATCTCTTACCCGAGCCCTTTACTTATGCACTTTACTTTGTGATAGCCATATTGTTCTTTGTCATATATCTTGCTATCACATAGTTGCTTATCTTGCTTAGCATAAGTTGTTGGTGCACATAGGTGAGCCTAGTTGTTGTAGGTTTTGTGCTTGACAAATTAACCGTTAGGTTTATTCCGCATTTGTTCAAGCCTAAACCGTAATTATTTTAAAGCGCCTATTCACCCCCCCCCCTCTAGGCGACATCCTCGATCTTTCATCATGTTTATCTCTTCAAAGTACACAATAATGGAAATAGAATAGAGATATAAAATAAAAAAATCATATGGATAATTATTCTATTTTTTCATTTGGAAAGATTTATGTATCATGAAAACTAAACAGAAAATTCACTCGAAGAGAGACAAGATAGTACTTGGAATAAATAAAAAGAAAATTACTCTGGTAAATGCATATCCAGAGCAATACATACAATTATCTGTATAAACTGTTTGCTGATAATTAAGCGCAAACCAGACCGTGGCTGCCTGGTTCGCTCGATTGTCAGGCGACGAGGATGTCCCATGTTCAAATTTCCTGTACTCTGGCTTCCTGGTATTTTTTGCGAGTATTAATTAAAATAAAGGGGTATTTTTTCAAAAATTAATTAAAAATCCAGGGGCATTCCTGTAAGAAACAACACGCATAGCTCACAGCGCGCGTCCAGCGCCAGCAACCACTAACATGTGGCCCAGCGACAGGCTGGCATGCCACGCGGGCACTCGATACAGCGGCATACGTCCAAAGGCACCATATTTGAACACCCAGACAAGGTACGACACCACTTTTGTGTATTTTTTAAGTTTAGGCACCAAACTGACCTCACCAGACAAGTTAGAGCACATGTAGTGTATATAACTCTTTGAATTTATTTTTTTGCAAATAGTATAAAATGGTTGGGAATTCAAAAAATGTTCTTGATTTTAGAAAATTAGTAAAAAAATCATAATTTGAAAAATGTTCAGATTTTAAATATATTCACGAGTTTAAAAAATATTCATAATTTCACAAAATTGTATCTCGGTGAAGCAGCAAAATGTGCTCATGGTCATTGAAGATAATGAGTTTTTTTCTTTACAACGCATGGACCTTTTTGCTAATACTATAGCCAACCAAGCCCGAGAGCGGCAGAAGAAGCAGAACCAAGCGAACGACTGATACGTCTTCGTCGTATCTACTTTTCCAAACACTTTTGCCCTTGTTTTCGACTCTAACTTGCATGGTTTGAATGGAACTAACCCGGACTGACGCTGTTTTCAGCAGAATTGCCATGATGTTGTTTCATGTGCAGAAAACAAAAGTTTTCGGAATGACCTGAAACTCCACGGAATATCTTATAAAAAATAATAAAAAATCCTCGCCAAAGGTGAAGACCAGGGGGCCCACACCCTGTCCACGAGGGTGGGGGCGCGCACCCCCCTAGGGCGCGTCCCCTACCTCGTGGGCCCCCTGGAGACCTTCCGACGCCAACTCCAACTCTATATATTTGCTTTCGGGGAGAAAAAAATAAAGGGGAAGAAATCATCGCGTTTACGATATGGAGCTGCCGCCAAGCCCTAAAACCTCTCGGGAGGGCTGATCTGGAGTCCGTTCGGGGCTCCGGAGAGGGGGATTCGTCGCCGTCGTCATCATCAACCATCCTCCATCACCAATTTCATGATGCTCACCGCCGTGCGTGAGTAATTCCATCGTAGGCTTGCTGGACGGTGATGGGTTGGATGAGATCTATCATGTAATCGAGTTAGTTTTGTTAGGATTTGATCCCTAGTATTCACTATGTTCTGAGATTGATGTTGCTATGACTTTGCTATACTTAATGCTTGTCACTAGGGCCCGAGTGCCATGATTTCAGATCTGAACCTATTATGTTTTCATGAATATATGTGAGTTCTTGATCCTATCTTGCAAGTCTATAGTCACCTACTATGTGTTATGATCCGGCAACCCCGGAGTGACAATAATCGGGACCACTCCCGGTGATGACCATAGTTTGATGAGTTCATGTATTCACTAAGTGCTAATGCTTTGTTCCGGTTCTCTATTAAAGGGAGGCCTTAATATCCCTTAGTTTCCATTAGGACCCCGCTGCCACGGGAGGGTAGGACAAAAGATGTCATGCAAGTTCTTTTCCATAAGCACGTATGACTATATTTGGAATACATGCCTACATTATATTGATGAATTGGAGGTAGTTCTGTGTCACCCTAGGTTATGACTGTTACATGATGAACCGCATCCGGCATAATTATCCATCACCGATCCGATGCCTACGAGCTTTCCATATACTGGTTTACGCTTATTTACTTTCCCGTTGCTATTGTTACAATCATTACAAAATACCAAAAATATTGCTTTACTTTCATTGCCCTTTTGTTACCGTTACCACCACTATCATATTACTTTGCTACTAAATACCTTGCTGCAGATATTAAGTTATCCAGGTGTGGCTGAATTGACAACTCAGTTGCTAATACTTGAGAATATTCTTTGGCTCCCCTTGTGTCAAATCAATAAATTTGGGTTGAATACTCTACCCTCGAAAGCTGATGCGATCCCCTACACTTGTGGGTTATCAAAAACAATTTCTGGCGCCGTTGTCGGGGAGCATAGCTCTATTCTTTGAGTCACTTGGGATTTATATCTGCTGGACACTATGAAGAACTTGAAAGACGAGAAAACAAAAATTTATCCCTCAACTACGAGGGGAGGTAAGGAACTGCCATCTAGCTCTGCACTTGATTCACCTTATGTTATGAGTAAGCTTGCGACACCTAAACCTGCTTCTGCTATTCGTTCTGATATGTCGCATGTTATTGATGATGCCACTTCTGCTATGCATGATACTTATGATGAAACTATTTCTATGCTTGATACTACTGTGCCCCTTAGTGAATTTCTTGATGAACAAATTACTAGGGCTAGAGAGAAAGAAATTATTGAAACTGATAATATTGATGAAAGTGATGATGAGGATAGGCCTGTTATTCCTGAAGGTTATATTTTTGATATGGAATCTTCTGCCGCTATTTTAGCTTGCAAAGATAATCGTGAACTTAAGAGGCTATTAATTAAATGGAACAAGGAATCTCTTAGAGATAGAATGAGGCCTGACCCTGCTTTTGCTACTTCACCTATTTGTGTTCCTGATAAGGATTATGAATTCTCTGTTGATCCTGATATAATTACTTTGGTTGAATTTGATCCTTTCCATGGTTATGAATCTGAAACTGTAGTGGCACATCTTACTAAATTAAATGATATAGCCACCATGTTCACTAATGATGAGAGATCTTGCTACTTTTATATTCTTAAAATATTTACATTCTCATTAAAGGGTGATGCTAAGATATGATTTAATTCTCTTGATCCTGGTTGTGTGCGTAGTCCCCAGGATATGATTTATTACTTCTCTGCTAAATATTTCCCTGCTCATAAGAAACAATCTGCTTTAAAGGAAATATACAACTTTGTGCAAATTAAAGAAAATGTACAAGCTTGGGGGAGGCTTCTCAAGTTACTTAATGCTTTGCCTGATCATCCTCTTAAGAAAAATGAAATACTTGATATCTTTTATAATGGACTAACCGATGCTTTCAGAGATTACCTGGATAGTTGTGTTGGTTCTCTTTTCAGGGAAAGAACACCGGATGAAGCTGAAATTTTATTGAACTACAACAGGACAAAGCTTTAGTAACATAGTGTTGTGTTACAATAGGCCCAAAACAGTGTTACTAGACCACATAGTAACACATTTTGAAATGTGTTCCATTAGACCGTGTTACTAAGTGGTGTCCACTGTCACATATAGTAATTGTTACCATATCTTAAAAATTGTGTTACAATCACGTTATAGTAACATGCATATTATGTGTTACCGAAACACGTTGGTAACACATTTTGGTTAGTATAGTAACACCAATAGTAACACACATTTTGTAGCCATAGAACATTGTGGTAACATGTTTTTGTAACTACAGTAACACAACTTGTAACATAATATTCACATATCATAACACAACAATGGTAACACATTTTGTAACTATAGTAACACAACTACACTAGTATGGCAACAAAATTAATATATTTTTTATTTATTAACCACAAAAGTTGATAGCCATTTTATGGAAAATGACTACAACTGCTCAAATAGTTAATTATTCTGTTATGATGCTTGGCACCATTAAAATGATAAGAGAAATTGAAGCACTACACATATACAAATTGAAAATATCAAGGTATTTATTATGAATATACATGAGTGTAGGATACATATGCATTACAATAAATAAATACCAATGTTATTGGTTGAACAACATATCATTCATATCAATTTTACAGTAGAGAACACGTCTATGGAGAACTACACCATAGCATTTGCATCAATTCGACCAAAGAAAAAATGTTCTGAATGGTATTACATTTTTCAATATATCAATGTAAAGTATGGGTATTGCTAAGTAAAATCCTCCAATTATATTTGTTTCATCCAACCGAAGAATTCAGCTCCAACTCAATTATGCTTCTTTGGAATCTGCAAAAGATAAATGGACCTTATAGATTAAATGTACACAAATATAATTTTGGAATATGGAAGAAAAGACTCCAACTTCAAAAGCTAAAGGTCGGGCAATTAAGTATCCTAAAGTAAAAGCATCATCAATTCTCTTGCAATCAGAAACTTACCTTACTAACTCCTCATTATCCAGAACAGGTTCATCTAAGTACGCAAGTACAGAATCGGCACCTAATTAAATATCACCAACCTTAGTTTCTAGAAAAATACTCCGAATAGTAGCATATGCAGCATTCCGCTGGTTTGGATATGTTAAAGTCTTTAAAACTACTTTGGATGCAACCTATATGATGATCAATATTATTATTCAACGACAATGATAACATAATTTGCATGAACAATATTTCGGATACACATGGCCATAGTTCGGGAAGACTATCATGACCATTTACTTCCTTAGGGATACACATTCAGGCTGCAAGTGGGACTAATGGAGGAATACCCACACCAGCAAGCATGTGTTATGCAGGTGTTTGTGGGCAGCCTACAATCAACCTTGTTGTGTCTGCTTGCCCAAATAACCCCATTTAATCCCACATAGTAGTAAAATGCCACACTATTGTATTAAGCTATTGCAGTAAACTAATGTGTGGCAAGCAACCACAAAAAAAAGAGTTGAGACAATTCTACTTAGCTCTTGTACAAATCAAGACTGACTTGTTGTATCTGGACATTAGTTGAACAAAGCAACAGAAACAACTATAAATCAGGTCACTACATGAGCAAGCATATGCAAAGTGACGCTCAGTGCAAAAAAGTTAGAGTGGTTGAGCAAAGCATCATCATACTATTGAGAAATCAGGAGCAAAGCATCTATGTTGTGCTGTATGGGTGTGCTTGTTGTTATGTTGGGCATGTGTCTGTGTATGTGCTTTCTAGTACTTAACCAAAGTACTCGCAAGATGTCTAACAGTAGACATTCCATGGCAAAGTTATAAAGAATATAAACATTATATACGAATTGTCAACGAGCACGTCGATATGACTGCATAAACATATACCTGGAAACCAGTAGCCATGATTACTGTGGCTTTAAGCAGCATGGAATTGCTATGCATAAGCCCTTGAGGCATCAACACTAACCGAGCTCCCCGCAAACATTCTGTAAGAGTAGAATGGTAAATAACTTGAGGCAGAAATAGGTGTACAGCAAAAAGCTATAGACTATAAGCACGCAGTAAAACCAGGATGGATACTTGGTAAAAGGTGATGGTATCTTACATTTACCTAAATAAGAAAGTAACCAGGATGGGTACTTGGTACAAGTTGATGATATCACCCATTTGATTATATCAAACTAGCAGATGAGATTGAGATACGGGAAATATAAGAATTAAAGTGGAAATGAATAGACAAGCATCTGCTATATTTTCATAGTGATTATTGGGATGTACTACACTAAAATGATCATACATCTACTAGAACCCTTGCCATGAAAAGCACTATGTATTACAACTACATTACCCGTCAGTAAAGTAGATGTCCGTGTTGCTCTTCATAATATCTACTAACCAATCTGATGGATGTAGTTTGCTGAGTGCAACACTAGGCAAAGGGGCAAGCCTTTGCCGAAGTTGACACTCGGTAGACCTATTTAGCTGAATTAAAAAAATCACACAGTTATTCAGGCATGTATGTGTGCGTCACGGTTTGAGAGTATTAAAGTATGTATGGATATGTGACGAGTATTCGCGTCTGTACATCTCCACCACGGGAAAAGCACGTACTGCTATTATTACCAGGAGAATCAATTAGCAGTAGGCATGTACCCTCGACGCTGACCTCGCATCTTGCTCCTGTTTCCACTAATACACATACAAGCAAGCAACCTATTGGATGGATTATTGTGGAAGCTAGCTTACATATGGACCGATTCCTCATGGATGCGAGCAGATGACGAGGACCTCCTATCGCGGGAGGTGCGCACCGTCCATGCGCTTGTTCTGCTCAAGCCTCTTCAATTCTTCATGGCCGCCGGAGGGAGGGATGGCTGCCGACGACGCTGGCTGGATCTGCCCATGGCTTTGGCGGTTGCGTGCTCCTCATGGCCGCCTCCTCGGGCCTCCTCGAGCCTCGTGGGGAGGAGGGAATGACCTCGGGGCCCAGGGTTGTGTCGGCGACCTACAGAGAAAGGGGCGAGCGGCGGCGGCATGAGGCCCTCAGGCTTGCGGCGGTGATTTGCGGCGTGGCATGCGGCGGCTTCGATGGCTAGGCGTGCGTGTGAAGGGATAAGGAGAGAGAGAGGGGAGATAAAGTATAGGGCACCCGCAGGTCCGCAGCCGTTGGATCTACTCGAATCCAATGGTTATGACACGTGATCCGTGGGAGCGTTACCCTGACCAATCAAAACACATAATATTATTTAGTGCAATGTTTTTACACTTGACAAAAATAATTAATATTCTCTTTTTTCTTTTCTTTCTTTACTTTTTTCTTTCATCTCTTCTGTTTTTTAATAAGGCCTACACATTGGTTAAAGGATTTTAAATATGATTTTTTAACCAAAAATTTGATAACATTTTTATACACTTACAATTTCAATTTGAATTATATGCACTAAATGTGTGAAAGTAGTTAAAAATCTAAAAAAATCCATGAGACTTGGGAATTGCCTTCAAATATGGTCTACTTTCTGTGAAAATTGGAGTGGTACCATTTTACATCCACTTTTTGTACTTGCTTCAAAAAATACCCATATTTCACACTAAGAAATAGAAAAGATTTTTTTGTACAAAAAAATTAGAAACTCTAGTTGTCAACATTGTTTGTAATGGCAAGACGCACCTCTGTGCCCAATTTGGACACAATATCATAAACTATGCAATGAATATGACGATCACCTTGAGAAGTCATGAATGTTCATACATGACACCTCATTTTGTGAAGGATTTTTTTTATAATTATCATATTGCAAGTTTAGTAATTTTTTTCCTCACAATTAGTACACATAAAATGACTCGATGCGAAAGGATTGCATTCATTGCATTTGTATTCATTTTCTTTCCTTTTTACAAAATGGTACCCTCAAAGCGGGGAGCTTGGAGGGGATAAGGGTGGATGTGCTATGTGAGAAATTCATCAATTATGATACGTAGGTTTCCCTTAATCTCGGGATCATCTGATCGTATCCCCCTTAACTAGTTACGAAACTACCAACCCTTGCATATCTATATAAGAGACTACGTCGAGGCTCATCAAAACAGGGACATTCTAGAGGACCTTGGCATGTACTCTAGATCAAAGTAGATCGATGAAACATTATTTATAACCCACGTCAAATGACACGGACATGGGCTACTGGTTACTGCCCGTGTCACGGTGTACGGGTGTCCGGAGCACACTATAATTGTGTGCCCTAGCAATGCAATCGATTAAACCATAAGTTTAATTGTGATGTGGTATGACCAATGTGGATTTACTATAAGCGTGAGATTACGATCTACTCATTAATATAACAAACATTAAGGTTGAAGATAACTCGCTAGAACCATTTGCGTCCTTGGTATGCTATCCCGACGGCTAGATGGAGCATGCTTCTCTAACTCGCGAGAGCTAGCGTCTTTTGTTTGCTATGCCGCCCGGTATACAAGTGGTAACTTCCAGGTTGACCCCAGCTACTTTCATGGTTACCTATATAAAGGGTTCTTCTTGTACATAAGCTCCCAACTTTCACATCTGCTATCAAATGAAACATCACATACACAAAGAAATATTTACATCTCATCGCGTTTTTTTATAATTTTAGACAATTTCAGTTTGAATTCGTATAACTAATGGTGAAATTATTGATTCAATGACATGCTCCAATAAATTTGAATTTGTGCGTTGTTTGATTTTGGATGTGTTTAATTTTAAGCGTTCTAGCATATTAAAATATGGACAGCGCCTCTACAGCACTTGTGCCGCAAGGAATGCCAACTAACGCTGACGCGGCGTCGGCCGACCCAGCAAAGCGAGGTCGCTCGCCGAACTAGCTCGTCTCGCTCGCTGGCTATTTTGATCGGTTCACCATTGACCGTTTTAGAATTTGAAAATTTGTTAGCGAATTGAAAATAATTTGTGGCTTCGAAAAATATTCACAAATTTAAAAAATTCATGAATTTGAAAGAAATGTTCGTCCATTCTAAAAATACTTCATCAATTTGATAAAAAAATCACGAACTAAAAACAAATTCTTAATTTTGGGAAATGTTAATAAATTTGAAAAACATTCATAAATATTAAAAAGTGTTTGCGAAATTTAAAAAAATTCCAAAGTAAATAAAATCACGTACTGAAATAAGTCCACGTATCTGAAAAAAATTGCGGCTTGAAATTATTTTCGCGAAAAATAAAATGTTCACAGACTCGAAAGAAGTTTGTGAATTTGAAAAAAAGATTGCTTCCATAAAAAGGTTCACGAATTTGAAAAGGAAGTTTCTAGTATTTTTAAAAAAGCATTCACGAATTTGAAGAATTTTGTGAAATTAAAACTTGTTTGCAAACTAAAAAAAAGTCCACGAATTTCAAGAAAAGGTCCTCGACTTTAAGAAAAAAATCACGAATTTGAACATTTTTTAATGAAATTTGAAATGAATAAAAAATAAAAAGGAAGAAAAGAGGTAATTGGCAAAAGAAACTGAAAAACTGGAAGAAAAAACCAACAAAAAACTGTTGACCAAAAACTCAGCAGAAAAAGAAGGGAAACTGGGTGGAATCTTCCAGAAGCAAAACCGGGCCGAAGTCACGGAATCCCAGCCCAATTAATAATATGAGACCACCGATATCTTTTTAATGGGCCTTGGCGTCGCTAAAAAAACTGATGGTCCTTTCCCGAGCCGTTCCTTCTTTAATAAAAATATTATTATTCACATTAAGCACTATAGCGTTGTAGCATGTTGGTAATCACTTGTTTCCCAAAGCACGAGGTATCAGGTTCGATTCTTTTACCCAGAATTTCTTTTTCTTGACAGATCAACTCACTGCCTTTTTTCTTATCTTATATTAACTCATGTGCAACAGATTACAATATTTTGTTCACGCATGTCAAAAGGTCCTACGTTCTGTTGGGCTGTTTAGCCGGTCTCACTTATTTACAGGCTACATGTTCTTAATTTTTTTATAGCAAGATTATTACGTACATATAATATGCTTCTACGTCACATGTCTTGAATTTTTATAGGAAGAATATGTATATATAATATGCTCCCATGCTAATATTTATAATTTTAAGATTTTTTTTTGAAATTATTCGTTATTTTCAATAGATTAAATGAATGAATTTATGCCTATATATTGGAAGTAATTCCAATTCAAGTCATATATGGATCTCTGTTAAGATTCAAGTAGCGAACCAACCTGTGGCTGGATGGTTAGGAGGACAATGGTATCCCCTTTGCATCTGAGTTCAAATCCTGGTGCTCCTATTATTCTTGAATTTATTTCAGTTTTCCGATGATGCCCGTTCAGTGGGAGGAGACGTTCCCGTTGAATACGGAGGCGCCAATGGTGAATGTATGCGTGTATATATGAGTGCCCGCGTCTGTATTGTGTTCTCAAAAATAAAGATTCAAGTAATACCGAAAAAATGTTCAAGACCTATGTACAACCTTGTGTCATGCACAAAGATTGTTGAGAAAATCAATTGAATGAAAATTTGGACCTATATTTGTAAGCATTGTGGGATGTTTCTTTTTGTTAAAATATAGTTTACACTATTTGTTTTTATCTAAATCTATATAGCTTGTAACACTATGCAGCAACACATGATTACGTGTTACTGTACCAATAATTTGTAACACACCTGGAGTGGCACAAACTTATATGTTACTATGCTAATGTACCGGTAACACATTCTCGAACCTTATCAATTATGTGTTACTGTCCGCTCTGCAACACACAAGATCTGTTACTGCAATTTTGCTCTGTAACACATTTTTCTATATGTTACATGATTGTGTTACTTAATCTTTGTTTTGTTGTAGTGTAATAATATGTTGGCAAATGAAAATAATTGGGCACCTCCTGAGCCAGCTCCTGCTCCAATTACCGAGCCTATTCCTAAACCAACTCCGAAGAAGAGAGGTGTTTTATTTCTCAGTCCTGAAGATATGCAAGAGGCAAAGAAATCTATGAAAAAAAAGGTATTAAAGCTGAAGATGTTAAGAATTTACCTCCTATTGAAGAAATACATGGTCTTAATCTACCGCCTGCTGAAGAAACATATAATCTTGATCCATTACCTATTGAAGAACCTCCTGATCCCGATAACCCGGCATAGGTAGTAAAGGTAAATTCTCTCTATAGATTTGATGAAGGTGATATTCCTCATTATAAGTCTGCTAGACAATGCTTTGATGAGTTTGATAATTTTATTGTCAAACAAGAAAATTTTAATGCTTATTTTTGTAGACAATTGAAATGCGATTCCAATATGATTAAACACTTGGGTGATTATATGGCTAATATTAGAGGTGAACTTAAACTTGTTAGCAAACATGCTTCTATGGTTACCACTCAAGTAGAACAAGTACTTGAGGCTCAAAAAGAATTGCTTGATGAAATGAATAGTAAGAAAAATGATTATTCTGTTAGAGTGGCTACTAGAACTGGTAGAATGACTCAGGAACCTTTGTATCCTGAAGGCCACCCCAAGAGAATTGAGCAAGATTCTCAGAGAAATAATATTGATGCTCCTAGTTCCTCTAAAAGGAAAAAAAAAGAAAAATGATAGGACTTTGCAAAATTCTAGTGAACCTATTGCTAAACCACCTGATAATCCAAATGACATATCTATTTCTGATGCTGAAAAACAATCTGGTAATGAACATGAACCTAGTGAAAATGTTAATGATGATGTTCATGATGATGCTCAACCTAGTAATGATAATGATGTAGAAATTGAACCTCATGTTGATCTTGATAACCCACAATCAAAGAATCAACGTTATGATAAGAGAGACTTTGTTGCTAGGAAACATGGTAAAGAAAGAGAACCATGGGTTCAGAAACCCATGCCTTTTCCTCCCAAACCATCCAAGAAAAAGGATGATGAGGATTTTGAGCGCTTTGCTGAAATGATTAGACCTATCTTTTTACGTATGCGATTGACTGATATGCTCAAAATGAATCCTTATGCTAAATATATGAAAGATATTGTCACTAATAAAAGAAAGATACCGGAAGCTGAAATTTCCACCATGCTTGTTAATTACACTTTTAAGGGCGGAATACCAAAGAAACTTGGAGATCTAGGAGTACCTACTATACCATGCTCCATTAAAAGAAATTATGTTAAAACTGCCTTATGTTATCTTGGAGCCGGTGTTAGTGTTATGCCTCTCTCTTTATATCGTAGATTTGATTTGAATAAGTTGACGCCTACTAAAATATCTTTGCAAATGGCTGATAAATCAACTGCTATACTTGTCGGTATTTGTGAGGATGTGCCTGTTGTGGTTGCAAATGTTACTATTTTAACGGACTTTGTGATCCTTGATATTCCCGAGGACGATAGTATGTCTATTATTCTTGGAAGACCTTTTCTGAATACTGCAGGGGCTGTTATTGATTGCAACAAAGGCAATGTCACTTTTCATGTTAATGGTAATGAGCATACGGTACACTTTCCGAGGAAACAACCTAAAGTTCATAGTATCAATTCTATTGGAAAAATTCCATCGATTATATTTGGAGGTTTTGAATTTACTCTTCCTACTATCAAGAAGAAATATGATATTCTTATTATAGGGGATGTGCATATCCCCGTTGAGGTAACATAGTGTTATTCGAAATTTCTCCGGTTCCATGTTAATCAGAATGAGTTTGTTAACAAGACTTGATCAACCTTGTTAGTGGATTCTTTTTGATGAGCCTGAGATGGATGAAACTAGAAGCACAACCTTCTGTACCCTCTTTATACTTTCTGTTATTTAGTTGAAATAAAGTAAAAATAGTATTTTTCTGTCTGTTTCCTGATTTATCTGTGCAATATAAAAATACCCCGAAAATAAAAGTCCTCAAAATGCCATGCCAATTTAATATGATTTTTTCGGGAATATTTGAGGATTTATGGTGCAAAATCACCGCGGGGGGAGCTGCCACCTGGCCACGAGGGTGGAGGGCGCGCCCTACCCCCGTGGGCGTGCCTCCCTGCCTCGTGGGCCCACGGTGGCCCTCCTCCACTTATTCCTGCACCCATCCTCTTCTTCTTCCTCCCACAAACCCGAATAACCAGCTCAAGCACGAGTTCTAGCTCACTTCGCTGTGATTTTCGATCTCCTTGCTCAAAGCACCTCTCACAAAACTGCTTGGGGAGATTGTTCCTTGGTATGTGACTCCTCCATTGGTCCAATTAGTTTTTTTCTAGTGTTTTATTCATTGCAAATTTGTGCTTCATAGGTGACCATGTTCTTGAGCTTGCATGTCAAATTTATATGGTTCCAAGTAGTTCTAATGCTTGATATAGGCCCTAGGCACTTGTAGGAGTAGTTGCTATCAATTTTATTGAAGTTGGTTCATTTTTCTTTGAAGTTACTAAAAATTTCAGATTATTTCAGAAAATATTGAAGAGACTTTTGAGGGGCTCATCTAGCCGAAGCTCGAAGGAAAAACAAAATGAAGAAGCACAGAGGCCCAAATATAATTTGCCTCGTACCGCGGAGGTCCGGTCGTGTGAATGGCCTTCCGATGACTTCTTGAGAAGAGCCGGGATTTATGAGGATTTCTATCCACTAATTGAGAATGCCGGCCTCACCGACTTCCTCCGCGACCAACATCATCAGTATCTCTTACTCACAAATACTTTTGTGCAAAACTTCTACTTTTCCCCTAAGGAATCACCTCCTTCAGTAGAGTTTCATTTATATGACGTTGTTAAGAAGATGCCATTAGCTGAATTTTGCAAAGTTTGCAACATACCCTCTGAGGGTACCTTAGATGAACCACACCGTAATGAAGTGGAAGCATTTATTAACACTATCACTGTGGGAGAAACCAGGAAGGTTTCTGATGCAAGAATCACTAGCATACATTTTCCTGTTTTACGCTCCTTTGCCATATTTGCTAGTCGTTGCTTGATTGGTCGTGGAAACTGTGGAAACCTTAGTGTTCCAGATATTATTATTTTGTTCCATGGTTTATACCGCGATAACACTGTTAGTATGGGAAGAATTGTTGCTAGATGGTTAAGTCTGAACCGTACTAAGGGCCCCATTTTTGGAGGCATTTATGCTTCACGCCTCGCTGCACATTTTAACATACCTATTAGGCTTCATGAGAAAGAAGAAAAATTGCTGCCTAGTGCTTATTTAGATTATAAGAGTATTGTTAAGGGCAGGGATGGAGAGCTCAAATATAAACTATTCTTTCATAAACATCATCCTGAAACTATTACCTTGCCTGCTCCTTCCTTGTTTAGTTTTGAAGGACCTTATCTCATTACGTGGGCTGCCGTTCAAGCTTACCGGAATCCTGCACCAGCCCCGGAACCGGAACCACAAGATGAGCCTCCACGACAATCTGTCTATTCTTGGGATCCGGAGATGGCTGTCAGCCAGTGGCAGTCAGAGTCCTCGTCGTCGCAGTACAACCCCAGCTATTCTTCGTCGCAGTACGACCCCAGCTACACCTACGGGTATCCGCCAGGCTATCCCTGGCAATAAACCAACTTAGGCCAAAAGCCTAAGCTTGGGGGAGTACGTATTTCTCACCAACATTACATTTATGTTCACACACACTCATTGCTAGATGTCGGTGCTCATACTCTTTCACTGTAATATCCATGCTAGTTTATTTTCTTTTTCCTGCTTTCTTCTTGTGTGTTTGTTAAACCTTAAGAAAAACAAAAAAATTAGTAGTAGTTTACTTTTCTTGCTATAGTAGTAATAATTAAAAGAAAACCCAAAAATATTTCCCGTTCTTCTTTTGCTTGTTGGGAGCTTTCCCGTGTAAATAGTTTTATTTCTTTTCTTTTCTTTGGGGGTCGATAGGAGAAGACCATAATTAAATTGTTGAAGTGGCTCTTATATGCATTATTGATTGATTTAACCAAGAGCCCATATTGCCTTGTCTTCTCCTGTTTATTGAATGCTCGCAGATTCCAGCTTAGTCCAGTGCACGCGCACTCTTATTATTATTCACGTCGTTCGGTCATGCAAGTGAAAGGCAATTATGATGATATATGATGGACTGACTGAGATGGGAAAAGCTGGTATGAACTCGACCTCTTTTGTTTTTGTAAATATGATGAGTTCCTTGTTCTTGATTCAGCTTATTATGAATAAACATCTTTGCAATGACAATTAGAGATCATAGTTGCTTATGCCATGTTTGATTAGCTATGAGTTATAATGGTTTACCTTGCGTGCCAACATGCTATCGAAATGGTTGTGATGTGGTATGATGGGGTGGTATCCTCCTTTGAATGATTTAAGTGACTTGACTTGGAACATGTTCACGCATGTAGTTGAAACAAAATCAACATAGCCTTCACGATATTTATGTTCATGGTGGATTATATCCTACTCATGCTTGCATCCAATGTTTATTAAATTTAATGCATGTTCATGGCTGTTGTCGCTCTCTAGTTGGTCGCTTCCCAGTCTTCTGCTAGCCTTCACTTGCACTAAGCGGGAATAATGCTTGTGCATCCAATCCCTTAAACCCCAAAGTTATTCCATATGAGTCCACTATACCTTCCTATATGCGGTATCTGCCTGCCATTCCAAGTAAATTTGTATGTGCCAAACTCTAAACCTTCAAATAAACATTCTGTTTTGTATGCTCGAATAGCTCATGTATCAACTAGGCCTGCCCTTATCTTCCATGTTAGGCGGGTTATTCTCAAGAGGGGTGGACTCCGCTCCTCACTCACGAGAAAATGGCTGGTCACCGGCATGCCCAGTCCCATGCTTTATGCAAACTAAATCAAAATAATTGCAAACAAAACTCCCCCTGGGACCTGATGTTAGTTGGAGGCACTCGTTGTTTTGAGCAAGCCATGGATTGATGCTTGTTGGTGGAGGGGGAGTATAAACTTTACCATTCTGTTTGGGAACCGCCTATAGTGTGTGTGACATGGAAGATATAGCCATCTCTTAGTTGTTATGTTGACAATGAAAGTATAGCGCTCAAAATATTATTTATCTCTATTTCAAAACCAAGCTCTGGCACCTCTACAAATCCCTGCTTCCCTCTGCGAAGGGCCTATCTATTTACTTTTATGTTGAGTCATCACCCTCTTATTAAAAGCACTAGCTGGAGAGCACAACTGTCATTTGCATTCATTACTGTTAATCTATATTGGGTATGACTATGATTGGATCTCTTTTACCATGAATTACAATGTCTAGCCAGTCCTTGATCTTTAAAGGTGCTCTGCATTTATGTTTTGCGGTCTCAGAAAGGGCTAGCAAGATACCATCTTGTTATATCATATTATGATTGTTTTGAGAAAGTGTTGTCATCCAAGATTTATTATTATCACTTGCTAGTTGATTATGCTATTGATATGAGTAAACATGAGACCTGAGAATTATTGCAAATGTGGTTAGTCATGATCTTTGCTGAAAACTTGAATGCTGGCTTGACATATTTACAACAACAAGAGCAAACAGAGTTTGTAAAAGTTTTTCTTTTTCTCTTTCAGTTTGTCAACTGAATTGCTTGAGGACAAGCAAGGGTTTAAGCTTGGGGGAGTTGATACGTCTCCGTCGTATCTACTTTTCCAAACACTTTTGCCCTTGTTTTGGACTCTAACTTGCATGATTTGAATGGAATTAACCCGGACTGACGCTGTTTTCAGCAAAATTGCCATGATGTTGTTTTATGTGCAGAAAACAAAAGTTCTCGGAATGACCTGAAACTCCACGGAATATCTTATAAAAAATAATAAAAAATCCTCGCCAAAGATGAAGACCACGGGCCCACACCCTGTCCACGAGGATGGGGGCCGCCCCCCCTAGGGCGCGCCCCCCTACCTCGTGGGCCCCCTGGAGACCTTCCGACGCCAACTCCAACTCTATATATTTGCTTTCGGGGAGAAAAAATAGAGGATAAGAAGTCATCGCGTTTTACGATACGGAGCCGCCGCCAAGCCCTAAAACCTCTCGGGAGGGCTGATCTGGAGTCCGTTCGGGGCTCCGGAGAGGGGGATTCGTCGCCGTCGTCATCATCAACCATCCTCCATCACCAATTTCATGATGCTCACCGCCGTGCGTGAGTAATTCCATCCTAGGCTTGCTGGACGGTGATGGGTTGGATGAGATCTATCATGTAATCGAGTTAGTTTTGTTAGGGTTTGGTCCCTAGTATCCACTATGTTCTAAGATTGATGTTGCTATGACTTTGCTATGCTTAATGCTTGTCACTAGGGCCCGAGTGCCATGATTTCAGATCTGAACCTATTATGTTTTCATGAATATATGTGAGTTCTTGATCCTATCTTGCAAGTCTATAGTCACCTACTATGTGTTATGATCCGGCAACCCCGAAGTGACAATAATCGGGACCACTCCCGGTGATGACCATAGTTTGATGAGTTCATGTATTCACTAAGTGCTAATGCTTTGTTCCGGTTCTCTATTAAAGGGAGGCCTTAATATCCCTTAGTTTCCATTAGGACCCCGCTGCCACGGGAGGGTAGGACAAAAGATGTCATGCAAGTTCTTTTCCATAAGCATGTATGACTATATTCGGAATACATGCCTACATTATATTGATGAATTGGAGCTAGTTCTGTGTCACCCTAGGTTATGACTGTTACATGATGAACCGCATCCGACATAATTATCCATCACCGATCCGATGCCTACGAGCTTTCCATATACTGGTTTACGCTTATTTACTTTCCCGTTGCTATTGTTACAATCACTACAAAATACCAAAAATATTGCTTTTACTTTCATTGCCCTTTTGTTACCGTTACCACCACTATCATATTACTTTGCTACTAAATACCTTGCTGAAGATATTAAGTTATCCAGGTG
Organism: Aegilops longissima; assembly: GCA_021605205.1. NCBI lineage: Eukaryota > Viridiplantae > Streptophyta > Magnoliopsida > Poales > Poaceae > Aegilops > Aegilops longissima. The sequence goes on along the minus strand of CM038680.1, from coordinate 475,734,769 downwards.
TGGCTGAATTGACAACTCAGTTGCTAATACTTGAGAATATTTTTTGGCTCCCCTTGTGTCGAATCAATAAATTTGGGTTGACTACTCTACCCTCGAAAGCTATTGTGATCCCCTACACTTGTGGGTTATCAACGACGTAGTACGAAGACTACACAACCCTCGCAGATTTTTTTATTTATTACTCTCTCCGTCCTAAAATAAATGTCTCAACCTTAGTAGTACAAAGTTGAGACACTTATTTTCAGACGGAGGAAGTATTAAAGAAAACCTCGCAGATCACAGGTAGAAAAATTTTAGCCACAATGGAAATAACATAGGTGCTAACATCACACATATCTAGATAAAATAGATGATATGACAAGCAATTAATGAAGTAAGATAGGCATGTGGTAACATAACTACTTACTAGTATCATACGTTTTCTCCCCTTCCTCACCTCCCGCGTCGCCCCCACAAGCGACGGGGAGGAACCTAGCCGACGCCGAGTGCCACCTCCCCTACCTCCTCTCCTGCCGCCGAGGGCGTGATCGGCGGCTCGCCAACGCCCGGGCGGTAGGGATCGCCTGCGCATTGGATCCGGTGCGGGCCGGAGTTGATGGGCTAGGGCGTCGTGATCTGGAGTCTCGCGGGGGCGCGTTGTAGGGAAACGTAGCATGCAATTTCAAAAAAAATCTACAATCAAGCAAGATCTATCTAGGAGATGCATAGCAACGAGAGGGGGAGAGTGTGTCCACATACCCTCGTAGACCGAAAGCGGAAGCGTTAGGTTAACTTGGTTGATGTAGTCGAACGTCTTCATGATCCAACCGATCTAGTACCGAACGTACGACATCTCCGTATTCAGCACACGTTCAGCTTGATGGCGTCCCTCGAACTCTTGATCCAACAAAGTGTCGAGGGAGAGTTTTGTCAGCACGACGGTGTGGTGACGGTGATGGTGATGTGATCCGTGCATGGCTTCGCCGAAGCACTACGACGCTATGACCGGAGGAGTAAACAGTGGAGGGTGGCACCGCACACGGCTAAGAACAATTGATGTGCATTGGGGTGCCCCCTGCCCCCGTATATAAAGGAGGAGGGGAGGAGGCCACTAGCCTAGGGGCGCGCCATGGGGAGGAAACCGAATAGGACTCCTAGTCCTAGTCGCCCCCTTCCTTTCTTTCGGAGTGGGAAAAGGGAGGGAGAGGAAGAAGGAAAGGGGGGGGGGCGCCCCTTCCCCTTGTCCAATTCGGATAGCCCATGGGAGGGCGCGTGCCACCCCCTGCGGGCTCCCCTCTCTCTCCCCTATGGCCCATGTAGGCCCATTACTTTCCCGAGGGGTGCCGGTAACCCCTCGGTACTCCGAAAAATACTCGAAGCACTCTGAAACAATTTCGGTGTCCAAATACCATCATCTAATATATCAATCTTTACCTCTCGACCATTTCGAGACTCCTCGTCATGTCCGCGATCTCATCCGGGACTCCGAACAATCATCGTTCACCAAACCACATAACTCATAATACAAATCGTCATCGCACGTTAAGCGTGCGGACCCTACGGGTTCGAGAACTATGTAGACATGACCGAGACACATTTCCGATCAATAACCAACAATGGAACCTGGATGCTCATATTGGTTCCTACATGTTCTACAAAGATCTTTATCGGTCAAACCGCAATGACAACATACGTCATTCCCTTTGTCATTGGTATGTTACTTGCCCGAGATTCGGTTGTCGGTATATTCATACCTAGTTCAATCTCGTTACCGACAAGTCTCTTTACTCGTTCTGTAATGCATCATCCCACAACTAACTCATTAGTCACATTGCTTGCAAGGCTTATTGTGATGTGCATTACAAAGAGGGCCCAGAGATACTCTCCGATACTCGGAGTGACAAATCCTAATCTCGATATATGCCAACCCAACAAACACCTTCGGAGACACCTGTAGAGCATCTTTATAATCACCCAGTTACGTTGTGACGTTTGATAGCACACAAGGTGTTCCTCCGGTATTCGGGAGTTGCATAATCTCATAGTCAAAGGAATATGTATAAGTCATGAAGAAAACAATAGCAATAAAACTTAACGATCATTATGCTAAGCTAACGGATGGGTCTTGTCGAATGATGTGATCCTGTTCATCAAATGACAACACATGTCTATGGTCAGGAAACTTAACCATCATTGATTAATGAGCTAGTCAAGTAGAGGCATACTAGGGACACTTTGTTTTGTCTATGTATTCACACATGTATCAAGTTTCCGGTTAATACAATTCTAGCATGAATAATAAAAATTTATCATGATATAAGGAAATATAAATAACAACTTTATTATTGCCTCTAGGGCATATTTCCTTCAGTATCCCACTTGACCTAGAGTCAATAATCTAGATTACATTGTAATCATTATAACACCCATGGAGTCTTGGTGATGATCATGTTTTGCTCGTGGAAGAGGCTTAGTCAACGGATCTACAGCATGCAGATCCGTATGTATTTTGCAAATCTCTATGTCTCCCTCCTTGACTTGATCACGGATGGAGTTGAAGCGTCTCTTGATTTGTTTGGTTCTCTTGTGAAATCTGGATTCCTTCGCTAAGGCAATTGCTCCAGTATTGTCACAAAAGATTTTCATTGGACCCGATGCACTAGGTATTACATCTAGATCGGATATGAACTCCTTCATCCAGACTCCTTCATTTGCTGCTTCTGAGCAGCTATGTACTCCGCTTCACACATAGATCCCACCACGACGCTGTGCTTGGAACTGCACCAACTGACAGCTCCACCATTCAATATAAACACGTATCCAGTTTGTGACTTAGAGTCATCCGGATCAGTGTCAAAGCTAGCATCGATGTAATCATTTACGACAAGCTCTTTGTCACCTCCATAAACGAGAAACATATCCTTAGTCCTTTTCAGGTATTTCAGGATGTTCTTGACCGCTGTCCAGTGATCCACTCCTAGATTATTTTGGTACCTCCCTGCTAAACTTATAGCAAGGCACACATCAGGTCTGGTACACAACATTGCATACATGATAGAACCTATGGCTTAAGCATATGGAATGACTTTCATTTTCTCTCTATCTTCTGCAGTGGTCGGGCATTGAGTCTGACTCAACTTCACACCTTATAACACAGGCAAGAACCCTTTTATTGACTGATCCATTTTGAAATTCTTCGAACTTTATCAAGGTATGTGCTTTGCGAACAATTAAGCGTCTTGATCTATCTCTATAGATCTTGATGCCTAGTATATAAGCAGCTTCACCGAGGTCTTTCATTGAAAAATTCTTATTCAAGTATCCTTTTATACTATTCAGAAATTCTATATCATTTCCAATCAACAATATGTCATCCACGTATAATATTAGAAATGCTACAGAGCTCCCACTCACTTTCTTGTAAATACAGGCTTCTCCAAAAGTCTGTATAAAACCATATGCTTTGATCATGCTATCAAAGCGTATATTCCAACTCCCAGAGGCTTGCACCAGTCCATTAATGGATCGCTGGAGCTTGCACACTTTGTTAGCACCTTTAGGCTCGACAAAACCTTTTGGTTGCATCATATACAACTCTTCTTTAAGAAATCCATTAAGGAATGCAGTTTTGACATCCATTTGCCAAATTTCATAATCATAAAATGCGGCAATTGCTAACATGATTCGGATAGACTTAAGCATCGCTAAGGGTAAGAAGGTCTCATCATAGTCAACTCCTCGAACTTGTCGAAAACCTTTTGCAACAAATCGAGCTTTGTAGATAGTAACATTACCATCAGCGTCAGTCTTCTTCTTGAAGATCCATTTATTCTCTATGGATTGCCGATCATCAGGCAAGTCAACCAAAGTCCATACTTTTTTCTCCTACATGGATCCCATATCAGATTTCATGGCCTCAAGCCATTTCGCGGAATCTGGGCTCATCATCGCTTCCTCATAGTTCATAGGTTCGTCATGGTCTAGTAACATGACTTCCAGAACAGGATTACCATGCCACTCTAGTGCGGAACGTACTCTGATTAACCTACGAGGTTCGGTAGTAACTTGATCTAAATTTTCATGATCATCATAATTAACTTCCTCACTAATTGGTGTAGGTATCACTGGATGATTTCTGTGATGAATTACTTTCCAACTCGAGAGAAGGTACAACTACCTCATCAAGTTCTACTTTCCTCCCACTCACTTCTTTCGAGAGAAACTCCTTCTCTGAAAGGATCCATTCTTAGCAACAAATATCTTGCCTTCGGATCTATGATAGAAGGTGTACCCAACAGTTTCTTTTGGGTATCCTATGAAGACACATTTCTCCGATTTAGGTTCGAGCTTATCGGGCTGAAGCCTTTTCACATAAGTATCGCAACCCCAAACTTTAAGAAACGACAGCTTAGGTTTCTTGCTAAACCACAGTTCATATGGTGTCATCTCAGCGGATTTAGATGGTGCCCTATTTAACGTGAATGCAGCCGTCTCTAAAGAATAACCCCAAAACGATAGTGTTAAATCGGTAAGAGACATCATAGATCGCACCATATCAATAAAGTACGGTTACGACGTTCGGACACACCATTACGCTGTGGTGTTCCAGGTGGCGTGAGTTGCGAAACTATTCCACATTGTTTCAAATGAAGACCAAACTCATACCTCAAATATTCGCCTCCGCGATCAGATCATAGAAACTTTATTTTGCTTGTTACAATGATTTTGCACTTCACTCTGAAATTCTTTGAATTTTGAAATATTTCAGACTTATGTTTCATTAAGTAGATATACCCATATCTGCTCAAATCATTGATGTCTACTATGCAACCTTCTTCTTGTAGACGTTCTTGGGCCTCGAAGTGCAGAGGTTTGTAGGACAGTAGAAAATTTCCCTCAAGTGGATGACCTAAGGTTTATCAATCCGTGGGAGGCGTAGGTTGAAGTTGGTCTCTCTCAAACAACCCTGCAACCAAATAACAAAGAGTCTCTTGTGTCCCCAACACACCCAATACAATGGTAAGTTGTATAGGTGCTCTAGTTCGGCGAATAGATGGTGATACAAGTGCAATATGGATGGTAGATATAGGTTTTTGTAATATGAAAATATAAAAACAGCAAGGTAACAAGTAATAAAAGTGAGCGTGAACGGTATTGCAATGCTAGGAAACAAGGCCTAGGGTTCATACTTTCACTAGTGCAAGTTCTCTAAACAATAATAACATAATTGGATCATATAACTATCCCTCAACATGCAACAAAGAGTCACTCCAAAGTCACTAATATTGGAGAACAAATGAAGAGATTACGGTAGGGTACGTATGGAACCGCGTCAAAGTTATTCTTTCCAATCAATCCGTTGGGCTATTCCTATAAGTGTCACAAACAACCCTAGAGTTCGTACTAGAATAACACCTTAAGACACAAATCAACCAAAACCCTAATGCCACCTAGATACTCCAATGTCACCTCAAGTATCCGTGGGTATGATTATACGATATGCATCACACAATCTCAGATTCATCTATTTAACCAACACATAGAACCTCAAAGAGTGCCCCAAAGTTTCTACCGGAGAATCAAGACGAAAACGTGTGCCAACCCCTATGCATAAGTTCATGGGCGGAACCCGCAAGTTGATCACCAAAACATACATCAAGTGAGTCACGTGATATCCCATTGTCACCTCAGATATGCACGGCAAGACATACATCAAGTGTTCTCAAATTATTAAAGACTCAATCCGATAAGATTACTTCAAAGGGAAAACTCAATCCATTACAAGAGAGTAGAGGGGGAGAAGCAACATAAGATCCAACTATAATAGCAAAGCTCGCGATACATCAAGATCGTGCCAAATCAAGAACACGAGAGAGAGAGAGAGAGAGAGAGATCAAACACATAGCTACTGGTACATACCCTCAGCCCCGAGGGTGAACTACTCCCTCCTCGTCATGGAAAGCGCCGGGATGATGAAGATGGCCACCGGTGACGGTTCCCCCCTCTGACAGGGTGCCGGAACAGGGTCCCGATTGGTTTTTGGTGGCTACAGAGGCTTGCGGCAGCGTAATGATACGTCTCCAACGTATCTATAATTTTTGATTGCTCCATGCTATATTATCTACTGTTTTGGACAATATTGGGCTCTATTTTCCACTTTTATATTATTTTTGGGACTAACCTATTAACCGGAGGCCCAGCATAGAATTGCTGTTTTTTTGTGCCTATTTCAGTGTTTCGGAGAAACAGAATATCAAACGGAGTCCAAACGGAATGAAACCTTCGGGAACGTGATTTTCTCACCAAACGTGATCCAGGAAACTTGGACCCTACTCCAAGGAACAAAAGAGGCGGTCACGAGGGTGGGGGGTGCCCCCCTAGGGCATGCCCCCTGCCTCGTGGGCCCCTCGAAGCTCCACCGACGTACTCCTTCCTCCTATATATACCCACGTACCCCCAAACGATCACAACAGGAGCCAAAAACCTAATTCCACCGCCGCAACTTTCTGTATCCATGAGATCCCATCTTGGGGCCTGTTCCGGAGCTCTGCCGGAGAGGGCCGTCATCACGGAGGGCTTCTACATCATCATAGCCTCTCCGATGAAGTGTGAGTAGTTTACCTCAGACCTTCGGGTCCATAGTTAGTAGCTAGATGGCTTCTTCTCTCTTTTTGGATCTCAATACAATGTTCTTCCCCTCTCTTGTGGAGATCTATTCGATGTAATCTTCTTTTTGCAGTGTGTTTGTTCAGACCGATGAATTGTGGGTTTATGATCAAGTCTATCTATGAATAATATTTGAATCTTCTCTGAATTCTTTTATGTATGATCGGTTATCTTTGCAAGTCTCTTCGAATTATCAGTTTGGTTTGGCCTACTAGATTGGTTTTTCTTGCAATGGGAGAAGTGCTTAGCTTTAGGTTCAATCTTTATGTGTCCTTTCCCCGGTGATGAGAAGGGCAGCAAGGCATGTACTGTATTGTTGCCATCGAGGATAACAAGATGGGGTTTTTATCATATTGCATGAAACTATCCCTCTACATCATATCAATCTCCATCACTTTATTATTGCTTTGCTTTTCTACTTTGCCTTTTTATTTTCACTTTCCATCTCTATACCCAAAAATACCAAAAATATTATCTATCATCTCTATCAGATCTCACTCTTGTAAGTGACCGTGAAGGGATTGACAACCCCTAATCGCGTTGGTTGCGAGGAGCTATTGTTTTTGTGTAGGTACGAGGGACTTGCGTGTAGCCTCCTACTAGATTGATACCTTGGTTCTCAAAAACTGAGGGAAGTACTTACGCTACTTTGCTGCATCATCATCTCCTCTTCGGGGAAATCCAACGCAGTGATCAAGAGGTAGCAAGAAGAATTTCTGGCGCCTTTGCCGGGGAGTCTGCACAAAAGTCAACATACCAAGTACCCATCACAATCCCTATCTCCCTCATTACATTAGTTGCCATTTGACTCTCGTTTTCCTCTCCCCCACTTCACCCTTGTCGTTTTATTCGCCCTCTCTTTTCCGTTTGCCTTTTTCTCACTTGCCTTTTGTTTGCGTGTGTTGGATTGCTTGTTTGTCGCGATGGCTCAAGATAATACCAAATTGTGTGACTATACCAATACCAACAATAATGATTTCCTTAGCACTCCGATTGCTCCTCTTGCCAATACTGAATCTTATGAAATCAATACTGCTTTGTTGAATCTTGTTATGAAAGATCAATTCGCCGGCCTTCCTAGTGAAGATGCCGCTACTCATCTGAATAGCTTCGTTGATTTATGTGATATGCAAAAGAAGAAAGATGTCGATAATGATATAGTTAAATTGAAGCTATTTCCTTTTTCGCTTAGAGATCGTGCTAAAGCTTGGTTTTCGTCTTTGCCTAAAAATAGTACTGATTCTTGGAACAAGTGCAAAGATGCTTTTATCTCTAAGTATTTTGCTCCTGCTAAGATCATCTCTCTTAGAAACGATATTATGAATTTTAAGCAACGTGATCATTAACATGTTGCGCAAGCTTGGGAGAGGATGAAATTAATAATACGTAATTGCCCTACTCATGGTTTGAATTTGTGGATGATTATACAAAAAAATTATGCCGGATTGAATTTTGCTTCTAGAAATCTTTTAGATTCGGCCGCGGGAGGCACTCTTATGGAAATCACTTTAGGAGATGCTACTAAGCTCCTAGATAATATTATGGTTAATTATTCTCAATGGCACACTGAAAGATCTACTAATAAAAAAGTGCATGCAATAGAAGAAATTGATGTTTTGAGTGGAAAGATGGATGAACTTATGAAATTATTTGCTACTAAGAGTGTTTCTTATGATCCTAATGATATGCCTTTGTCTACTTTGATTGAGAATAATAATGAATCTATGGATGAGAATTTTGTTGGTAGGAATAATTTTGGTAACAATGTGTATAGAGGGAATTTTAATCCTAGGCCTTATCCTAGTAATCCTTCTAATAATTATGGAAATTCCTACAACAGCTCTTATGGAAATTTTAATAAGATGCCCTCTGAATTTGAGAATAGTGTTAAAGAGTTTATGAATTCACAAAATAATTTTAATACCTTGCTTGAAGAGAAATTGCTTAAAGTTGATGATTTGGCTAGGAATGTTGATAGAATTTCTCTTGAGGTTGATTCTTTAAAGCTTATATCTACTCCTCCTAAGCATGATATCAATGAGTCTCTCAAAGCCATGAGAATTTCCATTGATGAGTGCAAGGAAAGAACCGCTAGGATGCGTGCTACGAAAGATGCCTTTATTAAAGCGTGTTCTTCCAATTCCTATGAAAATCAAGATGAAGATCTAAAAGTTATTGATGTGTCCCCTATTAAATCTTTGTTTTGCAATATGAATCTTGATGAAACTGAATATGATCTTCCTTTACCTAGAAGGCGTTCCAAAAATTCGGAGTATTTAGATCTTGATGATGAAATTGATAAAAGTGGGATTGAAAGAAATAAAATTCTAGATGTTGCTAAACCCACTATATTGGATTTCAAGGAATTTAATTATGAAAGTTGCTCTTTAATTGATTGTATTTCCTTGTTGCAATCCGTGCTAAATTCTCCTCGTGCTTATAGTCAAAATAAAGCCTTTACGGAACATATCGTTGATGCCTTGATGCAATCTTATGAAGAAAAACTTGAGTTGAAAGTTCCTATCCCTAGAAAACTTTATGACGAGTGGGAACCTACTATTAAAATTAAAATTAAAGATCATGATTTCAATGCTTTATGTGATTTGGGTGCTAGTGTCTCTACTATTCCCAAAACTTTGTGTGATTTGCTAGATTTCCATGATTTTGATGATTGCTCTCTAAACTTGCATCTTGCGGATTCCACTATTAAGAAACCTATGGGAAGAATTAATGATGTTCTTGTTGTTGCAAATAGGAATTATGTGCTCATAGATTTTATCGTTCTTGATATAGATTGCAATCCTTCTTGCCCTATTATTCTTGGTAGACCTTTCCTTAAAACGATTGGTGCGATTATTGATATGAAGGAAGGGAATATTAGATTTCAATTTCCATTAAAGAAGGGAATGGAACACTTCCCTAGAAAAAAATAAAATTACCATACTAATCTATCATGAGAGCCACTTATGGATTGCCTATCAAAGATGGCAATACCTAGATCTATCCTTGCTTTTATGCCTAGCTAGGGGCGTTAAACGATAGCGCTTGTTGGGAGGCAACCCAATTTTATTTTAGTTTTTTTGTTTTTGTTTCTGTTTAGGAATAAATAATACATCTACCTTCTGTTTAGATGTGGTTTTATCTTTTAATTAGTGTTTGTGCCAAGTTAAACCTATAGGAACTTCTTGGATAATAGTTATTTGATCTTGCTGTAATTTCCAGAAACTTTCGGTTCACCAAAACAATTATTAAAATTCACCAGAACGCGATAAAATATTGATTCCAATTGCTGCTGATCAATAAACAAATTTCCTAGGTCGTCCTATTTTTTCTGAATTTTTGGAGTTCTAGAAATTTGCGTTAGTTACAGATTACTACAGACTGTTCTGTTTTGGCAGATTCTGTTTTTCGTGTGTTGTTTGCTTATTTTGATGAATCTATGGCTAGTAAAATAGTTTATAATCCATAGAGAAGTTGGAATACAGTAGGTTTAACACCAATATAAATAAAGAATGAGTTCATTACAGTAACTTGAAGTGGTCTTTTGTTTTCTTTCGCTAACGGAGCTCACGAGTTTTCTGTTGAGTTTTGTGTTGTGAAGTTTTCAAGTTTTGGGTAAATTCTTTTGATGGATTATCGAACAAGGAGTGGCAAGAGCCTAAGCTTGGGGATGCCCATGGAACCCCCAAGATAATCCAAGGACACCAAAAAGTCAAAGCTTGGGGATGCCCCGGAAGGCATCCCCTCTTTCGTCCATTTCCATCGGTAATTTTACTTGGAGCTATATTTTTATTCACCACATGATATGTGTTTTGCTTGGAGCGTCTTGTATTATTTGTGTCTTTGTTTGTTAGTGTGCCACAATCATCCTTGCTTTATACACCTTTTGAGAGAGATATACATGAATTGTAATTTGATAGAATACTCTATGTGCTTCACATATATCTTTTGAGCTATATAGTTTTACTCTATGTGCTTCACTTATATCTTTTCAGCTTTATAGTTTTGCTCTAGTGCTTCACTTATATATTTTAGAGCACGGTGGTGGATTTGTTTTAAAGAAACTATTGATCTCTCATGCTTCACTTAGATTATTTTAAGAGTCTTTAATAGCATGGTAATTTGCTTAATAATAATAATATGCTTGGTATTCAAGATTTGTAAAACTTTCTTTTGAGTGCGTTGAATACTAAGAAAAGATTGATGCTTGATAATTGTTTTGAGATATGAAGATGGTCATATTAGAGTCATGCTAGTTGGTAGTTGTGAATTTGAGAAATACTTGTGTTAAAGTTTGTGATTCCCGTAGCATGCACGTATGGTGAACCGTTATGTGATGAAGTCGGAGCATGATTTATTGATTGTCTTCCTTATGAGTGGCGGTCGGGGACGAGCGATGGTATTTTCCTACCAATCTATCCCCCTAGGAGCATGCGCGTAATACTTGGCTTTGATAACTTCTAGATTTTTGCAATAAGTATATGAGTTCTTTATGACTAATGTTGAGTCCATGGATTATACGCACTTTTCCTTCCTTCCACCATTGCTAGCCTCTCTAAATACCGCGCACCTTTCGCCGATATCATACACCCACCATATACCTTCCTCAAAACAGCCACCATACCTATCTATTATGGCATTTCCATAGCCATTCCGAGATATATTGCCATGCAACTTTCCACCGTTCCATTTATTATGACACGCTCCATCATTGTCATATTGCTAGCATGATCATGTAGTTGACATCGTATTTGTGGCAAAGCCACCGTTCATAATTCTTTCATACATGTCACTCTTGATTCATTGCATATCCCGGTACACCGCCGGAGGCATTCATATAGAGTCATAATTTGTTCTAAGTATCGAGTTGTAATTGTTGAGTTGTAAGAAAAATAAAAGTGTGATGATCATCATTTTAGAGCATTGTCCCAAGTGAGGAAAGGATGATGGAGACTATGATTCCCCCACAAGTCGGGATGAGACTCCGGACGAAAAATATATATATATAAAGAGGCCATAAAAAAGGCCCAAATGCAAAAAAAATGAGAGAAAAAGAGAGAAGGGACAATGTTACTATCCTTTTACGACACTTGTGCTTTAAAGTAGCACCATGATCTTCATGATAGAGAGTCTCTCATTTTGTCACTTTCATATACTAGTGGGAATTTTTCATTATAGAACTTGGCTTGTATATTCCAATGACGGGCTTCCTCAAATTGCCCTAGGTCTTCGTGAGCAAGCGAGTTGGATGCACACCCACCTAGTTTCTTTTGTTGAGCTTTCATATACTTATAGCTCTAGTGCATCTGTTGCATGGCAATCCCTAATCACTCACATTGATATCTATTGATGGGCATCTCCATAGCCCGTTGATACGCCTAGTTGATGTGAGACTATCTTCCCCTCTTTTTGCCTTCTCCACAACCACCATTCTATCCCACATATAGTGCTATGTCCATGGCTCACGCTCATGTATTGCGTGAAGATCAAAAAAGTTTTGAAAATATTAAAGTATGAAACAATTGCTTGGCTTCTCATCAGGGTTGTGCATGATTTAAGTACTTTGTGTGGTGAAGATAGAGCATAGCCAGACTATATGATTTTGTAGGGATAACTTTCTTTGGCCATGTTATTTTGAGAAGACATAATTGCTTTGTTAGTATGCTTGAAGTATTATTGTTTTTATGTCAAACTTTTGTCTTGAATCTTTTGGATCTGAATATTCATACCATGATTAAGAAGATTTACATTGAAATTATGCCAAGTAGCACACCGCATCAAAAAAAATCTCTTTTTATCATTTACCTACTCGAGGACGAGCAGGAATTAAGCTTGGGGATGCCTGATATATCTATAATTTTTTATTGCTCCATGCTATATTATCTACTGTTTTGGACTATGTTGGGCTTTATTTTCCACTTTTATATTATTTTTGGGACTAACCTATTAACCGGAGGCCCAGCCCAGGATTGTTGTTTTTTTTGCCTATTTTAGTGTTTCAGAGAAACAGAATCCAAACGGAATGAAACCTTCGGGAACGTGATTTTCTCACCAAACGTGATCCAGGAAACTTGGACCCTACTCCAGTGAACAAAAGAGGCGGTCACGAGGGTGGGGGGCGCCCCCCCTAGGGCGCGCCCCTTGCCTCGTGGGCCCCTCGAAGCTCCACCGACGTACTCCTTCCTCCTATATATACCTACGTACCCCCAAACGATCAGAACAGGAGCCAAAAACCTAATTCCACCGCCGCAAATTTTTGTATCCACGAGATCCCATCTTGGGGCCTGTTCTGGAGCTCCGCCGGAGAGGGCCATCATCATGGAGGGCTTCTACATCATCATAGCCTCTCCGATGAAGTGTGAGTAGTTTACCTCAGACCTTCGGGTCCATAGTTAGTAGCTAGATGGCTTCTTCTCTCTTTTTGGATCTCAATACAATGTTCTCCCCCTCTCTTGTGGAGATCTATTCGATGTAATCTTCTTTTTGCGGTGTGTTTGTTGAGATCGATGAATTGTAGGTTTATGATCAAGTCTATCTATGAATAATATTTGAATCTTCTCTGAATTATTTTATGTATGATCGGTTATCTTTGCAAGTCTCTTTGAATTATCAGTTTGGTTTGGCCTACTAGATTGGTTTTTCTTGCAATGGGATAAGTGCTTAGCTTTGGGTTTAATCTTGCGGTGTCCTTTCCCAGTGACAGAAGGGGCAAGGCACGTACTGTATTGTTGCCATCGAGGATAACAAGATGGGGTTTTTTATCATATTGCATGAAACTATCCCTCTACATCATATCAATCTCCATCACTTTATTATTGCTTTGCTTTTTTACTTTGCATTTTTCTTTTCACTTTGCATCTCTATACCCAAAAATACCAAAAATATTATCTATCATCTCTATCAGATCTCACTCTCGTAAGTGACCGTGAAGGGATTGAGAACCCCTAATCACGTTGGTTGCGAGGAGCTATTGTTTTTGTGTAGGTACGAGGGACTTGCGTGTAGCCTCCTACTTGATTGATACCTTGGTTCTCAAAAACCGAGGGAAATACTTACGCTACTTTGCTGCATCATCCTCTCCTCTTCGGGGAAATCCAACGCAGTGCTCAAGAGGTAGCACGTAACTCCCGATCTATTCTGTTCCCCGATGGTTTTAGGGTATATGGGTATATATAGGAGGAAGAAATACGTCAGGGGAGCCACGAGGGGCCCACGAGGGTGGAGGGCACGCCCTAGGGGGGTGGGCGCGCCCCCTACCTCGTGGCTCCCTCATTTCTTTCCTGACGTGCACTCCAAGTCTACCAGGTTGCTTTCCTTCCAAAAATAACTTCTCTAGAAGGTTTCATTCCGTTTCGACTCCGTTTGATATTCCTTTTCTTCGAAACACTGAAACAAGGGAAAAACAGGAACTGGCACTGGGCTCTGGGTCAATAGATTAGTCCCAAAAATAATATAAAAGTGTAAAATAAAGCCCATAAACATCCAAGATGGATAATATAATAGCATGGAACAGTAAAAAATTATAGATACGTTGGAGACGTATCAGCATCCCAAGCTTAATTCCTGCTCGTCCTCGAGTAGGTAAATGATAAAAACAGAATTTTTGATTTCGAATGCTACTAGGCATAATTTCAATGTAATTTTTCTTAATTGTGGTATGAATATTCAGATCCGAAATATTCAAGATAAAAGTTCATATTGACATAAAAATAATAATACTTCAAGCATACTAACTAAGCAATTATGTCCTCTCAAAATAACATGGCCAAAGAAAGTTCATCCCTACAAAATCATATAGTTTAGTCATGCTCCATTTTCGTCACACAAGAATGCTCTCATCATGCACAACCCCGATGACAAGCCAAGAAATTATTTCATACTTTAGTAATCTCAAACTCATAAACCTTCACGCAATATATGAGCGGGCGCCATGGACATAGCACTATGGGTGGAATAGAATATGATGATGGGGGTTATTTGGAGAAGACAAAAAAGGAGAAAGTCTCACATCAATGAGGATAATCAATGAGCTATGGAGATGCCCATCGATTGATGTTAATGCGAGGAGTAGGGATTGCCATGCAACGGATGCACTAGAGCTATAAATATATGAAAGCTCAACAAAAGAAACTAAATGGGTGTGCATCCAACTTGCTTGCTCACGAAGACCTAGGGCACTTGAGGAGGCCCATTGTTGGAATATACAAGCCAAGTTCTATAATGAAAAATTCCCACTAGTATATGAAAGTGACAAAACAAAAGACTCTCTATAATGAAGATTATGGTGCTACTTTGAAGCACAAGTGTGGAAAAAAGGATAGTAGCATTGCCCCTTTTTATTTCTTTTTTTTGGCCTTCTTTTTTTTGGCCTTTCTCTTTTTTTGGGGACAATGCTCTATTAAATAATGATCATCACACTTCTATTTATTTACAACTCAATGATTACAACTCGATACTAGAACAAAGTATGACTCTATATGAATGCCTCCGGCGGTGTACCGGGATATGCAGTGAATCAAGAGTGACATGTATGAAAGAATTATGAACGGTGGCTTTGCCACAAATACTATGTCAACTACATGATCATGCTAAGCAATATGACAATGATGAATGTGTCATGATAAACAGAATGGTGGAAAGTTGCATGGCAATACATCTCGGAATGGCTATGGAAATGCCATAATAGGTAGGTATGGTGGCTGTTTTGAGGAAGATATAAGAAGGTTTATGTGTGAAAGAGCGTATCATATCACGGGGTTTGGATGCACCGGCGAAGTTTGCACCAACTCTCAATTTGAGAAAGGGCAGTGCATGGTACCGAAGAGGCTAGCAATGATGGAAGGGTGAGAGTGCGTATAATCCATGGACTCAACATTAGTCATAAAGAACTCACATACTTATTGCAAAAATCTACAAGTCATCAAAAACCAAGCACTAAGAGCATGCTCCTAGGGGGATAGATTGGTAGGAAAAGACCATCGCTCGTCCCCGACCGCCACTCATAAGGAGGACAATCAAAGAACACCTCATGTTTCAAATTTGTTACATAACGTTCACCATACGTGCATGCTACGGGACTTGCAAACTTCAACACAAGTATTTCTCAAATTCACAACTACTCAACTAGCACAACTTTGATATCACTACCTCCATATCTCAAAACAATCATCAAGCATCAAACTTCTCTTAGTATTCAACACACTCATAAGAAAGTTTTTACTAGTCTTGAATACCTAGCATATTAGGATTAAGCACATTACCATGCTATTTAAGACTCTCAAAATAATATAAGTGAAGCATGATAGTTCATCTATTTCTTCAAAATAAAACTACCACCATGCTCTAAAAGATATAAGTGAAGCACTAGAGCAAACAACAAACTCCTCCGAAAGATATAAGTGAAGATCAATGAGTAGTCGAATAATTATGCAACCATGTGAAGACTCTCTAACATTTAAGAATTTCAGATCTTGGTATTTTATTCAAACAGCAAGCAAAACAAAAGAAAATAAAATGACGCTCCAAGCAAAACACATATCATGTGGTGAATAAAAATATAGCTCCAAGTAAAGTTACCGATGAACGAAGACGAAAGAGGGGATGCCGTCCGGGGCATCCCCAAGCTTAGACGCTTGGTTATCCTTGAATATTTCCTTGGGGTGCCTTGGTCATTCCCAAGCTAAGGCTCTTGCCACTCCTTATTCCGTAATCCCTCGAATCTTCACCCAAAACTTGAAAACCTCACAACACAAAACTTAACAGAAAATCTCGTGAGCTCCGTTAATGAAAGAAAACAAAACACCCCTTCAAGGTACTGTAATGAACTCATTAATTATTTATATTGGTTTTAAACCTAATTTATTCCAACTTCTCTATGGTTTATAAACTATTTTACTAGCCATAGATTCATCAAAATAAGCAAGCAACACAATGAAAACAGAATCTGTCAAAAACAGAACAGTCTGTAGTAATCTGTATCAAACGTATACTTAAGAAACTCCAAAAATTCTAAAATAAATTGTTGGACCTGAGGAATTTGTCTAGTAATCATCTGCAAAAAGAATCAACTAAATATCAATCTCCAGTAAAAAGTTTTAGCTAATCTCGTGAGTGCTAAAGTTTCTGTTTTTTACAGCATGATCATAAAGACTTCACCCAAGTCTTCCCAAAGGTTCTAATTGGCACAAACACTAATTAAAACATAAAACCACATCTTAACAGAAGCTTATTTATTACTAAACAGAACCAAAAATCAAGAAACTAAAAAATAAAATTAGGTTGCCTCCCAACAAGCGCTAACGTTTAACGCCCCTAGCTAGGCATGATGATTTCAATGATGCTCACATAAAACATAAGAATTGAAACATAAAGAGAGCATCATGAAGAATATGACTAGCACATTTAAGTATAACCCACTTTCTATGCATTGGGATTTTGTGAGCAAACAACTTATGGGAACAAGAATCAACTTGAATAGGAAGGTAAAACAAGCATAACTTAAAGATTTTAAGCACATAGAGAGGAAACTTGATATTATTGCAACTCCTACAAGCATATGTTCCTCCCTCATAATAATTTTCAGTAGCATCATGAATGAATTCAACAATATAACCAGCACCTAAAGCATTCTTTTCATGATCTACTTGCATTGAAATTTTACTACTCTCCACATAGGCAAAATTCTTCTCATGAATAGTAACGGGAGCAAACTCAACAAAATAACTATCATATGATTGAAAATTAAGATCAAGATGACAAGTTTCATGGTTATCGTTATTCTTTAAAGCATACGTGTCATCACAATAATCATCATAGATAGGAGGCATGCTTTCATCATAGTAAATTTGCTCATTAAAGCTTGGGGGACAAAAAATATCATCTTCATCAAACATAGCTTCCCCAAGCTTGTGGCTTTGCATATCATTAGCATCATGGATATTCAAGGAATTCATACTAACAACGTTGCAATCATGCTCATCATACAAAGATCTAGTACCAAACATTCTAATGCATTCTTCTTCTAGCACTTGAGCACAATTTTCCTTTCCATCATTTTCACGAAAGACATTAAAAAGATGAAGCATATGAGGTACCCTCAATTCCATTTTTTTGTAGTTTTATTTTATAAACTAAACTAGTGATAAAACAAGAAACTAAAAGATTTGATTGCAATATCTAAATATATACCTTCAAGCACTCACCTCCCCAGCAACGGCGCCAGAAAAGAGCTTAGTTGACGGGGTGTGAGTGCCGCTTACCTAGCCTTCCCGGCAACAGCGCCAGAAAAGAGCTTGATGTCTACTACACAACCTTCTTCTTGTAGACGTTGTTGGGACTCCAAGTGCAGAGGTTTGTAGGACAGTAGCAAATTTCCCACAAGTGGATGACCTAAGGTTTATCAATCTGTGGGAGGCGTAGGTTGAAGATGGTCTCTCTCAAACAACCCTGCAACCAAATAACAAAGAGTCTCTTGTGTCCCCAACACACCCAATACAATGGTAAGTTGTATAGGTGCACTAGTTCGGCGAAGAGATGGTGATACAAGTGCAATATGGATGGTAGATATAGGTTTTTGTAATCTGAAAATATAAAAACAGCAAGGTAACAAGTAATAAAAGTGAGCGTGAACGGTATTGCAATGCTAGGAAACAAGGCCTAGGGTTCATACTTTCACTAGTGCAAGTTCTCTCAACAATAATAACATAATTGGATAATATAACTATCCCTCAACATGCAACAAAGAGTCACTCCAAAGTCACTAATAGCGGAGAAAAAACGAAGAGGTTATGGTAGGGTACGAAACCACCTCAAAGTTATTCTTTCCAATCAATTCGTTGGGCTATTCCTATAAGTGTCACAAACAGCCCTAGAGTTCGTACTAGAATAACATCTTAAGACACAAATCAACCAAAACCCTAATGTCACCTAGATACTCCAATGTCACCTCAAGTATCCGTGGGTATGATTATACGATACGCATCACACAATCTCAGATTCATCTATTTAACCAACACATAGAACCTCAAAGAGTGCCCCAGAGTTTCTACCGGAGAATCAAGAGAAAAACGTGTGCCAACCCCTATGCATAAGTTCATGGGCGGAACCCGCAAGTTGATCACCAAAACATACATCAAGTGAGTCACGTGATATCCCATTGTCACCTCAGATATGCACGGCGAGACATACATCAAGTGTTCTCAAATCATTAAAGACTCAATCCGATAAGATTATTCAAAGGGAAAACTTAATAAATTACAAGAGAGTAGAGGGGGAGAAGCAACATAATATCCAACTATAATAGCAAAGCTCGCGATACATCAAGATCGTGCCAAATCAAGAACACGAGAGAGAGAGAGAGAGAGAGAGAGAGAGAGAGAGAGAGAGATCAAACACATAGCTACTGGTACATACCCTCAGCCCCGAGGGTGAACTACTCCCTCCTCGTCACGGAGAGCGCCGGGATGATGAAGATGGCCACCGGTGAGGGCTCCCGCCTCCGGCAGGGTGCCGGAATAGGGTCCAGATTGGTTTTTGGTCGCTACAGAGGCTTGCAGCGGCGTAACTCCCGATCTATTCTGTTCCCCGATGGTTTTAGGGTATATGGGCATATATAGGAGGAAGAAATACGTCAGGGGAGCCACGAGGGGCCCACGAGGGTGGAGGGCGCGCCCTAGGGGGGTGGGGGCGCCCCTACCTCCTGGCTCCCTCGTTTCTTTCCTGACGTGCACTCCAAGTCTATCAGGTTGCTTTCCTTCCAAAAATAACTTCTCCAGAAGGTTTCATTCCGTTTCGACTCCGTTTGATATTCCTTTTCTTCGAAACATTGAAACAAGGAAAAAAACAGGAACTGGCACTGGGCTCTGGGTCAATAGGTTAGTCCCAAAAATAATATAGAAGTGTAAAATAAAGCCCATAACATCCAAGATGGATATTATAATAGCATGAAACAATCAAAAATTATAGATACGTTGGAGACGTATCAACCATCTGTGAAGGTCAGAAAATAAGGATACCCGCCGCGTGCCTCAACACTTATCGGACTGCGTACATCAGTATGTATTATTTCCAGTAAGTCTGTGGCTCACTCCATTGTTCTGGAGAACGGAGTCTTGGTCATCTTGCCCATGAGGCATGGTTCGCAAGCATCAAATGATTTATAATCAAGTGATTCCAAAAGCCCATCTGCATGGAGTTTCTTCATGCGCTTTACACCAATATGACCTAAACGGTAGTGCCACAAATAAGTTGCACTATCATTATTAATTTTGCATCCTTTGGCATCAATATTATGAATATGTGTATCACTACGATCGAGATTCAACAAAAATAGACCTCTCATCAAGGGTGCATGACCATAAAAGATATTACTCGTATAAATAGAAAAACTATTATTCTCTGATTTAAATGAATAACCGTCTCGCATCAAACAAGATCCAGATATAATGTTCATGCTCAACGCTGGCACCAAATAGCAATTATTCAGGTCTAAAACAAATCACGAAGGTAGATGTAGAGGTAGCGTGCCGGCGGCGATCACATCTACCTTGGAACCATTTCCGACGCACATCGTCACCTCGTCCTTAGCCACTCTTCGTTTAATCCGTAGCCCCTATTTCCAGTTACAAATATGAGCAACAGAACCAGTATCAAATACCCAGGCGCTACTACGAGCATTAGTAAGGTACACATCAATAACATGTATATCAAATATACCTTTTACTTTGCCATCCTTCTTATCCGCCAAATACTTGGGGCAGTTCCACTTCCAGTGACCAGTCCCTTTGAAGTAGAAGCACTCAGTTTCAGGCTTAGGTCCAGACTTGGGCTTCTTCCTAGAGCAGCAACTTCTTTGCTATTCTTCTTTGAGTTCCCCTTCTTCCCTTTGCCCTTTTTCTTGAAACTAGTGGTCTTTCTAACCACCAACACTTGATGCTCCTTCTTGATTTCTACCTCCGAAGCCTTTAGCATTGCGAAGAGCTTGGGAATCGTCTTGTTCATCCCTTGCATATTATAGTTCATCACGAAGCCTTTATAGCTTGGTGGCAGTGATTGAAGAACTTTGTCAATGACACTATCATCAGGAAGATTAACTCCAAACCGAGTCAAGTGGTTATGGTACCCAAACATTCTGAGTATGTGTTCACTGACGGGATTGTTCTCCTCCATCTTGCAGCTATAGAACTTGTTAGAGACTTCATATCTCTCAACTCGGGCATTTGCTTGAAATATTAACTTCAACTCCTGAAACATCTCCTATGCTCCATGACGTTCAAAATGTCTTTGAAGTCCCGATTCTAAGGTAAAGCATGCCACACTGAACTATCGAGTAGTCATCAGATTTAGTTTGCCAGACGTTCATAACGTCCGGAGTTGCTCCTGCAGCGGGCCTTGCACCTAGCGGTGCTTCAAGGACGTAATTCTTCTATGCAGCAATGAGGATAATCCTCAAGTTACGGACCCAGTCCGTGTAGTTGCTACCATCATCTTTCAACTTATCTTTCTCTACGAACGCATTAAAATTCAAGGGAACGGTAGCACGGGCCATTGATCTACAACATAGATATGCAAAAACTATCAGGACTAATTTCATGATAAATTTAAGTTTAATTAATCATATTACTTAAGAACTCCCATTTAGATAGGCATCCCTCTAGTCATCTAAATGATCACGTGATCCATATCAACTAAACCTTGTCCGATCACCACGTGAGATGGAGTACTTTTCAATGGTGAACATCTCAATGTTGATTATATCTACTATATGATTCACGTTCGACCTTTTGGCCTCAGTGTTCCGAGGCCATGTCTGTATATACTAGGCTCGTCAAGTTTTAACCCGAGTATTCTGCATGTGCAAAACTGTCTTGCACCCGTTGTATGTGAACGTAGAGCTTATCACACCCGATCATCACGTGGTGTCTCGGCACGACGAACTGTCACAACGATGCATACTCAGGGAGAACACTTATACCTTGAAATTTAGTGAGGGATCATCTTATAATGCTACCATCATACTAAGCAAAATGAGATGCATAAAATGATAAACATCACATGCAATCAAAATATGTGACATGATATGGCCATCATCATCTTGTGCCTTTGATCTCCATCTCCAAAGCACCGTCATGATCTCCATCGTCACCGGCTTGACACCTTGATCTCCATCATAGCGTCGTTGTCATCTCGCCAACTATTGCTTCTACGAATATCGCTAACGCATAGTGATAAAGTAAAACAATTACATGGCGATTGCATTTCATACAATAAAGCGACAACCATAAGGCTCCTGCTAGTTGCCGATAACTTTTACAAAACATGATCATCTCATACAATAACGTATATCACATCATGTCTTGACCATATCACATCACAACATGCCCTGCAAATACAAGTTAGACATCCTCTACTTTGTTGTTGCAAGTTTTATGTGGCTGCTACGGGCTTCTAGCAAGAACCGTTCTTACCTACGCATCAAAACCACAACGATTTTTCGTCAAGTGTGAAGTTACGGGCTTCTGGCAAGAATGGTGATGTGCATTACCGAGGGGGCCCAGAGATACCTCTGCGATACTCGGAGTGACAAATCCTAATCTCGATCTATGCAAACCGAACAAACACTTTCAGAGACACATGTAGATCATCTTTATAATCACCCAGTTATGTTGTGACATTTGATAGCACACAAGGTGTTCCTATGGTATTCGGGAGTTGCATAATCTCATGGTCAAAGGAATATGTATAAGTCATGAAGAAAGCAATAGCAATAAAACTTAATGATCATTATGCTAAGCTAACGGATGGGTCTTGTCCATCACATCATTCTCCTAATGATGTGATCCCGTTCATCAAGTGATAAACATGTCTATGGTTAGGAAACTTAACCATCATTGATTAACGAGCTAGTCAAGTAGAGGCATACTAGGGACACTTTGTTTTGTCTATGTATTCACACATGTATCAAGTTTCTGGTTAACACAATTCTAGCATGAATAATAAACATTTATCATGATATAAGGAAATATAAATAACAACTTTATTATTGCCTCTAGGGAATATTTCTTCACGCGTCTCGATCCCTAGCAGATGCTTCTGGTGGCGAGCTGCGCCGCGAATCTCTACAGGTGGCGCGCGTCTCTTGTTCGCGGCTGCGGTGACCTGGCCCAGATCCGCCGTATGCTGGCAATGCGCGGCGAGGCTGCGCACGACATGGTCCGGCGGCTGGGGCCGTCCTTTGGGCGGTTGTGGTCGGTAGTGAAGGTGGCCAGGGATTGAACTTGGGCTGTGAAGACGGCTCACTGGAGATCCTCAGAGATCCTGCGGTTCCTTATCTCTTCTCGGCGTGACACCGACCGGTTCCAGTCAGCTACGGGTCGGTTTGGTACAACCCCTGATGAAAATCGTGTCGACTTCGGTCTTGGCGGACGATGGCGGCGTCTTTAACGTCGTTTACTTGTCGAGGCATCGTCGTTGCGGTCCGCGCCACATCGCTCGGGCTACTTTGGGGGAAACCCAGGATCTGGGTCTCCCGGATCGGACAATAACAAAGTTTTCGGTGATGTTGTCCCTCCTGAGGGCATTGTTTTGGAGAAGGTGCTGACTGGAGGGGCTATGAGGTGGTGCGGCATGGCATATACCGCATCAACGGCGGGGGTCTCGGTGACAGATGCGTGACTGGACGCGCGCAGGGAGGTGGCACTGTCTGGCGTTGTGGCAGCGTCGACGACAGGCCTGGCTTGGTCGATGCGTCAGCACCTGTTTTGAAGATGGATCGGTGGAAGAGAGCGGCGGTGGACTCTCAGAGTGCGCCAGACCGGTGTGTGACCCGGTCCTGGTATGTGACTAGGCTGGGGCATCTGGCTTTAGATGTTAGGCTTTGGTGCGGTGTCTGTTTGGTATTCGGCTCGGACAGTTGGCACCCCTTCATCAAGGGGATAGGAGTAGGACTAGATGGTGGCTTCGGGCTTGCTGATGTACTACTTTGTAAGGTTTTTGTGAATAATTAATAAAATGGCTGCATGCATCGTCCGATAAAAGCTGAACCAAACAGGGCCTTGTTGGCGAACGTAGTAATTTCAAAAAAAATCCTATGCACACACATGATCATGGTGATGCATAGCAACGAGAGGGGAGAGTGTGTCTACGTACCCTCGTAGAACGAAAGCGGAAGCGTTAGCACAACGCGGTTGATGTAGTCGTACGTCTTCACGATCCGACCGATCCAAGTACCGAACGTACGGCACCTCCGAGTTCAGCACACGTTCAGCTCGATGACGTCCCACGAACTCCGATCCAGCAGAGCTTCGAGGGAGAGTTCCGTCAGCACGACGACGTGATGACGGTGATGATGATGCTCCGACGCAGGGCTTCGCCTAAGCACCGCTACGATATGATCGAGGTGGATTATGGTGGAGGGGGGCACCGCACACGGCTAAGAGATCAAGAGATCAATTGTTGTGTCTATGAGGTGCCCCCTGGCCACGTATATAATTGAGTGGAGGAGGGGGAGGGCCGGCCTAGCTATGGCGCGCCCTGGAGGAGGGGGAGGGCCGGACTAGAATTGTATTAACCGGAAACATAATACATGTGTGAATACATAGACAAACATAGTGTCACTAGTATGCCTCTACTTTACTAGCTCGTTAATCAAAGATGGTTAAGTTTCCTAACCATAGACATGAGTTGTCATTTGATTAATGGGATCACATCATTAGGAGAATGATGTGATTGACTTGACCCATTCCGTTAGCTTAGCACTTGATCGTTTAGTATGTTGCTATTGCTTTCTTCATGACTTATACATGTTCCTATGACTATGAGATTATGCAACTCCCGTTTACCAGAGGAACACTTTGTGTGACACCAAATGTCACAACGTAACTGGGTGATTATAAAGGGGCTCTACAGGTGTCTCCGAAGGTACTTGTTGGGTTGGCGTATTTCGAGATTAGGATTTGTCACTCCGATTGTCGGAGAGGTATCTCTGGGCCCACTCGGTAATGCACATCACTATAAGCCTTGCAGGCAATGTGACTAATGAGTTAGTTGCGGGATGATGCATTACGTAACGAGTAAAGAGACTTGCCGGTAACGAGATTGAACTAGGTATTGAGATACCGACGAACGGATCTCGGGCAAGTAACATACCGATGACAAAGGGAACAACGTATGTTGTTATGTGGTTTGACCGTTAAAGATCTTCGTAGAATATGTAGGAGCCAATATGAGCATCCAGGTTCCGCTATTGGTTATTGATCGGAGATGTGTCTCGGTCATGTCTACATAGTTCTCGAACCCGTAGGGTCCGCACGCTTAACGTTCGGTGACGATCGGTATTATGAGTTTATTTGTTTGATGTACCTAAGGTAGTTCGGAGTCCCGGATGAGATCGGGGACATGACGAGGAGTCTCGAAATGGTCGAGACGTAAAGATCGATATATTGGACGATTATATTCGGACATCGAAAAGGTTCCGAGTGGTTCGGGTATTTTTCGGAGTATCGGGGAGTTACGGGAATACGGGGGAAGAAGTATTGGGCCTTATTGGGCTTTAGGGGAGAGAGAGAGAGAGGGGCTGCCTGCGCCCCCCAAGGCCTAGTCCGAATTGGACTAGTGGGAGGGGCTGCGCCCCCTCCTTCATTCTCTTCTCTCTTCCCTTTCCTACTCCTACTCCTACTACATGGAAGGGGGGAATCCTACTCCCGGTGGGAGTAGGACTCCTCCAGGGCGCGCCATAGCTAGGCCGGCCCTCCCCCTCCTCCTCTCCTTTATATACGTGGCCAGGGGGCACCCCATAGACACAACAATTGATCTCTTGATCTCTTAGCCGTGTGCGGTGCCCCCCTCCACCATAATCCACCTTGATCATATCGTAGCGGTGCTTAGGTGAAGCCCTGCGTCGGTAGCATCATCATCACCGTCATGATGCCGTCGTGCTGATGGAACTTGTAGGACCTTGAAGTAAGTCTAGACGGGGGGTCATTAGACTACTTGACCAATAAAAACTTAACCTTTTCCAATTTTAGATTTTGGTAGATTTTAGCTATTTTAGGACAAGTCAAGCAATCATCACACAATTCAAGCAAGCATGCAAAGAGTATATAGGCAGCGGAAAATAAAGCATGCAACTTGCAAGAATATAAGGGGAAGGGTTTGGAGGATTCAAACGCAATTGGAGACACGGATGTTTTTGTCGTGGTTCCGATAGGTGGTTCTATCGTACATCCACGTTGATGGAGACTTCAACCCACGAAGGGTAACGGCTGCGCGAGTCCACCGAGGGCTCCACCCACGAAGGGTCCACGAAGAAGCAACCTTGTCTATCCCACCATGGCCGTCGCCCACGAAGGACTTGCCTCACTAGCGGTAGATCTTCACGAAGTAGGCGATCTCCTTGCCCTTACAAACCCCTTGGTTCAACTCCACAATCTTGTCAGAGGCTCCCAAGTGACACCTAGCCAATCTAGGAGACACCACTCTCCAAGAAGTAACAAATGGTGTGTTGATGATGAACTCCTTGCTCTTGTGCTTCAAATGATAGTCTCCCCAACACTCAACTCTCTCTCATAGGATATGGATCTGATAGAAAGAAGATTTGAGTGGAAAGCAACTTGGGGAAGGCTAGAGATCAAGATTCATATGGTAGGAATGGAATATCTTGGCCTCAACACATGAGTAGGTGGTTCTCTCTCAGAAATGGTAAGTTGGAAGTGTAGGTTTGTTCTGATGGCTCTCTCCACGAATGAAGAGGAGGTGGAGGGGTATATATAGCCTCCCAATTTACCAAACTCGGTGGGACCGAATCATTAAAATCGGTCGGACCGATTTAGTAAACCTAGTGACCGTTAGTGATTTTTGGTGGGACTGACATGCATCTCGGTGAGGCCGATATGGTTAGGGTTAGGGCATAACGTAATCTCGGTGAGACCGATTACACAAACTCGGTGAGACCAATTTTGGTAATTAGCTAACCAGAGAGTTGGTCAGGTAAACTCGGTGGGACCGATTTGCTCTTTTCGGTGAGACCGAAATGTTACAAAAAGGAAACAGAGAGTTTACATTGCAATCTCGGTGGGACCGATTCGCTCTTTCGGTGAGACCGAAAAGTTACGAAAAGGAAATAGAGAGATTACAACCCCATCTCGGTGAGACCGAGATCCCTATCGGTAAGACCGATTTGCTTAGGGTTTGTGGCAGTGGCTATGACTTTTGGAATCGGTGGCGCCGGATAGAAAGAATCGGTGTGACCGATTTTGGCTTTAGGTTTAGGTCATTTGTGGATGTGGGAAAGTAGTTGAGGGTTTTGGAGCATATCACTAAGCACATGAAGCAAAAGGCTCATTAAGCAACACCTCATCCCTTCTTGATAGTATTGGCTTTTCCTATAGACTCAATGTGATCTTGGATCACTAAAATGTAAAATGAAGAGTCTTGACCTTTTGAGCTAGAGCCAATCCTTTGTCCTTAGTATTTTGAGGGATCCACTTTCATCATCCATGCCATGCCATTCATTGAGCTTTCCTGAAATAATAGTCTTGGAATAGCATTAGCTCAATGAGCTATATGTTGTTATGAATTACCAAAACCACCTAGGATAGTTGCACTTTCAATCTCCCCTTTTGGTAATTGATGACAACATATAGATCAAAGCTTCGACAAATGATAATAAAATTTAAATAACATCGTCGCTTTGAGAAGTATGTGATAAGCAAGAGCTCCCCCTAAATTTGTGCATAGTTTTAGATTTGCTTTGGACTGCAAATGCACAATGAATTAGGCTCATGGGTTACTCTTCCATGTCACATACATCTTGGTGGAGCGCTCGAAATAACAAACAATGAATACATGCACTCATCACCAAGCATAGTGAGTGATCACATAAGATAGATAGGATAATATCAAGCATGCATAAGTGTAGCTTATGATCAAACACATGATCATCAATGTCTCACTAGCATAGTATCTCAACCAAAAGCAAACAAAGATTGAAAAACCACCAAATAAAGCAAGAGAGAACAAAAGCAATACTCTCTCTCAAAGCCTATGATCTATACATTTTTCTCCCCCTTTGGCAACAAGTTACCAAAAAGTTCATAGAAAATGCATAGTGCTAGATCGACTCTCAGGCTTGATCTTCCGGTGGTGGAGTCCGGATAACGCCGAGGATGAAAGCTTCAGTTGAAGTAGATGGAGCTGGAGCTGATGTAGATGCTGGAGCTGGTTGCACTGGAGCTGAAGCTGGTGCAGATGAAGTTGCTCTTGTGTCAGGAACTGGCACAGCAGATGACCTCTGGGCTCTAGGCACTCTGGCAAATGCATCAGTTGTAGTTTTGCCCTTCCTCTCCTGCATGTCAACTTGTAGTTCCTCCACTGCAGACTGAATCTCAGTTACTTTCACATCTAAGTTATAGAACTTGTGTTCTATGATTCTCTCCAACCTCTCCTGATTTTGAGTGAGGGTGGCCAATCCCTTCTCTATCCTCAGGGTTGATGCTATCAAGTATCCGAGCTGCTCCTGCTTGTTCTTCAAGAAATACTTAGATGCCTCCTCTTGAGTTGGCATCTTAGCAACCTTCTCCCTCTTTGCCTTCTCCTTCTTCTCCTGAGCTTGAACTGATTGTGGATCATCTTCATTCATGACAACCTCATTGTCCTCAAAGTCTGGATAAAGTGGAAAGTGTTCCTTATCCAACTGATATTTTCCTGTGCCCATCTTTGAGTTTATCAATTCTTGAATCTGAGGTGCATATCCACAGCTCCTCTTCTGATCTGCTGCAGTCCTCTTGATTGTTTCAATGATCAGGCTCATGACTTTGAACTTCTGTGGCACATCAAACACATGCAACATGTTGATGGCATGCCCTCTGATCATGTTATGGTCACCAGACTTGGGCAACAAAGTGTGCCTCAGAATCCAATTTATGGTTGGCAACCCTGACAACAGAAAGTGAACTGATCCAAACTTGTGAGTTCCTAATGCCTTGTCTGGAATTTCCTTGTACATGTGAGCCATTGAATTGTGACCCATCTTCTTCTTTGCATAAATGTCTAGGTCATCCTCATTTTCCTCTGGGGCATTTATCAGCTTTGCCCACTCCTCAACAGTTGACTGGTACCTTGTACCTTCAGACATCCAAACAATTCTTCCATCTGGGTAAAAATGTGTTGTGGAGTAGAACTGCATGATAAGCTCATCATTCCAATTTGTGAGATTTTGCCCAACAAAATCTGCAACTCCACAGGCAACAAAGCTGTCTTGCACTCCAGGATAGTGATGTTCATTCTCCTTCATGTAATTCCAGTCAACCCACCTCATGTCACAGACAATGGGCTTCTTGTCCAACAGAATGGTCTCATAGAAGTCCTGATGTTCCTTTGTGTGGAACTTGTAGTCAACATCAGTTCTTCTTCTTGAAGCATATGGATCTTCCATTCTCCATATCCTCGGCCCTGAATCCTTCCTGATTCTCATGCCCTCAGCCACAGGATGGGCATCATTGTGGTCTGGTATCTTGGGCTTGAGCTTCGTCAGAACTTGTCTTTCTTCATCTTCTTCATCAGCATCCTCAGGCACCGGGGCCTTGTTCTTCTCAGCAGCTGGAATACTCCTGGTATTCCTCTTTGGTGCAGACTTGGCCTTGGGGGCAGCTTTGGGTGCTTCCTTGGGCTTAGATGTGACAGCCCCTAATCTAATAGCATCACCCATAAGCTTTGGTGCCTTTGGAGCTGGTGCAACAATTTCATCTTCCTCTTCCATCATGGAAGGCTTCCCAATAACTCTGGCTGTGGTCTTCTTGACCCTTTCCTTTCTTTTTTTCCCTTCATCAGCAGCTGGCTCTTTGGGATCAGGCCTTTCAGGCAGTTGAGTTGATGCTCTGGCCTTGGGCATAGGTTGCCTTCCTGCAGGCCTTTTAATCTTCATACCTGGCTTTGCATTCTTTGCTGAGCCATATTCCTTCTTGAGCACCACTTTCTTGGAAGTTGCCTCATCTTCCTCAGCTTTGTAATCTTCATCCTCTGAATCTGAAGTTCTTTTCCTCCTTTGCCTAGTTGCAGCCTTAGGAAAATTGCTAGGAGTACTTCTGCTCCCTTCATCTGAAGTTGAGGTACTAGTGCCCTCACTCAAGTCCATCTGCTCTTCTGACCTGTTCTGGCTGTCACTTTGATCAGACATACTGCAAAAGCTGACTGCTGACCCTGTGAAGAGTTATAGATGAGATAGAAAAGATGAGCATCACAAAATGCAGAGGTTTTTGCAAAAGAATGACTCAAAAGTTCAGTCTTAGTTTTCCACAAAAAGCATTTCGGATCCACCGATTTTCAAACTCGGTGATACCGAAGCAGTTTTTGGAACCTAAACTGATGATCTCGGTTGGACCGAGTTTCAGTTCGGTGGTACCGAGACTGCTAGGGTTTCACAGAGTCCTCAAATCGGTTGCACCGATTAGTAATTCTCGGTCAGACCGAGAGTCACTAGTGCAATGGCATAAGCCAAATCGGTGAGACTGAGTTTTTCAACTCGGTGGGTCCGAGATGGTTTCGGCGGAAACCTAAACCTAAAAATTTGAATCACATCTAATCTATGATCTACTTTGGCTGGATAGAAGAGTTTCAATCGTGGCAAGAATCAATATGAAATCAATGTGCCAGGAATCAGACATGCATAGCACAAAGTTTAAGTCCATACCATATCTTGGCGGTGGACTTGCTACGGCGGCAACGGCGGGGACGAAATCCGTTGACGGCGGCGGAGACCAGCGACAGGAGGCTGCTGGCGACGAGGAGACGATCCGGAGACCACGATGGCAGAGCGAGCTATTGTGCAGGCAAAGGGTTTCGGAGAAATTTCCAAAATTTTGTCCGTGGCTATATATAGCTCGACCCTGTCGGTGTGACCGAGTGGAACAACTCGGTGGCACCGAGATGCATAACTGTGTTCAGTTACAGCAAATCAGTGAGACCGAAAAGTTCAAATCGGTTGCACCGAGATTGAAAACTCAGATCAACTTGATGATCTCGGTAGGACCCAAATGGAAGGATCGGTCAGACCGAGAATCATTAAGAGGTTTTGGAAGTTTAAGTCTATGATGAATCGGGGACTCCGAGTACTCCTCACACAGAGTGGTTCGAATCTGACTTGATCAATTTTGTGATGTAGCATGAATAGAGTTTGAGACGATAAAAGCATAGATAGCTAAAGAAGGTTCTTAGGCATTCTTGTCCATCCACTTGGCACAAAGAAAAGAATCCAATCAAACAAAACAACAAGTGGATGCCCTTGAATGAGTAAAATATGCACCAACATGCTCACACAATAAGATGGCAATTGAAATATGTGGCGAAGCATGCACAACCAATTTTAGCAACTATCAAGCAATTGGCGATGACTAGGTCATCTATATATGAGTATATGACTTAGGAGTCAAATGAGAACATTTGATCATAGGTCATACTCATCGTTTAAGCTCAAGTGGGGTTACCACTTTTACATAATGCATTAATGTGTTCACACCATTAGAGTTACTTTGACTCAATTCTTAGAGTTAAGCTCCCCCTAGATGTGAGATCCCCCCTTAGAGGGATGAACTAACCTTGGGTTTTGTCGATGATGACTTCATGTAGGTGTTGAAGATGTAGATGCTCAATGTTGATGTAGATCATTTGGAGCAATCCTTTGAAGTGAGTTGCACTTTCAACTTG
Source organism: Aegilops longissima (assembly GCA_021605205.1). Classification (NCBI taxonomy): domain Eukaryota; kingdom Viridiplantae; phylum Streptophyta; class Magnoliopsida; order Poales; family Poaceae; genus Aegilops; species Aegilops longissima. The sequence goes on along the minus strand of CM038680.1, from coordinate 475,703,428 downwards.
CCTACATGGGTTAGTCCCACAAGGAACAAACAAGAATATCCATAGACATAGAGTGATGCACACACAATATGATGTCCATGAAAACATTAGGTTAACTTGTCCCTTGCCTTACCAACATGAGGATTTGTGACTCCTTGAACTAGTGCAAGATGTGAAAGTTGATTGCACTTGTTCTTGCCAAAATGATATGAGTGAAGAATGTTGGCGGAATCACCCTCAAGAACTCTCTAGTTCTTCTTCTTCGGGATCCACATCATCTTGATGGGAATCTTGGAGCTGTAGTTGTACTTGATGAAGTAGAACTTGACGTAGTCTTGGGGACCCACTCGAACGAGGCTTTAGGTGCTTCTTCAAATGCATCAATCTCTTCTTGAAGCGTGTCCTTGCCTTTGTTCTTGTGGTCTTGTGGTGGAAGATCATCTTGAGCTTGTGTCCCCTTGAAGGAAGTAGTATCATACTTCTCTTGTTGAGGAACAAACTTTGTCTTGGGGTATTGATCTTCTTCCCACTCAACTCCATTGGCGTTGAACTTTCGTTCAAAACCAACACCTTGATTCTTCCGGTGCCTTCCTTTATTGCGTACAATTTCCTCGAATTGCTTACTCCCGGCAAGGCTCTTGTAAACACCTTTCTCTATAATTCCCTTCAATAAACTATTTTCTTGCTCAAGAGTAACTTGGATAAGAGAATCATTAGTGGAATCAAGAGAACTACTAGAATCAACAACATTGGATTTGACATAATTATTGTTACTACTAGAGGAAGTTTCTTTCTTGTACTTGTTACTAGACTTGACTTGAGGCATGTAAGTAGATAAGAGTAAACGCTTGGCAATGTAAGAAGAACTTTTCTTGCGGAGATCATCATTGATTGCCTTTAAGAACTCATGCTCTTGCTCAAGATTGAGCTTTTCAAAGCGTAACTTCTCATGAGCCCTTAAAAGTTCTCGATGATCTTCGAAGATAGTTTCATGAGCCAACTTAAGAGTGTTTAGTTCTTTAGTTAGAAGCTCAATTTTCTCCTTATCATTGTCATTAGTTTGATTAGCATGATTAATTGACGTTTCATCATAGTATTCATCACTAGAGTTATCAACAAGTAAATCATCATCCACAAGCAAGTCGTCTTCATCACTATTAAAATCAACATACTCGGGATGTCTTACCTTAGGACCTTTGGCCATGAAGCATCTACCAATTCCTTCGTTTGGTGATTAAAATATGTCATAGGAGTTGGTTGACACAAGTGCTAGACCGGCAACACCTTCATCTTGAGTATATTCGGAGTCGGAGTGATAGCTTCTCTCGGAGTGATTGTCGGAGTCGGAGCCGGAAACCCATTCACCAATATGAGCTTGATGTCTTCATTTTGTGTAACTCCTTGATGACTTGTCCTTCCTTTCCGAATCCTTACTTCTCCGTGAGGGTCTTCGTTCATAACGATCATCTCTACTCCTCCTCTCTCTTGGTGGTGATTCTTCTCTTTTGCTCCTTCTTCTTGGAGAATCTTCTCTTCTTTTGTAGGGTGACGTACACTCATTGGAGTAGTGTCCGGGTCTCCCACAATTGTAGCAATTGCGCTCTCGACTAGAAGATCTCTTGTCATTGTAAGACCTTGACTTGGAGCTTCTTTCTTTGCTTCTACTTTTGTAGAATTTGTTGAAGTTCTTCACCATTAAGCTCAATTCTTCATTGAAGGTTGGTTTCTCACTTGATGATGTGGGGCTTCACTTGAGGCTTTGTAAGCACCACTTGACTTGTTGTGAAGTTCCTCCTTATCCTTGAGTGACATCTCATGAGCAACAATCCTTCCAATGACTTCCGTTGGCTTGAGATCTTTGTAGTTTGGCATCATTTGGATCAATGTGCACACGGTATCATACTTTCCATCCAATGCTCTTAGGATTTTCTTGATGATGAATTTGTCGGTCATCTCTTCACTCCCTAAGTCGGCAATCTCATTTGTGATAAGAGCAAGCCTAGAGTACATTTCAGTGACACCTTCACCATCCTTCATTTTGAACTTGTCAAGCTGACTTTGGAGCACATCCAACTTGGATTCCTTGACGGACTCAGTTCCTTCATGCATATCAATCAAAGTATCCCAAATTTCCTTTGCATTCTCAAGACGGCTGATTTTGTTGAATTCTTCGGGGCACAATCCGTTGAAGATGATGTCACATGCTTCAGCGTTGTATTGTAGCATCTTCAATTCTTCCACATTAGCTTCACGGTTCGGTTCTCTCCCATCGAAGAATTCACCTTGCAAGCCAATACAAATAATTGCCCAAACGGCGGGGTTATGTCCAAGAATATGCATTTTTATCTTATGCTTCCAACTAGCAAAATTAGTACCATCAAAGTAAGGACCTCTACGGTGATAATTTCCCTCGCTAGACGCCATACTCTCCTAGGTTGTGAAACCAAGGCTATGACCACCAAAAGCTATGGAAATCAAAGCAAATGGAGACCAAGGCTCTGATACCACTTGTAGGACCTTGAAGTAAGTCTAGAGGGGGGTGATTAGACTACTTGACCAATAAAAACTTAACCTTTTGCCAATTTTAGAGTTTGGTAGATTTTAGCTATTTTAGGACAAGTCAAGCAATCATCACACAATTCAAGCAAGCATGCAAAGAGTATATAGGCAGCGGAAAATAAAGCATGCAACTTGCAAGAATATAAGGGGAAGGGTTTGGAGGATTCAAACGCAATTGGAGACACAGATGTTTTTGTCGTGGTTCCGATAGGTGGTGCTATCGTACATCCACATTGATGGAGACTTCAACCCACGAAGGGTAACGGCTGCGCGAGTCCACGGAGGGCTCCACCCATGAAGGGTCCATGAAGAAGCAACCTTGTCTATCCCACCATGGCCGTCGCCCACGAAGGACTTGCCTCACTAGCGGTAGATCTTCACGAAGTAGGCGATCTCCTTGCCCTTACAAACTCCTTGGTTCAACTCCACAATCTTGTCGGAGGCTCCCAAGTGACACCTAGCCAATCTAGGAGACACCACTCTCCAAGAAGTAACAAATGGTGTGTTGATGATGAACTCCTTGCTCTTGTGCTTCAAATGATAGTCTCCCCAACACTCAACTCTCTCTCATAGGATATGGATCTGGTAGAAATAAGATTTGAGTGGAAAGCAACTTGGGGAAGGCTAGAGATCAAGATTCATATGGTAGGAATGGAATATCTTGGCCTCAACACATGAGTAGGTGGTTCTCTCTCAGAAATGGTAAGTTGGAAGTGTAGGTTTGTTCTGATGGCTCTCTCCACGAATGAAGAGGAGGTGGAGGGGTATATATAGCCTCCACACAAAATCTAACTGTTACACACAATTTACCAAACTCGGTGGGACCGAATCATTAAACTTGGTCGGACCGATTTAGTAAACCTAGTGACCGTTAGTGATTTTTCGTGGATCGACATGCATCTCGGTGAGGCCGATATGGTTAGGGTTAGGGCATAACGTAATCTCGGTGAGACCGACATACAAACTCGGTGAGACCGATTTTGGTAATTAGCTAACCAGAGAGTTGGTCGTAAACTCGGTGGGACCGATTTGCTCTTTTCGGTGAGACCGAAATGTTACAAAAAGGAAACAGAGAGTTTACATTGCAATCTCGGTGGGACCGATTCGCTCTTTCGGTGAGACCGAAAAGTTACGAAAAGGAAACAGAGATTACAACCCCATCTCGGTGAGACCGAGATCCCTATCGGTAAGACCGATTTGCTTAGGGTTTGTGGCAGTGGCTATGACTTTTGGAATCGGTGGCGCCGGATAGAAAGAATCGGTGTGACCGATTTTGGCTTTAGGTTTAGGTCATTTGTGGATGTGGGAAAGTAGTTGAGGGTTTTGGAGCATATCACTAAGCACATGAAGCAAAAGGCTCATTAAGCAACACCTCATCCCTTCTTGATAGTATTGGCTTTTCCTATAGACTCAATGTGATCTTGGATCACTAAAATGTAAAATGAAGAGTCTTGACCTTTTGAGCTAGAGCCAATCCTTTGTCCTTAGTATTTTGAGGGATCCACTTTCATCATCCATGCCATGCCATTCATTGAGCTTTCCTGAAATAATAGTCTTGGAATAGCATTAGCTCAATGAGCTATATGTTGTTATGAATTACCAAAACCACCTAGGGATAGTTGCACTTTCAGAACTCTCCCTCAAAGCTCTGCTGGATCGGAGTTCGTGGGACGTCATCGAGCTGAACGTGTGTGCTGAACTCGGAGGTGTCGTGCGTTCGGTACTTGGAGCGGTCGGATCGTGAAGACGTACGACTACATCAACCGCGTTGTGCTAACGCTTCCGCTTTCGGTCTACGAGGGTACATAGACACACTCTCCCCTCTCATTGCTATGCATCACCATGATCCTGTGTGTGCGTAGGAATTTTTTTGAAATTACTACGTTCCCCAACAGTGGCATCCGAGCCAGGTTTTATGCGTAGATGTTATATGCACGAGTAGAACATAAGTGAGTTGTGGGCGATACAAGTCATACTGCTTACCAGCATGTCACACTTTGGTTCGGCGGTATTGTTGGATGAAGCGGCCCGGACCGACATTACGCGTACGCTTACGCGAGACTGGTTCTACCGACGTGCTTTGCACACAGGTGGCTGGCGGGTGTCTGTTTCTCCAACATTAGTTGAACCGAGTGTGGCTACGCCCGGTCCGAGAAGGTTAAAACAACACTAACTTGACGAACTATCGTTGTGGTTTTGATGCGAGGTAAGAACGGTTCTTGCTCAGCCCGTAGCAGCCACGTAAAACTTGCAACAACAAAGTAGAGGACGTCTAACTTGTTTTTGCAGGGCATGTTGTGATGTGATATGGTCAAGGCATGATGCTATATTTTATTGTATGAGATGATCATGTTCAGAATCGAGTTATCGGCAACTGGCAGGAGCCATATGGTTGTCGCTTTATTGTATGCAATGCAATCGCCCTGCAATTGCTTTACTTTATCACTAAGCGGTAGCGATAGTCGTAGAAGCAATAGTTGGCGAGACGACAACAATGCTACGATGGAGATCAAGGTGTCGCGCCGGTGATGATGGTGATCATGACGGTGCTTCGGAGATGGAGATCACAAGCACAAGATGATGATGGCTATATCATATCACTTATATTGATTGCATGTGATGTTTATCTTTTATGCATCTTATTTTGCTTAGGTCGACGGTAGCATTATAAGATGATCTCTCACTAAATTTCAAGGTACAAGTGTTCTCCCTGAGTATGCACCGTTGCGAAAGTTCTTCGTGCTGAGACACCACGTGATGATCGGGTGTGATAGGCTCTACGTTCAAATACAACGGGTGCAAAACAGTTGCACATGCGGAATACTCAGGTTAAACTTGACGAGCCTAGCATATGCAGATATGGCCACGGAACACTGAGACCGAAAGGTCGAGCGTGAATCATATAGTAGATATGATCAACATAGTGATGTTCACCATTGAAACTACGCCATCTCACGTGATGATCGGACATGGATTAGTTGATATGGATCATGTGATCACTTAGATGATTAGAGGGATGTCTATCTAAGTGGGAGTTCTTATGTAATATGATTAATTTAACTTTAATTTATCATGAACTTAGTCCTGGTAGTATTAGCATATCTATGTTATAGATCAATAGTTCGCGTTTAGCTCCCCTGTTTTACTTTTTATATGTTCCTAGAGAAAACTAAGTTGAAAGATGTTAGTAGCAAAGATGCGGACTAGCTCCATGATCTGAGGATTATCCTCATTGTTGCACAGAAGAATTATGTCCTTGATGCACCGCTAGGTGACAGAACTATTGCAGGAGCAGATGTATACGTTATGAACGTTTTGACAAAAACTCGGTATGATGACTACTTGATAGTTTAGTGCACCATGCTTTACGACTTAGAACCGGGACTTCAAAAATGTTTTGAACGCCACGGAGCATATAAGATGTTCCAAGAGTTGAAATTGGTATTTCATACTCATGCCCGTGTCGAGAGGTATGAGACATCTGACAATACTTTGCCTACAAGATGGAGTAGAATAGCTCAACCAGTGAGCATGTGCTCAAATTGTCTGAGTACTACAATTTCTTGAATCAAGTGGGAGTTAAACTTCCAGATAAGATAGTAATTGACAAAGTTCTCTAGTCACTATCACGAAGTTACTAGAACTTTGTGATGAACTATAATATGCAAGGGATGATGAAAACAACTCCCAAGCTCTTCGCGATGCTAAAATTGGCGAAGGTAGAAATCAAAGAAAAACATCAAAGTGTTGATGTTTGACAAGATCACTAGTTTCAAGAAAAAGGGCAAAGGGAAGATGGGGAACTTCAGGAAGAACGGCAAGCAAGTTGCTGCTCAAGTGAAGAAGCCCAAGTCTGGACCTAAGCCTGAGACTAAGTGCTTCTACTGCAAAGGGACTGGTCACTGGAAGCGGAACTACCCCAAGTATTTGGAGGATAAGAAGGATGGAAAAGTGAACAAAGGTATATTTGATATACATGTTATTGATGTATACTTTACTAGTGTTTATAGCAACCCCTCGGTATTTGATACTAGTTCAGTTGCTAAGAGTAGTAACTCGAAACGGGAGTTGTAGAATGAACAGAAACTAGTTAAGGGTGAAGTGACGATGTGTGTTGGAAGTAGTTTCAAGATTGATATGATCATCATCGCACACTCCCTATACTTTCGGGATTAGTGTTGAACCTAAATAAATGTTATTTGGTGTTTGCGTTGAGCATGAATATGATTTGATCATGTTTATTGCAATACGGTTATTCATTTAAATTAGAGAATAATTATTGTTCTGTTTACATGAATAAAGCCTTCTATGGTCATACACCCAATGAAAATTGTTTGTTGGATCTCGATCGTAGTGATACACATATTCATAAAATTGAAGCCAAAAGATGCAAAGTTAATAATGATAGTGCAACTTATTTGTGGCACTACCGTTTAGGTCATATTGGTGTAAAGCGCATGAAGAAACTCCATACTGATGGGCTTTTGGAATCACGTGATTATGAATCACTTGATGCTTGCGAACCATGCCTCATGAGCAAGATGACTAAAACTCCGTTCTCCGGAACAATGGAGCGAGCAACTGACTTGTTGGAAATAATACATACTGATGTATGTGGTCCGATGAGTGTTGAGGCTCGCGGCGGGTATCGTTATTTTCTGACCTTCACAGATGATTTGAGCAGATATGGGTATATCTACTTGATGAAATGCAAGTCTGAAACATTTGAAAAGTTCAAAGAATTTCATAGTGAAGTGGAGAATCATCGTAACAAGAAAATAAAAGTTTCTACGATATGATCGCAGAAATAAAATATTTGAGTTAACGAGTTTGGCCTTCAGTTAAAACAATGTGAAATAGTTTCAATACTCACGCCACCTGGAACACCATAATGTAATGGTGTGTCCGAACGTCATAACCGTATTTTATTAGATATGGTTCGATCTATGATGTCTCTTACCGATCTACCACTATCGTTTTGGGGTTATGCATTAGAGACAACTACATTCACGTTAAATAGGGCACCATCTAAATCTGTGGAGATGACACCGTATGAACTGTGGTTTGGCGAGAAACCTAAGCTGTCATTTCTTAAAGTTTGGATTTAAGATGCTTATGTGAAAAAGTTTCAACCTGATAAGCTCGAACTCAAATCGGAGAAATGTGTCTTCATAGGATACCCAAAGGAGACTGTTGGGTACACCTTCTAATCACATATCCGAAGGCAAAAATATTCGTTGCTAAGAATGGATCCTTTCTAGAGAAGGTGTTTCTCTCGAAAAAAGTGAGTGGGAGGAAAATAGAACTGGATGAGGCAACTGTACCTGATCCCTTATTGGAAAGTAGTTCATCACAGAAATTTGTTCCTGTGACTCCTACACCAATTAGTGAGGAAGCTAATGATGATGATCATGTAACTTCAGATTAAGTTACTACTGAACCTCGTGGGTCAACTAGAGTAAGATCCGCACCAGAGTGGTACGGCAATCCTGTTCTGGAGGTCATGTTACTAGACCATGGCGAACCTACGAACTATAAGGAAGCGATGATGAGCCCAGATTCCGCAAAATGGCTTGAGGCCATGAAATCCGAGATGGGATCCATGTATGAGAACAAAGTATGGACTTTGATTGACTTGCCCGATGATTGGTGAGCCTATTGAGATTAAATGGATCTTCAAGAGGAAGACGGACGCTGATAGTAGTGTTACTATCTACAAAGCTAGAATTGTCGCAAAAGGTTTTCGACAAGTTCAAGGTGTTGACTATAACGAGAGTTTCTCACTCGTATCTATGATTAAGTTTGTCTGAATCATGTTGGGAATTGCCGCATTTTATGAAATCTGGCAAATAGATAAACAAAACTACATTCCTTAATGGATTTATTAAAGAAGAGTTGTATATGATGCAACCAGAAGGTTTTGTCAATCCTAAAGGCGCTAACAAAATATGCAAGCTCCAGCGATCCATCTATGGACTGGTGCAAGCATCTCAGAGTTGGAATATACGCTTTTGATGAGTTGATCAAAGCATATAGTTTTATACAGACTTACGGTGAAGCCTGTATTTACAAGAAAGTGAGTGGGAGCACTACGGCATTTCTGATAAGTATATGTGAATGACATATTGGTGATCGGAAATAATGTAGAATAATTCTACAAAGCATAAAGGAGTATTTGAAAGGAGTTTTTCAAATAAAGACCTCAGTGAAGCTGCTTACATATTGAGCATAAAGATCTATAGAGATAGATCAAGACGCTTGATAAGTTTTTTCAATGAGTACATACCTTGACAAAATTTTGAAGTAGTTCAAAATGGAACAGTCAAAGAAAGAGTTCTTGCCTGTGTTACAAGGTGTGAGATTGAGTAAGACTCAAAAAAAACCCGACCACGGCAGAAGATAGAAAGAGAATGAAAGTCATTCCCTATGCCTCAGCCATAGGTTCTATAAAGTATGCTATGTTGTGTGCCAGATCTATTGTATACCCTACACTGAGTTTAGCAAGGAAGTACAATAGTGATCTAGGAGTAGATCACTGGACAACGATCAAAATTTTCCTTAGTGGATTAAGGATATGTTTCTCGATTATGGAGGTGACAAAAGGTTCGTCGTAAAGGGTTATGTCGATGCAAGCTTTGACACTGATCCAGATGACTCCAAGTCTTAATCTGGATACATATTGAAAGTGGGAGAAATTAGCTAAAGTAGCTCCGTGCAGAGTATTGTAGACATAGAAATTTACAAAATACATACGGATCTAAATGTGGCAGACCCGTTGACTAAACTTCTCTCATAAGCAAAACATGATCACACCTTAGTACTCTTTGGGTGTTAATCACATAGCGATGTGAACTAGATTATTGACTCTAGTAAACCCTTTGGGTGTTAGTCACATAGCGATGTGAATTGATCACATAAAGATGTGAACTATTGGTGTTAAATCACATGACGATGTGAACTAGATTATTGACTCTAGTGCAAGTGGGAGACTGAAGGAAATATGCCCTAGAGGCAATAATAAAGTTATTATTTATTTCCTTATTTCATGATAAATGTTTATTATTCATGCAAGAGTTGTATTAACCGGAAACATAATACATGTGTGAATACATAGACAAACATAGTGTCACTAGTATGCCTCTACTTGACTAGCTCGTTAATCAAAGATGGTTAAGTTTCCTAACCATAGACATGAGTTGTCATTTGATTAACGGGATCACATCATTAGGAGAATGATGTGATTGACTTGACCCATTCCGTTAGCTTAGCACTTGATCGTTTAGTATGTTGCTATTGCTTTCTTCATGACTTATACATGTTCCTATGACTATGAGATTATGCAACTCCCGTTTACCGGAGGAACACTTTGTGTGACACCAAACGTCACAACGTAACTGGGTGATTATAAAGGGGCTCTACAAGTGTCTTCGAAGGTACTTGTTGGGTTGGCGTATTTCGAGATTAGGATTTGTCACTCCGATTGTCGGAGAGGTATCTCTGGGCCCACTCGGTAATGCACATCACTATAAGCCTTGCAGGCAATGTGACTAATGAGTTAGTTGCGGGATGATGCATTACGTAACGAGTAAAGAGACTTGCCGGTAACGAGATTGAACTAGGTATTGAGATACCGACAAACGGATCTCGGGCAAGTAACATACCGATGACAAAGGGAACAACATATGTTGTTATGTGATTTGACCGATAAAGATCTTCGTAGAATATGTAGGAGCCAATATGAGCATCCAGGTTCCGCTATTGGTTATTGATCGGAGATGTGTCTCGGTCATGTCTACATAGTTCTCGAACCCGTAGGGTCCGCACGCTTAACGTTCGGTGACGATCGGTATTATGAGTTTATTTGTTTGATGTACCTAAGTTCGTTTGGAGTCCCGGATGAGATCGGGGACATGACGAGGAGTCTCGAAATGGTCGAGACGTAAAGATCGATATATTGGACGACTATATTCGGACATCGAAAAGGTTCCGAGTGATTCGGGTATTTTTCGGAGTATCGGGGAGTTACGGGAATACGGGGGAAGAAGTATTGGGCCTTATTGGGCTTTAGGGGAGAGAGAGAGAGGGGCTGCCTGCGCCCCCCAAGGCCTAGTCCGAATTGGACTAGGGGGAGGGGCTGCGCCCCCTCCTTCATTCTCTTCTCTCTTCCCTTTCCTACTCCTACTCCTACTACATGGAAGGGGGGAATCCTACTCCCGGTGGGAGTAGGACTCCTCCAGGGCGCGCCATAGCTAGACCGGCCCTCCCCCTCCTCCACTCAATTATATACGTGGCCAGGGGGCACCTCATAGACACAACAATTGATCTATTGATCTCTTAGCCGTGTGCGGTGTCCCCCTCCACCATAATCCACCTCGATCATATCGTAGCGGTGCTTAGGCGAAGCCCTGCGCCGGTAGCATCATCATCACCGTCATCACGCCGTCGGCCGACGGAACTCTCCTCAAGCTCTGCTGGATCGGAGTTCGTGGGACGTCATCGAGCTAAACGTGTGCTGAACTCGGAGGTGCCGTGACGTTCGGTACTTGGATCGGTCGGACCGTGAAGACGACGACTACATCAACAGCGTACAGCTAACGCTTCGCTTTCGGTCTCACGAGGTGCGAGACACACTCTCCCCTCTCGTTGCTATGCATCACCATGATCCTGTGTGTGCATAGGATTTTTTTTTGAAATTACTACGTTCCCCAACAAGGCCCTGTTTGGCTCAGCTTTTATCGGCGGATTCCGCTGCCGCGCAGCAGAATATGAACCAAAGGGCGAACTCAGCAGAATCCGATTCCAGAAATCCGCTGCCAAAATCTGAACCAAAAGCGGAAGCAACCCAGTACGTGCTTGCCAAAATCTGATTCCGCTGCGGGCCAAAATCTGAAAAAGCTGTATCAGTTCGTTTGCCAAATGACCTACATCTTTTTCACACCAGATTTTACACAGCTGTTTGTCCATAGCAGATTTTTCACAGCTGCTTTTAGAAATCCACAGCCGAACCAAACAGGGCCATAGACTCATATTGCCTTGATATTTGTGATGTTAATCATACTATTAGTAAGACTACCCACAATGGGAGTAACATAGGTAGTATCATCACACATACCTAGATAAAATAGATGATGTGGCAAGCAATAAATAAAGAAAGAGAAACATGTGGTAACATAGCTAGTTACTACTCGTATAAGTAACATCACACATATCAAGACAAGATGAGTCTATTACCTAATAAATAAAGTGTTGTATGTCACCACACATATGTTACTCCCCACTATAGAGTTAGTAATATAGAGTAGTAACATGTGTTACTATCCATTGTGGCTAGTCTAATAGAAAGTATAATAGCGTCTAGTCAGCTGGCTATAAGCTGTTCCATCCCAGACAAAGTCTAGCTGGAGGGAAGAGAAGACAAATAAGAGAAGGAAGTGGGCGCTCCGTAAGTCGCCGGCTGCAGCGCAATGCTCGAGACAAAGAAACTGCATGCAAGGGCTTAAAGCTAGCGCGGCTTTCTCCCCTCCAATCAATTGCATTTTTCTCTCTCCCATGCATGTAGACATTAATTACTATAGCTAATGTCTACAGCCAGCTTTATTATACGAGGGTTCCTTCCTGGTGGCTACAAGTACCTGTCATTCGTTATAGAGCCTGTTGTCGTCTCTTCTATTAGACATGCTCTAACTAGCTATGTTATCACTTTTCTTTCATTCTTTATTTATTATTAGCCATATCATCTATTTTATCTAAATATATGTGATGTTATTACCTATGTTACTTTCATTGTGGGTAATCTAACATATACACGTTACTACTCTACTTCCTCCTTTCCGGTTTATAGAGCTCAATTCAAATATCTCACCAACAAAGGTAGATGGTGAGTGGTGGAATACTTTTTGTAATTTGCAAACGGATTTGCTATTTTACATCTGAATGTTTTGCAATTCGTCATCATTCAAATTGTTGTCCGTCCGTTTTTGCTTGGAGATTCGCGCTGGTTTTGTGTTTTCTGTCCGGGTTTATTTCCGGGTCCGTTTTTTTACCGGGCGCGGTTTTCTGTCCGCCCGTTATCGCTGGCCCAGCTCTGTTCGGTTTTTGTCTCGTTTGAATTTGGGAGAGTGTCTTTTCCCCTTTCCCCATTCTGGACGCTCTGTTTTGATAAGCTCAAGGGCGAGCTCGAGCGGCGCAGCACGGCAGGCGATTCTCCCCGTCCATGGCGATTCTCGCCGCTCGATTTTGATTTCTGTTCCCTTTCTATTCGATCCCCGGTGTCACGGTTGGTTGTTCCTCTCTCCCGCTCTCTTCCGCTCTCTGCCCGTGTGCTTTTTGCTTGTGTCTGGTTCTAGATCTAGGTGAGTTCATGTCGTTCCTGTCGTCGTGCCCCTGTCGTCTCGCGCACTGTTGTAGTTGTAGACGCATGATGTTGTTGACTCCCTGCTAGAGGTGGAGATGCCTGATTTGTCTGTGCCGTGCTTGTAGTTGTAGATGCATGATTTTTGTTGACTCCCTGCCGGAGTTGGAGATGCGTGATTTGTATGTCTTCCCGAGCACCTGTTTTGTAGTTGGAGATGCATAATAGATGCATGATTTTATGGTTGACCCCCTGCTGAAGGTGGAGGTGCGTGATTTGTGCGCCTCCCCGCGCCGTTGATATAGTTATAGATGCGGTGGTTGTTTTCATGTCTCCTGTCCACGGGTTGTTGTAGTTTGGAGGATTGTGTAGATGTGACCCCCTGTAGGTGCGTGATTCCACGGATTTTTGTGTTCTGGTCTATTATGTCCTGATGATTGCTGTTGTATGCATCTGTGTAGCTTGCTTTTGTGCCTATACAGAGTTAGGTTTTTCTTATGCTGATGTGTAATTGACCTCAGATGTTTTGTATGATGTTTTGAGTTCAAGCAGGCATGTATTTTTGAGTTTAATTTCAGTGTAATTTGTGCCAACACATTCAGTGTAATTTTCTGAAGGAAGTTGGGGGATTTATGTACATGCCCCCCTTCATGTATAGCACTTTTCAGTGTATTCTAGCCAATTTTTACAGTGTAATCCTAGCGTAATTTGTACCAAGTTTACAGTGTAATTTGTCCTGCATTTACAGTGTAATGTACCCAATGTTTATAGTGTAATTTGTCCCAAATTTACAGTGTAATTTGTTCTGCACTTACAGTGTAATTTGTTCATCAAGGAATTCATCGTCTCCATCTTGTCCAAGTGAGTCTTCTTGTTCTTTTCTTTCTCCTTCATTGCTATCACCCGCGCTTGAGTTTGTTTTAGTTGCTGCTTTACTGGGGTCAACATCTTGAGGGTCCTGCAACTTTTAGGGATTTGTTTTCAGTTACTTTCTTCTGAAAATGTTCTGCCCTTCATTTATGTTCATTGTTTTGTATTTTCTGAATTTTTGTGGTGTGTACCTGTTGCAGATTCATGTTATAGAACAGGTTTGTGTCCCAGGGATTGGATTCTCCTCCCCCATCTTCGCTTGCTGGTATTTCCTGATGCAATTCTGCCTCCAGTGTCTACAAAGTAAGTTTATTGATTGTTAGTGTGTTTTCCTTCGGCATTTTCTTGTAATAGTTGCTCAGCTGTTGTTTTGCTTACATTGTCATCTCTTGTTGTGATGAAGCTGTCATCTGATTTGCTCCTGGAGTTTTCGTAGACAGTTTCGGTAATGTTCGTAGATACCTCTCCTGAATCCTGAATGTACCTGCAAGGTTCATCACAAGTTCTTTTTTTAGACATCTCCTGAATGTACCTAGTATTTTTTTTGGGGATTTTTACCTTGTATATAATGTCGGGGTGAAGGAGCACAGTGAAAGAAAATGTTTCCTGAATCATAATAATTTTAGCCTTTTACTCTTTTATGTATTTTAAACATATTCCCAAAGTTCTAGCAATTGCATCGCACATTTAGTATGAGTTCTTCCTGTGATAATCTTAGTAGATCCTTTTCAGTTACTACGCTCATCACGCTCCTCTCCTATGACATTTGGAAAGTAGAATGTTAGTGTTAACATAATCATGAGAGCAGAACGTTTAGTAATAGATGAAAGTTTTTTTTGAAATGCTTCTTTCTATTGGGAGAGGGGCAGGAGATAGTCCTGTATTTTTTAGGGGTTTTGCACTGCAATTTACTAGGTAACCACAGTGTAAAAACCCTTTAGTTTTGCACTGGATTTTTACATGTTTAATTTCACAGTGGAATTTCTAGGGGTTTTACAGTGGAAAATTTCCAGGTAGGTACAGTGTAATTTTCATTTTTTTAAATGTAAGTTTGCATTTACAGTTTAATTTACTATGTGATTTACACTGTAAGTACATCATTTGTCTTCGCTGCATTTTTTACTCTGTAAAGTGTTCTTTCAATGTAATTACAACATTTTCTTTACTCTGGAATTTATGGGAAATCTACACTTGAAATTTCTAGGTACAAGACTAGTTACACGGGGATTTACACTGTAATTTTCTAGGATTTTACACTAGATTTACATGGGGAATTTTTATTATGTCTATAATGTACACTGGAACTACATCTTTTGTCTACATGCTTACACTGGAATTTATGGGGATTTTACGGTGTATACTTTTCAATGTAATTCCATCATTTCTTTACTTTGGAATTTATGGGAATTTTACACTGGAATTTTCTAGGTGCAAGACTAGTTTACATGGGGATTTACACGCTAATTTTCTGGGATTTACACTGGAATTTTGACTAGTTTACATGGGGATTTACACTGTAATTTTCTGGGATTTTACACTGGAATTTTTGACTAGTTCACATGGGGATTTACACTGTAATTTTCTGGGATTTTACACTGGAAGTTTTGACGAGTTCACATGGGGATTACACTGGAAATTTTACACTGTAATTTTCTGGGTTTTACACTGGAAATTGACTGGGTTTACACGGGGATTTACACTGTAAAATTCTAGGATTTACACTGGAAATTAACTAGTTTACATGGGGATTTACACTGTAATTTCTAGGACTTACACTGGAAATTGACACTGTAATTTCTGATGTTCATCTTTTCTGATGTCTATGATTTACATTGTAGTTATTTGTGTACTTACAATGTAATTGCATCGTTTGTCTACATGCTTACACTGGAATTTATGGGGAATTTACAGTGTAAACTGTTAGGAAAGACTAGTTACATAGGGGGTTTACACTGTAATTTTCTGGTTTTTTACACTATGGATTTTTCTGGGATGTTTTCTGATGTTGATCTATCTGTTTTGTACATGCAGGAAACTCCTTCAGTTTTTTGTTCTTGCAAGAGGTGAAGAGAGATGATGGATGAGGGAGTTGGTGTTTCAGACTGTTTTTGCTGTGTGGTCCCTGAATCAGAAGGGGGGTTTGTTTGTCCAGGACGAACCGGGTGGGATGTTTACCCGACCCGTTTAGTGATTTTACTGCTAATAAAGGTGTACTGTGTTGATTGGTCAGGAAATTTGACTGTTTTCGAATTGAAAAACAGTCAAATGTCAAATAGACAGTCCCTTTGCAAAAGCACCCAATTAATGCTCTTTTTTTTCTCAAAAAATTATGTTTATCAATGTATTAATTGCAATGCATGCATCTATAAAGTACATGCATTGATCAATTTTCTTCTAATACTTACATGCAATGATTTAATGCACCTTGGAATCTGAACTTGTGATGGGGAACAACTAAATTGAGCCGTGTAAAATAAAAAAACTAAGATTTTGAGATAAGTCCTATAAACAAGTAAGTTATTCTCCATTATGACTTGTCTAAGGGCCGCGTAAGGCTGGTCATAGTGGGGAGTAACTTAGACTAGTAACATGTATATGTTACTAGGCTATGTTACTACCTCTATAGTGGGTAGTAACATATATGTAGTGTCATGCATCACTTCATTTATTACTTCATAGACTCATTTAGCATTGGGAACCGCTAGGTGATGGTAACATATTATGTTACTCTATTTGTCTCTCTCCTCATTAACTACTTGACACATCATCATTTTTGCTTATGTGGCATCTATGTTACTACTAATAACCACCAGCAGCTGATTTGGAACTTACCACCACTATCAATTAATCGCGACATCGATTCTAGTGTCTCTGCTTTCCTGCTAGGCGCATGGTCCCGAGGAGATCGCTGACCATTGAAGATCCTGTGTCTGGATCATTAGGGAGAAATTCCGATGGATCCTTTTATGTCGGATATTGCTCTAATCTGACTCAGGGCTTCAGAGTTAAACTTGGTCGTGCATCAGCCTAGTTCGGTAATAAACGAGACCCGCGAGTTGATCATCAAAAAGATGGTTGAGGTTGGAAGGAACTTGGCCCAACACCGGCAAAATTCGGGAGAGCACGGCTACGCCTCGCTTTTCGTCGGGCGCGCCATTGTCCAGCGTGCGGGAAGCCACAGGCCACAGCCTCGTCTTTTTTCTTTTTCTTTCACGTCTTTGTTGTTTTTAGCTTTTCTCTTACCTTTGTTTGTACTTTCAGAATATTCTAAATATATTATAAAAACGTTTTACATATAATATTTGATGAATAGTAATAAAGCATTTGAAAAATGTTAAATGTGCATAGAAAAAGTATTTTTCATTTATACAAAAATATAAACAATGTGTATGAAAAAAGTTGATCATATATTTAAAAATATCAAGCAAGCAATAGAAATATGGTAATAAAATATTTTAAATTTTTTAATCAAGCATTTGATTTTTTAATATGTATGGAAAAGATGTTTCTCATGTATACGAGAAAAGTATATAAAATATACAATGTGTATGAAAATAAGGTTGATCATGTGTTTTAAAAATTTAACAGTATAAAATGTTTCTGATGTATATAAAAATATATGACTTACATGGAATAAAAGTAGACTTCATGAATTATATATTTTTAAGAAAGTTATTTAAAAAAAATGTTAAACATGTATATAAAAATGCACCTGGTGTATACAAAAAATGTACATTGTGTGTGAAGAAATGTCTATTCCCACTAAAAAATGTTCACCATGTATTTGAAAGATAGGGGAAGATTTGGTCTTCAGCAAGCTACTGATCGCTTCTAACTGTTTGGGAGTCATAAATGACCTAAAGATGTCGATCACCTTGGCGCTTATTGCATTATATTGAAGGGGAATACTTCACGGAAGCAAGTAATGATGAGGGACATAGACTTGCTAGAATGGCTACATCTCTTGAGGTGGGCGCCATATGTGGCGCACGGATGCGCTAGATCATCTTTCCATTCATGTAAACATTGCTACTTCAAATAAAGCATGTTGTTATGAGCATGTTGGCGCAGTGTTGCTAACATGAAATAATCAGACCCTCCGCTGCGGGGCAACGCCACTGCATAGCAGCATCCTTTAAAGTTTAGTGACCAAACATCATATTACTTCGAGCAATGTTCACGAATAAAAGGAACACTTTCATGAAAAGGAATTTTGCCATGAGTGCATCTTTTATAGAACTCGTCCATCATTTGAAAAATACTTGGTGGAGGTTGGAACTTCTATTGTACATTAAAAACCCACATGATTCGAGCAGGGAGAAAATGATAAAATTAAATAGGGCGGGTCATAGAGGCTCATTATCCAACCAGCGTTGAGCCATGGCAAGACATTCCTTAGGTCGGTGTTCTATGGATACGTGGCCACCACCCTGCATCAGTAATTAACCAATAATTATTGTTGTGTTACAGTTTCTTCTGTCCAATCATGTCAGCAACATTATATCACAGAATGAAAAATACAAGATACCGTACCTTTATTGTCGCAAATGTCATATAGTTGGCGTATGTGATTGTAAATCTACACCAAAGACAACACACGTGTTCCTTGTCAAGTAACCAAAAACTGAAATGTCAACAAAGTAAACAGAAAAAAACATGTTTACTTTACCCTGCAGCCTGGCCATCAAGATGCCATGCTCTCCAATCATCGACTACGGAGAAGTTGAAGGATCTAATCCACGCATGCGTGCTCAAAAATGGTATCACAAGATCATGGTCTCCGCTGCAATTAGAGGTGATGATTTCAAGACGTGTTGACCAAGTTTCAATCAGCACATGTAAAATACTGAAGAAAATAAATACTCCACCTAAACACAAGCGCACGATAGCCCCTGCTTGTGAGGTTGAAATGGTACTTTATGCTGCTGGGGACCTCGGATGCGTATGGGATACTTTTCTTGCATCTTATAAACTCTCCAGTTGTTCCCTAAATGGATGCATTATTTCAGTAATGATTGGACCATCTTACACAAAGGTTAGGGTGGTGCTCGATCGTCTACTCTTAATACAACTAGAAACTCCAATATGTCACGTAACATCATTTACTTCCATGGGTCTAAATTGCAACCATGTGAAACGACTATGTTACTCAATTCTTGGATCATTTAGTCAATCTTGCAAACTGCATTGTGTCGAAAGGCCAGCTAAAGTAGCATTGCGATATGGCGACAAAGAAAATCGAATATCTCATTTGCTAGCTACTTGATCATGTATGCATATAGTTTTTTGGAATATGTACGGAGACTTAGTATAAAGGGGAAAACATGTCATATATTATTGGTTACCCGCTTCACCCCAAGAGCTTCTCTCGTGGAATCGTCGTTCGCCCAAATATTACATAGGTAGTAACGGTATGCCTACACATGAGAAGGCAAAATTCACATCATCAGAATGCAGAAAAGAAATTCATATGGAAATAAAAGTGAATCTTCTTTAAAATGATCACCCTAGGGAATTACTTACAAAACAATCTAAGGTAGGTTGCTCAGGAGACGGATCACTTAGTTGAGTGTATTCTTCTGATAGAAATTTATGTGTTAACATACCCCTTATACAATTGACACCCAGGATTTGTGGCAGATCAATTTCAGACACTAGCTGCAATTAATACAAGGGGCCAATATAATATACTCAAGTCCAATGGCAGCTCGTATAAGTAATTTTGGAACCTAGTACTAGTAATACAAATCTTACATTTTGAAAAGTGTTTAGCACCCTGGCACACATTTTGTCTGTCGGTCTTATATAGCTTCCTTTACAATTCCGAATTGCAGCCTTTGAAAAAGGAAAAGGAAAATAGTGTTACCACTGCAACTTATGGATGCATGTGAATGTGGATTTACCTCATATAGTTGATCGGATATAATCCCAACACCATGAGCATATGGTACTCTGAAATTGTCATCATAATCTGAGCCTGTAACAGGGTTGCCGACTACGTAGCCCTATAAATAGTTGAATTAATGAACATAGCAAAGAACAAAAGGTGATGAAAACACACTTTTATTCATTACCATCACTTATTGTAGTTTATTAAATTAAATCATTAGTTGCTTGAAGCATAGTGAATTTACTTGCCTTGAGATTAATCCTAGGTTGCTTCCCCAGTTCGATTTCTAAAGCCAAAAGGAAGATCATGTTAGAAGTACTAGGAGATAAGGCCATGATCAATCACAAGCAACTCTAAACTAGAATTGGAACATTTGATTATTCACTACATATCCTGGTCCTACAAATTTTTATCTTAAGTTTTCTTTGCTGCAATTGGAATTACCAGATTATCATGTCCTTATTTATTTTAGAATTTGTATCCAGAGTCCAGACTTACCTTGCGAAATGTGTTGTGCGATAATTGGAGACATCTTTCCAGCATATGAACTTCCACCAACAAAGAAAGGATTGGATTGGTAGTGTGGGTGGTCGGTAAACCACTGCATCACATGCATTAGATGATAAGAGAATCACACACTTTTGTTTCAACTTCAACTGAAGTACATAGAGAGATTGGTTTCACCTTGTTGAGAAATATTATGACATGCATAGAAAAGGAGAAATCCCCAATAGCGTGATAACCTTCCACATCACGAGCGTACGAGAAACCAGTACCAACTGGTGAATCCAACAGGATGATGCTTGCTGTCTGAAATTCTAAATATAAGTTGCATGCTTACTTGAACGGAGATGTGTCATCAATGTTAAGATTAAATAATGTCTCACCTTGGACCATGAATAGGGATTATAGGCCAACTGTGGCAAACTACCATTATAAGGTGCCAACACAAATTTCATAGGACCTGCGGATCAAATATCACTGGCGTTATTAAAATAAAATACGAATAAAGATCTACCTGGTGGCGAAAGCACTATGGAGGTGTTCAATGGGATAAACTAGTTATTTTAGTAGAGCAAAACTGAGAAAACATGACATGGTGTTCTTCACTTTAAAAAAAAAAAATTACAAGCTTGTTTTCAGAAAAAATTTGTCTGTGCATTCAGTCATCTAGAGTAGAGACTAGCAAAATGCCTTTCACTGTCTAAAACATGAAGGTTGTATGCATTTGTGCGTCTTGCTAGGTTGCTTTGTTGGCTTGGCACTAGCCAAGAGTAAGAAGGACAAGAGAGATAAATCGGTCTCTGCATAATGAATTACACTTTTCATCCTGTAATTTGACACCACATTATCAGGTTTGCAAATGATGCCAGGCCCTTAAGCTAATTGTTACACCATTTTTCTCCTTTCTCTTTTTAGTTTTAGCCCAACCCCATGAGTAGATACTACCTGATGTACAATTAGGTGTGCACTAGCCACTAAGTCCATGGAAATCAGCATTCCAAGATGTTCGCATATTTTCCAAATTGAGCTAGTAGATCATTTTGCATATCCAGTTTGTGGAGAGTTTGATCAGGTCAATGCTCCATTGCTAGCATGCAAAGAAATATACATCTCTATCTTGTACTCCCTCTGTTCCCAAATGTAAGTTTTTTTAGAGATTCCAACAAGGGGCTACATACGAAGCAAAATGAGTGAATCTACACTCTAAAATATGTCTATATGCATCCATATGTTGTAGTCATTTGAAATCTCTAAAAAGACTTGTATTTAGGAACAAAGGGAGTATCTTGTAAAATTCACAGGCGTGTTAAAAGGCGAACAACCTGATAAAATATTTTCAAACTCAGATGGTCTGCTCAGCTAGCATCAAATTAGAGATTAATACAAGGTGAACTCACTCTTTAACTTAATCTGATTCTGATGTAGTAGTACGGCGGCCAGCTTCTAGCAAGCTAGCGAGTAAACACAGGAGGAACAGAGGATGAGGGTCTCACCAACTTCGAAGAAAATCATGCCAGAGCAGAAGGGCCCGCCCGTCATCCACAGGATCACGGGGTCCGTGTCGGGGCTCCTCTCAGACTTCACGAAGTAGTAGAAGAGCTCCGCTCCCGTCTCCTCGTCCACGCCCACGTACCTGCAGAAGAGCACTTGAAAAACAAGAAGCATGAAGCTCGCAGGAAGAGGTTGTGCTGCGGCGTACCCTGTCTCGAGGTGGAACGGAAGCCGGCCATGGAAGCCGGGGAGATGGTTCACCACCGAAGCCGTGCGTGAGACCGGCAGAAGAAGAAGAACGAGGGGAACGACGAGACTCAGGAGCAACAAGGAAGCCTTACCCATGGTGTCCAACGGCTTCTCTTCACTTGTCGATCGTGAACCACTGAAACCCATGGGTATCTACCTTATGGAGGTGGGCCATCAGAAAGCGATCAGTGATTCCAGCTAGCATGATAGGACAGGTAGGGAACGAAACTGCTCTGCATACGATTCATTTTGCTCGTACGCTGGTACGACTAGACTGCAAATGCCATGGCCCACAAACTGAATCACCAACGATTTGTCTCTAATCGTAAGTGTTGGACGGGGAATCCATCGTACGTATAGCAAGGTTCGGTAGGGAAAGTGATTACTGATTACTCTCACACAGAAGGACAGGCCACCTATCATGATTATACTGAGACCACGTGAAACACATGCGGTAAAATATAAACAATGTACAGAGACACTGAAGCTATGTGTGCATGTCACGGAACGAAAAAGTTTAGGCAGACCCTAGGCGCCGGTCGACCCAAAATTCGGCCAGTCGCCGCACGGCCGTTCGATCGGCGTCCGTATAGCCGTTGGATCCCCCTTTCTCACGTCATCATCTTCTTCCTTTCCTCTTGTTGCTAGTCACCGCCAGCAGAAAGCAAGCAAGAGCACGTCCGCCCCAAGCCTCGTCATATGATGCCGGTCGTCTTCTGATGGTACCGCTCGACTCCCCTAGCTCGATGCACCACTAATGGGTCACCATAGTTGGTCGCGTGAAGCGCGTCTCGTTGGCCGTAGCTCGCCATCTCGTTGATTTACAGCTTGTTGCCTCGCCGGTCCAAGCACGCCGACATCCCTGTGCAACAAAACCAGAGTTGTGGCCAAGGACGTCACCGAAGCACCACTGGTCGCCCCCGTTTGCAGCTCACTTTGCACCACTGGTTGCCCGGTTAGCAGCTCGCTGTGGCACCACTGGTTGATGCCTTTTCGGCTAATCCATCGATGCGTCCCTTTGTTGCCGGTTGCAGCTTTGTTATTTGCTCGTTGTTGATGCATCCTTCCTTGCCCATTGCAGCTATTTCGGTTAGCCGTCCGTGCATCTCCTCCTGCCGGTTGCAGCTCCCCACCTTTACGGTTGAAACTTTTTGAGTCGAAGGTCGAAGCTTTGCCCGTCAATGGTTCCAGCACTAGTGTCGCGAGTCGTAGCATCAAGTGGTCTAGCATCAACGTGTGTTGGTTCCAGCAAAAATGTTGCGACGCCATCGTCGCATCCGTAGCACTATGGTAGCCGTTCCAACATCTGCTGCAGACGGTCGTAGCATATCCCATGGTCATCATGATCAGCCGATTGCAACTTGAGATTTCGTCAGTCACAACTTTCACTTGAGAACATTTTTAAATTTATGATCTTACTAAAATTCATGCAAAATTTCAAATTCTTGATTTAAAAAAAAACTAGGAACATTTTTCAGATTAGTGATTTTTTTAAAATTCAAGATATTTGGGACAATTTTTTGAGACCTAGGAATATTTTTCAAATTCATGATCATTTTTGAAATCTGGGGCATTTTTTGAATTTTGTTAGCATTAAAAGAATTGAGAATGATTTTTAAGAATTTTTTTGAACTTGTTTTAAATTCAATAGTATTTCAAAATATTCTAATTTTTTAAGGACTATGATAACTGTCAACCGTGTGGCAGATTGCAAAAAGTACCACACCACCCCTTCCCTTCTGACAAGGGGATCGAACCCACACCCGCCCATACTAAATGTAACCACAACAACCACCTAGGCTAGCTCCCTTTGCTGATTCTAATAAACTTACATCCTAGTTGAATCTTCTCGAAATGAGATTGCACAAAAAAACAATCATTAACTAAAAAATCCAAAACGGCAGCCTCACTTTCCGGGTTTAAGACTATGCACCCTAGTTCTATCATTTTTTCTGCACGTTTCACACCGGTTCACAGAAATGATCATCCCATACCCATCTTTCATATGCATATTACCACAGTGTTTCGCGTAAGTTATCAACTATGTGGGTCGTATATTACCATGCTATTTACATAGAAATTACTGACATGTATTTTTTTAACAACTTTTTTCTCTCCTGGTCAAATTTAAGGCGGTATCGTACATAAGTTATCAGATATGTGTTCGTATATTACCGTGCTATTTTCACATAAGTTACCAAGGGTATTGTTTTTTAATAATTTTTCCTTTAGTCAAATTTGGGTATTGGCTTTTAATAATTTTCCCTTTGGTCAAATTTACCATGGTGTTTGTAAGTAAGTTATCGGGTATGCGGTTCATTTATTACCGTGTTATTTTCACATAAATTACCGGGGGTATATTTCGTTTTCCAATAACCTTTCCCCCCTTGGTCGAAGTTACCACAGTGTTTATACGTACATAATGGGATATGTAATTCATACATTACAGTGTTATTTTTCACATAAGTTATTAGGAGTATGTTTTTCAACAACTTGTTCCCCTCTTTGGACAGAGTTACCGTGGTGCGTAAGTTATC
The DNA here is from genome assembly GCA_021605205.1 of Aegilops longissima. NCBI lineage: Eukaryota > Viridiplantae > Streptophyta > Magnoliopsida > Poales > Poaceae > Aegilops > Aegilops longissima. Next base: position 475,678,998 of record CM038680.1, on the reverse strand, counting down.
AAGTATGTGGTTCGTATATTATCATGATATTTTTATACAAGTTATCAGGGTATTTTTTTCAAAACAAAAATTCAACAAAAAAAATTACTTTTGTATGTTTCAAGCAAAAAATTCCTCGGGTTAAAAGTTAATGCAGTGTTCTGAACTTAAGTTATCACGCCTAAGATGCCTATATTACCATGATATTTACACATCAGTTACAGGGGTATGTTTGCTCCACCGGGTGTCAAACTTACCGTGTTTTTTATACCTAAGTTATCATGCCTGCATTACGTAAATTATCATGTTGTTTACACTGAAGGTACGGGAGGCAAAAAAAAAAAAGGTTTCCCAATCTTCTCGCCATGCACTAGACACTAAAGTTATCATGTCTGTGGTGTGTTAAATTACAATGCTATTTAAGAAGGAGTTATCGGTGTATGTTTCAAATATTTTTTCCCCGAGTTGAAGTTAACAGGGCACGGGGTACTTTAACTTACCAGCCATGCGGTGCGAAATTACCATGCTATTTTCATGGGAATTACCGGGGTATGTTCCGGCACCCGGTCAAAAGTTACAGGCCCAGGTAACTTAGCAGCCCCTCAGGCCATCATGTAGAAAAACTCCTTGCAATAAGTTCTTTGATAATCACTAGGGTGGAATAAGTTATCTACGGGTTGATTCCATAAGTTTTTGATTCACTAACTCCACCAATGTACAACTACATGGATTGATGAATCTCAGCACAAGCATGATGTAGCTGACCTGGTTAGTGTGGTCAGAGTTTCTCATTGACCAGGCTAGGTCCTCGGTCGATGCACCATGTCAGCACCACGAAGGACATGTCGGACGCGACCACACCCTGAATTTAGGTAAAATCAATCAAAGCCGATCAGTGGCAAGCCATGTTGTGCATACTGTAGCAGCAATTCAGAAGCACGATGGTTGGTTGGTTTCTTATGGAGTAGAGGAAAGTGAGGATCTGGAACCTGCTGGAGATGATCTAGCCGGCGAGGCTGCGCTACACGCCGAGGCCGACGACAGCGGCCTGGAGGAAGCTGAAGGCCACACCTATGTAGAAGGTGAGCACCATGGCGCCGTCGAGCTAGACGAGCGTGCTGGTGAGCTTGGTGGCGCCGATGGCTGCCCTGAGGTTGAGTGACTCGGAGTGGGTGACTACGACGAGCACAAAGGAACATTGGGGGATGGCCATCCGGCAGCTGGAGAAGCCCCTATTCATGAGGCTCCCCGTCGTCTGATAAGATAAAGAGAAATGTGGTTTATCTGGTTGAAACAATACAAGTTATCGGCCGAAACAAATACAAGTTATTGGGCTAACACATCATAAATTATCATGCTAAAATGAAGTTACCATGCAAAAAATAGAATGAGTTAAACATGCTGACAAGTGTGAAACGTGGTGACACTTCATAGTTATCAAGCTGGCATATTAAGTTATCAGGCTCAGTTTGCATAATTAATCGGGTTGAAAGTAAAGCAGACCGAATTAAATATGCTGACACGGTATAATTTATCAGGCTCAATTTGCATAATTAATCAGTTTGAAAGTAAAAAAAAGTTGAAAACAGATCGCAAATATGCTGACACGGTATAATTTATCAGGCTAAAACAATGTGAGCTATCAGTTAGAAATTGTTCAAGTTACCATGTTGAAAATAATGAGTTAAATAGGCTAACAAAGTGGTTCTTATCATGCTGACACACTAGACTTTATTTCAGGCTGACATACTATAAATTAACAGGTTCAAGCTGCATAAGTCATCAAGTTGAAGTAAAACATAAGTGTTGAAACCAGTTAGAGTTAAACATTTTGGTACATCACAAGTTATCAGGCTGACATATTATAAGTTTATAACTTAACTTATCAGCTCAAGTTGCTTAAGTTATCTGATTAAAGTAGAAAAACAAGTATTCAAAGCGGTTCGAGTTAAAATGCTGGCATGATATAATTTATCAAGCTAAATCAATATGAATTATCAGGTAGAAACAATTAAAGTTACTATGCTGAAAAATAAAATGAGTTAAACAGGTTAGCAAAGTGAGTGTTGTCATGCTGACACGCTAGAAGTGACCAGGCTGACATAGTGTAAGTTACCGAGATGCATAAGGTTCAGACATTAGACTTGCTCTGAACAAAATACTCCTCGTGCCAAGTGGTCCCAAGGCCAAGAACAGAAGGTAACTTAAGTACCTGAATGGTTAGATCAAGATCAATGGCGCCATGTTTGTGCTAATCTCGGAAGGTCTCGAAGCCCTTTCACGATATGTAGTTGAACCGGTGCACGTCGATATCGATCTCAAAGTAGTTCAATCCCTACATCATAATAAGTAGACATATGCACATGTTTCAATCAGGATTAGGGTGCTTCAGGAAATATATGAATTTCGGCATGTTGATGGAGATGTGAGGAAGCATGAATGGTCAGTATAGCTTGTAGAATTTGTGCTGGGGTATAGACAACACTGACTTCTGGTTGTAGGTCTGCACAAGCCTCCCATCGGCTGCACTAAGCTGCAGGTCTTGGGGTTCACAATGTCCGCAGAATTTTCAGCCTCTCTATGTAGGGCACGTTTTGTCCACCGGGAACCCCTTGATCTTCTCCATTTCCTAATTCATAACACTCTGCATAACTAATTACTTACCAGAAACTTGTCTGAGGCACTGAAAATGTTTAGCTTATGAAATGCAATCAATTTGGCCCACCTTGATGATGTCCTTAAGCTGAGGATAAATCTCTGTGTCGAAGCAATCAAATATCTTGACCAGGATTACACTTTCACTGTCATTCTCGCCAAACATGGTAGTAGAATAGGTAGGCAATTGTACAGATCAGCTAACTTGGTAAGTTTCAGATCTAACAAATCAATACTGCTTGGATAAATAGTTCATAATGTTCACAACTCCCACAGGTAAACATAATCCATACAGAACAAGGTGAGTAGTGTGGAGAAATGTTAGATGAAACAGAGCTTTCAGATGGCCGAGGGGACTGACTGACCACACACCGAATCAGTTCGGCAGAGCCTTGCCGGCACAGTGACCACTGTTGGTGTCAAAACCGGCGGATCTCGGGTAGGGGGTCCCGAACTGTGTGTCTAAGGCTAATGGTAACAGGAGGCAGGGGACACGATGTTTTACCCAGATTCGGGCCCTCTCGATGGAGGTAATACCCTACTTCCTGCTTGATTGATCTTGATGATATGAGTATTACAAGAGTTGATCTACCACAAGATCGTAGAGGCTAAACCCTAGAAGCTAGCCTATGATTCTGATTGTTGTTGTCCTACGGACTAAACCCTCCAGTTTATATAGACACCGGAGGGGGCTAGTGAAGGAAATATGCCCTAGAGGCAATAATAAAGTTATTATTTATTTCCTTATATCATGATAAATGTTTATTATTCATGCTAGAATTGTATTAACCGGAAACATAATACATGTGTGAATACATAGACAAACAGAGTGTCACTAGTATGCCTCTACTTGACTAGCTCGTTAATCAAAGATGGTTATGTTTCCTAACCATAGACATGAGTTGTCATTTGATTAACGGGATCACATCATTAGGAGAATGATCTGATTGACATGACCCATTCCGTTAGCTTAACACTTGATCGTTTAGTATGTTGTTAATGCTTTCTTCATGACCCATACATGTTCCTATAACTATGAGATTATGCAACTCCGTTTACGGAGGAACACTTTGGTACTACCAAACGTCACAACGAATCGGGTGATTATAAAGGAGTACTACAGGTGTCTCCAAAGGTACTTGTTGGGTTGGCGTATTTGAGATTAGGTTTTGTCACTCCGATTGTCGGAGAGGTATCTCTAGGCCTTCTCGGTAATACACATCACTTAAGCCTTGAAGCATTACAACTAACGAGTTAGTTGTGAGATGATGTATTACGGAACGAGTAAAGAGACTTACCGTAACGAGATTGAACTAGGTATTGGATACCGACGATCGAATCTCGGGTAAGTAACATACCGATGACAAAGGGAACAACGATGTCGTTATGCGGTTTGACCGATAAAGATCTTCGTAGAATATGTAGGAACCAATATGGGCATCCAGGTTCCGCTATTGGTTATTGACCGAGAATGGTTCTAGGTCATGTCTACATAGTTCTCGAACCCGTAGGGTCCGCACGCTTAACGCTTCGATGATGTTCATTATGAGTTTATAAGTATTGATGCACGAAGGTTGTTCGAGTCCCGGATGTGATCACGGACATGACGAGGAGTCTCAAATGGTCGAGACATAAAGATTGATATATTGAAGCCTACATTTGGACATCGGAAGTGTTCCGAGTGAAATCGAATTTATCGGAGTACCGGAGGTTACGGAACCCCCGGAAATACATGGGCCATAGTGGGCCTTGGAGGAAAGGAGAAAGGGCCAGCCCTAGGTGGCCGCCCCTTCCCTAGTCCTATTAGGACTAGGAAAGGTGGGCGCCCCCTCTCTCTCTTTCCCTCCGGAATCCTAATCCAACTAGGATTGGAGGGGAATCCTACTCCGGAGGAGTAGGACTCCTTAGTGCGCGCCTCCCCTTGGGCCGCCACCTCCCCTTGGCTCCTTTATATACGGGGCAGGGGCACCCCATGACACATAAGTTGATCTACGGATCTTTCCTTAGCCGCAGCGGTGCCCCTTCCACCATATTCCACTTCGGTCATATCGTCATGAGCTTAGGCGAAGCCTGCGCGGAGAAGTCATATCGTCGCGGAGCTTAGGAGAAGCCCTGCGTCGGTGGAGCATCAACATCGTCACCACGCCGTCGTCTTGACGGAACTCATCCCGACACTTTGCTGGATCGAGTCCGGGATCGCCATCGAGCTGAACGTGTGCAGAACTCGGAGGTGCCGTGACGTTCGGTACTTGGATCGGTCGGATCGTGAAGACGTCGACTACATCAACCACGTTGTTATAACGCTCCGCTTTCGGTCTCACGAGGGTGCGTGGACGGACACTCTCCCTCTCGTTGCTATGCCATCACCATGGTCTTGCGTGATCGTAGGAAATTTTTGAAATTACTACGTTCCCCAACAGATGGCATCCGAGCCTGGTTTTATGCGTTGATGTCATATGCACGAGTAGAACACAAGTGAGTTGTGGGCGATACAAGTCATACTACCTACCAGCATGTCATACTTTGGTTCAGCGGTATTGTGAGATGAAGCGGCCGGACCGACATTACGCCAGACGCTTACGCGAGACTGGTTTCACCGCTGTGAGCACTCGTTGCTTAAAGGTGACCGGCGGGTGTCTGTCTCTCTCACTTTAGTTGAACCGAGTGTGGCTACGCCCGTCCTTGAGAAGGTTAAACGGAGTCTATTTGACGAAGTATCGTTGTGGTTTTGATGCGAGGTAAGAACGGTTCTTGCTCAGCCCGTAGCAGCCACGTAAAACTTGCAACAACAAAGTAGAGGACGCCTAACTTGTTTTTGCAGGGCATGTTGTGATGTGATATGGTCAAGACGTGATGCTATATTTTATTGTATGAGATGATCATGTTTTGTAACCGAGTTATCGGCAATCGGCAGGAGCCATATGGTTGTCGCTTATTGTATGAAATGCAACGCCATGTAATTGCTTTACTTTATCACTAAGCGGTAGCGATAGTCGAGAAGCAATAGTTGGCGAGACGACAACGATGCTACGATGGAGATCAAGGTGTCGCTACCGGTGGCGATGGTGATCATGACGGTGCTTCGAGATGGAGATCACAAGCACAAGATGATGATGGCCATATCATATCACTTATATTGATTGCATGTGATGTTTATCCTTTATGCATCTTATCTTGCTTTGATTGACGGTAGCATTATAAGATGATCTCTCACTAAAATTATCAAGAAGTGTTCTCCTCGAGTATTGCACCGTTGCCAAAGTTCGTAGTACCCGGACACCACGTGATGATCGGTGTGATAAGTTCTACGTCCATCTACAACGGGTGCAAAACAGTTGCACACGCGAATACTCAGGTTAAACTTGACGAGCCTTGCATATAACAGATATGGCCTCGAACACGGAGACCGAAAGGTCGGCGTGAATCATATAGTAGATATGATCAACATAGTGATGTTCACCATTGAAACTACTCCATCTCACGTGATGATCGGACATGGTTTAGTTGATTTGGATCACGTGTTCACTTAGATGACTAGAGAGATGTCTGTCTAAGTGGGAGTTTTTAATATGATTAATTGAACTTAAATTTATCATGAACTTAGTACCGATAGTATTTTGCTTGTCTATGTTTATCTGTAGATAGATGGCTCGTGCTGTTGTTCCGTTGAATTTTAATGCGTTCCTTGAGAAAGCAAAGTTGAAAGATGATGGTAGCAATTACACGGACTGGGTCCGTAATTTGAGGATTATCCTCATTGCTGCACGAAAAATTACGCCTGGAAGCACCGCCTGGGTGACAGGCCTGCTGCAGATCTTGAGCGAAGTTGTGAACGTCTCGCAAAGCAAAGCTGATGACTACTCAATAGTTCATGTGCCATGCTTTACGACTTAGAACCGGGTCTTCAACGACGTTTTGAACGTCATGGAGCATATGAGATGTTCCAGAGTTGAAGTTAATATTTCAAGCAAATGCCCGGATTGAGAGATATGAAGTCTCCAATAAGTTCTATAGTTGCAAGATGGAGGAGAATAGTTCGTCGGTGAGCACATACTCAAAATGTCCGGGTATAACAATCACTTAATTCAGCTGGGAGTTAATCTTTCGGATGATAGTGTCATTGATGAATTCTCCAATCATCGCCACCAAGCTACAAGAGCTTCGTGATGAACTATAATATGCAAGGGATGACTAAGACAATTCTCGAGCTCTTCGCGATGCTAAAAGCATGGAGGTAGAAATCAAGAAAGAGCATCAAGTGTTGATGGTCAACAAGACCACTAGTTTCAAGAAAAGGGCAAAGGGAAGAAGAAGGAAACTTCAAAAGAACAGCAAGAAAGTTGCTGATCAAGAGAAGAAACCCAAGTCTGGACCTAAGCCTGAAATCGAGTGTTTTACCGCAAGCGACCGGACATCGAAGCGGAACTGCCCCAAGTATTTGGTGGATAAAAGGATGGCAAGGTGAACAAAGGTATATGTGATATACATGTTATTGATGTGTACCTTACTAGAGCTCGTAGTAGCACTGGTATTTGATCTGGTTCATTGCTAATATTTGCAACTCAAACAGGACTACGGAATAGACGAGCACCGCAAAGGACGAGGTGACGCGCGCGTGGGAAATGGTTCCAAAGTCAATGTGATCGCGGTCGGCACGCTACCTCTACATCTACCTTGGGATTAGTTTTAGACCTAAATAATTGTTATTTGGTGCCGCGTTGAGCATGAACATTATATCTGGATCTTGTTTAATGCGAGACGGTTATTCATTTAAAACAGAGAATAATGGTTGTTCTATTTATATGAGTAATATCTTTTATGGTCATGCACCCTTGAAGAATGGTCTATTCTTGTTGAATCTCGACAGTAGTGATACACATATTCATAATGTTGAAGCCAAAAGATGCAGAGTTGATAATGATAGTGCAACTTATTTGTGGCACTACCGTTTAGGTCATATCGGTGTAAAACGCATGAAGAAACTCCATACTGATGGGCTTCGAATCACTTGATTATGAATCACTTGGTACTTGCGAACCGTGCCTCATGGGCAAGATGACCAAAACGCCGTTCTCGGAACTATGGAGCGAGCAACTGATTTGTTGGAAATCATACATACCGATGTTTGTGGTCCAATGAATGTTGAGGCCTTGGGCGGTATCGTTATTTTCTCACCTTCACAGATGATTTGAGCAGATATGGGTATATCTACTTAATGAAACACAAATCTGAAACATTTGAAAAGTTCAAAGAATTTCAGAGTGAAGTGGAAAATCATCGTAACAAGAAAATAAAGTTTCTACGATCTGATCGTGGAGGAGAATATTTGAGTTACGAGTTTGGTTTACATTTGAAACAATGTGGAATAGTTTCGCAACTCACGCCACCCGGAACACCACAGAGAAATGGTGTGTCCGAACGTCGTAATCGTACTTTACTAGATATGGTGCGATCTATGATGTCTATTTCCGATTTACCGCTATCGTTTTGGGGTTATGCTTTAGAGACGGCCGCATTCACGTTAAATAGGACACCGTCAAAATCCGTTGAGACGACGCCTTATGAACTGTGGTTTGGCAAGAAACCAAAGTTGTCGTTTCTTAAAGTTTGGGGCTGCGATGCTTATGTAAAGAAACTTCAACCAGATAAGCTCGAACCCAAATCGGAAAAATGTGTCTTCATAGGATACCCAAAGGAGACTGTTGGGTACACCTTCTATCACAGATCTGAAGGCAAGATTTTCGTTGCTAAATTCGGATCCTTTCTAGAGAAGGAGTTTCTCTCGAAAGAAGTGAGTGGGAGGAAAGTAGAACTTGATGAGATAATCGTATCTACTCCCTTATTGGAAAGTAGTTCATCACAAGAAATGGTTCTGTGACAACTACACCAATTAGTGAGGAAACTAATGATGATGATCATGAAGCTTGAGATCAAGTTACTACTGAACCTCGAGGTCAACCAGAGTAAAATACGCACTGAGTGGTACGGTAATCTTATTCGAAGTCATGTTACTTGACCATGGCGAACCTACAAACTATGAAGAAGCGATGGTGAGCCCAGATTCGCAAAATGGCTGGAAGCCATGAAATCTGAGATGGGATCCATGTATGAGAACAAAGTATGGACTTTGGTTGACTTGCCCGATGATCGGCAAGCCATTGAAAATAAATGGATCTTTAAGAAGAAGACTGACGCCGATGGTAATGTAACTGTCTACAAAGCTCGACTTGTTGCGAAAGGTTTTCGACAAGTTCAAGGGGTTGACTACGATGAGACTTTCTCACCGAAGCGATGCTTAAGTCTGTCCGAATCATGTTAGCAATTGCCGCATTTTATGATTATGAAATTTGGCAAATGGATGTAAAACTGCATTCTTGAATGGATTTCTAGAAGAAGAGTTGTATATGATGCAACCAGAAGGTTTTGTCAATCCAAAGGGTACTAACAAAGTGTGCAAGCTCCAGCGATCAATTTATGGTCCGTGCAAGCCTCTCGGAGTTGGAATAAACGCTTTGATAGTGTGATCAAAGATATGGGTTTATCAGACTTTTGGAGAAGCCTGTATTTACAAGAAAGTGAGTGGGAGCTCAGAGCATTTCTAATATTATATGTGGACGACATATTATTGATTGGAAATGATATAGAATTTCTGGATAGCATAAAAGGATATTTGAATAAAAGTTTTTCAATGAAAGACCTCGGTGAAGCTGCTTACATATTGGGCATCAAGATCTATAGAGATAGATCAAGAAGCTTAATTGGACTTTCACAAAGCACATACCTTGATAAAGTTTTGAAAAGTTCAAAATGGATCAGCAAAGAAAGGTTTTTACCTGTATTACAAGGTGTAAGATTGAGTCGACTCAATGCCCGACCACAGCAGAAGATAGAGAGAAAATGAAAGATGTTCCTATGCTTCAGCCATAGGCTCTATCATGTATGCAATGTTGTGTACCAGACCGACGATGCTTAGCTGTAAGCTTGGCTGGAAGGTACCAAAGTAATCCAGAGTGGATCATTGGACAGCGGTCAAGAACATCCTGAAATACCGAAAAGGACTAAGGATATGTTTCTCGATATGGAGGTGACAAAGAGCTAGTCGTAAATGGTTACGCCGATGCAAGCTTTGACACCGATCCGGACGATTCTAAATCGCAAACCGGATACGTGTTTTTATTAAACGGTGGAGCTGTCGGTTGGTGCAGTTCTAAACAAAGCGCCGTGGCGGGATCTACATGTGAAGCGGAGTACATAGCTGCTTCGAAGCAGCAAATGAAGGAGTGCGGATGAAAGAGTTCATTTCCGATCTAGGTGTCATACCTAGTGCATCGGGACCGATGAAGATCTTCCGTGACAATCTTGGTGCAATTGCCTTGGCAAAGGAATCCAGATTTCACAAGAGGACCAAGCATATCAAGAGACGCTTCAATTCCATTCGGGACCAAGTCCAAGTGGGAGACATAGAGATTTGCAAAATACATACGGATCTGAATGTTGCGCACCGCTGACTAAGCCTCTTCCACGAGCAAAACATGATCAGCACCAAGACTCCATGGGTGTGAGGATCATTACTTTGTAATCTAGATTATTGACTCTAGTGCAAGTGGGAGATGAAGGAAATATGCCCTAGAGGCAATAATAAAGTTATTATTTATTTCCTTATATCATGATAAATGTTTATTATTCATGCTAGAATTGTATTAACCGAAACATAATACATGTGTGAATACATAGACAAACAGAGTGTCACTAGTATGCCTCTACTTGACTAGCTCGTTAATCAAAGATGGTTATGTTTCCTAACCATAGACATGAGTTGTCATTTGATTAACGGGATCACATCATTAGGAGAATGATCTGATTGACATGACCCATTCCGTTAGCTTAACACTTGATCGCTTAGTATGTTGTTAATGCTTTCTTCATGACCCATACATGTTCCTATAACTATGAGATTATGCAACTCCGTTTACGGAGGAACACTTTGGTACTACCAAACGTCACAACGAATCGGGTGATTATAAAGGAGTACTACAGGTGTCTCCAAAGGTACTTGTTGGGTTGGCGATTTCGAGATTAGGTTTTGTCACTCCGATTGTCGGAGAGGTATCTCTAGGCCTTCTCGGTAATACACATCACTTAAGCCTTGCAAGCATTACAACTAATGAGTTAGTTGTGAGATGATGTATTACGGAACGAGTAAAGAGACTTACCGTAACGAGATTGAACTAGGTATTGGATACCGACGATCGAATCTCGGGTAAGTAACATACCGATGACAAAGGGAACAACGATGTCGTTATGCGGTTTGACCGATAAAGATCTTCGTAGAATATGTAGGAACCAATATGGGCATCCAGGTTCCGCTATTGGTTATTGACCGAGAATGGTTCTAGGTCATGTCTACATAGTTCTCGAACCCGTAGGGTCCGCACGCTTAACGCTTCGATGACAGTTCATTATGAGTTTATAAGTATTGATGCACCAAGGTTGTTCGAGTCCGGATGTGATCACGGACATGACGAGGAGTCTCAAATGGTCGAGACATAAAGATTGATATATTGAAGCCTACATTTGGACATCGGAAGTGTTCCGAGTGAAATCGAATTTATCGAGTACCGGAGGTTACCGAACCCCCGGGAAATACATGGGCCATAGTGGGCCTTGGAGGAAAGGAGAAAGGGCCAGCCCTAGGTGGCGCGCTTCTTCCCTAGTCCTATTAGGACTAGGAAAGGTGGGCCCCCCCTCTCTCTTTCCCTCAGGAATCCTAATCCAACTAGGATTGAGGGGAATCCTACTCCCGAGGAGTAGGACTCCTTGGTGCGCTCCCCTTGGGCCGCCACCTCCCCTTGGCTCCTTTATATACGGGCAGGGGGCACCCCATGACACATAAGTTGATCTACGGATCTTTCCTTAGCCGTGCAGCGGTGCCCCTTCCACCATATTCCACTTCGTCATATCGTCATGAGCTTAGGCGAAGCCCCGCGCCGGAGAAGTCATATCGTCGCGGAGCTTAGGCGAAGCCCTGCGTCGGTGGAGCATCAACATCGCCACCACGCCGTCAGGTCTGACGGAACTCATCCCCGACACTTTGCTGGATCGAGTCCGGGATCGCCATCGAGCTGAACGTGTGCGTAACTCGGAGGTGCCGACGTTCGGTACTTGGATCGGTCGGATCGTGAAGACGCATCGACTACATCAACCGCGTTGTTATAACGCTTCGCTTTCGGTCTCACGAGGGTACGTGGGACGGACACTCTCCCCTCTCGTTGCTATGCCATCACCATGGTCTTGCGTGATCGTAGGAATTTTTTTGAAATTACTACGTTCCCCAACAGCTAGGGTTACACAGAGTCAGTTACAGAGAAGGAGATCTACATATCCGAATTGCCAAGCTTGCCTTCCACGCAAAGGAGAGTCCCATCCGGACACGGGACGAAGTCTTCAATCTTGTATCTTCATAGTCCAACAGTCCGGCCAAAGTATATAGTCCGGCTGTCCGAGGACCCCTTAATCCAGGACTCCCTCAGTAGCCCCTCAACCAGGCTTCAATGACGATGAGTCTGGCGCGTAGACTGTCTTCGGCATTGCAAGGCGGGTTCCTTCTCCGAATACTCCATAAAAGATTTTGAACACGAGAATCGTGTCCGACTCTGCAAAACAAATTCCACATACCACCATAGAGAGTACAATATTCCATAGATCTGATCTGCTGACAGCCTTTTTTACGACATCACGCCGCGGTCCGGTCTTTATTCGAACTGTTTTTCATAACCAGCCACCACACGTGCTGCGAGGCGGTTTTATTGGCACGTCTTGTCGAAGCAGAGATCGTGTTCCCCTTATCTCGGGATTCTCATCAATACAGGTGTGGGTAACCCAACCGTGTTTGTTTAATATGACCCCTTGATTTTAGGCAAGTCCCAAACGGTCATGTGGGGGATGCTTGATATTCGTCCTCTTTATAAGGGGGCCAAGGCCTGTCCTTTTCTTCCCATGTTCGATCCTTCCCCTCCCGCACCTCGAGTTCCAACACCCAAGGCTCAAGCTTAAGAACTTCGGACGCTCGACCATGTCCGGATCCAATCTTCAAGGCCGGTGGATGGCCTCCTCCGTCAGAGAGGAGGAAATCAAGAAGCTTAGGGAGGCCAGGTATCTTACCGCTGAAATCCCGCACAGGCTGCCCGCTCCAGGGCAGGTCATCCCCACTCCCGAACCCAACGAGAATGTCGTATTTATTTCCCACTTCCTCCGAGGGCTAGGTTTTAGTCTTGATCCCTTCGTGAGGGGGCTCATGTTCTATTATGGGCTAGATTTCCATGATCTAGCTCCGGATTCCATCCTTCACATCTCGTCGTTTATCATCGTGTGTGAAGCCTTTCTCCGCATTACCCCCCACTTCGGCCTGTGGCTCAAGACCTTCAATGTGAGGCCGAAGGTAATTGACGGGCGTCACACGGAGTGCGAAGGCACTATAATAAGCAAAGGCGCCGACGCCCCATGGCCAAAGGGTTCCTTCATAGACACTTCTGACTTGTGGCAACGGGAGTGGTTTTACATCACAGCTCCCCAAGGTACAAAGCGGGCGGCCGCTCCAGCGTTCCGCCCGGGCCCTCCGCCGCAACTAGCGTCATGGGTCAACAAGGGGCTGGACTGGGGGCCAGTTAACGTCGTGCTGACGCTGCAAAGCCGCATCCGAGACCTCCTTAAGAGGGATGTCAGTCTTGTCAAGATAATGCAAGTGATGCTGGTTCGTCGAGTCCTGCCCTGCCAACGTCGTCCTCTCCGTATGTGGGAGTTCAACCCGGAAGGACCGCAAACCATTCAACAATTCTTCGGCATGACACTCAAAGAGATGTATGGGTCATTCTTCGGATCACGAATAAAGTGTCCAGACACCACCAAGGACGTGGGTCTCAACTGAAACCGTCCGGATACCCAAGTAAGTAATTCTGCTATCGAACACACCATCCTTTATGTTTATTATAACATCATTCTAAAAATTGCTCTCTGCCAGGACTGGCTAAGGAAGGCGGAGAGGATTAGGTGTTCGGCCCCTCTTCCGGAAGGCTCGCCGGATCCTTTGTTGACCAGGATGCTTGAGCGCGCGCCGTATCAAGTGACATCAGGAGAAGATGAGGGGAGGAATAGAGAAGCCACAGGTGGGCCTCATATTTTACACATCCAAATTGGGGGAGTAAGTGCCTCCACGAATGAGGATAATCAGGGAGGGGAACCTAAAATCCCCTCTCCTCAAGGTAAGAAAAAGGGACGCCTCTGAAAACTTGGAGACGGAGGCTTTCAAACGAGGGAAGAAACCCTCGCCAAGGGGCCCTGCCCCAAGGGGGCCAGCCCTCCACCGAGCCGTAAGTAAAAGAGTACTTTGGTAAATATATCCCGTTTTGTCTCTGAGGATAATAACCGAAACATATTTGTTGCAGTCCGGCTCGTAGCCCTTCTCCACAGAGTTCGTCTTCGGCGGATCTTCCTCCGGAGATGATGGAGAGCGAAACGCCCCTGCCTCCCCGTCACATGGGGCGGACGACCCCAAGGTGTCGTCACAGAGGATTTCTCCCGATCCGCCGAGGCCAGAAGTTGACACTTCGGCTGCCCGAAGTTTGGACTATTCGGCTCCCAAGGAGAACGATAGAAAGAGTCCGGGGGTGTCCGGCATACAGCCGGACACTCTGATTGGTCTGGTAGGGCGAGCGGCCATCTTAGAGACACATCGTACTTTAATGGGTATGGTGATTGAGAGGATTTCATCCGCAAAAAGCGGATTGAATGAAGCCTTTACAAGTCTATTGAGCGGCTTTGAGGTACGCAAAATAATATATGTATTTCTAACGGTACCGCACATGCTAGGTGTGCTCTGTATAGATAGTAGCCCCTGAGACTCTGGTTGCCACCCAGAGGTGGCACACAGAGGATCAATCCAAGGTAATAATCGCGCTGCTTTTTATGTGCAGGCGGCTGATTGTCCGGCGGCTGACTGGACTGCTGATTTTGCCGAACTGAAGCGGCAGCTGGACGTGGCGGATGCCGACATCGCACTTGTTAACAAGCGGCTTGACCAGGCCCAGGGTATGTGTGTTCGGCTTGTCAGTAAATTGTAAGAGGAGCCTTATGCTAGTATCTTATAATATATTGTGACTACAGATGGAGCTTCTGCCGTAGAGACCCTTCGGGCGGAGCTTGCCCGAGCCAAGGAACAACCTCGAATAAGTGATGCGGCCGCCCTGAAGGCGGTCGAAGAGTTGAGAGCCGAACAGGCTGCTCATCGCCAGAGCGAGGAAAGGATAGCCGAGATGGTTGTTGAGCTGAAAGATGCCGCCGACTGCTATGAGCTCCTTGAAAAGGACAGCCAAGCGAGAGCGGCCGACCTGAAGAAGGCCCTGGATGCAGCCAAGGAAACCCGCTCTGAAATGAGAGGGATAAGGGAGGAGCTTCAGGAAGCCGGAGATATCACGGCTGGGAGGCCCTATTTGTTGCGGATGAAGTTTGGAGATCCGAAGTATGCCCCTCTGGATCAGTTGTGGAGTGCTGCAAACGCGTATGCAGACCTGGCAAAGAGTGTTGCTGATGCGGCTGAGTTTTACAAAGATCGGAAAGACTATCAGGTAGAGAGGTTATTCTGGTCGCAGTTCAGTGCCCCGACGCGCCCGCTGCCGTTGAATGAAAGGATGGCCGCATGGGCCGAACTCCACAGGTTGTCCGGGCTTGCTATGAGGTCTGTCGTGGATCATCTTTGGCCACGTGGACCAAGGTCGGGCATCTATTTTGGATTGGTGCAACAATTCCTTGGTGATGTGTCGCATATCGATGCTGTGAAGAGGTCGGCGTGCATAGAGGGTGCGCGGATGGCTCTTGCCCATGTCAAAACATACTGGGCTGGGATGGAAACCACTGCTATTGCAACCCGGGGTGCGGCGGAAGGCCAGGACCCGGCCGAGCACTATTTTGAAGAAGTCTTAGAAGGCGCCCGTTTAATAGAGGCTCAGTGCTCGAAGAGTGCCATGTTTGAGTGACATGTATCTCAATTGTAAAGACAATGCTATTTTGATTATAATGGTTGTGTTTATACTTTTGCCCGAAAGTATTGTAGTGCCTCCTGTGCGGCCGTTTATGTATGTATATAACCTGAAAGTTAGCAGTCGTCGGCTTCGGCCCCCACGCATATAATGCGGGGGTGTTCGGGAAAACGCGTAGTCACACTTGATCCAACGTCTTGGTCCGTTAAGGAGGTGGTAGCGCGGAGAACCAGGCAATCGGACTATATAGCTTTAACACTTTCACTTAGCCATAGGAGTTTGATGGTGGGGCTACTATATAGCCCCTGGTACTTCCGTGTTCATCCGAAGATGGTGCGCGTACGTACATGACCGTAAAACCGGTCCTTCGTTAATGTGGAGGAATCGCGAAGATTCCGCTGAGTCATCGAGTGGTTGACCAGTCTCGCGTTGTATCATGACAGTCAGTTTTCGGCTTTCTCTACTGAGGTGCTCACCCGGATGAACCAGGGCACAATCGCAGTAGTTCTCCCGGTGCCGCCTTAGCCGATAGAGCGGAATGTAAGGTAGCAAAACACGGGAGCCGGGCAAACCCAACATTTGACCAAAGACATGATTCAGAGCTGATGCATATAAGGCCAAACTCGCGACGCCGAACACTCCCTAAGGTATTCGGACTTTACAACATATATTGGGCTAAATAATGCCCTCGATAATAAGCCCTGAGTTTCCAGGTACGTACATTAGTCTGGTGTGACAAAAATGCCGAAAACGCCAGTATTCCTCCCGGTTATATCAAGTTTCCGGAGGGGAAGAAGCAAAAGGAGACATTAAAAAGGTTTACGCAGGATCTTAATCTAAAAAGAAACCTTTGAGCGGGGCCCTGCTGCACATCTGCGCCTTTATCTCCGTTGTGCTGTATCCTGGAAGGGTGTAGCACGATGATCATCTGTAAAAAGGAAAAACCCAGGTGAAAGACTTCGTGCGAGGAGTTCGTTAATCTGAATGAACCATGAAAATGCAATATGTTATTGTATTGATAGGGTTGGGCCAACCTATGGGCCTCTCTTTTTTTGCGAGCAGCCCCTAGCACCATTTATGGGGATATCCCAGTTTGGGCTGTTACATTTGGTGGGGCGCCGGACTCGTCTAACCGTGTCTGTGGTCTTGACGACCGACCATTTATTCTGGTTGGAGGGATCGCTCAGTGTTCGGCTGCTAAAGCCGCCACATATTCTTCCGCACGTAAGGAACACTCTGTATTTCTGCTAACTGTGATGACGCCACGTGGACCGGGCATCTTAAGTTTAAGATGGGCGTAGTGCGGTACTGCATTAAAACGAGCGAAGGTTGTTCTTCCGAGTAGTGCGTGATAGCCGCTTCGGAATGGAGCGATGTCGAAGATCAGTTCTTCGCTTCTGAAGTTGTCGGGAGAACCGAATACAACCTCTAGTACTAGAGAGCCAGTGCAGCGGGCCTCGACGCCTGGTATCACTCCTTTAAAGGTAGTGTTGCTTTTGCTGATTCTTGACGGGTCTATCCCCATTTTACGGACAGTGTCCTGATATATCAGGTTAAGACTACTGCCGCCGTCCATAAGGACTCGAGTGAGATGGTATCCATCAATAATTGGGTCGAGAACCAAGGCAGCCGAGCCTCCGTGCCGGATACTAGTCGGATGGTCCCTGCGATCGAAGGTGATCGGGCAGGCCGACCAGGGATTGAATTTAGGGGCGACGGGCTCCACAGCGTATAGATCTCGGAGTGCGCGTTTGCGCATTCTCTTTGGAATGTGAGTTGCGAAAATCGTATTCACTGTTTTGACTTCTGGTGGGAATTTTTCTGTCCCCCAGTGTTCGGCTGGCGAGGCTCATCCTCGTCCTCACTTGGCGTCTCCCTCCCCTTGTGTTCGGCATTTAGCTTGACGGCCTGCTTGAAAACTCAACACTCTCTGTGGGTATGGTTTGCAGGTTTTTCGGGGGTGCCATGGATCTGACATAATTTGTCCAGAATCTTATTTAGGCTGGACGGTCCATCCCTGCTGCCTTTAAATGGCTTCTTTCGTTGACCGGGTCGAGAGCCCCTGGATCCGACGTTTACCGTCGTGTTATCTGGGCTGTTTTCATTGTTTCGACGCTTGTTTTTGTTGTGTCGCGGCTTCACGTTGCCATCTCTGACTTCGGATGTGCCTGGGTCGCTGGTGCCACTACGGGCCAACCAATTGTCCTCGCCTGCGCAAAAGCGGGTCATGAGGCTTGTTAAGGCTGCCATTCTCCTCGGCTTTTCCTGGCCGAGGTGTCTGGCAGGCCATTCGTCCCGGACACTGTGCTTGAAGGCCGCTAAGGCTTCGGCGTCTAGGCAGTCGACGATTTGATTCTTCTTAGTAAGAAATCTGTTCTAGAGTTTTTGGGCTGACTCTCCGGGCTGTTGAATTATGTGACTTAGGTCGTCTGCATCCGAAGGTCGGACATAAGTCCCTTGAAAATTAGCCCTAAAGGCATCCTCAAGCTCTTCCCAACTTCCAATTAAGTTTTCGGGGAGGCTTTTCAACCAGTGACGTGCTGGTCCTTTCGGCTTGAGGGGTAGGTATTTAATGGCGTGGAGATCATCTCCACGGGCCATATGAATGTGAAGAATAAGATCCTCAATCCAGACCCCCAGGGTCTGTCGTTCCGTTGTATGCCTCTATATTCACGGGTTTAAATCCTTCCGGGAATTCGTGGTCCAGCACCTCATCGGTGAAGCACAGGGGGTGTGCGGCACCCCTGTATTTGGACGTGTCGTGGCATGCTGTCGACGGTTGTTGTGTTCGGTTTTGATTCCTGGCTGGTATTAGATCAATGTGATCGTTTTGGTAGCTCTGATTCTGTGCCGAAGCGCGCTTTCTGGGTCCATAGATGGACCTAGCCATACCGGACTTTTTGTCCAG
Source organism: Aegilops longissima (assembly GCA_021605205.1). Lineage (NCBI taxonomy): Eukaryota > Viridiplantae > Streptophyta > Magnoliopsida > Poales > Poaceae > Aegilops > Aegilops longissima. Next base: position 475,660,425 of record CM038680.1, on the reverse strand, counting down.
GAGCTCACGTAAATCGTGTGCTGTCATGTGTGCGGCATCATTAGCCGTCTTGTCACGGCCACGGGGTGGTCGGTCCGGCTGATCGGTCGTTTTTGGCTGAATGGGCTCTATGGCCTCATCGTCGAATTCTGGCAGCAGCTTGCACTTTGGATAGCTCTTTATGTGACGATCGTCGCCGTATTTTTCTTCTTTGTCGAGCACTTTGTTCCACCTGTGGTTGAGCGTATCCTGCGCGGCCTTAAGCCTTTGCTTCTGCTTCTTTAGGCTCCTCGCGGTGGCAATAAGCCTTCTGTGGAGGTTCTCTTGTTCCAAGAGTTTCTCTGGGATGATGAATGCATCATCGTCCGGAATGTTTTCCTCTCCGGAGACAGGTTGGTGAATTTTACCGTCGGGATCGGCATCATCTGACGTCGGCTCCGGACTATGTTTACCGTCCCCTGGCTCATCCTGCTCCATCGCTGGGTCCATGGGGTCGTCGTTTCCTTTGGAGTCAACCGGGGTATTATTATTTCTTGCGCTGTTGTCGCTGTTTTTACTGTGACGGGAATTAGAGTGGCGCCTACGGCGTCGCTTTGGTGGCTTATCGTTGCATCATCACCATCACCTTCTTTTGGCGTGTCCACCATGTATATATCATATGATGAGGTGGCCGCCCAACACCCAGTGGGCGGTGGTTCCTGTTCCTTTTCTGCGTCGTCGTAAATATCGTCGACGTCTTCGGAGTCAAAATCGAGCGTGTCGGTTAAGTCATCGACAGTGGCTATTAAGTGTGTGGTGGGTGGGGCATGAATTTCTTCGTCGTCCGCTTCCCACTCGAGTCGGACATAGTTCAGCCAAGAATCTCCCGATAAGGAAAGAGATCTTAATGAATTTAGCATGAACTCCATGACGGTGAACTCCATGACCGGTGCCCAATCAGATTCGACAGGCACGGACATACGCGGTTCGGATCCCGTAGTCGGAGACGAGTCCGAGGGTCCAATGACCCCACCTTCACAGGAGGTGGGATCAGTGTTCGGCACCAACGCCAATGAGTGTGCTGCCTCCGTGGCGGGGTCCATCCTCCCGTCCTTGGAAGGCACGATCTGCTCCGGATTGATTCCCGGCGTTGCCGCATGCGCGATCTCCCGAACACTGTCCGATGGCAGATCAAAGTCATGCATGTCGTGACCATTCGGCGCACCTGGCATGGGCTCGAATCCGTCGAAGATCAAGTCTCCGCGGATGTCGGCAGTATAGTTCAAGTTTCCAAACCTGACCTAATGGCCAGGGGCGTAGATATCGATCTGCTCCAGATGGCCAAGCGAGTTGGCCCGTAGTACGAAGCCGCTGAATACGAAGATCTGTCCGGGAAGGACAACCTCCCCCTGGACCGCGTCGCTGAAGATGATTGAAGGAGCCATCAAGCCTTATCGCGACAGCAAAGTGGAACTCTTAATGAAAGCACCAATGTCGGTGTCAAAACCGGCGGATCTCGGGTAGGGGGTCCCGAACTGTGCGTCTAAGGCTAATGGTAACAGGAGACAGGGGACACGATGTTTTACTCGGGTTCGGGCCCTCTCGATGGAGGTAATACCCTACTTCCTGCTTGATTGATCTTGATGATATGAGAATTACAAGAGTTGATCTACCACGAGATCGTAGAGGCTAAACCCTAGAAGCTAGCCTATGATTCTGATTGTTGTTGTCCTACGGACTAAACCCTCCGGTTTATATAGACATCGGAGGGGGCTAGGGTTACACAGAGTCGGTTACAGAGAAGGAGATATACATATCCGAATTGCCAAGCTTGCCTACCATGCAAAGGAGAGTCCCATCCGGACACGAGACGAAGTCTTCAATCTTGTATCTTCATAGTCCAACAGTCCGGCCAAAGTATATAGTCCGGCTATCCGAGGACCCCTTAATCCAGGACTCCCTCAAACACCACCAGCAGCAGGAGCAACACCGCCCGCCGCGCCCATTCCCACTCCACGACGGACACCGAATAGAGTCCGCCTCGGCTGGCTAGTCGCCGGCGCGTGGTTGGCTCGCGGCGGCATGCAGGAGGTAGAGGGGGCGGCGCACAATGCCTGGTGTGGGTAGGGGGAGGGGGGAGTGTGGGCGGCGCGGGGAGACGGAAATAGGAGCCTCCGTCGGTGGTGGCACAGTAGTGGGCGAGCGACCATGGTGGCGCGCGAGCTCGCCGGCGGCTGGGATAGGGATCGGAGCGAGGTCGGGGTGGAGAGGGAAGCAAAATTGGTTTTCTCGTGAGGATGGGGTTCGACCTGTTTGGTGTTTTTTTTTCTGCGTACCGCTTCAATCACGTGATCGTGATCCGACGTCTCCCAGCTGGTGTGGCAGTTTTGCAAACTGTCACAGGGTTGCCAAATACATTTTTCGTTTTTCTAATTTAATAATATTTTAAAATTCATGTAATATTTATAAAACATTAGAGATTATTTAAATGCAAGTAAAAAGAATATCTGACCAAATATCTATAAGAAAAAAGCTACCAGAGGTTCGTGGACGGGTCTTCGTTTACCTAGGTCGGCCCATATACTCTAGCGCGGGGAGCGGTGAGCATTTGCTCGCCTCATCCTCGGGTCAACCTGGCAGTCGGGTCGGGTGAACCTCTACCAGACCAATGCCCATCAAACTTCCGAGTCGTTCCCGCACCCACGACCCTACACATGGGTCTGGACTTACACCCACGACCGAATCCAACGGATTGCCCGATCAAACTACCGGGTCGTTCCGGCACCCACGACTAGACTTACACCCACGCCGGAATCCAACGGGTTGCACGATCAAACTACCGGGTCGTTCCCGAACCCATGACTGGACTTAGAGCATCTCCGGTCGCGCCCCCAAGGGCCTTTTTTTGGCGCCGGCGCTCAAAAACCGGCCCAGTCGCACCCTCAGGAGCCCTTTTTTTGCCGGTTTGGCCCGAAACTGGCGCCGGCGGACCCAGTCCAAACCCGGCGCACTGGGGGGCGCCCGGAGGCAACAGGGCAATCGGTTTTGGCGCGAACGAATGGCGGACCAGCTGAGTCAGCGACCCCCGCCTTGTCGTCCTTACAACGCCCCGTTTTCCTGCGGGGAATCAATGCCAAGGCTACTGCCGGTCAGCCTTCCATTGATTCCTCACGGGCGGCGCTCGGCGAGGCGCCCCCTCCCCGGCACGCGTACACACGATGCCACCCTCCGGCCGGGGCTATATAAAGTAGCACTCCCTCGCCGGGGATACACCTGCCCGCAGCCCCCCTCGTGCACAGCCACCGCCGACGAACTCTTTCTGCCGCCGCAGACGATGGGCGAGAGGTTCCCCGGCGACGGGGCGACGACCAATGGCTTCGGCCGCCGCTCACTGCACGAGTGGGAAGCCCACCTCCTGCATGAAGAAAACATCCCGGTGCCTCCCGACATGTGCACGCCGGGGCGGTGGAGGCTTAGCGCCAGGGGCGTCCCCGTGAACCCGCTGTCGGACGTCACGCGCCCCGACTACTTCAACGCCGAGGTCGAGAGTGCGCGGGCGTCGCTAACGGAGGAGCAGCGGGCCCGCCCCGAGTACGCCGCCGGCAACCACGAGGCGTGGGCAGCCTACTTTGAACGCCGGCAGGCGGAGCGGCTGGCCTACACCAACAACGCACCGGTGGTGCGGGGACACCGCCGTCTGTGGTGGGGCGGCCCCGGCCGCACGCTCCATGCCGTCCTCAAGCACCTTAAGGGCGGCAACGAGCCACCGTTCATGTACCCTGCCGCCCCGGCCCCCCACCGGAGCGGCGGCCAATGGCTGCCGAGGAGGACCGGCTTCTCTTCCTCCTCCTCCGGGTCGCCGACGCTCTACAGCGTCAAGGCTGAGGCCGCGGAGACGCCGCTCGGCCGGCACTGCGCACCCGCAGCACCGGCATCGTCATCAACGAGGGCGGGCGCACCTCCTCCTTGGCTCCTCCCCCGCCTCGTCAAGCCCAAGAGGGAGCCAGGGCTCGCCGCCGTGAAGACGGAAGAGCTCGACGGCGCGACGGCCATGAAGTGGGCACGGGAGGACTAGGCGCGGCTGGAGTTGGAGCGCCAGCGCCACGCTCTAGAGGAGATCACCGACAAAGGAGGCGTCGTCGTGATGACGACGCGCCGTCACCGGTCTGCGCGACTCCGGGCAGGGGCGTCCGCGTGAAGGAGAAGGACAACGACGGCGGCAGCAACTTCCTCCTGTTTGTTTTTTAAGTAGATTTTAAATTTGCTATGTAAAAAAACTATTTGAGTCCCAAAAAACTAGTGGCAATTTTTGATTTTAGTGCTTGGTCGCACCCGGGGGGAGAAAGGCTGGAGATGCTCTTACACCCACGCCCGAATCCATCGGGTAGCCCGACCCTATCGCGAACCCATCAGGTGTGACAAGGCTTAATTTTATTTGTATTTTGTTTATTTAGGCGACGTACAATTTGTAGTTTGCATATCGCGCGAGGAGGGGATGAGGTACCGAAGCAGCAGTCTCTGTTTTTGCTCCCATGCGCTCCCGTAGGCAAGGTGGTACTAAAGGATTGCATCGCCAGACTTGACCGCTTGAGCGCCAATGCATATGTGTGCCGCTGTGTACTGCGGCCTGCATCCAGCGATTTTGCTTGCATGGGCCAGGCTGAAGTTAGAATTGGGCCATACCAAACGTGTGAATGAGAAGTAAGAAGAGGCATAGTGATGGATTTGCTCCCTTATGGTCCCAGCTAGTTGTGCCTCGTTCTTTTATAATGACCATTGCTAGTGAGACACTATACGTCAGTGTATTTAGATTTAGATTAGATTATAAACATCATATATAATGGAGAATAAATTAGTTATTTGATTATTAATACTAATCGGGTGACCCATTGGGTAACCCATGGGTATAAACTTGAAACCATACCCTACCTACGACTAATCGGGTTATCCATGGGTAAGACCCATGGACGAAGTCGGCAACCCATATTCTACCCATTCGGGTCGGGTGCCCATGGGTGGACGAACCTATGGGTCGTATTGTGGGATTACCTCGGCTGTATGCAGGGACCATAATGGCTTGTTCTTGGGCTCTTCGGCTATGGTTTTCTCGGACATTGTCAATCCGGCTACTCTTGAGGCCCTATGATGCGGAGCATCCTTCGGTCATCCACATGGACCTTCCATCGTCTCACCAAGCACCAAGAGGACCCAGGACTAGAGCACGAGCTAGAGCTCTCGAGACCGAGGTGACTTCTCTCCTTAGTGATATCTCATATGATCCTCTCGAGACATGGCTACTACCTAAGTCTGGAATGTTGTGCATGATTAGGTACCAAGAGGACCCTCCCGAGGATGCACATGAAGATGGTCAAGACCCCAAGTCCACGGAAGAAGAGAACCAACGGAAGAAGGCGAGAACAACATCCAGGCACCGGACATCCGGCCATGGCCCCGGACATCCGGCCCCTGGAGATCTACATGACCAGGAGTATGCAGCAGAAGCTACAGGGCCCGGATATCCGGCGTCCAGCCCGGACATCCGGAGGCGCCATCCAGGGAGCACAGAAGGCTGCCCAGACAACCCGGACATCCGGTCATCACCCCGGACATCCGGCGCCTCCCGAAGCCCCGGACATCCGGCCCCTCCGCCCGGACATCCGGCGCCGCCCATCCAGAGAGCAGCACGACCATCTCCACTAGCCCGGACATCCGACCCTTCAGCCCGGACATCCCGCCCCTCGCGAGCACCCGGACATCCGGCCTTCCCTGTCTGCGAATAGTGTAAGGGTCGTGGCCTGTGTACCCCCCTTCGCCCCTAGACTATATATACTCCATCTCCACCTATGTTTTAGGGTTAGCATTGGTTTAGCTGATTTGAGATAGAGCATTGCTCATCTGTACCGGATCTACTCCTCGTGAGGGACCGCACCTCTTGGGAGAAGATCCACCTGGATTCAAGGCCTCCATCCGGAGAAGACAATCAAGATCTCCTCACGGAGAAGAACGGTTACTCTTGTATCGTCCCTTGTTGACTTTGGATCTCGTGTTACTTTGTGCCTCGGTGATCTAGCACTTGTGTGATCAATTTCGTGTCGGTTAAGTGTTTTTCTTGTTTTCCCCTCGTGATTTCCCTCGTGTTCTTCCGCGTGTTCTTCGTGTTCCCCGTAGGGATCCTCTCCAAACGTGAAAGATCGGCCCCATAGGGTTCCGCCCTACATCATCTTGGTATCATGAGCCACGTTGTTCACATTTTTGGAGCCCCTACCCTGTGTTTTCTAGCTTGATTTTGTTGTTTTCATCCTAAATCCGAAAATCCCCACCAAAAATAGCCCCAAATTATTTTTGTGATTTGTTGGTGTGATGAAGTTTTATTGGATTTGATCCACGGGTCTGCTTTGCATCAAGTGGATCTAGCTTTTCCCCACCTCTCCTGCAATTTCCATCCACAAATTCGTTCAAATTTTGCTCCCGAGTTGCCCTTTTTCCCGTGGAGTTCATTGCGTTCGTCCCTGATCCAGGAGCCCGGACATCCGCCCGAGACCCCGGACATCCGGCAGCTAGCCCGGACATCCGGTCCCTGGCAACAGCAACTCCATCCCCCGCGCCCATTTTCCGCCAAATTTTGCCCCGGTCCCCACGCATACTTCCGCATACAACCACCACTTTCCGCAAGCACCACCACCGCTCACTGCTACCTCCTATGACGATTTTGATACGTTTTGGTCTTTGAGATTTTGGGTTGTGGTTCCCGTGTCCTATTGTGTTTCGGCTATATAGGTACGGTTCAACGTCAACATCACCACCGCTCATCTCCATCAACTACTCATCATCGCCAAGGATGGTAACTTCGACGACATCTTTGTCATACCTTGCAATTGCATTGATACCCACATGGCCTTACATTTGCGTAGCTTACCCATCGAGACTAGCCATTGAGTATTGCCGGCAACGTGACTTGTGCACATTAGTGATCATACTCCATAGCATACATATCATACCATAGTGGTGCATATCTTGGCATAATTTTTTGTGTCACAAAGTTGTCATCGCATACACAATTGCTATCTTGGTTCGTGAAGTTTTGCATGAGAAAAGAGCTCAAAGGTGAAAGAGCCAACCAAGCTTTTAAGCAAAGAGGAAAGATAAGCAAAGAGCTTATAAGCAAGAACCATAGCATCATACTACATTAAGACTGTCATACCCGATCATCTTGGATCATAGCACCGAACTACCATACAAATAGCATACTTGGGATAGAGGTCGTTGCATTTTTTCCTAGTAGGTTGTGCACAAGTTCCGTATCCGCCTATTGTGCAATCATGCTAGCGTCTCTCGTGTATTGTGCAACAAGAGCATTTTCGTGGATTCCACATTTTGGCTCACTTTTGGTTTGCACAATCCCACTTATCTATTTGCGTGTGTGTTTCCGTGTTCCACTACTTGCTTGGTCTACTTGTTGCATTTGCAAATTTGTGAATCTTTCCAACATTATTGAAGCTCACTTACAATTGCATTAAATTTTGTGCCACCATCCTAACCAAGCTCCACCATAAGCTTTTACTTGTGTAGGTGCGAGAACCGACAAGAATTGGTACCAATAGTGCTATTTCATTGTCCGCATTTGAGTGAACTTGATTCATCGTCAACATCGGTCAAGGTACAATTGGTATAAGTTCTTCTCCTTCTACCACTCATATTTTTGCTTGGAATGATGGATAGGCCAAGTACTTCTACCAACCCACTCTTCATCGAGCAAGACGATGACATGTCATCATTCGTCACCAAGAGCCACCTCTTTGGTGCACAACGAGCGTTGCATCAAGAGCAACAAGCTATGACCGACCGCATCGACAACCTCGCCACCGACTTGCGACTCTCCGAGCAACGTACAAAGGACTACTTCGACAACAAGCTCGACGCTCACAAGCAAGAGAATGATGCAAGGATGGACGAGATCTGCGCCTTGTTGGTGAACTGTCCTCCTTCTACTTCATACTCAAGACGAAGCCGCTCAAGTCGACACTCCGACGACACCTTCTCCGGCTCAAGTACACCGACATCGAACACTCTTCGACGAGCCACGCGTCAAGAACGTCATGCATCTCGCAATCCTCTACACGACAAGCATTCACAAGAGCAAGTCGACGAGCAAGTACTTCGTCCTCCACCACACAAAGTTGCTTTTGCTCAAGCTCAAGAACGACAACGTCAACGTCACCAAGAGGAAGAACGAGCGCGTCTACATCAAGAGGAAGAAGACGCCGAGGCTCAACGTCTTCAACAACAACAACGTGAAGCACAAGCTCTTGAGGCACAATGTGCCCTTCAAGAATCAAGTCGAGCTATCGCCAACCGCAACCGAGATCGGCGCAATCAAGAGGAAGCACTTCAAGAAGAAATCCAAGAGCGGAACTACCGACCGTGCGTGCAACACCAAGTTCCTCAAGCTCCTCGACAAGCTCCTCCACAACCTCAAGTTCAACAAGAGCAAGTTGATCATAGACTTCCTCCACGCCAAGAGCAACATGAGGATGATTATCCTCCGCGTCAAGGGTGTCATCATCACCATCGCCAACAACACAATGAAGAGCAACGCTATGGCAAGCTCAAATTCACAATGCCCAAGTTCAATGGAAGCAATGATCCCGAAGAGTACCTCTCATGTGCATTGAAGGTCGACAAAATATTTCGTTTGCACAACTATGAGGAAGAGAAGAAGATCGATATGGCATCACTTGAGTTCCAAGACTATGTGCTCATATGGTGGGAACAAGTCCTTGAGCACCGAGAAGCAAGAGGTGAACCTCCAATCACCACTTGGGCTCAAATGAAGGATGTCATGCGAGCACGTTTTGTGCCCACCTACTACAACCGCAATCTTTTCAAGAAGCTCCAACTCCTCAAGCAAGGAACAAAGAGTGTTGAAGAATACTACAAGGAAATGGAGATAGCCATGATTCGAGCCAATGTCACGGAAGATGATGAGCAAACTATGGCACGTTTCCTGAATGGACTCAATCATCCCATCAAGAAGATCGTCGACTTCCAACCCTACTCCAACCTCATTGAGCTCGTGCATCAAGCTACCAAGGCGGAACGTCAAGTGCAAGATGTCTTCAAGTACGCCAAGTACTCATCCAAGAACTACGGCTTCTCCAACAACCAAGCTTCAACGACTCCTCCAACTTATACCTCAACCAAGCCATCTACAACCAACAACGACAAGTCAAGTTACAAGAAAACTTCGAAAAGCTCAAGTCGTCTTCCTCCTACTACAAGCAACTTCAAGCCGCGTGCTTCATCATCTACTTCGACTGTTGAGACCGTCAAGACAAGCTCCTTCAAGTGTTTCACTTGCAGCGGCCGAGGCCACAAGTCCTATGAATGCACAAACAAGCACACCATGATCCTCAACGATGATGGAACCTATGACTCCATGAGTGACGAGGAGATGGAAGCCCTTGGGCAAGTGGCCATGCACCGTCGCGTGAACAAGGATGAAGATGACCAAGTCTTTTGTGATGAGGATTCGAGCCCCGCTCTCGTTGTCTCCAAAGTTTTGACTCTTCAACATCAACAAGAAGAAGACCAACGATGCCACATCTTCCACACAAAGGCCGGCATCAATGGAAGGTTCGTCAAGGTCATCATCGATGAAGGTAGTTGTCACAACTTGGCAAGTGAAGAACTATGCTCCGAGCTATAATTGGTCAAGATGAAGCACCCGCACCCCTACAAAGTCCAGTGGCTAAGTGACTCCGGCACTATACGAGTTGAGCATACGGTCCAAGTCTCCTTCAAAATTGGTGCATATGAGGACACTTTGGAGTGTGATGTCATCCTGATGTCCGTTTGCCACCTCCTTCTTGGTTGACCATGGCAATTCGACCGTGGCGTCATCCACAACAGGCGTACCAATCACTATAGCTTCAAGATGAAAGGGAAGGAATATGTGCTACGACCTATATCTCCTAGTCAAGTGATAGCCGGCAAGCAAGCCACCCATCGTGAAGAGAAGAGTGAGAAAGTGATCCACCAAAAAGTGAGTGAGAGCCACAAGCCAAACTTGAGCGCCTCTTCTCCTAGAGAGAAAAACCTAGTCCTATTTGCCACCAAAAGTGAGATGAGAGAAGTGTGTGAGAACCCATCGAGTGTTATGCACTTTGTCCTTGTGTGCAAGGATGGGGACCCAAAAACTAACACCTCTCACGATCTACCTTTAGTGTTTCAATATCTTTTGCAGGAATTCCAAGATGTTTTCCCCGATGAGCTACCTCTGGGTCTACCTCCTCTACGAGGCATTGAGCATCGAATCGACCTCATCCTCGGAGCGCCCCTTCCAAACAAAGCTCCATACCACGTCAACCCCGAAGAAACTAAGGATATCCAACAGCAAGTGTCGGTGTCAAAACCGGCGGATCTCGGGTAGGGGGTCCCGATCTGTGCGTCTAAGGCTAATGGTAACAGGAGGCAAGGGACACGATGTTTTACCCAGGTTCGGGCCCTCTCGATGGAGGTAATACCCTACTTCCTGCTCGATTGATCTTGATGATATGAGTATTACAAGAGTAGATCTACCACGAGATCGTAGAGGCTAAACCTTAGGAGCTACCCTATGATGATTATGCTTGTTCTTCTACGGACTAAACCCTCCGGTTTATATAGACACCGGAGGAGGCTAGGGTTACACAGAGTCGGTTACAAAGAAGGAGATCTGACATCCGAATTGCCAAGCTTGTCTTCCACGCAAAGGAGAGTCCCATCCGGACACGGGACGAAGTCTTGAGTCTTGTATCTTCACGGTCCAACAGTCTGGCCAAAGTATATAGTCCGGCTGTCTGGATACCCCCTAATCCAGGACTCCCTCAGTAGCCCCTGAACCAGGCTTCAATGACGATGAGTCCGGCGCGTAGATTGTCTTCGGCATTGCAAGGCGGGTTCCATCTCCGAATACTCCAAAGTAAACCTCGAACACTTAAATCGTGTCCGGCTCTGCAAGACGATTTTCACATACCACTATAGAGAGAACAATATTCCACAAATATAATCTGCTGACAACTTTAGATAACGTGCCATCACACCATGGTTGAATAATTATTCGAACCATTTTCCCACAACCAGCCACCGCACATATTGCGAGGCGGCTTCCTCGGCACGTCTTGTCGAGGCAGAGATCATGTCCCCTTATCACGGGATTCTTATCAATACGGGTACGGGTAACCCAACCGCGCCATCAATCGTGGCGCTTGGGAAAAAAGCGATTTTTAACGGGCAAGTGGGGAGGCGCACCGTTTTTGTCACCTCTATAAAGGGATAAGGATCCCCCATTTTTACCCACACCTTCTTCCTCCTTTGCTTATCCATTCTCGCACCCTCGAGCTCCAGTGCCCTAGTTCACGCCTTCTCCGCACAGCCAAACATGTCCGGAGCGGGAGGCAAGTGGGTGGCCTCCATCATCAAGGAGGAGCACATTACGAAGCTCCGGGTGGCCGGATACTTGGCCGCAGATAATGCGCACCGGCTGCCGGACGTAGGGCATATTATTCCAACTCCGGGACTGTGGCGACCGATTCTTCGGGTATTAATTCCCAGAAAATGGCCCTTGTGCTCATCAGCCCCAGGATTACTGTTAGCTGATGAGGCACCAACTTGATACAGAAACTCCAAGCAAAACACAAAAATATGTGGTACAAGACCATTCTGGTCTGTGAGTACAAAAAATGATTTCTAGCGGTTGATGGCAGAAGCGGGTTGTAAATCTTCAGTGTCTATGGGACTCCATTTCCCACGGGAACAGCTGACCAGGTTAACTCCTATCTTCGCGAGGCTGCTATCACCGTTGCTTAGGTTCCGGGGCTGTCGGCACAGTCGCTCCTTTCCGCGCAAGAAAACTGGCCAAGACAATAGCCAGGGACAAGCCAGTGAGTACTTGGAATGTACTCGCAAACATTATGAACACGGGAATAATATAACAACGATGTTCCGAAATATTTATGCTCATGATGTCAGTCACAAAAGGTAAATCAACTCTGATGCGTGCAAACATGTTATTTGCGAATTATGCAATGATATGGTAGTATAAAAATTATGAAATAAATAACATAAAGGACTTCAAAGAAATGCCACAATCGGGCGTCTGAGCGACACCACGTAAAGGGCTTTAAAAGAAATGCTACAGTCGGGCGTCTTAGCGACACCATATAAAGGGCTTTAAAAGAAAATGTCACAGTCGGGCGTCTTAGCGACACCACATAAAGGGCTTTAAAAGAAATGCCACAGTCGGGCGTCTGAGCGACACCACATAAAGGGCTTTAAAAGAAATGCCACAGTCGGGCGTATGAGCGACACCACATAAAGGGCTTTAAAAGAAATGCCACAGCAAGGCCTGAGCGACACCACATAAAGGGCTTTAAAAGAAATGCCACGATCAAGGGTCGGCGACACCACATAAAGGGCTTTAAAAGAAATGCCACGGTCGGGCGTCGAGCGACACCACATAAAGGGCTTTAAAAGAAATGCCACGATCGGGCGTCTAAGCGACACCACATAAAGGGCTTTAAAAGAAATGCCACGATCAAGGCGTCGAGCGACACCACATAAAGGGCTTTAAAAGAATAAAACAATCATAGTGAATATCCGGAGGTAGAACCGCCCCGAGGATATTCGATAATACCAATAATATCACGGGTTAGTCCACAACAAAATAATAATCATCGTTATCACATGCCACAAGTCGTAATATCAGTTCTGATTTAACAGCTTCACCTCCGAAGACCGACACTAAGACCGACACTTGACCCATCCCAGACTGTAATCCTTAACCATGGACACGGCTATTCGAATAGGTTTAATCTCTGCAGAGGGTGTACTCTTTACCCACGAGTAACGGATTCCTTTAGTCCATTGGGACTAATTCCGTCTACGGCCTTTTTGTTGAAAACACACCTAACTCGCACACACCAGCTTAACTCACACGTGTCTGGAATCACCCACGACACCTGTCAAGCAAAATCTAAGTGGGGAGGCTACAACCTCGCGTAGCATGGGATCAAATTTATATTGCGCCCTAAGGGGTGGCCTCCCCTCTCGGTCTCAACCGAAACACCCATGCCCCGGACGGGTGGTCGCCTACCAGCTACAACCGGTATCTTCCACCCGGCCTCTCATGCGGTGTGTGCTAGAAAGAGGTTGACAACTTATTGAACTGCACTCTACTTGTTGTAGAGACGATTGGTAGTACGAAACAAGTATGGGGGTTACTGGAACAAGACTCGAGCTAGGGTCGACTCAGGAGGTTTATAAATTTCCCTGCATGACATGTATGATGAAAATAATTCAACCAACAGAATCACCGCTCACTATACCTTACCATGCCATACCGGACATAACCGTCCCGACGGAGACCGGTGACAAACTCATGCCTACCCAAGGCAGAGGTTTTTCCCGGACTTCTTCCGGCATGCATGCAAGGCACATGAGGATGATTTTCGTCACAAGTGTGTTCATTCCCAACAGCATGGAAATCATTAATATGCATCCATGCACATGATCATATCACATGAAATAACGAGTCCTCCGAAATGAGGTGATGTTATAAATGTGCCAACGAATACACAAAAATATTATGCCGGGGTTCAGAATGCTTGCCTTCAGGTCACGGGAAGGCAGGGTGCATTTCAAACTCTTGAAATAATTCTCCTCTCTTCAAAAATCCTATTTTGAAAATATAAAAGAATTAACACACAAAAATAAAAACAGCACAAAAGTTGTTTTTGAAATAAATCTTAAAATAAACTAGACAATATTTGAAAGAGGTAGGAAAAAGAATCAATTTAATTGGAGTTGTATTTAAAAAGATACAGCAGGTCAAAGTTTGGTCAAAATCTGTTATTTAAAACAAAACAGAAAAGAAAACGTTTTAAAAGAAAAACACGTCGAAGGCGTATTCGGAAAAGGCACTTCCACTTACTCCTGCGTGGACAGGCGCTGGGTCACTGACGGTGGGCCCGCCTGGCCCACTGGTCAGGTTTGACCAGTCACGCGCGCGTCGTCCCCCTCCGACCGAACGGAGGCGGAGCTCCGGCGAGGACTTGCCGGCAAACGGGGGCGTCCCTTGGGGACCTGAGGACATGGGTGTGCTCAGGGGGTCGAGACGAGTCCGTGGGTACCCGCCATGGTCGCCGATGTGGACGGAGTCGCCGGCGACGAGCTTCGCGGCGGAGGAGGCGTTCGGGTGGATAGTGGGTTTGGGGCTATGGTGGTTTCCGACCAAAATCGAGCGGGGGGTTGCACTCACGAGAGGGAGGGGGAGCTCTTGGTGGAGAGAAAGGAGAGGAGCCTTGGTGGCGGCACGGAATCGGCCGGAACTTAGCGGCGACAAACCGGCGGACTCGGGAAGAAGGCCTTCCTCCTCGATTGCTGGCCGTGGTAGCTCTAGGGTGATCATATGAGGTTGCTCGAGAACTCGATTGAGCTCTGGGGCCCTTATATAGGTGGTGGAGGTCGGTTCCGAGGTGGCCGGCGATAAGGATGACGGTGGACTGTCTTTCTGTAGCAACGGCGACGTGGCGGCGACGCGCGCTAGGGGACGAAGCTGCGGCTGAGCTGGAGATGCGTAAGGGGGCAGCTGGCGAGCGGAGGAGGTTTGGGCAGCGCCGTCCATGGATGCTGCCGCAAGCGTGCCGCCAAGAAGCTTGCTTCGGCGCCGCTGTAGCAAGCTAGGGGCGGTCGGGTGGGGCGCGACACGACCAGACCAGCGGATCAGATCGAGCTCGGGGGGAGGGGTCAACCTGGGACGCGGCAGCTCGGGCGCACCCACGTGCAAAACGCACGCTCTGGCCGCGCCCAGTGCATGCACGGAAGATGTTCGATACAATGCCGTGGCATGCTACAGGTCACAGGTGAGGTTGGCAAGCAACAGAACTGGGTTAGAGATAGAGGGAAACTCAAGGGACAAGATGGTTTGGTCAGGTGGCCAAGTTCACAATGCCAACAACAATTCATGTCAAATCAGTTCATGCCCTCTAGGTGTTTGACAAAATGCCACAGGCACCTAGGCATTTCTTGGAGTGGCCAAAACTTCCAGATCAGTGTCTCTTTGGATGCACAAGAGGGTGGTGAGGTTAGTTTGTGAAAAGCACAAACTTGCTAGTGCAAGTTTTGCAGAACTTCAAATCTGGACAGGAGGTGGATGGCATTATAATATGTACCAAAAATGATCAATTGAGTGCATGCTCCTGGACTTAGGGGTTTTGCACGGAGGACTACAAGTAGGGGAAAGAATCTAGGGCCAAAGAGCAAGCAAGACTATGGTTGCTGTACAAATCATCAGGTTGGACCAGAATGGAGATGAAGTTGATTCACTCAAAAATTTCACATAACACCACTGGGTTTTTGCATAAAGTTGAATAATATGATACTACCAACATCCCATAATTTTGGTGGATGCTAGAAAGAAATATTTAAAAGGGTTGTAGTGTAAAATTGTCCACTGGACCAGAGAAGAAAAACATGTGTAGCACTCAAAATATGCAATGAATGAAATATATTATTGCACAAAAGTTATTTAGAGACATCACATGACATCTCCAAATTTTGGTTGGATTTTTAGTTAAGTTTATCAACTGGTTGCAGTACAAAAAGGAGCTCCAAAACTTAAAACAAGTCATTTTAATGAATAAAGCTCAGGGTGAAATAATTTAATAAATAAATCTACTGATTGAGAGATGTTTTTAAAAGAGAGGGCATATAAGTCCAATATGTTTTGGAAGGACCCACTTGGGAAAACTCCTTAATAATAAAAGAAAAGTTTTGAAATCCACAGAGATATTCTTGCAGGTAAAAATTTTAAACTCTTGGCAAAATTTTAATAACTAAAACCTGGTTAAATATTTGGGGTGTTACAGCTACTACCCCCTTAAGAAAAATCTCATCCTCGAGATTTGCTAAGAGCCGTTGAGAGAAAAAAACAGATACTCCATATGCGTTCGAGCGGTTGTGAGTCTGCTGCCGTGGTGCTGCGTGAATGAAAACAAACTACGTAGTGAGGGGATAAACGATGCAACAACTCGGGGAAAAGAAATCTCATTCTAGGATTTTTCGCGGTCACACATGTTAATCTCAAGGAGAACTACTCATATAAGCAGGAACTGAAATACTCGACTCGTCGCAGAAATTTAAGGTACTAAGCATAAGTTACAATGTAACAATAAATGCTGCAATAACATACACAGCAGTAACGTTTAAAATGAAAACGGTAACTGGACGGGGTCCCGATAAAATGTCTCTGGTAAAGGGATACACTCTTCTTCTATCGGAGGAAGTGGATTGACCAGTCAATGTATGCGTCTCTCTGGGTCGGGCCTTAGTGGTCTGCCGATGGCAATCTGAGGGTTTAAATCAGCGAGACTCTGGAGATAATCCATCACTCGCTGGTTCAAATGCTCTTGAGCGATGATGTACTGGATAAGGTTGGCTAGTACTGGGTCTCTCTCAATCCGTCCACCGGGAAAAGTTGTTACTCCTCCGGGTGCAGCACGGCTCGGAAAGTAATAATATCCTCGCTCACGGGCATAGGGTACTGCGGATCGAAGACGAGCAGTCGCTTCTTTTGCAGCAGCTTCTATGTCCAAGCGTGGGGTTGGCATAGATTTCCCCACGAAGGAAACTTCCGTTGGATCTTGGTTGGGGTCTACGGGAGGGATGTGTACTGCTGCCCAATATTCTGAAGTGGAAGAGGTGATTCTTGATTTGAACAGCTCGTACTGGGGTGGCTGGGTAGAACCCATGGTACTGCATGTAAAGTCCCACAATATTTTGACAAAACTACCCGCGGTTGCATCTGGGGTTCTCAGATAAATACTAGGGCTCGACATGGTAGGTAAAAGGCTGTGAGGGTGGTGCACAAGGTGTGGGGTGCTTGGTAAGGTCACAAGGTGGCCTTCTTATATAACACCTGGGCTGATTTATTTACCGTGGTGAAAGGTAATAAATATGCCAGATTACCTCCAAGAATCGGGTCAGTGTCGGGGATACACATATCTCATAAAGAGACGTGTTACTGTGGGTGTCGTCGGGGTTGGTCTTGGTAGTTGTGCCCGGAAAATGTGCAACTATGTGCTGACAAACTACGCAAAGCTACTATTAAAACAGAGGCACAACGACGGGCGGCGCTTACTCACAAGGTTACATGATTACAAAGCGAGAATACACCGAGACTCGGCACTACTCGGGTGACTTAGTCTACCTCGTTTACATCTAAACGGGCCTGCCTCGAGGATGCTGAGGCTTCTCCACGGGTCTCACCGTCGGGATTAGCCGGAGATGGTGGAGGAATTGCAGGGTCGGGGTAGCTATGATGACCATCGCGGGGATTGTTGGCCACAATCCCGTTGGAGTGTGTTCCCAAAAGGCGACGAAGCACTTCTGGGGTCATCACAGTATCTTGGATGATGGCTGGGGCTGACCTCAGGGTATCAATCGGGTGTCCGAACAGCACGACAGGGTTGTCGGTGTCGGCCTCGGTTTCTCTGCTTACCGGGGCTCGGCGAGCCAGCTCTCCTCGAGCTGTGATCAGATCAATATTGATTTGATCGAACAAGGCCTCTAGTGCACTTACATAGCGCACTAGGTGCAACAATGCGGGATCCGTCTCATGATTTCCGTTGGCAACTTGGGGTGGTCTACCATACCCTTCACGCCTGGGGTAGTAGTAGAATGAGCGACAGTTAACTCTGGGCGACAGGTGCCTGAGATTAACTATAGCCTCTCGAGCAGCTAGTTGGATGGCTTGTGGCTCAAAGGAAGTTGTTCTTCCGGTGAACCTGTAGGGGCATTCTGGCGACAGACCCCTGCCGTAGATGTGCACAGTGGCCCAAAACTGACGGCTTTCACCGCCCATGGGTCCTTGGTACACTACATATTCTGGGGGTTCTTCTAACGCGTAGGCACGGCGGGTGAGGTTTGCGAGTATGGTCACAAAGCCTCCAAGATTGGTTGCTGTGGTCTCATTGTGCACTATGGGACCAGGCATTATGGCTCAGTTTGGGGTAGAGGCTATGTCGTGCTGGTTTGAGGCTAGCGTGCCCTTTTATAGAAAAGGGGACGAAGTCTTCCTTCGCACTCTTGCGAATGAGACATTATGGGCACCGGTCACTGGCGTGTGATTGACAGGCTAGGCGGATAAGTTGGGCACCGACTGCCAAATGTGTCGGGTCCTTTGTGTGGCTATCTTATGCGGAAGCTTGGCTGGGGTTTGGTTAGGGTCAGTGGGTTGGTTTGCCTAAGTTTAATGACCTGGCTGGGATAGGATTAGCCAATGGTCAGCCTGGCTCTGATACCAAGTCTATGGCGACCGATTCTCCGGGTATTAATTCCCAGAAAATGGCCCTTGTGCTCATCAGCCCGGGATTCTGTTAGGTGATGAGGCACCAACAATCTGAAACTCCAAGCAAAACACAAAAATATGTGGTACAAGACCATTCTGGTCTGTGAGTACAACAAATGATTTCTAGCGGTTGATGGCAGAAGCGGGTTGTAAATCTTCAGTGTCTATGGGACTCTATTTCCCACGGGAACAGCTGACCAGGTTAACTCCTATCTTCGCGAGGCTGCTATCACCGTTGCTTAGGTTTCGGGGCTGTCGGCACGGTCGCTCCTTTCCGCGCAAGAAATCTGGCCAAGACAATAGACAGGGACAAGCCAGTGAGTACTTGGAATGTACTCGCAAACATTATGAACACGGGAATAATATAACAACGATGTTCCGAAATATTTATGCTCATGACGTCAGTCACAAAAGGTAAATGAACTCTGATGCGTGCAAACATGTTACTTGCGAATTATGCAATGATATGGTAGTATGAAAATTATGAAATAAATAACATAAAGGACTTCAAAGAAATGCCACAATCGGGCGTCTGAGCGACACCACGTAAAGGGCTTTAAAAGAAATGCCACAGTCGGGCGTCTTAGCGACACCACATAAAGGGCTTTAAAAGAAATGCCACCATCGGGGCGTCTTAGCGACACCACATAAAGGGCTTTAAAAGAAATGCCACGATCGAGCGTCGGCGACACCACATAAAGGGCTTTAAAAGAAATGCCACGATCGGGCATCTGAGCGACACCACATAAAGGGCTTTAAAAGAAATGCCACGATCGGGCGTCGGCGACACCACATAAAGGGCTTTAAAAGAAATGCCACGATCAAGGCGTCGAGCGACACCACATAAAGGGCTTTAAAAGAAATGCCATAGTCGGGCGCCCGAGCGACACCACATAAAGGGCTTTAAAAGAAATGCCACGGTCGAGGCGTCGGCGACACCACATAAAGGGCTTTAAAAGAAATGCCACAGTCGGGCGTCTGAGCGACACCACATAAAGGGCTTTAAAAGGAAAAAACAATCATAGTGAATATCCAGGAGGTAGAACCGTCCCAGGGATATTCTATAATACCAATAATATCACGGGTTAGTCCACAACAAAATAATAATCATCGTTATCACATGCCACAAGTCGTAATATCAGTTCTGATTTAACAGCTTCACCTCCGAAGACCGACACTAAGACCGACACTTGACCCATCCCAGACTATAATCCTTAACCATGGACACGGCTATTCAAATAGGTTTAATCTCTGCAGAGGGTGTACTCTTTACCCACGAGTAACGGATTCCTTTAGTCCATTGGGACTAATTCCGTCTACGGCCTTTTTGTTGAAAACACACCTAACTCGCACACACCAGCTTAACTCACACGTGTGCGGAATCACCCACGACACTGTCAAGCAAACTCTAAGTGGGAGGCTACAACCTCGCGTAGCATGGGATCAAATTTATATTTGCGCTCTAAGGGGTGGCCTCCTCTCGGTCTCAACGGAAACACCCATGCCCCGGACGGGTGGTCGCCTACCAGCTACAACCGGTATCTTCCACCTGGCCTCTCATGCGGTGTGTGCTAGAAAGAGGTTGACAACTTCTTGAACCGTACTCTACTTGTTGTAGAGGCAGTGGTAATCTGAAACAAGTATGGGGTTCTATGGAACAAGACTCGAGCTAGGGTCGACGCAGGAGGTTTATAAATTTCCTGCATGACATGTATGATGAAAGTAATTCAACCAACAGAATCACCGCTCACTATACCTTACCATGCCATACGGACATAACCGTCTCCGCGGAGACCGGTGACAAACTCATGCCTACCCAAGGCAGAGGTTTTTCCCGGACTTCTTCCGGCATGCATGCAAGGCACATGAGGATGATTTTCATCACAAGTGTGTTCATTCCCAACAGCATGGAAATCATTAATATGCATCCATGCACATGATCATATCACATGAAATAACGAGTCCTCGAAATGAGGTGATGTTATAAGCGTGCAATGAATACACAAAAATATTATGCGGGGTTCGAATGCTTGCCTTGAGGTCACGGGAAGGCAGGTGCATTTCAAACTCTTGAAATAATTCTCCTCTCTTCAAAAATCCTATTTTGAAAATATAAAAGAATTAACACACAAAAATAAAAACAGCACAAAAGTTGTTTTGAAATTTTTTCAAATAAATCTTAAAATAAACTAGACAATATTTGAAAGAGGTAGGAAAAGAATCAATTTAATTGGAGTTGTATTTAAAAAGATACTGAGAGGTCAAAGTTTGGTCAAAATCTGTTATTTAAAACAAAAGCAAAAGAAAACGTTTTAAAAGAAAAACACGTCAAGGCGATTCGAAAAGGCGCTTCCACTTACTCCTGCGTGGACAGACGCTGGTCATCGACAGTGGGCCCGCTGCCCATCGGGTCAGGTTTGACCGATCCACGCTGCGTCGTCCCCCTCCGACCGAACGGAGGCGGAGCTCGGCGAGACTTTGCAAACGGGCGTCCTTGGGGACTGAGGACATAGGTGTGCTCAGGGGGTCGAGACGAGTCCGTGGGTACCCGCCATGGTCGCCGATGTGGACGGAGTCGCCGGCGACGAGCTTCGCGGCGGAGGAGGCGTTCGGGTGGATAGTCGGTTTGGGGCTATGGTGGTTTCCGACCAAAATCGAGCGGGGGGTTGCACTCACGAGAGGGAGGGGGGAGCTCTTGGTGGAGAGAAAGGAGAGGGAGAGGCACTGGTGGCGACGGAATCGGCCGGAACTTAGCGGCGACCGTACCGGCCGGACTCGGGGAAGAAGGCCTTCCCCTCCTCGACTGCTGGCCGTGGTAGCTCTAGGGTGATCATATGAGGTTGCTCGAGAACTCGATTGAGCTCCGGGGCCCTTATATAGGCGGTGGAGGTCGGTTCCGAGGTGGCCGGTGATAAGGATGACGGCGGACCGTCTTTCTATAGCAACGGCGATGTGGCGGCGAGGCGCGCTAGGGGACGAAGCTGCGGCTGAGCTGGAGATGCGTAAGGGGGCAGCTGGCGAGCGGAGGAGGTTTGGGCGGCGCCGTCCATGGATGCTGCCGCAAGCGTGCCGCCAAGAAGCTTCTTGGCGGCGCCATAGCGAGCCAGGCGGTCGGGTGGGGGCGCGACACGACGGACCAGCGGATCAGATCGAGCTCGGGGAGGGTCAACTGGGGACGCGGCAACTCGAGCGCGACGACGCGCAAAAGCAGCTCTGGCGCGCCAAAGTGCATGCACGGAAGATGTTCGATACAATGTCGTGGCATGCTACAGGTCACAGGTGAGGTTGGCAAGCAACAGAACTGGGTTAGAGATAGAGGGAAACTCAAGGGACAAGATGGTTTGGTCAGGTGGCCAAGTTCACAATGCCAACAACAATTCATGTCAAATCAGTTCATGCCCTCTAGGTGTTTGACAAAATTCCACAGGCACCTAGGCATTTCTTGGAGTGGCCAAAACTTCCAGATCAGTGTCTCTTTGGATGCACAAGAGGGTGGTGAGGTTAGTTTGTGAAAAGCACAAACTTGCTAGTGCAAGTTTTGCAGAACTTCAAATCTGGACAAGAGGTGGATGGCATTATAATATGTACCAAAAATGATCAATTGAGTGCATGCTCCTGGACTTAGGGGTTTTGCATGGAGGACTACAAGTAGGAGAAAGAATCTAGGGCCAAAGAGCAAGCAAGACTATGGTTGCTGTACAAATCATCATGTTGGACCAGAATGGAGATGAAGTTGATTCACTCAAAAATTTCACATAACACCACTGGGTTTTTGCATAAAGTTGAATAATATGATACTACCAACATCCCATAATTTTGGTGGATGCTAGAAAGAAATATTTAAAAGGGTTGTAGTGTAAAATTGTCCACTGGACCAGAGAAGAAAAACATGTGTAGCACTCAAAATATGCAATGAATGAAATATATTATTGCACAAAAGTGATTTAGAGACATCACATGACATCTCCAAATTTTGGTTGGATTTTTAGTTAAGTTTATCAATTGGTTGCAGTACAAAAAAGAGCTCCAAAACTTAAAACAAGTCATTTTAATGAATAAAGCTCAGGGTGAAATAATTTAATAAATAAATCTACTGATTGAGAGATGTTTTTAAAAGAGAGGGCATATAAGTCCAATATGTTTTGGAAGGACCCACTTGGGAAAACTCCTTAATAATAAAAGAAAATTTTTGAAATCCACCGAGATATTCTTGCAGGTAAAATTTTTAAACTCTTGGCAAAATTTTAATAACTAAAACCTGGTTAAATCTTTGGGGTGTTACAGGGACCCCACGAGAGGGTCGTGTTCCTCGCCCACTTCGTCCGCGGACTGGGATTCCCCCTCCACCCATTTGTCTGTGGGCTCATGTTCTATTACGGGCTGGATTTCATGATCTGGCCCCTAACTTCATCCTCAACATCTCAGCGTTTATCGTCGTTTGCGAGGCCTTTCTCCGCATCAGGCCCCACTTTGGCCTGTGGCTAAAGATCTTCAACGTAAAGCTAAAGATAGTGGTCGGCCAGCAGGCGGAGTGTGGTGGTGTCATGGTGGGCAAGATTCCCAACGTCACCTGGCTCGAAGGCTCCTTTGCGGAGACCGTGAAGGGGTGGCAATCGGGGTGGTTCTACATCACTGAGCCGCGTGACGCCAACTGGGCGGCGGCCCTCGAATTCCGATCCGGCATCCCTGTGCAGCTCACTTCCTGGAAGAGGAAGGGCCTGGGGCGCATCCGCGGAGCTGACCGGACTCCAGAAATGCGTCCAAAACATGATAACCAAGAGTATCAAGCTGGTCAATGTGGTCCAGGTCATGCCATTTCGCTGGATTCTCCCATGTTAGAGATGGGTGTTCAACCTGTGGGAGTTCGACGCAGCCCAACACCAGACACTGCAAGAGCTCTTTGATACGACGCACAAAGACGCCTGGAAGGTGTTGTTCAAGGCCAGCGAAGTTCCACCCCCCACCTCCGAGGACTGCGGACTCAGCGCCAGGCGCCAGGCCAATGCGGTAAGCATTCTACATTTCGCAAGACGTGCTTTTCCTCAGTATATTCGTGGGAGAAACTTAGGCCACTGTGTTGATTTTAACAGGAATATGTGGCGACGGCGGAGCGGATCGACTATCCGGCTCCGTTGACTGAGGACCTAGCAGACGAACTCCTGACGGAGATGCTGGCTCCGACACCCTATGAGGTGCCAGAGAAGAAGGCCAAGAAAAAGGCCACGGGGACCAGAAGAAGTTCTCGGCGCAACATGGTGCCAGACTCATCGTCCGAAGACACCAGGGCGCACTCCTCCAACGACAACAAGGAGGAGGAGGAGGAAAACCCTCTCCCAAAAAACGAAGGGGGGAAGAAGAGGAAGGCCACCCTTTCCGGGGAGGTCGAAGGGTCCAAGAAGGGACGGACCATCACTCCGGACCACTCCACAACCGCCGCCTATAGCGAGGAGGAGTGGCTACCCAGGGGCAAGCCCCTGGTGAGATCGTAAGTATCCGCACTCTGTAATACTTTTAGTGCGACTTAGCTTCATATTTGTTATAACGCCGAACACGCATATGCAGTCCGGCCTGGTCCCATCCCGAGGTATCCTCTTCGGATGGGTCTCTGAGTGATTCGGCAATGAATTCACTCCCGACGGCTTGAGTATTAGCAGTTCAGTTGTCAATTCAACCACACCTGGATAACTTATTATCTGCAGCAAAGTGTTTAGTAGCGAAAGTGGTATGATAATAAAGGTAACGGTAGCAAAAGTAAAGATAAATGATTTTGGGTTTTTGTAGTAGTTGTAACAGTAGCAACGGAAAAGTAAATAAGCGAAGAACAATATTTGAAAAGCTCGTAGGCACTGGATCAGTGATGGATAATTATGCCGGATGTGATTCCTCATGCAATAGCTATAACATAGGGTGATATAGAACTAGCTCCAATTCATCAATGTAAGTAGGCATGTATTCCGTAAATAGTCATACGTGCTTATGGAAAAGAACTTGTATGACATCTTTTGTCCTACCCTCCCGTTGTAGCGGGGTCCTTACGGAAACTAAGGGATATTAAGGCCTCCTTTTAATAGAGAACCGGACCAAAGCATTAACACATAGTGAATACATGAACTCCTCAAACTACGGTCATCACCGAGAAGTGTCCCGATTATTGTCACTTCGGGGTTGTCGGATAGGTGACTATAGACTTGCAAGATAGGATCAAGAACACACATATATTCATGAAAACATAATAGGTTCAGATCTGAAATCATGGCACTCGGGCCCTAGTGACAAGCATTAAGCATAGCAAAGTCATAGCAACATCAATCTCAGAACATAGTGGATACTAGGGATCAAACCCTAACAAAACTAACTTGATTACATGGTAAATCTCATCCAACCCATCACCGTCCAGCAAGCCTACGATGGAATTACTCACGCACGGCGGCGAGCATCATGAAATTGGTGATGGAGGATGGTTGATGATGACGACGGCGACAAATCCCCCTCTCCGGAGCCCCGAACGGACTCCAGATCAGCCCTCCTGAGAGAGATTAGGGCTTGGCGGCGGCTCCGTGTCGTGAAACGCGATGAAACTTTCTCTCTGATTTTTTTCTCCCCGAGACGGAATATATGGAGTTGAAGTTGAGGTCGGAGGAGGTCCAGGGGGCCCACGAGATAGGGGGCACACCCTACAGGGGGGGCGCGCCCCTGTCTCGTGGACAGGCCCTGGGCCCCCTGGTGTATTTCTTTCGCCCAATAATTCTTATAAATTCCAAAAAGTGCCTCCATGGATTTCCAGGACATTCTGAGAACTTTTCTTTTCTACACATAAAACAACATCATGGTAGTTCTGCTGAAAACAACATCAGTCAGGGTTAGTTTCATTCAAATCATGCAAGTTAGAGTCCAAAACAAGGGCAAAAGTGTTTGGAAAAGTAGATACGTTGGAGACGTATCAACTCCCCCAAGCTTAAACCTTTGCTTGTCCTCAAGAAATTCAGTTGATAAACTGAAAGTGATAAAAAAAACTTTTACAAACTCTGTTTGCTCTTGTTGTTGTAAACATGAAAAGCCAGCATTCAAGTTTCAGCAAATATTATGAACTAACCATACTCACAGTAACACATAGGTCTCACAATTACTCATATCAATAACATAATCAGCTAGCGAGCCATAATAATAAAACTTGATGACAACACTTTCTCAAAATAATCATAACATGATATAACAAAATGGTATCTCGCTAGCCCTTTCTGAGACTGCAAAACATAAGTGCAGAGCACCTTTAAAGATCAAGGACTGACTAAACATTGTAATTCATGGTAAAAGAGATCCAGTCAAGTCATACCCAATATAAATCAATAATAATGAATGCAAATGACAGTGTGCTATCCAGCGGGTGCTTTTAATAAGAAGGGTGATGAATCAACGTAGAATTAAATAGATAGGCCCTTCGCAGAGGGAAGCAGGGATTTGTGGAGGTGCCAGATCTCGATTTTAAAATAGAGATTGAATAACATTTTGAGCGGCATACTTCCTGTCAACGCAACAACTATGAGATGGCTGTATCTTCCATACTACATGCATTATAGGCAGTTCCCAAACAGAATGGTAAAGGTTTATACTCCCCCAACCACCAACAAGCATCAATCCATGGCTTGCTCGAAACAACGAGTACCTCCAACATACAACAGCCGTGGGGGGGTTTTGTTTAATTATTTTGATTTGCTTTGATCTTTTTGGATCATGGGACTGGGCATCCCGGTTACCGGCCCTTTCTCGTGAATGAGGAGCGGAGTGCACTCCTCTTGAGAATAACCCACCTAGCATGGAAGATATAGGCAACCCTAGTTGAAACATGAGCTGCTCGAGCATACAAAATAGAATTTCATTTGAAGGTTTGGAGTTTGGCACATACAAATTTACTTGGAACGGTAGGTAAATACCACATGTAGGAAGGTATAGTGGACTCATATGGAACAACTTTGGGGTTTAAGGAGTTTGGATACACAAGCAGTATTCCCGCTTAGTACAAGTGAAGGCTAGCAAAAGACTAGGAAGCGACCAACTGAGAGAGCGACAACAGTCGTAAACATGCATTAAAATTAATTCACACCGAGAACAAGCATGAGTAGGATATAATCCACCATGAACATAAATATCGTGAAGGCTATGTTGATTTGGTTCAACTACATGTGTGAACATGTGCCAAGTCGATGTTGGGGAACGTAGCAGAAATTCAAAATTTTCTACGGATCACCAAGATCAATCTATGGAGAAACTAGCAACGAGGGGAAGGAGAGTGCATCTACATACCCTTGTAGATCGCTAAGCGGAAGCGTTCAAGAGAACGGGGTTGAAGGAGTCGTACTCGTCGTGATCCAAATCACCGGAGATCCTAGTGCGAGCAGACGGCACCTCCGTGTTCAACACACGTACAGCCGGTGGCGTCTCCCACGCCTTGATCCAGCAAGGAGAGAGGAGAGGTTGAGAAGACTTCATCCAGCAGCAGCACAACGGCGTGGTGGTGGTGGAGGGCGTGGCAATCCCGAGGCTTCGCCAAGCACCAAGGGAGAGGAGGAGGAGGAGGCGGGGCTGCACCAAGAGGAGAAGTTCTCATGTGTGTTGGGCAGCCCCAAACCTCAAGTATATATAGGGGAGGGAGGCTGCGCCCCATCTAGGGTTTCCACCCCCAAGGGGTGGCCAGCCCAGATGGGGCTTGGGAGGCGGCCAGAGGGAGGGAGAGGAGGCGCCCACTAGATGGGCCTTAGGGCCCATCTGCCCTAGGGTTGCCCTCCCACTCTCCCTTGCGCCTTGGGCCTCTTGTGGGGCGCACCAGCCCCTTGTGGCTGGTTCCCTCCACACTTGGCCCACGCAGCCTTCTGGGGTTGGTGGCCCCACTTGGTGGACCCAGGACCCTCCGGTGGTCCGATGCGCTCTGGAAAAACCGAAACTTTTCGGTGACCAAAACAGGACTTCCATATATAAATCTTTACCTCCGGACCATTCCGGAACTCCTCGTGACGTCCGGGATCTCATCCGGACTCGAACAACATTCGGTAACCACATACAAACTTCCTTTATAACCCTAAGCGTCATCGAACTTTAAGTGTGTAGACCCTACGGGTTCGGGAACCATGCGACATGACCGAGGCGTTCTCGGTCAATAACCAACAGCGGGATCTGGATACCCATGTTGGCTCCCACATGTTCCACGATGATCTCATCGGATGAACCACGATGTCAAGGACTCAATCGATCCGTATACAATTCCCTTTGTCTAGCGGTATTGTACTTGCCGAGATTCGATCGTCGGTATCCGATACCTTGTTCAATCTCGTTTCCGGCAAGTCTCTTTACTCGTTCCGTAACACATCATCCGTGATCAACTCCTTGATCACATTGTACTGATATGATGATGTCCTACCGAGTGGGCCAGAGATACCTCTCCGTTTACAGAATGACAAATCCAGTCTCGATTCGTGCCAACCCAGCAGACACTTTCGGAGATACCTGTAGTGCACCTTTATAGTCACCCGATTCTGTTGTGACGTTTGGTACACCAAGGCATTCCTACGGTATCCGGAGTTGCACAATCTCATGGTCTATGGAAAGATACTTGACATTAGAAAAGCTTTAGCATACAAACTACGATCTTTGTGCTAGGCTTAGGATTGGGTCTTGTCCATCACATCATTCTCCTAATGATGTGATCCGTTATCAATGACATCCAATGTCCATGGTCAGAAACCGTAACCATCTATTGATCAACGAGCTAGTCAACTAGAGGCTTACTAGGGACATGGTGTTGTCTATGTACCCACACATGTATCTGAGTTTCCTTTCAATACAATTATAGCATGGATAATAAACGATTATCATGAACAAGGAAATATAATAATAACTAATTTATTATTGCCTCTAGGGCATATTTCCAACAGTCTCCCACTTGCACTAGAGTCAATAATCTAGTTCACATCGTCATGTGATTAACGCTGATAGGTCACATCGCCATGTGACCAACATCCAAAGAGTTTACTAGTGTCTGTAAACTAGTTCACATCATCATGTGATTAAGACTCAATGAGTTCTCAGGTTTGATCATATTTTGCTTGTGAGAGAGGTTTTTTAGTCAACGGGTCTGAACCTTTCAGATCCGTGTGTGCTTTGCAAATTTCTAGGTCATATTGTAAACGCTGCTTCCACGCTCCACTTGGATCTATTCCAAATTGTTGCTCCACTATACGTATCCGGTTTGCTACTCGAGTCACTCGGATAGGTGTTAAAGCTTGCATCGGCGTAACCCTTTCGCGAACTCTTTATCACCCCATAATCGAGAAACATATCCTTAGTCCTCTAAGGATAGTTTTGACCGCTGTCCAATGATCCGTTCCTGGATCATTCTTGTACCCCTTGACTGATTCATGGCAAGGCACACTTCCGGTGCGGCACACAACATAGCATACTATAGAGCCTACGTCTGTAGCATAGGGGACGACCTTCGTCCTTTCTCTCTCTTCTGCCGTGGTCGAGCCTTAACTCTTAACTTCATACCTTACAACTCAGGCAAGAACTCCTTCTTTGGCTGATCCATCTTGAACACTTTCAAGATTATGTCAAGGTATATGCTCATTTTAAAGTACCATTAAGCGGTTTTTGACCTATCTTCATAGATCTTGATGCTCAATGTTCAAGTAGCTTAATCCAGGTTTTCACTTGAAAAACACTTTTCAAATAACCCTATATGCTTTTTAGAAATTCTACATCATTTCTGATCATCAATATGTCAACAACATATACTCATCAGAAATTCTATAGTGCTCCCACTCACTTCTTTGGAAATACAAGTTTCTCATGAACTTTGTATAAACCCAAAATCTTTGATCATCTTATCAAAGCGCACATTCCAACTCCGAGATGCTTACTCCGGTCCTTAGAAGGATCATTGGAGGCAGCATACCTTTAGCATCCTTAGGATCGATAAAACTTTTTGATTGTATCACATACAACCTTTCCTTCTAAAACTGGTAAGGAAACTCGTTTTGACATCCATCTGCCAGATTTCATAAATGCAGCTTATGCTAACATGATTCCGACGGACTTAAGCATCGCTACGGATGAGAAAATCTCATCGTAGTCAACTCCTTGAACTTGTGAAAAAACTCTTCGCCACAAGTCGAGCTTTATAGACGGTGATATTACCATCCACGTCCGTCTTCTTCTTAAAGATCCATTCATCTCAATGGCTTGCCTATCATCGGACAAGTCCACCAAAGTCCATGCTTTGTTCTGATACATGGATCCTATCTCGGATTTCATGGCTTCTAACCATTTGTCGGAATTTGGGCCCACCATCGCTTCTCCATAGCTCGCAGGTTCATTGTTGTCTAGCAACATGACCTTCAAGACAGGATTGCGTACCACTCTGAAGTAGTACGCATCCTTGTCACCCTACGAGGTACGTTAGTGACTTGATCCGAAACTTCATGATCACTATCATAAGCTTTTACTTCAATTGGTGTAGGTGCCACGGGAACAACTTCCTGTGCCCTGCTACACACTAGTTGAAGTGACGGTTCAATAACCTCATCAAGTCTCCACCATCCTCCCACTCAACTTTTCGAGACAAACATTTCCTCGAGAAAGGACCTGATTCAAGAAACAATCCCTATTGCTTTCAGATCTGAATTAGGAGGTATATCCAACTGTTTTGGGTGTCCTATGAAGATGTATTTTATCCGCTTTGGGTTCGAGCTTATCAGCCTGAAACTTTTTCACATAAGCATCGCAGCCCCAAACTTTTAAGAAACGACAGCTTAGGTTTCTCTAAACCATAGTTCATACGGTGTCATCTCAGCGGAATTACGTGGTGCCCTATTTAAAGTGAATGTGGTTGTCTCTAATGCCTAACCCATGAGCGATAGTGGTAATTCGATAAGAGACATCTGATACGCACCATATCTAATAGGGTGCAACTATGATGTTCGGGCACACCATCACACTATGGTGTTCAGCGGTATTAATTGTGAAACAATTTGCACAATGTCTTAATTGTGTGCCAAAACTCGTAATTCAGATATTCATCTCTATGATCATATCATAGACATTCTATCCTCTTGTCACGAAGATCTTAAACTTCACTCTGAAATTATTTGAACCATTCAATAATTCAGACTTGTGTTTCATCAAGTAAATATACTCAACATCTACTCGAATCATCTGTGAAGTAAGAACATAACGATATTCACTGCATGCCTCAGCACTCATTGGACTGCACATATCAAAATGTGTCACTTCAACAAGTTGCTATCTTGTTCCATCTTACTGAAACCGAGGCTTCTCAGTCATCTTGCCCATGTGGTATGATTTGCATGTCTCAAGTGATTCAAAAATCAAGTGAGTCCAAACGATCCATCTGCATGGAGTTTCTTCATGCGTATACACCAATAGACATGGTTCACATGTCTCAAACTTTTCAAAAACGAGTGAGTCCAAAGATCCATCAACATGGAGCTTCTTCATGCGTTTACACCAATATGACTTACATGGCGATTGCCACAAGTAAGTGGTACTATCATTACTATCTTATACTTTTGGCATGAAAATGTGTATCACTACGATCGAGATTCAATAAACCATTTATTTAGGTGCAAGACCATCGAAGGTATTATTCAAATAAATAGAGTAACCATTATTCTCCTTAAATGAATAACCGTATTGCGATAGACATAATCCAATCATGTCTATGCTCAACGCAAACACCTAATAACAATTATTTAGGTTTAACATCAATCTCGATGGTAGAGGGAGCGCGATGCTTGATCACATCAACCTTGGAAACACTTCCAACACATATCGTCACTCACCTTTAGCTAGTCTCCGTTTATTCGTAGCTTTTATTTGAGTTACTAACACTTAGCAACCGAACGGTATCTTAATACCCTGGTGCTACTAGGAGTACTAGTAAAGTACACATTAACATAATGTATATCAATATACTTCTATCGACCTTGCCAGCCTTCTCATCTACCAAGTATCTAGGGTAATTCTGCTCCGATGGCTGTTCCCCTTATTACGAAGCACTTAGTCTCGGGTTTGGGTTCAACCTTGGGTTTCTTCACTAGAGCAGCAGCTGATTTGCCGTTTCATGAAGTATCCTTCTTGCCCTTGCCCTTCTTGAAACTAGTGGTTTCACCAACCATCAACAATTGATGCTCCTACTTGACTTCTACTTTTGCGGTGTCAAACATCGCGAACACTTCAAGGATCATCATATCTATCCACGATATGTTATAGTTCATCACGAACCTCTAGTAGCTTGGTGGCAATGTCTTTGGAGAAACATCACTATCTCATCGGAAGATTAACTCCCTCGATTCAAGTGATTGTTGTACCCGGACAATCTGAGTACGAGCTCAACGATTGAGATCTTCTCCCTTAGTTTGTAGGCTAGAAAACTCGTCGGAGGTCTCATACCTCTTGGCGTGGGCACGAGCCTGAAATCCCAATTTCAGCTCTCGAACATCTCATATGTTCATGACGTTTCAAAAAGCGTCTTTGGTGCCTCAATTCTAAGTCGTTTAACATTACCGAACTATCACGTAGTCATCAAAGCGTGTGTGCGGATGTTCGCAACATCCACAGACCACGTTCGGGGTCCAACACACCGGCGGTGCATTAAGGACATAAGCTTTCTCTTGACCGCATAATTGCTACTGTCAACTTTCAACTATATTTTCTCTAGGAACATATCTAAGCAGTGGAACTAAAGCGCGAGCTTCGACATAATTTGCAAAAGGTCTTTTGACTATGTTCAAGATAATTAAGTTCATCTTATGAACTCCCACTCAGATAGACATCCTCCGGTCATCTAAGTGATTACATGATCCGAGTCAACTAGGCCGTGTCCGATCATCACGTGAGACGGACTAGTCATCATCGGTGAACATCTTCATGTTGATCGTATCTACTATCGACTCATGCTTGACCTTTCGGTCTCTCGTGTTCGAGGCCATGTACGTACATGCTAGGCTCGTCAAGTTAACCCTAAGTGTATTGCGTGTGTTCCGAGGCCATATGCTGTACATGCTAGGCTCGTCAAGTTAACCCTAAGTGTATTGCGTGTGTTCGAGGCCATGTCTGTACATGCTAGGCTCGTCAACACCGTTGTATGTGAACGTAAGAATCTATCACACCCGATCATCACGTGGTGCTTAGAAGCGACGAACTTTAGCAGCGGTGCAGTTAGGGAGAACACTTCTTGAAATTGTTGTAAGGATCATCTTATTTACTACCGTCGTTCTAAAGTAAACAAGATGCATAAACATAATAAACATCACATGCAATTATATAGTAGTGACATGATATGGCCAATATCATATAGCTCCATTGATCTCCATCTTCGGGGCTCCATGATCATCATCGTCACCGGCATGACACCATGATCTCCATCATCATGATCTCCATCATCGTGTCTTCATGAAGTTGTCTCGCCAACCATTACTTCTACTACTATGGCTACCAGTTAGCAATAAAGTAAAGTAATTACATGGCGTTGTTTAATGACACGCAGGTCATACAATAAATAAAGACAACTCCTATGGCTCCTGCCGGTTGTCATACTCATCGACATGCAAGTCGTGAATCCTATTACAAGAACATGATCAATCTCATACATCACATATCATTCATCACATTCTTCTTGGCCATATCACATCACATAGCATACCCTGCAAAAACAAGTTAGGCGTCCTCTAATTGTTGTTTGCATGTTTCTGATGGCTGCTATGGGTTTCTAGCAAAACGTTTCTTACCTCGCAAAACCACAACGTGATATGCCAATTGCTATTTACCCTTCATAAGGACCCTTTTCATCGAATCCGTTCCGACTAAAGTGAGAGAGCGGCACCGCTTGCCACCTTATGCACCAAGTGCATGTCGGTCGGTGGAACCTGTCTCACGAAGAAATGCGTGTAAGGTCGGTCCGGCCGCTTCATCCCACAATACCGTTGAAACAAGATTGGACTAGTAGCGGTAAGCATATTGAACAACATCAACGCCCACAACTACTTTGTGTTCTACTCGTGCAAAGAATCTACATAATAGACCTAGCTCATGATGCCTTTGTTGGGGAGCGTGGCAGAAATTCAAAATTTTCTACGGATCACCAAGATCAATCTATGGAGAAACTAGCAACGAGGGAAGGAGAGTGCATCTACATACCCTTGTAGATCGCTAAGCGAGCGTTCAAGAGAACGGGGTTGAAGGAGTCCTACTGTCGTGATCCAAATCACCGGAGATCCTAGTGCGAAAGGGCGGCACCTCCGCGTTCAACACACGTACAGCCGGTGGCGTCTCACGCCTTGATCCAGCAAGGAGAGAGGGAGAGGTTGAGAAGACTCCATCCAGCAGCAGCACAGCGGCGTGGTGGTGGTGGAGGGCGTGGCAATCCCAGCAGGCCGCCAAGCACCAAGGGAGAGGAGGAGGAGGAGGCGGGGCTGCACCAAGAGGAGAAGTTCTCATGTGTGTTGGGCAGCCCCAAACCTCAAGTATATATAGGGAGGGAGGGCTGCGCCCCATCTAGGGTTTCCACCCCCAGGGGTGCGGCCAGCCCAGATGGGGCTTGGGGAGGCGGCCAAGAGGGGAGGGAGAGGGAGGCGCCCACTAGATGGGCCTTAGGGCCCATCTGCCCTAGGGTTTGCCCCCTCCCACTCTCCCTTGCGCCTTGGGCCTCTTGTGGGGGGCGCACCAGCCCCTTGTGGCTGGTTCCTCCACACTTGGCCCACGCAGCCTTCGGGGTTGGTGGCCCCACTTGGTGGACCCAGGACCCTCCGGTGGTCGTGCGTCTCTGGAAAAACCCGAAACTTTTCCGGTGACCAAAACAGACTTCCATATATAAATATTTACCTCCGGACCATTCGGAACTCCTCGTGACGTCCGGGATCTCATCGGGACTCGAACAACATTCGGTAACCACATACAAACTTCCTTTATAACCCTAGCATCATCGAACCTTAAGTGTGTAGACCCTACGGGTTCGGGAACCATCGAACATGACCGAGGCGTTCTCCGGTCAATAACCAACAGCGGGATCTGGATACCCATGTTGGCTCCCACATGTTCCACGATGATCTCATCGGATGAACCACGATGTCAAGGACTCAATCGATCCGTATACAATTCCCTTTGTCTAGCGGTATTGTACTTGCCGAGATTCGATCGTCGGTATCCCGATACCTTGTTCAATCTCGTTTCCGGTAAGTCTCTTTACTCGTTCCGTAACACATCATCCGTGATCAACTCCTTGATCACATTGTACACATATGATGATGTCCTACCGAGTGGGCCAGAGATACCTCTCCGTTTACGAGTGACAAATCCAGTCTCGATTCGTGCCAACCCAAGACACTTTCGGAGATACCTGTAGTGCACCTTTATAGTCACCCGATTCGTTGTGACGTTTGGTACACCAAGGCATTCCTACGGTATCCGGAGTTGCACAATCTCATGGTCTAAGGAAAAGATACTTGACATTAGAAAAGCTTTAGCATACAAACTACGATCTTTGTGCTAGGCTTAGGATTGGGTCTTGTCCATCACATCATTCTCTAATGATGTGATCCGTTATCAATGACATCCAATGTCCATGGTCAGGAAACCGTAACCATCTGTTGATCAACGAGCTAGTCAACTAGAGGCTTACTAGGGACATGGTGTTGTCTATATACCCACACATGTATCTGAGTTTCCTTTCAATACAATTATAGCATGGATAATAAACGATTATCATGAACAAGGAAATATAATAATAACTAATTTATTATTGCCTCTAGGGCATATTTCCAACAGTCGAGTCACTCAATTCATTCAAAGGAGGATACCATCCCATCATATCACATCATAATCATTCTAATAGCATGTTGGCACGCAAGGTAAACCATTATAACTCATAGCTATTCAAGCATGGCACAAGCAACTATAATCTCTAAATGTCATTGCAAATATGTTTACTTCATAATAGCTGACTCAGGAACGATGAATCATCATATTTACAAAAACAAGAGAGGTCGAGTTCATACCAGCTTTTCTCATCTCAATAAGTCCATCATATATCTTCATTATTGCCTTTCACTCGCACGACCGAACGATGTGTATAACAATAAGAGTGCACGTGCATTGGACTAAGCTGGAATCTGCAAGCATTCAATTCAAGAGAGAAGACAAGTAATATGGGCTCTAAATTAAATAAACAATCATGCATAGGAGAACCACTAAGCATTTTTAATATGGTCTTCTCGACCCCCAAAAGAAAGAAAATAAAATAAAAATATTTACATGGGAAAGCTCCCAACAAGTAAGAAGAAGAACTAGAAATCTTTTTGGATTTTCATTTTAATTTCTACTACAAGCATGGAAATTAAACTAACTAATTTTTTTGGTTTTTCTTAAGGTTTATCAAACACACAAGAAGAAAACTAGAAAAAGAAAATTAAACTAACATGGATAATACAATGAAAGAGTATGAGCACCGACGACTAGTGTGTGAACATGAATGTAAAGTCGGTGAGAAATACGTACTCCCCCAAGATTAGGCTTTTGGCCTAAGTTGGTCTAGTACCAAGGACCGTCGCTACTCTCCCCGGTGTAATGGGAGGTGTAATCAGGATACCACTGGCTGGCCATCTCCGGATCCCACTGGACAGATGATGCACGATAAGGGTCCAGTTCAGGTTCCGGCTCAGGTTCAGGTTCTGGAGTAAAAGCTTGAGCTCGATGAGTGTACACCGCTTACGGTGTAACAAGAAAACTATCTGCAGTCAAATCAAACAACAGAGGCGCAGGCAAAATAATAGTCTCATTGTGTTTCTTATTATATCTAAGGTTATACAAGAGCATCTTCTCTTCGTTGTCAACAATAAATTTGTGTGCTACCATGCACTTGTAATCTAAAATGTGAGGAGGTAATTTTGTCTCCTCCTCCTCCTCATGGTGCCTAATGGGTATCTGAAAATGTTCAGAAAGACGTGAAGCATAGATACCTCCAAATATGGGGCCTTTTGTACGATTCAGAGCTAGCCGTTTAGCAACCACGGCACCCATACTAAAAGTATTGTCTCCTAGCAAAGCATGTTGAAGAATAATAATATCTAGAACACTCAAATTTCCACTATTTCAACGACCAATCAAGCATCTACTAGCAAATATGGCAAAGTAGCGTAAAACAGGAAAGTGTATGCTAGAGACCTTCGCCTCGGAGCACTTCTTTGGCTCCTCTACAGCAATAGTATTAACAAAGCCACCCACATCTTCACGATGGGGTTCATCTAATTCTCCCTCATAAGGTATCCTACATACCGCACAAAAATGACGTAAAGACATTTCTTTGAATTCATCATATAAATGAAATGATACTGCAGGCGGTGATTTCTTAGGATAATAATAAAAGTTTTGCACAAAAGTATTGGTGAGTAAGAGATACTGATCGATTCGGTCGTTGATGAAACCGGTGGGGCCTGCAGTCTCGATTAAAGCATAAAAGTCTTCATGAATTCCGGCTTCTTTCAAGAAATCCTCGAATGGCCATTCACACGACCGTACTTCCGCTAAGCGAGGAAGATTATACTTGGCTTTTTCTTTCTCTTTGGCTTGTTTTTCCTGAGAACTTTGGCTAGAAGAGCCTTTAAAAAAAGCCTCCTTAACATTTTCTGAAAATTTCTGAAATTTTAGTAACTTCAAAATAAAAGTGAATAAAACTAAACAAGATTGATAGCAACTACTCCTACAAGTGCCTAGAGCCTATATCATGCATTGGAATTGCTTGGGACCTCAAAAATTTAACATGCAAGCTCAAGAACATGGTCACCTATGCAGCAAAAATTTGCAATGAATAAAGCACTAGAAGAAAAACTAATTGGACCAATGGAGGAGTCACATACCAAGCAACAATCTCCCAAAGCAGTTTTGTGAATGGAGCTTTGAGCTAAGAGATCGAAAATCGCAGAAAAATGAGCTAGAACTCATGCTTGAGCTGGATGGGGTTTTTTTTGGGTAGAAGATGAAGTGTGTGGGTGTTGGCATAAGTGGAGGGGAGCCACCAGGGGCCCACGAGACAGGGGGTGCGCCCTACAGGGGGGGGGGGCACCCTCCTCTCTCGTGGCCTGGTGCTTGGCCCTCCTGCAGTGTTTTCAGTGCCTAGAATCCTCAAATATTCCAGTAAAAATCATACTAAGTTTGCAGGGCATTTGGAGCACTTTTATTTTTGGACTATTTTTTAATGCACGAACAAATCAGAAAACAGACAGATAATACTATTTTTGCTTTATTTGTTCTAAATAACAGAAAGTAAAAAGAGGGTACAGAAGGTTGTGCCTTCTAGTTTCATCCATCTCGTGATAATCAAAATGAACCCATTAACAAGGTTGATCAAGTCTTGTTAACAAACTCATTCCGAATAACACGAAACCGGAGAAATTTCGAATAACACTAAGTTACCTCAACGGGGATATGAAAATCCCCAACAATAAGAATATCATACTTTTTCTTGACAGTAGGGAGAGGAAATTCAAAACCTCCAAAAATTATAGTTGGAACTTTTTCAATTGAATTGATGCTATGAACTTGAGATTGTTTCCTCAGAAAGTGTACCGTATGCTCATTACCATTAACATGAAAAGGGACATTGCCTTTGTTGCAATCAATAACAGCCCCTGCAGTATTAAGAAAAGGTCTACCAAGGATAATAGACATACTATCTTCCTCAGGAATATCAAGAATGACAAAGTCCGTTAAGATAGTGACATTTGCAACCACAACAGGTACATCCTCACAAATGCCGACAGGTATAGCAGTTGATTTATCAGCCATTTGCAAAGATATTTCAGTAGATGTCAACTTATTCAATTCAAGTCTACGATATAAAGACAGAGGCATAACACTAACACCGGCTCCAAGATCACATAAAGCAGTTCTAACATAATTTCTTTTAATGGAGCATGGTATAGTTGGCACACCCGGATCTCCAAGTTTCTTTGGTATTCCACCCTTAAAATTGTAATTAGCAAGCATGGTGGAAATTTCAGCTTCCGGTATCTTTCTTTTATTTGTGATGATATCCTTCATATACTTAGCATAAGGATTTACTTTAAGCATATCAGTTAAACGCATACGTAAGAAAATAGGTCTAATCATTTCAGCAAAGCGCTCAAAATCCTCAGCATCCTTTGACTTGGATGGTTTAGGAGGAAAGGGCATGGGTTTCTGAACCCATGGTTCTCTTTCTTTACCATGCTTCCTAGCAACAAAATCTCTCTTATCATAATGTTGATTCTTTGATTGTGGGTTATCAAGATCAACAACAGGTTCAATCTCTACATCATTGTCTTTGCTAGGTTGAGCATCAACATGAACATTATTGTTAACATTATCACTAGGTTCATGTTCATCACCTGATAGAGTTTCAGCATCAGAAATAGAAATATCATTGGAATTCTCAGGTGTGTCTACGACAGGTTCACTAGAAGCATGCAAAGTCCTATCATTTTTCTTGTTCTTCTTTTTAGAAGAACCAGGTGCCTCTAAATTATTTCTCTGAGAATCTTGTTCGATTCTCTTAGGGTGGCCTTCAGGATACAAAGGTTCCTGAGTCATTCTACCAGTTCTAGTAGCCACTCTAACAGCAAAGTCATTTTTATTATTTAATTCATCAAGCAAATCATTTTGAGCGTTAAGTACTTGCTCAACTTGAGTAGCAACCATAGAAGCATATTTGCTAACGCGGTGAAGTTCATCTTTAACTCTAGCCAGATTATCACCTACGCGTCCTATCTCAAAAGCATTATTCTTTAACTCTCTACCAACATAAGCATTAAAACTTTCTTGTCTGGCCATAAAGTCATCAAATTCATCAAGCATGGGCTATGAAATTTAGTAGAGGATATTTCAACTTTATCATATCTATAGAGAGAATTTACCTTTACTACCTGTGTCAGGTTATCAAGACAATGTGGTTCTTCAGGCGGTAAATTAAGACCATGTATTTCTTCAATAGGAGGTAAATTCTTAACATCTTCAGCTTTAATACCTTTTTCTTTCATTGATTTCTTTGCCTCTTGCATATCTTCAGGACTGAGAAATAAAACACCTCTCTTCTTCTGAGTGGGTTTAGGAATAGGCTCAGGAGTTGGCTCAACTGGTTCGGGAATTACTTCAGGAACTGGCTCAGGAAGAGTCCAATTATTTTCATTAGTCAACATATTATTCAATAGTATTTCAGCTTCACGATCATTGTTCTTTCCTCGAAACACAACCAGCACAACTATCCTAGTAGTCCTTGGAAGCAT
Organism: Aegilops longissima; assembly: GCA_021605205.1. Lineage (NCBI taxonomy): Eukaryota > Viridiplantae > Streptophyta > Magnoliopsida > Poales > Poaceae > Aegilops > Aegilops longissima. The sequence goes on along the minus strand of CM038680.1, from coordinate 475,620,759 downwards.
CGGTTAGTCCATTATAAAAGATATCAAGTATTTCATTTTTCTTAAGAGGATGATCGGGCAAAGCATTATAATCGGAGAAGCCTCCCCAAGCTTGTGGGAGACTCTCTTCTTTGATTTGCACAAAATTATATATTTCCATAAGGCAGCTTGTTTCTTATGAGCAGGGAAATATTTAGCGAGAAGTAATAAATCATATCACGGGACTACGACACAACCAGGAGCAATAGAATTATACCAAGTCTTAGCATCACCCTTTAATGAGAACGGAAATATCTTAAGGATATATAAATAGCGAGACTTCTCATCATTAGTAAATAGGGTGGCTATATCATTCAACTTGGTAAGATGTGCCACAACAGTTTCAGATTCAAGGCCATAAAAAGGATCAGATTCAACTAAAGTAATAATATCAGGATCAATAGAGAATTCATAATCCTTATTAGTAACACAGATAGGTGAAGTAGCAAAAGCCGGATCGGGTTTCATTCTAGCATTAAGAGACTGCTGCTTCCATTTAGCTAATAATTTCTTAAGATCATTTCTATCATTGCAAGCAAGGATTTCCATAGCAGCTTTTTCATTCATAACATAACCCTTAGGAACAACAGGTAAAACATAATCATTGGGGGAACCTTCATCATCACTATCATCAATAATAGGTTCTTCAATATTTTCATTCCCCCTAACTCTAGCAAGTTGTTCATCTAGAAATTCACCTAATGGCAAAGTAGTATCATGCATGTAGTAGTTTAAATGCATAGCGTAGTGGCATCATCAATAACATGCGACATATCAGAATTCATAGCAGTAGCAGGTTTAGGTGTCGCAAGCTTACTAATAACAGAAGGAGAATCTAGTGCAGAGCTAGATGGCAGTTCCTTACCTCCCTCATAGTTGAGGGCAAAATCTTGGTCTTAGCGTCTTTCAAATTCTTCATAGTGATCAACAGATATAAATCCCAAGTGACTCAGAGAATAGAGCTATGCTCCCCGGCAACAGCACCAGAAATTAGTCTTGATAACCCACAAGTATAGGGGATCGCAACAGCTTTCGAGGGTAGAGTATTCAACCCAAATTTATTGATTCGACACAAGGGGAGCCAAAGAATATTCTTGAGTATTAGCAGTTGAGTTGTCAATTCAACCACACCTGGATAACTTAGTATCTGCAGCAAAGTGTTTAGTAGCGAAAGTGGTATGATAATAAAGGTAACGGTAGCAAAAGTAAAGATAAATGCTTTTGGGTTTTTGTAGTAGTTGTAACAGTAGCAACGGAAAAGTAAATAAGCGAAGAACAATATGTGAAAAGCTCGTAGGCAATGGATCAGTGATGGATAATTATGCCGGATGTGATTCCTCATGCAATAGCTATAACATAGGGTGATATAGAACTAGCTCCAATTCATCAATGTAATGTAGGCATGTATTCCATAAATAGTCATACATGCTTATGGAAAAGAACTTGTATGACATCTTTTGTCCTACCCTCCCGTTGTAGCGGGGTCCTTACGGAAACTAAGGGATATTAAGGCCTCCTTTTAATAGAGAACCGGACCAAAGCATTAACACATAGTTAATCATGAACTCCTCAAACTACGGTCATCACCGAGAAGTGTCCCGATTATTGTCACTTCGGGGTTGTCGGATCATAACACATAATAGGTGACTATAGACTTGCAAGATAGGATCAAGAACACACATATATTCATGAAAACATAATAGGTTCAGATCTGAAATCATGGCACTCAGGCCCTAGTGACAAGCATTAAGCATAGCAAAGTCATAGCAACATCAATCTCAGAACATAGTGGATACTAGGGATCAAACCCTAACAAAACTATCTTGATTACATGGTAAATCTCATCCAACCCATCACCGTCCAGTAAGCCTACGATGGAATTACTCACGCACGGCGGTGAGCATCATGAAATTGGTGATGGAGGATGGTTGATGATGACGATGGCGATGAATCCCCCTCTCCGGAGCCCCGAACGGACTCCAGATCAGCCCTCCCGAGAGAGATTAGGGCTTGGCGGTGGCTCCGTGTCGTGAAACGCGATGAAACTTTCTCTCTGATTTTTTTCTCCCCGAGACGGAATATATGAAGTTGGAGTTGAGGTCGGAGGAGGTCCGGGGCCCACGAGATAGAGGCGCGCCTCTGGGGGCGCCCCTGTCTCGTGGACAGGCCTAGGCCCCTGGTGTATTTCTTTAGCCCAATAATTCTTATAAATTCCAAAAAGTGCCTCCGTGGATTTCCAGGACATTCCGAGAACTTTTCTTTTCTACACATAAAACAACATCATGGTAGTTCTGCTGAAAACAGCGTCAGTCCGGGTTAGTTTCATTCAAATCATGCAAGTTAGAGTCCAAACAAGGGCAAAAGTGTTTGGAAAAGTAGATACGTTGGAGACGTATCAACAGCCACCTCCCCTCGGTCTGCGGATGACACGGAGGTGTGGTCCCAAAGGATACCAGAGCAGGGGGAGGCGGCTCTGGAGACGCCCCAAGGCGAAATTCCAGATGTCGGGCGCATGGGGAGTAACATCCCCATAGATCATGCTGACGAGAGCCGCAGCAAGTCGGGCTCCCAGCCGGATACTGCACCGGAACCTCCAAAGGTTCTGGATTCGGGTAGGTAGCCCCTCTCTAGGGAGGGCGAGCCAGCAGTGCCGATGACCTCCATTGCGCCAGAGGCGTCGGATGGTCTGCTGGAAGTGCTTCGCGGCACTTCCGTGGATGAAGAGCACCGTACTCTTATGAGTACGGTGATTCAGAAGGTTCGGTCCGCCAAAAGTGGATTGACCGAAGCCTGCACCAGCCTTCTGACAGGCTTTGAGGTAAGTAATCAAAAGTGTGATAAATTATCACCCAATAGACAGTAGCCCTTGATACTCTGTTTGGTGTTCGGTAAGAAAAGCCAAACGGAGGGTCAACTTTAAACCGCAGGGATCTAACAGTATGTGCCTATGTGAATAAGCAGGTAGTGCTGCTTGCCGCTGCTACCCGCACAGCAGAGGTCGCCGGACTCGAACGGGACCTGAAGCAGGCCGAAGAGGAGCTCAGCCTCACAAAGAGGCAGCTCGAAGAGAACAAAGGTGAGTGATACCCCGTTCATGTGTCGTATAGAGGAGAAAAATTGGTGACGCTAACAAATAGCGTCATGATTTTTTAATAGGGGCCACGACCGAAGTGGCGGCCTTGAGGAAAGCGCTATCCGAGGCCGAAGACAAGGCGGCCACGGAGCGCATTGAGCGTAAAAAGCAAGATGCTAGGGTGGGCGAGGTACAGTAAGAGCTCCAGGAGCTCAGCAAGAAGTTCGAGTTCTTGGAGCGTGACTTCAAGACGAAAGAGTCTGAGCTTGCGAAGGCCCTTCTGAGCGCGAAAGACGCCAAGGTCGAAGCACAAAAGGCCCAACAGGAAATCCTGGCGGCCAAGAAGATAGCGGCGGGTAAGGCATTTATTATGCAAAGAAAGCATGTGGAGGATACATTTCTATTACTTACCCGAATTCGGAGCTCTCCAGGGGCATTCGCAGATCTACCACGCAGCCTATCGGATGCCACAGAGTTCTACCGTGCCGAAGAGGGGAGCTCAACGGAGAAGCTGTTCTGGTCCCAGTATGCTGGAGCCGAACACCCAATGCCTCTGAGTGACCAATTGAAGCAATTGGTTGAACTCCACAGGGCGGCCGAAGTGTCCATGAAGGACTTCATAGTCTGGATGTGGCCTGGTGAGCCCCTGCCCGACAGCTACTTTGGCCTTATAAAGCAGATGGTAAATGCTTGTCCACGGCTTGAAGTTATCAAGCGATCCGTTTGTATTGAGGGTGCCCGCCGGGCCTTTGCCCGTGCGAAAATGCATTGGGCCAAGCTGGATGCAGAGAAGCTGGTGAAGGATGGACCGCCGGAGGGCAAGGCGCATCGCTACCCCGAGAAATATTATGATGGAGTTATGAAAGGCGCTCGTCTCGTGGCGATGAATGTACCAAGGACACAATCTTTGAGTGAATGTACTCATGTCGTCTTTGTAATATGAAAACGAATTTGTTTGCGCTATATGGCGCTTTGTTGATTTAAAATATTACCTTCTGTGCGGCTGTTTATAAAATTCTGAAAGTAGGCAAGTCGTCGGCTTCTGCCCCCACGTAACTAGTACTGGGGTGTTCGTGGAAAACCCAAACACTCTTTATCCAAATTGTTGGTCCTTGAAGGAGGTGTTTGGCGCAGCGAACAAGGCAATCGGACTATGCGGCTTTATAACTCTCACTTAGCCATAGAAGTCTACAATTTTAAATTTGGTGAAGCCCCTAAATTCGAAAGTCAATTGGGGCGCTATACACGCCTAAATCGGACAAGGCCGATTCCTCGCCTGAAGCGAAAAAAATCTTTAAGGATTTAAGACCTCTCGAACAGCGACCAGCTCTCGCCGCATTATGACAGTCAGTTTTCGGCTTTCTCTACTGAGGTGCTCGTCCAAAAGAACCGGGACACAATCGCAGTAGTTCTCCCTGTGCTACATTAGCCGATATTACAGAATGTAAGGTACCAAAACAAGGGAGCCAGGCAAACCCAAGTATTGACCCAAGACATGATTCGGAGCTGATGCATATAATGCTATAAGTTCGGGGTGCCGCACTGTTGAAAGTGTTCGAACTTTATCTTGCCGTATTATGGGGCACCATAAGAAAACTGAACGTACCAAAGTGTACGGATTCAATATTAAATAAACATTTTTAAGGAAAATGCCAAGATAGGAATAATAAGCTGAAGCTATATATTATTTCCCATTGATAAATAATACGTCCAAGCGTATGTGTACAATTAATGCGTTGAGCAGAAGCAAATAGGACTATTTGACATGTCCTATCCAAGGGCGGGCCGCATGTGGGTATATAAAACAGGTATAACGATCATTGACAAATACCACCTGGGTATTCCCTGTGTGCGCAAAGCCTTTTGCCTCCTTGGTTTTCGCTCCTGTGATAGGCCCGATAATCTGGTTCTCTGAGGGAGCTACCCGAAAGTAGGGTACTGAAAAAGAAAGAAGGTTATTTAAAGTATGCGGCGGTTGAACCGCATTGTGGACCGCGTCACCGTTGCGCCTCCGCCTATGCCCATGGTATTTTGAGTGCGTAATTGTGTACGCGCGGCACAAATGATGCCTGAATGGGGCTAGGGCGGAGGTCGGACTGCTAGTCGCGCTCTTGGCGTGCCTGGCGATCCTATTGCAGGGTACTCCGGACTCGCTTGACGGTGTTTGGGGTTGTTGTAGGATTGGTGGTTTGCCGGAGAAGGCTGTTTTGTGCTTCTGCCGCGAGGGCCGCAGTGTGCTCTTCTGTACAGAGAGAGCGGTATGTGTTTCCATTAACTGTTATAACCCCGCGAGGTCCTGGCATCTTGACCTTAAGGTCTGCATAGTGTGGTACCGCATTGAATCGAGCGAATGTGGTTCGTCCGAGCAGTGCATGATAGCCAATACGGAAGGGGACGATATCGAAGATTAACTCCTGGCTTCGGAAGTTATCCGAGGATCCGAAGACCACTTCCAGTGTTATGGAGCCCGTACAACGGGCCTCTACTCCTGGAATTACACCCTTGAAGGTGGTTTTGGTGGGCCTGATCCTTGAAGGATCGATGCCCATTTTGCGCACTGTGTCCTGATAAAGCAGGTTCAGGCTACTGCCACCGTCCATAAGGACTCGCGTGAGGTGGAATCCGTCGATGATTGGGTCAAGGACCAATGCGGCTGAACCGCCGTGACGGATGCTGGTAGGGTGATCCCTATGATCAAAAGTGATCGGACAGGCTGACCATGGGTTGAACTTTGGGGCGACTGGCTCCATCGCATAGACGTCCCTTAGTGCTCGCTTTCTTTCCCGTTTGGGAATGTGATTGGCATAGATCATATTTACCGTTTTCACCTGGGGAGGAAATTTCTTCTGGCCCCCCGTGTTCGGACGCCGGGGCTCCTCGTCATCGTCGCTGTGCAGCCCCTTGTCTTTGTTTTTAGCATTTATTTTGCCAGCCTGTTTGAACACCTAGCAATCTCTGTTAGTGTGGTTGGCTGGCTTATCAGGGGTGCCGTGAATTTGGCACGAGAGATCAAGTATGCGGTCCAGACTGGACGATCTCTGATTGTTTCTTTTGAACGGCTTTTTCTGCCGACCGGATTTTGAGCCACTGAATCCGGCGTTGACTGCCGTGTCTTCGGTGTTGTCGACGTTGTTCCGACGCTTGTGTCTGTTGCACCGAGGCTTGCCATTATTATCGCGGACATCTGAAGTGCCGGAGGATCTAGGTGTGGTGCTACTGTGAGCCAACCAGCTGTCCTCCCCCGCGCAGAAGCGGGTCATGAGTGTCGTGAGGGCCGCCATGGACTTCGGTTTTTCTTGGCCGAGGTGTCGAGCGAGCCACTCGTCGCGGATATTATGCTTGAAGGCCACCAAGGCTTCGGCGTCCGGACAGTCGACAATTTGGTTCTTTTTAGTTAGGAACCGAGTCCAGAATTTCCCGGCTGACTCTCCGGGCTGTTGAGTAATGTGACTCAAGTCGTCAGCATCCGGTGGTCGCACGTAGGTGCCTTGGAAGTTATCGAGGAATGCGTCCTCCAGGTTTTCCCAACTGCCGATGGAATTTGCCGGCAGGCTATTCAGCCAGTGTCGGGCCGGTCCTTTGAGTTTAAGAGGAAGATACTTGATGGCGTGTAGATCATCACCGCGGGCCATGTGAATGTGGAGAAGGAAATCTTCGATCCATACTGCGGGGTCTGTTGTGCCATCGTATGATTCGATGTTTATGGGTTTAAACCCTTCTAGGAATTCGTGATCCATGACTTCGTCTGTGAAGCAGAGGGGGTGTGCGGCGCCTCTATGCCGGGCTATGTTGCTACGTGGCTCGAATAAGTCTGGTCGGCTATGTTCGGCCTGGCCGGACTTACTGATAGTGTATCCGGCATGACGATCATCATCACGTGTTGGGGCGCGCCCCCGTGATCCGTAGATCGATCTTGGTTGTCCTGCCTTGTTTTCCAGTATGTCTCGCAGGTCCTGCCTATTGCCCAGGGCCGTAGTGTATTGGCGTGGGGGTGTGGGTTGGTATTCGGGCTGATATGTCGTTTTATCCCGGCCACGAGGTGGCCGGTCAGCCTCGTCCTGTGCTGGTAGTATAGGCTCCTCTTCGAGTTGAGGTAGCAACTTGTGCTTTGGCTAACCTTTGGTGTGGCGCTCGAGTCCATATTCCTCGGCTGACAGGACTTCAGTCCATCTGTCTGTGAGCAGATCTTAATCAGCTTGGAGCTGCTGCTGCTTCTTTTTCAGGCTTCTCGCAGTGGCCATAAGCCGGCGCTTGAAGCGCTCCTGCTCTACGGGATCCTCAGGCACGCCGAATTCATCGTCGCCGAGGCTCACCTCGTCTTCGGAGGGGGGCATGTAGTTGTCCTCCTCCAGGTATCCGTCCGTCGCCTGTTCCTCTGGGCTGACCTGCCCGTCTTCCTGTTCGGCCTGCTCGAAGGCAGGCTGATCGGGATGTATTCATCTTGGCACCATCCGGATTGTTTTCGCCTCTGTGCGGTATTGCTGTGGCGGGGCTTGGGCGGCGCCGATGGCGCCCATGCTTTAATTTCTTCCTTGAGGGTTATCCTCCATTGCCTCATCGCCATTGGTTTCTTTGGGAGTGTCCACATATATATATATATATATATATATATATATATATATATATATATATATATATATATATATATATATATATATATATATCATACGATGAGGTGGCTGTCCAGCGCCCCGTGGGCGGTGGTTCCTGTTCTTCTCCTGCATCGTCGTCCACACCGTCAATGTCTTCAGAGTCGAAGTCAAGCACGTCGGTCAAATCATCGACAGTGGCAATGAAGTGGGTGGTGGGTGGGTAACGAATTTCCTCGTCGCCTGCTTCCCACTCGAGCCGGACATAGTTCGGCCAAGAGTCACCTGACAAAGAGAGAGACTTTAATAAATTCAGCATGTCGCCAAAGGGCGAGTGCCGGAAGATATCCGCAGCGGTGAACTCCATTACCGGAGCCCAACCAGATCGGCGGGCTCGGGGGCGCGCGGTCTGGAACTGATACGTCTCCAACGTATCTATATTTTTTTATTGCTCCATGCTACTTTATCTACTGTTTTGGACTATATTGGGCTTTATTTTCCACTTTATATTATTTTTGGGACTAACCTATTAACGGAGGCCCGGCCCGAATTGCTGTTTTTTGCCTATTTCGGTGTTTTGAAGAAACAGAATATCAAAGCGGATTCCAAACGGAATGAAACCTTGAAGCGTGATTTTGTCACGAGCGTGATCCAGAGACTTGGACCCTATGCCAAGGCACGAAGAGGCGGTCACGAGGTGGGGCGCCCCCTAGGCGCCCCTGCCTCGTGGGCCTCCTATTGCTCCACTGACGTACTCCTTCCTCCTATATATACCTACGTACCCCCAAACGATCAGAACAGGAGCCAAAATCTAATTCCACCGCCGCAACTTCCTGTATCCACGAGATCCCATCTTGGGGCCTGTTCCGGAGCTCCGCCGGAGGGGGCATCCACCACAGAGGGCTTCTACATCATCATCAAAGCCTCTACGATGAAGTGTGAGTAGTTTACTTCAGACCTACGGGTCCATAGCTAGTAGCTAGATGGATTCTTCTCTCTTTTTGGATCCCAATACAATGTTCTCCCCCTCTCTCGTGGAGATCTATTCGATTTAATCTTCTTTTTGCGGTGTGTTTGTTGAGACCAATGAATTGTCGGTTTATGATCCAGCTTATCTATGAATAATATTTGAATCTTCTCTGAATTCTTTTATGTATGATTGAGTTATCTTTGCAAGTCTCTTCGAATTATCCGTTTGGTTTGGCCAACTAGATTGGTAGTTCTTGCAATGGGAGAAGTGTTTAGCTTTAGGTTCAATCTTGCGGTGTCCTTACCCAGTGACAGAAAGGGTTGCAAGGCACGTATTGTATTGTTGCCATTGAGGATAACAAGATGGGGTTTTTATCATATTGCATGAATTTATCCCTCTACATCATGCCATCTTGCTTAAAGCGTTACTCTGTTTTAACTTAATACTCTAGATGCATGCTGGATAGCGGTCGATCAGTGGAGTAATAGTAGTAGATGCAGAATCGTTTCGGTCTACTTGTCTCGGACGTGATGCCTATATACATGATCATACCTAGATATACTCATAACTATGCTCAATTCTGTCAATTGCTCAACAGTAATTTGTTCACCCACCGTAGAATACTTATGCTCTTGAGAGAAGCCACTAGTGAAACCTATGGCCCCCGGGTCTATTCTCATCATATCAATCTCCATCACTTTTATACTTACTTTGTTTTTACTTTGCCTTTTACTTTTTACTTTGCATCTCTATACCAAAAATACCAAAAATATTATTTATCATCTCTATCAGATCTCACTCTCGTAAGTGGTCGTGAAGGGATTGACAACCCCTAATCGCGTTGGTTGCGAGGAGCTATCGTTTTGTGCAGGTACGAGGGACTTGTGCGTGGCCTCCTACTGGATTGATACCTTGGTTCTCAAAAACTGAGGGAAATACTTACGCTACTTTGCTGCATCATCCTCTCCTCTTTGGGGAAATCCAACGCAGTGCTCAAGAGGTAGCAAGAAGAATTTCTGGCGCCGTTGCCGGGGAGGCTCACGCAAGAGCAAGTCAAGCATACCAAGTACCCATCACAATCCCTATCTCTCGCATTACATTATTTGCCATTTGCCTCTCTTTTTCCTCTCCCCGACTTCACCCTTGCCGTTTTATTCGCCCTCTCTTTCCCAATCTCCTCCTCTCATTCCGTTGCCTTTTCCTCGTCCGTTTGTTTGCTCGTGTGTTGGATTGCTTGTTTGTCGCGATGGCTCTACCTAGATTTGGTGATCTTCACCTTAAAAGGTTAGAGGAGATCGAAACCAATGTGAGGAAGTTTATGGTTCTTCAATTTGAGCATAATAATTTCTTTAGAAACGAGCTTAAGGAACAAAAAGGTTTTATGAGTTACATGAATAAAGAGCTCGATGATATGTCTAAAGAATTTGATGGTATAAGATCCCAAATTGCTCGTCTTGAAAAATTGACCGCTGAAATTTCGGATATGCAAGCTACCTTAGTCAATAAGATGGCTGCTAAACCGAATTCCTATGAAAATCAAGATGAAGATCTAAAAGTTATTGATGTGTCCCCTATTAAATCTTTGTTTTGCAATATGAATCTTGATGAAACTGAATATGATCTTCCTTTACCTAGAAGGCGTTCTAAGAATTCGGAGTTTTTAGATCTTGATGATGAAATTGATAAGTGTGGGATTGAAAGAGATAAAAACATAGATGTTGTTAAACCTACTATTTTGGATCTCAAGGAATTTAATTATGAAAATTGCTCTTTAATTGATTGTATTTCCTTGTTGCAATCCGTGCTAAAATTTCCTTGATGCCTTGATGCAATCTTATGAAGAAAAACTTGAGTTGAAAGTTTCTATCCCTAGAAAACTCTATGATGAGTGGGAACCTACTATTAAAATTAAAATTAAAGATTATGAGTTTCATGCCTTGTGTGATTTGCTGCTAGTGTCTCTACTATCCCCAAAACTTTGTGTGATTTGCTAGATTTCCGTGACTTTGATGATTGCTCTCTAAACTTGCATCTCGCGGATTCCACTATTAAAAAGCCTATGGGAAGAATTAATGATGTTCTTATTGTTGCAAATAGGAATTATGTGCCCGTAGATTTTATCGTTCTTGATATAGATTACAATCCTTCATGTCCTATTATTCTTGGTAGACCTTTCCTTAGAACGATTGGTGCAATTATTGATAGGAAGGAAGGGAATATTAGATTCCAATTTCCCATAAAGAAGGGCATGGGACACTTCCATAAAAAGAAAATAAAATTACCATATGAATCTATCATGAGAGCCACTTATGGATTGCCTACCAAATATGGCAATACCTAGATCTATCCTCGCTTTTATGCCTAGCTAGGGGCGTTAAACGATAGCGCTTGTTGGGAGGCAACCCAATTTTATTTTTAGTTTTTTGTTTTTGTTTATATTTAGGAATAAATAATCCATCTAGCCTCTGTTTAGATGTGGTTTTATGTTTTAATTAGTGTTTCTGCCAAGCTAGACCTATTGGATCTTCTTGGATGATAGTTATTTGATCTTGCTGTAATTTCCAGAAACTTTGTGCTCAGTGCCCGAATTATTAAAAATGACCAGAACGTGATAAAATACTGATTACATTTGATTCTGATCAATAAACAAATTTACTAGGTCGTCTAATTTTGGTAGAATGTTTTGAGTTCCAGAAGTTTGCGTTAGTTACAGATTACTACAGACTGTTCTGTTTTTCACAGATTCTGTTTTTCATGTGTTGTTTGCTTATTTTGATGAATCTATGGGTAGTAAAATAGTTTATAATACATAGAGAAGTTGGAATACAGTAGGTTTAACACCAATATAAATAAATAATGAGTTCATTACAGTACCTTAAAGTAGTCTTTTGTTTTCTTTCTCTAACGGAGCTCACGAGATTTCTATTGAGTTTTGTGTTGTGAAGTTTTCAAGTTTTGGGTAAATTCTTTTGATGGATTATGGAACAAGGAGTGGCAAGAGCCTGAGCTTGGGGATGCCCATGGCACCCCCAAGATAATCCAAGGACACCAAAAAGTCAAAGCTTGGGGATGCCCCGGAAGGCATCCCCTCTTTCGTCTACTTCCATCGGTAATTTACTTGGGGCTATATTATTTTTCACCACATGATAAGTGTTTTGCTTGGAGCGTCTTGTGTTATTTACATCTTTGTTTTTTAGTTTACCACAATCATCCTTGCTGTACACACCTTTTGAGAGATCCATACATGAATTGGAATTTGATAGAATACTCTATGTGCTTCACTTATATCTTTTGAGCTTGATAGTTTTGGTCATAGTGCTTCACTTATATCTTTTGAGCGTGATAATTTTTGCTCTAGTGCTTCACTTAGATCTTTTAGAGCACGGTGGTGGATTTGTTTTAAAGAAACTATTGATCTCTCATGCTTCACTTAGATTATTTTGAGAGTCGTTAATAGCATGGTAATTTGCTTAATGTTGATATACTTGGTATTCAAGATATGTGAAACTTTCTTTTGAGTGCGTTGAATACTAAGAAAAGTTTGATGCTTGATAATTGTTTTGAGATATGAAGATGATGATATTAGAGTCATGCTAGTTGAGTGGTTGTGAATTTAAAGAATACTTGTGTTGAAGTTTGTAATTCCCGTAGCATGCACGTATGGTGAACCGTTATGTGATGAACCCGGAGCATGATTTATTTATTGATTGTCTTCCTTATGAGTGGCGGTCGGGGACGAGCGATGGTCTTTTCCTACCAATCTATCCCCCTAGGAGCATGCGCGTAATACTTTGCTTTGATAACTTCTAGATTTTTGCAATAAGTATATGAGTTCTTTATGACTAATGTTGAGTCCATGGATTATACACACTTTTTCCCATCCTTCCACCATTGCTAGCCTCTCTAATACCACGCACTTTTCGCCGGTATCATACACCCACCATATATCTTCCTCAAAACAGCCACCATACCTACCTATTATGGCATTTCCATAGAGATATATTGTCATGCAACTTTCCACCGTTCCGTTTATTATGACACGCTCCATCATTGTCATATTGCTAGCATGATCATGTAGTTGACATCGTATTTGTGGCAAAGCCACCGTTCATAATTCTTTCATACATGTCACTCATGTTTCATTGCATATCCCGTACACACGGAGGCATTCATATAGAGTCATATTTTGTTCTAAGTATCGAGTTGTAATTGTTGAGTTGTAAGAAAAATAAAAGTGTGATGATCATCATTACTAGAGCATTGTCCCAAGTGAGGAAAGGATGATGGAGACTATGATTCCCCCGCAAGTCGGGATGAGACTTCGGACGAAAAATAAAAAAAAGAAAGAAAGAAAAAAGAAAAAAAAAGAGGCCATAAAAAAAGAGAAAAGGCCCAAAGAAAAAAAAGGAGAGAAAAAGAGAGAAGGGACAATGTTACTATCCTTTTACCACACTTGTGCTTCAAAGTAGCACCAAGATCTTCATGATAGAGACTCTCATTTTGTCACTTCCATATGCTAGTGGGAATTTTTCATTATAGAACTTGGCTTGTATATTCCAATGATGGGCTTCCTCAAATTTCCCTAGGTCTTCGTGAGCAAGCGAGTTGGATGCACACCCACTTAGTTTCTTTTGTTGAGCTTTCATATACTTATAGCTCTAGTGCATCCGTTGGATGGCAATCCCTACTCGCTCACATTGATATCTATTGATGGACATCTCCATAGCCCGTTGATACGCCTAGTTGATGTGAGACTATCTTCCCTCTTTTTGTCTTCTCCACAACCACCATCCTATTCCACATATAGTGCTATATCCATGGTTCACGCTCATGTATTGCGTGAAGATTGAAAAAGTTTTGAAAATGTTAAAGTATGAAACAATTGTTTGGCTTGTCATCGGAGTTGTGCATGATTTAAATATTTTCAGTGGGGAAGATGGAGCATAGCCAGACTATATGATTTTGTAGGGATAACTTTCTTTGGCCATGTTATTTTGAGAAGACATAATTGCTTAGTTAGTATGCTTGAAGTATTATTAATTTTTATGTCAATATGAACTTTTGTCTTGAATCTTTCGGATCTGAATATTCATACCACAATTAAGAAGATTTACATTGAAATTATGCCAAAGTATCACTCCGCATAAAAATTCTCTTTTATCATTTACCTACCCGGGACGAGCAGGAATTAAGCTTGGGGATGCCTCGATACGCTCCAACGTATCTATAATTTTGATTGCTCCATGCTACTTTATCTACTGTTTTGGACTATATTGGGCTTTATTTTCCACTTTATATTATTTTTGGGACTAACCTATTAACCGGAGGCCCAGCCTGAATTGCTGTTTTTTGCCTATTTGAGTGTTTCGAAGAAACAGAATATCAAACGGAGTCCAAACGGAATGAAACCTTCGGAAACGTGATTTTGTCACCGAACGTGATCCAGGAGACTTGGACCCTACGCCAAGGCACAGAAGAGGCGGTCACGAGGGTGGGGGCGCCCCCCCTAGGGCGCGCCCCCTGCCTCGTGGGCTTCCTATTGCTCCACTAACGTACTCCTTCCTCCTATATATACCTACGTACCCCCAAACGATCAGAACAGGAGCCAAAATCTAATTCCACCGCCGCAACTTCCTGTATCCACGAGATCCCATCTTGGGGCCTGTTCCGGAGCTCCGCCGGAGGGGGCATCCACCACGGAGGGCTTCTACATCATCATCAAAGCCTCTCCGATGAAGTGTGAGTAGTTTACTTCAGACCTACGGGTCCATAGCTAGTAGCTAGATGGCTTCTTCTCTCTTTTTGGATCTCAATACAATGTTCTCCCCCTCTCTCGTGGAGATATATTCGATGTAATCTTCTTTTTGCGGTGTGTTTGTTGAGACCAATGAATTGTCGTTTTTTGTCCAGCTTATCTATGAATAATATTTGAATCTTCTCTGAATTCTTTTATGTATGATTGAGTTATCTTTGCAAGTCTCTTCGAATTATCCGTTTGGTTTGGCCAACTAGATTGGTAGTTCTTGCAATGGGAGAAGGGTTTAGCTTTGGGTTCAATCTTGCGGTGTCCTTACCCAGTGACAGAAAGGGTTGCAAGGCACGTATTGTATTGTTGCCATTGAGGATAACAAGATGGGTTTTTTTATCATATTGCATGAATTTATCCCTCTACATCATGTCATCTTGCTTAAAGCGTTACTCTGTTTTTAACTTAATACTCTAGATGCATCTTTGGATAGCGGTCGATGAGTGGAGTAATAGTAGTAGATGCGAGAATCGTTTGGTCTACTTGTATCGGACGTGATGCCTATATACATGATCATACCTAGATATAATCATAACTATGCTCAATTCATCAATTGCTCAACAGTAATTTGTTCACCCACCATAGAATACTTATGCTCTTGAGAGAAGCCACTAGTGAAACCTATGGCCCCCGGGTCTATTCTCATCATATCAATCTGTTGGGGAACGTAGTAATTTCAAAATTTTCCTACGAACACGCAAGACCATGGTGATGGCATAGCAACGAGAGGGAGAGTGTCCGTCCACGCCCTCGTGAGACCGAAAGCGGAAGCGTTATGACAACGCGGTTGATGTAGTCGACGTCTTCACGATCCGACCGATCCAAGCACCGAGCGTCACGGCACCTCCGAGTTACGCACACGTTCAGCTCGATGGCGATCCCGGACTCGATCCAGCAAAGTGTCGGGATGAGTTCCGTCAAGACGATGGCGTGGTGGCGATGTTGATGCTCCACCGACGCAGGGCTTCGCCTAAGCTCATGACGATATGACTTCTCCGGCGCGAGGCTTCGCCTAAGCTCTCTGACGATATGACCGAAGTGGAATATGGTGGAAGGGGCACCGCGACACGGCTAAGGAAAGATCCGTAGATCAACTTGTGTGTCATGGGGTGCCCTTGCCCCGTATATAAAGGAGCCAAGGGGGGTGCGGCCAGCCTTGGGGAGGCGCGCCTGGAGGAGTCCTACTCCCACCGGGAGTAGGACTCCCCCCCCTCTCCTAGTTGGATTAGGATTGGAGGAGGGGAAGAGGAAGGCGCCGCCCCCTCTCCTGTCCTATTCGGACTAGAGGGGAGGGGGCGCAGCACACCTGGCCGGCCCTTCCTCTTCTCTCTTATGGCCCATTAAGGCCCATAGACCTCCCGGGGGGTTCCGGTAACCTCCCGGTACTCCGGTAAATTCCCGATTTCACTCGGAACACTTCCGATGTCCAAATGTAGGCTTCCAATATATCAATCTTTATGTCTCGACCATTTGAGACTCCTCGTCATGTCCGTGATCACATCCGGGACTCGAACAACCTTTGGTGCATCAATACTTATAAACTCATAATGAACTGTCATCGAAACGTTAAGCGTGCGGACCCTACGGGTTCGAGAACTATGTAGACATGACCTAGAACCATTCTCGGTCAATAACCAATAGCGGAACCTGGATGCCCATATTGGTTCCTACATATTCTACTGAAGATCTTTATCGGTCAAACCGCATAACAACATACGTTGTTCCCTTTGTCATCGGTATGTTACTTACCCGAGATTCGATCGTTGGTATCCAATACCTAGTTTAATCTTGTTACCGGAAAGTCTCTTTACTCGTTCCGTAATACATCATCTCACAACTAACTCATTAGTTGCAATGCTTGCAAGGCTTATGTGATGTGTATTACCGAGAAGGCCTAGAGATACCTCTCCGACAATCGGAGTGACAAATCCTAATCTTGATTCATGCCAACTCAACATATACTTTGGAGACACTTGTAGAGTACCTTTATAATCACCCGATTCGTTGTGACGTTTGGTAGCACACAAAGTGTTCCTGCAGTAAGCGGAGTTGCATAATCTCATAGTTGCAGGAACTTTGTATAAGTCATGAAGAAAGCAATAGCAACATACTAAGCGATCAAGTGCTAGGCTAACGGAATGGGTCATGTCAATCAGATCATTCTCCTAATGATGTGATCCCGTTAATCAAATGACAACTCATGTCTATGGTTAGGAAACATAACCATCTTTGATTAACGAGCTAGTCAAGTAGAGGCATACTAGTGACACTCTGTTTGTCTATGTATTCACACATGTATTATGTTTCGGTTAATACAATTCTAGCATGAATAATAAACATTTATCATGATATAAGGAAATAAATAATAACTTTATTATTGCCTCTAGGGCATATTTCCTTCAGTCTCCCACTTGCACTAGAGTCAATAATCTAGTTCACATCGCCATGTGATTTAACATCAATAGTTCACATCTATATGTGGTTAACACCCATAGTTCACATCGACATGTGACCAACACCCAAAGGGTTTACTAGAGTCAATAATCTAGTTCACATCGCTATGTGATTAACACCCAAAGAGTACTAAGGTATGATCATGTTTTGCTCGTGAGAGAAGCTTAGTCAACGGTCTGTCACATTGAGCCGTATCTATTTTGCAAATATTCTATGTCTACAATGCTCTGCACGGAGCTACTCTAGCTAATTGCTCCCACTTTCAATATGTATCCAGATTGAGACTTAGAGTCATCTGGATCAGTGTAAAATGCTTGCATCGATGTAACTCTTTACGACGGGCTTTTTTATCACCTCCATAATCGAGAAATATTTCCTTATTCCACTAAGGATAATTTTGACCGCTGTCCATTGATCTACTCCTAGATCACTATTGCACTCCCTTGCCAAGCTTAGTGGTAGGGTATGCAATAGATCAGTACACAGACATGACATACTTTATAGAACCTATGGCTGATGCATAGGAATGACCTTCATTCTCTTTCTATCTTCTGCCGTGGTCGGGTTTTGAGTCTTACTCAATCTCACACCTTGTAACACAGGCAAGAACTCTTTCTTTGACTGTTCCATTTTGAACTACTTCAAAATCTTGTCAAGGTATGTATTCATTGAAAAACATATCAAGCGTCTTGATCTATCTCTATAGATCTTGATGCTCAATATGTAAGCAGCTTCACCGAGGTCTTTCTTTGAAAAAACTCCTTTCAAACACTCCTTTATGCTTTGTAGAATAATTCTACATTATTTCCGATCAACAATATGTCATTCACATATACTTATCAGAAAGGCTGTAGTGCTCCCACTCACTTTCTTGTAAATACAGGCCTTTCCAAAAGTCTGTATAAAATCATATGCTTTGATCAACACATCAAAGCGTATATTCCAACTCGAGATGCTTGCACCAGTCCATTGATGGATCATTGGAGCTTGCACATTTTGTTAGCACCTTTAGGATTGACAAAATCTTCTGGTTGCATCATATACAACTCTTCTTTAATAAATCCATTAAAGAATGTAGTTTTGACATCCATTTGCCAGATTTCATAAAATGTGGCAATTGCTAACATGATTCGGACAGACTTAAGCATCGCTACTGAGCTTGAGAAAATCTCATTGTAGTCAACACTTTGAATTTGTCGAAAACCTTTTTGCGACAAGTCGAGCTTTGTAGATAGTAACACTACTATCAAGCATCTGTCTTCCTCTTGAAGATCCATTTATTTAACTTGACTTGCTGATCATCGAGCAGGTCAACCAAAGTCCATACTTTGTTCTCATACATGGAGCCTATCTCAGATTTCATGGCCTCAAGCCATTTCACGGAATCTGGGCTCATCATCGCTTCCTCATAGTTCGTAGGTTCATCATGGTCTAGTAACATGACTTCCGAACATGATTACCGTACCACTCAGTGCGGATCTTACTCGAAGACCTACGAGGTTTGGTAGCAACTTGATCTGAAGTTTCATGATCATCATCATTAACTTTCTCGCTAATTGGTGTAGGAATCTTTCGAACTGATTCACGTGATGAACTACTTTCCAATAAGGGAGAAGGTACAATTACCTCATCAAGTTCTACTTTCCTCCCACTCACTTCTTTCGAGAGAAACTTCTTCTCTAGAAAGGATCCATCTTAGCAACGAAAAACTTGCCTTCGGATCTGTGATAGAAGGTGTACCCAATAGTTACCTTTGGGTATTCTATGAAGACGCACTTTTCCGATTTGGGTTCGAGCTTATCGGTGAAAACTTTTTCACATAAGCATCACAATTCAAACTTTAAGAAACGACGACTTAGGTCTCTTGTTAAACCATAGTTCATACGGTGTCGTCTCAACGGATTTAGATGGTGCCCTATTAAGCGTGAATGCAGCTGTCTCTAATGCATAACCCCAAAACGATAGTGGTAAACTGATAAGAGACATCATAGATCGCACCATATCAAATAAAGTGCGGTTATGACGTTCGGACATACCATTACGTTATGGTGTTCCATGTGGCGTGAGCTGTGAAACTATTCCACATTGTTTTAACTGAAGGCCAAACTCGCAACTCAAATATTTTTCCTCTGCGATCATATCGTAGAAACTTTTATTTTTCTTGTTACGATGATTCTTCACTTCACTCTGAAATTCTTTGAACTTTTCAAATGTTTCAGACTTGTGTTTCATCAAGTAGATATACCCATATCTGCTCAAATCATCTTTTGTGAAGGTCAGAAAATAACGATACTTGCCACGAGCATCAACACTCATTGGATCGCATACATCGGTATGTATTATTCCCAATAAGTCAGTAGCTTGTTCCATTGTTCCGAGAACGGAGTTTTAGTCATCTTGCCCAAAAGGCACGGTTCGCAAGCATCAAATGATTCATAATCAAGTGATTCCAAAATCCATCGGCATGGAGTTTCTTCATGCGCTTTACACCAATATGACCTAAACGGCGAGTGCCACAAATAAGTTGCACTATCATTATTAACTTTGCATCTTTTGGTTTCAATATTATGAATATGTGTATCACACGATCGAGATCCAACAAACCATTTTCATTGGGTGTATGACCATAGAAGGTTTTATTCATGTAAATGAACAATAATTATTCTCTAACTTACATGAATAACCGTATTGCAATAAACATGATCAAATCATATCCATGCTCAATGCAAACGCCAAATAACATTTATTTAGGTTCAACACTAATCCCGATAGTATAGGGAGTGTGCGATGATGATCATATCAATCTTGGAACTACTTCCAACACTCATCGTTACTTCCCTTCAACTAGTTTCATTTATTCGTAACTCCTGCTTTGAGTTACTAATCTTA
Source organism: Aegilops longissima (assembly GCA_021605205.1). Taxonomy (NCBI): domain Eukaryota; kingdom Viridiplantae; phylum Streptophyta; class Magnoliopsida; order Poales; family Poaceae; genus Aegilops; species Aegilops longissima. Next base: position 475,600,960 of record CM038680.1, on the reverse strand, counting down.
GCAACCGAACAAGTATCAAATACTCAGGGGCTACTATAAACACTAGTAAAGCACACATCAATAACCTGTATATCAAATATACCCTTGTTCACTTTGCCATCCTTCTTATCCACCAAATATTTGGGGTATTTCCGTTTCCAGTGACCATTTCCTATGCAGTGTATGTACTCAGTCTCAGGCTTAGGTCTAGATTTGGGCTTCTTCACTCGAGCAGCAACTTGCTTGCCGTTCCTTTTGAAGTTCCCCTTCTTCCCTTTGCCATTTTCCTTGAGACTAGTGGTCTTGTCAACCATCAACACTTGATGTTTTTCTTGATTTCTACCTTTGCCGATTTTAGCATCGCGAAGAGCTCGAGAATCTTTTTCGTCATCCCTTGCATACTATAGTTCATCACGAAGTTCCACTAACTTAGTGATGGTGACTAGAGAATTCTGTCAATCACTATCTTATCTGGAAGATTAACTCCCACTTGATTCAAGCGATTGAAGTACTCAGACAATCTGAGCACTTGCTCACTAGTTGAGCTATTCTCCTCCATCTTTTAGCTATAGAACTTGTTGGAGACTTCATATCTCTCGACTCGGGTATTTGCTTGAAATATTAACTTCAATTCCTGGAACATCTCATATGGTCCATGACGTTCAAAACGTCTTTGAAGTCCCGATTCTAAGCCGTTAAGCATGGTGCACTAAACTATCAAGTAGTCATCATATTGAGCTAGCCAAACGTTCATAACGTCGCATACGCTCCTGCAATAGGTCTGTCACCTAGCGGTGCATCAAGGACATAATTCTTACGTGCAGCAATGAGGATAAACCTCAGATCACGGATCCAATCCGCATCATTGCTACTAACATCTTTCAATACAATTTTCTCTAGGAACACATATAAAACATAGGGAAGCAACAACGCGAGCTATTGATCTACAACATAATTTGCAAAATACTACCAGGACTAAGGTCATGATAAATTAAAGTTCAATTAATCATATTACTTAAGAACTCCCACTTAGATAGACATCTCTCTAGTCATCTAAGTGATTACGTGATCCAAATCAACTAAACCATGTCCGATCATCACGTGAGATGGAGTAGTTTCAATGGTGAACATCACTATGTTGATCATATCTACTATATGATTCACGTTCGACCTTTCGGTCTCCGTGTTCCGAGGCCATATCTGCATATGCTAGGCTCGTCAAGTATAACCTGAGTATTCTGCGTGTGCAAAACTGGCTTGCACCCGTTGTAGATGGACGTAGAGCTTATCACACCCGATCATCACGTGGTGTCTCGGCACGACGAACTTTGGCAACGGTGCATACTCAGGGAGAACACTACTTGATAATTTTAGTGAGAGATCATCTTATAATGCTACCGTCAATCAAAGCAAGATAAGATGCATAAAGGATAAACATCACATGCAATCAATATAAGTGATATGATATGGCCATCATCATCTTGTGCTTGTGATCTCCATCTCAAGCACCGTCATGATCACCATCGTCACCGCGCGACACCTTGATCTCCATCGTAGCATCGTTGTCGTCTCGCCAACTATTGCTTCTCGACTATCGCTACCGCTTAGTGATAAAGTAAAGCAATTACATGGCGTTGCATTTCATACAATAAGCGACAACCATATGGCTCCTGCCGATTGCCGATAACTTCGGTTACAAAACATGATCATCTCATACAATAAAATATAGCATCACGTCTTGACCATATCACATCACAACATGCCCTGCAAAAACAAGTTAGACGTCCTCTACTTTGTTGAGGCAAGTTTTACGTGGCTGCTACGGGCTGAGCAAGAACCGTTCTTACCTACGCATCAAAACCACGGCGATACTTCGTCAAATAGACTCTGTTTTAACCTTCTCAAGGACCGGCGTAGCACACTCAGTTCAACTAAAGTGAGAGAGACAGACACCCGCCAGTCACCTTTAAGCAACGAGTGCTCACAGCGGTGAAACCAGTCTCGCGTAAGCGTACGCGTAATGTCGGTCCGGGCCGCTTCATCTCACAATACCGCTGAACCAAAATATGACATGCTGGTAGGTAGTATGACTTGTATCGCCCACAACTCACTTGTGTTCTACTCGTGCATATGACATCAACGCATAAAACCAGGCTCTGATACCACTGTTGGGGAACGTAGTAATTTCAAAATTTTCCTACGAACACGCAAGACCATGGTGATGGCATAGCAACGAGAGGGGAGAGTCTCCGTCCACGTACCCTCGTAGACCGAAAGCGGAAGCGTTATGACAACGCGGTTGATGTAGTCGTACGTCTTCACGATCCGACCGATCCAAGCACCGAACGTCACGGCACCTCCGAGTTACGCACACGTTCAGCTCGATGACGATCCCGGACTCCGATCCAGCAAAGTGTCGGGATGAGTTCCACAAGACGACGGCGTGGTGACGATGTTGATGCTCCACCGACGCAGGGCTTCGCCTAAGCTCGCGACGATATGACTTCTCCGCGCAGGGCTTCGCCTAAGCTCTGACGATATGACCGAAGTGGAATATGGTGGAAGGGGCACCGACACGGCTAAGGAAAGATCCGTAGATCAACTTGTGTGTCATGGGGTGCCCTTGCCCCGTATATAAAGGAGCCAAGGGGGTGCGGCCAGCCTTGGGAGGCGCGCTGGAGGAGTCCTACTCCCACGGGAGTAGGACTCCCCCTCCTAGTTGGATTAGGATTGGAGGAGGGGAAGAGGGAAGGGGCGCCCCCTCTCCTTGTCCTATTCGGACTAGAGGGGGAGGGGCGCAGCACACCTGGCCGGCCCTTCCTCTTCTCTCTTATGGCCCATTAAGGCCCATAGACCTCCCGGGGTTCCGTAACCTCCGGTACTCCGATAAATTTCGATTTCACTCGGAACACTTCCGATGTCCAAATGTAGGCTTCAATATATCAATCTTTATGTCTCGACCATTTCGAGACTCCTCGTCATGTCTGTGATCACATCCGGACTCGAACAACCTTCGTGCATCAATACTTATAAACTCATAATGAACTGTCATCGAAACGTTAAGCGTGCGGACCCTACGGGTTCGAGAACTATGTAGACATGACCTAGAACCATTCTCGGTCAATAACCAATAGCGGAACCTGGATGCCCATATTGGTTCCTACATATTCTACGAAGATCTTTATCGGTCAAACCGCATAACAACATACGTTGTTCCCTTTGTCATCGGTATGTTACTTACCCGAGATTCGATCGTTGGTATCCAATACCTAGTTTAATCTAGTTACCGGAAAGTCTCTTTACTCGTTCCGTAATACATCATCTCACAACTAACTCATTAGTTGCAATGCTTGCAAGGCTTATGTGATGTGTATTACCGAGAAGGCCTAGAGATACCTCTCCGACAATCGGAGTGACAAATCCTAATCTTGATTCATGCCAACTCAACATATACTTTCGGAGACACTTGTAGAGTACCTTTATAATCACCCAGTTATGTTGTGACGTTTGGTAGCACACAAAGTGTTCCTCTGGTAAACGGGAGTTGCATAATCTCATAGTTGCAGGAACTTTGTATAAGTCATGAAGAAAGCAATAGCAACATACTAAACGATCAAGTGCTAGGCTAACGGAATGGGTCATGTCAATCAGATCATTCTCCTAATGATGTGATCCCGTTAATCAAATGACAACTCATGTCTATGGTTAGGAAACATAACCATCTTTGATTAACGAGCTAGTCAAGTAGAGGCATACTAGTGACACTCTGTTTGTCTATGTATTCACACATGTATTATGTTTCCGGTTAATACAATTCTAGCATGAATAATAAACATTTATCATGATATAAGGAAATAAATAATAACTTTATTATTGCCTCTAGGGCATATTTCCTTCACAATCTCCATCACTTTTATACTTACTTTGTTTTTACTTTGCCTTTTACTTTTTACTTTGCATCTCTATACCAAAAATACCAAAAATATTATTTATCATCTCTATCAGATCTCACTCTCGTAAGTGGCCGTGAAGGGATTGACAACCCCTAATCGCGTTGGTTGCGAGGAGCTATCGTTTTGTGCAGGTACGAGGGACTTGTGCGTGGCCTCCTACTGGATTGATACCTTGGTTCTCAAAAACTGAGGGAAATACTTACGCTACTTTGCTGCATCATCCTCTCCTCTTTGGGGAAATCCAACGCAGTGCTCAAGAGGTAGCAGGAACCTACAGCCGGACACAAGTCCGGGGGTCCGGTGACATAGACTTCCTTGGGGGTGGAGTCCGTGTTCGGCTCTACCACCGATGAGTATGCGGCCTCCGGGGCGGGGTCCATCCACCCGTCCTCGGACGGCGCGATCTGCCCCGGATTTAGGTCTGGAGCTCTTGCAGGTGCGATATCCCGAGTATTGTCCGACGACAGGTCTAAGCCGTGCTCGTTGTGACTGTTCCGCGCTCCTGGCGTAGGCCCAAATCCATCGAAGATCAAGTCTCCGCGGATATCGGCCGTGTAGTTCAAGTTCGAACCGACACGATGGCGGGCGTGGTGTCGATCTTCTCCGGATGGCTGCGAATTGGCCTTGATCGCGCGGCCGCCGAACACGAAGATCTGTCCAGGGAGAAAATTCTCACCCTCGACCGCGTCGTTGTTGATGATTGAAGGATCCATCGAGCCTTGCAGCGACGACACAGAGGAACTCTCAATGAAAGCACCAACGTCGGTGTCAAAATCAGCGGATCTCGGGTAGGGGGTCCCGACCTGTGCGTCTAAGGCTAATGGTAACAGGAGGCAGGGGACACGATGTTTTACCCAGGTTCGGGCCCTGTCGATGGAGTTAATACCCTACTTCCTACTCGATTGATCTTGATGATATGAGTATTACAAGAGTAGATCTACCACGAGATCGTAGAGGCTAAACCCTAGGAGCTAGCCTATGATGATTATGATTGTTCTTCTACGGACTAAACCCTCCTGTTTATATAGACACCGGAGGAGGCTAGGGTTACACAGAGTCGGTTACAAAGAAGGAGATCTAACATCCGAATCGCCAAGCTTGTCTTCCATGGAAAGGAGAGTCCCATCCGGACACGGGTCGAAGTCTTGAGTCTTGTATCTTCATGGTCCAACAGTCCGGACAAAGTATATAGTCCGGCTGTCCAGATACCCCCTAATCCAGGACTCCCTCAGCAAGTACAACAACTAATCGACAGCGGTCATGTACGTGAAAGCTTAGCCCTTGTGTCGTTCCTGTTATACTTGTGCCCAAGCTAGACGGTAGTTTTCGCATGTGCTCGGATTGTAGACCTATCAATGCTATTACCGTCCGTTATAGGCATCCCATTCCTTGCTTAGATGATATGCTTGATGAACTTAGCGATGCCACAATTTTCTCAAAAATTGATCTTAAAAGTGGTTATTATCAAATCCGCATACAAGAAGGTGACGAATGGAAACCCGCTTTCAAAACCAAATTTGGCTTGTACGAGTGGTTGGTTATGCCTATGGGTTTATCGGAAGCTCCCGAAACTTTCATGCTTCTCATGCATTTTATGCTTTGACCTTATATTGGAGTATTTGTTGTGGTTTACTTTGATGATATACTTGTGTTTAGCAAATCCATGAAAGAGCATCTAAAGCATGTTAGGGTTATTTTGCAAACGCTTCGCAAGGAACGTCTTTATGCCAACATGAAAAAGTGCACGTTTGGTGTTGACAAACTTGTTTTCTTGGGTTTTGTCGTTTCTTCCAAGGGTGTCCATGTTGATGAATCTAAAATTGAAGCAATTAAAGCTTGGCCCCAACCCACCAACTTGCAACAAGTGCGTAGCTTTCTTGGCCTTGCAGGTTTTTATCGTCGCTTTGTAAAAGACTTTAGCACTATTGCCGCTCCTTTGCATGCCTTGAGTAAGAATAATGCTCCTTTTGTTTGGGGATCTTTGCAATCCACTGCTTTTGATGAGCTCAAGTCTTTGCTTACTCATGCTCCGGTTCTTGCTTTGCCCAACTTTGACAAAACTTTTGAGGTTCATTGTGATGCAAGTGGTACTAGAATTGGCGGAGTTTTGATGCAAGAAAAACAAGCCATTGCTTATTTTAGTGAAAAACTCTCCGGTGCTCAACTTAACTATCCCATCTATGACAAATAATTGTATGCTTTAGTGCGTGTGCTACATGTTTGGGAACGTTATCTTAGACCTCATGCATGAGTTTGTCATCCATACCGATCATGGAACGCTTAAGTACTTAAAAGGTCAAACTAAGTTGAACAAGCGTCATGCCAAATGGAGTGAATTTATTGAATCTTTCCCCTATGTGATCAAGTACATTAAGCGTAAGGAAAATGTAGTTGCGGATGCACTTTCATGCATATGCACTCTTCTCACTAAACTTGAGTTGAATGTTATTGGCTTTGACCACATAAAAGACTTGTATGCTAATGATCCATCTTTTGCTATTCCTTATGTTAAGTGTTTGACGCATACATCTTGGGAACGATATTACATCAAGGATGCTTATCTTATGAGAGCTAATAAACTTTGCATTCCTGAGTCTTCTCTTCGTTTGCTCCTTTTGCAAGAGGCTCATGGAGGCGGACTCATGGGACATTTTGGACGCGACAAGACATTCGCCACGCTCTCCAAGAACTACTTTTGGCCCAAGATGTTCCGCGACGTCTCACGCTTCACCAACCGATGCTCTACATGTCGCAAAGCAAAGTCTAAAGCTCAATCCCATGGTCTTTACATGCCTCTTCATATTCCTATCAACCTTGGGAAGACATTAGCATGGATTTTGTACTTGGTTTGCCTAAAACTCAAAATGGAAAGGATTCCGTCTTTGTTGTTGTGGACCGATTTTCTAAGATGGCACATTTCATCCCATGCAACAAGATAGACGATGCTTCACATGTTGCCAATCTCTTTTGTAGGGAAATATTGCGACTACATGGAGTACCAAAGACAATCGTCTCCTACCACGACGTCAAGTTATTGAGTTACTTTTGGAAGACGCTATGCGCCAAGCTCGGAATCAAGCTCTTGTTCTCATCCGCATACCATCCTCAAACCGACGGCCAAACAGAGGTGACGAACTGTACGCTCTCCACTCTACTTTGCGTGTTGATCAAGAACAACATCAAGGAGTGGGAGGAGTGTCTACCCATCACCGAGTACGCCTACAACCGTGCAAGACATTCGACGACCGGAAGTCCCCCTTCGAGGTCGTCTACGACTTCAAACCGTTGTCCCCATTGGACATTCTACCTCTTCCTCTACAAGAGCGCACCAACCTCGACGCAAGCGCACGCGCAAGCTACATCAAGAAGATGCATGAAGATACAAGGCATACCATCGAGCGCCAAGTACAACAACTCGCGACCAAGCTCAACGTCAACAAGCAGCCCATGATATTCAACATTGGAGATCTCGTGTGGCTCCACCTTCGCAAGGACCGCTTCCCCAACGAACGCAAGTCCAAACTTCTACCTCGAGCCGATGGACCCTTCAAGGTGCTAGCACGCTACAACAACAACGCTTACAAGATCGATCTCCCATGCGACAAGTACAACGTGAGCGGCATCTTCAATGTCACTGATCTCTCCCCATACCATGGTGATGTGGATTTCGATCCGAGGTCGGATCTTTCCCAAGGGGGGAGATGATGCGGAGCATCCTTCGGTCATCCCCATGGACCTTCCATCGTCTCACCAAGCACCAAGAGGACCCATGACTAGAGCACGAGCTAGAGCTCTCGAGACCGAGGTGACTTCTCTCCTTAGTGATATCTCATATGATCCTCTCGAGACATGGCTACTACCTAAGTCTGGAATGTTGTGCATGATTAGGTACCAAGAGGACCCTCCCGAGGATGCACATGAAGATGGTCAAGACCCCCAAGTCCACGGAAGAAGAGAACCAACGGAAGAAGGCGAGAACAGCATCCAGGCACCGAACATCCGGCCATGGCCTCAGACATCCGGCCCCTGGAGATCTACATGACCAAGAGTATGCAGCAGAAGCTACATGGCCCGGACATCCGGCCCTCCTCACCGGAAATCCGGCCTCCAGCCCGGACATCCGGAGGCGCCATCCAGGGAGCACAGAAGGCTGCCCAGACAGCCCGGACATCCGGTCCTCACCCCGGACATCCGGCGCCTCCCGAAGCCCCGGGCATCCGGCCCCTCCGCCCGGACATCCGGCGCCGCCCATCCAGAGAGCAGCACGACCATCTCCACCAGCCCGTACATCCGACCCTTCAGCCCGGACATCCGGCCCCTCGCGAGCGCCCGGGCATCCCACCCGACGCCCGGACATCCGGCCTTCCCTGTCTGCGAATAGTGTAAGGGCCGTGGCCCGTGTACCCCCCTTCGCCCCTATACTATATATACCCCATCTCCACACTACACCACGCACTAGATTTCCCTACAGCTGTGTGTTGGGAAAAGTCAGTTTCGCCAACGGACTGTTGGACGGGAAAGATTCTATCGAAATGTTGGTCGGTAATACTTGCGGATCATGACCAACTGTCGGTCGGGAATAGTTGGATATTTGATGTCCGATTGTTGGTCGGGGAAGCATCCTTTTCCATCTGACTGTTGGTCGGTGATCAATGCCGACCGACTACTAGTTGCCAATTGGGCCGACCCGTCTCTGCACGCGCGGGCCAAAAACTTAGCGCCAGGCCTCCCTCATATTTTTCCTTCTGGCCTACTTGTGGCATGACCGCACCCCAATTCTCCAAACCTAAATCCTCTCAGGCGCTTCCTCCCTCCGCCGCCGACCGCTAGATCTAGCAGCTCGCACGCCGTCTCCACTCGCCAGCACGCTGTCACCGCGACATCGAGCTTGCTTCCATGTCCCCTTCATCCTCCTACACCCCCACTGCTATCCCCCAAACACTCCCAACCCTAGCTTGCGCGCTAGAGTTCGGGGAGAGATAGATTGCACCAGCGCGGAGAGGTCAAGGCGAGATGGTGGACGCCGCCGTCTTTCTCAGACCCGGGGGTGAGTGAGGGAGGTGCGTCACCAGGGAGCGAGAGCACTAGCACTCTCTCATCACCCAAGCGCCTCCATTGCTGCCGCCATGCCACGGGCCTCCTCCAATCTGCCCTCACCAGTTCTGTTGAAGGGGGATCTGGCTGTTGACTGCTAGTGCTTCCCCTCCCTTGGCGGTGAATGTTCTTTTCCCTCTCCTTCTCCCTCTCTACCCCTCCCCCATCCAGGGGCGGATCCAATGGGGGTTCCATGGGTGCCATGCCCCCCTCCCCCTGAAAATGCAAGTTATATTTACTATATAGTAGTTAGGTTAATTTGTGTGTACTATATGTGTTTAAATACGAGTATTAAGCTTGACACCCCCTCTCATGCTGTTTTAGATCCGCCATTACCCGCATCAGTGTTGTAGTTTGTTGATTTGTTCCTTTTCCCTTTTCCATTAAGATCAGCTATAACTTGTGGTAGTACTTCTATTCAGCAAGCAGCGCTTTGGTTGGGAGCTCGAGCTCGAGCAGAACGTAAGATATGGTTCCTGTAATAGGGTATTTTGTGCATTGTCTAGAGTGTATTGAACAATTGCAAAATTGTATTACTAATTCTTATAGTGAAAAGATAGATGTAAGATCGCGGCAGATAGTTTTCTAGCAATTCTGTACTTGAATCGACAAAATCTGGTAGAAATATAATCTAGTAGACATTTGTGACTATGAAATTTGCTCCTCTTCTCTGATGATGACTTCGCCGGCAATTTTATTTTCTTATATTGCTATATCATTTTGTGCTTCTAATGTTTTTCTGCACCATTCGAGCTAGTATGTTTTGCATCAAAAAATTAAAAGTGCACCGCGCTTTTTCATCAAATATTCATCTATAAGCTGTATTACTTTTATTTTATTAAACCTCCCTGGGCCATTCGTGAGAGGGAGGTTAAGGATCTCTTTTACAATGTAAATATTCAATTTTGTGTAATGATTTTCGCAATTATGTAAAGATAATTGACTATAGCACAAACTGACGAAGTTCTTGACCTTGTTTTTGTAATTTGTACATAGTAAGGAAACTATGCTATAGGTTGCAGTTCATTTACATGGCATTGGAAGGATTAAAACATATTTATTCATGCCTTAAATTTATGTTGCCTTTTTTTGTTGGAAGCAAAGACTGCTTTCTCGTGACTTGTTTGAAAAGTTATCTCTCAGGTGGAATTAGCTCATGGTGGAAGTGATTAATACTACTTGTATGATCGTCCAAGCAGCATTAGCAATGGACACCATGGAGGTGTTTCTAGGTGCTCTGAGTATCAAGGTTTGTACTTCTGTCTTGTTGACGAGTTCACTGTAATCCAGTTTACGACGTGGAAGATGTATTGTTTCATATGGATCTCTGTGTATGTTCCTCTGATGTGTTATTGTAATCCAATTTTGCTTCAAGCACACCAACTGAGTTTCCTGTTGTATTTCCATAGCAGCTAAATATTTTCTGTTGTGTTTTCAGCGATGTACTCATATAGTGTGTCTTTTGCAGGAGGGAAAATGGCAAGCGCAAGCGGAAAAGTTAAAGATGGTGGGGTCACCGAGGACCAACTGAAAGTAGCAGAGTATGAACTAATGAGAAGTAAACCTTTAATAAAATGAGAGACGTGCGAAAATGGTATGTGAAAAAATTACTGTTGTGCAGCAAGATATGGAAGCAAACTGCACACCAAAAAAGAAAAGAAAGGTATGTAGCTTCCAGCACATTTATTTTCTCCGCCAAGAAGAAAATGTAGCTTCCAGCACTAACATATCTATGCAGGCACCTTCCCACGCACCTGTATGCATGAATGAAGGACGTGTTTTGAGGTCTAGTGTAACAAAAGATCATGATCATGTAGACCCTGCACATCAGCCGTCGAAAGTAAGCCATCCTGCTGAGTTAAAATTGTAGTATATTCATCTACGCATTTTCATTTTTGGTGGAAAGTAAATATAGGTAGAACATTCAGCGGTACAAACACAACTAGCTGAAGTCAGTGATATAAGTTCTATTCTGTTATGAAAATAGAACATCTAAAACACATGTGCTTTATGTGATGGCTTAGTTCCTCCCTGCCTTTCCTTTTTAAATTCATCATAATTTACTAAACCTTCTAGTTCTGTTATATGGGCTAGACCTCCGCATGTGTTTTATGTGATGGTTTAGTTCCTCTAGAGATTACCTTGAAATTAGGAATTTCAAAGTCTTCCTGTGATTACTAATTACGAAGATATCATTTGGTGACCGATGTTGTCGCAGTGATGTGGTGTAGTCAGCATGGGTTATGCAGTTTAAGTCTTGGATGTTATGCCTGAGCTACTTTTTAACTCCTCATGTGATTACTAATTATCCTGAAACACCAAACCATGAGAAGGAGGTGGCCTTTTGTTATGCTCTTTTTTTTTTTGCCGAATGAACTTGGTTCTCTTTCTCTCTCCACCTTTAGATCGACAGAGTAGCATCTTGCACCATAATTTAGCCGCACAAAACTTAAATCTAAGTTACATTGACGATTCTCAATGCCGTGGCACTGATCGACCCCCTCCCCCCTCACACACACCCGTAGGTGAGTTCTTTCTGATTGCTTCAGTCTCCCTATCCTACCCATCAAATCCGAGTTATACTGATATGAAACTAGATCTCCTTGTAGAATTTTAGTTTTGCATTTTGTTATATTTATAATGGGGCATCGTATTATTAACTAACTTTTATTCTCTATACACTTAATGCAAACGAGGTATTTTGTGTTATTATTCTCTGTTTTGCACAAGTGGCGTGCAACAGTTTCCATGCTTTTTATTATCTGGAAGCAACAAGGATATATCATGCACGAGGGTACTTAAAAGGCCAGCTAGGAAATAAAATAACTTTGAATACCAAACTCGAGAACCTAGTTTTGTAAGTAGACTTTTAGTGCTGCCACTATCGTGAACTATATGCAGCATGGAGCACTTAATTATTCTTCTGCATTGTTCTCTATCTTGACAACTACTATAGTGCAGGCTGAAGCGATGGCATGTATGACTGATGTAACTGCATCTCAATAAGAACTATTTGGTGCATAGTATTTTGGTCCCAGCCTACTTGTTGTAAATGCGTGATTTTGATGGATTTTGTTCATGGTTTTGATTATACAATCTAGAATTTTTACCCCTCTGAGCCAAATTCAATAGAGTATATCATCCAGTACTAGCAATTTTAATTATCATGGTGTATTAAAGTCAAAGCTAAATCCACTATGAACTACTAGAAATCTGTACATCTACTGAAAGAGTCACAGTTATATATATTTAGTTTTCAGTTGGATTTTTTTTTGAAAAACAAGTGTTGGAATATGGGCTAATGGTACCTATGTGCAGTAACTTAAGTATGTTTCAGGTACACTATATGCCCAGCAATCGTACAAACTAAATGATGCATTTCCTTTTGAATGGATAGACAAAAAGTGGGCGGAGGGCTTTTATGCCACATCCATGGCTAGTGCTGGAAGTTGATTGTCGGTCTTCATGTCCTGAAATGCTACTTTTATAGATTAGGCACGTATATTCCTCATTTTGTGTTGTTGTGTGTGCACAGTGCACATGTGAATTATGCCTGCATTCAATTTCATAAATTAATTGAACATTCTAATAACTGAGACTTACTTGACTTCTGTAGGGCGCAAACATAAGGGATTGGACTCACAATGAACCATCATCAAGCCAACGATCCACGTCAACTGGATGTTCTAGTTCTCATTTTGTACAACCGATGTCTCATACTTTCATATTTTTGTTGTCCTTCTGTAAATCTGGCGTATCGTGTCTTGATGCTTAGAACAAACTGGTGTATGGTGTCTTGGTGCTTAGAACAAACTGAAGTGTATGTATGTAACAATTAGTTAATGGAATAAAAAAATGTTTGATGCACCTGATGTATGTTGTCTTGGTGATTATGCTTTAGCACAAATGAACTATATGTACGCAACAATTAGTATCGTATGGTAACTACGGTTGTGGTTTGCTAAACAAAATGTTGATCAACGGCAGTAAACACCGTCTGATTGTTGGTCGGCAAAACAAACCCCGTCCAACAGTCGGTCGGGAAAGGCTAACACCAAGCCCAACAAAATTTTGGTCGGGAAAGAATTACCCATCAGATGGTCGGTCGGCAAAGGCCCATGAATACCCCAACAGACTGTTGGTCGGGAAAGGCCCATGGAAGGCCCAACAGACTGATGGTCGGGAAAAATACCCCTTAGCCGTCAAGCAATTGGTCGGGAAAGATATGTCGGTCGGAAAAGGGCTTTCCTGTCTGGACTTTCCCCAACAGACATGATCGGTCGGCAATAGTTTTTCCCGACCGACTGTTTGTTGGTGGAAGCTGTATTTCCGACCAACCTTGCTGTCGGGAATGTAGTGCGGTGGTGTAGTGCCACCTACGCTTTAGGGTTAGTATTGGTTTAGCTCATTTAAGATAGAGCATTGCTCATTCGTACCGGATCTACTCCTCGTGAGGGACCGCACCTCTTCGGAGAAGATCCACCCGAATTCAAGGCCTCCATCCGGAGAAGACAATCAAGACCTCCTCACGGAGAAGAACGGCTACTCTTGTATCGTCCCTTGTTGACTTTGGATCTCGTGTTACTTTGTGCCTCGGTGATCTAGCACTTGTGTGATAAATTTCGTGTCGGTTGAGTGTTTCTCTTGTTTTCCCCTCGTGATTTCCCTCGTGTTCTTCCTCACGTTCTTCATGTTCCCCGTAGGAATCCTCTCCAAACGTGAAAGATCGGCCCCATAGGGTTCCGCCCTACATCACCCTAGCATGTCGGGAGGCACTTTCCCTTGCACATGATCTAGCTCTTGACAAAGTTGTTATCGCATGTGATAGTAAGCAGGTGGTCTCAGATATAAAAAATGGCACGAAGGGAAGGTACTCTATCATCACGAAGGAAATTATGGCCCAGGCAAGAGAGTTTGCTAGCTGTGACTTTATATTTGAAGGGCGGGAGTTGAACATGGAAGCTCACAATTTAGCTAAATGCTCTAGTTCTTTAGAAAACGGGCACCACTTGTGGTTGGGATTTCCTCGCGATCTGTATGTTATTCCTGTAGACCTTTAATTTGATCAATAAAGATAGGTTTTATCGCAAATAAAAACATGTAGCGCGATGACTAAGATATGTGTATAGCTAACCTATAGCGAGCTATTATAAAAAAAAGACCTATAGCAAGCTGTAAGTTCGGCAACATAGTATTGCACGTGACGCTCGCTCGCTACATTCACTCGGTGGCTTATTTTGTTTCTTTGTCCAATTTTTTGTCTCTAATTTTACATATATTTTAAATATGCAATATATCTATAAATAGAAACATACTTAATTCTTCAAAATCTTCATGTAAATACAATAATTTGCTTACACAATCCAAAAACAGTTCATATGATCCAAAAGATGTTTGTGATATTTTAAAAATGCTCAAGACAGTTTCATAAATTGTTCATGAAATGTAAAATTCGTTCGCATAATTTATTCAAAAAAATGTTCACATATTTAAATATATGTTCATGATGCTCTTGGAAAAAGTATAACATAAGTTTAATTTTTTTAACAAATGTGCATTTGAAACATGTTCAATAGGTATTCAAAAAATGTCCAATGCATATAGAAATTGTTTGACGTGTATCTGAAGAATATTTAACATGTAACTAAAAAAATGTATGATGTGTATTTGTACAAAATGCCACCATGTATTTTAAAAGGAAAAAGAGAGAGAGACAAAAGGTGAAAAAGAATAGAAAACAAAAAGAATGACAAAAAGAAGTGAAAAATCGAAAGTGTCTTTCTGCTTCCGAGCTCATTTGAGCTTGGTGAATAGTAAAAAAAAATCAAAGAATTCCAAAAAATTGGGAGAAACATTGACAAAAGTTCGAAGTGCTTGCAAAGAATCGTCATGAAATCACATTCATGTAAGGCATGGCAAAAAAAAACAATTCAATGCTCCAAAATGCTTCTGAAAGTAGCATTTTCAGAGTACCGATTTTTTTTTGCCACGCCTTCTAGGAATGTTATTTCAAGACAAATTTTCGGAAGCACTTAAAACTTTTGTCAATGTTTCTCCCAATAAAATGAACTATTTTGAATTTTTATCGATTTTGTTTTGATTTTACTGTTCACCCGAGCTCATTTGAGCTCGGGTGCAGAAACTCTGCGTCCGTGAAAAATCAAATAGCAAAAGGAAAAACTCGTACAAATCGAAAAATGATAAATTAGTAAAAAATAACTTAGAAAAAAAAAAGAAAGGAAAGCGGTTAGAACCTTCAAAAGCCGCTAGAACCATTGCACCCTCCCCGTTGTCGGGTCGTGACTCGTTATGAAAACATGAGAGGCGAGTGCCTCTTCGATCTAACAGTAAACGAGACATAACCTTGGAGCACCTACTCCCGACATTCAGCAGGGAATTGCCCTTATAAGCAGGGATATAATGATGGGCCACCCCATTTGGTGCCGGGTGCCACCTCCTTTTCTACCCAAACTCGTTTACGACACAATCTTCATCAAAAGCTTCAATGAAGAAATTAAAAAGCAATGAGAAGGAACCTGGTCAAGTACATACGGCGGGGTACAAGTACAGAGAAGATGGATGGCGCCAAGGGCAGTCCATGCTAAGGTAAATTGCGATGCAGCTTTTTCACGTAATGGAGAGTTTGTCACGCAAGGGAGTCAGACGGCTATATCTTGGTGCATCAGCTCTGGATATATGAGTTTCTGACCCAGCTATTGCAGAAGCAATTGCATGTCGTGAGGGACTTTGCATAGCTTCTGATTTTGCGCAGCAAAGACTTCAAATAGCTACGGACTGCAAAGGGGTCATTGATGATATTGCAGATGGAGGAATGGTAATAACAGGGTGAATGACCCCTGTGTGCCTGTCAACTTGTTGCTCAAAAACTTACATGATTGGAATGTTTTGCAGAAAAACCCCGTAAGAAATAAAATGATGGAGGCTGGAGCAAGGCAGATTGGTGAAGTGGCTGAAGAAGTGTTCCGAGCAGTGCATGGGTGGCGCCTGGAGACCAGGAG
Source organism: Aegilops longissima (assembly GCA_021605205.1). Lineage (NCBI taxonomy): Eukaryota > Viridiplantae > Streptophyta > Magnoliopsida > Poales > Poaceae > Aegilops > Aegilops longissima. The sequence continues at coordinate 475,584,915 of CM038680.1, read as the reverse complement.
GATCATGGGGTGAAAGCTTCAAAAAGCCTTCCTGGACATGTGACGCTCCGATGAACTCTGTTGCTTCAAGCCTTTTTACTGTTTTTCTGCCTTTTTCATCCTTCTGGTGAAGGCCTATATGTGAGACTGCTCGTAATTCGTATCGTAGTTTCTGTTCTAGGCTATTAAAACTCTGTAATGCTTGTGCTGGGACCTGACTTTTGAGCCCAGGCCTTAGGTCTCCCCCCTTTGGGAAAGTTCTGCATTGTTTTGGAGGATTAATGTGTGTGTGTGTGGCGGGGGATGGCTCCCTACTCCCTCAAAAACCAGGGGGAGATAGCCTCGTTTCGTATTTTTACTTTTCTGTTAGTTTGTAAGACTTGGTGATTTCTTTTAATGGAAATCGAAGAGGTAAAAGCTCTCTTTTATCAAAAAAAAGATGGAGGAATTGGATTTCACGTAGCTATAACTAAGGAGATTGCTCAACACTCTAAATCTTTTTCAGAGTGTTCTTTTACTCACGAGCGATTTAACAATTATTATGAAGCTCACAACATTGCTAAGTACGCTAGTTCGCTGGCGTTGGGACGCCATGTGTGGCTTGTAGTTCCCTTTGATACAATGTATGTTTCTGTAAACATTCCTATTATTCAATAAAGTTAAGAGATGTTGCCTGAAAAAGATGTTTGCTAAATTAAAAAAACTTATTCGCTAGGTGTGTAGGGAAACAAGATTGCTTGTTTTTTTAAGTATGTATTTGGTACAGGTTTCCCTGCACATGGAGCTAGCATTTCTTTTTATATAACAAAAAAACAAAACGTGTTTGCTAGGTGTGCAGAAAAAACAAATTGCTCAGGTATTGAAATTATTTGTGCTTGTTAAAAGTATACTACTGTTCACTTTTTTTACAAAAAATAATTAAAAATATGTTCACAAATTCTAAAAAAGGTTCACAAAATATGAATAATAATAATTCATGAATTTTAAAAGTCCACAGATTTGAAGAAAATATTCAAATAAATAAGAAAGTGCTTGTAAAATTTCAAAATGTTCACCAAAGCGTTCGAGATTTATTGTGTAAATTTCAAACATTCTAGGAGTTATCAGAAATGTTCAGAAAAATTGTAAAAAATTCAATAAATATAAACATATTTTTGACCTTTTTAAAAATCACAAATTTCTAAATTAGTCATGAATTTGAAAATAATTATAAGTGAAAAAACAAATGAGAAAATAAAAATATAAAAAACGAATTCATGTTAAAACAGGTCAGAAGCTAGCCTTCGTCAAATCAGGAACACACAGGCCAGCCCATACCCCAAATGAAGTATATGTGTGGGGTGCAGATTTCGTTCGAATTCGATAGTGTTCCGGAAAATCCTATTGCCCGCCTGCGTCACCGAGCGACCTACTCCGTACCCCCATGAGCACAGCTATTTTTGGTGGTCCCGGTGGCTCACTCTTCTCACCAGTTTTTGGAACGTTATAAAATATACCCTTGCCGGTTTTTTCATTTGGTTTTCTTCCGAGTTTTTAGATTACTTTATTTTTCTTCTTTTTTCATTTAAATTTTTGTGGCCACTTTTTTAAACTATGAGCATTTTAAAATTTTGCAAATAATTTTTATTTTGATTATTTATTAATTTGTGGACATGCTTTTCAAAATCGCAAACTTTTCTTTTGAAATCCTGAAAATTGCTTTTCAATTTCAAAAACATTTCATGACCATCTTTTAAATTCATGAATATTTTTTTAAATTCTTAAAAAAATAAAATGTTTTGAATTTCTTTTTAAAAATTAAAAAATTAAAGGAACGAAAGAAGAAGAAGAAAACGCCTCAAGCCCCGCACTAGACCGGCCCAAAGACACATAGGGGATGGGATGGTGGTGAGCGTGCATTTGCTCAGCTTTCATTGCTTTATCAGGGAATCAGTAGGTCCACTGGCCAGGCTTAGTTAGGGCCAAGGTGGGCTAAGCCCTCGCCCCTTGAAATTTATTTTGATAGATTAATGCGTAATGCATATCCTTATTTAGGCCAAATTTTAAGTAATACACTAAATTAGCACCCTCAACCCTATTCAAGGATCATATAGCCCCCTCTGAAATCATATTGAAGCTTAAATGTCAAAATTCCTCTTCTCCTCTTGAGCTCAAATGCTCCCTAGTGAACTTCAGGAAATGTTCATTATTTTATAAAATGGACAAAATGTATTTAAATGATCACCTTTTGAATTGTTTAGCAAAAAAATAAATTTGATGAGAATTTTCTGAATTTAATGAACAAATTTTGAATTTCAAGAACAATTTTCGGATTTGATGAACATTTTTGAATTGTTGAAAATATTTTCGAAATTCATAACAATACATTAATTTGATGAACAAATTTTGAAATCATTTAATATTCTTTAAATTGGATGAAATTATTATTTTTGTTTGGTGAAGAAACTTTGAATTTGATCAGCATTATTTGAATCTAATGAAAATTTTATAAAATTTATGAAGATTTTCTGATTTCATAAACTTGAATTAAAAAAATCACAAGTTGAAATAATGTTCAAAAACTTGAAAAAATGCTCATGAAATTGAATATGTTCGCAAAATTTCAGAAAGATGTTCTTCAAATTCTAAAATATAAAAAAGAAGAACCAAAAAGAAAATAAATAAAAACCAGGCGGAAAATAAAAGAAAAAGAAAAGAAACCGGTTCATGGAAGGCGTGGCGCATCATCCGCAAAAAAAAGAGAGAGGAGAAGACGTAGCGCATGTGGATGCGGTGGGTCGCGCTATCCAGAGACCCAAGCGCCAAATAAAACCGCAGTTAATTAGTTGGAGCATGTCCAACAGGCGCACAAAAACTGCTCCGTGCGCTAAAATTCAGGTTTTGTGGGCGTCGGACAGCTCCAGCAGAAGCTGTAAAATAGTATATGCGCAAAAAAGGATTGGGCACGCGCTAAAAGACGCTACCAGAAGCTACAATTTTGATGCGCCGGATTCCGCGCGCTTGACAATTTGCACTGCGTGTTTTTTTGGACGTGCGTTTTTTTTTTTTGCATCTGCTAAATTTATATTGGATCCGGCGCACTAAAAATGCTACAGTTACGTGCTAAAATTATTTTAGCGCGCGAAACTTTTATGCACCTGTCGAGAACTAAACACGGGGACGAAATGTTGCTATCGCGCGCAGCGGCGCACGTCCTGGTCGCCGGAGGCCGATCGTGAAGTTCAAGCTGGGCCTGCGCGCATTACGACGTAGCGTGTTTGCCCGAGAAGCCACGTGCGCCGCACAGACAGACAGCTGCGGTGTGGTATTGCTTGATGTGCATGCGTTCCGTGCAAACGGCGCAATGCAAAGCTAGTCACCGTCACTGTCGAAGCTTCTTCAGTTCTTCCCACACAGTACTAGCAATTGTTTTATCTCAGCTGCGTGTGCTAGCTTGCACGCTGCTTTGCTTTGCGCGCACTCATCTGTAGCAGAGTATACAACCACATCTCCGAAAAAAAAAAACTTCTCCGATTCACATATTCGTCTGTAGCAGAGTATACAACAATATACTACTGCGTACTGCTCATGATATGATCCCTCGTTGCCTCCCCTGAGTGCGAGTGTAGCGTAAGCTACCTGCAAGCTCCCATGTCCCATGCAAATATGCAATGCAGGCATACGGGCCGCGTTGCAAACCAGTTGATCGATCGTCGGAGACAAAAACTCGAGTCGCGTAGTGCTCCCGCTGAACCAAACCAGCTAGGTGGGGCGGCCTAGACGTACTGCCAATGTGCCAAGTGTTGAGCACACGTGTGGCATGCACCCGCTGAACCAAAGCAGATGGCTAGATCGTACTACTCCTGATGTCCTAGATGCTGATGCCTAGCTGGCTGATGCGGTTTCCTTTCCCGGAGAACGGAAGAAGCACATGCAGCAGAGCTTTAGTCAAGTCTAGTCAAATAATTGCATGCAGCATGCCGCGTTGCCAAACAACTAAAGCATGCATGCATGCACCACTTGACCCATGGATGGATCGACGACGAGATGAAACAACTCATCGTGCACACTATTACTAGTATTACTATTGGGACGATAACGACCAATGCCTGGTCGAGCGTATGCATTCATTCGCGGTTCGGGGCCGCTGCGAGTTAGGGCCATGGATCCCATGCATCTTTCCCTGTCGCCGTTGACCATCTATCCGTGCGTTGCATGCATGTGGTCGTGTTCATCCATCAAACGTTGGCCACACCTTCTACTGGTGCAACTTCCCTTGCCGGGCTGGGAGAGAAAAGTAAGTTTTGCGCGCCCGGCCGTGGCCATCTCTCTGCCTCGCGACGTGCGTGCATGATAGGTGGTCCTCCCTAGTGACTTGTACGTAACCTTGTCCCTGGCCATGCTTACTACCTAGCCAGCACAGCACATGTGTCTAATTTTCTCGTTGTTTTAGCCACTTTTTATGTAATGGTGTTTCAGTCACTACTATGAAATTTCAGACATTTAAAAAAATAGTTTTGTATTTGTGTCGAAAAAATAGTACAATTTTAGTCACTATTTTATACTATATTGGTGTAATTTCAGTCACTTCTATGAAATTCAATCATTTTTATTGCAATTGTTTTTCAATTGCACTTACTCGTACAATTATAGCTTTTTGTGCAATCGTACTTTTACCTTTTGTGTATTTTTGTCTACATCTCGTTATGTGGTTGCCCTTTTTTAGTTGCGGCGTTCTTGGTGCAATTGCACTTTAATGGTGAAGAGCGACTGAAATTTTCAAATTGTAGTCTTCAAGCACTATAAACTCCCCCCAGAAGAGGGGATCGATGGCACTTCATACGCCCTCCCCCATGTCTACTACACAACCTTTTTTTGTAGACGTTGTTGGGCCTACAAGTGCACAGGTTTGTAGGACAATAGCAAATTTCCCTCAAGTGGATGACCTAAGGTTTATCAATCCGTGAGAGGCGTAGGATGAAGATAGTCTCTCTCAAGCAACACTGCAACCAAATAACAAAGAGTCTCTTGTGTCCCCAACACACCCAGTACAATGGTAAATTGTATAGGTGCACTAGTTCGGCGAAGAGATGGTGATACAAGTGCAATATGGATGGTAGATATAGGTTTTTGTAATCTGAAAATATAAAAACAGCAAGGTAACAAGTGATAAACGTGAGCGTAAACGGTATTGCAATGGTAGGAAACAAGGCCTAGGGTTCATACTTTCACTAGTGCAAGTTCTCTCAACAATAATAACATAGATAGATCATATAACAAGCCCTCAACATGCAACAAAGAGTCACTTTAAAGCCACTAATAGCGGAGAACAAACATAGAGATTATGGTAGGGTACGAAACCACCTCAAAGCTATTCTTTCGGATCGATCTATAAAAGAGTTCATACTAGAATAACACCTTAAGACACAAATCAACCAAAACCCTAATGTCACCTAGATACTCCATTGTCACCTCAAGTATCCGTGTGCATGATTATACGATATACATCACACAATCTCAGATTCATCCAACCAACATAAAAGTACTTCAAAGAGTGCCCCAAAGTTTCTACCGGAGAGTCAAGAAAACGTGTGCCAACCCCTATGCATAGGTTCATGGGCGGAACCCGCAAGTTGGTCACCAAAACATACATCAAGTTGCACGTGATATCCCATTGTCACCACAGATAAACACGGCAAGACATACATCAAGTGTTCTCATCATAAAGACTCAATCCAATAAGATAACTTCAGAGGAGAAACTCAATTCATCACAAGAGAGTAGAGGGGGAGAAGAAACATAAGATCCAACTATAATAGCAAAGCTCGCGATACATCAAGATCGTGCCATAGAGGGAACACGAGAGAGAACACGAGAGAGAGATCAAACACATAGCTACTGGTACATACCCTCAGCCCCGAGGGTGAACTACTCCCTCCTCGTCATGGAGAGCGCGGGATGATGAAGATGGCCACGGTGAGGGTTCCCCCTCCGGCAGGGTGCCGGAACAGGGTCCCGATTGGTTTTTGGTGGCTCTGGAGGTTTTGCAGCGGCGGAACTCCTGATCTATCTTCTGTTCTGAAAGTTTTACGATACATAGGTATATATGGGTGCAGGGGATACGTCGGTGGAGCTACGGGGGCCCACGAGGCAGGGGGCACGCCCTAGGGGGGCGCCCCCCACCCTCGTGAGCTCCTCCCGTATCTCCTGACGTAGAGTCCAAGTCTATCCGGTGACTTTCCTTCCAAAAATAACTTCTCCAGTTGAGTTCGTTCCGTTTTGACTCCGTTTGATATTCCTTTTCTTCAAAACACTGAAATAGGCATAAAGCAACAAATCTGGGCTGGGCCTCCGGTTAATAGGCTAGTCCCAAAAATAATATAAAAGTGGATAATAAAGCCCAATATTGACTAAAACAGTAGATAATATAGCATGAGGCAATTAAAAATTATAGATACGTTGGAGACGTATCAAGCATCCCCAAGCTTAATTCCTGCTCGTCCTCGAGTAGGTAAATGATAAAAAAGATAATTTTTGATACGGAGTGCTACTTGGCATAATTTCAATGTAAATCTTCTTAATTGTGGTGTGAATATTCAGATCCATAAGATTCAAGACAAAAGTTCATATTGACATAAAAATAATAATACTTCAAGCATACTAACAAAGCAATTATGTCTTCTCAAAATAACATGGCCAACGAAAGTTATCCCTACAAATTCATATAGTCTAGCTATGCTCCATCTTCCCCACATAAAATAATTAAATCATGCACAACCCCGATGACAAGCCAAGTAATTGTTTCATACTTTTGACATTCTCAAAACTTTTTCAATCTTCACGCAATACATGAGCGTGAGCCATGGACATAGCACTATAGGTGGAATAGAATGGTGGTTGTGGAGAAGACAAAAAGGAGAAGATAGTCTCACATCAACTAGGTGTATCAACGTGCTATGGAGATGCCCATCAATAGATATCAATGTGAGTGAGTAGGGATTGCCATGCAACGGATGCACTAGAGCTATAAGTATGTGAAAGCTCAACAAAAGAAACTAAGTGGGTGTGCATCCAACTCTCTTACTCACGAAGACCTAGGGGATTTTGAGGAAGCCCATCATTGGAATATACAAGCCAAGTTCTATAATGTAAAATTCCCACTAGCATATGAAAATGACAACATAGGAGACTCTCTATCATGAAGATCTTGGTGCTACTTTGAAGCACAAATGTGGTAAAAGGATAGTAGCATTGTGCCTTCTCTCTTTTTCTCTCATTTTTTTATTTTTTTTATTTTTTTATTTGGGCCTTTTTTTATGGCCTCTTTTTTTCCTTCTTTTTTTTATTTTTCGTCCGGTGTCTCATCCCGACTTGTGGGGGAATCATAGTCTCCATCATCCTTTCCTCACTGGGACAATGCTCTAATAATGATGATCATTACACTTTTATTTCTTACAACTCAACAATTACAACTCGATACTTAGAACAAAATATGACTCTATATGAATGCCTCCGGCGGTGTACCGGGATGTGCAATGACTCATGAGCGACATGTATGAAAGAATTATGAACGGTGGCTTTGCCACAAATACAATGTCAACTACATGATAATGCAAAGCAATATGAAAATGATGAAGCGTGTCATAAGAACGAAACGGTGGAAAGTTGCAAGGCAATATATCTCGGAATGGCTATGAAAATACCATGATAGGTAGGTATGGTGGCTGTTTTGAGGAAGGTATATGATGGGTGTATGGTACCGGCGAAAGGTGTGCGGTATTAGAGAGGCTAGCAATGGTGGAAGGGTGAAGAGTGCGTATAATCCATGAACTCAACATTAGTCATAAAGAACTCATATACTTATTGCAAAAATCTACAAGTTATCAAAGCAAAGTATTACGCGCATGCTCCTAGGGGGATAGATTGGTAGGAAAAGACCATCGCTCGTCCCCGACCAGCACTCATAAGGAAGACAATCAATAAATAAATCATGCTCCGACTTCATCACATAACGGTTCACTATACGTGCATGCTAGGGGAATCACAAACTTTAACACAAGTATCTCTCAAATTGACAACTACTCAACTAGCATGACTCTAATATCACCATCTTCATATCTCAAAACAATCATCAAGCATCAAACTTCTCTTAGTATTCAACACACTCATAAGAATTCTTACAAATCTTGTATGCTTAGCATATTAGGATTATTTAAGCAAATTACCATGCTATTTAAGACTCTCAATATAATATAAGTGAAGCATGAGAGTTCATCTATTTCCTCAAAATAAAACTACCACCATGCTCTAAAAGATATAAGTGAAGCACTAGAGCAAATGACAAACTACTCCGAAAGATACAAGTGAAGATCAATGAGTAGTCGGATAATTACGCAACGATGTGAAGTCTCTCTAACATTTAAGAATTTCAGATCTTGATATTTTATTCAAACATCAAGCAAAAGAAAATAAAATAAAATGACATTTCAAGGATACACTACTAGGGAAAAGCCTAGCAGCAGTGCGGGTTTTGGGCTTCTCAGTAGCGCGGGGACCGGCGCTACTAATAAGGCGGTACAGCTAACGTATAGCAGTAGCGCCTGTTGTCCCACGCTACTGCTATACATGAATAGTTGTAGCGCTCTTTAGAAAAGGGCGCTGCTGATATTATCTGCAGTGTTGTTTACTGAGAAGCGCTACTGGTAATGCGGCGCTACTGCTAAATTTCCCCCCCTCGCTACTACTAGTTTTATTAGTTTTTTCCCTGCATATTTGTTTTTGTATTTGTTTTGTATTTGAATAGGCTTTATACAATAATCTTTAGCATGTCATACACATACAAATGTAATCATAGCATATACATACAATTAGTCTCATCAAATCATGTCATCATCATAATCATCATCCAACACAAAGTGGTCTCTCGTCATCATCTCAAAAATAGCGATACAAGTCTCGATTACTTGCAAATACATCGTCATCCATCTAAACAATGATATACGCGAGAAGAGCTATCACTTTGAGTACATGAGTTCGTATCCCTCTCTCGCATTAGCGTGAACCTAAACTAACATCGATGTCACTCGGAAACCGGAAACCGTACACTGGCTCGACACTCCGGCCACTTGTCGTATATATACTCCTGGCGTAGCACTTATTCACCATCGATGATCTATGCACCTGCATCGTCACATGAGTCGATGATATGCAACATATATAGTTGATCAACTGAAAGAGACAGACTTGGCAAAAATAGAAACAACATATCATAAGCATAAATAACAAAGTTCATCGTACCCCAAAATGCCCTAACTAGAGTGATTTTCGCTAGTCGAGGAGGAGGACGGTTTAATTACATCACAAATAAAGTTTCACCGTGCATAACTCAAAGTTTTGTCATACAGAAAGTATGGACTAAACGGACACATTGTCATATATCGACAATCACTCCAACATGTCGTTACATCCATCCATGTCAGGGAGATAGTCCCCGAGCCTAGTGAAAGGCTTCAGGTCGAGACGCTGAGCGGCTACCCATGTTCGGACGTCTTCCCACGACATTTGTCCTTATTCGTAGAACATCCTTTTTTTCCGACGACCTCCTTCATGATTATTTGGGCAAGTTCGCGCTGGATGTGATAGAACTCGGCTCGAAGTTGATGATCCTCGATATCTCCTACGTTCTTTGCCCATTGCAGAATATGGGCATCGCCAGATCTAAGTGACATGCGAAGGTTCCGGTGATCCCGTCGTACTCCAGCATGTGGTGTAGGACATAGAATCCATCATTAAGAGAATCGTTCGGTTCTTTGGATGCAGCGAAGTCGATCTTATGGCAAGGCGACCCGCCGCCCTTCTCTTCTTGTCCCCGACCTCCCACCCCTTGCTTGGTAGTAAAACATAGCACATCGAGAACATCCTTGATGTGGGTGTAATCCTTTTGTGAATGTTCTTTGACGAGTCCAAGTAAAGAGCGTGGGAGAATCGGGGTATAGGATGATGAGGACGACGCGCGCCATTGCTGCATAAAATAAGTACACCTCAAATTACTTAGCCTCCACCGTGCAAATGAATGATTGAAATCGAAGGAAGGATAGCAGCGGATGACTTACAGGATGATAAGGCACGAGAATCGCCTCCTTGTCCTTATTGGCGAGCATGAAATTGACGATGTATTCCCTCGCATATACACGGTGCTCGCGCAGACTCCCAAGAAGCCCTCGTGCATGTAGTGCGGGTCAGCGACGACACGATATGAGATATCTGCTCAAACCCGATGATGTAGTTCATGTGCAAGGCATAAAGGCGGACAAACGTAAAATCCAGCTTCTTCACGTGAAACATGTCGAATATGTAATCGAATCGGAGGAAGAACTTATCCGGGGATCTTTGTCGATGTACGACATTTGCCGCAAACGTTAACCACATAGAGTGGGTATCCGGATCTGCCGAGGCGATGAGGCCTTTCTCTACCCGCACATCGTCATGAAGTCTCCTTAGATCGCCGAATCTGACCCTAAGCGTTGTTGCAGGTAGGATTGGTTGATCGGGATATGCCATTTATCCGCATCGGGATATCTATACGGTCTGAAGCCGAGGCTGCTGAGGCGGCTGGATCATAGAATCAGCTTTTTTGCCTTTCCTCGCTCTCTTCCTAGACTTCTTTACTACCGGAAGGTCGTCCATAATACGATGAGACGGCAATTCAGGCACCGACTCATGACGCTCAAACCCTAAGGAGGCGCCAGTATAGACATACTGTTCAGCGCCACCGTCGTCCTCATCCTCATCCATGGCGACGTCATCAGCGTCTAATGGAGCCTCCTCCTTACCCCGTCCGCTATCACCCAACCCGACACCCGACGCTAATTGGGTAGGTGGGGTGTTGATGTTCATACCTTCGAGGCTGCGTGCTCGTGGGTGTGCTCCCGACCGCCGCGAGACGGCGAACTCTTTGGCCACAACAGGACCCACCCATTGCAACAATCACCAAGCCGCCGCGATGTCTCCTCGTAATCCACCAGTAGTATTGGAGGAGGCAAATTCTCGTGGCCCGGTTCGACACTGGCCACGGAAACCTTGAAGACGTTCGGGGATCGGCGGTTGTGGAACAATGGTTCCTTCGCTCCATTATCATCGCCTTCTCCACGTCCACCTTCTCGTCGCCGATGGTGTACAATATGGTGCACAGGGTTTCGTCGGCCTGCAAAGAAAAGTCTGCGACGTGAGACATCCGAAAGGCAACGAAAACGGGAGATTATACATTTATATTAAAGGGGGGCGGTGTGACAGATACCGTGAGGGCGTCGAGCTCAGCCAAAGACGAAGCACCACCGAAAGCACGTCCAAAGGGAGCAGTGCGGGAGCAGGTGCTCCCAAGAAGTCAGCAAGGGGAAAGTCCTAAACATTTTTTTCTGGATTTTGCCTTGTCCAAGTGAAAACGCCCGTCACCAAGGAAGTAGACAAATCTGAAACCACCTGTTTTGCGGCAGCTACCGCTGTTCCGACTGTCTGAGATGATTTCTTATCAACCGCAATCTCAACCTTCTTGTTGATGTTTTCTTCAGTTAACCTCCGTCTTTCCTTTCTCTCCTCCGTGGTCTCACGGTAGTACTTCTTCCACCTGGCGCCGTCTCCGACACTGTGCACGTGTCCATACGACGGTCGAGTATCCGCCTGTTGTCGTTTCAATATGTTCAACGCCTGGTTGAATGGAGTGTCCCACTTGGGCCTCGCCAATGCCTCAGACGGCGAGTCACTTTCGGCCGCAATCCGGTGCTGCTCTTTCTACAAAAGGCACAAGGATCGTTTACAAATATAACTAACGTGTGCAGTCGAATTGATCAGAAACTAAAATTACCAGCAGTCTCATGAACTCCGTTATGACCGGTTTTGTCTCGTAAACCTTCTTCACTGGGTCCCAACGGTGCCGGGCCCTGAGGACGTCATGCTCCTGCGGGACGGTGAACTCCGCCAAGGGGTCTGGGATGCCCAGACTCGCGGCTTCCGCGTCCTCCTTGGCCCATTTGGACCTCTTTCCGCCGTAACCACGGCTTCCGAGGTGGTGGCTCCCAATGTTCCTCTCTTGAAGCCCCTTCATGTACTTAGACTTTTTTTTGTAGCTTCGGCCTCGCAAGCCTCCTTGAATATTTGAAACTGCTCTTCCGTGATTGTCGGATTATCCTTTACAATCTCGGAGTAGGGTTCCTTGTCGATGATCTTTGCTTTCACTCGATTTTTCCAGGCGGCCAACGCGTCGCTAAACTTGGTCATGGCGTGTTTGTTTATCTTCTTCATTACCGGGTCCTCATCTGGATCTTCATAATCCTTCTCATTCCGGCACGGGAACAAGAATATCTGGTGAAACTTCTTTAGGAGGGAGCTCCTCATATTTTCTATCTTCTGTAGTTCTTCATCGTTGATGGTGGCGGTTGTCCGTACGATGCAGCCTATTTGATTGCCGTAGCACGCGCGCGCTTCATCGGGCGCCTTTGGCTCAAAGTTGTCGTCGTCCACCTCCGTGACCACCAGTCTAGTAGTCCTGAGTTTGTTAGGAAGCCGTTGCCTCTTTGCTTTCGGTTCTACACCGGCTCCGCTCCCCGAGGCAGCGCCGGTCTCAGTCTCAGCGCCGGTCTCAGTCTCAGCACCGGTCTGCGTGTCAGTCTCAGTCCCCGATGCCACCGGTGGGCCCAGCAACAACATTGGTTGATCGTCGGCAAGGCTAAAAAATTCGCCTGCCGGCCGGTAGACGTCGTCACAATCACCAGAACCCAGTCATTTCATCGTTGCTAGCCATGTTTCCTATGATTAAATCTAGTCAATTAATTCTAGACCTAATAAAATGAATAATGACATAAAAAAGGCCTATTGTTTTGCAGGAACGTTGACTCCTTCCTAGTGCGGCAAATCCCGGGCGCTCGATATGTCCTAGTTTGTAGCACAAGTCATGCCGAAATTCACGGAAAATTTCGGCATGACCTTTGCTAAAAAGTGGACAAATCGAGAACCTGAAATTTGCCGGAACAGAAATGAATCAACATTCCGCAAAACATAGGCCACTCAGCATCATTCCCTAGAAACAGTGTTCAAATATCCCTCTTCGACACCGCAACACATGTCCAAATATACACGAGCAACCACATGTCCAAATTTCACAAGCTAATTCAAAAACAAAGTGTAGAAGAAAATTCATTTAACTACTAATAGAAGAAAAATTCAGTTAACATCACCTAATTAACCTACTGTACCACTACTACTAGCAGCACTACAAACCTAATTAACCTTGCAAAACTCTAGTGCCCTAACTGAAAAACATCTAATTAACATCTACTAGTACCACTATTGCCCTAACCTAATTAACATCTACTAGTATCACTATATACTATACAAGCAGCATCTACCCTAATTAAACCCTACTGCCCTAACTAACTTTTGTTGTAAACCAATTTTTTTGCTCTAAACTAATTTTTGCTCTAACATCTACTACTTAACATCCTTTGCTCTAAACTAAATTTTTTGCTATAAACAAACTTTTGCTCTACTAATTTTTTCTCTAAAATGCAGAGAGAGAGGAGTGGGGGGGGGTGGGGGACTTACAAAGAGGGGAGAGACGGTGGCGGGAGGTGCTCGTGACGGAGGGCAGGCGGAGAGAGCGGGCTCGGGCACGGCAACGGCGGTCCCAGGCGGGCTCAGGGCGGTGAGGTGGAGGGCGCCCGGCAGTGACGTCGAGGCGGCCTCGGCGGCGGCGGTGAGGCTGAGGCGGCCTCGGGCGGCGGTGAGGATGACGGCGGCCTTGGAGGAGACGGTGAGGTTATGAGGCGTCCACGCCCGGCAGGAGACGGCGGTGGTGAAGTGGGGTGTGCGAATTGGGGAGACGGGCGGCAGGGCGAGGATTTGGGAAGAAGTGGTGGTGGGGGGGGGGGGGGAACCGCTGTTTAAGTGAAACATAACGGTAGCGCGTTTCCAAACGCGCTATAGCTAAGTTAGCTACAGCGCGTTTCCTGAAACCCGCTACTGCTATTCCTTTCTCCTTTTCCCCTTTTTTCTTTTATTTTTCTTTACATTTTATTTTTTTTCCTTTCTCCTTTTTCTATTTCTTTCATTTTCATTTACTTTTCTACTTGTTTTTCACTTTATTTTATTTCCGTTAGCAGTAGCGCCTTACACGTAAGCGCGCTACAGCTAAGGAGAGTAGCAGTAGCGCTGGGCCAGTATACACGCTACTGCTAGATTGGGCTAGCCATGTGCGCCCAGTTCAAACATAGCAGTAGCGCTTTTTGCTAGCACGCGCTACTGCTAAAGTCATAGCAGTAGCGCGGTTTATTTACGCGCGCTGCTACTAAGTAGCAGTAGTGTAACATCCCAAAATTCTAAATTTTGGAATGTTATAAACAAATAGATAGTTTTGGCTGATTGTTTGATTGATTGACTGAAAGTGAGTGAATTGAAACTTTTGAAAGTTAAATGAGAGGAATAAAGGACTTTCCCAAACTTTCATTTTGCTTTTATGATCTTCGAATTCAAATTCTTTTCATCACAAAACCCCGGAGAGAAGATGACATGACTTCTTCCATTTATTTAAATGACAAGGGTGTTGAAAATATTTGAATTTCATTTGAAAATATTTTCCAATTCTGAAACTTTATGCAACTCAATGATTTTCACGAGCGAAGATAAAATGACTTCTTCAAAACATATGAAATATGAGTTGGGAGTTTCAAAGAAATAAATTCAAAGTCCTTTGAATTATTTTCAATTGGAGTTATTTGAGTTTTATTCAAATTATTTTTCTCTAAAATAAAATATATGGAAAATAGGGTAACATGATTCCCTACATCAGAAAATTGGAGAGAAATTAATTTGAAATCATTTTGGTATTTTAAAATGATTTTCAGTGGATTTTATTAGGGCAGTAGCACTGTTTGTTTTATTTGAATTTTATGTATTTTATTTGAAGCTAGAATAAAGTTCATCATGTAGGAAATCTTTTTCTGAAAATTTTGATATATTATATGCCTATATAATATATTTATTTATTTGGTTTTATTATTTTATTTGTCTCTGTAAAAAAAAAAACTGCAGCGCCTTGGGCCAAAGGCCCAAGCCGCTAGCCGCCGGCCGGCCAAGGCCACAAGGCCATCGCGCGCGCACGCACCAAAGAGAGCAAGGGAGCCGCTTCCTTTTTCCCTTTTCTCAAGTCCTAGTAGGACTCTTTTCCTACTTCGTTTATTCCGTATCTATTCCTAGATCTATTCCTCTTGTTTCCTAATCCTAATCTATTTCTTGTCCCCTACCCAAAGCAAAACCTCTCCCCTCCCCAATATAAATACCCAAGCATCCCCCCCCCTCCAACACATCAAATCAACTCTCCTCTCCTCTCCTCCACAGCAGCAGAAGAAGCATGCCACGCAGCCGCCGCCGCCTCACATAGCCGCCGCCATAGCCATAGCCGCCGCCGCCTCACGCCGCCTCACACCAGCGCCGCCGCCGCCGCCCTGCCGCCGCCGCCACTTGCCGCCGCCGCCGCTACGCCGCCCGCCGAGTCCTCGCCTCTTGAGGTATTAGCCCCGCGCCGCGTCACGTTTTCTAGATCGGTTTTCTAGATCGGTTTCCGTTCCGTTTTCTAGATCGGTTTCCGTTTCGTTTTCTAGATCGTTTTTTCGTTTCAGTTTCCTTTCCGAAACCCTAGATCGGTTTTCTCGCCGGTTTTTCTTTCCGTTTTTGTTTAGCGAGCGTTCGCTCGATAGATTTTTCTTTTTATTTTTAATTTTTGTCATGGACCTATCCGTAGTCCCTAATCTTCAAACGGCTATAACTTTTTACTCGTAAGTCGGAATCCAACGAAACCAACGCCCACTTCTTCGTTATGATCTCCTCTATCCAGTAATACAACTCAAACATGTTTTTGAAAGTTTTAAAATTTGAATTCAAACAGATTTGTATTTGAACTTCGTTTGATCATAACTTGAGTTTTAAAACTCCGATTTAGTTGATTCTTTTTGCTAATCGAAGCTCTTGACCTAAACTTTCTGATAAGGCCAAATTCACATAATTTTGTTACTGTTAGAAATTGTTTTATGCTGCAAGAGTTATTTGATTTGGTTTTGACGTTTTCCGAATTGTTTTCTTCGTTCTTTCCGATCTTTTGAGTGATTGCTTATGTGTGGTTACTATTGCTTGATTACGATAGATTGACCGGAGTGTGACGAGTAGAGCTATCAAGAGTTTTGAGTGCGAATCATCTTCATCAACTTTGCAGGCAAGTAACACTTGATCATACCCTTTCTACTACCCAGTTTTTATGCATTAGATCAAACCCTCAAACCCTTGCATGTTTAGGATCTAATTAAATTGTGGGATTGGGAAGTAGATTGAGGTAGTACCTATTACCTGTTTACTTATGAAACCTTGGGAGTTACTTCTACGTTTGCTTATCATGCCATGCTATGCCAGTAGACGTGGATTGGGTGAGTGAATATCCATGACAGATGTGAGATTGTTAATTAATGGTTTATCTAAGGTGGCAACTTAAACACACATCTGGGTGGATTGAGGCACTGGCTATTCCAGACTTGCTGTCAAGGCACACAGGTAGACAGGATTTGCCTGTATTTCTTCGGACCGCCACCGGATCTAAGGGATCATAAGATTATTCAAACTGGAAACTTCCGTGTGCAGCCACAAGCCAATTATGGGCTCTGGCGTAGTTGACTAAGTTGTGCGAACTCTTACGGGTAGGCTAGCTGATGTAGGGGATGTAGGTTGGTACGGTCTACCCACATGTAAGGTGCTAGCGCTTCTGAAAGACTATGTCTCGGTCATCCGTTTCTCAAACACCATGTAGTGCGAGAACCAAGCGGAGGCGATCGAGTCTTGTGGGGAAAAGTGCGCAACCTCTGCAGAGTGTACAAACTAATCATGGTTAGCCGTGTCCCCGGTTATGGACAATTTTGAGTATCTAGTACCTGGATATCCTGTTGATCTCATCACGTTACTTAATATAATTTGTTTGGGTTTAATGAGTACTTTTAATTGGGATTGAGAATGCTGTCAACCATTCTCAATGTTTAACAACCACCATGGTAGTTAAATAAAATTTATTCCTTTGCCGTAGGGAAAAATTGGCTTTTCGCAAAAACGGTAACCATAGAGCTTTCCACCAACCATATATGCATGTAGTATAGCCTATTCTTTCATTACTCTCTATGTGTTACATTGCCAGCATATTCCATGTGCTGACCCGTTTCGGGCTGCAACTTTTCATGTTGCAGAATTTTCGAACGACAGTAAGTGATACGTTAGGGTTACGATTTCCTATACTCAACTTTGCCGTTGGTGTTGATGGGAATCCACAACCTTGTTGCTTCCGCTATATTTGGATTGAGGTAATAGTATTTACGTTACTTTATACATGTGATTTACCTCGTTATAAATCCTTCGAGTCTTGTGTGTGTCAAAGATACCGATCCGAGGATGACACGAAGCACGAGACTTGATCCATTCGGTCGGGTCGCTACAAGATGGTATCGAGCACATGTTGGTGTAGGACGTGACCCTAGAAACTGATAAGCCCATAGGAAAGATTTTTCTACAACTTCATTTTCAAAAGATCTTTTACCTCTCTTCTCTTCGAGCTTATTCAAATATTCCTTTTAGTGAGACCATACCCTTTTCCTTTTGACCACTCAAGATTTGGTGATGAGACCACTCCAAGGAGACAAGATATCGGACAACTAAGACCATTTGGAATGAAGATGATTTTACCGTAAACGGAAACTACAACGGTGAAGACTCAAGACTAGGAGATTTGAAGGCTCCAAATAAAATTCGGATTTGTATGACCTAGGAAGGTTACGCTTATGGAACTTGGCAGACTATGGAAGTTATCAATAACCGAGATCAAGGTGTATCGGAGAAAGATGGAACATGGAGCATTAGAATTCAAAGCTTTGTCGGAAAACCCTAAGGCAGGAGATATCAACTATGGAATGATAGCTCATGAAAATGACAAGAGCGAACACGCTATCCATGATGTTATCGCCGCCTATGCTATTGTCCTTGTCTGAGTTAAGCATGCATTTCCTCGGAAGGATTGGATGGTAGAAGGTGAAGGAGCATCTGTCGTGAAGGATGCGTTTTAACCTTAGCTGATGTAACACCGGATCTGGAGTATTACATGAAGAAATTTAAGGTGGATCTGCAGAAGCGAGATTTGATAAGGAAGCAGTTCATGAAGAACTCGGGACCCGAAGCTGAAAGTAGACAAGATGAAGGAGCAAAACATCGAGATACCGGAGATTTGACAAGAATCGAAGGACATGAGGATCATGGATCATGTCAAGGATGTTGAAACCGCAGTTGGAACATAACTCCGAAATATTGAAGGACGTCGCGAGAGACTTGGCGTCCAACAGAGATGATCCGCAAAAGAACTTGAGAAGGACAAGCATGATCGGAAGGAGCCATCGAGACATGATCAAGATTGGAAGAGTTTGATGACTTTGAAGATTTATTGACCGTTAGAAGACCAAACCCTATTACATACCTACGTTAGATGCGACGATTGTGAGCTGTCATTTGTTTGATGTTTTCCGACAGCACACAATAAAATCTGCCTTTTCAAAACTTTGTTTGTATTGTGTGCATCCTCTCGATCTCTCTTATCCCACCCCAAACCCATGGACCCATTAGAGGATGGATGGAGATGAGCTTGTAATTTCGGACCAATGAGTCAATTGGAGATGACCGATGGATTCGAACATGGAGGATCATATGAAGAATAACCCTACTGAGCCAGAAAAGATATGACCCAAACATGCTCTTGATTGCTTTGAAAGAGGTGCTGCTATCTAGTGGAGGATGTACCAAACCATCAATGTGGCCAGGAGTAACCACTTGGGAAGAATTTAAGTTGACTTTGCTAAAGTCTCGGTTTGTGTCCCAGAAGTTGAAGCCTTATGGAAATGATATGGAGAAAGTGCATGCAAGCTTTGTGGAGAAACAGGACACAACCATAAAGAAAATAAGGACGAATACCCTCATAATCGGAGGATTATCAAAGGAGTTAGCCGAGGATTTTCAGGGAACTTTGGTTGGAGATTGTTCCCAAAGGTTTCGTTGCAGTAATGGAAGTTCAGTTTACATTGTTGGAAAAGATCCGTGAAGCTCAGAAGGATGACAAAGAAATTGCTGAGGTAAAAGAGAGGATGAGCAAAGGAAAGGCCAAAGGTTTTCGTAAGGATGAGCACGACACCTTATGGTTTGAGGACAGTGTACATATACCCAATAATGCAAAGATCAGGAAGTTAATACTTCAGGAGGCTCATGACTCACCATACTTGATTCGCCCTGGAAACACCAAGATGTATTTGGATTTGAAGGAGTGTTTCTGGTGGACTGGTATGAAGAAGGATATTGCGGAGTATGTAGTCGTAAGTGATGTATGCCAGAGAAAGTAAAAGCAGAGCATCAGAAGCCAGCAGGATTATTGCAGCCTATGCCGATACCCGAATGGAAGTAGGATAAGCTTGGCATGGATTTCATTTCCGGATTTCCCATAACCCGATTGGGATATGATTCTATCTGGGTAGTAGTTGACTCGCTTGACCAAAGTGGCTCACTTTATTCCAGTGAAAAACCACCTATACAAGTGTGAAGTTGGCCAAGATATATTTGACAAGGATCGATGTCGCATGGAGTTCCGAGGACCATCGAGAGGAACACAGTTTACCTCAAAGTTTTGGAATCAGCTGCACTGGACTTTGGGTACTAGGCTAGAGTTCAAGACAGCCTTTCATCCGCAGACATGATGGATAAATCAAGAGAGTCAATCAGATTTTGGAGGACATGTTGAGGCGTGTGCGCTAGATTATGGATCTAGTAGTGATGATAATCTACCCTACGGGAGTTCTCATACAACAACAGCTACCAAGTCAGTTTGAAGATGGCCCTTTGAAGCTTTGTATGGGAGAAGGAGCCAGACACCGTTGATGTGGGATGAAGTTGGAGACCGTCAGTTGTTTGGACCAAATATGATCAAGGAGTCAGAAGAGTTGATTCGAGATATACTGAAGATAGCTCAGTCCAGGTAGAAGAGTTATGCAGACTCAAAAATGCAAGGAGGTAGTCTATGAAATCGGAGACAGAGAGTTAAACGATTTGGAGTTAAGGGAAAGTTAGCCCCGAGATTTGTAGGACCATACCGAATTTTGGAGCGTATGGGAGAAGTTACCAACAAGTTGGAGTCACCCGAAGGACTGTCAGGAGTTCATGATGTGTTTCACGTTTCCCAGTTGAAGAAGTGCCATGCAGAGATGGCCAATATTCCCCTGTAAGGACGCTCGACCCTGGAAAGGATAATGAGATTCCACGAAGTGGAGTATGGATTTCATAAGTATAAGTTTTATCACGGTATGTGGGACATCCCACGAGGATGAAGAGATGAAGTGTTATTGGATATAAAGGAGATATGATGTTGGAAATATGGATCAATGGAAATTCCATGATGAGTCTGAGTAATCACGTCTTAGTTTGGTGCAAATATAAGGAAAAGAGATAGTACAATTGGATGGATTTAAGTATGCCAGGGAGTTGGATGTTGGGATAACGATCAGTTGCCCCGAGGATGTGTTCAAGATTTGCAAGTGATGAGATGGCCATAACCCATAGGCCCCAGGACTTGCCAAGAAGCAAGCACACTCTTGCTGAAGGAAAAAACCCTGGAAGAAGTTACGACTTGTATCAACCGACGATTCTATAGGAGTTTACGCAAAACCTGAGAGTTGTTAAGGAACGATAGATGTTGTTTGGCTTGCAGAATCAATGGGTTTTCCGGACTTGGTTCGTCGACAAGCAATGCTTGTGAGGATGACCGAGTGTTAGAATGCGAGATTCGCTAAACCATGTACAAGGTAATGATTTGGGTGCGGGATGGATTGATCACCATACCGACTTACTCTTATTATTCGCTTTGCTATATGGGATAGTAAATCTGAGTGACTTACCTATAGTTGCAAGACGACGATATTAAACCTTGTTTAAACCTTAGAACGGTATAGGTATTTCTTTTCCCCTTGTACACGGCAGCTGTTGCCAACCGTAGGTCATACGGTGAGGTTCAACCCAGACCCGTTTTCTGCAGGAGAAAACCATAAATCGTTGACCACCATGAGATACCGATATTTGTTTAGAATTGGCGCCAGACCCGTCAGTTATGAAGACCCAATCTCGGAATAACCTTACCAAGAGGAATGGACAAAAGTATTGAGGAAAAGGTTATGCCACGACCGGAAGAGCCCAGAGAAGGAATTATCCTTCCGACCTGAGAAGACCGACACTGTCAGCAATAAGGATGGAGTATCTGAGTTTTGATGGAACCGTAACCATGCTTCTAAGGGTGGTAGCATCCGAGACCCCGGAGATGATCGATGGATTTTTGAGAAAACCCCCAAACCCTAACCTATTTCTTTCTAGCCTCTCCGAATCTCGAGGACGAGATTCATTTTAAGGGTGGTAGTTTGTAACATCCCAAAATTCTAAATTTTGGAATGTTATAAACAAATAGATAGTTTTGGCTGATTGTTTGATTGATTGACTGAAAGTGAGTGAATTTGAAACTTTTTTAAAGTTAAATGAGAGGGAATAAAAGGACTTTCCCAAACTTTCATTTTTGCTTTTATGATCTTCGAATTCAAATTCTTTTCATCACAAAACCCGGAGAGAAGATGACATGACTTCTTCCATTTATTTAAATGACAAGGGTGTTGAAAATATTTGAATTTCATTTGGAAAATATTTTCCAATTCTGAAACTTTATGCAACTCAATGATTTTCACGGCGAAGATAAAATGACTTCTTCAAAACATATGAAATATGAGTTGGGAGTTTCAAAGAAATAAATTCAAAGTCCTTTGAATTATTTTCAATTGGAGTTATTTGAGTTTTATTCAAATTATTTTCTCTAAAAATAAAATATATGGAAAATAGGGTAACATGATTCCCTACATCAGAAAATTGAGAGAAATTAATTTGAAATCATTTTGGTATTTTTAAAATGATTTTCAGTGGATTTTATTAGGCAGTAGCACTGTTTGTTTTATTTGAATTTTATGTATTTTATTTGAAGCTAGAATAAAGTTCATCATGTAGGAAATCTTTTTCTGAAAATTTTGATATATTATATACCTACATAATATATTTATTTATTTGGTTTTATTATTTTTATTTGTCTCTGTAAAAAAAAAAAAAAACTGCAGCGCCTTGGGCCAAAGGCCCAAGCCGCTAGCCGCCGGCCGGCCAAGGCCACAAGGCCATCGCGCGCGCACGCACCAAAGAGAGCAAGGGAGCCGCTTCCTTTTTCCTTTTTCCCAAGTCCTAGTAGGACTCTTTTCCTACTTCGTTTATTCCGTATCTATTTCTAGATCTATCCTCTTGTTTCCTAATCCTAATCTATTTCTTGTCCCCTACCCCAAGCAAAACCTCTCCCCTCCCCAATATAAATACCCAAGCACCCCCCCAACACATCAAATCAACTCTCCTCTCCTCTCCTCCACAGCAGCAGCAGCAGCAGATGCCAAGCACCGCCAGCCGCCGCCGCCACATAGCCGCCGCCATAGCCGCCCGCCCGCCGCCGCCCACCACCAGCCGCCGCCCCCCTCACCAGCGCCGCCGCCTCCCTCACCAGCCCGCCGCCCCCTCACCAGTGCCGCCGCCGCCACTTGCCGCCGCCGCCCTACGCCGCCACCGCCGAGTCCTCGCCTCTTGAGGTACTAGCACCGCGTCGCGTCACGTTTTCTAGATCGGTTTCCGTTCCGTTTTCTAGATCGGTTTCCGTTCCGTTTTCTAGATCGGTTTCCGTTTCGTTTTCTAGATCGTTTTTTCGTTTCAGTTTCCTTTCCAAAACCCTAGATCGGTTTTCTCGCCGGTTTTTCTTTCCGATTTTTTAGCGGCGTTAAGCCGATAGATTTTTCTTTTTAATTTTAATTTTCGTCATGGACCTATCCGTAGTCCCTAATCTTCAAACGGCTATAACTTTTTACTCGTAAGTCGGAATCCAACGAAACCAACGCCCACTTCTTCGTTATGATCTCCTCTATCCAGTAATACAACTCAAACATGTTTTTGAAAGTTTTAAAATTTGAATTCAAACAGATTTGTATTTGAACTTCGTTTGATCATAACTTGAGTTTTATAACTCCGATTTAGTTGATTCTTTTGCTAATCAAGCTCTTGACCTAAACTTTCTGATAAGGCCAAATTCACATAATTTTGGTACTGTTAGAAATTGTTTTATGCTGCAAGAGTTATTTGATTTGGTTTTGACGTTTTCCGAATTGTTTTCTTCGTTCTTTCCGATCTTTTGAGTGATTGCTTATGTGTGGTTACTATTGCTTGATTACGATAGATTGACCGGAGTGTGACGAGTAGAGCTATCAAGAGTTTTGAGTGCGAATCATCTTCATCAACTTTGCAGGCAAGTAACACTTGATCATACCCTTTCTACTACCCAGTTTTTATGCATTAGATCAAACCCTCAAACCCTTGCATGTTTAGGATCTAATTAAATTGTGGGATTGGGAAGTAGATTGAGGTAGTACCTATTACCTGTTTACTTATGAAACCTTGGGAGTTACTTCTACGTTTGCTTATCATGCCATGCTATGCCAGTAGACGTGGATTGGGTGAGTGAATATCCATGACAGATGTGAGATTGTTAATTAATGGTTTATCTAAGGTGGCAACTTAAACACACATCTGGGTGGATTGAGGCACCTGGCTATTCCAGGACTTGCCTGTCAAGGCACCTGGGTAGACAGGATTTGCCTGTATTTATTCGGACCGCCACCCAGGATCTAAGAGATCATAAGATTATTCAAACTGGAAACTTCCGTGTGCAGCCACAAGCCAATTATGGGCTCTGGCGTAGTTGACTAAGTTGTGCGAACTCTTACGGGTAGGCTAGCTGATGTAGGGGATGTAGGTTGGTACGGTCTACCCACATGTAAGGTGCTAGCGCTTCTGAAAGACTATGTCTCGGTCATCCGTTTCTCAAACACCATGTAGTGCGAGAACCAAGCGGAGGCGATCGAGTCTTGTGGGGAAAAGTGCATAACCTCTGCAGAGTGTACAAACTAATCATGGTTAGCCGTGTCCCGGTTATGGACAATTTTGAGTATCTAGTACCGGATATCCTGTTGATCTCATCACGTTACTTAATATAATTTGTTTGGGTTTAATGAGTACTTTTAATTGGGATTGAGAATGCTGTCAACCATTCTCAATGTTTAACAACCACCATGGTAGTTAAATAAAATTTATTCCTTTGCGGTAGGGAAAAATTGGCTTTTCGCAAAAACTGTAACCATAGAGCTTTCCACCAACCATATATGCATGTAGTATAGCCTATTCTTTCATTACTCTCTATGTGTTACATTGCCAGCATATTCCATGTGCTGACCCGTTTTCGGGCTGCAACTTTTCATGTTGCAGAATTTTCAGACGACGAGTAAGTGATACGTTAGGGTTACGATTTCCTATACTCAACTTTGCCGTTGGTGTTGATGGGAATCCACAACCTTGTTGCTTCCGCTATATTTGGATTGAGGTAATAGTATTTACGTTACTTTATACATGTGATTTACCTCTGTTATAAATCCTTTGAGTACTGTGTGTGTCAGCATACCGATCCAGGGATGACACGAAAGCACAGAGACTTGATCCATTCGGGTCGGGTCGCTACAAGAGCGTCTGATTTTGTACAACGCTACTGGTAACATTCTGTGTATAAGGTTTTCCCTAGTAGTGATATCACACATCATGTGAAGAAGCAAAAACTTAGGTTCAACCGATACTAACCGATAATTGTTGGAGAAGAAAGGTGGGATGCCTATCGGGGCATCCCCAAGCTTAGATGCTTGAGGCTTCTTGAAATATTATCTTGGGGTGCCTTGGGCATCCCCAAGCTTGAACTTTTGTGTCTCCTTAATTCTTCTCATATCATGGTTTCTCTTTTTCTCAAAAAGCTTTATCCACACCAAACTCAACAAGAACTCGTGAGATAGGTTAGTATAAACCAATGCAAAACCTTATCATTTTCTACTGTAACAAATCACTAAAATTATTATTCAACATTGCATACGAAATGCCTTTGCATATTTAATACTCCTATCCTCAAATAGAATCATTAAACAGGCAAACATATGCAAACAATGCAATCATAACAGCAATCTGCCCAAACAGTATAGTCTGTAAAGAATGCAAGAGTATCAATACTTCCCTAACTCCAAAAATTATGAACTAAAATTCCCACTGTAGTAAATTTATCAGAGATCATTATGCAAAAAGATTCAACATTATATCACTCTCTGACTTTTCTAGGGAATTTTTGCAACAGCGGTAAACTTTCTGTTTTTAAACAGCAACATGTATAGTAGCAAAATAAGCATGGCAAAGGCTATCCTTGACTTTTTTTATTAAAACTAAAGATGCAAAACATTATTATAAAAAACAGCAAGCAAATACTAACAAAAGAAAATGACGCTCCAAGCAAAACACATATCATGTGGCGAATAAAAATATAGCTCCAAGTAAAGTTACCGATGAACGAAGATTTAAAGAGGGATGCCATCCGGGCATCCCCAAGCTTAGGCTCTTGGTTGTCCTTGAATATTACCTTGGGGTGCCTTGGGCATCCCCAAGCTTAGGCTCTTGCCACTCCTTATTCCATAGTCCATCGAATCTTTACCCAAAACTTGAAAACTTCACAACACAAAACTTAACAGAAAACTCGTAAGCTCCGTTAGCGAAAGAAAACAAAACACCACTTCGAGGTAATGTAATGAACTCATTCTTTATTTATATTGGTGTTAAACCTACTGTATTCCAACTTCTCTATGGTTTATAAACTATTTTACTAGCCATAGATTCATCAAAATAAGCAAACAACACACGAAAAATAGAATCTGTCAAAAACAGAACAGTCTGTAGTAATCTGTAACTAACGCAAACTTATGGAACTCCAAAAATTCTAAAATAAATTGGTGGACCTGAGGAATTTGTCTAGTAATCATTTACAAAAAGAATCAACTAAATATCACTCCCCAGTAAAAAGTTCTAGCTAATATCGTGAGCGCTAAAGTTTCTGTTTTTTACAGCATGATCAGAAAGACTTCACCCAAGTCTTCCCAAAGGTTCTACTTGGCACAAACACTAAATAAAACATAAAACCACATCTAAACAGAAGCTAGATGGATTATTCATTCCTAAACAGAACCAAAAATCAAGAAACTAAAATAAAATTGGGTTGCCTCCCAACAAGCGCTATCGTTTAACGCCCCTAGCTAGGCATGATGATTTCAATGATGCTCAGAGAAAGATAAGAATTGAAACATAAAGAGAGCATCATGAAGAATATGACTAGCATATTTAAGTCTAACCCACTTCCTATGCATAGGGATTTTGTGAGCAAACAACTTATGGGAACAAGAATCAACTAGCATAGTAAGGTAAAACAAGCATAACTTCAAAATTTTAAACACATAGAGAGGAAACTCGATATTATTGCAATTCCTACAAGCATATATTCCTCCCTCATAATAATTTTCAGTAGCATCATGAATGAATTCAACATTATAACCAGCACCAAAATCATTCTTTTCATGATCTACTAGCATAGAAAATTTACTACTCTCCACATAAGCAAATTTATTCTCATGAATAATAGTGGGAGCAAAATCAACAAAATAACTATGATGTGATTGAAAATTAAGATCAAGATGACAAGTTTCATGGTTATTATTATTCTTTATAGTATAGGTGTCATCACAATAATCATCATAGATAGGAGGTATGCTTTCCTCATAGTAAATTTGCTCATCAAAGCTTGGGGAAAAAATATCATCTTCATCAAACATAGCTTCCCCAAGATTGTGGCTTTGCATATCATTAGCATCATGGATATCCAAAGAATTCATACTAACAACATTGCAATCATGCTCATCATTCAAAGATTTAGTGCCAAGAATTCTATGTAATTCTTCTTCTAACACTTTGGCACAATTTTCCTTTCCATCATACTCACGAAAGATAATAAAAAGATGAAGCGTATGAGACAAACTCAATTCCATTATTTTGTAGTTTTTTTTTATAAACTAAACTAGTGCTAAAACAAGAAACAAAAAGATTCAATTGCAAGATCTAAAGATATACCTTCACTTACCTAGCCTCCCCGGCAACGGCGCCAGAAAAGGGCTTGATGTCTACTACACAACCTTCTTCTTGTAGACGTTGTTGGGCCTGCAAGTGCACAGGTTTGTAGGACAGTAGCAAATTTCCCTCAAGTGGATGACCTAAGGTTTATCAATCCATGGGAGACGTAGGATGAAGATGGTCTCTCTCAAGCAACCCTGCAACCAAATAACAAAGAGTCTCTTGTGTCCCCAACACACCCAGTACAATGGTAAATTGTATAGGTGCACTAGTTCGGCGAAGAGATGGTGATACAAGTGCAATATGGATGGTAGATATAGGTTTTTGTAATCTGAAAATATAAAAACAGCAAGGTAACAAGTGATAAACGTGAGCGTAAACGGTATTGCAATGATAGGAAACAAGGCCTAGGGTTCATACTTTCACTAGTGCAAGTTCTCTCAACAATAATAACATAGATAAATCATATAACAAGCCCTCAACATGCAACAAAGAGTCACTCCAAAGCCACTAATAGCGGAGAACAAACATAGAGATTATGGTAGGGTACGAAACCACCTCAAAGCTATTCTTTCGGATCGATCTATAAAAGAGTTCGTATTAGAATAACACCTTAAGACACAAATCAACCAAAACCCTAATGTCACCTAGATACTCCATTGTCACCTTAAGTATCCGTGAGCATGATTATAAGATATGTATCACACAATCTCAGATTCATCCAACCAACATAAAAGTACTTCAAAGAGTGCCCCAAAGTTTCTACCGGAGAGTCAAGAAAACGTGTGCCAACCCCTATGCATAGGTTCATGGGCGAAACCCGCAAGTTGGTCACCAAAACATACATCAAGTGGCACGTGATATCCCATTGTCACCACAGATAAACACGGCAAGACATACATCAAGTGTTCTCATCATAAAGACTCAATCCAATAAGATAACTTCAGAGGGGAAACTCAATTCATCACAAGAGAGTAGAGGGGGAGAAGAAACATAAGATCCAACTATAATAGCAAAGCTCGCGATACATCAAGATCGTGCCATAGAGGGAACACGAGAGAGAGAGAGAGATCAAACACATAGCTACTGGTATATACCCTCAGCCCCGAGGGTGAACTACTCCCTCCTCGTCATGGAGAGCGCTGGGATGATGAAGATGGCCACCGGTGAGGGTTCCCCCTCCGGCATGGTGCCGGAACAGGGTCCCGATTGGTTTTTGGTGGCTCTGGAGGTTTTGCGGCGGCGGAACTCCTGATCTATCTTCTGTTCTGGAAGTTTTACGATACGTAGGTATATATGGGTGCAGGGGGTATGTCGGTGGAGCTACGGGGGCCCCACGAGGCAGGGGGCGCGCCCTAGGGGGGGCGCCCCCCACCCTTGTGAGCTCCTCCCGTATCTCCTGACGTAGAGTCCAAGTCTATCCGGTGGCTTTCCATCCAAAAATAACTTCTCTAGTTGATTTCGTTCCGTTTTGACTCTGTTTGATATTCCTTTTCTTCGAAACACTGAAATAGGCATAAAACAACAAATCTGGGTTGGGCCTCCGGTTAATAGGTTAGTCCCAAAAATAATGTAAAAGTGGATAATAAAGCCCAATATTGCCTAAAACAGTAGATAATATAGAATGGAGCAATCAAAAATTATAGATACGTTGGAGACGTATCACCCCCCTCCTTTCATTTGATCCTTCTTCTCTAACACCTTTTAATATCTCTTCTCATCGCCAATGTTGTCGTCCCTCCCCTCACCTGCTCACCATCCTTCTCCTTTCCATTTTCCCTTTCCTCTACTCTTGCTCTTGATCCGTCCTCCACAGTCGACGAAGACAACAAAGTCATATCAAGGTGCCACCATGGTCTGATCATGTTGTTTGGAAAGATATATTGGTCAGCCTTATGTCGATCCATGAGGCTACAGGTGTCAAAAACGTGAATTGTGGCTCCCACATCCTGCTTAGACCTTTGGCATGGATCAGTTATCTCGGCTTCTAGGCTTCCAGCCTTTTTTCTCATTCCACTACCCTAGTGTATGCATGGTTGTCGCCTTTGAAAGTCATGCTTTGAATCTGAGCCTTCAACCAAGGCTCTTTCAGTCTGCTTCCCTTGAGCGAGTCTGAAAGCTTTTTCCATGTTCTAGTTCTAATGTTTTGTTGATTTGCAAAGGTTGAAGTCCATATGTTGTTTCATTCGAGAGAAACATAAAAAGAGAAACTTCTATATAGTAAATTTAGTTGGCTAGCATGTATATTAATGGAGTGATGGATATAAGGATAGGGGTACGGTACACCCAAGTTTAGAAAAAAATAGTCTCATTTTCTTATACCTTTCGTTATATCCGGCACAATTTTATTCCCGTTTCTTTTCATGTGAAATCTTATTTGTCACCTATATGGCGGCCCTTTTTCTTTTGAGATAAATTGGGGTCATGCCCTAGAATTTTTGTGACATACCATTAAAAAGACCTTCCACCAACCCGACTCTCATTACCCGTACCAACACTGTGCTTAGATCAACGGCGTCAAGACCCCTTCACCGTCGTCCTAGGATGGTTGGGCTCGGCATTCTCATTGCCTTGCCGGAGAAGTCATCAAATCAACCCTCCTAGCCATACATCGTTCCCAGGTCCACTTGAGCGCCCCCCCCCCTCTTCGTCCTCCTCACCACACTCATCTCCCCCATCCAATTGGATGCATGAAGAGGGATCTCACCCTAAAACCATATACTTACCGGAAGATTTCTCCATGAGAAATTAGGTCACATAAAACTTAAGGCTCGTTTGGTGTACATGATTTTTGAAGGGTTACTATGGGATTTTAACCATGTTTTTTTTCTATGTATGGTATTCGTTTCGTGAGAATGGAAGTATTATATTCCTTAGGATTGTGTCCATACTAGACTAATTTCTAATGATTCTTATCATTAGGTGGCACCTCATAAACAAAAACCTAAGATTTGAATGGATAAGGCATCTCAAACCTTCATCTTTCCCATTGCTTTGATTTGAAAAACATGTAAGCCGAATGAGCCCTTCACGGGGAAAAGTCGTGCTTTCTTAATCTTCCCTGCACTGAGCAAAGCCACGTTGAAAATGTTGTGTAAGTTGTATAAGCGTGACAACATAAAGTAGGCACTGGGCAATAATCAACCAGAAGCACATACAATAGCAAACATGCACATTGATAATGAAAAAATATCGTTACTTTTGCTTCACTTGTAGCCAATTCTTGAGTCGGTTGCTTAGCCCAAAGAAAAGGTTACAGAAGCCAACTCCTGCACGGTGCCTTGTGTATATTATTTATTTACTTTTTTGAAACAAGGGCTCAAAATTTGTGCTCACAAAAGTAGTAAAGCTCCTGTAGTGTCCCCTAACGCTCGAGCATTCCCCATCAAAACCTCCGGATCGCACTTGTAAATTACGCGGCTAAAAGTGACCGCCGCTGTCTAATTAGTTTATATCTCATCCAGTGGCTCCGATTAGATCGCCCATGACTACTTCATCTGTCCCAGAATATAAGAATGTTTTTGGCACTATACTAGTGTTAAAAACATTCTTATATTTTGAGACGGAGGGAGTAGTTAACTGCGTGGTTAATGCCGCTAGCGAGGTAGCCGGCCGGCTGCCACTGTCGAGTGCGCTCACATTATTCTGAACTTCTCTGTTTAAAGCACGGGTCACCCGTCAGTCGCTAAGCGCCAAGGTTACGGAATTAGTTAACAGTGCCCTCGTTATTAGTGACATGCCTGCAAGCCCAAGAGGAAGAGATCAGTTGGAAACAGTAGCGCCAAGTGCCTCCAACAAGCATTCCAAATGTATCGGACAGGCACACTTGTCAGCCATTGGGACTGTAGAAGAATAAACTCTCCCAAATAATAGGGGGGCATGCCAGATTGCCAGTCGTCCTGATTCCAGTTAAAGCAAATGGACTGAGGCTGGTCACAATGGGCAAGAACATAAGCTAGTAACTTACACACTTCCCTAGACTATAGACTATGTTACTACCTCCATAGTGGGTAGGAACATCTATGTAGTGTCATGCAACGATGTATTTATTAGGTTATAGACTCATTGTTTCTTGGAGTGTGTGATGTTCCGGTAACTCAGAGGGTGTTTGGATACTCTCTAGTCATGTGACTAGTAGTAATCAGACTAGAAGTTTTTTAGTCAGGCCCTGTTTGGAAGGTGACTACTACTAGTCAGCATTAAATGTCTCAGTATTAAATGTCCCTTGTGCAACACCTATTAGAGGAGAGAGAGGGGGACTTTAGTCAGTAAAAGTCAGGGGTGTTTGGAGGTTTACTGACTAAAGGTGACTACTACTAGTCTCTAGTCAGTAAAAGTTGAGGGTGGGGTGACTAGGGACTAAACTAGTTTTAGTCACCCACTAGTCAGGGGTGTTTGAAGATTTACTAACTAAAGGTGACTACTACTAGTCTCTAGTCTATAGTCTCTAGTGATCCAAACACCCTCTTAGATAGTTACCACAAGCACCTTTCTCTTCATTAAATATGTGCCACATAAGTAAGTTGTATTGAAATGTGTGATGTTACTCCTAAGTTCCTCCCCATTGTGACCAGCCTGAAGATCTAACGAATGGACTGCAGTCTGCAGATGTGAAACTGGAAGACTCGAAGCTATAGACCGTAGAGTACTACCGACGTGTGTGGATGTCCACGGCATGAATTGTTTTATTTTTCTACTAGACATGTAACTGGATTGAAGTAATTGGAAGCGAAGTTATGGAGAAGTGTGACATGTGGAGTTCAACAACCCAAATGTGCAGGTCAGGCCAGCGATATGAATTGCCATACGTACACATGGTCAAGCATTGGTACGGGACTCGGTTAATTCTTGATCCAGCGATGTGGAATACTAGGCACGTAGTAATCCCTGAAGAGTTGGCCGTACTGGTCAGTACTGGTACAGTGGTACTTCAATATACATTTACTCGAATTACCCCATTTAACTGAGTTTCAACTGAATTACCCCATTTAGCGAAAGTGTAGTCAGTTTTTACCCCTCCTAAAATATTTTAGGTTGCAGATTAACTCCTCTTGTGGGTCTATTTTAGACAAAACGTTGACGGAGTTATGTCTAATCACTGCGTAAGTACACACGCTAGATGACCTATGGATCTAGATGTAATTTTTATTATTTCTGATGTCCGTTGTACTGTCAAGATTAATGCTGAATAGATCGTAAGTTTTCCAGCATAAAAAGTACACATGACAACCGTAAAAAAAACGTGTCTACCTAAGCCATTCGACCAGGTCGGGCACAGGAAAAATGACGGGCGGAAAATTGTGACGTGGCATGCCACGTGTACCTGACTAACCGGACCATAATAGATTGCTAAATGAGGTAAAAGCGAACAAAACTACGGTTAGTAGGAGTAGAAATTGGTAAAACACATGCCAAATGGGTTAATCTAAATGAAAATTTGTTAAATGAGTCATTTACTAAGAAAATGACAAAGTAGGAGATAAAAACTGAAATCACATTAAAATGAATGCATAGAAAATTATAATCATGCCACTAATTTGGGTTGCATGTCTATAGCTTGATATACACCGAGATTTCGCTAAATAAATTTTGACATAGAAGTCATAGGATTTTGATCTGCATACTTGTCCGATGAAGCTCAGACAGATGAGGCTCCCTCGGGGAACTTGCAAGGTTCGTATCCCCCTGCTCTACCTGGCAAGAGTTGGATTATTTTCTAGCTCTTCTCTGCCTCGACTTCTCCGGGATGGTGCATGATATGCCAGATCATAATTGACGTCTTCTGGTGTGTACATCGACGACTTCCCTTACGTTGTTTCTTCAAACTTCTGGGTTTCAACAAGATTGCTCCACTTAAACGGAGGCGCAGAGGCGACAACTATTTTGCTCACAGTGTGTCGTCGATGTATGCAGAGGGAAGAAGGTGCAAAAACTTCAACGACTTGCGTGTAAGAAAAATCTTGTAAGGGGTGGTTTTATCTACATTTGGCTTCCGACCTTTTCGCCAAGAAAAAAAAGACTAAAAAAGAAGAAATAAATTCATTTTGTGCTCTAAAATGTTGTCGACATTTTCTGAAACAAGAGAGTTGTCCTTTTTTTTGCGAAGCAAAACTTACTCTAGCATAATCCTCGTGTCGTATTTACACATACGACCAGTACAATACAAGTAAACCCTAGTCACAATATATAGTGATTCTCTAAGGTGCCAAACGGTAAAAACTGACATGGCAGGTGAATATAACGATCGAGCGTCAGAACTCTGGCGATCCGTCCGGCTGCGGCGGAGGCTGGTGAAGCTTCTGGAAGTAATCCACCACGCCGAAACCCTCGCACGCCACAATGTCATCAGCCGGCGGAGGGATGTACGGCGGCCGGGACACCTCCCCGAGCAAGTCCCACGCCACCCCGGCGAAGAACGGGTGCGCCCTCACCTCGTCGGCGCCGCCGGAGAAGCCCAGCCTTCTCGCGGGATCCTTGTCCAGCAGGCGCGCGATGAGGTCGGTGAGGTCCGGCCACCGCCGCCCGACGTCGGCCGAGAACTCGGGCTCACGGAGCAGCACGTTCCGGAACGTCTCCTTCCGGTTCCGGCCGCGGAACGGCGTCCTCCCGAAAGCCATCTCGTACACGAGCACCCCGAGCGCCCACCAGTCGACGGAGAACTCGTGGCCGTCGCCCCTCACCACCTCCGGCGCCACGTACTCCTCCGTGCCCACGAACGAGAAGGACCTCTCGCACGTGACGCCGCCGCTCGCGGCCGACCGGAAGCTCGCGTGGTTCTTGCCGCGGCCCAACGGCGTCGACGCCCTGGCAGACTTGGCCTTCTTGAGCTTGTCGACGCCGCCATCGCTTCTGTTAAGGTACCATGCCAGGTTGTGGGGCTCCTGCCCGGACGGCGCGGCCACAGAGGACTCGCTTCTCGCGAAGATTCGGCGCAGGTGGCGGTACTGTCGCCCCTGGGGCTTCGGCGCCGTCGGCGACGGCGTAGCCGACGAGCACGGCGACGAGGCGGAGGTGCACGTAGAGGCGGAAGGGGACTTGGGCGGGAGCAGCCGGGAGAGGTCGAAGTCGGTGAGGGTGACGTGGCCGTCGGCGCGGAGGAGGACGTTCTCGGGCTTGAGGTCGCGGTAGGCGATCCCGGCGGCGTGGAGGTCGGCGAGCGCGGAGACGAGCTCGGCGGCGTAGAACCTGACGGCGGCGGGGGAGAAGACGCGGTCGGGCTGCGCGCGGCGGAGCTCGTTGAGGTCGCCCCCGGCGCAGTAGGGCATGGCCCACGCGAGCAGGTCGGGCGTCTCGGCGCGACCCAGCAGCGACGGCAGGTGCGGGTGCGCGAGCCGGGAGAGCACGGACACCTCCCACCGCGCGCGGCGCGCGGCGTCCTCGGCGCGGCCGGGCGGCGCCGCCGCGTGGGAGCGCTTGTCGAAGACCTTGAGCGCGTACTCGGCCTCGTCCTCTGCGGCGGCGACCAGGAACACCGTGCCCATGGCGCCGCGGCCCAGCACCCGCGCCGCCCGCGCCGCGCCGAGGTCTATGTCCATCACGCCCGTGCCGACCACGGGCTGCATGATCGCGTGACTGGGCACGCACGTCGTGTCGATGGAAGCGTGCGGCCTGCTGCGCGCCGTGGCTCGTGAGTGTCGGGCTGCGAAGGGGCTTGCGAGGACGTGCTCATATAAAGGCGGGGGATGGGCCGGCACTGTTTGTCTGTCTCGCTCCCCCTGCAATGCATATTGAGACAGAGCGGCCATGCCATTTCCACAGAGTTTCGTTGTGGTCTCCGGCGTTTTTCCTCGTCAGTCAGTCAGTCAGTTTTATCCCCGGGAAAGATACTCGTGCCAAGGTAGAGTTATGTAATTGGATCTAATTTGAGAATTTCTTGTGGCATTGAGCACCGTGGATAACAAAACTTATCAACATAATCGAGAGAAGTTGAATTGTTTATAGGCGGCAAAGTTGCATGGCCAGTCTTCACTTGGAATGCAGCAACTAGAGTCCGGATGGAACGAGGCAGGGTTTTGGCGCCGTTTGTCCACTCACTCACTTCTAATACGTGTGCAAACATATTTAAACAGTTGATGCAGATGAATTGTTCGAAGAAGGGCGTGGAGCTCAAGAGCGAGCTTTACACGTACTCCCTCCGTCCGCGAATAAGTGTACTTCTAACTTTTGTCTTAAGTTAAAGTTTTAAAATTTTGACCAACTATATACAAAAAAGTCACCCCTAACATATATGACATCAAATTGGTATATTATGAAAGTACATTTCAAAATAGATCTAGTGATATTAATTTAGTGTCATAAATGCTAGTACTTTTCCCTATAAAATTGGTTAAAGTTTTAAAAACTTTGACCTAGGACAAAAGCTAGAAGTACACTTATCGCGGATGGAGGGAGTACGTGCGGATCATAGCAGGAACCAGAGGGACTCTTTTTTTTTTAATGATTTTTACTGCAAGAATGAGAGGATATTGTTTCAAAGACTTGACAAGCATTCAAATGGATAGAAAATAATTACTACTACTACTACAAGGCATCAATCATGCGACTGTGATGCAACGGAACATCCACATGTAGATTCGGATACCATGCACGCACGGGCTAACCCTAATCGATGGCCGCGATTGGCATGTGACAAAAGGTGATGGCCTCGATAGGACGTGTCGTACGTCGCGTCTCCGTGAAAATTTGCTTGGGAGATGCGGCTCGTGATGTATTTGCGTTATCGTACACGTCCGTGCAAGTACGTACTATAGTCTATAGTAGTAGCAGTACTGGATGAACTCTAACTGCAGTCGACGTACCCGCCAAAGCTGCGTGAATGCATGATGATGAAGTAGTCCTCGAGCGGAATTACGTTCTCGGTAAAGAGCATTGACCGGGCGCCGACATTTGCACGACCCTCGAATTAAGCTGGCGGTGATTTAATCAGAGACAACAAAAAAAGAAACCTTGTGGATCTAGCCATTGTTCCCTCGCAAGAAAAAGAAAAAAAAAAGAAGATCCATCAAGAAGATCCATCCATTGTTCACTCCAGCTCGATCGCCTTGACATGACATGAGGGCCCAGGCTTTCACTTGTTTTTTTTTTAATGCAAACAAGCCGTGTACATTTATGGCAGATAACACATCTGAATTTACAGTTTACTGAACCGCGTCTGAATTTACTGTTCTCAGGATGATACATACAGCTGCTGCCAAGTGCCACTAGAAGCAATTCAGGTACTGTGCGCGTGTGACTCATGCCGCCTCCTGCTACTGCATAAGCGGAATTGCCACTTGTGGCTTGTGGCAGCCATGCCACAGTTCGCTCGCCGGTAAGATCTCTGACAGAACAGAAACGGGCCCCAGATCACTGAACCACGCCGAGAAGAGATTGCATCTGATCGTTTTCACCTACCAGAGTCTCAAGTGTCCTGAGTACGTTACGTAACAGACTCACAGTGTCCGTCCGTCAGTGCTGTGAATCTGTCTGAGAAACACGGCCACTGCTCATCTTATCAGTGGGGAACAGGGGGCTTCCAAACACAGCCCCTGAAGCCCAGACCCGAGCCGGAGGAAAACAGCGAGCTCTTGTGCTGATCGTCGATACTCGATCGGCTCTCCGGCAGCGACAACGGAATCCTCAGGGATTGCCAGCGAGCCTGTACGTACGTATCACAGCGCAGCTGGTGCTACAGAGAGTTACAGCACCTACGTACATTTCTTCCCCTTTTTGAAAAAATATATTTATGCAGCCTTCACTCATTTGCTTTTGGCCCGACCCGATCGTTACGTGTCTCTCAATTCGGTCTTGTCTGGATTCCAGGGATTATAATTCCTCGTGGAGCCCCTGCTGCTGCCTGAATTCCAGGGCACGTAACCTGAGCTGTAGTACCAGTACAAGGATTGCAGGTTGCACCGTGACGCCTCAACCAACAACCAAAAAGCTCCAACCCATCGAGAGCCAAGCCGATCGCCGTTTGTATTCAGGTCCCGGCGTGGTCACGGTTTAGTAGACCCTGGTTGGTGGCTGTCATTACTCATTATTCGATCGATCGAAATCTGCTTAATCTGTTGGTGTCTGAATGAAGAACCAATGCAATGATTACTCACTCACAGACATGATTAGAGAACGTGGCTAAGCATGGCGTGTCACGCATCAGGCTGCAGGAGCAGGACGCAGGATCACGTCGCTTCGTGCACGCTAATTTAGTAGTCATGGGAGCCATGCATATCCCTCTCATTACACTAATTCGCCTCGCCATTATTATCATATAGCTCGATCCATTGCAATCACCCTGTTAATTCGTGCTCGATCACACCAGATGATCCGCAGGCATATATAGTCTTTAACAAATCACTAGTGGAAGGAATGCTCAAGTCGCAAAGCTGAGGAGAGTTGCAGACATGTTAGCCCACACTACGCAAAGGGATTGGTTAGATATAGAGTAATAAAACTGCAAAGTTTCTCCCTATTATTTGTGTGCAGGTGTGTGGCTAACTCTGTCGGCCATTACATGCAGTGTTGTCTTCTAGAGCAAATAAGGGTGCTGGTCTATAGCGTTAACCATGAGGATGGCCCTGACCTGATGATTCGCGGTACCTGGCCATGTAACGGGGGACAGAGACAGGACAAGAAGGAAGGCTTTTTCGTCTACTTTGTGCGTGATGAGCTGATGATTAGAGAAGTCCAAATCAGTACTAAGTAGTAGGTTCTTGACCTTTGGCGCCATGAGAAAAATAGGAGAGATCAGAAGCACTAACCAATCAAATCGTGTCATGTTTGGTCATATGCTTTCTGCAGTCACACCTAGCATATGATATTTCCCACAGAGCATCCATATATGGATTGTTTTTGGTGAAGTGGCTCAAAAGGAGTGGCAGCTTATGCTGTCCAGAGCTTGATGCATCAGAGCACCGGCACCGTAATCAGTTTACACGTGATTAATTTCACTACTCCTGCGTGATGAATGTGCAGGGCTAAGCAAGAAAACAATCATCAGCGGAGAATCTTAAAAGTAGTTTAGTGCTCAATATAAAGCCGGGCTCAAGACCATCCCCCAAAACACATAAGTTATGTTGGCAAAGAAAAATAAAAGACTTAATTAGCATTCTGAATTTGCTGCAGCGTTTTTTTTTTGGATTTTTTTATTCGATTCACGAATTGAAGAAACGTCTTTTGTTCGGGCGCGCCTATACGTCGGCCAACGCGAGTTCCAGCGACCGCTCCCGTCAGGGGGCGCCCATGTAGGTTCCAGGTAATTCTTCTTTTCTCCTGCTATTCCTTTGTTCGCTTTTTTGTTTCTTATTTTATTCTTATTTTCAGACATAAAAAAATATATTAAAAATTAAAATATTAATTTTTAAAAAGAATGCTAACTCGATGTAGCGCAATTGTTAGCTTAAATAAAAAACGTTGATAGCATACAAAAAATGTTTGTACATTTTAAAAATGTCACGTGTTTCAAAAAAGTGTATGTGACATTGTTAAAAAGTGCTAATCTTGCATATGGAAAATGTTTAACGTATATCAATTAAATGTTTAACATGTCTATGTAAAATGTACAATGTTTATAAAAGAGTAGACATCAAACATGTATAAGAAAGAAATGTTCATTATTGTATAAAACTGCTAATTATGAATTAAATTTTTTTAAATGTGTATAAAAATGTTCTTGGTGCATGCGAAAAATATAGACATCAAAAACATTTATTTCAAAATGTGTTGATTGTTCAATTTAAAAAATTGTATAAAAACTTATGTGTCACATGTATATAGAAAACCGAGGAGAAATGATACTAAATACCCCATTTAAAGAATTCAACACATGAACCAGTTAACTTGTCGATTAATCCCTACTCGTAGGGTCATCGAGTAGTCAATAAACTCATAAATCGTCTGATTAATGGATTAACTTGCTGATTAATTTGCCAATTAGCCTATTAACCCCTACTCGCTAGCCAACCAAGCAACTACTAGTTAACGAATTTCTCGACAATGCTAATAACAACAAAGAAAATAAAAAATTCAATCAAAAAGATTCTAAGCCTAAGAAAAACCGATGAAAACAATAAAAAAAGATAAAAAAAGAATGAAGGGAAAACACACAAAAAAAACTGAATAAAATACATGAAAAGAAAGAGAAGCGAAGAAAACCGGAGAAAGTAACAAATAAAACTGAAGAAGAAAACAAACAAAAAACAGTGAACACCAACAGAAAACAAAGAAAAATGAAGGGAAAAAACAGGTGAAAAACAAAGAAAACAAAAGTTATAACGAAGAAAAAAGGTAAACTGAAGAAGACCAGTGAAAAAACTAAAAGAACAACAGAATAAAAAAACAAAAGAAAAAAGAGGGAACCTACATCGAGCGAATCCTACACTAATGGGCTGACCCGCTCCGGCTACGCCTACCCTTCCCCTTTCCCCGAACTAAATCGCCCTAAGACCATTACCGTTAATTCGTATTTTCCCATCAACTAGCTAAAATTGATTAACCCTATGATTAGGATCCTTTTTTCTTATCCTCTATGTGTATTTTAGATACCACAGTAATTTGCTATAGAGAATTTCTAATTTTTATTAAATCAAAATAAGATAATATAAGATAATATATTATTGCTGGAAAAAATTGTTATTTGATTTGATACATTGTGATCCTAAACATTGATGAATTAAGAAAAACGGAAAGAGAGGGATTCGAACCCTCGGTAAACAAAAGTCTACATAGCAGTTCCAATGCTACGCCTTGAACCGCTCGGCCATCTCTCCTACATAACTTATTATGGAAAATAAACTGAGTGAATAGCGAGTTATCTTATTCCTGCAGTACAGGTACAACCGCAACCACTCGGGGGTTCCATAGTTCTATTGGAAAAATTCCTTTTGATCTAAGTGGAAGGATACAGGATTTTTAACTAGAAATTACGCTCGCTATAAAATAAAAGTTTTAATTTGGGTTTTCCCGCAACTAAAGAAAAAGAAAATGGAAGAATTCTTCCTATTGCATTGCTTCCATATCACTGTAAGCGAGATATAGCTCTCATACTTTTGTTCACACAAAATCAGTTACCTGTGAGCGCATGTGTAGGGGTTTGGGGGGCCAATTGCTGACTTTGAGCACAACTTGATGGAGCGTGATTTTGGGCTATAAGAGGATGTGACTCGTTCCTGGACAATCGTGTATAGAGGCCAAGGCGTTGACCGTGCATCGTCTCAGGGTTGTGGGGGTGATGAAGGCAAGTCTATAAGTCGCTTGCAGTGAGCGCCATTATCGCCTACATGATTGTCACTTGCCTTGTCTATTGAGTCGGTCCGCGAACCTCACGAACCTACGAACGCGCTTGTTGCTTGCGTGTTCATTCGCTTTGCTGAGCTGCAATCTTGTTTTTTCTTTGTAAATTTGTGTCCCCTTTGTTACTTTTTCACATAGCGGCTTCTGTGTAAGTCAGAACTTTTTGTGAATTTAATTTTTTTTACTAAATAATCAAATAAATGTTTGCTGTTTGTAAATTGTTCATGGCATTTACAGAAAATCTTCATATATTTAAAAATATTAATTATTTCTAAAAAATGTTCACGCATTTATGAAATAGTTCATAAAAATATTTAAATTTGTTATGAAATGTAACATTGGTTCGAGCATGCATTTGAAATGACATATAAAAATGTTCACCATGTATAGTTACTTTTTCATAGTGTATTTATAAACTGTTTGCCGTGCATTAAAAAAATGTTCAACGTGCATTCCGAAATATTCATTGTGTATCTAGAAATTGTTTAATGTTTATCTAATTATTTTCCAGCATATGTTTAAAAAATATTCAATGGTAGCTATTTATAGCGTTTGCAGGGCGGTGAGATAGGTGAGGGAAATCAGCGCTCACGCGCAGGCCCCTCATGGGCCGGCCAACGCAAAGGAGGCGAGTGCTTGTCCGGTACGCACCTTTTACCCATTCGCTTGTTGTGGTTAACTGGTCCACCTTGATCTCTCCTCTCCTCGGTATGGATGAGACGCGATGGCACATCACGTACGTCGCGGACCTAGTCACGGCACGCGTACTCACCGCCGCCGCCGGCGAGATCGTTCTTCGACACGCCACGCTTCGCATGGTGCTGGTGGATTCGCGAGGCGTGATTGTGGCTCGATACCTGCACGAGGGAGAGTGCATCGAGCCGGATCAGGTCATATCCTTCCCCTGTCACCAGGTTAGGGTTGACCGATCGCCATGCAACGGGTCGTTGGGTGTGGGGACATGCATGCAGGTGGGGGAGGAGGGGATCCATGCGGCGGATGGATGTGCTCCACCGGCGAGCGAGATCTTGAGGTGGATCCATGGCGGCCCCGCCATGACGGGCCCAGATCTGACCAGGAGGATGTGCTGGATGCGGGAGATGGAGGGGGGGCGGCCGCTTCTTATTCCCCACCTACCCCCAATACCGGCTGCGATTCACATCTTGCTTATCTCTTTGGGCACCTTTGGGAGAAATCTAGGGTTCGCCATTCCCCATCCACTCCACGAGATTCCTTCGGCTGGTGGCGCGGTAAGGTTGGCGGCGACGAGCGTTCCTTCGCTCAGGTGACGGGGGAGCACGCACGGGGGCGCAGCGCGTCGCGTGCATCGATGGGAGATCGTGACGGAGGCAGATCTGGAGGATGGCGCGACAACCCGATGCGCGGAGGATTCCGGGCTGGACGCAAGGCGCCACAGCAGAACCAGACGCGCCATATGGTGTGGCAGCGCCCAGATCCGCCACCGGCGTCGACTGGAGGGGCTGGATCTGGGGGAGCTGAGGATCGATGGGAAACTGCGGCAAGGGCGGCGGGAGGGGACGCCAAGGGACGGCCTACGGCGACGACGACGGGCAAGGTGGCGCCCCCTGCTGTAGCTGATGCGCCAGATGCTCCGACCACCAAGATCAATGACAAGCTCTGCCTCAACTGCAACCTCCCAGGTCATTTTGCTCCTCGCTGCCCTACTGTTAGATGTGAAAAGTGCAATAAACTCGGGCATATGGCACAGTTGTGTCAAACTCTGAGGCCTTGGGAGTGCGTTCCTATTCTCTGTGGGTTTCAATCCCCTGGACAGGGCTTCTTCTATATACCTGATATGTGTGCTGCCAAACAAAAGAATGAAAAAACTAACAATGTGGTGATTACGATTGTGGAGGGGGATGCTATGGCTAAAGAAATAGAATCTGAGTTTAATGGCTTCTTTGCCCACAAACCTGGCAGGAAGAAATGGAGTTGTACGACTCGCACTATTGGTCATAATCAGTTTGTCATGCGCTTCCCTAACGCTAGTGAGGTGGAGAGGGCCTGCTGTTATGGGAAGCGCTTGCCATTTAAAGATGGGGCTGCTGTTGTTAGTATAAAACCTTGGTCAGCTTCTGTGGGTGCTAAAGGGGTAATGGAAAAAGCATGGGTTAGGGTGAGTAATATTCCCCTAGAAAAAGATGCCCTGAGCATGCTGCCCATGCTGGAGCTCTGGTTGGTATTACCCTGGAAGTAGATGAATCCACAATACACAAACCTGAGTATGTTAGAGTTCTCCTGGGATGCAGAGAGGTTAAGAAAATTCCTCCTTCTGCTGAGGGCATGCTGGGAGATCAATTTTATGACTTTTATTATGAAGTTGAAAAAATTGTAAATGTGGGAGGTGAGAAAATCAGGTCTCACATCATGAGACAGCGGTGCCTCTCCTTCATTCCCAAAGAAAGCCGTGGTGGATTCATACCCGCTTATTCGATGGGCAAGGGAAACTAGCATGTCTAGGGCTGGGAATTATACATCCCAACAGTATGATAAGGGAGTGCAGAGGTTGGCTGCAGTAATTGAGAGTGAGGAGGAGGGGGAAAGTGAGGAGGGGAGCCATAATGAACTCCTAATTGACTTCATGGCCAGAGAATATGCAGCTGAAAAAATGTCATATTCTGATTCTTCTGTTGAAAGAGACTCATATGGGGAAATTTCTGAAGAAAAAGAGGAGGGTGACATGATTAAGTCTCCTAATACTACTGACAACATGAAAAAAGGTGCTTGGGCTATCATCCAAACTCTTGTTCCCTCTTCTCCGATGTTTCTACAATATGCTGGTGACACTTATGGAACATCGTTTCCTCCCTTGTCAGATTATGTGGTATGGCCATCTCTGCCTCATATATGCCTATTGAAGAGGGATATGCTGAGGGAGGGGAAAGTTGCAGTGTATACATTGTAGAATCTCCATCTGGGTCCCCAATCCACGAAACAACGGCCCCTGAAGGCAGGGCGTCGCGCGGGCAATACCAGAAGCTGATGCGTGTGGAAGAGATGGCTACTAACAGGCTCAAGAAACGCGATGCTGAAGGTAAAAGTATGTTACACTCGAGCAATCAATTTTCTGTCTTGTCTGATGATGCTATTATTGTTCGGGCTTCCATGATGGGGATCCAAATACCTGATGATAACTTTGCTACTGTTGATGTGCTGCGTGAGTTAGAATTGTCTAGAAATTTACTCCGTGACAAGAAAATTGAGAATAACCCTGAACCTATTACTGTCAATGATGGCTTAGGAAATGACACCCCTCTGTTACTAACATGGGATAATGAAAGCATAGAGGATGAAGAACTTTATACCCTTGTGCAGTCCAGGCAGAAAAGGAAAAAGCCACAGTATAACAAAAATGTAAAAATATTATCTCCTAAACATAGTGATAGACCTGTCACTAGGAGTCAGAAGAAAAAAGGGAATGGTCGGGATGCCCTGAATCCTGGCAGACCCACTAGGGAGAGGGGGAAACCTGAGAGATATAAATGATAGGAGTATTTTGGAATTGTAGGGGGGCAGGTAAGAAGGGCATGTCTACCTGCCTCACTGATATGATTAATGCCAATAACGTTGATTTTATTGGTCTTCAAGAGACCATGAAAAAGTCTTATAAACCTTCCTTTTTTAGGAAGCTAGACCCTGGACAAAACTTTTATTGGGAATGGATTCCCTCTCGAGGCAAATCTGGAGGCATTCTCTGTGGTGTTAGTAAAGACAAGTTTGACCTTATTGATGTTAAGCATGGAAAATATATCATCCAGTTAGACCTATTGGATAAAAACATGAAATGCAACTGGTCCTCGATGGTAGTATATGGAGCTGCTCAGGATGAGAATAAACCTGAATTTATTGCTGAACTATCTCATATGTGCCATACCACTCGTATCCCTTACTTAGTGGGTGGGGATTTCAATATACTTCGTCACAGCGGTGAGAAGAATAAAAGGACGCCCATGTCTCATTTCTCGGATGTGTTTAATTCTGTCATCCATTTGCTTGGGCTTAGGGAGATTTGCATGGCTGGAGGGGTA
Organism: Aegilops longissima; assembly: GCA_021605205.1. Taxonomy (NCBI): domain Eukaryota; kingdom Viridiplantae; phylum Streptophyta; class Magnoliopsida; order Poales; family Poaceae; genus Aegilops; species Aegilops longissima. The sequence continues at coordinate 475,540,435 of CM038680.1, read as the reverse complement.
TACACGTGGTCGAACAAGCAGGAAAATCCCACTCTGGAGAAGCTGGATAGAGTTTTGATGTCACCAGATTGGGAAGACCTATATCCTCTTGTCTCGGTTAGCAAACTAGTTAAGGACCTATCTGATCACAACCCCCTGTTACTGGATGGGGGCGGGCTGCAGCTAGAGCACCAGGGAATAGGTGCTTTAGATTTGATAATAACTGGCTGAATAATCCAGCCTTTCTTCCTTTGGTTGCTGATATCTGGTCGAAACCTGTGTATACTGATGATCCTATAGATACCCTGAATATTAAACTGAAAAGAGTTAAGAAGTTTTTTAAAGGGTGGGGGTCTAACATTTTTGGGCACAACAAAATTAAGAGAAATATTATCAGACTTGAATTGCAAGAATTAGAAAAGCTTGAGGAAACTGTTGGGCTGTGTGGTGAGGCTTATACTAGAAAGTTGGATATATTGAATGAACTTAATGATATGTATGTGGAGGAAGAACTTTTTTGGCACCAATTCTCTAATGAGAGATGGCTGTTGAAAGGAGACAATAATACTGGTTTTTTCCATAAAGTGGCCAATGGGAGACGTAGGAAACATTCGATGGTCTCACTTAAGTGTGGAGCAACTATTATAGAAGGGACAAAAAATCTCTTAGCTCATGCTACTGAATACTATAAAGATCTCTTTGGACCGGCCCCTGGTAATCTATGTCATATAGATGAAAACCTTTGGTCACAAGAGGAAAAAATAACTCCGGGAGACAATGATGACTTGACTCGACCTTTTTCTATTGATGAAATTAAAAAGGCCCTTTTTGATATGAAATCTAACCGTGCTCCTGGACCGGATAATATACCCGTTGAATTCTATCAACATTGTTGGGATGTTGTAGCCCCGGAAATATTGGCCTTATTTGAATGGTTTTATGAAGGGAGATTGGATGTGCAGAGGCTGAATTATGGCATTATTACTCTTTTGCCGAAATCTGCTGACGCTAGTAAGATCCAACAATATAGGCCAATATGTTTGCTTCGTTGTCCATACAAGCTCATTACCAAGGTTATGGACATTAGGGCCAGTAAATATGCTTATAAGCTTTTCAGCATTCAGCAAAACGCGTTCATCAAGGGGAGGCATATAGTAGATGGCATATTATCCTTGCATGAAGTTTTGCATCATACTCATATTAAAAAGCAGGTTGGGGTTGTTCTTAAGCTTGACTTCGAGAAAGCTTATGACAAAGTCAATTGGGAATTCCTGCTTGAATGCCATGAAAAACGTGGATTCAACCAAAAATGGTGTAGTTGGGTAGCTCAAATTCTTAAGAATGGGACGGTTAGTGTTAAAATCAATGATGAGTTGGGTCCTTATATTCAAAGTGCGAAAGGGGTCAGGCAGGGGGACCCACACTCTCCTTTCCTCTTTAATATTGCAGCAGAGTGCTTGACTAAGATGATGACCTCTGCCCAAAAAAATGGTCTCATCAAAGGGTTGGCCTCTGATCTGATTGAGAATGGTGTGGGTATCTTACAATATGCGGATGATACAGTTATCTGTTTCGAGCATGACATTAACAAGGCTGTCAATGTTAAACTCCTTCTATATCTTTTTGAACTAATGTCGGGGCTGAAAATTAATTTTGATAAGAGTGAGGTTGTTGTTATAGGTGGGGATAACGAGATTGATGCAATATACGCTGATATGTTTGGGTGTCAGGTGGGGGATTTACCTATGAGATACCTGGGTGCCCCTGTCACTTATTCCACTTTGAAAAATATAGAGTTGGACTTTTTGGACGCTAAGATGATTAAAAAACTTGATGCCTGGATTGCATATTCAGCATCACCTGGGGCTAGATTGACTCTCTTAAACTCTAGTTTGGATGGAATCCCATCTTATCTTATGTCAATGTTTTTGTTCAACAAAACTTTTATTGACAAAATGGACAAACACCGTAGAAGATTTTTTTGGAGGAGAAAAAATAAAAAGCGTGCTTACCATATGGTGAAATGGGCTAGGGTTTGCCGATCCAAAAGTATTGGGGGATTGGGACTCAAAGATCCCATAAACAAAATATTAGCCTCTTAACGAAATGGTGGTGGAAGCTGGAGACTTGTGATGGGCTGTGGCAACGTATTATTCGTGCCAAATACTTTAAAAACAGGACTGTAGCTAATATACGCAGTCGATTTTCTGATTCCCCTTGCTGGAAGGCAATAATGAAGGTAAAAGAGACGTATATGGCTGGAAGGGTCGTCCAGATCAATAGTGGTAATCTGGCTAGGGTGTGGCATGACCCATGGCTGGATGAAAAACCTTTGCGAGATAAGATGCCTGTATTATTTAGTATATGTCAAGATCAGGATGGGACTGTTGCTGAATTTGTGGCAAAGGACTATAAACTGGGGTTCAGACGGAGATTGTTTGGAGAAATTAATGATCAATGGGACTGGGTGGTCTCTGGGGCTAAAAAATACTCTCTAAACACCTCCCCTGATGTGGTTTCATGGAGCCTTAATAAGAAGAAGAGGTTCTCCACCAAATCATTTTATGAGTGGCTGGAAAGGGATTTGGCTGGTCCGAATAACAAATGGATTTGGAAAGCTAGTATACCTTTAAAAATTAAAATTTTCCTGTGGCAGTTGTTTCAAAATGCTGTGCTTACACGAGATAACTTGCGAAAAAGGGGCTGGCCTGAAAATCCTGCTTGTTCCTTCTGCAATAACATGGAAGATGCTAATCATCTATTTTTCGCATGTTCACTTGCTCGAACTGTGTGGGGGGTCTTGGGTGTAACAGTTGGGGCTTCCTGCTGCCCTCGATTGCTGTGGCAATGTTGGGCATGGCTTTATAAATTCTTTCCAGGTGAAAAGAAATTCTATATGATGATTATTGCTGCGATTTGCTGGGGGATTTGGTGCCTCCGAAACAAAGTTACTTTTGAAAAGTACAATGCTCGTACTCCACTGGAGGCTGTTTTCAGTGCGTGTTCTTTTATGTTGTATTGGGCAGGATTGCTGAAAGAGGAAGACAGGACGAGGTTCTAGGCTGGGGTGAAGAGACTGGCGTTTGCGGCAGCGGCTCGCGCATGTGTCGCACGCCTGTGGGGGAAGCTGCTGAGGAATGGAGATGAAGTTCAGATTGGCTAGCTTGGGTCATCTCGCGATTCGCCGATTCCACTGGGGTTTGATGCCCGCTCGTGTTTGTCGGGTTGATTTGCAGTTGCCTTATGCCCCTCCTGGGTGGCTGCGTAGTTGCCTCTATGTACTTTGCTGTCTAGGATAGTAGCTTGTTAGTGTCGTCAGGTTTTCGCCCCATGGCGGTTGATCCGTTTTAGGGTCTTCCTGTTGTGGGTTTCCTGGCGATGCTCCAGCTCGCTCTACCCCTTTTAGTCCTATTTTGGGTTCTGGTGGTCGTCTTATTTTGGATATGGTTCCTAGAGACATACTGAAAACTGAACCTGTGTATTTCCGTTGATTGCAAAATTAATGGAAAGGGGTGTGAGCCCGGTTGGAAAAAAAAGCTGGTCCACCTACGACCCATTGGCCATTGACATTTCGGGAAGAATGTGATGTTTAAAAAAAAATCAGTTCTTTTTAGAAAATCAAGAGTTCGAAACAAATCACGGTTTCAAACAACGTTCACGAAATCGAAAATGTTCATGAATTCAAAAAAAAAGACATGGATTTGAAAAGTTCACGAACTCAAAAAAGTTCAATGATTCAAAAAAGTTGGCGGTTTTGAAAAAAGCCCATGAACTCGAAAAAGTACATGAATTCAAGAAAAGTACATGAATTGCTACGAGCTTCGAATAGGAGTTAGGCTCGTAAAACAAGTGGTGCCCCGCGCGGCTTTAGAAACAGTATTGGACCAACGTGGATCGTGGCGGCTACGGTATTGGACCAGCTTCCACGGACAGAGTAGCGTCCGGTTTGACTCGCACCAGACAGCAACGTAGCGAAACGACGTGCTCTTGGGTGTCCACCGGAGTGCTACTGTTTGGAGTGGAAAATTGCCTTTGCCCTGACGTCAAACCCGGGAGTGCAATTCACAGCATTCCCTATTCATAATCCGCCTTGTGCGCCTGCTTTGTCTTTTTTATTTCCCGGGACTTGTCCCTGCTTTGTCAACGATGACCCTCTTGCCAAATGGTTCCTCAAGCTTGTTCCTCCAAGAGTTTCAGAGACGAAGAGCCTGGTTTTCTTTAACAGGGGACCGATTTGCGCACCATGTATAATTACTCATCTCGTCAGACAATTTCTCGGTGCACATCGCAGATCCCACATAAGATTTTCTTGATGTGTTTGTCTTTGTCAGCACGGTGCAGTGTACATCAAGGCTCCAGTTGCCACTTGCCAGTACGGTGACACGCAGGGGAGGGGAGCCTTCACGCAGGCATGAACAAGAACACAACTCGCCTACCATCGGCAGGCAGGCAGGCCAAAGATTAATCAAGGACGAGTCAGGAACGAGTCACAAATCGGAAAAGACGACCGGCGGCCCATCGATCACGAGCAGGGCAGGGGAGGGAGGAGGAAAAAGAAGAGGAGAGTTGCCATCGCATGCGTATCCTCCCGGGTGGAGCCACGTGGCGGCGTCCACGACGGCAGCAACCCGTGCCACCACGGCCCAACCAAACCGCGACCGATTCCTACCCACTAAAAATCGCACCCGGCGTCCCAGCCCCTGCTTTACGCCCTGCTTATTTTGTCCAGGAATCAAGCCATAAAAATGGAGTGGTGCGTGTGGACGGCCAAACAAACGCGAAAGCGAAGACAGGCTACGTACCACCTGTTCCAATTTAAATATCCCACTTAAACATGCCATGGACCCAAATGCCTGGCAATCAGGCCGCTGCTGCTACTCATTTTGATTCCTTCAATGATTATCAATCAATCATGGCCGCAGGAGCACACTTATTTCCGTATGAATAATGTGATGTCGAATGCCAAATAGTTTTGCGCAAAGAACTGGCTACTAGATTAAATAATGTGGAACGTACACACAGACATACACATCCAATCCATTTCATTGCTTGCTCCTCCGCCTCAACCACCCGTTGATATTACATCACACACGCTATTCTTTCCTTTCCATCCACATCTTTACCTCCCATTTTTTTTTCCTTCCAATAAATAAAGATTTTTTTAATTAAAAAGGGAAACACTCCGGAGAACAACAGCATAATACTAGCGGCTCGCACGGCGGCCCACGGCTTCGGCTTCGTTGAGATGAGATGAGATGATTCTTTGCTTTGCCTCGGCTGGAATTCTGGATTCTTTTTCAATTCCTCAGAACCTGACGATCTTGGCGGCGCGCACCACGGGGTTGTCCCTGGCGATGGCGTCCCGGGCGGCGGCCTTGTAGTCGTAGCTGCACCCGTGGCGGTCCGAGTACCGGTGCTCGCCGCAGAACATGTCGCCGCACCGGCACCGGAACCCCGTCAGCCCGACACGCTTCCGGCAGCTGGAGCACCGGTTCACCGACGTCCTCGCCGGCTTCGCCTCCGTCGCCGGAGCAAGGTCGACGGCGGGGCGTGGCAGCTCCGCCTCCAACGGCGCCAGCCTCGTCCTGTCGACGACGGGAGTCGACACGGACACGCCTGGTAGAGAGGAGGAGGGGGAAGAGGACGGCAACGTGGACGCCGGGCCGGCCAAGAAGCAGTTCTGGCAGAGGTTCTGCGTGGCCGGGTTGCCGGGGAAGCCGCAGCTGTTGGCGCAGAGCGTGATCTCCGGCGCCCGCAGCTCCGTGGGCTCCTCCTGCTTGTGATCCCGCTGCGCCATGGTATGTCAAACACGCACGCACGGCCGGAGGTGTCTTGGGTGGTTGGTTGAGCCGGCGCCGGCCGGGAGGAGGTCCGGGCGTACGTGCGCGGCGCGGGAGGTCTGGGAGAGATCGGGAGGTCGAGGAGAGGAGAATTGGATGGGCGTGGGTGTGGAATGGAGGGGAGATGGGGGCCCTTTTTATCGGGGGCTCGGGCGGGAGAGAGACGGGGACGCGCTCCCTGGAGGAGGCGATAACGACCTGCCCAGCTGCCGTCTCCCCCTCCGCGTCCTGGGTTGGGGATTTCCGGTTTTGGCCTTGCGTCACCCGGGGGCTCGCGTAAATGGGCGACGCTGCCCTCCGTTTCGGTCAGGTCAGTGGCCGCCCCCGAAAAGCGACGGCTGTGCCGCGGGCCGGTAAAGGCACGCCCGTTTAGGCCCTCCCTCCCCGTCCACGGAAGAAACGTGGCCGCGGGTGGTGGGAGGAAGGGTCTAACTCGGCTGGATCCAGAGGGAAGTTGGGGTACACGTACGTGGTGGCCGTGCATAGCCGCGTTGCGTGGGTGCGGGGCGGAGGAGGGGTAGGATGGTCAGGTCGGGTTGGGGGCTGGCGCTTCGGGTGCACGGACGGGCCGTGTGTGTCGTGTGCTGGTTGGACCCGCACGGCCGCGCCGTGTGGGGGAGCAAGTAGCCGCCGCCCGAAGCTGACTAGTATGTCGGCCGAAAGCGAGCGAGGAGATGGCTGCGAATTTGGGACGAAACCACCGGGCCAAAACCGTCGGGCGCGTCGGCTTGTCGGGGTACGGGGGTTGGAACTTGGAAGGCGTCGTCGCGGCTTCGTCCATACGTACCACCATACCATACCATACCATAGCCCGCACGTTGCGGCCAGGGTCGGGATAGAATTTCTCTCATAATAAAATTAAAGGAAGCCCCGTCCTTGTCCGCCTCTGAGCTGTCCGGATTAGCACGGCCGCTCCTCTCTTCACCTCTCGCCCATTCGTTTATCTTCTTCCTAGACGGGAATACTCAATTGCGATCCGATTTGAGTGTCGACACGGCAAACTCGTGCATAGCTCCAACCGCACGGCCGGGCCATTCTGCCCACGCATCCCGGCTAGCTGCTACAAATTTTTTTAAAGGAAAAAAAATACTTCCATTAGCTAGTCTTCTGGTGCTGAATTCGGTCGGTAGGGCGCGGCGGCCAATCAGGAACAGACAGCCCAACAGCAGCGAACTGGATAAGCGAGCCAGCAGATTCTCCCGGCCGGCCCGGGGACAGCAGCCGCACCAAGCCAAGGTCGCATCGCGGCGAGCAGAAATTCGGCGGCAGGCTAATCCCACGGCTGATGCCTGTCTACCTGTGCTAATTGCAGAGGTTGGGAGGCGGCCGTGCCCGTGACGACGACGATTAAATGTGCACGCTGCCGACAGCGTCTTGACCGGTCCGCAGCACCCCCCGACCGGCCACCACCCAACGCAAAACCGGTGTTTTTCGTACTACTACTACATTACGTGGTTGATGATTGGTTCGTTGCATCATTGGATTTGCTACTCCAACCGGTGTTTTTCTGGTTCTAAGCTTAATTTAACTCAAACCGGTGTTTCTCTGGAGTAGTAGGTGGTTGATTGGCTCGTTGCGTCCCTTGCTTTGCCATGATTCTAGTGGCTTAGTTTAATGACGATGAAGTGCCGGGTGGCAGGTACGCAACACTTCGTTTGAGCGGCTGGCGCGTGCCTAGAAGGAAGCCGAGACGTGTGCGGCTCGAATGCCCGACACGTCACGGAGGTTAATGCTCGCCGGGATTCTCTTGCTGGGCCGTTTTCAGTCGACGAATAATATCCTAGCTTAGCTTGGAGTGCATGAGGACCGGAGAACGTCCGGGCGGTCCCCTGATGTGTATATCTGGATTGTTAATCGTGCGACACGTCACCTGCACCAAGTCGTACATGCCACTAGCGATATCTTGATGCGAGGGGTCATATGGCTGGCTGGCTGGGACCGAACATATGTGTCCCCAAAGGCAGAAATATCTTGTAAAGTGTAGGAGTAGAATCGTCTTTCGGCTCGCCTACATTCATTCAGTGGTGGTAATCCAACAGCGCACTGGCCGCAGCTGCTGCTCTCGTCCGGACAGGACGCGGCTCAGGTCTTCCGGGCAGGTTTACTGGAGTAGACGCGGCGATCCTGAATCTTCTCCTAGCGCGGAGTAAATTGCGAAATCTGCGATTGGGCGTTGGAAGCAGACGGCATGCAAGATTGATAATTTTACGTGTCGAAGACCAAGATTGGGGCGAGCCATTGCGAAAAAGACTAAAAGTGTGATTTATACGTATTGATGAAAAAGTGACCGGTTGGGCCCGCCCGTCAGCGACATCTGTTGGCCAATCTTGTGCGTGCCGCCCATTGTTGGTATTGGCCGATCGACGAGGCCGGCTCGACCGGTTAGAAGCGCGCTGGTGCGGTCGAGCTGACCCGACCACCCCGACCCCGCTCGCTTCATTCTCTCGCCTCCTCGCCGTGCCTGCCCCGCCCGCCGCCCGCCACACCACGCCATGGATCGAATCTTCTGCTGTCACCTCCTGCACTTTGCTCCTCGCGCCTCCTCTCCCTCTGCTGCTTGCTCCCTCATGCCTCCTCTCCCCATGGTTGTTGTGCCCTAGGCGACGATGGCCTCGGCTACTCCGGCAGCGATGATGGCGGGGGTGATCTGAGCGGCGGCGACCTCCCCGCTAGGCCTCGATGGCGATGGCGGCTACTCCGGCTCGAGTCTGATGAGTGAGGACGAAGATTTTATGAGCCGGCGTTGTCGATGGAGCAGAGGTCAAGATGGCACGAATTTGGGTGGCCAACCCTAGCACCGCCCATCATTGGACTCATGGCTTCGGTGGTGTTCGTAAGTGTTCCATCGTGCCATCTTTGCAAATTGAAATTGGGGATTAGGGTTATGGTTTATTGGCTGGTTTATCGTCGCATGTTTAGCACTCTAATTGCTAGTCCTAAATAGAGCAGAGAAGTATAGTGGATTACATGAGTCCTAACTAGAGCATAGCAGAGCAACATTAGTCCAAATTGTCATAGCAGCATTAGTGGATCATTAGAGCAGAAAGCAGAGCAGAGAAGCTTTCTTTGCCGATTAAGTTTATATGTTAACTAGTTATCTCGAAAATACAAACCATCGGTTTCTTTGTCGGTTAAATGATTATATGTTAACTGAAACAAAGCTATGTTTAAACCAATAGTGGATTAAATGATTCCTAACTAGAGCAGAGCACCATTAGTGGACAATTACATTAACTACTTATCTGAAAATACAAACCATCGCTTTTTGTCGATTAAGTACCCACTGTAATAATTGTTACTTTGTTTGATTTTTAGTAATTGTTTATTTTATATGTTAACTTAAACAAAGTTATGTTTATATGTTAACTTAAACATTTTTGTCTGTTATTTCATTTTGCAGTTTGTATGATGACATTTTGGATGTTAGGTTCTATTTTGATGCTTGAAATGTTTGAGTGAAGCTCTGCAGATTCAGATGTAACATACCGAATATGATTGCGATGATGGAAACCCAAGGATTTAGTGAATATGATCTGTTGTTTCACATTGAGAATCCACAATTAGGGAGAAAGAATTGGAGATGGTAGAGTGTAATGCTGAGTTGCAATTAGTAAAGAAGCAGGTTGAGGAGTCTAAGGTCTTAAATTTGCTAGTGAGGGCATGTCCACCTCCTTGCAGGCAGTTTGAGAGGCAAGAATTATCCACTGTTGTGTATGAAGAGCCTGTGTTATATGATCTCAAATGAGCCACTCATCTATCTTGTTAATGAAGAAGGGTTGCATTTGAAAGTCGAGTAGCAGCAGCAGTGTAGCTCATGGTACTGGTGTTTGCACACAAGAGAGCAAGAATGTAAAAGGAAAACTGAAAGCTGTTTTGGAAATAGAAGAAGAAGAGGGATATGATGGCAGTGGTGGTTCTGATTGTGAAGGTGAAGAGGACATTGATGTACCACCTTCTTATATGGGTGATCTTGATGACATAGAGATGGTGAGGAAAGAAACAGAAAGAGTATGATGAAATGGAAGAGGAAGAAACAGATGATGAAGAATCTGAGGAGGAAGAAGTGGTGCATTATGAGGGTGACACAGAGGTTGAGGAACCTTTTCAAATGGATGAAGATGACAAAGTTGTTTCACAGGATGAAGAAACTGTAATTGTACATGAAGAGAAGAAGAAGAAGAAGCGAAGCTTCCAGTTAGGAGAGGGCCTACAACAAGGTCACATTCAAGTGTAGTACCAGAGGATGAACCTGATTTCAGACCTTCATTTGATGAAGAAGAGAAAGGATTGTTGAAGGAGGCTGATGATGATGGTTTTGAGCCATTGTCATTTGTGCTGCCAAAGAAAAGGAAGAGCAGGCAAAGCAGAGGCCTCCTAGAAAATGGTACAATGAGAAAATGGAGGCACCACATGAGCAATTATGTCTACACATGTGTTTCTTGGATCAACATCAATTGAGAGAGGCTTTGTTGAACTTACACATCACTCAAGGAAGAAACTTTAGATATCATAGGAACTCAGATCAAAGAATAATTGTAGAATGCAACCAAAAACATTGCAACTTCTTTATGGTGGCAGCAGTTATAAAAGGTGAAACTACTTTTGTAATTAAGAAGATGAGAATGAAGCACACTTGCCCTATTAGTACAGAGACAACAAGGGTAAGTGCCAAGTGGCTTGCATGAAGTATGAGTCACTTGCTCAGATCTGATCTAACAACCGGCATTCAGACTTTGATTGATGCTTGCATGGAGAAATATGGTGTGGATGTGCCCAAGTCAATGGCATATAGAGCAAAGAACATAGCTATTGATGCTGTGCTAGGAGACCACAAGAAGCAATACCCTAGGTTCAAAGACTATGCTCGACAAAGTGATGGATACAAACCACAGGAGTAGAGTAGTAGTCACTCATCAGAACTCCAACACCCATCGAAAAAATCCCCATCCAGTCCAAGATTCCATGCTATGTTCTATTGCATCAATGGAGCAAGGGAGGGGTTTCTCAAGGGTGCAGACCATTCATTGGTTAGTTTGTTCACCCCTGCATTAGTTACATATTGTTTCATCTTGAAATGCATTTGAATGTTCTAAATATTGAATTTGCTTGCTCATTCGGTGTTGATGGGTGCTTCATTAAGTTAACTACTGGTGCTCAACTACTTGTCGCCATTGGTAGAGATGGCAACAACAATATATACCCACTAGCATTTGGTATTGTTGGGCAAGAGGACAAAGCTAATTGGTGTTGGTTTCTACACCAACTTAAAATCTGCCTAGGAGGAGAAGAGGGACAGTTTGGTCCATATACAATAATGTCAGATAGGCAAAAGGTATGTGCTTGCATCTTATGTCCTTGGTCCTATATGGTTGTTTTGTGCTAGATATTAGCTTAGCTAGTTTAATTGTGTGTCCCAGGGCCTACTATATGCAGTGAATGTTGTCTTTCCTAAGTGCAACCAAAGGTTCTGCCTTAGGCATATCTATGCAAACTTCCAAAATGCTGGGTTTAGGGGGGAAGATCTGAAGAAGTGTATGGATAATGCTGCCTATGCATATAGTGAACACAAATTTAACATTGCAATGAATGACCTTAGAGATGAATGTCAGGAAGCTTGGGAGTGGCTTTGTCAAATACCCAGGAAAACATGGGCAAGGCATGCATTTGACACAAACTGCAAGACTGACCTTGTAGTTAACAATTTGTCTGAGGTGTTCAACAAGTATGTCCTAGATGTTAGGAAGAAACCAATTAGGACAATGTGTGATGGAATAAAGGATAAACAGATGATGAGGTGGCATAGGAATAGGGAGAGTGCAAAGACAGCTAGATGGGACATAACACCCCATTATAGTGAGAAGCTAGAGGTTGAGAAGGAGAGGGCCAAATATTGCAAACCAATTCAAGCTGGTGTGAACTTGTGGCAGGTTACAAGTGGGCAGCAAACTCATGTTGTTAACTTGCAAGTGCACACATGTGGGTGCAGAAAATGGGACCTCAGTGGCATCCCATGTAACCATGCCATCTCAGCAATCAACAAGGGCAAAAGAAAACCAGAGGATTATGTCACAAGTTCTTCAAGAAAGAATTTTATGTGGCAGCTTATGAACCAATGATCTATCCAGGTTCTCGGTGAGCATGATCGACAAAGACCCCTGGTCCAGACATTGACCCACCTGCATTTAAAGTGAAGAGAGGAAGAAAGAAAGAGAAGAGGATCAAGGGGAAATTTGAAGTTCCAAAGCCTAAGGACACATCAAGAATGGGGACTATAACATGTGGCAATTGTGGATTGCAAGGACATAGGTACACAAGCTGCCTCAAGCAGTTGAAGCCTGAGCTGGCTTTGAGGAAGAACAAACATGTGGTAATCCTCTTATAAGTGGTTTTCCTTCTTGTACATTCCATTTTTTTAAGTACTAACTCATTTTCCTTCTTGTTTATGCAAGCCTCTTGCAAGGAACTCCAATGGTGGTGGTGTTGCTACTACACCAAGAACAACAACCTCTCATGCAGCTCCCGGGAGAGGTCTTTGCAGTCTTCAGTCTTGGGAGAGGTCTTTGGGATAGGTCTTTGGGATAGGTCTTTGGGAGAGGTCTTTGGGAGAGGTCTGCACTGCACTGCCTGGGAGAGGGAGAGGTGCATTCTCCGCCCAAGACAATCTGGTCCCTCCACATCTCGCTCCCTCCACATCTTCTTTGGGAGAGGTCTTTGGTGGTAGACATCTTGGATGGGGAGGTACTTTTATGCAAGTGGTAACTAGATACTTCATGTGTGTGTTGTTGCATCCTATGATACAATGTCATCTTTGCTTTGGTGGTGTACTTTAAGAATCAATGCCATATATGGCTTTTGTTGATGTGGATGCAACTTATGAGTGAATGGTGGAATGGACTATCTTCATGTGATATGTTCTTTGGAGTTATTGATATGTTGTCTATGCTCAAAATGGTTCTTTTTATGATTGATATGTTATCTATGCTCAAAATTGTCCTTTTTATGATTGATGTGTTGATGAGTACCACCTAAAGCCATCATTTTGGGTTTTGGTGGTTCGGGGTCGACGGAACCACCTAAAGCTACCAACTAGGGTCTAGGGTGGTTCGGGGTCGACGAAACCACCTAAAGCCATCATTTTGGGTTTTGGTGGTTCGGGGTCGACGGAACCACCTAAAGCCATCATTTTGGGTCTAGGGTGGTTCGGGGTCGACGAAACCACCCAAAGCCATCATTTTGGGTTTTGGTGGTTCGGGGTCGACGGAACCACCTAAAGCACCAACTAGGGTCTAGGGTGTCTCGGGTCGATGAAACCACTTAAAGCCTTCATTTTGGGTTTTGGTGGTTGGGGTCGTGGAACCACCTAAAGCCATCATTTTGGGTCTAGGGTGGTTCGGGTCGTTAAACCACCTAAAGCCATCATTTTGGGTTTTGGTGGTTTGGGGTCGACGGAACCACCTAAAGCACCAACTAGGGTCTAGGGTGTCTCGGGTCGATGAAACCACTTAAAGCCTTCATTTTGGGTTTTGGTGGTTCGGGGTCGACGGAACCACCTAAAGCCATCATTTTGGGTCTAGGGTGGTTCGGGGTCGATGAAACCACCTAAAGCCATCATTTTGGGTTTTGGTGGTTCGGGTCGACGGAACCACCTAAAGCACCAACTAGGGTCTAGGGTGTCTCGGGTCGATGAAACCACTTAAAGCCTTCATTTTGGGTTTTGGTGGTTCGGGGTCGACGGAACCACCTAAAGCCATCATTTTGGGTCTAGGGTGGTTCGGGGTCGACGAAACCACCTAAAGCCATCATTTTGGGTTTTGGTGGTTCGGGGTCGACGGAACCACCTAAAGCACCAACTAGGGTCTAGGGTGTCTCGGGGTCGATGAAACCACTTAAAGCCTTCATTTTGGGTTTTGGTGGTTCGGGGTCGACGGAACTACCTAAAGCCATCATTTTGGGTCTAGGGTGGTTCGGGGTCGACGAAACCACCTAAAGCCATCATTTTGGGTTTTGGTGGTTCGGGGTCGACGGAACCACCTAAAGCACCAACTAGGGTCTAGGGTGTCTCGGGGTCGATGAAACCACTTAAAGCCTTCATTTTGGGTTTTGGTGGTTCGGGGTCAACGGAACCACCTAAAGCCATCATTTTGGGTCTAGGGTGGTTCGGGGTCGACGAAACCACCTAAAGCCATCATTTTGGGTTTTGGTGGTTCGGGGTCGACGGAACCACCTAAAGCACCAACTAGGGTCTAGGGTGTCTCGGGGTCGATGAAACAACTTAAAGCCTTCATTTTGGGTTTTGGTGGTTCGGGGTCGACGGAACCACCTAAAGCACCAACTAGGGTCTAGGGTGTCTCGGGTCCATTCGGCGAAACCACTTAAAGCCTTCATTTTGGTTTTGGTGGTTCGGGTCACGGAACCACTTAAAGCCACCTAAAGCAACTATTCCTTTTGCAAATGCATTTAAGCATTTAAGCATCACTCTAACATATGTAACTATTCCTCAAATGCATTTAACCATCAATATAACATAAGCATCAAAATGTCAACATTTTCAGTCTAACATAAGCATCACTATGTCATCATTTTCAGTCTAACATTGAAAGCAAATGATACTAACTGGAGTTCAACACATTATAGGAATACACAACCATTGTTCACATTACATAGTGGAGTTCAATGCACAATCCATCCTTTTCTCACAAAAGGATGAATAGCATATTCTCGGGTACATAAACAGCGAGTTCACAATTAGTTCTAGAACCATACATTACACAACCATAATTCTAAGTTACTAGGCCATTGCACGCCCATCCTTCCCAAAAGGTCTGCAATGCCCACTAATCTCAATTCATCTTGTTCAGGTTCTCCAAGATGGCTGGATCCCTTGATCTTCTCCTTGAGCTTCTCCTCTCCTTCATGAGCTCACTAATCTTAAACTCTTGCATCCGCTTCTCTTCATTATGGTTTTCCTTGAGCTTCAGCAGATCAAGAACTCGAACTTCAGCTCTAGCTTCTCTTGGGTGAGCTTCTCCTCAAACTTTGTGAACTCTGCATTCTTCAACTCCAAATTCATCCTAGCCTCACTCATCAATTCCTTCTCTTTCATATTCTTCAACTTGAGGTTTTGGACGGCAGTTGCTTGAGCACTTGTCGTTGCACAGATTTCATACTTCATTGAAGCTTCTCCATAGCTGCATCTTTCTTTGCCATTTGTGCATTCATACCACCACCAATTCAGCTCTGCATTGGTGCCGATATGTGACAATTGACCGCAGATAACTGAAATCCACAACCTTATCCTGCTGAAAGTCCACAAGTTGTCATATTCTGCATTCAGCTTCTTGTTTTCTTCAGTCAAATGGTGAATATTTAAAGCACTTTGAAGATTATCATCCACCCTAGCAGACTTGCTCTCTTCAACCATTGACCAAAGCTTCAAAGAATGCATTCTCCATTGTTGGGGCCACTGCTCATCAACCCACTGAACAAACCCACAATTCTGACCTTCCGGAAAAATAACAAGGCAATATTTAGTACTATACAACTACTATGAGTAGTAAGCAACAATTAGTTCATGCCAAGAGCTAATGTTGGTCTTGACCAACACCGAATTTGCACACCCTAAGCAAGAGGGTGATCGGTATATAATTAGCGAGTAACACTCCATTCAACTTTGCATAATAACCAACTTACAATTGGCCATTAATATAATGGAATCCTGCATTAGCCTAGCTAAATACACTACAAGATTACCATCTTGTCATCGTGAGAAGCAACAGATTACTTATTAAGAGTCACACATGAGCTAATGAGGGGCTAATGTGAGTACTAAGGAACATTGCATACAAGTTTAAATGAGTACTCAGTTTAAATAAATAGCATTTGCACACAATGAGCATTCATGTGCACTGTGAGCATGCTTGAGCCTATATTTAGCCTAAATGCACTCCATCGACCATAATATTCACCATTCCTACAATGAGCACTATAGTATGGCATATATGACTAACAAAATTACCAATCACATAAGCTGAATCACAATTGGCAAACAAGACCTGTGACTTCCAATGAACATATCCGTGCATAATCAATAAGGCAAGAAAATACCGGCTCTGCACATGCTAAGAACCTTCTCCGGTCATTGTTCCTTCAAATGCAACAAGCCTCTCGATGGCTTCCCATGTTTCTCGACAAAGACTATCAGATCTAGCTCAAGACCATTGTAATCCGGGTCCCAAGAGAGAAAGGCACCTGCCCAAGCAAAATCCAAGTTAGCATCATGTGCGAGAGGAGGAGGACAAAGCAAATCAAACGAAATCCTCACACCAAAGACCACCTACACGAAAAATCCCCAAATTTTCCTAAACCTAGCCTAACCCTAGCTCCAATGGAGTAACCGACCTGGTTGAGCCCATCGGTGGAGGTTTTGAGTGCATGTACGGGAGGCTTGAGTTCTCGTCCGCTCTCGTCTTCAAAAACCATGGTCTGCTGCAATGTTGTCGTGTGTGGCCGTGAAAGCAGCCTTGGCCAATGTAAGGCAGAGAAGGAAGAAGAACGAAGAGAAGAAGCGGGGAATGAGTGGTCCAGCTCGACCGCACCAGCGCGCCCTAACCGGTCTTGAGCTGCCTCGTCGATCAATACCAACAATGGGCGGCACGCAAGATCGCCAACAGATGTCGCTTGACGCAAGGGCCCAACCGTCGACTTTTTCACATCACGTATAAATCACACTTTTAGTCTTTTTCGAACGGCTCGCCCCAATCTTGGTGATCTTGACACGTAAAATTACCAATCTTGCACTAATCGCCCAACGCCCCAATTGTGGACTTCCGCAATTTACTCCCTAGCGCGTGTGTGGTGTGGTGCCATCTGGTCGCCGCCACGGCTGTTCACAGTCACAGCTGGCCACTTTGCACGGGCGCCGGGGCAACACGCGGCGCACTACAAGAAACCTCTAGTTTCTCCTCCCAGTCACCACGAACTCACGACCACTACTGCCCTCTGTGCACTCAAGTTTTTTACCTCTCTGAAACAACACCTGTGACGACGATTAGACCCACACGGCGCTACTTGGCGCAGCTCTTGCCACCGAATCCGAACTCAACATCACGGTGGAAGCTGCCAAGAACATGACGGGTCCAGCAATTTCATCAATGGATACCGTGAATTTACAGAATTTCACTTCTTATTGCCTCCCAGCCAGTATTTACACATCAGTAAATAACAGAGAGCGAGCATGCTCTGTGACTACTACTGTTCTCCGTCGGCAGGGGAGGGTCCTGCCACGCGGTCGGCGAGAGCGAGGCCGTCGCAGATCCTCTCGACGACCTCCTTCCCCCTGGCCGCGTTCTGCACGAAGCTCTCCGCGCACCGCCGCTCCACCATCTCGGCCACCGTGGCCGACACGGCCGCCAGCGGCGCGCACCGGATGCTCGTCTCCTGCGTGAACACCGTCCACTCGTCCGGCCGCTCCGGGTGGGGCGCGTAGCTGCACCGCTCCTCCACGTCCACCAGCCGCCGGAAGGTGGCGTTGCGGGAGACCACCCGCATGGCGCGCGCGGCCGCGTCCACGGAGGTGCGCTCCACGCAGAGCACCACGTCGCCGGCGCCGGCGGTGGCCGCGAGGCGGCCGAGGAGGAACGGGAGCGGCGGGGGCCGGCCCGCGATGGCGCGCACGGCGTGGAGCCGGCCGGCGCGCGGGTCGACGTCCCGGGACAGCGTCTGCACGTCCAGGATGTGGGAGAGCGCCGCCGGGTCGGTGAACTTGCGCCACGCCGCCGCGGTGACCCGGTGCCAGGGGTGGAGGTACACGTGCTCCTGCGTGTACGAGACCACCATTGCCGTTGCCGTTGCCGTTGCCGTGCCGCGACGGGATCCAAGGAGAAGGCTGGCCGGCGAGGTAGAAGGGGAGAGCGATGGAAATGGACCGATGGGGAGGGAAGGGATCTAGGACAGCTACAGCAAGCAATTGTGGTTGTGGCCAAGGGGAAAGAGCGTAGGCATCCGAACCATGAGAGGAATATTCGGATTCATCTGCGGGAGGAGTGAATAGGAGTTGCTAAGACGTGGCTTTAGACTACATGATGTACTATTTTACAAAGTATTTATAAATAATTAATAAAATGAC
Source organism: Aegilops longissima (assembly GCA_021605205.1). Classification (NCBI taxonomy): domain Eukaryota; kingdom Viridiplantae; phylum Streptophyta; class Magnoliopsida; order Poales; family Poaceae; genus Aegilops; species Aegilops longissima. Next base: position 475,522,492 of record CM038680.1, on the reverse strand, counting down.
TGTGTGCATCGTTCAGATGCAGATGCAGAGACCGGGATAATCCTTTTTTTCTAAAAAAATCTGTGAAAGGAGTTTTTTTATTAGGCAGGTGGAGGGTGCAGGTTTTTTGTCTAGACAATTTCACAAAGTTTTATTAATTCATCACAATGTTTAAAAAGACGAAAGGAAGATTTTTTGGTGACCTAATCAAACATGACGGCCACCTTCCAAGGTAAGTGCATGCTTGGGTAAATTGTGAGCTTTAAAATTTAAGCTCCTACATTCATGAACGATTTTACAAAAAGTAAAAGAAACAGAATGGTTTATAACCTCTTGAACTATCGCTCCATAACGCACCAGCTTTCGCTTCTAAATGTCGTCCACCACTACCTTGCAATTCGATGCTACATGAATTCTCTGGATATAAAGATCATCGGCTAGAACCACATCTTCTCTGATTGCCTCAAGTGATGTTGGATCCGACATGAATATGACAACAATGGCAGAAGCGCCCAGGTAAACTCCTCCTTGGTTCCTACTCCCTCCGTTCCGATTTACTCGTCATGGTTTTAGTTCAAATTTGAACTAAAACCACGATGAGTAAATTGGAACAGAGGGAGTACATATCACTCCAATCACCCCAAAACCATGACGTGACACCGCTGCGTCCGCGTTCAGTTTTGGACCTCGTCATTTGCTCGGATGGTATCCGATGTGATATTTGTTGAGGTATAGTGCTAGCTCTTTTGAAACGGGCGTGGTACGGCTGTAACCTGGCACGGGCTATCTGGGTGCTTTTCTCCTACTCTTTGTGTAGTGTCAAAAACATTTTTACATTATGAAATGGAGGGAGTGTTTTTTTTTGTGAATGTGCTTTTCTCCTATTTAGCGCTCGTCAAAATGCCCTAAAAAACGCATTAGATCTCGTTATTTGCTCGGATAGGTGGTGATGGCGACATGTATCTAGGGTAGGGTCATAGGCTTGACCTAGACACCCTCCCCAAGAACACTACCCTAAAGTCAGAAGCACTTAAGGGATATCATCATCCACTCGACCAGAAGCATTCCACTCTGAAGATTCAATGTCACTCGACCATAACAATAGTCACTCGACGACTAGAAGATCGAAAGTCGCTCTGCACAGCAACGGTCGGACGTTTACTCTGTAGACTTAATGGTCATTTATGTACCTTTATTACTGGTGTTATCAGAAATGCCCCATCTTTATGTACCTTAAACCCTGTGTAACTGAGGGCGGGAGAGGTCTGACGAACTCTATATAAGCCACCCCCCTCCTCAGGGGCAAGGGTTCGCACCCCCTGTAACTCCACACACACACATATAATCCAGTCGACCGCCTCTGGGCTCCGAGACGTAGGGCTATTACTTCCACCGTGAAGGGCCTGAACTCGTAAACCTTGAGCGTACAACTTCACCATAGCTGGGATCTTGCCTCCTCATACCTACCCTCCATTCTACTGTCAGTCTTAGAACCACGACAGTTGGCGCCCACCGTGGGGCAGGTGTCTTAGCGACTTTTTGGTGAGGTTGCGATTTTTCCGATTCCCATCATCATGGTTTCTGGTGGTGGATTGGCTGAGGGCCGCGAGATCCGTCTCGGCGCTCGTCTTCGTCGCCGACGACTCCGCCTGGCTTCAAGAAGCCCCCCCCCCCGACGTCGAGACGCTTCCGTCTCATGGGCGACGACTTTGCTTCAGCGGCGTCGTCCTGGCGTCCTTCTCCGGCAGCCGTCGACCCAGTATCGGTCGGCTCCCATGGTGTCCCCGCTCCCCGTTGTTCACCGATGCAAGCGATCCGGTCGGTCGCGACTTTAGCGGTGGGTGAAACACGCGGTGACTCGTCAGTCGGCCACCCCACAAGTTGCGGCAATCGAGCCCGACGAAATTCTCTACGGCCTGTTCGATCTGTCGACTGGCTCCCTCGAGACCGCATCCGAGTGCGATAGCAGCGATCCTGCGGCTGAAGTCTTGATGATCGACGGGCCACGTAGTCCGCCTGGCTTCTGCCGCGACGGTGGCAGCGCTGGTGGCGGCAATCCGTCACGCGTTCACGAGGAGTACCACCCCGAAACCCTTTCTTCGCAGCAGAGGGAAGAGCTTCGCCGCCGCAACATGGATGCGCTCCACACGCCCATCGTTGGGAAACCTCCGAGGCTCGGCCTTGGAGGACGCGCGGCTGGCCGATTTGGCTGAGCGCACTCGACTGGAGAACCTTCAGCATGCATGTAACACCCCCAGTGTCATGCTACAGTAACCCCCCTATGATTAAGCTAATCATTTTTCCAAACAGTGCTTAATCACCTTGTTCAATATCCCATTTGAAATTCCAGTCAATTCAAATTCAAGTGAAATTTGAAGTTGCTGGAAAAATGTTCATCATTTGTCAAAAATTCCATAAAACTCCTTTGTTAAGGAACACAACATCACTTTTGTGCAAAGATGAGCATTAGCAATAATAACAGCACCAATTCAGCATTTTTAAATGCTATCCTATTTATGAAAAATGACAAATGAATTCTTCTGGTCTCCAAAATATTTGTGGCACTGTCTAATATCACCAGGGAATAAAAGGGGCACTTCCCATATTTTTCCAAAGAAAATGGCATGCCCAATATTTTCTTACCCATCTCTGATTATTAAAAAAACAGAAAAGCAAAGCTGTTTAAATAATAGAGAAAACCTCCCCTGTATCCCCCCACTGGGCCTTGGGCTAACAGGCCGACCCAACCATCCCACTCCCCCCGGGTCGTCTTCCCTGTTCGACCGTCCTGGTCGCTACAGGGTCAGGTCGCCACCAAACCCACCTCCCCGACCACGCCGCTACAGGCGCCGCGGGGAGGATAAGGACGCCTGCGTCGACGCCCTGGTTTCCGCCGAGATCTTTTCCCCCTTCCCCATGCGCTGCCGCTTCTCCTCTCCGCCATGGCCGCCACTGCCGTCTCCTCCGCTTGCTCGCCCGCATAGCCACCGGCCTCGCCTCGCCTTGTCGACCTGTCCAGCAGCTCCATCGTCGCCGACTGCCTCGTCCCCGTCCGGAGCGCCTGCATCGACGCGGACGACCCCTTCTTCAACCTCGAACCTCCATCGTCGCCGCCGTCGATTCTCTCCACCGAGCCCTCCCCGAGCCCGCGTGCGCACACCTGCAGGGCCCGGTGAGCACCCTACAGACTCCTCTCTCTCTTCCCGTGTCCTCGCGTGCTCTCTAGCTAGCCGGCCCCGCCCTCGTGCTCCGGCCATCGCTATGACCGCTTCATAAAGCCGCCGAGCTCTCCAGCTCCAGGCGTGCGGCGCGCGCCCTCGAGCGCTTTAGCGCCGAAGCGCCACCCCTAGCTTCGCCTGACCCGCTCCCACCTCGCTTTTGTCGAAGGACGAACCCCTGCCGCCTTTGCCGTGCTCTGGTTGCCGCCGTTGCTGCCCGCCCCGCGCTGCCAAGCCGCCGCTGCCCCTCTCGACCGCCCTAGCGTGCTCGGGGCGTGCTGCAGGTCCCGCCCACCTACTAAACGCGCTCGCAAACACCCCGTAGCCGCGCCTCCGCCTGGTCCGTACGCGGCTGCCGCCACGGCTCATCGCCGGCGTCCTTGCCGGCCCCCTTCGCTCGTTCTGTCGCCACCATCAGACCCGCGACGAAGTGGCCATTCGAAAACAACCAACCGCGCCCCGAACGGCCGCCCGGATCCGGATTCCGGCGAGATCCAGCGCATCTCCGCCGCGGGAGCGCTCGCCGGGGCTCCACCGGTGCCGGTGCCGACGTGGCCGACCGGGCCACCCCTTAGGTCATCGCCGATGGTTGGCGGCTGGTTTTGTTGACCAAATCGGCTACCGATTGAGCATCGCCTAGTCACTGCCAGTGGGTCCCCCGTGGGCCCCGTTGACTGGTCAGCAAGTCTGTTGACCGTTGATGCAGTAATGACGCCATGATGACATCATATTGTCCTTTTCTGTCGATTTTAAATAATTAAAATGATTCCAAAAAATGTTCAAATCTTTGAAAAATCATATAAAATAATCTGTAACTCGGATGAAAATGTTTTATATATGAAAGTTGCTCAGAAAAATCCAACGAGTCCGAATATGTGGTCCCTTCATCTGTCACATGCCCCTAGCATGCCGAACTTGGAACTTTCCCCCTCTTTTCCTTTGTCCGGAATCCACCTAACGTCGGGAATTCATCCTGGATGTTTATCCCCTCCGTCTGCAACGTGTAGTACTATGTTAAGTCGACCCAAATTCTTCTTATCGTCATGTTATGCTTTGTGATGCTATGTTTGCTTTATATTTATTGTTTCTTCCCCCTCTTCCCTCCGGTAGACCCCGAGAACGATGTTGCCCCTATGATCAACTACGTCGACGACGACCCCTCCTTGCCAGGGCAACCAGGCAAGCGCCCCCCCCCCTTGATCATTCCGATATCGCCCATTCTATTCTCTCATGCTTCCATTAGATTTTTGCTACTGTTATTGTTTGCTCCTATTCTGATGCATAGCCTGCTTTTGTAACCTGCTTATTGTTACCTACCTGCTTATCCTAAACTGCTTAGTATAGGTTGGTTAGTGATCCATCAGTGACCCCCACCTTGTCCTTGTTGCCCCTGCTTCATCATTGAAGACCCGATCAACGGGATCGAAGACCAGGCCTCGGCACCGCACATCACTTTCCCCATAGTTGCTCGACACTACAAGGTTACTATCGAGTGTCGAGGGTGAGACCTCTACAATACTTCTGATGTTAACCCTGTAGTGTAGCTATTCGGTCGTGGTCATCGAGGGTGATTTCCTCTTTAACCACTTTCGATACGACTCTGTCGTGGAACCCCTCAAGTGTGAACCTCGAGGGTGGTCCCCCTTACGTTCACCTTGATGATTACATCGAGTGGAATTCACCGGGGGTGATTCCTCGGGTTTTCCCCTTGATGTTTAGACACACAGTTACTATGATTACTATGACTTTACAATGAACCATGTTACTAAAGATGGGTCGACCCAGAGGGGTACCCGCGCGAGCATAATTGCGAGTGATGTGGAGTCGGGTTGACCTGGAAGGTGCCCGCGAGATAATTACGAGACGTGGCCGGGCATTCTTAGCCCTTGCCGCAAGTCCTCGAGACGGGGCAACAGGGTCACATCTTTCGTGAGTCTCGCTTTACGCTGCGTTCCTAATCCACACGATTTGGATATTTGATCCGAGGGGCCTCGGCCCGATAGCACTAACCATCACGTGGGCATAGTATGGGCGTTCGCGTCGTATGCATCACCGAAGCTTAATAGGCGTCGACCGAGCGGCGCGCCGGGTTGGACTGCGTAAGCACCTGCCTTGTTGAAGGAGGTAGCTAGGTCTGCTCACCACCAGCGACGCAAGCGCAGGAGTTCCCGGGAGATGGCCCATGACCCACCGGGGCATAGGTTTAGTCCGTGTTGACCTCTCTATTAAGCCTAGGTCGGGTTGCGGCGTATTGTTTGGCGAGGCGGGCATGACCGGGAAAGTGTGTCCGGCGGAGTTAATCGAGCATGGTGGGTAAGTTGGTGCACCCCTGCAGGGAAGAAAACATCTATCGATAGCCTGTCCTACGGTAACGGACACTTGGAGTTGTATCCCGATCGATACAACTAGAACTGGTACTTGTGATGAGAATTGGATTATGATGAGAACTGGATAGTATGGCTCTAGGATTGCTTTCTCGCAGGGAGTCTAGAAAGGATCTCCGGCCGAGGTTGATAACACTACTACTACTTTACTTTATGCTACTCTTATCTCTTCTAATGCTGCAAGATGCTTGAAGATGCTGGAGATGCTAGTCTTCGATAGGACTAGGCCTTCTCTCTATTCTGGCATTTCTGCAGCCTAGTCCACATATACAACCTTTCTTTGTTAATGTTGCATATGTAGTGTAGATCCTTGCTTGCGAGTACTTTGGATGAGTACTCACAGTTGCTTTGCTCCCCCTTTTCCCCCTTTCTTCTTCTTTCCGGTTGATGCAACCAGATGTCGGAGCCCAGGATCCAGATGCCACCGCCGATGCCTGCTACTACGTGGAGACCGCTGACGACCAGGAGTAGTTAGGAGGCTCCCAGGCAGGAGGCCTTGCCTTTTCGATCATTGTTGCTTTTGTGCTAGCCTTCTTAACGCAAACTTGTCTAACTCATGTCTGTTCTCAGATATTATTGCTTTCGCTGACTCTTGTGTATTTGAGCTTATGTATTCGAGCCCCCGAGGCCCCTGGCTTGTAATATGAAGCTTGTATTATTTTATTTTTTGCGTCTAGAGTTTTGTTGTGATATCTTCCCGTGAGTCCTTGATCTTGATCGTACACATTTGCGTGTATGATTAGTGTACGATTGAATCGAGAGCGTCACAATGCACTCGACGAGCGTGCTCGGCAGCGGATCCCTGAGTCCAGTCGACGACAGCTTTTTCCGCCTCAACCTCAGGTATACCGCACTCTGATTCAAAATCTCACAGCTGCGGCCCGTATAGTGGAGTCAATTCAGCCTTCCCAGGCGGAGGCTGGTAGGGGTTTGATGTAGATCCGGGCCTTACTTCGAGCAGCAGGAGAGCAGAACACGGCGGTGTCTCAGTCGCGGAACAGGATTCATAGCAGATCCGTGATGGCAGATACAGTTCAGTCGGCCCACAGCCCAAGATCGCCCCCGCGGCGTGAGGGACGTGGGCACCGGCAAGACCAGTACATGGACGGAACCATGAGCAGTATGATCACCGACTCGGCCGCGATGACCGTCGTCAAGTACCCACACCTCCTCCGAGGAGTGGATCATATGTGCCCCAGCAACATGATGACAGACGCCCGCACAGTGGCGAGCAAAGAATTCCAGTCGACCCCAGGGAGCCATGCTTTGATGCAAGATCTATTCTCATTCAAGGACTGGTCGACAGGAACAGGGCACACAGAGAGGGCCTTGACAGAGATCGCCCAACTGGCAGCAGAGTACATGTTTCAGGTCCAGAGTGTTTCAGCAGAGCCATCAGGGCTGCAGAGATTCCTCCCAACTTCAGGTTGGTGACTGGAGTCAGCAAGTTCACTGGTGAGTCCAAGCCTGACACTTGGCTTGAGGACTACCGAGTGGCCGTGCAGATTGGTGGCGACAATGATGAAGTGGCCATGAAGCTGAAGGAAATATGCCCTAGAGGCAATAATAAAAGTTATTATTTATTTCCTTATATCATGATAAATGTTTATTATTCATGCTAGAATTGTATTAACCGGAAACATAATACATGTGTGAATATATAGACAAACAGTATGTCACTAGTATGCCTCTACTTGACTAGCTTGTTAATCAAAGATGGTTATGTTTCCTAACCATGAACAAGGAGTTGTTATTTGATTAACAAGGTCACATCATTAGTTGAATGATCTGATTGACATGACCCATTCCGTTAGCTTAACACTTGATCGTTTAGTATGTTAATGCTTTCTTCATGACCCATACATGTTCCTATAACTATGAGATTATGCAACTCCGTTTACGGAGGAACACTTTGGTACTACCAAAGCGTCACAACGAATCGGGTGATTATAAAGGAGTACTACAGGTGTCTCCAAAGGTACTTGTTGGGTTGGCGTATTTCGAGATTAGGTTTTGTCACTCCGATTGTCGGAGAGGTATCTCTAGGCCTTCTCGGTAATACACATCACTTAAGCCTTGCAAGCATTACAACTAATGAGTTAGTTGTGAGATGATGTATTACGGAACGAGTAAAGAGACTTACGTAACGAGATTGAACTAGGTATTGGATACCAACGATCGAATCTCGGGTAAGTAACATACCGATGACAAAGGGAACAACGATGTTGTTATGCGGTTTGACCGATAAAGATCTTCGTAGAATATGTAGGAACCAATATGGGCATCCAGGTTCCGCTATTGGTTATTGACCGAGAATGGTTCTAGGTCATGTCTACATAGTTCTCGAACCCGTAGGGTCCGCACGCTTAACGTTTTGATGACAGTTCATTATGAGTTTATAAGTATTGATGCACCGAAGTTTGTTCGAGTCCGGATGTGATCACGGACATGACGAGGAGTCTCGAAATGGTCGAGACATAAAGATTGATATATTGGAAGCCTATGTTTGGACTTGGAAGGGTTCCGAGTGAAAACAGAAGTTATGGAACACCGGGGTTACGGAACCCCGGGGTATATGGGCCTTCATGGGCCACAAGGGAGAAGAGGAAGGGCCGGCCAGGTGGGCTGCGCCCCTCCCCTCTAGTCCGAATAGGACAAGAGAGAGGGCGCGCCTTCCTCTTCCCTCCCCAATCCTACTCCAACTAGGACAGGGGGAGTCCTACTCGGTGGGAGTAGGACTCCTCAGCGCGCCTCCCAAGGCTGGCCGCACCCCTTGGCTCCTTTATATCTGGGGCAGGGGCACCCTATGACACACAAGTTGATCTACGGATCTTTCCTTAGCCGTGTCGGTGCCCCTTCCACCATATTCCACTTGGTCATATCGTCGCGGAGCTTAGGCGAAGCCCGCGCCGGAGAAGTCATATCGTCGCGGAGCTTAGGCGAAGCCCTGCGTCGGTGGAGCATCAACATCGTCACCACGCCGTCGTCTTGTGGAACTCATCCCGACACTTTGCTGGATCGAGTCCGGGATCGCCATCGAGCTGAACGTGTGCGTAACTCGGAGGTGCCGTGACGCTCGGTGCTTGGATCGGTCGGATCGTGAAGACGCGTCGACTACATCAACCGCGTTGTTATAACGCTTCGCTTTCGGTCTCACGAGGGTGCGTGGACGGACCTCTCTCCTCTCGTTGCTATGCCATCACCATGGTCTTGCGTGATCGTAGGAAATTTTTGAAATTACTACGTTCCCCAACAATGGTATCGAGCCTGGTTTTATGCGTTGATGTCATGTGCACGAGTAGAACACAAGTGAGTTGTGGGCGATACAAGTCATACTGCCTACCAAGCATGTCATACTTTGGTTCAGCGGTATTGTGAGATGAAGCGGCCCGGACCGACATTACGCCAGACGCTTACGCGAGACTGGTTTCACCGCCCGAGCACTCGTTGCTTAAAGGTGACCGGCGGTGTCTGCTCTCTCACTTTAGTTGAATCGAGTGTGGCTACGCCCGGTCCTTGAGAAGGTTAAACGGAGTCTATTTGACGAAGTATCGTTGTGGTTTTGATGCGAGGTAAGAACGGTTCTTGCTCAGCCCGTAGCAGCCACGTAAAACTTGCAACAACAAAGTAGAGGACGTCTAACTTGTTTTTGCAGGGCATGTTGTGATGTGATATGGTCAAGACGTGATGCTATATTTTATTGTATGAGATGATCATGTTTTGTAACCGAGTTATCGGCAATCGGCAGGAGCCATATGGTTGTCGCTTATTGTATGAAATGCAACGCCATGTAATTGCTTTACTTTATCACTAAGGAGTAGCGATAGTCGTAGAAGCAATAGTTGGCGAGACGACAACGATGCTACGATGGAGATCAAGGTGTCGCGCGGTGACGATGGTGATCATGACGTTGCTTGGCGATGGAGATCACAAGCACAAGATGATGATGACCATATCATATCACTTATATTGATTGCATGTGATGTTTATCCTTTATGCATCTTATCTTGCTTTGATTGACGGTAGCATTATAAGATGATCTCTCACCAAAATTATCAAGAAGTGTTCTCCCGAGTATGCACCGTTATGAAAGTTCTTCGTCTTTGAGACACCACGTGATGATCGGTGTGATAGGCTCTACGTTCAAATACAACGGTGCAAAACAGTTGCACACGCAGAATACTCGAGTTAAACTTGACGAGCCTAGCATATAACAGATATGGCCTCGGAACACGAGACCGAAGGTCGGCGTGAATCATATAGTAGATATGATCAACATAGTGATGTTCACCATTGAAACTACTCCATCTCACGTGATGATCGGACATGGTTTAGTTGATTTGGATCACGTAATCACTTAGATGACTAGAGAGATGTCTGTCTAAGTGGGAGGTTTTAATATGATTAATTAAACTTAAATTTATCATGAACTTAGTACCGATAGTATTTTGCTTGTCTATGTTTATTGTAGATAGATGGCTCGTCTTTGTTGTTCCGTTGAATTTTAATGCGTTCCTTGAGAAAGCAAAGTTGAAAGATGATGGTAGCAATTACACGGACTGGGTCCGTAATTTGAGGATTATCCTCATTGCTGCACGAAAAATTACGCCTGGAAGCACCGCTGGGTAGCGAGCCTGCTGCAGATCTTGAGCCGAAGTTATGAGCGTCGGCAAAGCAAAGCTGATGACTACTCAATAGTTCGATGTGCCATGCTTTACGGCTTAGAACCGGGTCTTCAACGACGTTTTGAGCGTCATGGAGCATATGAGATGTTCCAGAGTTGAAGTTAATATTTCAAGCAAATGCCCGGATTGAGAGATATGAAGTCTCCAATAAGTTCTATAGCTGCAAGATGGAGGAGAATAGTTACGTCGGTGAGCACATACTCAAAATGTCCGGGTATAACAATCACTTAATTCAGCTGGGAGTTAATCTTCCGGATGATAGTGTCATTGATGAATTCTCCAATCACGCCACCAAGCTACAAGAGCTTCGTGATGAACTATAATATGCAAGGGATGACTAAGACAATTCTGAGCTCTTCGCAATGCTAAAAGCAGCGGAGGTAGAAATCAAGAAAGAGCATCAAGTGTTGATGGTCAACAAGACCACTAGTTTCAAGAAAAGGGCAAAGGGAAGAAGAAGGAAACTTCAAAAGAACAGCAAGCAAGTTGCTGCTCAGAGAAGAAACCCAAGTCTGGACCTAAGCCTGGCCGAGTGTTTTTACTTGCAAGCAAACTGGACCTTTGAAGCGGAACTGCCCCAAGTATTTGGCGGATAAAAAGGATGGCAAGGTGATCAAAGGTATATGTGATATACATGTTATTGATGTGTACCTTACTAATACTCGCAGATAGTACACAGGTATTTGATCTCGGTTACATTGCTAATATTTGCAACTCAAAGCAGAACTACGGATTAGCGAAGATTGGCTAAGGACGAGGTGACGATGCGCGTTGGAAATGGTTCCAAAGTCGATGTGATCGCGATCGGCACGCTACCTCTACATCTACCTTCGGGATTAGTTTTAGACCTAAATAATTGTTATTTGGTGCCAGCGTTGAGCATGAACATTATATCTGGATCTTGTTTAATGCGAGACGATTATTCATTTAAATCAGAGAATAATGGTTGTTCTATTTATATGAGTAATATCTTTTATGGTCATGCACCCTTGAAGAATGGTCTATTCTTGTTGAATCTCGACAGTAGTGATACACATATTCATAATGTTGAAGCCAAAAGATGCAGAGTTGATAATGATAGTGCAACTTATTTGTGGCACTTGCCGTTTAGGTCATATCGGTGTAAAACGCATGAAGAAACTCCATCTTGATGGGCTTCGAATCACTTGATTATGAATCACTTGGTACTTGCGAACCGTGCCTCATGGGCAAGATGACCAAAACGCCGTTCTCGGAACTATGGAGCGAGCAACTGATTTGTTGGAAATCATACATACTGATGTTTGTGGTCCAATGAATGTTGAGGCACTTGGCGGGTATCGTTATTTTCTCACCTTCACAGATGATTTGAGCAGATATGGGTATATCTACTTAATGAAACACAAATCTGAAACATTTGAAAAGTTCAAAGAATTTCAGAGTGAAGTGGAAAATCATCGTAACAAGAAAATAAAGTTTCTACGATCTGATCGTGGAGGAGAATATTTGAGTTACGAGTTTGGTTTACATTTGAAACAATGTGGAATAGTTTAGCAACTCACGCCACCCGAACACCACAGAGAAATGGTGTGTCCGAACGTCGAATCGTACTTTACTAGATATGGTGCGATCTATGATGTCTATTTCCGATTTACCGCTATCGTTTTGGGGTTATGCTTTAGAGACGGCCGCATTCACGTTGAATAGGACACCGTCAAAATCCGTTGAGACGACGCCTTATGAACTGTGGTTTGGCAAGAAACCAAAGTTGTCGTTTCTTAAAGTTTGGGGCTGCGATGCTTATGTAAAGAAACTTCAACCAGATAAGCTCGAACCCAAATCGGAAAATGTGTCTTCATAGGATACCCAAAGGAGACTGTTGGGTACACCTTCTATCACAGATCTGAAGGCAAGATTTTCGTTGCTAAATTCGGATCCTTTCTAGAGAAGGAGTTTCTCTCGAAAGAAGTGAGTGGGAGGAAAGTAGAACTTGATGAGATAATCAGATCTGCTCCCTTATTGGAAAGTAGTTCATCACAAGAAATGGTTCTGTGACAACTACACCAATTAGTGAGGAAACTAATGATGATGATCATGAAGCTTGAGATCAAGTTACTCTTGAACCTCGAGGTCAACCAGAGTAAAATACGCACTGAGTGGTACGGTAATCCTATTCGGAAGTCATGTTACTTGACCATGGCGAACCTACAAACTATGAAGAAGCGATGGTGAGCCCAGATTCGAAAAATGGCTGGAAGCCATGAAATCTGAGATGGGATCCATGTATGAGAACAAAGTATGGACTTTGGTTGACTTGCCGATGATCGGCAAGCCATTGAAAATAAATGGATCTTTAAGAAGAAGACCGACGACGATGGTAATATAACTGTCTACAAAGCTCGACTTGTTGCGAAAGGTTTTCGACAAGTTCAAGGGGTTGACTACGATGAGACTTTCTCACCGAAGCGATGCTTAAGTCTGTCCGAATCATGTTAGCAATTGCGCATTTTATGATTATGAAATTTGGCAAATGGATGTAAAACTGCATTCTTGAATGGATTTCTAGAAGAAGAGTTGTATATGATGCAACCAGAAGGTTTTGTCGATCCAAAGGGTGCTAACAAAGTGTGCAAGCTCCAACGATCAATTTATGGTCCAGGTGCAAGCCTCTCGGAGTTGGAATAAACGCTTTGATAGTGTGATCAAAGCATATGGGTTTGTACAGACTTTTGGAGAAGCCTGATTTACAAGAAAGTGAGTGGGAGCTCAGTAGCATTTCTAATATTATATGTGGACGACATATTATTGATTGGAAATGATATAGAATTCTGGATAGCATAAAGGATACTTGAATAAAAGTTTTTCAATGAAAGACCTCGGTGAAGCTGCTTACATATTGGGCATCAAGATCTATAGAGATAGATCAAGACGCTTAATTGGACTTTCACAAAGCACATACCTTGATAAAGTTTTGAAAAAGTTCAAAATGGATCAGGCAAAGAAAGGTTTTTTACCTGTGTTGCAAGGTGTAAGATTGAGTCAGACTCAATGCCCGACCACAGCAGAAGATAGAGAGAAAATGAAAGATGTTCCTATGCTTCAGCCATAGGCTCTATCATGTATGCAATGCTGTGTACAGACCGACGATGCTTAGCTGTAAGCTTGGCGGGAAGGTACCAAAGTAATCCAGGAATGGATCATTGGACAGCGGTCAAGAACATCCTGAAATACCGAAAAGGACTAAGGATATGTTTCTCATATATGGAGGTGACAAAGAGCTAGTCGTAAATGGTTACGTCGATGCAAGCTTTGACACCGATCCGGACGATTCTAAATCGCAAACCGGATCGTGTTTTTATTAAGCGGTGGAGCTGTCGGTTGGTGCAGCTCTAAACAAAGCGTCGTGGCGGGATCTACATGTGAAGCGGAGTACATAGCTGCTTGAAGCAGCAAATGAAGGAGTCGGATGAAAGAGTTCATTTCCGATCTAGGTGTCATACCTAGTGCATCGGGACCGATGAAGATCTTCGTGACAATCTTGGTGCAATTGCCTTGGCAAAGGAATCCAGATTTCACAAGAGGACCAAGCATATCAAGAGACGCTTCAATTCCATTCGGGACCAAGTCCAAGTGGGAGACATAGAGATTTGCAAAATACATACGGATCTGAATGTTGCGAGACCGTTGACTAAGCCTCTTCCACGAGCAAAACATGATCAGCACCAAGACTCCATGGGTGTTAGGATCATTACTTTGTAATCTAGATTATTGACTCTAGTGCAAGTGGGAGGCTGAAGGAAATATGCCCTAGAGGCAATAATAAAGTTATTATTTATTTCCTTATATCATGATAAATGTTTATTATTCATGCTAGAATTGTATTAACCGGAAACATAATACATGTGTGAATATATAGACAAACAGTATGTCACTAGTATGCCTCTACTTGACTAGCTTGTTAATCAAAGATGGTTATGTTTCCTAACCATGAACAAGGAGTTGTTATTTGATTAACAAGGTCACATCATTAGTTGAATGATCTGATTGACATGACCCATTCCGTTAGCTTAACACTTGATCATTTAGTATGTTAATGCTTTATTCATGACCCATACATGTTCCTATAACTATGAGATTATGCAACTCCGTTTACGGAGGAACACTTTGGTACTACCAAACGTCACAACGAATCGGGTGATTATAAAGGAGTACTACAGGTGTCTCCAAAGGTACTTGTTGGGTTGGCGATTTGAGATTAGGTTTTGTCACTCCGATTGTCGGAGAGGTATCTCTAGGCCTTCTCGGTAATACACATCACTTAAGCCTTGCAAGCATTACAACTAATGAGTTAGTTGTGAGATGATGTATTACGGAACGAGTAAAGAGACTTACCGTAGCGAGATTGAACTAGGTATTGGATACCGACGATCGAATCTCGGGTAAGTAACATACCGATGACAAAGGGAACAACGATGTCGTTATGCGGTTTGACCGATAAAGATCTTCGTAGAATATGTAGGAACCAATATGGGCATCCAGGTTCCGCTATTGGTTATTGACCGAGAATGGTTCTAGGTCATGTCTACATAGTTCTCGAACCCGTAGGGTCCGCACGCTTAATGTTTCGATGACAGTTCATTATGAGTTTATAAGTATTGATGCACCGAAGTTTGTTCGGAGTCCCGGATGTGATCACGGACATGACGAGGAGTCTCGAAATGGTCGAGACATAAAGATTGATATATTGGAAGCCTATGTTTGGACTTGGAAGGGTTCCGAGTGAAAACAGAAGTTCTGGAACACCGGGGTTACGGAACCCCGGGGTATATGGGCCTTCATGGGCCACAAGGAGAAGAGGAAGGGCCGGCCAGGTGGGCTGCGCGCCCCCCCTCTAGTCCGAATAGGACAAGGAGAGAGGCGGCGCCTTCCTCTTCCCTCCCCAATCCTACTCCAACTAGGACAGGGGAGTCCTACTCGGTGGGAGTAGGACTCCTCCAGCGCGCCTCCCAAGGCTGGCCACCCCCTTGGCTCCTTTATATCTGGGGCAGGGGCACCCTATGACACACAAGTTGATCTACGGATCTTTCCTTAGCCGTGTGCGGTGCCCCTTCCACCATATTCCACTTGGTCATATCGTCATGAGCTTAGCGAAGCCCGCGCCGGAGAAGTCATATCGTCGCGGAGCTTAGGCGAAGCCCTGCGTCGGTGGAGCATCAACATCATCACCACGCCGTCGTCGACGGAACTCATCCCGACACTTTGCTGGATCGAGTCCGGGATCGTCATCGAGCTGAACGTGTGCAGAACTCGGAGGTGCCGTGACGTTCGGTGCTTGGATCGGTCGGATCGTGAAGACGTCGACTACATCAACAGCGTTGTTATAACGCTTCGCTTTCGGTCTCACGAGGGTACGTGGACGGACACTCTCCCTCTCGTTGCTATGCCATCACCATGGTCTTGCGTGATCGTAGGAAATTTTTGAAATTACTACGTTCCCCAACAGAAGCATCTTCCTCTAATGTTGGAAGGTTCGGCCAGAGCATGGCTGAATCAGTTAATCCCAGGCAGTATATTCAATTGGGAAGAACTTGCCCGAGTGTTTGTTAGAACTTTTGAGGGTACTTGCAAACGGCCAGCAGGATTGACGGAATTGCAACATTGTGTGCAAAAACCGAATGAAACTATGAGGGATTACATTCAGAGGTGGACCACGTTACATCACACAGTGGAAACTGTGTCCCAGCATCAAACAGTTTGTGCCTTCAAGGAAGGCGTTCGGTATCGAGAGCTGGTCCTGAAATTCGGTCGAACGGGAGATATGTCTCTGACTCGGATGATGGAAATAGCCACTCGGTATGCTAATGGAGAAGAATAGGATCGACTCCGCAGTGGAAAGAGTAAACTAGCCGGTCAGGACACCGGTGGAGGCAATTCCAATCAGAAACAGAAACGTAAAGCTGAGCCTGCAGGACCTGGTGAAACTGCAGCAGTGATTCAAGGAAAGTTTAAAGGGAAACCTAAGTGGCCCTGGACCCCCAAGAAGGTAAAAGATCAAGCAGGAAATGATGTGTTGGATTTGCCATGTCACATTCACACCAAGAAGGATGAAGAGGGTAATCTGATTTATCCTAAGCACACCACTCGACAGTGTCGACTCCTGATCCAGCAATTCCGAGAGAAACAACCCAGTGAAAAGGAAAAGGAGTCGGACAAGGATGAGGACAAGGAAGAAGGTGATGATGATTTCCCCAATGTCAATTCCACTCTGGTGATTTTTGCTGATGTCGAGAGCAAAAGTCGGCTGAAAGTGATAAATAGAGAAGTGAATATGGTTGCTCCGGCAACAACAACATACCTGAAGTGGTCACAGACATCTATCACATTCGACCAATTTGATCATCCTGCACACGTTGCCACTCCAGGGAGGCAAGCGTTGGTAGTCTACCCAGTTGTTGGAGGCACTCGACTGACCAAAGTGTTGATGGATGGCGGAAGCAGCCTGAATATTCTTTACGCTGAAACCTTGAAGGGGATGGGCATCCCGATGTCCAAGCTTAGCGAAAGCAACATGAGTTTCCATGGTGTTATCCCTGGAAAGAAGGCCGAATCACTCGGCCAGATCTCTCTCGACGTGGTTTTCGGTGATTCAAAGAATTACCGGAAGGAAAAGTTGACATTTGAAGTAGTGGATTTCCAGAGTGCTTATCATGCTATTTTGGGTAGGCCTGCATATGCACGGTTTATGGCTCGACCATGTTACGTGTACCTCAAATTGAAAATGCCTGGTCCCAGAGGAGTGATCACGGTCACTGGCAATCGGCACAAGGCAGAGGAATGCCTCCAAAAGGGTTCTAAAATTGCCGATGCACAAATGACAACAGTTGTGCAAGAGTATTAGAAAAATGCAGATCCGAGTGATTTGTTGAGAGCCAAGAAGCCTGCCACAGATTCTGCATTTCAGTCGTCCGGTGAAACAAAGCCGATTCATATTCACCAGACCGATCCTAATGCTGCTCCTACTCATATCTCAACATCACTCGGCAGCAAATAGGAAGAAGCGCTCCTCCAGTTCCTCCGTGAGAACTGGGACATCTTTGCATGGAAACCTTCTGACATGCCGGGTGTACCCAGGGGACTGGCGACCGCAAATAGGAAGAAGCGCTCCTCCAGTTCCTCAGTGAGAACTGGGACATCTTTGCATGGAAACCTTCTGACATGCCGGGTGTACCCAGGGGACTGGCTGAGCACTGTTTGCGAGTCGACCTGAAAGTAAAACCAGTCAAAGAGCATCTTCGACGGTCCGCCGTACAGAAGAGAAAGGCAATTGGTGAGGAAGTGGCTCGGCTCCTGGCAGCTGAGTTCATCCAAGAGATTTACCACTCCGAGTGGTTTGCCAATGTTGTCATGGTCCCCAAGAAGGACGACTCACTTCGTATGTGTATTGACTTCAAGCATATCAATTGGGCCTGCCCAAAAGATCATTTCCCTCTCCCCCGCATCGACCAAATCGTCGACTCAACTGTGGGATGCGAGCGTTTGTCTTTTCTGGACGCATATTTCGGGTATCATCAGATCCGACTGTATGGACCCGATGAGATAAAAACAGCTTTCATCACTCCATTCGGGCGCTTTTGCTATGTCACCATGCCGTTCGGTCTCAAGAATGCTGGTGCCACATTTATGGGGATGATTCAGAAGTGCCTGCTCACTCAAATCAGTCGGAATGTGGAAGCATATGTGGATGACATTGTGGTCAAGTCGCGTAAAAGTTTCGACCTGCTGACTGACCTCGCTGAAACCTTTGCCAACCTGAGAAGGTATGATATCAAGCTTAATCCGTCGAAGTGCACATTCGGAGTTCCAGGAGGAAAGTTACTCGGTTTCCTCATTTTCGAACGAGGGATCAACGCGAACCCAGAGAAAGTTGGGGCCATACTCCGGATGAAACGCCCTGTGCTTGTGCATGACGTTCAGAAGCTTACTAGTTGTTTGGCCGCCTTGAGTCGATTCATCTCTCGCCTTGGTGAAAAGGCATTACCTCTTTACCGACTGATGAAGAAATCTGATAAGTTCGAGTGGACTCCTGAAGCTGACGCGACGTTTGCGGAGCTCAAAGCCCTGCTTTCCACCCAGCCGGTGCTTGTTGCCCCAATCAGCAAATAACCTTTATGCTTTATATTGCAGCCACTGGACAAGTTGTCAGTACAGTACTCACGGTCGAGCGGGAAGAAGAAGGAAAAGCTTATAAAGTTCAGCGCCCAGTGTACTATATTTCTGAAGTCCTGACTCCGTCCAAGCAGGGATATCCGCATTATCATAAGCTTATTTATGGAATTTACATGACCACGAAGAAGGTTGCACATTATTTCTCTGACCACTCCATTACAGTCGTCGGCGACGCACCATTGTCAGAAATTCTGAACAACAGAGATGCAATTGGTTGAGTGGCAAAGTGGGCGATTGAACTCCTTCCCTTGGATATCAAGTTTGAGGCAAAGAAAGCTATCAAGTCCCAAGCAATAGCAGATTTCCTCGCCGAGTGGGTTGAGAAACAACAACCGACTCAGATTCACTCGGAGCATTGGACAATGTTCTTTGACAGATCCAAGATGTCGAATGGTTCTGGTGCTGGGGTGGTATTGGTATCCCCCCGAGGAGACAGACTCAGCTATGTTCTTCAGATTCATTTTGATTCCTCCAACAATGAGGCTGAATACGAAGCACTTCTGTACGGCTTGCGAATGGCCATTTCACTCGGCGTCCGTCGCCTAATGGTCTACGGCGACTCAGGTTTGGTGGTTAATCAAGTAATGAAGGAGTGGGACGTCAGGAGTCCGGCTATGACTGGCTATTGCAATGCAGTGAGAAAGTTAGAAAAGAAGTTTGAGGGGTTACAACTCCATCATATACCCTGACTGAAAAATCAAGCAGCTGATGATTTGGCAAAGATAGGCTCCAAGCGTGAGCCTATTCCCAGTAATGTGTTCTTGGAGCATCTTCACACGCCGTCTGTCCAAGAGGATTCCTTCACGGAGGAGCCCCCACAGCCTAAGAGCCCTACTGATCCGACTGAAGTTGAAATCCCAGCCGTGGTCGACTTGGTCATGGAAGTTTTAGTCGTCATACCCGATTGGACAGTGCCGTACATTGCATATATTCTCAGGAAAGAGCTCCCAGAGAATGAAGAAGAGGCTCGTCAGATTGTTCGTCGATCTAAAGCTTTCACAGTAATGGGTGGACAGCTTTACAGAGAAAGTGTTACCGGAGTCGCTCAGAAGTGCATAACACCGGGAGAAGGTCGAGTGATCCTCAACGACATCCACTCGGGGACCTGTGGTCACCATGCGCCCTCTCAGACCATTGTGGCCAAAGCATACCGAGCGGAATTTTATTGGCCATGAGCGAATGAAATGGCAAAAGACATAGTCGACAAATGTGAAGGTTGCCAGTTCTACTCCAACATGTCTCACAAGCCTGCATCAGCCCTGAAAACCATTCCACTCGTCTGGCCTTTTGCTGTTTGGGGATTAGATATGGTTGGACCTCCAAGGACTGGCAGGAGCGGCTTCACCCATGTGCTCGTAGCAGTCGACAAGTTCACTAAACGGATCGAAGCCAAGCCTATCAAAAACCTCGAAGCCAGTACTGTTGTCAGCTTCATCAGAGAATTAACGTTCAGATATGGTGTTCCGCACAACATCATCATTGACAATGGGTCGAACTTCGATTCGGATGAGTTTAGAGCCTTCTGCGCTTCCCAAGGCACTCGGGTCGACTATGCTTCAGTCACCCATCCCCAGTCGAATGGACAAGCTGAAAGAGCAAATAGATTGTTTCTCAAAGGACTGAAACCCCAATTGATGCGTTACCTCAAGCATGAAGCAGGCGCTTGGGTCGATGAACTTCCATCAGTACTTTGGGGATTGAGGACAACTCCTAATCGGTCGACTGGCCAAACTCCATTCTTCTTGGTCTATGGAGCTGAAGCTGTGCTTCCGAGTGACTTGCTTCACAATGCACCCCGAGTCGAACTTTTCTCGGAAGATGAAGCAGAACAGGCTCGGCAAGATGCAGTCGATCTCCTGGAAGAGGAAAGAGAGATGGCTTTGATCCGGTCGACCATTTATCAGCAAGACTTGCGTCGATTCCACGCCAGGAACGTAAGAGGTCGAGCATTTCAAGAGGGGGATTTGGTTCTTCGAGTGGATCAGCAGCAACCACACAAGCTTGCTCCTTCTTGGGAGGGTCCCTTCATCATCACCAAAGTGCTCCACAATGGAGCGTATTGCCTATACAATGTCGAGCACAATAAAGACGAGCCATGCGCTTGGAATGCGGAGCTGCTCGGCCCCTTTTATACTTAAGCATTCAGACTGTTGAGATGTAATAAGAAATACCTCCTAGTTTGATTATCAAAAGACACAGTTTTTTAGTCTCCTAAATGATTGTTGTTTCTTTTTTATGTGTTCTAAATCCCCCAGTGGGTGCCTTAGCTGCGAATCTGCTTCGCCTAAGTTCAAAAAAAAAGAAAATCCTGCCGAGTGGAGAGCAAGCCTCTCACTCAGGGGCTTAGCTGCGAATCCGGTTCGCCTAAGTTTAAAAAATCCTACCGAGTGGAGAGCAAGCCTCTCACTCGGGGGCTTAGCTGCGAGTCCGTTTCACCTAAGTTTTAAAAAAATTACCGAGTGGTGAGCAAGCCTCTCACTCTGGGGCTTAGCTGCGAATCCGTTTCGCCTAAGTTTAAAAAGTCCTACGAGTGGTGAGCAAGCCTCACACTCGGGGGCTTAGCTGCAGTCAATACTCGTCTAAGTTTAAAAAATCCTACCGAGTGGTGAGCAAGCCTCACACTCGGGGGCTTAGCTACAGTCCAGTACTCGCCTAAGTTTAAAAAATTCTACCGAGTGGTGAGCAAGCCTCTCACTCGGGGGCTTACCTGCAGTCCAGTACTCGCCTAACTTCGGAAAATCCCACCGAGTGAAGAGCAATCCTCTCACTCGGAGGGCTTAGCTGCAGTCCAGTACTCGCCTAAGTTTAAAAAATCCTACTGAGTGGCGAGCAAGCCTCTCACTCGGGGGCTTAGCTGCAGTCTAGTACTCGCCTAAGTTTAAAAAATCCTACCGAGTGGTGAGCAAGCCTCTCACTCGAGGGCTTAGCTGCAGTCCAGTACTCGCCTAAGTTCGGAAAATCCCACCGAGTGCAGAGCAATCCTCTCACTCGGGGGCTTAGCTACAGTCCAATACTCGCCTGAGTTTAAAACACATCCCGATCCGCAAGGACGACGAGGTGCAGGTCGACTGTGACCTTCTCCTCAGAGCTGCACCATAAGTACAATGTGCGCTCCATCCCGATCCGTAAGGACGAGGAGATGCAGGTCGACCACGACCTTCTCCTCAGAACTGCGCCATAAATACAATGTGTGCTCCATCCCGATCCGCAAGGACGACGAGGTGCAGGTCGACTGCTACCTTCTCCCCAGAGCTGCATCACAATACAAAAACTATTCCGAGTGAAGAACAAGTTCCAATCAAAGACAAACACAAGCATATTCAGTGATAAACCAAGTTCAGATAAATCCTAAGGCTCCAGACCACGGATTAAAATACTCGGGCATCAGGCCCGAAGGAGTTTTAGCGATCACAAGATCACTCGGCATTCTGAGGCAAATTTAAGGCGACGCATAAATTTGTTCACTCTGCAGGAGGAGGGCTAGCAGGCTCGACGAACTCGTCCAGGTCGATTCCGTCAGCAATCCGAGTGGCAGCAGCAATGAAGGTTTCCATGAAGGATTGGAAGTCGTGCCTTTTGGTATTGGCAACCTTGATCGCCGCCAACTTCTCTTCTCGGGCTTCCTTGCAGTGGACACGAACCAGCGACAGAGCCACGTCAGCACCGCATCGAGCAGAGGACTTCTTCCATTCCTGCACTCGACCAGGGACCTCATTGAGTCGAGTCATCAGAGACTCGAGGTCATTTTGGAGCGTCGCCCCAGGCGAGAGTGCTGTGTCGACTTGTGACACCGCAACTTTCAGTCGAGCAAGGTAGTCGACAACACCAGCAACACGAGATTCCAATCGGAGCACGTTCATGGCAGCTTCGTCCTTAACAGGAGAGATGATGGGGTCCAAGCTTGTCTCAATTCGCCTGATCTCTTCCTCAAAGTTCTGGCAAAATTCTGCACACGCAATACAACGATGATTCAATGGTTATATATCGAGTCGACAGCAACAAGTCAGTCGGACAAAGGAAAGCACCTTCAAGCATGACGAACAGCTTCTTGGCAAGACCTCCCAGATAATTCTCGAAGTCATCTCTCTTGCGGGCGATGTCTTCCACCTTATCGGTCAGAGCCCTCTTTTCCTTCTTCAGACGAGTCGCCTCCTTGTTGGCTTCATCCAGGGCAGTCTTCAGCTTGGCGTTCTCTTCCTCCAGTTTGCCGACTGAAGCCAGCTTCTGGTCGGCGAGTGCAGTTTTCTCTTCGGCTGCTTTCTGCGCGGCTGCAAGGTCCAGATCCTTCTGCGCCAGAGCCTGGTTCATTGTTTCTGAAAGAAATAACGCTCGGTTCAGAAAAAGTAAATAACACCCGGTTCAGGAACAAATCAGTCGACAAGTTTTTCATACCAACGGATTCATCCTTGGCCTTTTGCAAGTTTGTCTTGGCTAGCTCTAGATCGAGATTGAGCTGAATCTGCTTCTGCTCCAGGTCAGCAAAACGAGCTCCAAGTTCGCAGAATTTCTGTAATCAAAGGACGGCCAGTCGACAGATGAAAAGGTTGGCTACTTCAGAGCAATAAGAGTGATAAATTCAACAAGTTCTAGGACTAATGCCGAATCAAACATCCAACAGTAGTCTCGGGGACTACAACCAGTGGGTGCACTTAGCGTGCCCCCACTGGTCCAGTTTTCACTCGACATGGTCTGTCCAGACCGAGTGTAAAAAAAGTTGTTTTCAGACCACAATCAACTGCCCGCAGTCGACTACGGTCTCGCGGACTACACCCAGTGGGTGCACTCAGTGTGCCCCCACTAAGTTCAGGTTCCACTCGACATGACCCGTTCAGACCGAGTGAGAAAATTCCGATTCTCAGACCACAGTCGACTGCCCGCAGTCAACTATGGTCTTGGGGACTACACCCAATGGGTGCACTCAGCGTGCCCCCACTGGTTCAAAAACTCAATCGACACAGTCTAGTCGACCCAAGATACAAAATTATTCAGCAGTAAGTTAAAAGACCCAGTGGGTGTACAAATGCAAAACACAGACTGATGGAAAGATCCCTCAAGGAAAGTTTTCAGGTAGCATATCCTAACAGAACAAGCGACAAGCTAAAGGGTCAGTCGGTGATCAACCAACCTGGACATTGCTCTGGAAAGCTGAGCTGGCGTCGTAAGCAGCTTCGCTGGCCTCCCGGACCACCTTCATCTGTTCCATCATGATGCCCGCCTGGCGTATAGCCTCCTTGGCAGCACCCACTTGGTCCTCTGGGACGTGATTGTTGGAAATATGCCCTAGAGGCAATAATAAAAGCATTATTATTATATTTCCTTGTTCATGATAATTGTCTTTTATTCATGCTATAACTGTATTATCCGGAAATCGTAATACACGTGTGAATACATAGACTACAATACATCCCTAGTAAGCCTCTAGTTGACTAGCTCGTTGGTCAACAGATAGTCATGGTTTCCTGACTATGGACATCAGATGTCATTGACAACGGGATCACGTCATTAGGAGAATGACGTGATGGACAAGACCCAATCCTAAGCATAGCACAAAGATCGTATAGTTCGTTTTGCTAGAGCTTTTCCAATGTCAAGTATCTCTTCCTTAGACCGTGAGATCGTGTAACTCCGGATACCGTAGGAGTGCTTTGGGTGTATCAAGCGTCACAACGAATCGGGTGACTATAAAGGTGCACTACGGTATCTCCGAAAGTGTCATTGGGTTGACACGGATCGAGGCAGGATTTGTCACTCCGTATGACGGAGAGGTATCACTGGGCCCACTCGGTAGTGCATCATCATAATGAGCTCAAAGTGATCAAGTGTCCGTCACGGATCATGCATTACGGTACGAGTAAAGTGACTTGCCGGTAACGAGACTAAACGAGGTATTGGGATACCGACGATCGAGTCTCGGGCAAGTAACATACCGTCTGACAAAGGGAATAGCATACGGGGTTGCTTGAACCCTCGACATCGTGGTTCATCCGATGACAACATCGAGGAGCATGTGGGAGCCAACATGGGTATCCAGATCCCGCTGTTGGTTATTGACCGGAGAGCGTCTCGGTCATGTCTACATGTCTCCCGAACCCGTAGGGTCTACACACTTAAGGTTCGGTGACGCTAGGGTTATTAGGAAGACAAGTATGTGATTACCGAATGTTGTTGAGTCTGGATGAGATCCCGGACGTCACGAGGAGTTCGGAATGGTCCGGAGGTAAATATTTATATATGGAAAGTGGTTAAGCGGACTCGGAAAGTTTGGGGTATACGGTAATGTACCGGGCCACCGGAGAGTTCCGGAGGTCCACGGGAGGGGCCACCCCTCCGGGGGCCACATGGGCTAAGTGGGAGAGGAGCCAGCCCCTGGTGGGCTGGGGCGCCCCCACCTAGGCCCATCGGCTAGGGCATGGGAGGGAAACCCAAAGGGGCGCCCAGCTTGGGGGCAAGCCACCCTCCCTCCTCCCTTGGCCGCCGCCCCATCTAGGGTTTCCCTAGATGGCCGGCCCCCTGCCCTCTCCTCCTATAAATAGAGGGGTGGGGGAGGGCTGCACACACCATTGAAGGCGCAGCCCTCCCTCCCAACACCTCTCTTTCTCCCACGAGCTTGGCGAAGCCTGCGGAGAACTGCCGTACCAACCGCACCACGCCGTCGTGCTGCCATTGGAGTTGTCTTCCTCAACCTCTCCTTCATCCTTGCTGGATCAAGACGGAGGAGACGCCATCGTCTCTGTCGTGTGTTGAACACGGAGGTGCTGTCCTTTCAGCACTTGGTCATCGGTGATCGGAATCACGTTGGGAACGACTCCATCATCACCACTCCCTCGAACGCCCGCACTCGATCTACAAGCGGTATGTAGATGCAAACTCTCTCTTGACTCGTTGCTTAGATGAACTCATAGATAGATCTTGGTGAAACCGTAGGAAAATTTTAATTTTCTGCAACGTTCCCCAACAAAGTGGTATCGAGCTAGGTCTATCGTAGTTCTCTTTGCACGAGTAGAACACAATTTAGTTGTGGGCGTGGATCTTGTCAACTTACTTGCCGCTACTAATCTTATCTTGCTTCCGCGGTATTGTGGGATGAAGCGGCCGGACCAACCTTACACGTACGCTTACGTGAGACCGGTTCCACCGACTAACATGCACTAGTTGCATAAGGTGGCTGGCGGGTGTCTGTCTCTCCTACTTTAGTTGGAGCGGATTTGATGAAAAGGGTCCTTATGAAGGGTAAATAGAAGTTGACAAGATCACGTTGTGGTTATTCGTAGGTAAGAAAACGTTCTTGCTAGAACCCAATTGCAGCCACGTAAAAGATGCAACAACAATTAGAGGACGTCTAACTTGTTTTTGCAGCAATTGACATGTGATGTGATATGGCCAAGTTGTGATGAATGATGAATGACATATTGTGATGTATGAGATCATGTTCTTGTAATAGGAATCACGACTTGCATGTCGATGAGTATGACAACCGGCAGGAGCCATATGAGTTGTCTTTATTTTGTATGACCTGCGTGTCATTGAAGAAAGCCATGTAACTTACTTTACTTTATTGCTAAAATGCGTTTAGCCATAGTAGTAGAAGTAGTCGTTGGCGTGACAACTTCATGGAGGCACGATGATGGAGATCATGATGATGAAGATCATGATGATGAAGATCATGGTGCCATGCCGGTGACAAGATGATCATGGAGCCCCGAAGATGGAGATCAATGGAGTTTTATGATATTGGCCATATCATGTCACTACTATATAATTGCATGTGATGTTTATTATGTTTATACATCTTGTTTACTTAGAACGACGGTAGTAAATAAGATGATCCCTTACAACAATTTCAAGAAGTGTTCTCCCCTAACTGTGCACCGTTGCTAAAGTTCGTCGCTTCTAAGCACCACGTGATGATCGGGTGTGATGGATTCTTACGTTCACATACAACGGTGTAAGACAGATTTACACACGCAAAACACTTAGGGTTAACTTGACGAGCCTAGCATGTACAGACATGGCCTCGGAACACGGAGACCGAAAGGTCGAACACGAGTCGTATAGAAGATACGATCAACATGAGAATGTTCACCGACGATGACTAGTCCGTCTCACGTGATGATCGGACACGGCCTAGTCGACTCGGATCGTGTATCACTTAGATCACTAGAGGGATGTCTAATCTGAGTGGGAGTTCATTTAAATAATTTGATTATATGAACTTAATTATCATGAACTTAGTCTAAAACTTTTGCATAATATGTCTTGTAGATCAAATGGCCAACGCTCATGTCAACTTGAACTTCAACGCGTTCCTAGAGAAAACCAAGCTGAAAGATGACGGCAACAACTATACGGACTGGGTCCGAAACTTGAGGATCATCCTCATAGCTGCCAGGAAACAATATGTCCTAGAAGGACCGCTAGGTGACGCTCCCGTCCCAGAGAACCAAGACATTATGAATGCTTGGCAGTCTCGTGCTGACGATTACTCCCTCGTTTAGTGCGGCATGCTTTACAGTTTAGAACCGGGGCTCCAAAAGCGTTTTGAGCATCACGGAGCATATGATATGTTCGAGGAGGTGAAACTAGTTTTCCAAGCTCACGCCCGGGTCGAGAGATATGACATCTCCGACAAGTTCTATAGTTGTAAGATGGAGGAAAATAGTTCTGTCAGTGAACACATTCTCAAGATGTCTGGGTTGCACAACCGTATGACCCAGCTGAATATTAACCTCCCTGATGAGGCGGTCATTGACAGAATCCTCCAGTCGCTGCCACCAAGCTACAAGAGCTTTGTGATGAACTACAATATGCAGGGGATGGTAAAGACCATTCCTGAAGTATTCTCTATGCTGAAGTTAGCCGAGGTTGAAATCAAGAAAGAACATCAAGTGTTGATGGTCAATAAGACCACTAAGTTCAAGAAGGGCAAGGGCAAGAAGAACTTCAAGAAGGACGGCAAGGAGGTTGCCGCGCCCGGTAAGCAAGTTGCCGGAAGAAGTCAAAGAATGGACCCAAGCACGAGACCGAGTGCTTTTATTGCAAGGAAAGGGTCTTCGAAGCGGAACTGCCCCAAATACTTAGCGGACAAGAAGGCTGGCAACACCAAAGGTATATTTGATATACATGTAATTGATGTGTACCTTACCGATTACTCGTAGTAACTCCCGGTATTTGATACCGTGCCGTTGCTCATATTTGTAACTCACAGCAGAGCTGCGGAATAAGCGGAGGCTGGCGAAGGACGAGGTGACGATCGCGCGTCGGGAATGGTTCGAGTCGATGTGATGCCGTCGCACGCTACCTCTTCATTTACCTACGGGATTAGTTATGAACCTTAATAATTGTTATTTGGTGCCAAGTTTGAGCATGAATATTGTATCTGGATCTCGTTTAATGCGAGATGGCTACTCATTTAAATCCGAGAATAATGGTTGTTCTATTTATATGAGAGATATGTTTTATGGTCATGCTCCGATGGTCAATGGTTTATTCTTAATGAATCTCGAGCGTAGTATTACACATGTTCATAGCGTGAATACCAAAAGATGTGAAGTTGATAACGATAGTCCCACATACTTGTGGCACTGCCGCCTTGGTCACATTGGTGTCAAGCGCATGAAGAAGCTCCATGCTGATGGACTTTTGGAGTCATTAGATTATGAATCATTTGACACATGCGAACCATGCCTCATGGGCAAGATGACCAAGACTCCGTTCTCCGGAACAATGGAGCGAGCAGCCAACTTGTTGGAAATCATACATACCGATGTGTGCGGTCCAATGAGCGTTGAGGCTCGCGGAGGATATCGTTATGTTCTCACTCTCACAGATGACTTGAGTAGATATGGGTATGTCTACTTGATGAAACACAAGTCTGAGACCTTTGAAAAGTTCAAGGAATTTCAGAATGAAGTAGAGAATCAACGTGACCGAAAGATAAAATTCTTACGATCAGATCATGGAGGAGAATATTTAAGTCACGAATTTGGTACACACTTAAGAAAATGTGGAATCGTTTCACAACTAACGCCGCCTGGAACACCTCAACGTAACGGTGTGTCCGATCGTCGTAATCGCACTCTATTGGATATGATGCGATCTATGATGTCTCTTACTGATTTACCGCCATCATTTTGGGGATACGCTCTAGAGACAGCTACATTCACTTTAAATAGGGCACCGTCTAAGTCCGTTGAGACGACACCGTATGAATTATGGTTTGGGAAGAAACCTAAGCTGTCGTTTCTGAAAGTTTGGGGATGCTATGCTTATGTCAAGAAACTTCAACCTGAAAAGCTCGAACCCAAGTCGGAAAAATGCGTCTTCATAGGATACCCTAAGGAAACCGTAGGGTATACCTTCTACTTAAGATCCGAGGGCAAGATCTTTGTTGCCAAGAACGGATCCTTTCGGAAAAGAGTTTCTCTCGAAAGAAGTAAGTGGGAGGAAAGTAGAACTCGATGAAGTACTACCTCTTGAACAGGATAGTAGTGCAGCTCGGGAAAATGTTCTGTGATGCCTACACCAATCAAGAGGAAATTCATGATGATGATCAAGGTACTTCGGATCAAGTTGCTCTTGAACTTCAGAGGTCCACTAGGACACGTTCCGCACTGCAGTGGTACGACAACCTGTCACGGAAATCATGTTGTTAGACAACGGTGAACCTTCGAACTATGAAGAAGCGATGGCGGGCCCAGATTCCTACAAATGGCTAGAAGCCATGAAGTCCGAGATAGAATCCATGTGTGAAAACAAAGTGTGGACTTTGGTGACTTGCCCGATGATCGGCGAGCGATAGAAAACAAATGGATCTTTAAGAAGAAGACGGACGCGGATGGTAATGTCACCATCTATAAAGCTCGACTTGTCGCTAAGGGTTATCGGCAAGTTCAAGGGATTGACTACGATGAGACTTTCTCTCCCGTAGCGAAGCTTAAGTCCGTCCGAATCATGTTAGCAATTGCCGCATACTATGATTATGAGATATGGCAGATGGACGTCAAAACAGCGTTCCTTAACGGATATCTTAAGGAAGAGCTGTATATGATACAACCGGAGGGTTTTGTCGATCCTAAGAATGCTGACAAAGTATGCAAGCTCCAGCGATCCATTTATGGACTGGTGCAAGCATCTCGGAGTTGGAACATTCGCTTTGATGAGATGATCAAAGCGTTTGGGTTTACACAGACTTATGGAGAACCCTGCGTTTACAAGAAAGTGAGTGGGAGCTCTGTAGCATTTCTCATACTATATGTAGATGACATACTTTTGATGGGAAATGATATAGAATTCTTGGACAGCATTAAGGCCTACTTGAATAAGTGTTTTTCAATGAAGGACCTTGGAGAAGCTGCTTATATATTAGGCATCAAGATCTATAGAGATAGATCGAGACGCCTCATAGGTCTTTCACAAAGCACATACCTTGATAAGATTTTGAAGAAGTTCAAAATGGATCAGTCCAAGAAAGGGTTCTTGCTGTATTGCAAGGTGTGAGATTGAGCTCAGCTCAATGCCCGACCACGGCAAAAGATAAAGAAGAGATGAGTGTCATCCCTATGCCTCAGCCATAGGATCTATTATGTATGCCATGCTTGTGTACTGACCTGATGTAAACCTTGCCGTAAGTTTGGTAGGAAGGTACCAAAGTAATCCGGCAAGGAACACCGGACAGCGGTCAAGAATATCCTGAAGTACCGAAAAGGACAAAGGAAATGTTTCTCGTTTATGGAGGTGACGAAGAGCTCGTCAGAAGGGTTACGTCGACGCTAGCCGACACGATCCGATGACTCTAAGTCACAAACCGGATACGTGTACATGTTGAATGGTGGAGCAAGAAGCTGGTGCAGCATTTGCAAGCAGAGCGTCGTGGCGGGATCTACATGTGAAGCGGAGTACATGGCAGCCTCGGAGGCAGCGCATGAAGCAATTTGGGTGAAGGAGTTCATCACCGACCTAGGAGTCATACCCAATGCGTCGGGCCGATCAATCTCTTCGTGACAACTTGGAGCTATTGCCCTTGCCAAGGAGCCCAGGTTTCACAAGAAGACCAGCACATCAAGCGTCGCTTCAACTCCATCCGTGAAAATGTTCAAGATGGAGACATAGAAATTTGTAAAGTGCACACGGATCTGAATGTCGCAGATCCGTTGACTAATCCTCTCTCATGGGCAAAACATGATCAACACGAGAACTCTATGGGTGTTCGATTCATCACAATGTAACTAGATTATTGACTCTAGTGCAAGTGGGAGACTGTTGGAAATATGCCCTAGAGGCAATAATAAAAGCATTATTATTATATTTCCTTGTTCATGATAATTGTCTTTTATTCATGCTATAACTGTATTATCCGGAAATCGTAATACACGTGTGAATACATAGACTACAATACGTCCCTAGTAAGCCTCTAGTTGACTAGCTCGTTGGTCAACAGATAGTCATGGTTTCCTGACTATGGACATCAGATGTCATTGACAACGGGATCACGTCATTAGGAGAATGACGTGATGGACAAGACCCAATCCTAAGCATAGCACAAAGATCGTATAGTTCGTTTTGCTAGAGCTTTTCCAATGTCAAGTATCTCTTCCTTAGACCGTGAGATCGTGTAACTCCCGGATGCCGTAGGAGTGCTTTGGGTGTATCAAACGTCACAACGTAACTGGGTGACTATAAAGGTGCACTACAGGTATCTCCGAAAGTGTCATTGGGTTGACACGGATCGAGGCAGGATTTTTCACTCCGTATGGCGGAGAGGTATCACTGGGCCCACTCGGTAGTGCATCATCATAATGAGCTCAAAGTGATCAAGTGTCCGTCACGGATCATGCATTACGGATCTGAGTAAAGTGACTTGCCGTGCTTGAGACTAAACGAGGTATTGGGATACCGACGATCGAGTCTCGGGCAAGTAACATACCGTCGACAAAGGGAATAGCATACGGGTTGCTTGAACCCTCGACATCGTGGTTCATCCGATGACAACATCGAGGAGCATGTGGGAGCCAACATGGGTATCCAGATCCCGCTGTTGGTTATTGACCGGAGAGCGTCTCGGTCATGTCTACATGTCTCCGAACCCGTAGGGTCTACACATAAGGTTCGGTGGCGCTAGGGTTATTAGGAAGACAAGTATGTGATTACGAATGTTGTTGAGTCCGGATGAGATCCCGGACGTCACGAGGAGTTCTGGAATGGTCCGGAGGTAAAGATTTATATATGGAAAGTGGTTAAACGGACTCAGGAAAGTTTGGGGTATACGGTAATGTACTGGGGCCACCGGGAGAGTTCAGAGGTCCACGGGAGGGCCACCTCCGGGGGCCACATGGGCTAAGTGGGAGAGGAGCCAGCCTGGTGGGCTGGGCGCCTCCCACCTAGGCCCATGTGGCTAGGGCATGGGAGGGGAAACCCTAAAGGGGCGCCCCAGCTTGGGGGAAAGCCACCCTCCCTCCTCCCCTTTGGCCGCCGCCCCATCTAGGGTTTCCCTAGATGGCCGCCCCCTGCCCTCTCCTCCTATAAATAGAGGGGTGGGGAGGGCTGCACACACCATTGAAGGCGCAGCCCTCCCTCCCAACACCTCTCTTTCTCCCTCGAGCTTGGCGAAGCCTGCTGGGAGAACTGCCAGTACCAACCGCACCACGCCGTCGTGCTGCCATTGGAGTTGTCTTCCTCAACCTCTCCTTCATCCTTGCTGGATCAAGATGGAGGAGACGCCATCGTCCCGTACGTGTGTTGAACACGGAGGTGCTGTCCTTTCAGCACTTGGTCATCGGTGATCGGAATCACGTTGGGAACGACTCCATCATCACCACTCCCTCGAACGCTTCCGTACTCGATCTACAAGTGGTATGTAGATGCAAACTCTCTCTCTTGACTCGTTGCTTAGATGAACTCATAGATAGATCTTGGTGAAACCGTAGGAAAATTTTAATTTTCTGCAACGTTCCCCAACAGTGATGTGCAGTGAAGAGTGAACATGCATTGGCTGGAGTCTGCGCAGTCAACGCGGAAGGCTGGGCACTTGACAATGGTACGACAAAAGTCACAGAAGTCTGATTGGCATCACCGGTCTCCTGTATTACCGGTTCCGTCACCGGCGTCGACTGAGGCGCCTTTCCAGTTGATGTCTTCCTGCTTCTCCTTCCCATAGGCCTTAGTGGCACATCCTCGTCGTCATCCATAGGATCAATGACATTGGGAGGAGCTGCAAAAGAATCCATCGCCAGAATTCAGTCGACCAGTAAAATGGCTGAGAAAGTAAAGACAAGATCGCAAAAGTCATACCTGGTTTGGAAGTGACCGCGTCCCCCATTTCCTTGTCACCATCTCTGTAAGCAGAAGTCCCAGAGGTAGCAGCACTACAAGTTTCAAGATTCACTCGGTTAAATCAAGAAGAGAGTCGACATCACATGTCCTTGAGCAAAAATGAGGACAAGACACTTATGCAGAAGCGACGGGAACATCGATCTTGATCTTGGGCAGGGTCTTCCGAGACTTCGATGCTGCAACTTTGGGCTGCTTTGAAGCATTTTCATTCGGCACAGGGGAAGAGGTCCGAGTGCGCTTGGAAGTCTGTCCAGTCGACAGAGCTACTTTGCCACGGACGCTTGATGGGTCGTGCTTGTTCTTGGAACGCCTTTCGTTGCAAGGTGGTGACTCGACTTCTTCGCCACCGCTCGAGTCCTCGCTTTCCTCCTCCTCTTCTCCTCCATCAGACTACCAATCCATGCTTTCGCCTCCGCTTTCTTCTCCTTCATGGTACTGCTCTTGCTCCCCGTTCGGCAGTGAGTATGTCTCCGTATAGATCTGCGAAGCAAAAGAGGTGAACAAAGGATGGTCGACTCAGTAAACAATTGCAAGTCAGAATGAAAAACACTCGGAAGTAAAGAATATACCTTGTCTGGTTGGTTGTTGGTGTGAAATGGCAAAACTCTTCGGGACCCCCTGGGGTTGTCCTTGTTTCCTGTGATGCCTTGCACCCACTGCGCCACCGTCTTCTCATCTACGTCCTCCGGGTGGATCCTAGTGGAATCTTCAATCCCCGAGTACATCCACATCGAGTGATCACGAGCCTGGAGAGGCTGGATACGTCGACTGAGAAATACCTCGAGCAAATCCATTCCAGTCACACCCTCATGAATCCGTTGAACTACTCGCTCCATCAACATGGCCACCTCCACCTTCTCTGCTGGAGTCACTTTCAAGGTGGTGGGTTTCTGGACTCGTGCCAAAGAAAAGGAAGGGAGACCAGTCGAGTGGCCAGGAGTCGACTTGTCTTTGCAATAAAACCAAGTCGACTGCCACCCTCTAACCGAGTCAGGGAGAGTCATCGCAGGAAAAGCACTCTTCCCCCGCATCTGGATGCCTAAGCCCCCACACGTCTGGATTACCTGGGGTTTCTCGTCACTCAGGCTAGCTTTTTTCACAGTCTGCGAGCGACATGTGAAGATGTTCTTGAACAGACCCCAGTGCGGTCGGCAGCCCAGAAAATTCTCACACAGTGAGACAAAGGCAGCAAGGCACGTGATAGTATTGGGAGAGAAATGGTGGAGTTGAGCTCCGAAGAAGTTCAGAAAGGCACGGAAAAAGGGATGTGGGGGCAAGGAAAAACCGCGATCGACGTGGGTGGCGAGCAAGACGCATTCGCCCTCCTCGGGCTGTGGCTTAGTTTCGTCCCTCGGGAGCCTCCAGGAACCATGCTCGATCAGCCCACTCTCGGCCAGATCCCGCAGATCATCCAGCTCGATGGTGGACTGGATCCAGTCGCCCTGAACACAGCCGCGCGGCAAGCCGGATCTCGACGACGACCCGCTCCTGCCGGTCTTCTTCCGCTTCCCCTTCGCTGCTCCCTTCTTCTTGCGTTCCAGTGCCGCCGTCTTGTCCTTCTCCATCGAAGCAAGAGGAACACGGGCGGAAGGTGGCGTCGAGAATGGAAGCGGCAACAGCGAAGAAGCAGAGGAGGAAAAAAGGGGAATTGGGGCGCACTGTGCAGAATTCCCCAATCCAATGCCTTATATGGAATCGTTTCCGAGTGACTGACCACTGGGCCCGGGCGATCCTATCAAATCCCGCAACTGGCGCTCGCTCGGTACGTGGCGAAAAAGGTGGCGCGGATATCAAGGCATCCCTTCCTAATCTGTCCCGATTACTGCGGCCTCCTCCGTCCCGCACGCTTCCCAAAATTTCGAATCCCGCAAGATCCGGGAGCAGCAGAGCAGTCTGTCAGACTGAAGATTTTTTCCATATCAACACCCGAAACTTAGCAGCAAAGTTCACTCGACAAACTAAGAATGGATCAAGGCGACTGAAAAAGAAGTTGAAGCCATCATGTTGATTCATTGGTTCCAGCAAGACGCTTACGAAGCGCAAAAATTGAGTCGGAATTATTTTCAACTCCTTCTCCACTCGAACCCCGAACCATTTGGGGGCTAATGACGGAGACATGTACCTAGTGTAGGGTCATAGGCCTGCCCTAGACACCCTCCCAAGGACATTACCCTAAAGTCAGAAGCATTTAAGGGATATCATCATCCACTCGACCAGAAGCATTCCACTCGGAAGATTCAATGTCACTCGACCATGACAATAGTCACTCGACGACCAGAAGATCGAAAGTCGCTCTGTACAGGAACGGTCGGACGTTTACTCGGTAGACTTAATGGTCATTTATGTACCTTTATTACTGGTGTTACCAGAAACGCCCCATCTTTATGTACCTTAAACCCTATGTAACTGAGGGCGGGAGAGTTCTGGCGAACTCTATATAAGCCGCCCCCCTCCTCAGGGACAAGGGTTCGCACCCCCTGTAACTCCACACACACACACATATAATCCAGTCGACCGCCTCCAGGCACCGAGACGTAGGGCTATTACTTCGACCGTGAAGGGCCTGAACTCGTAAACCTTGTCTGTACAACTTCACCATAGCTGGGATCTTGCCTACTCATACCTACCCTCCATTCTACTGTCAGTCTTAGAACCA
This sequence comes from Aegilops longissima, assembly GCA_021605205.1. Taxonomy (NCBI): domain Eukaryota; kingdom Viridiplantae; phylum Streptophyta; class Magnoliopsida; order Poales; family Poaceae; genus Aegilops; species Aegilops longissima. The sequence continues at coordinate 475,487,037 of CM038680.1, read as the reverse complement.
CGACAGGTGGCTTGCCCGTTTTATTTTTCTTGGGTAGCTCTCGGAAAAAGGATCAAGACTTTTTTTTGGTTTTTATAGAAATAGTCATGAAACGAAAAAGTTAATAGATTTTTATCCTTAGTTCTAAATATGTTCATGGGCTTAAAAAAATTCATGACTTTTGTTTAAAAAATCTTGAATTTAAAAACTCATTTACGAGCTTTTGAAAATGTTCATGGCTTTTGGAACAAAAATCACAAAGTAGAAAAATGTCCACGTATCTAAAAATGTTGACAGATAAGAAAAAATCGCTACTTTGAAAAGTGTTCATGAATTAAAGAAATGTTCATAAATTTCAAAAAAGTAATCATGAATTTAATAAAATGTTTGAGAACTAAAAATAGGTGAAAAATTGAAAAACCCAAAAAAGTAGCAGAAAAGAAGAAACAAAAAATGGAAGAAATAATGAAAACACCTGGAGTGGAACATTCGAGAACTTTCCTAAAACCAGGTGAAAACTAGAAAATAGTGTATTTCGTGGGCCGGCCAGAAGAACATGCGCTGGCGGGTGCGCGTTGAGGAACTTGCTCCCCGTGTGGAGATAATCCCCATCATCAAGGACCAAGTAGAGTATTTCTATACTAACTTGAGTATGGAGAAGTCTGAGAAGGATCTTGTCGAGTCCAAGTGGGCATCCGGGACATAGCACCGTGACAAGGCCGAGGAAAACTTGCATCGCGTGGGGTCATATCTCTCGAATGTGCATTGTGAGCTCGCCACTGAGGTGGCGTCGTGCTCTGAGACACATGAGGCCTTGGCATCTTGCTCAAGGTTTCTCCAAGGTGAGTCACATTGACTGAGGAGTTAGAGCCTATGAAGAGGAGTGCTCTTCTTTCTAGTGCAGGAGCCCTAAGTTAGGTGACGAAGGTTGTTTTTGCCAGGGACGAGGTCCGCATTGACGTTTAAGGTGACTTGGGATGATGGAGAGATGTTTATGCTGGGTGAGAGTGGCTAAGTTAGAGGCTCGCGTATCTACTTCTATGGGGGCTTCAACACCCTGCATGGAGTTTCGGGCCACAAGAGATTTCCACCTAACCCACACTTCTCGTTTCCAAGATGTCTTAGTTAAACTAAAGTATTGAGACACGACAACACTTACTCCGTGCAAGATGGTGATGGAGGTAAGCTGGATTCTTTCTTCAAAGGTGTGCCAGGTAGGTCGTGCCATGACGATGTATGGTCATATCGTGGATAGGCACGTTGTAGCTCACGTATTGCACCTGCATGCTTGTTGGATATGCTAGTTTGGCGACATGGGAGAAGGCCCCCTGCCTCGACTTCGCATGCATACATTCGCGGGCAACACAAGTTTCTGTTGTCGATGAACTTTACAATCTTGCTACGTCTAGATAGATTCGCTCGTGACCGAGCCGAGTCATTGGAGCACCCTCAAATGGAGTTTTAGTTGCCTATATCACTCCTTGCATGGCTTTGACATGACACCTTTACTTGAGTCCCTTTTTTGCCAACATGCCAGTTTGGCGGCATGGGAGAAGGCCCCCTGCCTCGACTTCGCATACATACATTCGCGGGCAACACAAGTTTCTGTTGTCGATGACCTTTACAATCTTGCTACATCTAGATAGATCCACTCGTGACCGAGCCGAGTCATTGGAGCACCCTCAAATGGAGTGTTAGTTGCCTATATCACTCCTTGCATGGCTTTGACATGACACCTTTACTTGAGTGCCTTTTTTGCCAACATGCCACACTACTTGATGCAGCTTTATGACATTCTTGTAACATAGGAGTAGGTGGCACCTTCATTTAGCTTGGGGGTGACTCACCATGTTGTAGTGTCACTTGGCTTGAGACTTTTTGCGAGCATCCCTCCACATTTACTCTGTTCCATGGGTGATCCCATGATTTGTATGTTCATTTGCCTTTCATTTGTTGATTGCTTATTTTTGCAAATGTGCGCATGTCCTCGCATTCACCCTTTTTTCTTGGATGGATTTGTTTCGCATGTGCAACGATGACATGGGGATTGCATGCATGAGGCATGGGTGAGAGGAGTCATCAAAGATATTCATCTAAGCAACCCCCCCCCCCCCCCATGTTTCACAACAAGTTTGCACATGCCATCCTGGGAGTAAGTTGCACACACATTATCGTATCTTCTTTTGATGTTTTTTGATTTGGTATAACAGATGGAAGTGAATCTACATTAGACACTAGTACAATCTAGAAGTACTGATTAGGGTGCACCAAGATAGTTGTTTGTGGAGTTTGGAATCATCTACCGAGATATTAGGTACTACCTCCGTCCGGGATTATTAGTCCCTTTAGCCAAAACTCGGAGACCAAGAGGAGATATTACTGCTGCTAACGCGTGATTTCGGAGCCAACCAAATTAGCGCATGCAGCGGGTTACCCGCCTCCTTTATTTGCATGCAGGCAATCAAGGGCACGTCCAGATTACTCCGCATTTATTGCATGAAGCTGGTTGGGTGTTCCATTTCTGCATGCAGCTGGCAGCTCGCGTGTTCAACCAATCGCCCGCACGTCTAGCGAAGAGAATCGAGGGAAATGTCTAGCGGCCTTATTAAAACGGATGCGGCTCATGGGCTCAGCGGACTTAAAAACCCGGACGGAGGTAGTAGCATGGAAACATATACAATGTGTATATACATATAAACACTAGTAGAAAAAGGACCTAATATGTGAAACATTAGTACCGGTTGGCATATGAGCCGGCACTAATGCTCCCATTAGTGCCGGTTCAAATGACTTGGCGGGAGGTGACCTTTAGTACCGGTTCTTTGGGAATCTTTAGTACCGGTTCGTGCCACGAACCGGTACTACAGATGCCAGCACCTTTAGTACCGGTTCATGGCACGAACCGGTACTAAATAGGTTGTGGCAGGCGCTATTTTTAGTCCCACCTCGCTCCCCTAACAAGAATTTGACCACCTTAAGTATGTTACTTCTCAAACCATCCCAAGCATTTGGTCTTCATTGAACTCTATGTGTAGGATCTATGGCTGCAATAGGATCTTCGCCGGTTCTTAAATCGGTGGTAGATTCCTATTGACGATTTAGATTCTATACAAAAAGATCGTTGATGATCAATGTATTTTTTATATGTACTTCTGTGTAGCAGTAGCGCGCGTTTTGGCTGAAAGGCGGTACTGATCAATGTATTTTTTCTGCGTTCATATGCACAATTTAAAGAAGAAGAAGAAGAGGAGGAGGAGGAGGAGGAGGAAGAAGAAGAAGAAGAAGAGGAGGAGGAGGAGGAGGAGGAGGAGGAAGAAGAAGAAGAAGAAGAAGAAGAAGAAGAAGAAGAAGAAGAAGAAGAAGAAGAAGAAGAAGAAGAGGAGGAGGAAGAAGAAGGAGAAGAAGAAGAGGAGGAAGAAGAAGAGTAGGAGAAGAAGAAGAAGAAGAGGGCTGAAAGGCGGTACTGATCAATGTATTTTTTATGCGTTCAGATGCACAATTTAAAGAAGAAGAAGAAGAGGAGGAGGAGGAGGAGGAGGAGGAGGAAGAAGAAGAGGAGGAGGAGGAGGAGGAGAAGGAGGAAGAAGAAGAAGAAGAAGAAGAAGAAGAAGAAGAAGAAGAAGAAGAAGAAGAAGAAGAAGAAGAAGAAGAAGAAGAAGAAGAAGAGGAGGAGGAGGAGGAAGAAGAAGGAGAAGAAGAAGAGTAGGAGAAGAAGAAGAAGAAGAGTAGGAGAAGGAGGAAGAAGAAGAGGAACAGGAGGAAGAAGAAGGAGAAGAAGAAGAAGAAGAAGAGGAAGAAGATGAAGAAGAAAAAGAAGAAGAAGAGGAAGAGGAGGAGGAGGAGGAGGAGGAAGAAGAAGAAGAAGAAGAGGAAGAGGAGGAGGAAGAAGAAGAAGAAGAAGAGGAGGAAGAAGAAGAGGAGAAGGAGGAAGAAGAAGAAGAAGAAGAAGAAGAAGAAGAAGAAGAAGAAGAAGAAGAAGAAGAAGAAGAAGAAGAAGAAGAAGAAGAAGAAGAAGAAGAAGAAGAAGAGGAAGAAGAGGAATAAGAAGAGGAGGAAGAAGAAGAAGAAGAGGAAGAAGATGAAGAAGAAAAAGAAGAAGAAGAAGAAGAAGAAGAGGAGGAGGAGGAGGAGGAGGAAGAAGAAGAAGAAGAAGAAGAAGAAGAAGAAGAAGAAGAAGAAGAAGAAGAAGAAGAAGAAGAAGAAGAAGGAGAAGGAGAAGAAGAATAAGAGGAAGAAGAAGAAGAAGAAGAAGAAGAAGAAGAAGAAGAAGAAGAAGAAGAAGAAGAAGAAGAGGAGGAGGAGGAGGAAGAAGAAGGAGGAGAAGAAGAAGAACAACAACAAGAAGAAGAGTAGGAGAAGGAGGAAGAAGAAGAGGAAGAGGAGGAAGAAGAAGGAGAAGAAGAAGAAGAAGAGGAGGAGAAGGAGGAAGAAGAAGAAGAGGAGGAAGAAGAAGAGGAGGAAGAAGAAGAAGAGGATGAGGAAGAAGAAGAAGAAGAAACTACTCAGAAATAAATAGAAGAAAAAATAAAGCAGAAAAGAAATAACTTTATAAACAAATTACGCAAAAATAAATAGAAGAAAATAAATACAATTCAGAAATAAATAGAAGAAGAAAATAAAGCAGAAAAGGAATAACTATATAAACAAATTACTCAAAAATAAATAGAAGAAAATAAATACTATTAGAAATAAATAGAAGAAAAAATAAAGCGAAAAGGAATAACTATATAAAAAATTACTCGAAATAAATAGAATAAAATAAATACTATTCAGAAATAAATAGAAGAAAAATAAAGCAGAAAAGGAATAACTATATAAAAAAATTACTCAAAAATAAATAGAAGAAAATAAATAATGCAGAAAAGAAAAAAATTATATAGAGCAAAAAAATTCACGAAGAAACTAAATACAAAAAAAAACTATTCAAAAATAAATAGAAGAAAAAAATAAAGCAGAAAAGAAATAACTATATAATTCAGACCGGTGGGCCTCTTCTTCACGAAGAAAAATAAAGCATATACTAAAAAAATAATTCACGAAGAAAAAAAATTATAAAAAACATGTTGGGGCGCTGCCCGGTGGGCCTGCCAGACCTTGGGTGTGCAAATACATGCCCATTAGGGCCAGCAGGCTCACAGGGCAGCGCGCCCTAATTAGGCCCAGAAGCCTGCTATATAGAGGAGTTCGAAAGGGCAGCCGCGGTTGGGTTTATAAACCAGTGCGGCTGCCCTTCGCTCGGCGAGGTGGGACTAAACGTAGCGCACTGCAGGGTGGCAGCGCACGGGCATTAGTACCGGTTGGAGGCTCCAACCGGTACTAATGTGTTGCCCTTTAGTACCGGTCGGAGCCACCAACCGGTACTAAAGGCCCACGTTTCCCGCCGCTTGGGCTAGCCAAAATTGGCCTTTAGTACCGGTTGGAGCCACCAACCGTACTAAAGGCCCATCCTATATATACTACGCTTACGAAAAATCAGTTATTGTCGCCACTAATTGTTCCACTTCGCTGCTGAGTCTCGATCTCGACGACGCCGCGCCCTCGCGCGCCTTGCGTTGCGTCGCCCTCGCCGCCCCGCTGCCCCGTCGTCGCCGCTTGCATCGCCCGCCGCCGTCGTCGTCGCCCGCCCTTCGCGCCAGTCTTGTCGCCGTCCCCATTGCCGCTGCCCGTCCGTCGCCGTCCCCCCCCCGCCCCGGCCCCCCGCCCCGCCAGACACGCCTGCCCGCCCACACACACACACACACACACACACACACACACACACACACACACACATACACACACACACACACACACACATACACACAGACACACTACACACTAATGTTTAGATGAATTAGAACTATCTAGTTTATTTTTAGAATGTTAGAAATGTTATGTTAGATCGATCTAGTTTATTTTTAGTAAATGCTTTGTTGAACTAGTTGAATTAATATATAGAACTACTTTATTTTAGTATATGCTTAGTTTGAACTAGTTGAATTAATATATATATTGTGACACCCGGATAATCAAACTACAGTAATCCCCTCTTAATGATGCCATGTCATTGCAGTAATTTGCTAAACCTCACTTTGATCCAAACCCGATTCAAATTAAGTTTAAAATAAAGTCAAACTATTATTTCTTCAAACGGTAAAACAAAAATGTTTGGTGGGTTGCAAATATTCACTAACAATTTGTCATGAAATAATTAACATTTTTCAAAATATAAAATTGCCCCTGGGTATTAAAACAGTGGACCAACAACACCTTTTTATCCCATTTAAATATAAACCCAAACTTGTTGTGGTAGTGCGCAATAAAGCATAGTAATTATATGGCAAGGTTTAACATTTTACAAAAATATTTTGATGCTAAAAGAAAATACAAAACAATAGCTAAATAAATAAACAGAAAAGTAAATGGAAATATACTAGTAAAAGGAAAAGAAACCTAATCTACTGGGGCCCTTGGCCCATCTAGCAAAACGGCCCAGGCCAGCCACCACTTGCCTCCCACCTCTCGCGCACAGGAGGCGGGGGTGCCGTATGGCCATCTGCCGGCGATGGCCGTGCGTGGCGACCATCCGACCCTGCCCCCGCCTATAAAGTCGTTGCCGGCGACCCCAACCCTAGCTGCTCCTCCCCCCCTCGCGGATCCACCTCCTCTCCTCTTCTATTCCTCGATCTCGAACTCAGCCGCTCGAGCTCGTCGCCACTGCTCGTCGTCGACGCGACCACCGACCCTCCCTCGCCTCGACGACGCGTTTACCAGCCCCGCCGTCGCCCCCTACAACGCCTGCCACCTTGGGTCGGAGCTCGGAGCCCCTGCAACGACCTTGTCTCCCTGCTTTGCTTCGTCGTCGACCTCACTGGACTCCGCCGCCCTCCGACCACCACCGGCTTCCCCGGGCCTTCCCAACAACGGCAGTGAGCATCTCCCTCCTTCCCCTCACTCCACGCGCTCACTTGCGAGTTCTGGCGCCCGATTCGCCGTCCGCCGAGTTACTCCGCCACACGAGCTCGTCTCCGACGAGGCTCCGGTGGACCTTTGGTCCCGTTCTAGCCGCCAGTTACTTAGTTAGCTCTCGTGGGTGCTGTTGATGCCGAACGCCGGTCGATTTGACCCCCCGCAACGCCGATCCCGACCACGGCCGTGCTTCGCACCGCACGCCGCCCATGCCGCCGCCTCGCACCCAGCCTCCCTCCTTCTCTCTCTCATCGCTTTGCACCGCATCCCGCGCGCCCCCACTCGCCTCGCCTCCTTGCCACTCTCACCGCACCACCTCGCCGTGCTCAACCCCGGTGCTGGTCTGCTGCGGTGGCGGATGTTGCAGGCGTTGCCGCCGCCGTCCGCCCACTCTCGCCGTGGCCTTCGGCCACCACTTCCGCCCGCACTGGTCGCGCCCTTGGCGCCCCACCTGCGCCTGGCCGCTCCTCCCATGCCTCCCCGTCTCAGCGACTGCGGCCACGCCGGCGGCCTCGCCACGCCCGTGGCTGGCCTCGCTCGATCTGGCGCTCTGCCGATCGGGCGCCGACGCCAGCGCCAGCGCCCGCTACCGCTCCGCCTTTATTAGGCCTTTGGCCCCATGATAAACGGGGCCCAGCCCAGAATGTTTTTTTAAAGGAATTAAAAATATATATAATAATTTAATTAATTAATTAATTAATTAGTTAACTTAATTAATCCTATTTAGGTTAAACTAATCACCTAATTAAACTAATCAATTTCATTTAACTAAAATCAGCCAATGACAAGTGGAACCCACGGGTCGGTTTGACTAGATCAACGGTCGATTTGACTGTTGATGTCATGGTGATGTCATGCTGACATCACCTTTCACTGTTTTGGATAATGTTGGATTTAAATAAATAATTAAAATCAGAAAATTAATAAAATCTTTAGAAAATCGTATCTTTTAATCCGTAACTCGGATTAAAATATTTTCAACATGAAAGTTACTCAGAACGATGAGGCGAATCCGGATACGCAGTCCGTTCGTCCGCCACACCCCCCTAACCTATCGAACCCGCAACTTTCCCCCTCCGGCTCCTCTGCCCGAAAACACGAAACACCGGGAATACTTTCCCGGATGTTTCCCCCCTTAACCAGTACCACCTCATACCACGTTAGGGCACGCCTAGCATCGTTACTTGTCATGTCATGCATCGATATGCATCTGTTTACATGTTATTCATTGTTTCTTCCCCCTCTTCTCTCCGGTAGACTACGAGACCGACGCTGCTGCTGCCCAGTTCGACTACGGTGTTGACGACCCCTCTCTCTTGCCAGAGCAACCAGCAAGCCCCCTTGATCACCAGATATCGCCTACTCTTCTCTATCTGCTTGCATTAGAGTAGTGTAGCATGTTACCGCCTTGAGATACTCCTATACTTGCTGCATAGCTTTGTCCTTGTTACTCTTGTTGTTACCTTACCGCAATCCTATATGCTTAGTATAGGATGCTAGTACTTTCATCTGTGGCCCTACATTCTTGTCCGTCTGCAGTGCTATACTATCGAGCCGTGATCACTCGGGAGGTGATCACGGTATATACTATATACTTATACATGATACATGTGGAGACTAAAGTCGGTCGGCCGGTGGAGCACCCATGAGTGGATCTTTGAGGCGGAGCGACAGGCAGGTTGAGACCGCCTAGGAGAGAGGTGGGCCTGGCCTGTTCGGCGTTCGCGGATACTTAACACGCTTAATGAGATCTTGGTATTTGATCTGAGTTGGCTACGAGCTTATACGCACTAACCATCTACGCGGGAGTAGTTATGGGTATCCCGTCGTGGTATCACCAAGCACTTCAGACGTCAATGACGAGCGGCGGCTAGCGCCGGCTTGGACTGGAATGCCACTAGGCTAGGTCTGCTTCCGGCCGCCCACGCAACGCTTGTGTGTGCTCAGGCGATGGGCCTGCACCCTGCACGCTTAGGTTTAGACCGCGTCTTGGCTCTCTGTTGTGCCTAGGTGGGGCTGCGGCGTGTTGATCTTCAGCGGCGGGCATGACCAGAAAGTGTGTCCGCCAAATGGGATCAAGCGTCTTTGGGTAAGACGGTGCACCCTGCAGGAAGTTAATCTATTGAATAGCCGTGATCTTGATAACAGGACGACTTGGAGTTGTACCTTGAGCTTATGACAACTAGAACCGGATACTTGATAAAACACACCCTTCCAAGTGCCGATACAACGGTGGTCGCTCTCTCGGGGATATGAGGAGGGATCGCGGGTAGGATTATTGCTATGTGATGTTACTTGGAGGACTTCAGATCGTCCTCTTCTACTGTTGCAAGACGGTGACCGAAGCGTAGTCTTCGATAAGACTAGCTATCCCCTCTTATTTCGGCATTCTGCAGTTCAGTCCACCGATATGGCCCTTTACACATATATCCATGCATATGCAGTGTAGCTCCTTGCTTGCGTAGTACTTTGGATGAGTACTCACGGTTGCCTTGTTCCCCTATTCCCCTATCTATACTCGATTGCTGCAACTGACGATGGAGCCCAGGAGCGACGCCACCGTCGATGGCGACTACTACTCGGAGGTGCCTACTACTACGTGCAGCCCACCGACGACGACCAGGAGTAGCTAGGAGGATCCTGCAGGAGGCCTGCTCCTCTTTGATCTGATCCTAGTTTGTGCTAGCCTTCTTAAGGCAAACTTGCTTAACTTATGTCTCGTACTCAGATATTGTTGCTTCCACTGACTCGTCTATGATCGAGCACTTGTATTCGAGCCCTCGAGGCCCTGGCTTGTATTATGATGCTTGTATGACTTATTTTATTTGTAGAGTTGTGTTGTGATATCTTCCCGTGAGTCCCTGATCTTGATCGTACACATTTGCGTGCATGATTAGTGTATGATTGAATCGGGGGCGTCACAAGTTGGTATCAGAGCTGACTGCCTGTAGGAATTCCCCTTTCACACTCCTTGGCCGAAATCGAGTCTAGTCATTGCAAAACTTTTACTAACATGGCTGTGTGCCTTACGGGCCCACATCGCCATTGGGTGGTATTATGATCTTTTACTCCTCGACCTTTACTCTGGGACTCTGATCTCTCCTCTATTCGGGTTAAATGAATTTTACTAAATCTAACATTAGGGTCTCGTTATCACTTTCACCCGGAGAGCCCCTTATTACTGATGATCATCTGCTGCACCAGAAGACCCTGAAGATACTCTCCGCTGTTAACTCGAGAACTTGTGTTCATCGCGTTTGCAATTCCCTTCCACCGTAAACCCTTATGGATAACTACTTGGAGTTGTTATTCTTACCTCATCCCATTGGTCTTGTTATTACAAGATACCTCGAAAAACTCGTCGTTGTTTCGATAATCCTTTGAGCTTATCGCCGTGCTGTTCCTTGCCACATGAATACCCTTCAAATAAATCCTCGCACTTGTCAAGTATCCGCTCATCCCCAGTTGTTCATGTGTTTCACAAAAGTCTTCAAAATACTATTCGATCTTCCGAAAATCCTCTGGAGCCTTTGGCTCTTGAAAATTCTTGCTTGCTTGCATTATGGTTAATCCCATAAGTCTCGTAGTCTTATTGACATTCCTTGTCATTATCATTTTGAGTCTGTTGACTCAATATGTTTCTGAATACCGCAATCATCATTGATCCTTATAAATTACCCTTCCGCTGAGCTGCCATTCTTTTAACTGGAATTGGTTCTCGACCAATCCAATTGTCGTTGATTGTACCCTAAGGCTATTCAACTTATCCATCCCTAATCAGAGCATTGCTTCTGATCCCTTGATTTGGAAATTATAATTCATTTGCATTTGACAATTGAGTTAGTCATTGTTTCTATAATCTGATCTCCTTGCATTCTTCTTCCTCTAGTTAAGTAATCGATGCTCACGTCGGACCCTTGTGGACCATCGGGTCCATTGTTGATTTTATCCGTCAAGATCCTTCATATTCAATAACTTTGTGAGACCTTCCCCTGATACATAATGCCTTTGGTAAATTGTATCCTTTGCTTTGTCAACCATGCTCTACCTCCAAGCTTGGGTTATTTACCCCTGAAGTTGATGGTATACGTTCCTAAGATGCCTTGATGGGTTGAACCTATGCCCTCCTTAATATGTGTGAACTCGAAAGTTTTCACGAGTCATACTCTTTTGGTATTTTGCCAGATAAAATTTCAACACTACAACTTCATTGAACGTGAGAAGTGAATGGAAGGTTATACATTGAAGAAGTGGGAGTCGACCTTGAACTTTGTGTTCATGCCCATGGACACGATGTACATCTTCTCATCGAAGCTTCTTTTAAAATTAATTATTCCCTTGGTATAAGTTCATCTTATATCTGAGATCTGGCCTTTTTGCAATCGTGGTTCCGACCATGTTCTCCTTTAAATATCATGTCCTGTGCAAGTTTAAGCACTTGTCTTCTATAGAGCAATACCCCAGTCCAACCTCTAGTTTGATCTGTCGTCGAGTATTACCACCTGGTATCTCGAGATTATCTTGGAACTGCATAATTTCTTATGAGTTCTTCATCAAGTACTACATACTCACCGATTACAATTTTTCATGGGCTCGGAGTTATTAAACACTCAAAGACACCGATAACTGAACCGAGTCTGCATTACGGTTCAACGACACTTGATAATCTTCTTTAAGTACGAGTTTGTAACCGATCACGCCATTCCTAGCCTGTTTGGCTATATCCTTGTCGTGCAGATTTTAACTGTGCTACCTGGTCCTTATCCCATGAGCACAACTTTCGATGATTGAGCTAAGCTTACGTCGATTTCCTTGACTTGTCGTTCCATCTTGAACAACAAACTTGATCTCGAGTTTGTGTCGTAATTGTGGTTCCAATAACCTCTTGCTTCATCATTCCTTTGACTTGATGTCGTCGCTGATTGATTACATCTGCATGAAATCTCTCGACAATTGTGTCGTGATCATCATCAACCTTATGAGCTCTTCCAGAATTCAATTGAATTCATGATGGGTAATACCATCCTTGCCCTCGATGATTCCTGTTCTCATCGACCACTTTATTGCCTTCCGCTCAACACAAGTTGTTCGTGTTTTGTGTAAAACAGTGAGATCCCTGCTACCCAGCAGTTGATCTTCCTTACCTCGGAAGTATTACCATCTCCTTTTGTCAAGGATGTGGTGATAATTTCACCACCTCTTAAGAATTCTTGATATCATAATACTTCTTGCCATCTTCGCTCATTCCTTGGCCCCGATTGTTTTCAACCGAATACCGACAATTGAGCTATGACGTAGAATTCAAAACTTCTAGCAAGCCTCTTGCTTTGAAGTGAAATTCTTAGACTATTGATTATTGAATCACCATTCCGACGTTGGTCGTGCAACCCAGCCCATATTTCGGGTGCACCTTTCAACCAATGTTTAATTGTGTATGTTTTCCTCGAGCATACATCATTATACCATTTGAGCTAACAAATGTCATCTTCTTGTTCACATTATCGTGGAAATCCATCCGTTTGGAATTCTCGATGAATTATCCCTGAGCCCATCAGCCACCTTCTCATCCCCTCCTTGGTTTAATGATGAACTATTGCTTCAAAAACCCGCTCCCATAGTTCATTTCTCGAGAATCTTGCAATGTCATTTCGTCGATTTGTGTTGCACCTTTTCCTCTCGGACCCCCTGAGTCTGAGGTATCATGAGACCAATTGGATATGGATCTCGGTCAGATATGATGGTTGGGACAACTTTCCAAGAGTTATGATGTTGATCCTTTGATGACCCGGTAACATGATGTCATGCCTAGCACCCCCGGCTTGAGGACCTATCATTATAGATTCCTTTTTAGCAAGGTTATCCATTTATCCATGGGGAATTGTAAGACTTATTCTACAAGTTATTCCTGATGGATCCTTCGTGTTTCCAAAGTTTGATCTTCACCTGAAGACCATGTCAATGCTGCCTCGAAGCATGTCAATGGTACTCAATTTTCAACAGAACATTTGAAGCACGATGCTAAATTTTGTTTATCATTTATCCTAACACCGTTGTATGGGTAATATCATGAGATTCCTCCCCTTACCTAAATGGTTTTCTACTTTATATCCTGTCATGGATATCTTGCTCGCTTGTCCTTGGGAAGGATATACCCTGAATTATGTGTTTTAACACATTTTCCTTTCCATTGTTACATTTAATCTGATATTCATATTTTCCTTTCCATTGTTTGGTTTAACCTTTCTTGTGATCTATATGACCTAAGAAGTAATATTCTCCTGCTTTTGTATATACATTGGTGTACAATTCTGTCAGCAAGACCCTGTTACTGTTGTTGATGACATTTCGGTAGCCACCGATGGACGAGAACCTTGCCTCTTGGCCCGCCTCGTTCAACGAGCAGGAAAATGGTTCTCTTCGTCCCTCGCCCTTGGTACCGACGTTGTTACCGACATAACTGACAGGTTATTCTCTAGCATGCCTTGCTATCATAACCGTGCAAGATGTCACCGCTCTTTCAACGTTTAACCCACATGATGGGCCCATAACCCACAGTTTCACAGGATCGAAACCTGACTCTCCGGTACACCCCTGTTGCCCAAGTTATTCCTCGTGCTTGACTTCGTATGTAATTCACGGGGTCACTTTCCTAGTAATCTATTCTGGTATCAGACACAAAACTTATTACTATTGCTTGGGACCCCTTTTACACTTTGTTTCAGGCATCGAATGATTGCCTACCCGCTTGAAACTTCTCATGGTACCTTCTTACTTTGCTCTCGATATTTTCTTAAGTTCCAGTTCGAGAGTTACTTTCCGCCACCTTCCCCGATGTTAGCTACCAGATAGTCAACTTTGTAGAGGTTCATTCTGCCGGAATACCCCCTTATCCTTTCGTAAGTACGATGGAGTTCCCGAAGAAATGATGACAAGTTTATCATGATGCATCGGAATAAAGGATTGAAGACATCAACGAAAAGGGATTAACTTCTTCGAGAAGATCTGTTAGAATATCGTAACCAGAACATTCCCCTTACTCCCCTCTTAAATCTCGGGACGAGATTTCTTGTAGTGGAGGAGAATTGTGACGCCCGGATAATCAAACTACAGTAATCCCCTCTTAATGATGCCATGTCATTGCAGTAATTTGCTAAACCTCACTTTGATCCAAACCCGATTCAAATTAAGTTTAAAATAAAGTCAAACTATTATTTCTTCAAACGGTAAAACAAAAATGTTTGGTGGGTTGCAAATATTCACTAACAATTTGTCATGAAATAATTAACATTTTCAAAATATAAAATTGCCCTCAGGTATTAAAACGGTGGACCAACAACACCTTTTTATCCCATTTAAATATAAACCCAAACTTGTTGTGGCGGTGCGTAATAATGCATAGTAATTATATGGCAAGGTTTAACATTTTACAAAAATATTTTGATGCTAAAAGAAAATACAAAACAATAGCTAAATAAATAAACAGAAAAGTAAATGGAAATATACTAGTAAAAGGAAATGAAACCTAATCTACTGGGGCCCTTGGCCCATCTAGCAAAACGCCCGGGCCAGCCACCACTTGCCTCCCCTCTCTCGCACAGAGGCAGGGGTGCCGTGGCGACCATCTGCGGCGATGGCCGTGCGTGGCGACCATCCGACCCTGCCCCCGCCTATAAAGTCGTTGCCCGCGCCCCCCCGAACCCTAGCTGCTCCTCCCCCAACCCCTCGCCGGATCCACCTCCTCTCCCTCTTCTATTCTCGATCTCGAGCTCACCGCCGAGCTCGTCGCCATTGCTAAATCGCCGACGCGACCACCGACCCTCCCTCACCTCGACGACGCGTTTACCAGCCCCGCCGTCGCCCCCTACACCGCCTGCCACCTTGGGTCGGAGCTCGGAGCCCCTGCAACGACCTTGTCTCCCTGCTTTGCTTCGTCGTCGACCTCACTGGACTCCGCCGCCCTCTGACCACCACCGGCTTCCCCGGGCCTTCCCAACGACGGCAGTGAGCATCTCCCTCCTTCCCCTCACTCCACGCGCTCACTTGCGAGTTCTGGCGCCCGATTCGCTGTCCGCCGAGTTACTCCGCCACACGAGCTCGTCTCCGACGAGGCTCCGGTGGACCTTTGGTCCCGTTCTCGTCTCCTCCCATGCCTCCCCGTCTCAGCGACTGCGGCCACGCCGGCGGCCTCGCCACGCCCGTGGCTGGCCTCGCCTCGATCTGGCGCTCTGCCCGATCGGGCGCGCCGACGCCCGCGCCTTGCGCCGCTACTCCGCTCCGCCCATTAGGCCTTTGGCCCTATGACAAACGGGCCCAGCCGAATGTTTTTTTAAAGGAATTCAAAAATATATATATAATAATTTAATTAATTAATTAATTAATTAGTTAACTTAATTAATCCTATTTAGGTTAAACTAATCACCTAATTAAACTAATCAATTACATTTAACTAAAATCAGCCAATGACAATGGGACCCACGGTCGGTTTGACCATCAGCGGTCGATTTGACCTGCTGACGTCATGGTGATGTCATGCTGACATCACCTTTCACTGTTTTGGATAATGTTGGATTTAAATAAATAATTAAAATCAGAAAATTAATAAAATCTTTAGAAAATCTTATCTTTTAATCCGTAACTCGGATTAAAATATTTTCAACATGAAAGTTACTCAGAACGACGAGGCGAATCCGGATACGCAGTCCGTTCGTCCGCCACACCCCCCTAACCTATCGAACCCGCAACTTTCCCCCTCCGGCTCCTCTGCCCGAAAACACGAAACACCGGGAATACTTTCCCGGATGTTTCCCCCCTTAACCGGTACCACCTCATACCACGTTAGGGCACGCCTAGCATCATTACTTGTCATGTCATGCATCGATATGCATATGTTTACATGTTATTCATTGTTTCTTCTGTTGGAAATATGCCCTAGAGGCAATAATAAATAAGTTATTACTCCCTCCATTCCTAAATATAGGGTGTATAGTTTTTGGCACGAAAATTAAAGAATGCACATGGAGGGAAAATTTCACAAGTATTGGGCGAGATTTCACCTGACTAATTGACATGAGAAAATAGAGGAGGTTGCTTGATATAAGGAAATGTAATCAAATCCCTAAAAAAAATTATCCAAACGAGTTGTGCAACGTAATACACCTTATATTTTGGATTTTTTCTCAAAAAACTATACACCTTATATCAAGGAACGGAGGGAGTATTATATTTCCCTGTTCATGATAATCGTTTATTATCCATGCTATAATTGTATTGATAGGAAACTCAGATACATGTGTGGGTACATAGACAACACCATGTCCCTAGTAAGCCTCTAGTTGACTAGCTCGTTGATCAATAGATGGTTACAGTTTCGACCATGGACATTGGATGTCGTTGATAACGGATCACATCATTAGGAGAATGATGTGATGGACAAGACCCAATCCTAAGCCTAGCACAAAGATCGTAGTTCAGTATGCTAAAGCTTTTCTAATGTCAAGTATCATTTCCTTAGACCATGAGATTGTGCAACTCCGGATACCGTAGGAATGCTTTGGGTGTACCAAACGTCACAACGAATCGGGTGGCTATAAAGGTGCACTACGGTATCTCCGAAAGTGTCATTGGGTTGGCACGAATCAAGATGGATTTGTCACTCCGTAAACGGAGAGGTATCTCTGGGCCCACTCGGTAAGACATCATCATAATGTGCACAATGTGACCAAGGGGTTGATCACGGGATGATGTGTTACGGAACGAGTAAAGAGACTTGCCGGTAACGAGATTGAACAAGGTATCGGGATACCGACGATCGAATCTCGGGCAAGTTCAATACCGTTAGACAAAGGGAATTGTATACGGGATCAATTGAGTCCTTGACATCGTGGTTCATCCGATGAGATCATCGTGGAACATGTGGGAGCCAACATGGGTATCCAGATCCCGCTGTTGGTTATTGACCGGAGAACGTCTCGGTCATGTCTACATGTCTCCCGAACCCGTAGGGTCTACACACTTAAGGTTCGATGACGCTAGGGTTATAAAGGAAGTTTTGTATGTGGTTACCGAATGTTGTTCGGAGTCCCGGATGAGATCCCGGACGTCACGAGGAGTTCCGGAATGGTCCGGAGGTAAAGATTTATATATGGAAAGTTGTTGTTCGGGTTCCGGAAAAAGTTCGGGTTTTTTCGGTATTGTACCGGGAAGCTTCCAGAAGGTTCCGGAGGATTCCGGAGGGGTCCGGAGGTCCGGAAATAGTTCCACCACGTCCAATACAGTAGCATGGGCTGTAGGGGGGCGCCCTAGCCTTAATGGGCCAGGGGCACCAGCCCCCCCAAGGCCCATGCGCATGGGAAGGGGAAAACCCTAAAGGGGGAGGCCTCCACTTGACTTGGGAGGCACTCCTCCCCCCTTGGCCGCCCCCTAGATGGGATCTAGGGCTGGCCGCACCCCTTGGGGGTGGGAAACCCTAAAGGGGGCGCAGCCCCCCCTTCCCCCTATATATAGTTGAGGTTTGGGGCTGCAATACACATGAGAACTTCTCCTCTTGGTGCAGCCCTGCCTCTCCTCCTCCTCCTCTCCCTTGGTGCTTGGCGAAGCCCTGCGGGATTGCCACGCTCCTCCACCACCACCACGCTGTTGTGGTGCTGCTGGATGGAGTCTTCCTCAACCTCTCCCTCTCTCCTTGCTGGATCAAGGCATGGGAGACGTCACCGGGCTGTACGTGTGTTGAATGCAGAGGTGCTGTCCGTTCGGCACTAGGATCATCGGTGATTTGGATCACGACGAGTACGACTCCTTCAACCCCGTTCACATGAACGCTTCCGCTTAGAGATCTACAAGGGTATGTAGATGCACTCTCCTTCCCCTCGTTGCTGGTTTCTCCATAGATAGATCTTGGTGACACGTAGGAAAATTTTGAATTTCTGCTACGTTCCCCAACAGTGGCATCATGAGCTAGGTCTATTGCGTAGATTCTTTGCACGAGTAGAACACAAAGTAGTTGTGGGCGTTGATGTTGCTCAATATGCTTACCGTTACTATTCCAATCTTGTTTCGACGGTATTGTGGGATCTAGCGGCCGGACCGACCTTACGTACTTCACGTGAGACAGGTTCCACCGATCGACATGCACTTGGTGCATAAGGTGGCTAGCGGTGCCGTCTCCCACTTTAGTCGAACGGATTCGATGAAAAGGGTCCTTATGAAGGGTAAATAGCAATTGGCATATCACGTTGTGGTTTTGCGAGGTAAGAAACGTTCTTGCTAGAAACCCATAGCAGCCACGTAAAACATGCAAACAACAATTAGAGGACGTCTAACTTGTTTTTGCAGGGTATGCTATGTGATGTGATATGGCCAAGAAGAATGCGATGAATGATATGTGATGTATGAGATTGATCATGTTCTTGTAATAGGATTCACGACTTGCATGTCGATGAGTATGACAACCGGCAGGAGCCATAGGAGTTGTCTTTATTTATTGTATGACCTGCGTGTCATTAAACAACACCATGTAATTACTTTACTTTATTGCTAACCGCAGCCATAGTAGTAGAAGTAATAGTTGGCGAGACAACTTCATGAAGACACGATGATGGAGATCATGATGATGGAGATCATGGTGTCATGCCGGTGACGATGATGATCATGGAGCCCCGAAGATGGAGATCAATGGAGCTATATGATATTGGCCATATCATGTCACTACTATATAATTGCATGTGATGTTTATTATGTTTATGCATCTTGTTTACTTAGAACGACGGTAGTAAATAAGATGATCCTTACAATAATTTCAAGAAGTGTTCTCCCTAACGTGCACCGTTGCTAAAGTTCGTCGCTTCTAAGCACCACGTGATGATCGGGTGTGATGGATTCTTACGCTCACATACAACGGGTGTAAGACAGATTTACACACGCGAAACACTTAGGGTTAACTTGACGAGCCTAGCATGTACAGACATAGCCTCGAACACGAGACCGAAAGGTCGAGCATGAGTCGATAGTAGATACGATCAACATGAAGATGTTCATCGATGATGACTAGTCCGTCTCACGTGATGATCGGACACGGCCTAGTTGACTCGGATCATGTAATCACTTAGATGACCAGAGGGATGTCTATCTCGAGTGGGAGTTCATAAGATGAACTTAATTATCTTGAACATAGTCAAAAGACCTTTTGCAAATTATGTAAAAGCTCGCGCTTTAGTTCCACTGCTTAGATGTGTTCCTAGAGAAAATATAGTTGAAAGTTGAAAGTAGCGATTATGCGGACAGAGAAAGCTTATGTCCTTAATGCACCGCCGGTGTGCTGAACCCCAAACATCGCCTGTGGATGTTGCGAACATCGGACATACACGTTTTGATAACTACGTGATAGTTCGGTTAAACGGTTTAGAGTTGAGGCACAAAGACGTTTTGAAATGTCGCGGAACATATGAGATGTTTCGAGGGCTGAAATTAGGATTTCAGGCTCGTGCCCACGCCAAGAGGTATAAGACCTCCGATGATTGTCTTAGCCTGCAAACTAAGGGAGAAAAGCTCAATCGTTGAGCTTGTGCTCAGATTGTCCAAGTGCAACAATCACTTGAACCGAGTGGGAGTTGATCTTCCGGATGAGGTAGTGATGTTTCTCCAAAGTCATTGCCACCAAGCTGCTAGAGCTTCGTGATGAACTATAACATATCGGGATAGATATGATGATCCTTGAAGTATTCGCGATGTTTGACACCGTGAAAGTAGAAATCAAGAAGGAGCATCAATTGTTAATGGTTGGTGAAACCACTAGTTTCAAGAAGGGCAAGGGCAAGAAGGGATATTTCATGAAACGGCAAATCAGCTGTTGCTCTAGTGAAGAAACCCAAGGTTGAACCCAAACCCGAGACTAAGTGCTTCTGTAATAAGGGGAACAGCCACTGGAGCAGAATTACCCTAGATACTTGGTAGATGAGAAGGTGACAAGGTCGATAGAAGTATATTGATATACATAATGTTAATGTGTACTTTACTAGTACTCCTAGTAGCACCAGGGTATTAAGATACCAGTTCGGTTGCTAAGTGTTAGTAACTCAAATAAAAGAGCTACGGAAAAAAACGGAGACTAGCTAAAGGTGAGTGACGATATGTGTTGGAAGTGTTTCCAAGTTTGATTTGATCAAACATCGACGCTCCCTCTACCATCAAGATTAGTATTAAACCAGAATAATTGCCACTTGGTGTTTATGTTGAGCATAGACATGATTGGATTATGTCTATCATAATACGGTTATTCATTTAAGGAGAATAATGGTTACTCTATTTATTTGAATAATACCTTCAATGGTCTTGCACCTAAAGGCCTGGTTTATTAAATCTCGATCGTAGTGATACACATTTTCATGCCAAAAATATAAGATAGTAATGATAGTACCACTTACTTGTGGCACCGCCATGTAAGTCATAATGGTATAAAACGCATGAAGAAGCTCCATGTTGATGGATCTTTGGACTCACTCATTTTTGAAAAGTTTGAGACATGCGAACCATGTCTATTGGTGTATACGCATGAAGAAACTCCATGCAGATGGATCGTTTGGACTCACTTGATTTTGAATCACTTGAGATATGCAAATCATACCACATGGGCAAGATGGTGAAAAGCCTCGCTTTGAAGAAGATGGAAGAAGATAGCAACTTGTTGGAAGTAACACATTTTGATGTGTGCAGCCCAATGAGTCTTTGAGGCATGCAAATGAATATCGTTATGTTCTTACTTCACGATGATTCGAGTAGATGTTGAGTATATTTACTTGATGAAACACAAGTCTGAATTATTGAATGGTTCAAGTAATTTCAGAGTGAAGTTTAAGATCTTCGTGACAAGAGGATAGAATATCTATGATATGATCATAGAGATGAATATCTGAGTTCGAGTTTTGGCACACAATTAAGACATTGTGCAAATTGTTTCACAATTAATACCTACTGGAAGACCATAGTGTGATGGTGTGTCCGAACATCATAGTTGCACTCTATTGGATATGGTGCGTACCATGATATCTCTTATCGAATTACCACTATCGTTCATGGGTTAGGCATTAGAGACAACCGCACTCACTTTAATGGGGCACCACGTAATTCCATTGAGACGACACCGTTTGGAGAAACCTAAGTTGTCGTTTCTTAAAAGTTTGGGGCTGCGACGCTTATGTGGAAAAGTTTCAGGTTGATAAGCTCGAACCCAAAGCGGACAAAATGCATCTTCATAGGACACCCAAAACAGTTGGGTATACCTCCTAATTCAGATCCGGAAGCAATAGGGATTGTTTCTTGAATCGGGTCCTTTCTCGAGGAAAAGTTCGTCTCGAAAAGTTGAGTGGGAGGATGGTGGAGACTTGATGAGGTTATTGAACCATCACTTCAACTAGTGTGTAGTAGGGCAGGAAGTTGTTCCGTGGCACCTACACCAATTGAAGTAGAAGCTTATGATAGTGATCATGAAGTTTGGATCAAGTCACCGACGTACCTCGTAGGGTGACAAGGATGCGTACTACTTGAGTGGTACGCAATCTGTCTTGAAGGTCATGTTGCTAGACAACAATGAACCCACGAGCTATGGAGAAGCAATGGTGGGCCCAAATTCGACAAATGGTTAGAAGCCATGAAATCCGAGATAGGATCCATGTATCAGAACAAAGCATGGACTTTGGTGGACTTGCCCGATGATCGGCAAGACATTGAGATGAATGGATCTTTAAGAAGAAGACGGACATGGACGGTAACATCACCGTCTATGAAGCTCGACTTGTGGCGAAGAGTTTTTCACAAGTTCAAGGAGTTGACTACGATGAGATTTTCTCATCCGTAGCGATGCTCAAGTCCGTCGGAATCATGTTAGTATAAGCTGCATTTATGAAATCTGGCGGATGGATGTCAAAATGAGTTTCCTTACCAGCCAGAAGGAAAGATTGTATGTGATACAATCGAAAGTTTTGTCGATCCTAAGGATGCTAAAGGTATGCTAGCTCCAATGATTCTTCTAAGGACTGGAGTAAGCATCTCGGAGTTGGAATATGCACTTTGATAGGATGATCAAAGATTTTGGGTTTATACAAAGTTTATGAGAAACTTGTATTTCCAATGAAGTGAGTGGGAGCACTATAGAATTTCTCGATAAGTATATGTTGTTGACATATTGTTGATCGAAATGATGTAGAATTTGGAAAGCATATAGGATTATTTGAAAAGTGTTTTCAATGGAAAACCTGGATTAAGCGACTTGAACATTGAGCATCAAGATCTATGAGGATAGATCAAAACGCTTAATGGTACTTTCAAATGAGCATATACCTTGACATGATCTTGAAGGTGTTCAAGATGGATCAGTCAAAGAAGGAGTTCTTGCACGACATGTAAGGTATGAAGTTAAGACTTAAAGCTCGACCACGGCAGAAAAGAGAGAAAGGACGAATGTCGCCCCTATGCTTCGACGTAGGCCCTATAGTATGCTATGTTGTGTACCGCACCAAGTGTGCCATGCCATGAGTCGGTCTAGGGTACAAGAATGATCCAGGAATGGATCATTGGACAGCGGTCAAAATTGTCCTTGGAGTAAATAAAGGACATATTTCTCGATTATGGAGGTGATAAAGAGTTCGACGTAAAGGGTTACGTCGATGCAAGCTTTAACACCTATCCGAATGACTCTGAGTAGCAAACCGGATACGTATAGTGGAGCAACCATTTGGAATAGATCCAAGTGGAGCGTGGAAGCAGCGTTTACAATGTGACGTAGAAATTTGAAGCACACACGGATCTGAAAGGTTCGGACCCGCTGACTAAAACCTCTCTCACAAGCAAAACATGATCAAACCTCGAACTCATTGAGTCTTAATCAGATGATGATGTGAACTAGTTTACGACACTAGTAAACTCTTTGGATGTTGGTCACATGGCGATGTGACCTATGAGTGTTGATCACATGGCGATGTGAACTAGATTATTGACTCTAGTGCAAGTGGGAGACTGTTGGAAATATGCCCTAGAGGCAATAATAAATAAGTTATTATTATATTTCCCTGTTCATGATAATCGTTTATTATCCATGCTATAATTGTATTGATAGGAAACTCAGATACATGTGTGGGTACATAGACAACACCATGTCCCTAGTAAGCCTCTAGTTGACTAGCTCGTTGATCAATAGATGGTTACGGTTTCGACCATGGACATTGGATGTCGTTGATAACGGGATCACATCATTAGGAGAATGATGTGATGGACAAGACCCAATCCTAAGCCTAGCACAAAGATCGTAGTTCAGTATGCTAAAGCTTTTCTAATGTCAAGTATCATTTCCTTAGACCATGAGATTGTGCAACTCCGGATACCGTAGGAATGCTTTGGGTGTACCAAACGTCACAACGAATCGGGTGGCTATAAAGGTGCACTACAGGTATCTCCGAAAGTGTCATTGGGTTGGCACGAATCAAGATGGATTTGTCACTCCGTAAACGGAGAGGTATCTCTGGGCCCACTCGGTAAGACACCATCATAATGTGCACAATGTGACCAAGGGGTTGATCACGGGATGATGTGTTACGGAACGAGTAAAGAGACTTGCCGTAACGAGATTGAACAAGGTATCGGGATACCGACGATCGAATCTCGGGCAAGTTCAATACCGTTAGACAAAGGGAATTGTATACGGGATCAATTGAGTCCTTGACATCGTGGTTCATCCGATGAGATCATCGTGGAACATGTGGGAGCCAACATGGGTATCCAGATCCCGCTGTTGGTTATTGACCGGAGAACGTCTCGGTCATGTCTACATGTCTCCGAACCCGTAGGGTCTACACACTTAAGGTTCGATGACGCTAGGGTTATAAAGGAAGTTTTGTATGTGGTTACCGAATGTTGTTGAGTCCCGGATGAGATCCCGGACGTCACGAGGAGTTCGGAATGGTCCGGAGGTAAAGATTTATATATGGAAAGTTGTTGTTGGGTTAGGAAAAGTTCGGGTTTTTTCGGTATTGTACCGGAAGCTTCTGAAGGTTCCGGAGGATTCGGAGGGGTCCGGAGGTCCAAAATAGTTCCACCACGTCCAATACAGTAGCATGGGCTGTAGGGGGGCGCCCTAGCCTTAATGGGCCAGGGGCACCAGCCCCCCCAAAGGCCCATGCGCATGGGAAGGGAAAACCCTAAAGGGGGAGGCCTCCACTTGACTTGGGAGGCACTCCTCCCCCCTTGGCCGCCCCTAGATGGGATCTAGGGCTGGCCGCACCCCTTGGGGTGGGAAACCCTAAAGGGGGCGCAGCCCCCTTCCCCTATATATAGTTGAGGTTTGGGGCTGCAACACACATGAGAACTTCTCCTCTGGGTGCAGCCCGCCCTCCTCCTCCTCCTCTCCCTTGGTGCTTGGCGAAGCCTGCTGGGATTGCCACGCTCCTCCACCACCACCACGCTGTTGTGGTGCTGCTGGATGGAGTCTTCCTCAACCTCTCCTCTCTCCTTGCTGGATCAAGGCATGGGAGACGCCACCGGGCTGTACGTGTGTTGAACGCGGAGGTGCTGTCCGCTCGGCACTAGGATCATCGGTGATTTGGATCACGACAGCACGACTCCTTCAACCCCGTTCACATGAACGCTTCCGCTTAGCGATCTACAAGGGTATGTAGATGCACTCTCCTTCCCCTCGTTGCTGGTTTCTCCATAGATAGATCTTGGTGACACGTAGGAAAATTTTGAATTTCTGCTACGTTCCCCAACATCTTCCCCCTCTTCTCTCCGGTAGACTACGAGACCGACGCTGCTGCTGCCCAGTTCGACTACGGTGTTGACGATCCCTCTCTCTTGCCAGAGCAACCAGGCAAGCCCCCCCCCCTTGATCACCAGATAGCGCCTACTCTTCTCTATACTGCTTGCATTAGAGTAGTGTAGCATGTTATCGCTTTGAGATACTCCTATCTTTGCTGCATAGCTTTGTCCTTGTTACTACTGTTGTTACCTTACCTGCAATCCTATATGCTTAGTATAGGATGCTACTACTTTCATCTGTGGCCCTACATTCTTGTCCGTCTGCCGTGCTATACTATCGGGCCGTGATCACTCGGGAGGTGATCACGGGTATATACTATATACTTATACATGATACATGTGGAGACTAAAGTCGGTCGGTGGTGGAGCACCATGAGTGGATCTTTGAGGCGGAGCGACAGGGCAGGTTGAGACCGCCTAGGAGAGAGGTGGGCCTGGCCCTGTTCGGCTTTCGCGGATACTTAACACGCTTAACGAGATCTTGGTATTTGATCTGAGTTGGCTACGAGCTTATACGCACTAACCATCTACACGGGAGTAGTTATGGGTATCCCGGCGTCGTGGTATCAGCCGAAGCACTTCAGACGTCAGCGACGGAGCGGCGCTTGGCCGGATTGGACTGAACGCCACTAGGCTAGGTCTGCTTCCGGCCCCCGCATAACGCAGTGAGTGTGCTTTCAGGCGATGGGCCTGCACCCCACGCGCTTAGGTTTAGACCGGCGTCTTTGGCCTCTCTGTTGTGCCTAGGTGGGGCTGCGACGTGTTGATCTTCCGCGGCGGGCATGACCCAGAAAGTGTGTCCGCCAAATGGGATCAAGCGTCTTTGGGTAAGATGGTGCACCCCTGTAGGGAAGTTAATCTATTCGAATAGCCGTGATCTTCGGTAACAGGACGACTTGGAGTTGTACCTTGAGCTTATGACAACTAGAACCGGATACTTGATAAAACACACCCTTCCAAGTGCCAGATACAACCGGTGGTCGCTCTCTCGTGGATATGAGGAGGGATCGCCGGGTAGGATTATTGCTATGTGATGTTACTTGGAGGACTTCAGATCGTCCTCTTCTACCTGTTGCAAGACAGGTGACCAGAAGCGTAGTCTTCGATAAGACTAGCTATCCCCCTCTTATTCTGGCATTCTGCAGTTCAGTCCACTGATATGGCCCTTTACACATATATCCATGCATATGTAGTGTAGCTCCTTGCTTGAAAGTACTTTGGATGAGTACTCACGGTTGCCTTGTTCCCCTTTTCCCTATCTATACTCGATTGCTGCAACAGACGATGGAGCCCAGGAGCGACGCCACCGTCGATGACGACTACTACTGGAGGTGCCTACTACTACGTGCAGCCCACGACGACGACGGGAGTAGCTAGGAGGATCCCAGGCAGGAGGCCTGCTCCTCTTTCGATCTGTATCCCAGTTTGTGCTAGCCTTCTTAAGGCAAACTTGCTTAACTTATGTCTGTACTCAGATATTGTTGCTTCCGCTGACTCGTCTATGATCGAGCACTTGTATTCGAGCCCTCGAGGCCCCTGGCTTGTATTATGATGCTTGTATGACTTATTTTATTTGTAGAGTTGTGTTGTGATATCTTCCCGTGAGTCCCTGATCTTGATCGTACACATTTGCGTGCATGATTAGTGTTCGATTGAATCGGGGGCGTCACATATATATATAGAACTAGTTTATTTTTAGTAAATGCTTTGTTGAACTAGTTGAATTAATATATAGAACTACTTTATTTTAGTATATGCTTAGTTTGAACTAGTTGAATTAATATAACTAGTTTATTTTTAGTAAATGTTTAGTTGAACTAGTTGAATTAATATATATATAGAGAACTAGTTTATTTTTAGTAAATGCTTAGTTGAACTAGTTGAATTAATATATAGAACTAGTTTATTTTAGTATATGCTTAGTTTGAACTAGTTGAATTAATATATATAGAACTAGTTTATTTTAGTAAATGCTTTGTTGAACTAGTTGAATTAATATATATAACTACTTTATTTTAGTATATGCTTAGTTTGAACTAGTTGAATTAATATAACTAGTTTATTTTTAGTAATGTTTAGTTGAACTACTTGAATTAATATATATAGAGAACTAGTTTATTTTTAGTAAATGCTTAGTTGAACTAGTTGAATTAATATATAGAACTACTTTATTTTTAGTATATTCTTAGTTTGAACTAGTTGAATTAATATAACTAGTTTATTTTTAGTAAATGTTTAGTTGAACTAGTTGAATTAACACACACACACACACACACACACACACACACACACACACACACACACACACACACACACACACACACACACACACACACACACACACATATATATATATATATATATATATATATATATATATATATATAACTAGTTTATTTTATTAAATGCTTAGTTGAACTAGTTGAATTAATATATAGAACTAGTTTATTTTTAGTATATGCTTAGTTTGAACTAGTTGAATTAATATAACTAGTTTATTTTTAGTAAATGTTTAGTTGAACTAGTTGAATTAATATATATATAGAACTAGTTTATTTTTAGTAAATGCTTTAAACTAATTGAATTAATATAACTAGTTTATTTTAGTAAATGCTTAGTTGAATTAATAGAAGTAGTTGAATTAATTGAATTAGTAAGTGATTAATGTTTCGCCTAATATGAACATAGGAAATGTCGTCTGACGACGGAAAAAATTTCATTATGCGCGAATACTGTGAAGACCAGCGCGGCCAGTGCGACAGAAATTTCCTTGTTGATGGTAGGCGAATCAGCATCAAGCTAGATGAGACTTTCGAATTCGATACAGTAAGTCACAACGACAAGTCTGTTTTCGTAATTAAGCATGACTTATATATGCTTCATTTGCCTGACTTATGATTTTTAATTTTCACTATTCTACTAGCGCATCCCGTGCCATGCAAGAATTTTTGTCTTGGATAAGATAGGTTTCAAAGATATGAAAACTATGGAGGTAAAGAGAGCTTACCTGAAAACTGAGCATGATGGTTATACTTTCAACGTCAAAGTATACAATACACACACGTACACATATTTTGAATGCAAAACTTGGCAAGCACTATGCAAGGCTTATGCATTTGAGCCTGGTATGGTTATCACCTTTGATATTCGTCCGGAAGATGATATTGAAGGTAATAGAGACATATGGGTCGACGTGCAGACGCCTCCAGTTCTACCATTATGTGAGTTCTTCTCAACTATATTTTTGTCTTTGATATTGCTTATTCAAAAATAACTGACAACTAATTTCTATTGACAGGTTATCTCCATTAAACCAAACATGTCCGGCTCTTGGTAGACAGGACCTACTACTGTCCCGGAGCTGAACTAAACTGCGAGGAGATAAGTCATTATGTTTCATGGCTTGAGGATCTTCATACTGTCAAGATAAATTTTCTTCCTGCACTTAGAAATGTTAGTACTCAAAACGTGCGACCAATAGTGATGGTATTGAACTACGGTCACATCTATTTAGGAATGATAGTAAGATATTTACTATTTGTCCTCAGTGCATATTTTGCATACATATTTTTTTTGCTAAACTTTCATTGCTAAGTATATTAATTAAGTACTATACAATGTTCTTCAACAGGGACTCCCGACGACAGTTGTGCCTCAGGGGATCGATACTAAAGGTCAAATGTCAATTGTTAGCTTACGGCCAAGATATCCTGCATTGCACATGAATGCATTCAGGATTTCTAGAAGCGATGAATGCTTAATAGTGAAAGATTGGAGGAAAATTGTTAATGATCGCAGAGAAGTACTAGGGGGCAGCAATGAGAAGCGCAGCCCACGATTAGGAGACAGGTTCATCGGCATGCTCCAAAGATGATCAATCAGGAGAGCTATACATGTTCTATGCTATTTTACCGAGAGAGAGTAGCTAGCAGGAGTGATTTAGCTAGTTCTTCATGCTGCTCTTAATTAGTACTTGTCCTTTCATGTCCGTGTTCTTCGCTCGAACTTAAGTGATTTGCTTTTGTGGTGTTATATATGAACGCTTATAATATCATGACAATCATGTTGAACTCGATCGATAATATTTTTGCTTCTGGCACAAGTGAATGTTTCTTCTTTAAGCTAGTAGTGCTGGTGGTGATTAGATAGCTAGTTAATTATTATATCGTTTAATGAAAGAAACCGCAGATTAGTTTCAGCTGGATGAATCCTACCTAGCTAAGTGATCAAGTATATGCCATATCCGTATATATTATATAGTTGATCAAGTATAATATGGATTTGGCATATACTCTAGCTAGCTAGCTATATATAGAGATATCCAATAATGCATCCAGTCGAAACTAATCCGTGGTACTTTCACCTAATGATTTAACAACTCATTATAATGTAAAACAATCACTAAATTAAATTGAAAACACAAAATTAAAGAAAAGTTAAAAAAACACCCAAACATTTAGTACCGGTTGGTGTTACCAACCGGTACTAATGCCCTCCACGCAAACGGGCCTGTCTCATGCCACGTGGTGGCACTTTAGCGCCGGTTCGTGACGAACCGGTACTAAAGGCCGGGGAACTTTAGTCCCCACTCTTTAGTGCCGGTTGGCGAACCGGCACTAAAGCCCGTTACGAACCGGCACTAAAGGCCGGTTCTGCACTAGTGAAAGCTAGTTTGACGACAATCCAATTTTAAAGTGGCACACAATTCTGCCCATTTACCCATTGTGCTTTGTCAACCAAAATGGTTAGTACTCCCTCTGATCCATATTATGCTTTAGTACAACTTTAGCAAAAGGCAACGATAATTAATATGAATGGAGGGGGTAAAACAATGAAATGCAGTTATAACACCACTTACAAACATGTCATAGATCTGTAAAGCGTATCACATAAGCAAGCTTAAAATACGCACACTTCCAAGATACATATGAGCAGTGACTGGGAGAAGTTCACTCCATGTCATAGCAATGAATAGGTATATGGCGCCAATGATATGTGCTCAATCAGTGGACGTCGACAAGACCATGAGTGGACATGCATGAAGGAAATATGCCCCAGAGGCAATAATAAAGTTATTATCTATTTCCTTATATCATGATAAATGTTTATTATTCATGCTAGAATTGTATTAACAGGAAACATAATACATGTGTGAATACATAAACAAACAGTATGTCACTAGTATGCCTCTACTTGACTAGCTCGTTAATCGAAGATGGTTATGTTTCCTAACCATAGACATGAGTTGTCATTTGATTAACGGGATCACATCATTAGGATAATGATGTGATTGACTTGACCCATTCCGTTAGCTTAGCACTTGATCGTTTAGTATGTTGCTTTTGCTTTCTTCATGACTTATACAAAGTTCCTGCTACTATGAGATTATGCAACTCCGTTTACGGAGGAACACTTTGTGTGCTACCAAACGTCACAACGAATCGGGTGATTATAAAGGTACTCTACAGGTGTCTCCAAAAGTATATGTTGAGTTGGCATAATTCGAGATTAGGTTTTGTCACTCCGATTGTCGGAGAGGTATCTCTGGGCCTTCTCGGTAATACTCATCACCTAAGCCTTGCAAGCATTGTAACTAATGAGTTAGTTATGAAATGATGTATTACAGAGCGAGTAAAGAGACTTGCTTGTAACGAGATTGAACTAGGTATTGATACCGACGATCGAATCTCGGGCAAGTAACATACCGATGACAAAGGGAACAACGTATGTTGTTATGCGGTTTGACCGATAAGGATCTTCAGAGAATATGTAGGAACCAATATGAACATCCAGGTTCCGCTATTGGTTATTGACCGAGAATAGTTCTAGGTCATGTCTACATAGTTCTCGAACCCGTAGGGTCCGCACGCTAACGTTACGATGACAGTTTATTATGAGTTTATAAGTTTTGATGTATCGAAGTTTGTTCGGAGTCCCGGATGTGATCACGGACATGACGAGGAGTCTCGAAATGGTCGAGACATAAAGATCGATATATTGTAAGCCTATCTTTGACTTGGAAAGGTTCCGGATGAAATCGGATTTTATCAAACACCGGGTTACGGAACCCTCCCGGGGTCAATGGGCCTTGATGGGCCATAAGGAGAAGAGGAGGGTCGGCCACGGCAGGCCGCGCCCCTCCCCTAGTCCAAATAGGACAGGAGAGGGGGCGGCGCCTCTTCCTCTTCCCTCCCCCAAGTCCTAATCCAACTAGGAAAGGGGGGGAGTCCTACTCGGTGGGAGTAGGACTCCTCAGCCCGCCTCCTCCTAGGGCCGGCCGCACCCCTTGCTCCTTTATATACGGGGCAGGGGGCACCCATGACACACAAGTTGATCTACGGATCATTCCTTAGCCGCAGCGGTGCCCCTCCACCATATTCCACTTGGTCATATCGTCATGAGCTTAGGCGAAGCCCCGCGACGGTAAAGTCATATCGTCGGGAGCTTAGGCGAAGCCCTGCGTCGGTGGAGCATCATCATCGCCACCACGCCGCCGTCGTCTTGTGGAACTCATCCCCGACGCTTTGCTGGACCGGAGCCCGGTATCGCCATCGAGCTGAACGTGTGCTGAACTCGGAGGTGCCGTGCGTTCGGTACTTGGATCGGTCGGATCGTGAAGACGCGTCGACTACATCAACCGTGTTGTTATAACGCCCGCCACGGTCACGAAGGTGCGTGGACATACACTCTCCCTCTCGTTGCTATGCCATCACCATGATCTTGCGTGTGCGTAGGAAATTTTTGAAATTACTACGTTCCCCAACAAGTGGCATCCGAGCCTGGTTTTATTCGTTGATGTCATATGCACGAGTAGAACACAAGTGAGTTGTGGGCGATATAAGTCATACTGCTTACCAGCATGTCATACTTTGGTTCAGCGGTATTGTGAGATGAAGCGGCCGGACCGACATTACGCCAGACGCTTACGCGAGACTGGTTTCACCGCTTGAGCACTCGTTGCTTAAAGGTGACCGGCGGGTGTCTGTTTCTCTCACTTTAGTTGAACTGAGTGTGGCTACGCCCGTCCTTGCGAAGGTTAAAACAGCACCAACTTGACAAACTATCGTTGTGGTTTTGATGCGAGGTAAGAACAGTTCTTGCTCAGCCCGTAGCAGCCACGTAAAACTTGCAACAACAAAGTAGAGGACGTCTAACTTGTTTTTGCAGGGCATGTTGTGATGTGATATGGTCAAGACGTGATGCTATATTTTATTGTATGAGATGATCATGTTTTGTAACCGAAGTTATCGGCAACTGGCAGGATGTTGGAAATATGCCCTAGAGGCAATAATAAAAGCATTATTATTATATTTCCTTGTTCATGATAATTGTCTTTTATTCATGCTATAACTGTATCATCCGGAAATCGTGATACACGTGTGAATACATAGACCACAATACGTCCCTAGTGAGCCTCTAGTTGACTAGCTCGTTGGTCGACAGATAGTCATGGTTTCCTGACTATGGACATGTAGCGACCCGACCTCAGACGGTCAAGCCTCTGTGTTACTGTGCCATCCCTGGATCAGTATGTTGGCACACACAGTACATCAATGTATATATCAAAGTGCAATCACATGTATAAATAACGTAAAATGATATATACCTCTTAATACTCAATGGAAACAATCAAACGGGTGTGGAGTCCCATCAACGCCATCGGCAGGTTGAGTGTAGACCGTAACCTGATCGTAACTCTTACTCGTCGAGGTAAGTATCTCGCAACATGATACGTTGCAGCCGTGTAGGTCAAGACATTGAATGTACCGCAAGATCACAATAAGAGAAAACAGATGATAAACTATACTATATGCAGTATGGATTTGTGGCTCAGATCGAGTTTTGTTTGCATAAAAGCTGATTTTATTTTACCTACATCAAAGGCATAAATGGAGTCTGCACTATGGAATTTTCTATCATGACATGGTTCCGCCAACCGATGTCCCATAGCCCAAAAATCATCATAAGTTGCCCACAATTAAGTTATCATCCGGTGTTGAGAGTTCGAAATAGATCCAAGTCCAGAGGCTCAAATTGTCCGTGAATCGGGACACGGCTAATCGATTAGGTTTAAACCCTCTGCAGAGGTTTGTACACTTTACCCGCAAGATTCGATCCTCTCTTTACGTTCTCGCACTTGAGTGTTTGAGAACAAGATGACCAAACATGGTCTTCCAAAGAGTTCCTCGACCACCGTCCGTACCCATCCGATCCTACCGTCCTTCTACATCTGCTAGTACCGTCCCAGCCAGAGTCACAACCAAGGTCAACCAAGCCGAGCCCATAATGACTTGCGGTTGCACAGTAAGCTTCGGCCAAGTATTCTTCCGTCTCTTTGAGTCTGGGTGAAGCTTTCGCGAGATGTCATGGCGCTTCTCCATGCATCCCGCCAACCTTTGGTTTCTCCAGGCTGCCGTCAACCGCCCTTCACCCAAAGAGTGTGTATTGAAATCCTGTCTCGAGTCTTGAAGTCTTGAGGTCTTGAAGATGCAGTCCTTGCAGATTTCCATCATGGAGTTGTTGTCATTGACGTAGAATCCTCCATTCTCACACCACTCCCGAGCACTCATACCAAACCCCGTCTACTATAGCGTAGCATTAAAAGAAATAACGTCCCGGCTTGGTAACAGGTGAAGGGTTCCTACCTCATGCAAAATACTCAACTACAAGAATTTCAATAACACTCTGAGGGTGGTTGCAAAGGTGCCACTAAATGCAATAAAACATAGGTAAGAAAAGCATGGTCAAAGTGAACTTGCACGGTTGACGATCTTCAAAAACTAGGGTTTCAGAGTAGCAATCTTAGACTCGGAAATTCTACCGAGGCAAACAATAACTATAATAATCACATAGCAATAGGACCACATAACACAACATAACAAAAGTAACACAACAAAACAATCAAAACCAAATCCAAAAGGAAAAACTCAAAGAAACCAATTCAAAGTTTTCCCTACTCCTAACAATAACAAAAAAATAGTTTTATATAACAAAATTTCCTTAATATAACCTAATCATGGTTTTAAGTTAACTTAACAGAAAAGGTTTCACTAAGCAACTAGGAGCAAAAGGAATTAATTAAAAGCTATTATAAAACTCATTTTAGGCCTAATCCAATTTCCATTAAGAAAATAATTTAAAACTTTTATTAATTATAAATAAAAGTTCATCTACTAGAATGACAGAAACTAACCTAGAATAACTAATCACAAGTTAAAAATAAATTAATTTATTAATTAATTAAATAGGAAAACAGGAACTAGTTAATTAATTAGGATTAATAGGATTCTGTCTAAAACTAATTATTTATTAATCCTAAAATACCAAAGTTAATTTCTAGGGTTTGGCAATGTCAAAATAAAGTGGTGACAAAAAGAATCATGCAAAAATAATTTTTCTAACTAAAGTTATAGCAGATTTGCTATTCTGACTAAAACAATATTAAAGCATTTTTAATTATTTTTAACATGGCTAAATATATATTTTACAGAAACTACATAAAATTTGCAATCCAACAAAAAAAGAATCACTCAAAAATATTAAACAGAATAAAAGATATACATTTTTGAAAACTGAAACTATTCGGCTAAAACAGAAAATCAAAATAAAAAGAAAAAGGCCTAATGGGCCTATATGTATACCTGCGATAGATAGGCTAAACGGGCTCTAGGGTTTAAACTAAAAGAACCGGGCCTAAAAAAATAAACCTACACTAAAAATAAACCGCGTGGACCGGCCGGTTTTATTAATAAAACCTACCCCTTCGGGGGCTTCTAATCTAGGCCGCTCGATTGAGATCGGACGGGGGGGGATTGCCGGTGACTTACCGGACTCCGGCGACGGCGGCGGCGGCGGCGAAAGTGCTCAGGCGTCCGGACGTCATGCGAGCTCGGCGACTCGTCGGGAAGACGCGCACGGGTCGGGAAGGGTTCGTGGAGTTGGGGAGGTCGGGGTGGACCAGGGGTCGACGGCGGCAACAATGGCGGGGGAGGGCGGTGCTCCAGTGAGCTCGGGAGGAGAGGAGAGGGGTCCGCGTGGTCTCGGGAGGAATGGGGTGCGGGGTGGCGGCTTATATAGCCGGGGTCGTCGGGGATCGGGGCGATCGGGGATCCGGATCCCGGGATCCGGTCGATCTCCAGCGAGGTCGGCGTGGCGTGGGGCGGGGAAGAAGAGGGCGGGCCCACGGGTCGATGAGAGGAGAGAGGCGCGGGGTCGGGTGGCGAAGCCTAGGGGTTCGGGTGAGTGGGCGAGGGGTGAGGCGCTGGCTGGCTCACAATGGGCTCACTGGCCTGGGCGCTGGGCTGGGGGGGGGGGGCTGGCTGGGCTGGGTGGCTCTGGTGGCGCCCAGGGAGTTTCTTTATTTTTTAAAATAAAACAAAAACAAAAATAAAATCCTATCTATAAATATTTTATATAGGGTATATATATACCAAAATGATCGAAAAAGATTTTCTACAACATGAACTATTTTTCAAGTTCAAATAAAATACACAAAAATTCAAATAAAATAAAGAGTGTTTCTGCCCTAATAAAATCCAATAAAATCATTTTTTAAAAAATACCAAAATGACTTCAAATTTATTTTCTCCTAATTTTTCATTGAAGGAATCATTTTACCCTATTTCCATTTATTTGTTTTAGGAGGAAAATAATTTGAATAAAGTCCAAATAATACCAAATTTGAAAGGGGTTTCAAAATACCTTCCAATGACTTTCAATTTGGTTCTTTTAACTTCCAACTCATATTTCATATAATTGAAGAAGTCATTTTATCTTCCCTCATGAAAATCATTGAGTTGCATAAAGTTTTGAATTTGAAATATCCCCAAATGGAATTCAAATTTCCCAAAACCCTTTTCATTTCAACATGGAAGAAGTCATGTCATCTTCACTCTAGGTTTTGGTGTTGCAATGAACCTGAGTTCAATTGGGATCCAAAAATGCAAAATGGAAAGTTTGGGAAAGTCATTTCATTCCCTCTCATTCAACTTTCAAAAGTTTAAATTTCCACTCAATTCCATTCAATCAATCAGTCAAACAATCAGACAACAACCATAGTTATTTATTTAATATAACATTCCAAAATTTAGAATTTTGGGATGTTACAAACCTACCACACTTAAAATGAATCTCGTCCTCGAGATTCGAAGAGGCTAGCAAGAAAAGGTTAGGGGTTGGGGGTCTTCTAGCAAATGTTCTGGTCAGAGAGGTCAGGTGGGCTACCACACTTAAAATCAAGGTTACGGTTCCAATAAACTCAGATACTTCCTCTGGAGTGCTGACAATGTATGTATCTTCACATATCTTACAATAACTCCTTCATTAACGCTCTTCTGTTAGGAGCGTAAAGTTTTCCTTGAAACCTTGGGTCGGTTCTTCAAGGTTGTGGTTCGTCCGAGACTGGATCTTCTTAGCTGATAGGTTCGTGTCCATTCTAGACAACCATCGAAATACTCATGGTGGTCTACAATTTATGGTTTTCTCCTGCAGAAAACGGGTCTGGGTTGAACCTCACCGTATAACCTACGTTTGGCAACAGCTGCCATGTACATGGGTTTATCATCCTACCACTCTAAGGCTTAAGCAAGGCTTCAACGAGCGTCGTTACTTTACTATGGTTAAGTCTCTCAGATTTACCATTCCAAATAGCAAGAGCGAAAGATACGAGTAAGTCGGTATGGTGATCAATCCATTCCGCACCAGATCATTACCTCAGATAAGGTTTAGCTTAATCTCGTATTCTAACACTCGGTCATTCTCACAAGCATTGCAGAATTTCTCTTGTCCACGAACCGGGTTCGAGTAAATCCATGGGTTCGCAAGCCAAACAAAACATCTATCGCTTACTTCACCACTCTTAGGTTTTTTGCGTAACTCACTAAACGTCGCTGATTGGATCATCGATTCTTCCAAATATACTCCTTTATCAAGGGTACATCTGTTCCTTTCAAAATCCACGGGCACGTGGGTTATGGCCCACTTCGATACTAGTGCAGTTTTAACTCATCTTTGGAGTAATTCTCTTGTTACACCTTCTTTAATTCCAATAGTACTCTGTTACTTCATACCATCATATCAAGAACAAAACTCCAACTTATTTTGTCTAGCTTCCTCCTATGGACCGTCATGAATAACACATTTCTTTCTTCATTGATCCTGTGGTTTTACAGAGTACTATGACCAAAATAAATGCACAAGTTTATCCATAACATCTCATTATTCTCATATCAATCTTTCGTTACATCCTTAATCATTTTTTTTTCGTGAATCCAAATTCCAATAAGTACTTTGTTACAAATGCTGCCACCCACATGGTTCGGTATGGTCAGACATTACTTCCAACTTTATTCATTCTTTTCCTCCTTGAGGATTGTTCAGTCCCACTGGAATTGTGCGACATGTGCCTTGAATTCTTCAATCTTCTGGTTCATTGTGGTGGCCTTGAGCTTCACCTCCATCATCTCCGTATGCACTTCACTTAGGTATTCCTGAGTATGACGGAGTCTTGCTTCAAGTATTTCTCGATCTCGACGATGGCTTCCATGGCTGCTTCACGAACAGCATCGAAGAAAGTTGCTTGTGGCACACGTGAAATGAAGAAGTAATGCCCCATCCTCTTTGGGCAAACTCCTTTCACACGGTGGAGGTGTACCTCCACATACCAAAGTTCCACTCCCTTATGCATGAAGGGGTAGCCTTTGTAGACTGCATCTCCTTCAAGGTGAATATGCTTCATCATGTCCTTTAGGGTCTTTGGGTAATCATGATCACTTGTCAGGGTCATGATGGTTTCCGGACCTTTAAGGAAAGATTCGTAAAGGGTCGTCATCTGCAGTTTGTGAAACAGAAATGATGCTCAGAGTAAGGTACTTATCTCCTAGGGCACACATTCATATCATCCAAACAAAACTTCAAACTCAATTTCCAATTTCCTGTTTATGCATCACAACTCACTTTCTTCCATGTTCATCAAGAATATTAATTTCCAAGATAAAATATGACAACTCCTTAAAGCTCTACAGCATGTGACATTACAACTTCATTGAGTCATGAACTATTACAATCTCAGGGTAATCTATTACATAACTCAACTCATTGAGCTCATGAAAATGAAATTGCTTTCTACTACTCTTATTATCCATAATCAAAATTCCAACTACTCAGCTCCAGCTTTCGTCTTGTCGGAACATTTAGTAGCATAATGTCCTGCTTCCTTGCAGCGAAAACAAATGACTTTCGATAAGTCTTTGGGCTTCTTGGAGATGGTGCCTGCTCCTTGAGTTCCTTGCTTCCTTTCGGGACATTGATTGGCATAATGCCCGACGTCCTTACATTCAAAACAGGTAATATGACTCTTGTCCTTATTTGCAGAAATTGGGTTGTTCGGAGGATGTCTTTGTTTTCTCTTCCTGGGCTTCCTCGTTCTGATCAATCCTTCTATTCCCTGTGGATCAAACTCTATTGCTTCCGTCGGGAAGTATCCCGGATACTCTTTTCTTTCCTTGGTACAATACTGTGAAAATTGTCCTTCTTCTCCACATGAATAGCAGGCATTGGAGTAAAATCTGTTGAGACCTTCTCCATCCAGGTTTTCAACACTTTCGATCGTTCATTGGTTCTTCTAGATCTTCCTTGAGGGTTCTTTCATTCCATCTTCCCGCTTGGGATAGTTTGTTGCACCTGGAGTAAATGTGACACTTGCACGGGTAGTGGGTGGTTCCTTCACACAGGAAGCAAGTCACCTGGCTAGTTGGGCATTCCTTAGCTGGGTGTTTCTCCTCACAATGAGGGCATCCATCCTTGTGTTCCTCCTCGGTGTGTCCTATTTCTCCGCAAATCTTGCAGGCACAAGGTTTCTTCTCCGGGTTATCATAGTGCTTCCGGATGAGGCGTGATCTCATTAGGGTCTTCTTGAATTCCTCCCAAGTTCTTGTTCCATTAAATCCTGTATGGCTTGATGCATTTTCCACAGGTTGCAGCACTTTACGTAAAATAATCAAGAGCGTATTGGACCTCATACTTCCTTGAAACCAAATTGCTCCCAAGTGATTTTCCATGTT
The DNA here is from genome assembly GCA_021605205.1 of Aegilops longissima. Taxonomy (NCBI): domain Eukaryota; kingdom Viridiplantae; phylum Streptophyta; class Magnoliopsida; order Poales; family Poaceae; genus Aegilops; species Aegilops longissima. The sequence goes on along the minus strand of CM038680.1, from coordinate 475,448,251 downwards.
CGCATCCATAGCTCGCCTCGGGCTGAGTCTTGATCCGAGAATATCAGTCCAACTTCATTCATCATCTAGGGGTTCAAGGGTTTTAGGGTGAGATGAGAGAGAGGTGGGGAGGATATACACAAAACAAACAATAGTTTTTGAAGAAACAAGTTTTACTTTGTGGCTGTCGGAAAACATCAAACAAATGACAGCTCACAAATCGTTGTATCTAACGTAAGTGTGTAACAGGGGTTTGGTCTTCTAAAGGTAAAATCTCTTCAGATCCTTCAAGTTTTCGGAGTCTTCAACTGTTGTAGCTTCTAATACATGGTGAAATCCTCTTTACTCTGAAAGGGTCATCAATTCCTTCTTGGAGCGTCTTCAGTTGATCCTCCGATTGATTAAAAGGGAAAAGGGGTATATTCTAACTATTTGAGGTGAGAGTGTTAGAAGAGATGAGAAGTAAGAGTCTTTTTGTAAATAGAGTTTTAGAAATTTCCTGTCCTAGGGCTTTCCGATTTCTAGGGTCACGTCCTACAGTCAACATGTGCTCGATACCATCTCTGAGCGACCCGACCTCGGACGGTCAAGCCTTCGTGTTATTGTGCCATCCACGGATCGGTATCTCGGCACACACAAGACATCAATGTATATATCAAAGTGCAATCACATGTATAAATAACGTAAAATGATATATACCTCTTAATACTCATGAAACAATCAAGCGGGTGTGGAGTCCCATCAACGCCATCGGCAGTTGAGTGTAGACCGTAACCTCAGATCGTAACTCTTACTCGTCGAGGTAAGTATCGCAACATGATACGTTGCAGCCGTGTAGGTCAATACATTGAATGTACCGGCAAGATCACAATAAGAGAAAACAGATGATAAACTATACTATATGCGGTATGGCTTTGTGGCTCAGATCTCGAGTTTTGTTTGCATAAAAGCTGATTTTATTTTACCTACATCAAAGGCATAAATGGAGTCTGCACTATGGAATTTTCTATCATGACATGGTTCCGCCAACCGATGTCCCATAGCCCAAAAATCATCATAAGTTGCCCACAATTAAGTTATCAGTCCGGTGTTGAGAGTTCCGAAATAGATCCAAGTCCAGAGGCTCAAATTGTCCGTAACCGGGGACACGGCTAATCGATTAGGTTTAAACCCTCTGCAGAGGTTTGTACACTTTACCCGCAAGATTCGATCCCTCTCTTTACGTTCTCGCACTTTGAGTGTTTGAGAACAAGATGACCAAACATGGTCTTCCAAAGAGTTCCTCGACCACCGTCCGTACCCATCCGATCCTACCGTCCTTCTACATCTGCTAGTACCGTCCCAGCCAGAGTCACAACCAAGGTCAACCAAGCGAGCCCATAATGACTTGCGGTTGCATGTAAGCTTCGGGCGAAGTATTCTTCCGTCTCTTTGAGTCTGGGTGAAGCTTTCATGAGATGTCATGGCGCTTCTCCATGCATCCGCCAACCCTTGGTTTCTCCAAGGCTGCCCGTCAACCGTCCTTCACCCAGTAGTGTGTATTGAAATCCTGTCTCGAGTCTTGAAGTCTTGAGGTCTTGAAGATGCAGTCCTTGCAGATTTCCATCATGGAGTTGTTGTCATTGACGTAGAATCCTCCATTCTCACACCACTCCCGAGCACTCATACCAAACCCCGTCTACTATAGCGTAGCATTAAAAGAAATAACGTCCCGGGCTTGGTAACAGGGTGAAGGGTTCCTACCTCATGCATACTACTCAACTACAAGAATTTCAATAACACTACTGAGGGGTGGTTGCAAAGGTGCCACTAAATGCAATAAAACATAGGTAAGAAAAGCATGGTCAAAGTGAACTTGCCTGGTTGACGATCTTCGAAAAACTAGGGTTTCGTAGTAGCAATCTTCGCACTCCGGAAATTCTACCGAGGCAAACAATAACTATAATAAGCACATAGCAATAGGACCACATAACACAACATAACAAAAGTAACACAACAAAACAATCAAAACCAAATCCAAAAGGAAAAACTCAAAGAAACCAATTCAAAGTTTTCCCTACTCCTAACAATAACAAAAAAAATAGTTTTTATATAACAAAATTTCCTTAATATAACCTAATCATGGTTTTAAGTTAACTTAACAGAAAAGGTTTCACTAAGCAACTAGGAGCAAAAGGAATTAATTAAAAAGCTATTATAAAACTCATTTTAGGCCTAATCCAATTTCCATTAAGAAAATAATTTAAAACTTTTATTAATTATAAATAAAAGTTCATCTACTAGAATGACAGAAACTAACCTAGAATAACTAATCACAAGTTAAAAATAAATTAATTTATTAATTAATTAAATAGGAAAACAGGAACTAGTTAATTAATTAGGATTAATAGGATTCTGTCTAAAACTAATTATTTATTAATCCTAAAATACCAAAGTTAATTTCTAGGGTTTGGCAATGTCAAAATAAAGTGGTGACAAAAGAATCATGCAAAATAATTTTTCTAACTAAAGTTATAGCAGATTTGCTATTCTGACTAAAACAATATTAAAGCATTTTAATTATTTTTAACATGGCTAAATATATATTTTACAGAAACTACATAAAATTTTCAATCCAACAAAAAAGAATCACTCAAAAATATTAAACAGAATAAAAGATATACATTTTGAAAACTGAAACTATTCGCTAAAACAGAAAATCAAAATAAAAGAAAAAGGCCTAATGGGCCTATACGTGTACTGTGCGATAGATAGGCTAAACGGGCTCTAGGGTTTAAACTAAAAGAACCGGCCTAAAAAAATAAACCTACACTAAAATAAACCACGTGGACGGCCGGTTTATTAATAAAACCTACCCCTTGGGGCTTCTAATCTAGGCGCTCGATTGAGATCGGACGGGGAGAGTGCGGTGACTTACGGACTCGGCGCGACAATGGCGGGCGGGAAAGTGCTCGGGCGTCCGGACGTCGGCGAGCTCGGCGACTCGTCGGGAAGACGCGCACGGGTCGGGAAGGGTTGGTGGTGTTGGGAGGGTCGGGGTGGACCAGGGGTCGACGGCGGCAACAATGGCGGCGGGAGGGCTTGGTGCTCGGTGAGCTCGGGAGGAGAGGGAGAGGGGTCCGGCGTGGTCTCGGGAGGAATGGGGTGCGGGGTGGCGGCTTATATAGCCGGGGTCGTCGGGGATCGGGAGGGATCGAAGCGATCGGGGATCCGGATCCCGGGATCCGGTCGATCTCCGGCGAGGTCGGCGTGGCGTGGGGGGGGAAGAAGAGGCGGGCCCACGGGTCGATGAGAGGAGAGAGGCGAGGGTGGGTGGCGAAGCCTAGGGGTTGGTGGTGAGGCGAGGGGCGAGGGCCTGGCTGGCTGTTGGGCCTGGGCTCGGCTGGGCTCGGGCGTGGGCTGCGGAGGGGGCGGGCTGGGCTGGGGGTGCTTTGGTGGCGCCAGGGGAGTTTTCTTTATTTTTTAAAATAAAACAAAAACAAAAATAAAATCCTATCTATAAATATTTTATATAGGGTATATATATACCAAAATGATCGAGAAAAAGATTTTCTACAACATGAACTATTTTTCAAGTTCAAATAAAATACACAAAATTCAAATAAAATAAAGAGTGTTTCTGCCCTAATAAAATCCAATAAAATCATTTTTAAAAATACCAAAATGACTTCAAATTTATTTTCTCCTAATTTTTCATTGAAGGGAATCATTTTACCCCTATTTCCATTTATTTGTTTTTAGGAGGAAAATAATTTGAATAAAGTCCAAATAATACCAAATTTGAAAGGGGGTTTCAAAATACCTTCCAATGACTTTCAATTTGGTTCTTTTTAACTTCCAACTCATATTTCATATAATTGAAGAAGTCATTTTATCTTCCCTCATGAAAATCATTGAGTTGCATAAAGTTTTGAATTTGAAATATCCCCAAATGGAATTCAAATTTCCCAAAACCCTTTTCATTTCAACATGGAAGAAGTCATGTCATCTTCACTCTAGGTTTTGGTGTTGCAATGAACCTGAGTTCAATTGGGATCCAAAAATGCAAAATGGAAAGTTTGGGAAAGTCATTTCATTCCCTCTCATTCAACTTTCAAAAGTTTAAATTTCCACTCAATTCCATTCAATCAATCAGTCAAACAATCAGACAACAACCATAGTTATTTATTTAATATAACATTCCAAAATTTAGAATTTTGGGATGTTACAGGACATCAGATGTCATTGACGACGGGATCACGTCATTAGGAGAATGACGTGATGGACAAGACCCAATCCTAAGCATAGCACAAGATCGTGTAGTTCGTTTTGCTAGAGCTTTTTCCAATGTCAAGTATCTCTTCCTTAGACCATGAGATCGTGTAACTCCCGGATACCGTAGGAGTGCTTTGGTGTACCAAACGCCACAACGAATCGGGTGACTATAAAGGTGCACTACGGTATCTCGAAAGTGTCTCATTGGGTTGACACGGATCGAGATCAGGATTTGTCACTCCGTATGACGGAGAGGTATCACCGGGCCCACTCGGTAGTGCATCATCATAATGAGCTCAAAGTGATCAAGTGTCTAGTCACAGGATCATGCATTACGGCACGAGTAAAGTGACTTGCCGTACTTGAGACTGAACGAGGTATTGGGATACCGACGATCGAGTCTCGCAAGTAACATACCGTCGACAAAGGGAATAGTATACGGGTTGCTTGAATCCTCGACATCGTGGTTCATCCGATGACATCATCGAGGAGCATGTGGGAGCCAACATGGGTATCCAGATCCGCTGTTGGTTATTGACGTGAGAGCATCTCGGTCATGTTCAGATGTCTCCCGAACCCGTAGGGTCTACACATAAGGTTCGGTGACGCTAGGGTTATTAGGAAGACTTGTATGTGATTACGAATGTTGTTTGAGTCCGGATGAGTTCCGGAGGTCACGAGGAGTTCGGAAGGGTCCGGAGGTAAAGATTTATATATGGGAAGTTGTCAAACGGACACCGGAAAAGTTTGGGTCATATCGGTATTATGGAGGGCCACGGAAAGGTTCCGGAGGACCACGGGAGGGCCCCCTCTCGGGGGGCCACTTGGGCTGCGTGGGAGGCAGCCAGCCCCTAGTGGGCTGGACGCACCCCCTCCCCTTGGGCCCATGCGCTTAGGGTTGAGGGGGGAACCCTAAGGGGGGCGCCCCCCTTGCTTGGGGGGCAAGCCCCCCTTCCCTTGGCAGCCGCCCCCTCTAGATGCATCTAGAGGGGCCGGCCCCCCTCCTCCCTTCCCCTATAAATAGAGGGGTGAGGGGAGGGCTGCATACACAACTTGAAGGCGCAGCCCCTCCCCTCCCCAACACCTCTCCTCCTCCGCGTGTGCTTGGCGAAGCCCTGCCGGAGAACTGTCACTCCTTCATCATCACGCCGTCGTGCTGCTGTTGGAGCCATCTTCCTCAACCTCTCCTTCCTCCTTGCTGGATCAAGACGGAGGAGACGTTGCCCGTACCGTACATGTGTTGAACGCGGAGGTGCTGTCCGTTCAGCGCTTTGGTCATCGGTGATCCGAGTACCACTCCATCATCACCATCCCCTCGAAAGCTTCCGCACGTGATCTACAAGTGGTATGTAGATGCAAACTCACTCCCATGACTCGTTGCTTAGATGAACTCATAGATGGATCTTGGTGAAACCGTAGGAAAAATTTTAATTTTCTGCAATGTTCCCCAACAGTGGCATCATGAGCTAGGTCTATGCGTAGTTCTCTATTGCACGAGTAGAACACAATTTAGTTGTGGGCGTGGATCTTGTCAACTTACTTGCCGCTACTAATCTTATCTTGCTTCCGCGGTATTGTGGGATGAAGCGGCCCGGACCAACCTAACACGTACGCTTACGTGAGACCGGTTCCACCGACTAACATGCACTAGTTGCATAAGGTGGCTAGCGGGTGTCTGTCTCTCCCACTTTAGTTGGAGCGGATTCGATGAAAAGGGTCCTTATGAAGGGTAAATAGAAGTTGACAAGATCATGTTGTGGTTATTCGTAGGTAAGAAAACGTTCTTGCTAGAACCCAATTGCATCCACGTAAAAGATGCAACAACAATTAGAGGACGTCTAACTTGTTTTTGCAGCAATTGTCATGTGATGTGATATGGCCAAGTTGTGATGAATGATGAATGACATATTGTGATGTATGAGATCATGTTCTTGTAATAGGAATCACGACTTGCATGTCGATGAGTATGACAACCGGCAGGAGCCATAGGAGTTGTCTTTATTTTTGTATGACCTGCGTGTCAGTGAAGAACGCCATGTAAATTACTTTACTTTATTGCTAAACGCGTTAGCCATAGAAGTAGAAGTAGTCGTTGGCATGACAACTTCATGGAGGCACAATGATGGAGATCATGATGATGGAGATCATGGTGTCATGCCGGTGACAAGATGATCATGGAGCCCCGAAGATGGAGATCAATGGAGCTTGATGATATTGGCCATATCATGTCACTACTGTATAATTGCATGTGATGTTTATTATGTTTATACATCTTGTTTACTTAGAACGACGGTAGTAAATAAGATGATCCTTACAACAATTTCAAGAAGTGTTCTCCCTAAGCGTGCACCGTTGCTAAAGTTCGTCGCTTCTAAGCACCACGTGATGATCGGGTGTGATGGATTCTTACGTTCACATACAACGGGTGTAAGACAGATTTACACACGCAAAACACTTAGGGTTAACTTGACGAGCCTAGCATGTACAGACAAGGCCTCGGAACACGGAGACCGAAAGGTCGAACACGAGTCGTATGGAAGATACGATCAACATGAGAATGTTCACCGACGATGACTAGTCCGTCTCACGTGATGATCGGACACGGCCTAGTCGACTCGGATCGTGTAACACTTAGATGACTAGAGGGATGTCTAATCTGAGTGGGAGTTCATTTAAATAATTTGATTAGATGAACTTAATTATCATGAACTTAGTCTAAAACTTTTGCATAATATGTCTTGTAGATCAAATGGCCAACGCCATGTCAACTTGAACTTCAACGCGTTCCTAGAGAAAACCAAGCTGAAAGATGACGGCAGCAACTATACGGACTGGGTCCGAACTTGAGGATCATCCTCATAGCTGCCAGAAACAATATGTCCTAGAAGGACCGCTAGGTGACGCTCCGTCGCAGAACCAAGACATTATGAATGCTTGGCAGTCTCGTCTTGATGATTACTCCCTCGTTCGGTGCGGCATGCTTTACAGCTTAGAACCGGGCTCCAAAAGCGTTTTGAGCATCACGGAGCATATGAGATGTTCGAGGAGCTGAAACTGGTTTTCCAAGCTCACGCCCGGTCGAGAGATATGACTTCTTCGACAAGTTCTATAGTTGTAAGATGGAGGAAAATAGTTCATCGGTGAGCACATTCTCAAGATGTCAGGTTGCACAACCGTATGACCCACCTGAATATTAACCTCCCCGATGAGGCGGTCATTGACAGAATCCTCCAGCCGCTGCCACCAAGCTACAAGAGCTTTGTGATGAACTACAATATGCAGGGGATGGTAAAGACCATTCTGAAGTATTCTCTATGTGAAGTCACCGAGGTTGAAATCAAGAAAGAACATCAAGTGTTGATGGTCAATAAGACCACTAAGTTCAAGAAGGGCAAGGGCAAGAAGAACTTCAAGAAGGACGGCAAGGAGGTTGCGCGCCCGTAAGCAAGTTGCCGGAAGAAGTCAAAGAATGGACCCAAGCACGAGACAGAGTGCTTTTATTGCAAGGGAAGGGTCACCGAAGCGGAACTTCCCAAATACTTAGCGGACAAGAAGGCCGGCAACACCAAAGGTATATTTTATATACATGTAATTGATGTGTACCTTACCATTACTCGTAGTAACTCCCCGGTATTTGATACGGTGCCGCTGCTCATATTTGTAACTCACAGCAGAGCTGCGGAATAAGCGAGAGGCTGGCGAAGGGACGAGGTGACGATGCGCGCGTCGGGAATGGTTCCAGAGTCGATGTGATCGCCGTCGCACGCTACCTCTTCATTTACCTACGGGATTAGTTATGAACCTTAATAATTGTTATTTGGTGCCAAGTTTGAGCATGAATATTGTATCTGGATCTCGTTTAATGCGAGATGGCTACTCATTTAAATCCGAGAATAATGGTTGTTCTATTTATATGAGAGATATGTTTTATGGTCATGCTCCGATGGTCAATGGTTTATTCTTAATGAATCTCGGCGTAGTATTACACATGTTCATAGCGTGAATACCAAAAGATGTAAAGTTGATAACGATAGTCCCACATACTTGTGGCACTACCGCCTTGGTCACATTGGTGTCAAGCGCATGAAGAAGCTCCATCTTGATGGACTTTTGGAGTCTCTAGATTATGAATCATTTGACACATGCGAACCATGCCTCATGGGCAAGATGACCAAGACTCCGTTCTCGGAACAATGGAGCGAGCAACCAACTTTTGGAAATCATACATACCGATGTGTGCGGTCCAATGAGCGTTGAGGCTCATGGAGGATATCGTTATGTTCTCACTCTCACGGATGACTTGAGTAGATATGGGTATGTCTACTTGATGAAACACAAGTCCGAGACCTTTGAAAAGTTTAAGGAATTTCAGAATGAAGTAGAGAATCAACGTGACCGAAAGATAAAATTCTTACGATCGGATCGTGGAGGAGAATATTTAAGTCACGAATTTGGTACACACTTAAGAAAATGTGGAATCGTTTCACAACTAACGCGCACCGAACACCTTAGCGTAACGGTGTGTCCGAACGTCGTAATCGCACTCTATTGGATATGGTGCGGTCTATGATGTCTCTTACTGATTTACCGCTATCATTTTGGGGATACGCCTAGAGACAGCTACATTCACTTTAAATAGGGCACCGCCTAAGTCCGTTGAGACGACACCGTATGAATTATGGTTTGGGAAGAAACCTAAGCTGTCGTTTCTAAAAGTTTGGGGATGCGATGCTTATGTCAAGAAACTTCAACCTGAAAAGCTCGAACCCAAGTCGGAAAAATGTGTCTTCATAGGAGACCCTAAGGAAACCATAGGGTATACCTTCTACTTAAGATCCGAGGGCAAGATCTTTGTTGCCAAGAACGGATCCTTTCTGGAAAAAGAGTTTCTCTCGAAAGAAGTAAGTGGGAGGAAAGTAGAACTCGATGAAGTACTGCCTCTTGAACAGGATAGTAGTGCACCTCAAGAAAATGTTCCTGTGATGCCTACACCAATCAAGAGGAAATTAATGATAATGATCAAGGCACTTCGGATCAAGTTGCTACTGAACTTCGTAGGTCCACTAGGACACGTTCCGCACCAGAGTGGTACGGCAACCCTGTCCTGGAAATCATGTTGTTAGACAATGGTGAACCTTCAAACTATGAAGAAGCGATGGCGGGCCCAGATACCAATAAATGGCTAGAAGCCATGAAATCCGAGATAGAATCCATGTATGAAAACAAAGTGTGGACTTTGACTGACTTGCCCGATGATCGGCGAGCGATTGAAAACAAATGGATCTTTAAGAAGAAGACGGACGCGGATGGTAATGTCACCATCTATAAAGCTCGACTTGTCGCTAAGGGTTATCGGCAAGTTCAAGGGGTTGACTATGATGAGACTTTCTCTCCCGTAGCGAAGCTTAAGTCCGTCCGAATCATGTTAGCAATTGCCGCATACTATGATTATGAGATATGGCAGATGGACGTCAAAACAGCGTTCCTTAATGGATATCTTAAGGAAGAGCTGTATATGATGCAGCCGGAGGGTTTTGTCGATCCTAAGAATGCTGACAAAGTATGCAAGCTCCAGCGATCCATTTATGGGCTGGTGCAAGCATTCGGAGTTGGAACATTCGCTTTGATGAGATGATCAAAGCGTTTAGTTTATGCAGACTTATGGAGAAGCCTGCGTTTACAAGAAAGTGAGTGGGAGCTCAGAGCATTTCTCATATTATATGTAGATGACATACTTTTGATGGGAAATGATATAGAATTCTTGGACAGCATTAAGGCCTACTTGAATAAGTGTTTTTCAATGAAGGACCTTGGAGAAGCTGCTTATATATTAGGCATCAAGATCTATAGAGATAGATCGAGGCGCCTCATAGGTCTTTCACAAAGCACATATCTTGATAAGATTTTGAAGAAGTTCAAAATGGATCAGTCCAAGAAGGGTTCTTGCCTCAGATTGCAAGGTGTGAGATTGAGCTCAGCTCAATGCCCGACCACGACAAAAGATAAAGAAGAGATGAGTGTCATCCCTATGCTTCAGCCATAGGATCTATTATGTATGCCATGCTGTGTACGGACCTGATGTAAACCTTGCCGTAAGTTTGGTAGGAAGGTACCAAAGTAATCCCGCAAGGAACACTGGACAGCGGTCAAGAATATCCTAAAGTACCGAAAAGGACAAAGGACATGTTTTCGTTTATGGAGGTGACGAAGAGCTCGTCAGAAGGGTTACGCCGACGCTTAGCTTCGACACAGATCCGATGACTCTAAGTCACAAACCGGATACGTGTATATGTTGAATGGTGGAGCGAGAAGCTGGTGCAGCTGCAAGCGAGCGTCGTGGCGGGATCTACATGTGAAGCGGAGTACATGGCGGCCTCGGAGGCAACGCATGAAGCAATTTGGGTGAAGGAGTTCATCACCGACCTAGGAGTCATACCCAATGCGTCGGGGCCGATCAAACTCTTCTGTGACAACTTTGGAGCTATGGCACTTGCCAAGGAGCCAGGTTTCACAAGAAGACCAGCACATCAAGCGTCGCTTCAACTCCATCCGTGAAAATGTTCAGGATGGAGACATAGAAATTTGTAAAGTGCATACGGATCTGAATGTCGCAGATCCGCTGACTAAACCTCTTCCATGGGCAAAACATGATCAACACCGAACTCTATGGGTGTTCGATTCATCACAATGTAACTAGATTATAGACTCTAGTGCAAGTGGGAGACTGTTGGAAATATGCCCTAGAGGCAATAATAAAAGCATTATTATTATATTTCCTTGTTCATGATAATTGTGTTTTATTCATGCTATAAGCTGTATTATCCGGAAATCGTGATACACGTGTGAATACATAGACCACAATCGTCCCTAGTGAGCCTCTAGTTGACTAGCTCGTTGGTCGACAGATAGTCATGGTTTTCGACTATGGACATCGATGTCATTGACGACGGGATCACGTCATTAGGAGAATGACGTGATGGACAAGACCCAATCCTAAGCATAGCATAAGATCGTGTAGTTCGTTTTGCTAGAGCTTTTCCAATGTCAAGTATCTCTTCCTTAGACCATGAGATCGTGTAACTCCGGATACCGTAGGAGTGCTTTGGGTGTAACAAACGTCACAACGTAATCGGGTGACTATAAAGGTGCACTACTGGTATCTCCGAAAGTGTCATTGGGTTGACACGGATCGAGGCAGGATTTGTCACTCCGTATGACGGAGAGGTATCACTGGGCCCACTCGGTAGTGCATCATCATAATGAGCTCAAAGTGATCAAGTGTCCGGTCACGGGATCATGCATTACGGACGAGTAAAGTGACTTGCGTGAACGAGACTGAACGAGGTATTGGGATACCGACGATCGAGTCTCGGGCAAGTAACATACCGTCGACAAAGGGAATAGTATACGGGTTGCTTGAATCCTCGACATCGTGGTTCATCCGATGACATCATCGAGGAGCATGTGGGAGCCAACATGGGTATCCAGATCCCGCTGTTGGTTATTGACCGAGAGCGTCTCGGTCATGTCGCATGTCTCCGAACCCGTAGGGTCTACACACTTAAGGTTCGGTGACACTAAGGTTATTAGGAAGACTTGTATGTGATTACCGAATGTTGTTTGAGTCCGGATGAGATCCCGGACGTCATGAGGAGTTCGGAAGGGTCCGGAGGTAAAGATTTATATATGGAAGTTGTCAAGCGGACACGGAAAAGTTTCGGGTCATATCGGTATTATGGAGGGGCCACCGGAAAGGTTCCGGAGGACCACCGGGAGGGGCCACCCCTCTCGGGGGGCCACTTGGGCTGCGTGGGAGGCATCCAGCCCCTAGTGGGCTGGGCGCACCCCCTCCCCTTGGGCCCATGCGTCTAGGGTTGAGGGGGGAACCCTAAGGGGGGCGCCCCCCTTGCTTGGGGGGCAAGCCCCCCTCCCTTAACGCCGCCCCCTCTAGATGCATCTAGAGGGGGCCGGCCCCCCTCCTCCCTTCTCCTATAAATAGAGGGGTGAGGGGAGGGCTGCATACACAACTTGAAGGCGCAGCCCCTCCCCTCCCCAACACCTCTCCTCCTCCGCGTGTGCTTGGCGAAGCCCTGCCGGAGAACTGTCACTCCTTCATCATCACGCCGTCGTGCTGCTGTTGGAGCCATCTTCCTCAACCTCTCCTTCCTCCTTGCTGGATCAAGACGGAGGAGACGTTGCCCGTACCGTACGTGTGTTGAACGTGGAGGTGCTGTCCGTTCAGCGCTTTGGTCATCGGTGATCCGAGTACGAATCCATCATCACCATCCCCTCGAAAGCTTCCGCACGTGATCTACAAGTGGTATGTAGAAGCAAACTCACTCCCATGACTCGTTGCTTAGATGAACTCATAGATGGATCTTGGTGAAACCGTAGGAAAAATTGTAATTTTCTCCAACGTTCCCCAACACAGGAGCCATATGGTTGTCGCTTTATTGTATGAAATGCAAAAGCCATGTAATTGCTTTACTTTATCACTAAGCAGTAGCGATAGTCGTAGAAGCAATAGTTGGCGAGACAACAACGATGCTACGATGGAGATCAAGGTGTCGCGCCGGTGACAATGGTGGTCATAACGGTGCTTCGGAGATGGAGATCACAAGCACAAGATGATGATGGCCATATCATATCACTTATATTGATTGCATGTGATGTTTATCCTTTATGCATCTTATCTTGCTTTGATTGACGGTAGCATTATAAGATGATCTCTCACTAAAATTATCAAGAAGTGTTCTCCACGAGTATGCACCGTTGCTAAAAGTTCAGAGTGCCCGGACACCACGTGATGATCGGGTGTGATAAGCTCTACGTCCATATACAACGGGTGCAAGCCAGTTTTGCACATGCAGAATACTCGGAGTTAAACTTGACGAGCCTAGCATATGCAGATATGGCCTCGGAACACGGAGACCGAAAGGTCGGCGTGAATCATATAGTAGATATGATCAACATAGTGATGTTCACCATTGAAAACTACTCCATCTCACGTGATGATCGGTTATGGTTTAGTTGATTTGGATCACGTAATCACTTAGATGACTAGAGAGATGTCTGTCTAAGTGGGAGTTTTTAATATGATTAATTGAACTTAAAATTTATCATGAACTTAGTACCGATAGTATTTTGCTTGTCTATGTTTCTTGTAGATAGATGGCTCATCTTTGTTGTTCCGTTGAATTTTAATGCGTTCCTTGAGAAAGCAAAGTTGAAAGATGATGGTAGCAATTACACGGACTGGGTCCGTAACTTGAGGATTATCCTCATTGCTGCACAGAACAATTACGTCCTGGAAGCACCGCTGGGTGCCAGACCTCGCTGCAGAGCAACGCTAGAAGTTGTGAACGTCTGGCGAGCAAAGGCGATGACTACTCCATAGTTCAGTGTGCCATGCTTTACGGCTTAGAACGGGTCTTCAACGACGCGTTTTGAGCGTCATGGGGCATATGAGATGTTCCGAGGAGTTGAAGTTAATATTTCAAGCAAATGCCCGGATTGAGAGATATGAAGTCTCCAATAAGTTCTATAGCTGCAAGATGGAGGAGAATAGTTCGTCGGTGAGCACATACTCAAAATGTGCGGGTATAATAATCACTTGATTCAACTGGGAGTTAATCTTCCGGATGATAGTGTCATTGATGAATTCTCCAATCACTACCACCAAGCTACAAGAGCTTCGTGATGAACTATAATATGCAAGGGATGACTAAGACAATTCTGAGCTCTTCGCAATGCTAAAAGCCGCGGAGGTAGAAATCAAGAAAGAGCATCAAGTGTTGATGGTCAACAAGACCACTAGTTTCAAGAAAAGGGCAAAGGGAAGAAGAAAGGAAACTTCAAAAAGAACAGCAAGCAAGTTGCTGCTCAAGAGAAGAAACCCAAGTCTGGACCTAAGCCTGGCTGAGTGTTTTACCGCAAGCGACCGACACTAGAAGCGGAACTGCCCCAAGTATTTGGCGGATAAGAAGGATGGCAAGGTGAACAAAGGTATATGTGATATACATGTTATTGATGTGTACCTTACTAGAGCTCGTAGTAGCACCTGGTATTTGATCTTGGTTCATTGCTAATATTTGCAACTCAAAGCAGGGACTACGGAATAAGCGAGCAGCGGCAAAGGACGAGGTGACGGCGCGCGTGGGAAAGCGGTTCTAAAGTCAATGTGATCGCGGTCGGCACGCTACCTCTACATCTACCTTGGGATTAGTTTTAGACCTAAATAATTGTTATTTGGTGCCAGCGTTGAGCATGAACATTATATCTGGATCTTGTTTAATGCGAGACGGTTATTCATTTAAATCAGAGAATAATGGTTGTTCTATTTATATGAGTAATATCTTTTATGGTCATGCACCCTGAAGAATGGTCTATTCTTGTTGAATCTCGACAGTAGTGATACACATATTCATAATGTCGAAGCCAAAAGATGCAGAGTTGATAATGATAGTGTAACTTATTTGTGGCTTTGCCGTTTAGGTCATATCGGTGTAAAACGCATGAAGAAACTCCATACAGATGGACTTTTGGAATCACTTGATTATGAATCACTTGGTACTTGCGAACCGTGCCTCATGGGCAAGATGACTAAAACACCGTTCTCCGGTTGTATGGAGAGAGCAACAGATTTGTTGGAAATCATATATACAGATGTATGTGGTCCGATGAATGTTGAAGCTCGTGGCGGATATCGTTATTTTCTCACCTTCACAGATGATTTAAGCAGATACGGGTATATCTATTTAATGAAGCATAAATCTGAAACATTTGAAAAGTTCAAAGAATTTCAGAGTGAAGTCGAAAATCATCGTAACAAGAAAATAAAGTTTGTACGATCTGATCGTGGAGGAGAATATTTGAGTTACGAGTTTGGTCTACATTTGAAGCAATGCGGAATAGTTTCGCAACTCACGCCACCGGGAACACCACAGCGTAATGGTGTGTCCGAACGTCGAATCGTCGTACTTTACTAGATATGGTGCGATCTATGATGTCTATTTCGATTTACCGCTATCGTTTTGGGGTTATGCTTTAGAGACGGCGCATTCACGTTAAATAGGACACCGTCAAAATCCGTTGAGACGACACCTTATGAACTATGGTTTGGCAAGAAACCAAAGTTGTCGCGTTTCGAAAGTTTGGGGTTGCGATGCTTATGTGAAAAAGCTTCAACCCGATAAGCTTGAACCCAAATCGGAAAATGTGTCTTCATAGGATACCCAAAGGAGACAATTGGGTATACCTTATATCACAGATCCGAAGGCAAGACATTCGTTGCTAAGAATGGATCCTTTCTAGAGAAGGAGTTTCTCTCGAAAGACGTGAGTGGGAGGAAAGTAGAACTTGATGAGGTAACAGTACCAGCTCCCTTATTGGAAAGTAGTTCATCATAGAAATCGGTTTCGTGACACCTACACCGATTAGCGAGGAAGATAATGATAATGATCATGAAACTTCAGATCAAGTTGTCACTTGAACTTCGTAGATCAACCAGAATAAAATCCGCACTGTGAGTGGTACGGTAATCCTATTCGGAAATCATGCTACTAGATCATGGTGAACCTACGAACTATGAAGAAGCGATGGTGAGCCCAGATTCCATAAAATGGCTTGAAGCCATGAAATCTGAGATGGGATCCATGTATGAGAACAAAGTATGGACTTTGGTTGACTTGCTCGATGATCGGCAAGCAATAGAGAATAAATGGATTTTAAGAAGAAGACCGACATCGACGGTAATGTTATGTTTACAAAGCTCGACTTGTTGCAAAAGGTTTTCGACAAGTTCAAGGAGTTGACTACGATGAGACCTTCTCACCAGTAGCGATGCTTAATTCTGTCCGAATCATGTTAGCAATCGCCGCATTTTATGATTATGAAATATGGCGGATGGATGTCAAAACTGCATTTCTGAATGGATTTACGGAAGAAGAGTTGTATATGATGCAACGGAAGGTTTTGTCGATCCTAAAGGAGCTAACAAAGTGTGCAAGCTCCAACGATCAATCTATGGTGCAGTGCAGGCCTCTCGGAGTTGGAATAAGCGCTTTGATAGTGTGATCAAAGCATATGGTTTTATCTGAGACTTTTGGAGAAGCCTGTATTTACAAGAAAGTGAGTGGGAGCTCTGTAGCATTTCTAATTTTATATGTGGACGACATATTGTTAATTGGAAATGATATAGAATTTCTGGATAGCATAAAAGGATACTTGAACAAAAGTTTTTCAATGAAGGACCTCGGTGAAGCTGCTTACATATTGGGCATCAAGATCTATAGAGATAGATCAAGACGCTTAATTGGACTTTCACAAAGCACATACCTTGATAAAGTTTTGAAAAAGTTCAAAATGGATCAGCAAAGAAAGGATTTTTACCTGATTACAAGGTGTGAAATTGAGTCGACTCAATGTCCGACCACAGCAGAAGATAGAGAGAAAATGAAAAATGTTCCTATGCTTCAGCCATAGGCTCTATCATGTATGCAATGCTGTGTACCAGACACGACGTATGCTTAGCAATAAGCTTGGCAGGAAGGTACCAAAGTAATCCAGAGTGGATCATGGACAGCGGTCAAGAACATCCTGAAATACCGAAAAGGACTAAGGATATGTTTTCGTGTATGGAGGTGACAAAGAGCTAGTCGTAAAGGGTTACGTCGATGCAAGCTTTGACACCGATCCGGACGATTCTAAATCGCAAACCGGATCGTATTTTTATTAAGCGGTGGAGCTGTAAGTTGGTGCAGTTCTAAACAAAGCGTCGTGGCGGGATCTACATGTGAAGCGGAGTACATAGCTGCTTGAAGCAGCAAATGAAGGAGTCTGGATGAAGGAGTTCATTTCGATCTAGGTGTTATACCTAGTGCATCGGGACCAATGAAGATCTTCCGTGACAATCTTGGTGCAATTGCCTTGGCAAAGGAATCCAGATTTCACAAGAGGACCAAGCACATCAAGAGACGCTTCAATTCCATTCGGGACCAAGTCCAAGTGGGAGACATAGAGATTTGCAAGATACATACGGATCTGAATGTTGCAGACCGTTGACTAAGCCTCTCTCACGAGCAAAACATGATCAGCACCAAGACTCCATGGGTGTGAGAATCATTCTTGTGTAATCTAGATTATTGACTCTAGTGCAAGTGGGAGGCTGAAGGAAATATGCCCTAGAGGCAATAATAAAGTTATTATCTATTTCCTTATATCATGATAAATGTTTATTATTCATGCTAGAATTGTATTAACAGAAACATAATACATGTGTGAATACATAAACAAACAGTATGTCACTAGTATGCCTCTACTTGACTAGCTCGTTAATCGAAGATGGTTATGTTTCCTAACCATAGACATGAGTTGTCATTTGATTAACGGATCACATCATTAGGAGAATGATGTGATTGACTTGACCCATTCTGTTAGCTTAGCACTTGATCGTTTATTATGTTGCTTTTGCTTTCTTCATGACTTATACAAAGTTCCTGCTACTATGAGATTATGCAACTCCGTTTACGGAGGAACACTTTGTGTGCTACCAAACGTCACAACGTAATCTGGGTGATTATAAAGGTACTCTCAGGTGTCTCCAAAAGTATATGTTGAGTTGGCATAATTCGAGATTAGGTTTTGTCACTCCGATTGTCGGAGAGGTATCTCTGGGCCTTCTCGGTAATACTCATCACCTAAGCCTTGCAAGCATTGTAAATAATGAGTTAGTTATGAAATGATGTATTACGAGCGAGTAAAGAGACTTGCCGTAACGAGATTGAACTAGGTATTGGATACCGACGATCGAATCTCGGGCAAGTAACATACCGATGACAAAGGGAACAACGATGTTGTTATGCGGTTTGACCGATAAGGATCTTCGTAGAATATGTAGGAACCAATATGAACATCTAGGTTCCGCTATTGGTTATTGACCGAGAATAGTTCTAGGTCATGTCTACATAGTTCTCGAACCCGTAGGGTCCGCACGCTTAACGTTACGATGACAGTTTATTATGAGTTTATAAGTTTTGATGTACCGAAGTTTGTTCGGAGTCCCGGATGTGATCACGGACATGACGAGGAGTCTCGAAATGGTCGAGACATAAAGATCGATATATTGGAAGCCTATGTTTGGACTTGGAAGGTTCGGATGAAATCGGGATTTTACCGAACACCGGGTTACGGAACCCTCCGGGGGTCAATGGGCCTTGATGGGCCATAAGGGAGAAGAGGAGGGCCGGCCAGGGCAGGCCGCGCGCCCCCTCCCCCCTTAGTCCGAATAGGACAAGGAGAGGGGGGGCGGCGCCCCCCTTCCTCTTCCCCCTCCCCCAAGTCCTAATCCAACTAGGAAAGGGGGGGGGGAGTCCTACTTCCGGTGGGAGTAGGGCTCCTCCGGCGCGCCTCCTCCTAGGGCCGGCCGCAGCCCCCTTGCTCCTTTATATACGGGGGTAGGGGGGCACCCCATGACACACAAGTTGATCTACGGATCGTTCCTTAGCCGTGTGCGGTGCCCCCCTCCACCATATTCCACTTCGGTCATATCGTCGCGGAGCTTAGGCGAAGCCCTGCGCCGGTAAAGTCATATCGTCGCGGAGCTTAGGCGAAGCCCGCGCGGTAAAGTCATATCGTCATGAGCTTAAGCGAAGCCCTGCGTCGGTGGAGCATCATCATCGTCACCACACCGTCGTCTTGTGGAACTCATCCCCGACGCTTTCTTTGGATCGGAGCCCGGGATCGTCATCGAGCTGAGCGTGTCTTTGAACTCGGAGGTGTCGTGCGTTCGGTACTTGGATCGGTCGGATCGTGAAGACGTATGACTACATCAACCGCGTTGTTATAACGCTTCGCCACGGTTCACGAGGGTACGTGGACATACACTCTCCCCTCTCGTTGCTATGCCATCACCATGATCTTGCGTGTGCGTAGGAAATTTTTTGAAATTACTACATTCCCCAACAATGCAATAACATGTGCGGCGAGTTTTCATGTCCTGGAATACTTAAGTTAATAGCGCATGACATTTTGGTCATGGTAAATATTTTTTGAACAATCAATAAAGCTTTGCTATGTAGTTTTGGAATAAATCTGGTTTGTTTGTGCCTGTGCACATGTCGTTGAGACCTCCTATTTGGCGCGCTAGGCACTGGCCAACGACCCAGTACATAACTCCCTTCTCCCGTGTGCCCTATTTTTCTCATATCATTTATTTTGCTTTTTTATTTTCTAAAAATAATTTGGATACAAAAAAAGTTTCAAATTTAACAATTCTGTTTTTTTAAATGCACAAGAAATCATAAAATAGTCATGGATTCAAAAATGTTCATGCATTTAAAAAATATTCATCAAAAAATAAATTTTTTCATGAATTTTAAAAATTGTTCCCCAATTCCAATAATTTTTGCTCGATTCAAAAACAATAATCACGATTTTGGTTTTTTGAAAATTTATTTTTTTCATGATTTTAATTTTTACACAAATTAAAAAATGTTCACAACGTCATATAATTGAACGTGAATTCAATAAATATTGACGACTTAAAAATGTTCATGATTTCATAGAAAGTAAAAATAAGAAAAATAAAAAGAAATAAAATCAAAATAGAAAATAAGAAAAAAACATTAAAAAGAAAAAAAGAAAATAAAAAAGATAGAAAAGGCGAAAATGAAAATGAAAAGGCAAATAAAAACTGGAAGGAAAAAAAAAGAAAAAAACCAGATTGTGCGCCAAATGTACATAGTGGCGGGGGGTCCGATCTTGGTCGCTAACTAGCGGCTTATGCGCCGAATAGGATTCCCCCATGTTGTTCTCACACCTATTTGTTGTGTGTTTCAAGCTTGTGGTTTGCAAGTTGCAATTGAATTAACGGTGAAGCAACAACGGGGTGTACCTGTCGTACTGTTACATATTTGACTATGTGTAGCCTCGCCGCAATGATCAACAGACAATGCACTGGCGTCGCCGCAATGGCTGCATGAACCAACACCAAACGACCAGAGTGTTGCAGAAATTCTTGTTGCCACCCTGGAACGAATTCATTCACCGCATCCAACATCGGATGCCATTGGGCACGGGTTAAAGGATGAATCGACAACTAAAATCCCAAATACTTAATGAGAAACGTATCAATCTCACAACCTAGGGGATTAGCAACACAGATCCTGTCATCAAGTTTTCCTTGGATCTAGACAACCGCCTATTTACCAAAATTAACACGAAGTCCCTAAAGCTTCCCCAAAAAGAGCAAGTGTGTCGCGTACAGCCAAGAGGTCCAACGAATAAGGCTTGAAAACATGACCACATCGTCCGCATAGACTGAAATATTCTGCCTCATCGAGAACCCAGGAAGAACATCCAGCAAGCTGGCCTCTGAGGCCTTCACAAACAGAACCGAAAGCACCTCCATAGCGATCACAAAGAGGATGGGTTGATGGGGTCACCTTGCCTGATACCACGGGCGAATTTTTTTCCTCTTAGGGCTCTCACTCACCAAGATCTTCATGCTTGCGGTAAACAGTAGAATCGACAGCCATCCCATCCACTTCGTGTTGACCCCTTTACTTCGCAGAACCTTGAACAAGAAAAGCCATGACGCAGAGCCAAAAGCCCTAGCAATGTCAATCTTAAACAACACACTGTCAATCTTGTGCGAGTGTAACTTTCTAGCCACTTGTCGAACAACCATGAAATTATTGTGTAAGCTTCTAACCTCGATGAAGGCTGACTGATTCGCACCAACAATATCCCCATACGACACCGCAAACAATTGGCCAAAGCTTTGGCAAACAACTTAGGAAACTATGGGTATGACTTATTGGCCTGAAATCCTCGATCATCTCTGCGCTAGGTTTCTTAGGAATCAAGGCGACCAGCGCCATGTTGAGCTTAGCAAAACACCGTCCATTACAAAGGTAGAGCTTCAAAAGGCCAGCTATAATTTCATCCTAGATCACAGGCCAAGCATGCTGGTAGAAAGCTTTGAAAACCCCATCCGGGCCTGGTCCCCTATCCGAAGGTAGCTCTTTGACTACTCCCAAAATTTCATCAATCGTGAAATGTCATCTGGCCCATTTAGATCTAGTTCCTGCACCTCCAAGTCCAAAGAGTGGCTCCGGTAACCCTCCTTTCCAATGAGCAACTCATAGGCTCCACAAAGGCTTCCTCCTTGAGCTGTTGATCCATGATGATATCATCTCCAATTTTAATAGAAGGCATAAAGTTTTTTGCACGCCGTCCATTAGCTGTAGCATGAAAAAGCTTAGAGTTTGCATCCCCTGCCTTAATCCATCTAATCTGGGACCTTTGCCTTGCGATAGTTCCTTCCAAAGAGGCCAGCCCAAGCATCACCAATTTGAGTGTATGTCTTAACCATATTATTCAAGGCCAACCGTCAAGAGTCTTGCGCCGCCTCTGACCTAAGAATCACCAGTTTTGCAATAGCCAACTTAGGCTTGATGTTACCCACCTTTCTCTGACCCCATGCCTGAAAATATGCAACCGCATTCCTGAACAGCGAGTCAAGGCGTTTAAAGGGATCAACAATACCACGATCACACACCCATGCCTCCTTGAGAGCGTCATCAAAACCATCCAACTTGAGCCAGAGTAGCTCAAACTGGAAGCGCTTTTTAGCCACCCCTTGCGCCTGCGCGGAGAGATGCAAAGGTGCACGGTGAGACACGTTTGTAGAGAGCCCTGAAGAAGGCAATCTGCATGACTGAGCTCCCAATCCATCGAGGCCAGAACGCGATCAATCTTAGTGAGGGTAGGCACATCCGTCTCATTACTCCAAGTGAAAACACCGGCCAGCTGTGATGAAGAGAGTTCGTACAGGGGGAGGCTTGTAGTGCTGGGTACTTGAGTGCTATAAACATGATTGCTGCATAATATTAGGGCGATCTGGACCATTTGATCACATGGTTTTACGGTTGAAATGGTTTGGATCTTTCTCGCTCATCTTTTTAGAGTGAGGTATTAGTAGATGGATAGTACGTTAGCTACTGTATCAGAGGAAACAGGTTAATATCTGTTCATCTTTTAACGAAAGAGAGCTTATACGTTGACACATAAGGCAACAACACAAATATATAGATAAACCAGTTATACACGTACACACTCAAGCATATATTGTAATACTAGAAGTAATAAACAGAGTCGCAATGTCTGTTAACAGAGAAGGAGTGAGGCTAAGCACACTTGGTGTACGTGAGAGCAAGCCACCACCAGAAGGCAAGGACGCCAGCAATCAGAATGCCGAGACCGCAAAACATTGTGATGACCATCCACGGCTGGCCAAGGTACACCAGAAGAACGTCTATCACCATGACAGGTTGACCGACATAAATCCAACCAATGTCGACGAGTGCTTCCCGCAGGGCAACAGGGGCGTTTGGCAGGAACAGGGTCATGTACACCATTACCACTGCGACCAGCGCCATGTAGACCCCCCATAACATGAGAGCCAGCAGACACCACGAGCGGCCAGCAGGTATGTAAGGGTGGGTGTAGAGGGTGTATGTCAAGGCCGAGGTGCCGCCGATGTACATGAAGAGAATGAAGATTGCCCCTACCCACACCACATCAGGGGATGTGCCAGCCTTGCAATTTGCTTCCCCAACCGTTAGCGCAGGAGGCGCCATGGGCATCGTGATTCCAATCTGATCGTTGGTAACGTTAGCACTCTTGATCTTCATAGATGTTATGATGTATCCTGAAAATTATGTTATGCTATATCCTGCACAAAACAAAGTCAGGCTTGGTATCAGTTACTATCAATAGAAGAGTACTGTGAATACATGGAATCATAAATGAACCGATGCTGTACACTATATCTATAACGAGAAAGCTAACTTCCAGTCGTCTGGAAGTTAGCGACAGATCCGTACGACTCGCGAGCCGCTCGATCCCCGCTCGTTCAGTCTCGCGCGTGAAAAAAGCTATCGGAATTAAAAATAGGGCCGCCGGGATTCAAACCCATGACCAGTCGTTTGAAGCCCGTGGCGCATAACCAACTGGCATATGTACCTATTGTGTTTCCTACACGGATTAACAAGATTTTATACCTTACTAACTGAGAATGGAAAAGAAAAACAACATCGCCTTTGACGAGGGAACAAATTCATCTAGTCCAGGTTTTGTAAAGGACTGATGCATCATGTTGTACTTGTCTCTATTTTGTAGTGATGAACATTTTCTAGTAAAATAAACATTTTGCTCCCATATTTCTCATGTGCCATGAAGAAAAAATGTTTATTTTGAAATATCATCCGATAAATTCTTTGTAATGAGTTTGATATTTTATGAACCACTAACCTGATAGCTTGCATACAAACATCGGTAGCTTTTTGACCAAATTTTTTTATTGAAAATATATCCTCGGTAACTTATGTGTAGATAACACGGTAATATGCATGTCGCATACCTGATAACTTACGTCTAAATATCATGATAACTTTTAAGACAATGGATTTTTTTAAACATACCCCTGATAAGTTTTGTTTAAGTAGCGTGGTAACTTACGTACCACATACCTGCTAAATTAGGGACAAACACCATGGTAAATTTTGCACCATGAAGGGGGCAGTTGTTCAAACCCCCAACATGTATGTAAAATAGCATGATAAATTACACATCGTAGAGTTGGTAACTAACGTATGGACATCGTGATAATTTTTTGACCTGGTAAAAATTGTTCAAAACAAAACCCCGCTAAGTTCTATGTAAATAGCATTGTAATACGCACCGCATACCTGATAAGTTATGGACAGACATCGTGGTAACTTTTGACCTAGTGGATAAAAAATGTTGAAACATACATATGATAAGTTCTGTGTAAGTAGCGTGGTAAGTTACAAACTATAGACCTGCTAAATTAGGTACAAACAACATGATAACTTTGAACCGGAGAGAAAAATCATTGAAAAGATACCCTCGGTAACATATGTGTAAATAGCACGGTAAATTACATAGCGCGGAGCCGATAACTCATGTACGAATACTATGGTAACCTTTTTGACCCTCAGAAAAAAGTTGTTGAAAATATATCCCGGCAAGTTTTGTATAAAAAGCATGGTTTTCTTTACACATTACAGACCTGATAACTTATGCACAAGCCCCCTGATAATTTTGAATCGGGGATTTTTTTAATTAAAAATGTACCCCGATAACTCTTGTGTAAATAGCAGGATAATTTACACCTCACATATCTGATAACTTATGCACAAGCCCCCTGGTAATTTTGAATCGGAGATTTTTTTAATTAAAAATGTACCCCGATAACTCTTGTGTAAATAGCAGGATAATTTACACCTCACATATTTGATAACTTACATATTGTAGCGACCCGACCCGAATGGATCAAGTCTCTGTGCTTTCGTGTCATCCCTGGATCGGTATGCTGACACACACAGTACTCGAAGGATTTATAACAGAGGTAAATCACATGTATAAAGTAACGTAAATACTATTACCTCGATCCAAATATATAGCGGAAGCAACAAGGTTGTGAATTCCCATCAACACCAACGGCAAAGTTGAGTATAGGAAATCGTAACCCTAACGTATCACTTATTCGTCGTCTGAAAATTCTGCAACATGAAACGTTGCAGCCCGAAAACGGGTCAGCACATGGAATATGCTGGCAATGTAACACATAGAGAGTAATGAAAGAATAGGCTATACTACATGCATATATGGCTGGTGGAGAGCTCTATGGTTACAGTTTTTGCGAAAAGCCAATTTTTCCTACTGCAAAGGAATAAATTTATTTAACTATCATGATGGTTGTTAAACGTTGAGAATGGTTGACAGCATTCTCAATCCCAATTAAAAGTACTCATTAAACCCAAACAAATTATATTAAGTAACCTGATGAGATCAACAGGATATCCAGGTACTAGATACTCAAAATTGTCCATAACCGGGGACACGGCTAACCATGATTAGTTTGTACACTCTGCAGAGGTTTCCGCACTTTTCCCCACAAGACTCGATCGCCTCCGTTTGGTTTCTCGCACTACATGGTGTTTGAGAGACGGATGACCGAGACACAGTCTTTCAGAAGCACTAGCACCTTACATGTGGGTAAACCGTACCAACCTACATCCCCTACATCAGCTAGCCTACCCGTAAGAGTTCGCACAACTTACTCAACTATACCAGAGCCCATAATGGCTTGTGGCTGCACACGGAAGTTTCTAGTTTAAATAATCTCATGATCCCTTAGAGCCTGGGTGGCGGTCCGAAGAAATCTGAGCAAATCCTGTCTACCAGGTGCCTTGACAGCAAGTCTGGAATAGCCAGTGCCTCAATCCACCCAGATGTGTGTTTAAGTTGCCACCTTAGATAAACCATTAATTATCAATCTCACATCTGTCATGGATATTCACTTAAACCCAATCCACGTCTACTGGCATAGCATGGCAAAATAAGCAAACGTAGAAGTAACTCCCAAGGTTTCATAAGTAAAACAGGTAATAGGTACTACCTCAATCTACTTCCCATCCCACAATTTAATTAGATCCTAATCATGCAAGTGTTTGAGGATTGATCTAATGCACAAAAACTGGGTATGAGAAAGTATGATCAAAGTGTTACTTGCCTGCAAAGTTGATGAAGATGATTCGCACTCAAAACTCTTGATAGCTCTACTCGTCACACTCCGGTCAATCTATCGTAATCAAGCAATAGTAACCACACATAAGCAATCACTCAAAAGATCGGAAAGAACGAAGAAAACAATTCGGAAAACGTCAAAACCAAATCAAATAACTCTTGCAGCATAAAACAATTTCTAACAGTACCAAAATTATGTGAATTTGGCCTTATCAGAAAGTTTAGGTCAAGAGCTTCGATTAGCAAAAGAATCAACTAAATCGGAGTTACGAAACTCAAGTTATGATCAAACGAAGTTCAAATACAAATCTGTTTGAATTCAAATTTTAAAACTTTCAAAAACATGTTTGAGTTGTATTACTGGATAGAGGAGATCATAACGAAGAAGTGGGCGTTGATTTCGTTGG
Source organism: Aegilops longissima (assembly GCA_021605205.1). Classification (NCBI taxonomy): domain Eukaryota; kingdom Viridiplantae; phylum Streptophyta; class Magnoliopsida; order Poales; family Poaceae; genus Aegilops; species Aegilops longissima. The sequence continues at coordinate 475,421,996 of CM038680.1, read as the reverse complement.
ATTCCGACTTACGAGTAAAAAGTTATGATCGTTTGAAGATTAGGGACTACGGATAGGTCCATGACGGGAATTAAAATAAAAGAAAAATCTATCGGCGAACACTCGCTAAACAAAACCGAAAGAAAAACCGCGAGAAAACCGATCTAGGGTTTGGAAAGGAAACCAAACAAAAACCGATCTAGAAAGCGGGCGAAACCGATCTAGAAACGTGACGCCGGCTGAGGCTAGTACCTCAAGAGGCGAGGGGCTCGGGCGGCGGCGGCGGCGGCGGCTATGTGGGGCGGTGGCGCGGCGGTGGCACTGCTGCTGCTGTGGAGGAGAGGAGAGGAGAGGAGAGTTGATTTGATGTGTTGGAGGGGGGGGGGGGGTGCTTGGGTATTTATATTGGGGAGGAGGGTTTTGCTTAGGGTAGGGGACAAGAAATAGATTAGGATTAGGAATCCTAGGAATAAAAAACGGAATAACAAAAACGGGATCAAATCCTACTAGGATTTGTAATAGAATAGGAAACTTGGGGCTCCCTGGCTCCCCTAGGTGCGTGCGATGCGTGCGTGGCCTTGGCCTTCGGCCGGCCGGTGGCTTTGGCGGCTTGGGCCTTTGGCCCAAGGCGCTGCGCTCCTTTTAAAAAAAAAATTCCAGACGAAAGAAAAATAGTAAAACCAAATAAATAAATATATTATATAGGCATATAATATATCAAATTTTTTAGAAAATAATTTCCTACAACATGAACATTATTCTAATGTCAATTAAAATCCACACAAATTCAAATAAAGCAAAGAGTGCTATTGCTCTAATAAAATCCAACAAAATTATTTTGAAAATACCAAAATGAATTCAAATAAATTTCTCTCCAATTTTCTGATGTAGGGAATCATGTTACCCTATTTTCCATATATTTTATTTTTGGAGAAAAATAATTTGAATAAAACTCAAATAACTCCAAATTGAAAATAAATTCAGAAGAACTTTGAATTTATTTCTTTGAAACTCCCAACTCATATTTCATATGTTTTGAAGAAGTCATTTTATCTTCGCTCGTGAAAATCATTGAGTTGCATAAAGTTTCAGAATTGGAAAATATTTTCCAAATGAAATTCAAATATTTTCAACACCCCTTGTCATTTAAATAAATGGAAGAAGTCATGTCATCTTCTCTCCAGGGATTTGTGATGAAAAGAATTTGAATTCCCGAAGATTATAAAAGCAAAAATGAAAGTTTGGGAAAGTCCTTTTATTCCCACTCATTTAACTTTCAAAAAGTTTCGAATTCACTCACTTTCAGTCAATCAATCAAACAATCAACCAAAACTATCTATTTGTTTATAACATTACAAAATTTAGAATTTTGGGATGTTACACATATGAACACCTCGATAACTTTTGTTTCAGTTAAAATAAGTGTAGAAACATTCCCCGATAAGTTCTAGGTAACTAGTATAGCATGAGGGTCATGGAGACACCATATATCCGTTCGCGAAAATTGTCCAGTACAGAAATCCAAGGAAAAAACTGGAAAAGCATGTTTCCTGTACTATTATACATAGTAAACAAATGTCCAAAAATTGGTTAGTTTATTATTTGATTTGGTCCGACCGTTCAATTTAGTTGTGAGGCGAATTTCTCTTTCAAATATGTACTCGAATTGTGTAAGGAGTCTAATATTTTTGAAGCTTGTCTGACGTTATAGATGGTAGTGAAATATAAACTAACGCATGACTTAATTGCAATGAGGGGTTAGCTCAGGTGGTTGTTGAGCTGGGGATGGACGCCCGAGGTCTTGTGTTCGACTCCGGTGCGCGTTCTTTTTAATTTTTTGCGTAAAAAACCTGCTATACGGGGAGAATCGCTAGGGATGAAAAAATCGCTGTAGCGGGAGTCGTGCGGATCTGTTGCTAACCACCAGTCAACTGATGGTTAGCACAGTCCTATCTATAAACCCCTCTTCCTAAAAGCACAGCTCATCTCATGCTGTCCAGAATTTAAAAGGCCAGCCACACATGAAGCAAGCTAAGAACAAACTATACGGTTTTCAGAAGAAAACAAGCAACAATCTACTGATGCATTTTACTAGCAAGTACTCTGCAGTAGTGCACTCAGAGAATAAAGCGCATATCTGCATCCATAAAACAAATGGGGCCTAAAATTATACTCCCTCCGTTCCACAGTGTAGTGCCTATAGATTTTTTTTTCTTTCAAAAGTCAAACTTGACAATGTTTATAGGCAAAAACATGTATATTTAGAAATGCATATCATTGGATACATCATGAGTTATATTTTCATATTATGATATAGATAGTTTTATTAAGTTCGGTAAGTTTGACTTTTCAGAAAATCTATATGCGCTACACTATGGAATGGAGGGAGTATGCAATTGGCAGCGATCTGACAGACACCAAGCTTGTGCATAGAAATTGAACTAAAATACATATGTTAATTCAGTTGTACTCCTCAAGTGCCTGCTGAATCGCGAATCAACCTGTGGTTGAGTTGGTTAGGTGGACAGTGGTATCCACAACCCACCAAGGTTCAAATCCTGGTGCTCGCATTATTCCTGGATTTATTTCAGGATTTCCGGCGATGCGCTTTCAGTGGGAGGAGACGTTCCCGTCGACGACGAGGCGCCTACGGTGACTTCATAAATCTCAAGATGAATATGCCGGCTCAGTCTTTCGGAGATGCTCATAGGGGTAGGGTGTGCGTGTGTGCGTTCATAGGGATAAGTGTATGCGCGTGTATATGAGCGCTTGTGTCTGTACTGATGCTCAAAAAAAAAGTGCCTGCTGAATCTGGAAACAGAAGAACTTGTATTTCATACGTTATGATAAAAAAGGAAGACCTGAAACTTCTTTTTTTTTGCCGAAAGGCTTGAAACTTCTTCAACCATGACTATAACCAGTACAACTGCAACTGGTATTTCATATGTTTCTGCATCTACGTATTTTCTAAAAAGGGACATACAACCAAAAAGTCGAGATTTTTTTTAGGAAACAAACTGAAAGAAAAGGGGAAAAAACTATACTGATGCCAGCTGGATGAGATTTAGTTAACTCTTATCTAGATGAGAGCTAGCCACATCCTTCTTCACTCTAGTGAAAAATAAAGACCTAATACTTGTTTAACCATGAAGAGGAAATTAAACAGAGGAAGCTCCACTCCAAAAGTGAGAGGTTGAAAGTTGAAACATAGTAATCTGAACCAATTAAACAGGATGAACATCAAAGCCATAAAACTGACCATCTTGATCACATATTGTTGTTAAATTATACTGCCCAAGATTGCCAACGGCAGAAGACCTGGCTGTGTCGATTTGTAACCAACTAGAGCGTGCAAACTTACTGGCTGTGTCGATTTGTAACCACATCAGGCGGGCCTTGCTTCCTTAGATTTTCTGATGAGGTGCCAAGCAGAGGGCGGATGCCTCTGCCCCCAGAGCAGCGGGTGCCGACTCACCACGACGCCGACTGCCGCAGCCGCTCCGCTCGGCCCACTTCCAACTACTACTAAAGCTTCTAGCGGCCGCGCCCCCTACTCTCCACCCTTCCCGCGGCCAGAGGCGCCACCATCACCCAACTCTGGTTCAGCAGCTTCCCCAGGCCTACCTCTAACTCTCTAAGCCGGCCGGTGCCCCCACACCAAAACCCTATTCCTAATTCCTAAACAGCAGCCGCCTCCTCCGACGATGACGGCATCACGGCTGCGCGTTTAGGGCGGCAGGCGAGAGAAAAAACAAAAAAAAGCATTGTTTTGTCCAGATGGACGCGTGTCGGTGAGTCGGACGGCTTAATCTCATGTCACGCCCTGTTCTTCTGAAGATCAAGTTCAGTTAACTGTTCATCAGACAGCACACATCCTACGCCCTCCGATCAAGATCCAACGCACCAACACAGCCCTCTGAACCAGTAATATAGAAGCCTAGAAGATGACGCAAGATCTTGATCGAACGGCCTCAATTTATTTACCTTTTCTGCTACTTTTGACTGTTCCTAGTCAGCACTTGTCGCTGCTCTTTTACCCTGAGACTAGCTATATAAAGTCCTGGACTCGCTGTGAGCTGGGCATTGATTGTAATCGGGTTAAACCCTAGCCGCCACAAGTTGGCCTTGCTGCTACTTTCCCCTTCTGAAATAGAACCCTAGCTAGCTTTCCTCCTCAAGCGGGGCTAGCGTTGGTGAATTCCTCTTTGTTCTTCATGTTTGTGAGTCCTGATCGTGACAATTGGTACCAGAGCCATCCATCCTTGGCGGCGTGATGAATTTGACGGCGAGAAGGAGTTCGGCTTGCCGGTAAAATCCTTCCCCTCGTCTTCAGATTCCGGCGGCGGAGGACATCAGAGGCGTAGGTGGAGGTAGACTGCCCGAGTGTGAGTCAGGTGCAGGGAGTGGTTTCCGGGGAGCAATTCCTTGGACTAAAATCCCACCACCCACCCTTTCCGGCCACTTTGGAGGCGGGCGGCGGAGGCGGCGATTGGTGAAGGAGGATCAAGGCGCTCGAGTTCGGTTGACGGCGGCAGCGTGATACTTCCCAACCCACCCCGATCTGCTCCCAGAAGGTTCGAAAGTCCTCTGTTTTCGTTGATCCCTCTCTGTGATGGCACGATCCACTGAGACGTCCGACACCATGGAGCTCGAGCTCAAGTCCCTACAGCTAGATGTGCAGAACCTGCAACAACAGCGAGCTACAGACAAGCAGGAGTTTGTGGAGTTTGCCAATTCAGTCAACAAGAACTTTGCGACACTACAGGGCAGTTTCAGCAAAATACAGTCCAGTTTTGATCGATTCTTTGTGGAGCAACCATTCTTGGGCAAGCAACCTGCTGAAGCTACTGCTCCAGTGTTACCTGCTACACCGGAGAACCCCAACACTACACGCCAAGTAGCACTATCTCCAGGTCAGAGCAGCATCAACCAAGGTGTTCCCCAGAACAGAACTCATGGCCATGTAACCACAGTGGTTCCTGACCAAACAGGCAAGGAAAATCAAGCCGAGCAAGCTCAGCGCATGCCATACAGACACCCTAATTATGGACATCAGCAGTCGGGAAATCAACATCTGCAGAAACAAGACCAAGGCCATTATTACTCTGAAGATGAAGGTTTTGACCCTGGTCTGAAACAACACAAGATCTTCAACCAAACTGCAAATGACAACCGAAAGCATGTTGCAGTGGTCAAACCAGCCAAATACAACATACCAGAATTTGATGGAGATGATGCTGATCACTGGATACAGACAATTGAGCAATATTTTGACAATGCCAGAACTCCTCTAGAGCAAAGGACTGCTTTTGCAGTGTCCTATCTCAAAGGAGAGGTTGTACGATGGTGGAGAGGCACTGGGTATAACACTCAAACATTACCTTGGCACAGATTCTGTAGACATTTGGGAGACAGATTTTCTGTAGTTTCCATTACTAAAAATGTCAAACTGTTCCATGCACTGACTCAAACTGGATCAGTAACTCAATATATTCAGCAGTTTGAAAAGTTGCTCAACATGATGAGAAGGGACAATCCCTCCTTGCCCAAGGATTATTTTGTCACAAGCTTCATTGCAGGCTTATCTGACTATATCAAAGCTCATCTGGAATGTCACAAACCTAAGGATCTGCAAACAGCTATGTGGCTAGCTAGAAGAATGGAAAGTGATGTTCCTCCAAAGAAGACATCTTTTGCTCCTTTTGGAGTCAAGAGGCAGGTCAATTTCGACATGCCAAAGACCACAACTCCTACTGCAAATACTACGCCCAATCAAGCTATTATTCAGGAAGCCGGACAAAAAGGAGTTTGCTGGAGGTGTAAAGAAGTTTGGTCCCCTGGCCACAAACAAGTTCGCAAGTTAACCCAGAAAAATATGATCCAAGCATTACAAGCTACAACTACTGAAAATCCTGAGCTGATATACATAATTGAAAGTGAGAAAGACCTTGTGGAGTTCCAAAAACAGCAGGAAGATGAAGTTCTTCAGCTGTCCATGCATGCTGTCATGGGCAAGGGCACTAGCAAAACTACTTTCACAGTTAATGTAAAGATTGGGAACATTACGGCAACTGCTCTCATAGACAGTGGTAGTTCTTCTACATTCATATCATCAGAACTAGCAGCAAAACTTCCTGAAAAGCCAGTAACAAGCAAGAAAATGAAAGTCCAGGTTGCAAATGGAGGAGTACTGTGGAGTCAGCACACTTGTTATAACTGCAATTACAGTATTCAGGGAGAACCATTCATAGGAGACTTTAAGGTCCTACAGTTATCTGGGTATGACATAATCCTTGGGGCTGATTGGTTAAAACAGTTCAGTCCAATAGAACTGGATTTCATACAAATGATCATGAGAATCACTAAAAGCAAGGGGCACAAAGTAACTTTCAAAGATGAAACTATGCCTTCCCCTGCAACAATCAAGGAAACTTCCAACTTGGTCAAACTATTGGAACAAGCAGACCGTGGAATTTTCCTTATGGTCTCAGCTTGCAGTATTGAAAAAGAAAAACCTAATGTAGCAATTCCTCCTGTCATACAACACCTCCTAGAAGAGTATGCAGATATCTTTGCAGAGCCAACTGAACTACCACCTTCTAGGCATTGCGACCATGCAATACCACTTCAGCCAGGAGCCAAAATTGTAAATCAAAGGCCTTACAGGTTACCTCATCATCAAAAGGATGCTTTGGAGGAAATAATCAAAAAGCTGATTGAAACAGGAATAATACAGCCTAGCTCCAGTCCTTATGCAGCCCCTGCTATCTTAGTAAAGAAAAAGGATGGCACATGGAGATTATGCATTGACTACAGAAAATTAAATGCTATCACCATCAAAAACAAGTATCCTATTCCTGTGATCGAGGACCTCCTTGATGAGCTACATGGAGCTCAATTCTTCACAAAAATAGACCTGAGAAGTGGTTATCATCAAATTCGAATGAAACCTGAAGATGTTGAGAAAACTGCTTTCTCTACACACATTGGATTATTTGAGTTCCTCGTAATGTCCTTTGGACTTACTAATGGACCACCTTCATTCCATTCCTTGATGCACTCTGTGTTAGGACCTCTGCTAAGGAAATGTGTGATTTTCTTCTTTGATGACATCCTGGTCTACAGCAAGACTTTGAAAGAACATGTGCAAGATCTCAAACAGGTTTTCTGCCTACTCAGAGAGCACAAATTGTATGCAAAAACTTACAAGTGCACTTTTGGGCAACAACAAGTTGAGTATTTGGGACATGTCATTACTGCTGAAGGAGTTGCTACTGACCCCATCAAAATTCAAGTTGTAGTAAACTGGCCTGAACCACAAAACACTACTCAATTGAGAGGTTTCCTAGGACTGACAGGGTATTACAGAAGATTCATACAAAATTATGGGATAATGTGCAGAACCCTCTTTGATTATCTGAAGAAGGACTCGTTTGTCTGGGCTACAGCTCAACAGGAAGCATTCCAGACACTAAAGAACAAGATCACCACCGCACCTGTACTTGCTCTTCCCAATTTCCAGAAACCTTTCATTCTGGAAGCAGATGCAAGTGGATATGGATTGGGAGCAGTATTAATGCAAGAAGGAAAGCCTCTTGCTTATATGAGCAAAAGCATTGGGCCCAAGGCACAAGGCATGAGCACCTACGACAAGGAGGCCATGGCAATAATAGAAGCACTCAAGAAATGGAAACACTATTTTGTTGCTTCTTCTCTCATAATCAGAACAGATCAACAAAGTCTGCAATACATCCAAGAGCAAAAACTCACCGAAGGAATACAACACAAGTTGTTGGTTAAGCTCCTGGGATATAACTACTCTATAGAGTATAAGAAAGGAAGAGAGAACAGAGCAGCTGATGCACTGTCCAGAATTAAACATGTTGTACACAGTCTGATAGCCTCAACCGTACAGCCTGCATGGATATCTGATGTGGTCAAGTCCTACAAGAATGACAAGAAATGTTCTGACATCATTACTGAAATAGCCATCAACGCTAAGAGCAAACTGAAGGAAATATGCCCTAGAGGCAATAATAAAGTTATTATTTATTTCCTTATATCATGATAAATGTTTATTATTCATGCTAGAATTGTATTAACCGGAAACATAATACATGTGTGAATACATAGACAAACAGAGTGTCACTAGTATGCCTCTACTTGACTAGCTCGTTAATCAAAGATGGTTATGTTTCCTAACCATAGACATGAGTTGTCATTTGATTAACGGGATCACATCATTAGGAGAATGATCTGATTGACATGACCCATTCCGTTAGCCTAGCACTTGATCGTTTAGTATGTTGCTATTGCTTTCTTCATGACTTATACATGTTCCTGTAACTATGAGATTATGCAACTCCCGTTTACCGGAGGAACACTTTGGGTGCTACCAAACGTCTGGCGAATCGGGTGATTATAAAGGAGTACTACAGGTGTCTCCAAAGGTACATGTTGGGTTGGCGTATTTCGAGATTAGGTTTTGTCACTCCGATTGTCGGAGAGGTATCTCTGGGCCCTCTCGGTAATGCACATCACTATAAGCCTTGCAAGCAATGTAGCTAATGAGTTAGTTACGGAATGATGCATTACGAACGAGTAAAGAGACTTGCCGTAACGAGATTGAACTAGGTATTGGATACCGACGATCAAATCTCGGGCAAGTAACATACCGATGACAAAGGGAACAAAGTATGTTGTTATGCGGTTTGACCGATAAAGATCTTCAGTAGAATATGTAGGAGCCAATATGGGCATCCAGGTTCCGCTATTGGTTATTGACCGAGAATAGTTCTAGGTCATGTCTACATAGTTCTCGAACCCGTAGGGTCCGCACGCTAAGGTTTCGATGGCAGTTATATTATGAGTTTATGAGTTTTGATGTACCGAAGGAGTTCGAGTCCCGGATAAGATCGGGGACATGACGAGGAGTCTCGAAATGGTCGAGACGTAAAGATCGATATATTGGACGACTATATTGGAGTTCGGAAAGGTTCGAATGATTCGGTATTTTCGAGTACCGGAGAGTTACGGAATTCGCCGGGAGAAGTATTGGGCCTTATTGGGCCCTGCGGGAAAGAGAGAGGGCTGCCTAGGGCAGGCCGCGCCCCAAGGCCTAGTCCGAATTGGACTAGGGGAGGCCGCACCCTTCCTCCCTTCCCCTTCCTTCTCTCCTACTCCTACTAGGAAAGGAGGAGTCCTACTCCCGGTGGGAGTAGGACTCCCCCTTGGCGCGCCTCCTCCTCCTTGGCCGGCCCTCCCCTTGCTCCTTTATATACGGGGGCAGGGGGGCACCCCAAGACACACAAGTTGATCTACGGATCGTTCCTTAGCCGTGTGCGGTGCCCCCCTCCACCATATTCCACTTCGGTCATATCGTCATGAGCTTAGGCGAAGCCCTGCGCCGGAGAAGTCATATCGTTGCGGAGCTTAGGCGAAGCCCCGCGTCGGTGGAGCATCATCATCGCCACCACGCCGTCGTCTTGTGGAACTCATCCCGACGCTTTGCTGGATCGGAGCCCGGGATCGCCATCGAGCTGAACGTGTGCAGAACTCGGAGGTGCCGTGACGTTCGGTGCTTGGATCGGTCGGATCGTGAAGACGCGTCGACTACATCAACAGCGTTGTTATAACGCTTCCGCTTTCGGTCTACGAGGGTACGTGGACAGACACTCTCCCCTATCGTTGCTATGCCATCACCATGGTCCTGTGTGTGCGAGGAATTTTTTGAAATTACTATGTTCCCTAACGATGGCATCGAGCCTGGTTTTATGCGTTGATGTCATATGCACGAGTAGAACACAAGTGAGTTGTGGGCGATATAAGTCATACTGCTTACCAGCATGTCATACTTTGGTTCGGGCGGTATTGTGAGATGAAGCGGCCCGGACCGACATTACGCCAGACGCTTACGCGAGACTGGTTTCACCGCCGAGCACTAGTTGCTTAAAGGTGACCGGCGGTGTCGTTTCTCTCACTTTAGTTGAACCGAGTGTGGCTACGCCGGTCCTTGCGAAGGTTAAAACAGCACCAACTTGACAAACTATCGTTGTGGTTTTGATGCGTAGGTAAGAACGGTTCTTGCTCAGCCCGTAGCAGCCACGTAAAACTTGCAACAACAAAGTAGAGGACGTCTAACTTGTTTTTGCAGGGCATGTTGTGATGTGATGTGGTCAAGGCGTGATGCTATATTTTATTGTATGAGATGATCATGTTTTGTAGCCGAGTTATCGGCAATCGGCGAACCATATGGTTGTCGCTTTATTGTATGAAATACAACGCCATGTAATTGCTTTACTTTATCACTAAGCAGTAGCGATAGTCGTAGAAGCAATAGTTGGCGAGGCGACAACGATGCTACGATGGAGATCAAGGTGTCGCGCCGGTGGCGATGGTGATCATGACGGTGCTTCAGCGATGGAGATCACAAGCACAAGATGATGATGGCCATATCATATCACTTATATTGATTGCATGTGATGTTTATCCTTTATGCATCTTATCTTGCTTTGATTGACGGTAGCATTATAAGATGATCTCTCACTAAAATTATCAAGAAGTGTTCTCCCGAGTATGCACCGTTGCGAAAGTTCTTCGTCTTTGAGACACCACGTGATGATCGGGTGTGATAGGCTCTACGTTCAAATACAACGGGTGCAAAACAGTTGCGCACGCGGAATACTCAGGTTAAACTTGACGAGCCTAGCATATAACAGATATGGCCTCGGAACACGGAGACCGAAAGGTCGAACGTGAATCATATAGTAGATATGATCAACATAGTGATGTTCACCATTGAAACTACTCCATCTCACGTGATGATCGGACATGGTTTAGTTGATTTGGATCACGTAATCACTTAGATAACTGGAGAGATGTCTATCTAAGTGGGAGTTCTTTAATAATATGATTAATTGAACTTTAATTTATCATGAACTTAGTCCTGGTAGTATTTTGCAAATTATGTTGTAGATCAATGGCTTGCGTTGTTGCTTCCCTATGCTTTTATATGTTTGTTTTGATATGTTCCTAGAGAAAAAATTATGTTGAAAAATGTTAGTAGCAATGATGCGGATTGGATCCGTGATCTGAGGTTTATCCTCATTGCTGCACAAAAGAATTATGTCCTTAATGCATCGCTAGGTGACAGACCTATTGCAGGAGCAAATGGGGCGTTATGAGCGTTTGGCTAGCTCAATATGATGACTACTTGATAGTTTAGTGCACCATACTTAACGGCTTAGAATCGGGACTTCAAAGGCGTTTTGAGCGTCATGGACCATATGAGATGTTCCAGGAGTTGAAGTTAATATTTCAAGCAAATACCGAGTTGAGAGATATGAAGTCTCCAACAAGTTCTATAGCTAAAAGATGGAGGAGAATCGCTCAACTAGTGAGCATGTGCTCAGATTGTGCAGGTACTTCAATCACTTGAATCAAGTGGGAGTTAATCTTCCAGATAAGATAGTGATTGACAGAATTCTCTAGTCACTATCACTAAGTTACTAGAACTTCGTGATGAACTATAGTATGCAAGGGATGACGAAAACAATTCCCAAGCTCTTCGCGATGCTAAAATCGCGAAGGTAGAAATCAAGAAAAACATCAAGTGTTGATGGTTAACAAGACCACTAGTCTCAAGGAAAGGGCAAAGGAAGAAGGGAACTTCAAAAGGAATGGCAAGCAAGTTGCTGCTCGAGTGAAGAAGCCCAAGTCCGGACCTAAGCACGAGACCGAGTACTTTTGCTGCAATGGAACTGGTCCTTTGGAAGCGGAACTACCCCAAGTGTTTGGCGGATAAGAAGGATGGCAAAGTGAACAAAGGTATATTTGATATACAGATTATTGATGTATATTTTACTAGTGTTCATAGCAACCCTCGGTATTTGATACTTGGTTCAGTTGCTAAGAGTAGTAACTCAAACGGAGTTGCAGAATGAACAGAAACTAGTTGAAGGGGAAGTGACGATGAGTGTTGGAAGTAGTTCCAAGATTGATATGATCATCATCGCACACTCCTATACTTTCGGGATTGGTGTTAAACCTAAATAAATGTTATTTGGTGTTTGCGTTGAGCATGAATATGATTTGATCATGTTTATTGCAAAACGGTTATTCATTTAAAGTCAAAGAATAATTGTTGTTCTGTTTAAATGAATAAAACCTTCGATAGTCATACACCCAATGAAAATAGTTTTCAAAAGCGGTTATTCATTTAAAGTCAAAGAATAATTGTTGTTCATTTAAATGAATAAAACCTTCAATGGTCATACACCCAATAAAAATAGTTTGTTGGATCTTGATCGTAGTAATACACATATTCATAATATTGATGCCAAAAGATGCAAAGTTAATAATGATAGTGCAACTTATTTGTGGTACTTGCCGTTTAGGTCATATTGGTGTAAAGCGCATGAAGAAACTCCATGCTGATGGGATTTTGGAATCACTTGATTATGAATCACTTGATGCTTGCGAACCATGCCTTATGGGCAAGATGACTAAAGACTCGTTCTCCGGAACAATGGAGCGAGCAAATGACTTATTGGAAATAATACATCGATGTATGCGGTCCGATGAGTGTTAAAGCTCACGGCAAGTATCGTTATTTTCGACCTTCACAAGATGATTTGAGCAGATATGAGTATATCTACTTAATGAAGCACAAGTCTGAAACATTTGAAAAGTTCAAATAATTTCAGAGTGAAGTAGAGAATCATCGTAATAAGAAAATAAAGTTTCTACGATCTGATCGTGGAGGAGAATATTTGAGTTACGAGTTTGGTCTTCAATTAAAATAATGTGGAATAGTTTCACAGCTCACGCCACCGGAACACCACAATGTTTATGGTGTGTCCGACGTCCGTAACCGCACTTTATTGGATATGATGCGATCTATGATGTCTCTTATCGGTTTACCACTATCATTTTGGGGTTATGCATTAGAGACAGCTGCATTCACGTTTAAAAGGGCACCATCTAAATACGTTGAGACGACACCGTATGAACTATGGTTTAGCAGTAAACCTAAGCTGTCGTTTCTTAAAAGTTTGGAGTTGTGATGCTTATGTGAAAAGTTTTCACCGACAAGCTCGAACCCAAATCGAGAAGTGCGTCTTCATAGAATACCCAAAGGTAACTATTGGGTACACCTTCTATCACAGATCTGAAGGCAAGTTTTTCGTTGCTAAGATGGATCCTTTCTAGAGAAGAAGTTTCTCTCGAAAGAAGTGAGTGGGAGGAAAGTAGAACTTGATGAGGTAATTGTACCTTCTCCCTTATTGGAAAGTAGTTCATCACGAAATCAGTTCGGTGATTCCTACACCAATTAGTAAGGAAGTTAATGATGATGATCATGAAACTTCAGATCAAGTTGCTACCAAACCTCGTAGGTCTTCCAGAGTAAGATCCGCACAGAGTGGTACGGTAATCATGTTCGGAAGTCATGTTACTAGACCATGATGAACCTACGAACTATGAGGAAGCGATGATGAGCCAGATTCGCGAAATGGTTTGAGGCCATAAAATCTGAGATAGGATCCATGTATGAGAACAAAGTATGGACTTTGATTGACTTGCTCGATGATCGGCAAGCCATGTAGATAAATGGATTTTCAAGAGGAAGACAGATGTTGATAGTAGTGTTACTATCTACAAAGCTCGACTTGTCGCAAAAAGGTTTTGACAAGTTCAAAGTGTTGACTACAATGAGATTTTCTCAAGCTGTAGCGATGCTTAAGTCTGTCCGAATCATGTTAGCAATTGCCACATTTTATGAAATCGGCAAATGAATGTCAAAACTGCATTCCTTAATGGTTTTCTTAAAAAAAGAGTTGTATATGATGCAACCATAAGGTTTTGTCAATCCTAAAGGTGCTAACAAAATGTGTAAGCTCCAGCGATCCATCTATGGACTGGTGCAAGCATCTCAGAGTTGGAATACACACTTTGATAAGTTGATCAAAGCATATAGTTTTATACAGACTTGCGGTGAAGCCTGTATTTACAAGAAAGTGAGTGGGAGCACTACAACATTTCGATAAGTATATGTGAATGACATATTGTTGATCGGAAATGATGTAGAATTATTCGCAAAGCATAAAGGAGTGTTTGAAAGGAGTTTTTCAAAGAAGGACCTCGGTGAAGCTGCTTACATATTGAGCATCAAGATCTATAGAGATAGATCAAGACGCTAGATAAGTTTTTCAATGAATACATACCTTGACAAGATTTTGAAGTAGTTCAAAATGGAACAGTCAAAGGAAGAGTTCTTGCCTGTGTCACAAGGTGTGAGATTGAGTAAGATTCAAAACCCGACCACGGCAGAAGATAGAAAGAGAATGAAAGTCATTCCCTATGCATCAGCCATAGGTTCTATAAAGTATGTTGTTGAGGATATAGCTACGGAGTGTGAACCGCCTTGAGGGGCTCGGTTTACCTAAATGTAGAATCCAGCCCATATGGAGGCCTGGAGCCGTAAGGGAATTAAGATCCATACATGTAAACCGCCCTAATATCAGTAACTTGTGTTGTAAGACAAGAAAGGAGAGACCAAACGGACTCTGTATGAGCCGGATTGGGATTCATGTAAGCCGCCTGGCGTTAACCGTGTATATAAGGGGACGACGGCGGCGAAGTTAGGGACAGAGATTCGAGGCCAAGGCAAAGCTATTGCTCCTTAGTCGCGAATCATATCAATCATACCACAACTGGACGTAGGTCTTTACCTTCATCGAAGGGCGAACCGAGATAATTCCGTGTCTTGTGTCGCATTAACCCTCTAGGTAACCCGTCACGATGGCCCCGCGACTAAGTCCTTTCATGAGGACATCCGCCGTGACAATTCCACGACAGTTGGCGCCCACCGTGGGGCTATCGCACGATGGTTTGATGATCTTAGAGGGCAAGTTCGAGGGACTCGAAGGCTATCTGATGGGCGGATGACTAAAAGTCGTCGCGGCAAACTCTACATCGACGATGCGGACTGGGGCCCCGAGGCCGGCTCAGTTGAGTACGGGTACCGGGTCCCCTTTGGCGGCATACACGTGTTCATCGGCAAGATCGGCGAGTCGGGGCTGGGCGGACACTGCACCGCCCTCGCCGAGGCGGCTCTCGGGCGAAGAAGAGTCCTGCCCTGGCCAAACCGGCGGCCAAGCATGTTTTCGTGGGAGTTGTCCACGGAGGTTACGAGACCGGATCGGCATCTGGTGACGAAACCGTCGTTTACTCTGGCGACGAGTCGTCGGCCGGAGAAACTGAGTCTTTATACCAGCTGCAGGATGACCAGATCGGGGGCTGTTCCGACGGTGAGAGCATTCCGGACCCCTTCGATTTA
This sequence comes from Aegilops longissima, assembly GCA_021605205.1. Lineage (NCBI taxonomy): Eukaryota > Viridiplantae > Streptophyta > Magnoliopsida > Poales > Poaceae > Aegilops > Aegilops longissima. Next base: position 475,406,680 of record CM038680.1, on the reverse strand, counting down.
CCCAACCGGGTCGGGATCTTCATGACCGGTACACAGGCGGCACTTCACTCCTCGACCGCGGCGCCCCTGGTCGCCGGTTCAACAGCGGCGCTGGCAGCCGGGGAAGGAGGCCCTGTGCGCCCGCCGGCTCAAGTTTTGTCAGAGCTCTTTGACGCGTTAGCTGTGCTCCTGGCGGAGGCTAATCCGCCGGATCAGGACGTTCACAACGCGGAGATTGCAAAGGTGAGGGAACAGATCACTAATGCTAAAGCAGACTTAGCAGCCGCGGACGAAAGGATGGCAGCGGGCAGGCCGCTTGGATGCACGAGCTTCTGTGCTCAGCTGGACAGAGCGCGGCACAGAAGTCATGAAAAGGAAGTACAGGTCCGTTTACCTTCCGTTTTGAGGAAGGAGCTTTTCAATACCCCGGGGCAGGGACCAGCAATCCGCGCTGTTGGTAAACCGGCCGGAAGCACCTGGGACGGCCGCGCCGGTTCAGCCCCGGATGATAGATCTACCTCGCCATCATACCGGCGCACCCCAGACCGTGCAGACACCTCCGGGTCATTATTCCAGCCCGATGGATAACCTCGTAGCAGCTGCAGCACGGTTAGAGGCAATCCCAATTGAAGGCGATTCACCACAGGCAGTGGAGACACGCCGGGTCAAGGAGCTCCTCGGGGCGGCCCTGGCTCAAGAAGAAGCGTACAGACGTCACAGTCGAGAGGATCCATTCCACCCCGCCCGAGTCGGAGCTGCAGCCGCGATCGATGAACCGGCCGTGTCGAGCAATGCGCGGCGTGGACCGCCCAGCGGTAACAATCGGCGGCGGTTTTGAGGATGCTCAAGTGGTAGTGGACGCGCCAGGCACGCAGGAGGGCGGATTAGCGGCACAAGCGGAGGATCACCGCCCGCGCGGTTCGACCAACCATCTTGAGCCGGGGTCACGTCGGCTCTTTGGGGTGCCTTGCCTCGTCCCTGCTTTCTAAACGCGTCGTTTACCCAAGGATTTCAAGGGGCCACGCAAGGTGCCCAACTATCTTGCCGACTTGGCTCCGGAGGCATGGATAGAAAGCTACGAGATGGCCATGGAGATCTGGATGTAGATGAAGCAGCATGTGCAAAGTACTTCACAATGATCTTTGGAAGGTCTTGCCGGACCTGGTTGAAAAACTTGCCGCCCGACTCTATCAGCTCGTGGACGCAGCTTGAGAACCCAGTTCATCAAAATTTCAAGGACACCTGTAAACAGCCCATGTCGGTGGTGGATCTGGCGACTTGCGCCTGTGGGGACGGAGAGTCTACAACCCATTGGGTGCGCCGGTCTCGGAAGTTTTACATTCTTTCGACGGATCAACCCTCGCTCCGCGATCATGACGTTGGAAGCCAATTGCGGTTTGAACGCTGAAGCTGAAGCTGGGTCGCATGAAGCGTTTTGTCATGATATGGGCACTCTAATGGGTGTTTTGGTAAAGTACGCTGATTCGATAGTACCAAGGATCCTGAATCGGAGAATGATGAAGCGGGGAAGGAAAAGCAGAACAGCAATTCCAGGAGCCAATGACATCGATCGGCGAGCAACGGAGGGCACAAGCGTAAAGCGAACGGCAACATGGGCTTTGTGGCCAACACCAGCACACAGGACAAGGGTCAGCGGCGCCGGGGTAGGCAGTCAAACCGGGGTGGTCACAATCCGGATCGTTTGAACTTTGTATTAAATCAACCATGTCCAAAGCACGGGACGAAGGAGGCACCGGCGAACCACCTTTGGAAGGACTGTTATATTATGCAGGAGTTTAAGAATTCCAACTCTTTCCGGTATGATCAAGGGTCCGCGGCGGTTGTGGTCCGCTCCGATTCTGGCGGAGAAATCGGCCCGGGTTGGCGGTAATCCGGGCGGGCAAGGCAATCAGAATAATGAAGGTAATCGCAGATCGAGAACCAAGGGGCTACAATCAACAACAGCAGCGATCGGGCTATCGAGCAATCCAAAGCAATTGAATGGCGGGCAGTACCACGTCTTTACCACCAGCTTAGACCGACGAGACGGAAACTTTGAGACAGGCGGTCGGTGTTGTTGAACTGCTGCGCCGCATTACTGCGCTGGTCCGAGCAGCCAATTGTGTGGAGCGAGAGGACCATCCTCCCGCGTTTACAATCCGGTCGATTAGCCTTGGTGGTGGCACCTCGGTAGGCGGGTACAAGTTTACCAAGGTTCTTATGGATGGAGGAAGCAGCATTAACATCTTATACTACGAAACTTTCCGGCGAATGGGGCTAACAGATAGGCATCTCAGGCCCAAAGTCTGATGTTTCACGGAGTGGTGCACAGTAAGTCGGCATATCCGGTCGGTAAGATAGCCCGAGGTAACCTTTGGAGGCGAGCATGATTCCGAGCGAAATGCTGACATTTGAGGTGGTGAAAATTCAGAGTCCTTACCACGCCCTCTTTGGGCGGCCGGCTTATGCCAAGTTCATGGCGCGGCCCTGTTATGTTTACTTGCAGCTGAAAATGCCGGGTCACAAAGGAACAATAACGGTTCATGGGAGCCGCCGGATCGCTCTGGAATGCGAGGAAGGTGATGCGGCTTATGCCGAGTCGGTTTGTGCCACGGAGGAGTTAAAGTATTATAAGGATAATGTTGATCCGCGGATATGACCCCTTTGAAGAAGCCAACTACTGAGCATGATCCGGACTTGAAGTTCAAATCGGCATGAAACGAAGCTTGTTGATTTTGTGCCTGGCGAATCATCCAAGCAGTTCACCATCAGTGCCAACTTGGATCCTAAATAGGAAAGCGCGCTCATCGAGTTCATCCGTGAGAACGGGACATCTTTGCATGGAAACCTTCCGACATGCGGGTGTACCAAGGAACTCGCTGAGCACACTCTTAATGTTGATCCGAAATACAAACCAAGTAAAACAGTTTCTTCGCGGTTTAATGAGGAGAGGCGCAAAGCCATTGGAGAAGAAGTCGCTAGACTTTTGGCGGCAGGGTTTATCGTTGAAGTCTTTCACCCAGAGTGGCTTGCTAATCCGGTGCTGGTCCTTAAGAAAAATGGCACTTGGCGCATGTGCGTGGATTACACAGATCTCAACAAAGCTTGTCCAGCGGATCCTTTCGCCCTCCCCCGCATTGACCAGATCATTGATGCAACGGCGGGTTGTGAGCGTTTGAGCTTTCTGGATGCATATTCTGGTTATCATCAGATTAAGATGGCGGTTAAAGACCAGGAGAAGACTGCGTTTATCACCCCTTTTGGAGCTTTCTGCTATGTGTCCATGCCTTTTGGGCTCAAGAGTGCCCAAGCAACTTATCAGCGTTGCGTACAGAATTGTTTGCATAAACAGATCGGCCGTAATGTGCACGCCTATGTGGATGATATCGTGGTGAAATCAAGGCAGAAGGAGACATTGATTGAGGATTTAAGGGAAACCTTTGACAACTTGCGGGTGTACAAGATGATGCTCAACCCGGCCAAGTGCGTCTTTGGTGTTCGGCGAGCAAGTTGTTGGGTTTTCGTGTCAAACCGGGGATTGAAGCTAATCCGGAGAAGATTACGGCTATTACTTCCTTAGCTAAGCCAAAGTGCATCAATGATGTTCAACGTTTGGCAGGCGGATTGCTGCGCTAAGTCGGTTTATCGATCGCCTCGGAGAAGGCTATCCCTTTATATCGAGATCTTTGAAGAAGGCGGATCAATTAAATGCGAGCTCATTCTTGATGAGGCCTTGGAGGATCTAAGCGGCGGTTGGCCAACCCGCTGTTCTTGCTGCCCCTATGGACGAGGAGCCGCTCTGTTATATGTTGTTGCTAACGCCGAGCGTGAGTGTAGCCATTGTGGTGGAGCGCAAGGAGGCGGGGAAGGAGTATCCGGTTCAGTGCCGATTTACTACGTCGGCGAGGTTCTCATCGAGTCTAAACAAAGGTATCCACATTGGCGAAGCTGGTATATGGGGTCTTTATGGCAAGCCGGAAGCTGAAGCAATATTTCCAAGGGCACCCCATCACGGTGGTCAGCTCGGCCCCTTTAGGCGACATCATACTAAACCGGGAAGCAACTGGCCGGATTGCTAAGTGGGCTATAGAGCTTGGGCCGCACGGATTAAAGTACGTACCCCGGATGGCCGTAAAATCCCAGGCACTTGTGGATTTCATTAATGATTGGACGGAGTTGCAAGCACCGTAAGAAGAAGCGGATCACACCTATTGGACCATCCATTTTGACGGGTCCGAGCAATTGGAGGGCTCGGGCTGGAGTCGTGTTAACTTCCCCACGAGGTGACAAGTTCTGTTATGTTCTCCGCCTAATGTTCCTTGTACTAACAATGCAGCTGAGTATGAAGCCTTGCTCCACGGTCTCCGGATGGCCAAGGAAATGAATCTCAGCGGGTTAAATCTTTGGTGACTCGGACTTGGTGGCCCGGCAAGTATCCGTGCTTGGGACTCCAAAGATCCACCGATGGCTGCGTATCGTCGGGAAGTGGATGTTGTGGCAGGACATTTTAAAGGGTATCGGGTAGACCATGTGGATCGTCGGAAGAACGGCGGTGATGCTTTAAGCGGCTGGGTTCCCAGTAAACCGTCCCGCCTAGCGTTTTCCTTGATGTGCTGCACAAACCGTCGGTCAAGCTCCCTGATGAGATTGATTTGGCTATTCCTGATCCGGAGGCTCAACTGGTGGCGGCCTTGCATATCATTCCGGATTGGACGCTCCCTTATTTGGCATACATGAACCGGGGCGAATTACCAGAGGATGAGATGTTGGCCCGGCAGATAGTTCGGCGGTCTAAGTCTATGACTATTGTTAATGGCGAGTTGCACCGTCGCGAGGTGTCGAGGCGTTTCAGCGTTGTGTGTCCCCAAGAGGGCTGTGAGATATTGCGAGAGATTCATGAAGGGATTGTGGTCACCACGCGGTTCAAAATCCCAGTGGCCAAGGCATTCCGCCATGGTTTCTATTGGTTGTTGCCCATCTTGATGCGGAGGAACTAGTCGACGATGTGATGGTTGCCAAAAGTTTTCGAGGCGTGCTCATGTGCGGCCCAAGAATTGAGGATGATTCAATTACTTGGCGTTTGCGATTTGGGGCTGGACATGGTTGGGCCCTTCAAAGGTCCAAGGACAAAAAGACCCACTGTTGGTAGCTGTAGATAAATTTACCAAGTGGGTCGAGGCGAGAGCCTGTTAGCAAGTGTGATGCAGCCACGGCGGTTCAGTTTATCAAGCGGGTGATTTTCGGTTTGGGTTTCCACAAGTATCATCACGGACAATGGCACCAATTTATCCAAGGGAGCTATGAAGGAATTTTGTGAGCGAGAGCATATCCGGCTTGATGTTTCTTACATAGCCCACCCACAATCCAATGGTCAAGCGGAGCGAGCTAATCAGGAAATTTTGAAGGGTATCAAGCCCCGGCTTATGGTCCCTTTAGAGAGGACGCCGGGATGTTGGGTGGAGGAGCTACCGTCAGTGATATGGAGTATAAACACTACTCCCAACCGATCCACTGGATATACGCCGTTCTTTATGGTCTATGGAGCGGAGGCGGTTCTTCCCAGTGATATCCGTCATGACTCGCCCCGAGTGGCAGCTTATGTTGAGACAGATAGTGAGGCAGCACGGCAAGATGATCTGGACCGGCTGGATGAAGAGCGTGATATGGCAGCAGCTCGCTCGGCGGTTTACCAGCAAGATCTTCGTCGGTATCACAGCCGGCGGGTTAAAACCAGAACCTTTCAGGAAGGAGACTTGGTGCTGCGGCTCATTCAAGATCAGAAAGATATGCACAAGCTATCCCGCCTTTGGGAAGGGCCTTTTGTGGTCAGCAAGAATCTATACAACGGTTCCTACTATCGATTGATGTTCGAGGCGAAAGGATTCACGCACGTCGGAGGAAGAGACCAACGAGCCGTGGAACATTGCTCATTTGCGGCCTTACTATACGAGCCATTGGCTCCGCTTATGTACATATTAAGACAATGTATATATTTTCAATAAAAGCAATAAACGGATCCTCGGCTAAAGCGGGGTATCTGTTCGCATAAACTTCGGTTTGGGTACATGGAGATCTTTGTCGTGAAGCGGCCTCCGGTTCAACCTTTAGCCTTGTTTTGAAACTTTTGTCATTTGGGGGCTTGGTCGTATCCGAACCAATGCAATGCCTCTTAGCGGTAAAGCCACCAGATCATTTGGGGACATGGTCATGTCGAACCGATTCGCCTCTTGGTCGGCCTAAGGCCATAGAATCACTTAGGGGCTTTGGTGAACCCGAACCATTGCAATGCCACTTGATCGGCATCATGCCACGAGTTCGATTTGGGACCTGGTTGACTTGAACCATCGCTTCGCCGTATAGGGGCTTGGTCTGTCCGACCATGGTAACACCATCGATCCGGTTCGATATAGCCTTTTCTTACAAAAGCGATTCTTTCGTTGATTTTGCTTTTGTGGTTTTGATACCAATCAACTTCTTAAACCGACACGTTTTTTAAACCGGATTTATGTTGTCGATGCGTTTTACTGTTGGCGATTTTTGTTCGGTTTGATTTCTTTGTTAAAACATCCCATTGAGGAGTAAGCAGGGGCTTATCATGCCCGCGCGATTTACATGATAAATCGGTCTTATATGCACGAGATTGCTCTCCTTTAACGGTGATGGTTTATAAAGCCCTTCGTGTGCCTAATCTTTGGCAGAATGCACGTTTGTATTACATAGTTTTGATCCTGTGCCTTGGTATTTTCTCATATAAATATTGATCGATCGGCTAGAGGGTAACCGCCACGGCGGTTTAAGAACTTGTGATTGCGGGTAAAATATGTTGCGGATTTATTGCAAAAGCCAGCGGATCCAAAGATCGCCATGCAAAAGTTTGAGACTAAGATTGTACGGCATTGTTCAATAAAGACATTTGCTATCCTATTACAAAGCCTTTCGAGGCCGGGGTTTCACGCGAGTTGTGCCTTGAAGCTTTGGATATCACCCGCTTGACGGATTCGCTGCTTCACGGGTTGGCGCGAAGTAGAGGGGACGGTGCTGGCGTCGGTTCAGCTTCTTCCTCTTCCTCACCCAAAGCCGGAAGTCATGGGTAGACCAGTCAATCCGGGTTAAGGCCCGAAACAGCTTCTTCACTTATCAGTTCAGCGGATCAGCGTCGAGGCGTAAGTGTGCTTACGGTTGGAGGGATCAGGCTCTGCACTTCCGGGATGACAAACTCCACCCGCTTGTTATTGGCATCATAAAAGATCGGTGAACTTCAGATTGGCCCGGCGGCGGTTGGCTCGCCAATGGGCGAACTTCCTTTGTGATCCGCTTGAGGTGTCGTTATCGAAGGCTTCACCATTCTCTTGGCGCTGGAAAACCCTTAGCTATGTCACCGGATCAAGGTCCGCTATCCATGCCTTGGCGCGTGTCGAGCGAGAAGGTGCGGCCGGGCTGCGGATCGCTTCATCTCTTCAAGCTGCCCGGAATCATCGACACCGGTCTAGCGTCTCTCGATCGTGGGCGGCGCCGTGTTGTCATATGAAGTGGCGCATATGACCGCTGGCGCCGGTATATAGCTGCTTTCGATCGAGTATACGAGGCCTTGAGCTTTTTCCGTGCGTCGGAGCCCGGATGAGCAATACGTTTACGCACCAGGTTTAGACAGCTCAAGTTAAACCGGCGGACGCGTGCACGAGCATAGTCAATATAAATTTGCTTACCAAAGATGGCAGAGGTCATGGCGTGCACTTGGCGTTTAAGTCCGGTCAGCTCCTCCGTCACCGGTTTAAGGGCCGCTTCAGCTTCCTCCGCCCGCTTTACTAAACCGGCCTTCTCGGCATCCCAGTTGACCCGTTCGGTTTATACCACTCCTTGACTGTTCCATGGTGGTCGAGGCGGTTTCAGCTCATCCTTGGCTTTGGTGGCTTACATTATTTGGGCTTCCAGATTGGTTCGCAGATCTTTAAGTTGCTGACTTCTTTGGTGTATTTCATTCGATGACAAAGGAAGCGGGTTAGTAGTTTCATTATGCAAGTCCCAAGCTTAATACAAGTATTCAACTTGGCACTTGGGGGCTAATGGCTAGTTGATCTCAATTTTGCTATGAAGAGAAAACACCTTAAGTCGGTTTAACTTTGCAAGGTTAAACCGACCCTTGGAGGCTACTATGCGATTAAGATATAAGAGAGGTCGATTACCTCATAACGGTCCTTCATACGGTTTACTAGACCAGCTTCAAAGTCGCGGCTTGTGTAAAGCCGGTTCAAAAAGCCGGAATGAAGCTCTTGGGCAGAGAAATTGTCGTAAGCCGACATATCAGTCTTCCCCTTGTCTTTGCTCATAATAGTGGAACTGTCTTTGATGTTGTGTTTTGTTAAAACGACTGGTTGGCCAGGAGCAGTATAGCCAGTACCTGTCACAATAACATCGTCATTTTCAGCGGTCTTGTTTGGGCTCGCCGTCGTCTTGCTTTGGCTTGGCGGTTCAACAGTCACGACTCGCTCGGCGGATGGATTTGATGGAACAGGTTGGGAAGTTTCCACTTGAACCTCCGGTTCAACTTCTGGCGGATCAGCAGAGTCGTCTTTATGCAGTTCACGAGCTTTCCTTGGCAGCCGGGATTTTCGTGTGTTTGTTCGGGGCGTTTTCGGATCAGCATCGAGGTAGGATCAAGAGTTTTGCCTTCTTGCTCAAGCGAGCCTTGGTACTGCGATGTCGAGTCGGATCAAGACAAATTTAACGAGTAACGGTGAGTCGAATTGGCAAACAGTAATTACGTACCTGCGGCGATGTTCGTGGAGGCGGTTGTGTGGTGGATGAACCGCCCGACGAGTTGGAAGAGGCCTGATAATTGGTCGACGGATTGAGAGGACATCGGAAGAAACCTTTTAAGGGATAACGCTTTTCGGAGAGCAAGTCACCTCGGCGACGCCCGGATAGGTGTGTCCGTAAACCGGCTGAAGTAACCTGTTGGCCACTATGCGGGTTGTGCGGCTTCGTCGACTGTTGTGTCTTCAAGATAAGATTTGGATTCAAGTAAGCACAGGAATGGTATTTTTCACTTTCCGGACGGGCGCGACGAATTCTCTTAACCGGCGCAAGATCGGATTCGGAAGAAAGTAAGATTACCTCAACGAGGTCGGCGTGGCTGGCTTCCGCTTCATCCCGGGAAGCAAATTGTCGGTAAAAGATTGTAAGAAGACTAAGAATGTGCAGGAAGAAACACAAAGCGGCAAGCGGTTTACCTCGACATCGATTCTTCGTCCTCCGCGGATTAGAGGACTCGGCGGTCTTCTTTTGCCCGCTTTCTTAGTAGCTTTTGACTTTACGAGGCGCTCGAACCGGTTTGGTTCGCTTCGAGATGAGCCGTCGGCTGAGAAGGGATAAAGGATTAACGTGCATTGCGGAGTATTAAGAGCGTGAAAGTTAGAGAATAGAACTTACCGGCGGTTTGTTGGTGGCACGAGCGGAGCCAATCCGGTGAGGCTGCAGACGGAGATTGGTTCATCAAGCATCTTCTTGGCGATTTGGTGACCTCTTGTTCGATTCTGAGGCAGCTCGTGGCGCCTTTGAGGATCTTTGAGGCTGCGGTGTACTCATGCATCAATCCGGCCGGCGGCTTAGTGGCAAAACACCCCAAGAGACCCGACAACGTACAAGATCTCGCCGGTTAAACCATTGGCCATCGAGCCGGAGCTTGATTATTTGCGGTGCGAAGTTTTTTCGTTCCGCGGTTAAGCGGGAAGGTAGCGGATGAGTGTTCTTGAGCGGTGAGAACGGTAACCCGGCAAGGGGTTTTCGTCGGCAGGAGGCGGTGTTCGGCGGTAGAACCAGGTTTGGTTCCATTCCTTTGGATGGCTGTGGTGCTTGGCGTGTGGAAAATCGACTTCTTTCCTCTTACGGATCGACCGCCGCCCAGCTCGTGTTCGGACCATCGAGAAAACTACGTGCGGCGGTTCAAATGGAAAAATCCGGAACAACTCTACAGATGGTTCTTCTTGAAGATAGACTTCACAAAAGACTTGAAAGTTGCGGATATTCGACCTTTGAATTTGGGCGATGTCACGAGGATGAAGCTGCAGGTGGCAAGGACATCCGGAAAAATTTTGAACCGGCGGACAGAACCCCGGTCTAAGTGGTGCATGAACACGATTACTTCTCCCTTTCGTGGCTCGGGGAAACTTCGCCTTCGGAGCAGCGCGATGGAGGACACTTTTGGAGCCAAACCGCCCGGTGGTGACATAGCCGTTGAGCTGCGTCTCGGTGACTCTGGACGGACCCGATTGCAAGCGAAAATTGAGAGCCATTCGGAAGATTATATGGGAAAGCTGCGAAAGAAAGGAAGGAAGCGGTTCACTATTAAACAGGTCGAGCGTTACAAATATTGTTAAACCGGCAGTTAAATAAGCGGCTTCCGGTCGGTTTAACTAAAGACTAATGGAGGTCGGATTAAGTATCGGAAGTTAAACCGGCGGAAGAGCTAGTGCTGGAAAAATCGCTAAGTATAGAGCGAAACAGGTTTCCCATGCAAAGGAAATAATCTAGATCTACCAGGTTCGATAAAGAGAATTTCTGCGACCTATGCAGACCTCATACAGCGCAGGAAGACTCAGGTATGTTAAAATGGAAGATCTAAACAAAGGGGAAAGGCGCTTAGAATCAGGTAAATGGTGAAGGCATCCGTTGGTATATGAGAAGCGGTAAGGCCGAGCCAGTCTGCCATGGCGGAGCGGGCATGCAAGGTCGGCAAGAACACTCGGGATTATGTGACGAACCAAGCTTCCAGATGAGATCTAGGGTTTAAAGATGACCTTACCGGATGAGCAGGAAACACGGAGGAGCGGAGACTCTGGTCGATCCGGTTGATGCAGCGGGCGGCGGGAAGCGTTAGTCGAAGGTTGAAGGTGACGGCAAGAGCTTGAGGGTCGGCAGGTCGCGAGGAAGAAGAAGAGAGAAAGGAGAAGAAGAGAATGACCGGCGGTCTATTTATAAGGGCGGAGTAATCAATGGGCGCGAATTGAGGAGCCAAAAGCGGCGGAAGGTGCAGTGGCCGCCTCGATTCAGGGTAGCCTTAATGAAGGGAATCTTACCGTTTAGATTTTTGTCCAAAATAGCGTCGGGGCCCCGACACGAAGAGCGAAGGATGATGTCACGGCGGGTCAAATCAATGGCGGTTTACAAGGAAGATCAAGGATTGCTCGAAGGCGTGGAAGATTAACTTGAACGGTTCAAGTCAATGGGGCCTAATGTTGAGGATATAGCTACGGTGTGAACCGCCCCGAGGCTCGGTTTACCTAAATGTAGAATCGAGGCCCATATGGAGGCACTGGAGCCCGAAGGAATTAAGATCCATACATGTAAACCGCCCTATCTGTAACTTGTGTTGTAAGACAAGAAAGGAGAGACCAAACCGGACTCTGTATGAGGCGGATTGGGATTACGTAAGCCGCCCGGCGTTAACCCGTGTATATAAGGGGCGACCGGCGGCGAGTTAAAGACAGATTGAGGCCAAGGCAAAGCTATTGCTCCTTAGTCGCGAATCATATCAATCATACCACAACCGGGCGTAGGTCTTTACCTTCATCGAAGGGGCGAACGATATAATTCCGTGTCTTGTGTCCGCATTAACCCCTCTAGGTAACCCGTACGATGGCCCTGCGACTAAGTCCTTTCATGAGGACATCTGCCGTGACAATTCCACGACATATGTCATGCTGTGTACCAGATCTATTGCATACCCTACCACTAAAGCTTGGCAAGGGAGTGCAATAGTGATCTAGGAGTAGATCAATGGACACCGGTCAAAATTATCCTTAGTAGAATAAGGATATGTTTCTCGATTATGGAAGTGAAAAAAGGTTCGTCGTAAAGGGTTACGTCGATACAAGTTTTAACACTAATCTAGATGACTCTGAGTCTCAATCTGGATACATATTGAAAGTGGGAGCAATTAGCTAGAGTAGCTCCGTGCAGAGCATTGTAGACATAGAAATTTGCAAAATACTTACGGCTCGAATGTGACAGACCCGTTGACTAAAATTATCTCACAAGCAAAACATGATCACACCTTAGTACTCTTTGGGTGTTAATCACATAGCGATGTGAACTAGATTCTGACTCTAGTAAACCCTTTGGGTGTTGGTCACATGTCGATGTGAACTATGGGTGTTAACCACATATAGATGTGAACTATTGATGTTAAATCACATGGCGATGTGAACTAGATTATTGACTCTAGTGCAAGTGGGAGATGAAGGAAATATGCCCTAGAGGCAATAATAAAGTTATTATTTATTTCCTTATATCATGATAAATGTTTATTATTCATGCTAGAATTGTATTAACCGGAAACATAATACATGTGTGAATACATAGACAAGCAGAGTGTCACTAGTATGCCTCTACTTGACTAGCTCGTTAATCAAAGATGGTTATGTTTCCTAACCATAGACATGAGTTGTCATTTGATTAACGGGATCACATCATTAGGAGAATGATCTGATTGACATGACCCATTCCGTTAGCCTAGCACTTGATCGTTTAGTATGTTGCTATTGCTTTCTTCATGACTTATACATGTTCCTGTAACTATGAGATTATGCAACTCCGTTTACGGAGGAACACTTTAGGTGCTACCAAAGCGTCCTGGCGTAATCTGGGTGATTATAAAGGAGTACTACAGGTGTCTCCAAAGGTACATGTTGGGTTGGCGTATTTGAGATTAGGTTTTGTCACTCCGATTATCGGAGAGGTATCTCTGGCCCTCTCGGTAATGCACATCACTATAAGCCTTGCAAGCAATGTAGCTAATGAGTTAGTTACGGAATGATGCATTACGTAACGAGTAAAGAGACTTGCCGATAACGAGATTGAACTAGGTATTGGATACCAAGCGATCAAATCTCAGGCAAGTAACATACCGATGACAAAGGGAACAAAGTATGTTGTTATGCGGTTTGACCGATAAAGATCTTAAGTAGAATATGTAGGAGCCAATATGGGCATCCAGGTTCCGCTATTTGTTATTGACCGAGAATAGTTCTAGGTCATGTCTACATAGTTCTCGAACCCGTAGGGTCCATGCACGCTTAAGGTTTCGATGATGGTTATATTATGAGTTTATGAGTTTTGATGTACCGAAGGAGTTCGGAGTCCCGGATGAGATCGGGGACATGACGAGGAGTCTCGAAATGGTCGAGACGTAAAGATCGATATATTGGACGACTATATTCGGAGTTGGAAAGGTTCGAATGATTCGGTATTTTTGAGTCTGGGAGAGTTACAGGAATTCGCCGGGAGAAGTATTGGGCCTTATTGGGCCCTGCGGGAAAGAGAGAGGGCTGCCTAGGGCAGGCGCGCGCCCAAGGCCTAGTCCGGGTGGACTAGGGGAGGGCCGCACCTTCCTCCCTTCCCTTCCTTCTCTCCTACTCCTACTAGGAAAGGAGGAGTCCTACTCCCGGTGGGAGTAGGACTCCCCCCTGTAGCGCCTCCTCCTCCTTGGCGGCCCTCCCTTGCTCCTTTATATACAGGGGCAGGGGCACCCCAAGACACACAAGTTGATCTACGGATCGTTCCTTAGCCGTGTGCGGTGCCCCCTCCACCATATTCCACTTCGGTCATATCGTCATGAGCTTAAGCGAAGCCCCGCGCGGAGAAGTCATATCGTTGCGGAGCTTAGGCGAAGCCCTGCGTCGGTGGAGCATCATCATCGTCACTGCGCCGTCGTCTTGTGGAACTCATCCCCGACGCTTTGCTGGATCGGGCCCGGGATCGTCATCGAGCTGAGCGTGTGCAGAACTCGGAGGTGCCGTACGTTCGGTGCTTGGATCGGTCGGATCATGAAGACGTACGACTACATCAACCGCGTTATTATAACGCTTCCGCTTTCGGTCTACGAGGGTACGTGGACAGACACTCTCCCCTATCGTTGCTATGCCATCACCATGGTCCTGTGTGTGCGTAGGAATTTTTTTTGAAATTACTACGTTCCCTAACACAAACAACACTTCACCTTTATGAATGGTGTCTTGAGATACAAGAGCAAAATTGTTGTGGGCAGAAACACTAATATCAGACAAGACATCATTCAGGCCTTCCACAAGTCTGAACTAGGAGGTCATTCTGGAGAATTTGCAACCTATCAAAGAGTGCACCAATTGTTTCATTGGCCAGGCCTCAAGCAGGAAGTAGTTGACTTTGTCAAAGCTTGCCCTGTCTGCCAAATCAACAAAGCAGAGCACACCCCCTACCCTGGATTACTACAACCACTGCCTATCCCTGATTTTGCTTGGTATCACATTAGCATGGACTTTGTTGAAGGACTACCTCAAACGAAGATCTGATTCTGGTTGTTGTTGACAGATTCACCAAGTATGCTCACTTTATATCCATGAAGCACCCAATCTCAGTACAATCTGTTGCTAGATCATTCTCTGACAATGTCTTTAAGTTGCATGGATTACCAGCAGTAATAGTAACTGACAGAGACAAGATTTTTACTAGTCACCTGTGGCAATCTTTGTTCAAAAACTTGGGAGTAAAGTTACACATGAGCACCTCTTACCATCCACAGTCTGATGGTCAAACCGAGCGGGTCAACCAGTGCTTGGAATCATACTTAAGGTGCATGGCTTTCAAGCATCCGAAGAAATGGCACTCTTGGTTAGCCCTAGCTGAATGGTGGTATAATACTTCTTTCCATACCTCTCTGAAAATGACCCCATTCCAAGCACTGTATGGATTTCCCCCACCACTTATTGCTGAAACAAGTCTGCCTGAATTTATTTCCATGGATATTGCTGAGTTAGCACAAAACAGAGAGCTAGTGACTCAACTGCTCAAGGAGAACTTGCAGAAAGCTCAAAACAAAATGAAACAGTTTGCTGACAGAAAAAGAACTCCAAGAGAATTTCAAGTGGGCACCATGGTCTATCTCAAGATATAACCTTACAGGCACACTTCCTTGAGCATTCACAGACACTTCAAACTTCATTCTAAGTACTATGGGCCTTTCAGAATTCTGGAGAAAATTGGCAAATGTGCTTACAGGTTACTGCTTCCGGATGATTGCAAATTGCACCCCACCTTCCATGTCAGCCAACTCAAGCAGCATATTGGGGCAGAAGTGGTACCACACCCTTATCTGCCATTAGTGGATGACCACGGCCAAATCAGACTGGAACCTGAAGCTGTTCTTGACAGAAAACTTATTCCTCGGCCCCAAGGAGACATAAGCATTCCAGTTGTGCAATGGCTGATCAAATGGATCATCTTGCCCCAAGAACAAGCAACTTGGGAGGATGCTGCGTTCATACAAAAAGTTTTTCCTGCCTTTACGCCTTGAGGACAAGTCTTGTCTTCGTCCGGGGGTATTGTCACGCCCTGTTCTTCTGAAGATCAAGTTCAGTTAACTGTTCATCAGACAGCACACATCTTACGCCCTCCGATCAAGATCCAACGCTCCAAGACAGCCCTCTGAACCAGTAATATAGAAGCCTAGAAGACGACGCAAGATCTTGATCGAACGACCTCAATTTATTTACCTTTTCTGCTACTTTTGACTGTTCCTAGTCAGCACTTGTCGTTGCTCTTTTACCCTGAGACTAGCTATATAAAGTCCTGGACTCGCTGTGAGCTGGGCATCGATTGTAATCGGGTTAAACCCTAGCCGCCACAAGTTGGCCTTGCTGCTACTTTCCCCTTCTGAAATAGAACCCTAGCTAGATTTCCTCCTCAAGCGGGGCTAGCGTTGGTGAATTCCTCTCTGTTCTTCATGTTTGTGAGTCCTGACCGTGACATCTCGCTGAACTGCACGCCGCCACTATCAAGGAGAGTGGACGAGGAGAGGGTTGAGATGCGAGCTTACTTTGACACATGATACGGGAGGAGGACGTACCTAGACATGTTGGCCTTCCGCCGTGGATGGAGGGAAGAAGACTCGATGCGTCAAGGAGATAGAGGGCAAGGGGGTCAGGGGAACACTGGACGAAGAAAACGGCGCTGTGGCGAAGAAATATGTAGGAAGTCGACCTTAGGCATCTCCAACTCGGACCCAACCCCTAAAACGGACGTTACCAAATTTGAACAAACAAGGCGAACTTCATATACAAAAGTACAAAATTTACTTATGTTCATATACAATTTATATGAAATTAAGTAAATTTACTTTGGAGGTGTCGAGCCTACTTCGGCACTAGATCATCGAATCGTTCTCGATTCTCGCTGCTCAGAGGTATAAGCTAGCTCTAAGAATCAGCGAGCTTCATCAACTCTTGCTCCTCTTCCGTTGTGTGGATTGGCGGTGCAGTGCGACGGGCGTGCGTTGTTGGAAATATGCCCTAGAGGCAATAATAAAAGTATTATTATTATATTTCCTTATTCATGATAATTGTCTTTTATTCATGCTATAATTGTATTATCCGAAAATCGTAATACACGTGTGAATACATAGACCATAATATGTCCCTAGTGAGCCTCTAGTTGACTAGCTCGTTGATCAACTGATAGTCATGGTTTCGACTATGGACATTGGATGTCGTTGATAACGGGATCACATCATTAGGAGAATGATGTGATGGACAAGACAATCCTAAGCATAGCACAAGATCGTGTAGTTCGTTTTGCTAGAGCTTTTCCAATCTCAAGTATCTTTTCCTTAGACCATGAGACCGTGTAACTCCGGATACCGTAGGAGTGCTTTGGGTGTACCAAGCGTCCTGGCGTGGCTGGGTGACTATAAAGGTACACTACAGGTATCTCCGAAAGTGTACATTGGGTTGACACGGATCGAGATCGGATTTGTCACTCCGTATTACGGAGAGGTATCCTTGGGCCCACTCGGTAGTGCATCATCATAATGAGCTCAAAGTGACCAAGTGTCTGGTCACGGGATCATGCATTACTGATGAGTAAAGTGACTTGCGATATAACGAGATTGAGCGAGGTATTGGGATACCGACGATCGAATCTCGGGCAAGTATGTATACCGATTGACAAAGGGAATTGTATCGGGTTGTTTGAATCCTCGACATCGTGGTTCATCCGATGATATCATCGAGGAGCATGTGGGAGCCAACATGGGTATCAAATCCGCTGTTGGTTATTGCCCGAAAGCCGTCTCGGTCATGTCGCATGTCTCCCGAACCCGTAGGGTCTACACATAAGTTTCGGTGGCGCTAGGGTTGTATGAATATGAATATGCAGCAAACCGAATGTTGTTGAGTCCCGAATGAGATCCCGGACGTCACGAGGAGTTCGGAATGGTCCGGAGGTAAAGATTTATATATAGGAAGTCTTATTTTGGTCGTAGGAAAAGTTTAGCGTGTTATCGGTATTGTACTGGGAGTGCCGAAGGGGTCCGGGGTCCACCGGGGTCCACCTGCCCGGGGGCCACATGGGCTGTAGGGGTGCGCCTTGGCCTATATGGGCCAAGGGCACCAGCCCCAAAGGCCCATGCGCCAAGATATAAGAAAAAGGGAGAGTCCTAAGGGGAAGGCACCTCAGGGGTGCCTTGGGAGATGGACTCCTCCCCCTTCTTGGCCGCACCTTCCTTGGAGGAAGGGGCAGGCTCGCCCTCCCCTCTCTTGCACCTATATAAAGGGAGGGAGGGAGGGTGGCCGCACCCATAAGCCTGGCGCCTCCTCCTCCTGCAACACCTCCTCCTCCTCCCGTGGGCTTGGCGAAGCCTGCCGGAGTTCTGCTGCATCCAACACCACGCCGTCGTGCTGCTGGATCATCATCAACCTCTCCTTCCCCTTGCTGGATCAAGAAGGAGGAGGCGTCATCCGCTCCGTCGTGTGTTGAGCAGCGGAGGTGCTGTCCGTTCAGCACTAGGTCATCGGTGATCTGAATCACGGCGAGTACGACTCCATCATCCCGTTCCATTGAGCGCTTCGCACACGATCTACAAGAGGTATGTAGATGCAATCACTCTCCATGACTCGTTGCTAGATGAACTCATAGATGGATCTTGGTGAAACCATAGGAAAATTTTAATTTTCGCAGCGTCCCTAACAGTGGTATCGAGCCAGGTTTATCGTATTTCTCTATTGCACGAGTAGAACACAATTTTATTGTGGGCGTAGATCTTGTCAACTTGCTTGCCGCTACTAGTCTTATCTTGCTTCAGCGGTATTTTGGGATGAAGCGGCCGGACCAACCTTACACGTGCGCTTATGTGAGACCGGTTCCACCGGTGACATGCACTAGTTGCATAAGGTGGCTGGCGGGTGTCTGTCTCTCCGCTTTAGTTGGGCGGATTCGATGAAAAGGGTCCTTATGAAGGGTAAATAGAAGTTGACAAAATCACGTTGTGGTTATTCGTAGGTAAGAAAACGTTCTTGCTAGAACCCAATTGCAGCCACGTAAAAGATGCAACAACAATTAGAGGACGTCTAACTTTTTTTTTGCAGCAATTGTCATGTGATGTGATATGGCCAGAAGTTGTGATGAATGATGAATGACATATTGTGATGTATGAGATCATGCTCTTGTAATAGGAATCACGACTTGCATGTCGATGAGTATGACAACCGGCAGGAGCCATAGGAGTTGTCTTATTTTTGTATGACCTGCGTGTCATTGAAGAATGCCATGTAAATTACTTTACTTTATTGCTAAACGCGTTAGCCATAGAAGTAGAAGTAGTCGTTGGCGTGACAACTTCATGAAGACACGATGATGGAGATCATGATGATGGAGATCATGGTGTCATGCGGTGACAAGATGATCATGGAGCCCGAAGATGGAGATCAATGGAGCTATATGATATTGGCCATATCATGTCACTACTATATAATTGCATGTGACGTTTATTATGTTTATGCATCTTGTTTACTTAGAACGACGGTAGTAAATAAGATGATCCTTACAACAATATCAAGAAGTGTTCTCCCTAACTGTGCGCCGTTGCTAAAGTTAAATCGTTTGAAGCACCACGTGATGATCGGGTGTGATAGATCCTTACGTTCACATACAACGGGTGTAAGACAGTTTTACACATGCAAAACACTTAGGGTTAACCAGCGAGCCTAGCATGTACAGACATGGCCTCGAACACGGAGATCGAAAGGTCG
The DNA here is from genome assembly GCA_021605205.1 of Aegilops longissima. Taxonomy (NCBI): domain Eukaryota; kingdom Viridiplantae; phylum Streptophyta; class Magnoliopsida; order Poales; family Poaceae; genus Aegilops; species Aegilops longissima. The sequence goes on along the minus strand of CM038680.1, from coordinate 475,387,643 downwards.
AACACGAGTCGTATGGAAGATCGATCAACATGAAGATGTTCACCGGCGATGACTAGTCCGTCTCACGTGATGATCGGACACGGCCTAGTCGACTCGGATCGTGTAACACTTAGATGACTAGAGGATGTCTAATCTGAGTGGGAGTTCATTAATATAATTTGATTAGATGAACTTAATTATCATGAACTTAGTCTAAAATCTTTGCAAAATGTCTTGTAGATCAAATGGCCAATGCTCATGTCACCATGAACTTCAGCGTTCCTAGAAAACCAAGCTGAAAGGCGATGGCAGCAACTATTGGATTGGGTCCGAACACGAGATCATCCTCATAGCAGCCAAGAAACAATATGTCCTAGAAGCACCGCTAGGTGAAGCACCCATCGAGAGAACCAAGGCGTTATGAGCGCTTGGCGGTCTCGTCTTGATGATTACTCCCTCGTTCGGTGCGGCATGCTTTACTGACTTAGAACCGGGGCTCCAAAAGCGTTTTGAGCGACACGGAGCATATGAGATGTTCGAGGAGCTGAAACTAGTTTTCCAAGCTCATGCCGGGTCGAGAGATATGAAGTCTCCGACAAGTTCTCAGTTGTAAGATGGAGGAAAACAGTTACATCGGTGAGCACATACTCAAAATGTGCAGGTTGCACAACCGCTTTCCCAGTGGACATTAACCTCCGGACGAGGCGGTCATTGACAGAATCCTTGATCGCTCCCACCAAGCTACAAGAGCTTTGTGATGAACTACAATATGCAGGGGATGGTGAAAACTATTCTGAAGTATTTTCAATCTGAAGTCGCAGAGGTAGAAATCAAGAAGGAGCATCAAGTGTTGATGGTCAATAAAACCACTAAGTTCAAGAAGGGCAAGGAAAGAAGAACTTCAAGAAGGACGGCAAGGATGTTGCCACGCCGGTAAGCCGATTGCGGGAAGAAGTCAAAGAATGGACCCAAGCACGAGACGAGTGCTTTTATTGCAAAGGAAGGGTCCTTTGAGCGGAACTGCCCCAAATACTTAGCAGACAAGAAGGCCGGCAACACTAAAGGTATACTTAGCAGACTGGACACTAGAAGCGGAACTGCCCCAAGTATTTGGCGGATAAGAAGGATGGCAAGGTGAACAAAGGTATATGTGATATACATGTAATTGATGTGTACCTTACCAGTACTCATAGTAACTCCTGGGTATTTGATACCGGTGCCGTTGCTCATATATGTAACTCACAGCGGAGCTGCGGAATAAGCGGAGGCTGGCGAAGGGCGAGGTGACGATGCGGCGTCGGGAATGATTCCAAGGTCGATGTGATCGCCGTCGACACGCTACCTCTACATTTACCTCACGGATTAGTTTTAAACCTTAATAATTGTTATTTAGTACCAAGTTTGAGCATGAACATTGTATCGGGATCTCGTTTAATCTGAGATGGCTACTCATTTAAATCCGAGAATAATGGTTGTTCTATTTATATGAGGAAATGTTTTATGGTCATGCTCCGATGGTCAATGGTTTATTCTTAATGAATCTCGAGCGTAATGTTACACATGTTCATAGTGTGAATACCAAAAGATGTAAAGTTGATAACGATAGTCCCACATACTTGTGCACTTGCCGCCTTGGTCACATTGGTGTCAAGCGCATGAAGAAGCTCCATCTGATGGACTTTTAGAGTCTCTCGATTATGAATCATTTGACATATGCGAACCATGCCTCATTGGCAAGATGACCAAGACCCCATTCTCGGAACAATAGGCGAGCAACCAACTTATTGGAAATCATACATACCGATGTATGCGGTCCAATGAGTGTTGAGGCTCATGGAGGATATCGTTATGTTCTCGCTCTCACCGATGACTTGAGTAGATATGGGTATGTCTACTTGATGAAACACAAGTCTGAGACCTTTGAAAAGTTCAAGGAATTTCAGAATGAAGTAGAGAATCAACGTGACGAAAGATAAAATTCTTGCGATCGATCGTGGAGGAGAATATTTAAGTCACGAATTTGGTACACACTTAAGGAAATGTGGAATCGTTTCACAACTCACGCCGCTGGAACACCTCAGCATAACGGTGTGTTCGAGCGTCGTGTCGCACTCTATTGGATATGGTGCGATCTATGATGTCTCTTCTTGATTTACCGCTATCATTTTGGGGATCGCTCTAGAGACAACTACATTCACTTTAAATAGGGCACCGTCTAAATCCGTTGAGGCGACACCGTATGAATTATGGTTTGGGAAGAAACCTAAGCTATCATTTCTAAAAGTTTGGGGATGCAATGCTTATGTCAAGAAACTTCAACTGAAAAGCTCGAACCCAAGTCGGAAAAATCGTCTTCATAGGATACCCTAAGGAAACCATTGGGTATACCTTCTACCTTAGATCCGAAGGCAAGATCTTTGTTGCCAAGAACGGATCCTTTCGGAAAAGAGTTTCTCTCGAAAGGAGTAAGTGGGAGGAAAGTAGAACTTCGATGAAGTACTACCTCTTGAACCGGAAAGTAGTGCAGCTCGGGAAAATGTTCTGTGGTGCCTACACCGACCGCCAGGAAATTGCGATGATGATCAAGGTACTTGGATCAAGTTGCTCTTGAACTTCATAGGTCCACTAGGACACGTTCCGCACAGAGTGGTGCGGCAACCCTGTCACGGAAATCATGTTGTTAGACAACGGTGAACCTTGAACTATGAAGAAGCGATGGCGGGCCTAGATTCCAACAAATGGCTTGAAGCCATGCAATCCGAGATAGGATCCATGTATGAAAACAAAGTATGGACTTTGACAGACTTGCCCGATGATCGGTGGCGATAGAAAACAAATGGATCTTTAAGAAGAAGGCGACGCGGATGGTAATGTTACCATCTATAAAGCTCGACTTGTCGCTAAGGGTTATCGACAAGTTCAAGGGATTGACTACGATGAGACTTTCTCTCCCGTAGCGAAGCTTAAGTCCGTCCGAATCATGTTAGCAATTGCTGCATACTATGATTATGAGATATGGCAGATGGACGTCAAAACAGCATTCCTTAACGGTTATCTTAAGGAAGAGCTGTATATGATGCAGCCGGAAGGTTTTGTCGATCCTAAGAATGCTAACAAGGTATGCAAGCTCCAGCGATCCATTTATGGGCTGGTGCAAGCATCTCGGAGTTGGAACATTCGCTTTGATGAGATGATCAAAGCGTTTGCATTTATGCAGACTTATGGAGAAGCCTGCGTTTACAAGAAAGTGAGTGGGAGCTCTGTAGCATTTCTCATATTATATGTAGATGACATACTTTTGATGGGAAATGATATAGATCTTTTGGACAGCATTAAGGCCTACTTGAATAAGAGTTTTTCAATGAAGGACCGTGGAGAAGCTGCTTACATATTAGTGTTGGAAATATGCCCTAGAGGCAATAATAAATTAGTTATTATTATATTTCCTTGTTCATTATAATCGTTTATTACCCATGCTATAATTGTATTGATAGGAAACTCAGATACATGTGTGGGTACATAGACAACACCATGTCCCTAGTAAGCCTCTAGTTGACTAGCTCGTTGATCAATAGATGGTTACGGTTTCCTGACCATGGACATTGGATGTTGTTGATAACGGAATCACATCATTAGGAGAATGATGTGATGGACAAGACCCAATCCTAAGCCTAGCACAAAGATCGTAGTTCGTATGCTAAAGCTTTTCTAATGTCAAGTATCATTTCCTTAGACCATGAGATTGTGCAACTCCGGATACCGTAGGAATGCTTTGGGTGTACCAAAGCGTCACTGGCGTGGCGGGTGGCTATAAAGGTGCACTACGGTATCTCCGAAAGTGTCATTGGGTTGTACGAATCGAGGCTGGGATTTGTCACTCCGTAAGCGGAGAGGTATCTCTGGGCCCACTCGGTAGGACATCATCATAATGTGCACAATGTGACCAAGGTGTTGATCACGGGATGATGTGTTACGGGCGAGTAATGAGACTTGCGTAGCGAGATTGAACAAGGTATCGGTATACCGACGATCGAATCTCGGGCAAGTATAATACCGCTAGACAAAGGGAATTGTATATGGGATCGATTGAGTCCTTGACATCGTGGTTCATCCGATGAGATCATCGTGGAACATGTAGGAGCCAACATGGGTATCCAGATCCGCTGTTGGTTATTGACCGGAGAACGTCTCGGTCATGTCGCATGATTCCCGAACCCGTAGGGTCTACACATAAGGTTCGATGGCGCTAGGGTTATAAAGGAAGTTTGTATGTGGTTCTTGAATGTTGTTGAGTCCGGATGAGATCCGGATGTCATGAGGAGTTCGGAATGGTCGAGGTAAATATTTATATATAGGAAGTCTTATTTTGGTCGCCGGAAAGGTTTAGCGTTATCGGTATTGTACAGGGAGTGCCGAAAGGGTCGAGGGGTCCACTGGGAAGTCCACCTGCCCGGGGGCACATGGGCTGTAGGGAGTGCGCCTTGGCCTATATGGGCCAAGGGCACCAGCCCCAAGAGGCCCATCGCCAAGATATAAGAAAAGGGGAGAGTCCTAAAGGGAAGGCACCTCCGAGGGTGCCTTGGGAGGATGGACTCCTCCCCCTCTTGTCCGCACCCTTCCTTGGAGGAAGGGGCAGGTTCGCCCTCCCCTCTCTTGCACCTATATAAAGGGAGGGAGGGAGGGTGGCCGCTTTTGAAGCCTGGCGCCTCCCTCCCTCCCGTGACACCTCCTCCTCTCCCTTGGTGCTTGGCGAAGCCCTGCAGGATGCCACGCTCCTCCACCACCACCACGCCCGTTGTGCTGCTGCTGGATGGAGTCTTCCTCAACCTCTCCCTCTCTCCTTGCTGGATCAAGGCATGGGAGGCGTCACCGGGCTGTACGTGTGTTGAACGCGGAGGTGCCGTCCGTTCGGCACTAGGATCTCCGGTGATTTGGATCACGACAATCGACTCCATCAACCCGTTCACTTGAGCGCTTCCGCTTAGCGATCTACAAGGGTATGTAGATGCACTCTCCTTCCCTTGTTGCTGGTTTCTCCATAGATAGATCTTGGTGACACGTAGGAAAATTTTGAATTTCTGCTCGTTCCCCGATGGCATCATGAGCTAGGTCTATTGCGTAGATTCTTTGCACGAGTAGAACACAAAGTAGTTGTGGGCGTTGATTTTGTTCAATATGCTTACCGTTACTAGTCCAATCTTGTTTGACGGTATTGTGAGATGAAGCGGCCGGACCGACCTTACACATACACTTACGTGAGACAGGTTCCACCGACTGACATGCACTTGGTGCATAAGGTGGCTAGCGGGTGCCAGTCTCTCCCACTTTAGTCGGAACGGATTCGATGAAAAGGGTCCTTATGAAGGGTAAATATCAATTGGCATATCACGTTGTGGTTTTGCGTAGGTAAGAAACGTTCTTGCTAGAAACCCATAGCAGCCACGTAAAACATGCAAACAACAATTAGAGGACGTCTAACTTGTTTTTGCAGGGTATGCTATGTGATGTGATATGGCCAAGAAGAATGTGATGAATGATATGTGATGTATGAGATTGATCATGTTCTTGTAATAGGAATCACGACTTGCATGTCGATGAGTATGACAACCGCGAGAGCCATATGAGTTGTCTTAATTTATTGTATGACCTGCGTGTCATTGAACAAACGCCATGTAATTACTTTACTTTATTGCTAACGGTAGCCATAGTAGTAGAAGTAATAAGTTGGCGAGACAACTTCATGGAGACACGATGATGGAGATCATGATGATGGAGATCATGGTGTCATGCCGGTGACGATGATGATCATGGAGCCCCGAAGATGGAGATCAAAAGGAGCAAAATGATATTGGCCATATCATGTCACTATTTGATTGCATGTGATGTTTATCATGTTTATGCATCTTATTTTCTTAGAACGACGGTAGTAAATAAGATGATCCCTCATTAAAATTTCAAGAAAGTGTTCCCCTAAGCGTGCAGCGTTATAAAGTTAAATCGTTTGAAGCACCACGTGATGATCGGGTGTGATAGATTCTTACGTTCACATACAACGGGTGTAAGCCAGATTTACACACGCGGAACACTTAGGTTGACTTGACGAGCCTAGCATGTACAGACATGGCCTCGGAACACAAGAGACCGAAAGGTCGAGCATGAGTCGTATAATAGATACGATCAACATGAAGATGTTCACCGATGATGACTAGTCCATCTCACGTGATGATCGGACACGGCCTAGTTGACTCGGATCATGTAATCACCTAGATAACTAGAGGGATGTCTATCTGAGTGGGAGTTCATGAGATGAACTTAATTATCCTGAACATAGTCAAAAGATCTTTGCAAATTATATAAATGGCTCGCGTTTTAGTTCCTTTGTTTAGATATGTTCCTAGAGAAAATATAGTTGAAAGTTGTGATGGCGATTATGCGGACGAGAAGAAAGCTTATGTCCTTATTGCACCGCTCGGTGTGCTGAACCCCAAACGTCGTCTGTGGATGTTGCGAACATCGGACATACATGTTTTGATAACTACGTGATAGTTCAGTTAAACGGTTTAGAGTTGAGGCACCAAAGACGTTTTTCGAAACGTCGCGGAACATATGAGATGTTTCGAGGACTGAAATTGGGATTTCAGGCTCGTGCCCACGTCAAGAGGTATAAGACCTCCGATGATTTTCTTAAACCTGCAAACTAAGGGAGAAAATCTCAATCGTTGAGCTTGTGCTCAGATTGTCTAAGTGCAACAATCACTTGAATCGAGTGGGAGTTGATCTTCCAGAGATAGTGATCTTTCTCCAAAGTCATTGCCACCAAGCTGCTAGAGCTTCGTGATGAACTATAACAAATCAGGGATAGATATGATGATCCTTGAGATATTCGCGATATTTGACACATGAAAGTAGGAATCAAGAAGGAGCATCAATTGTTGATGGTTGGTGAAACCACTAGTTTCAAGAAGGGCAAGGGCAAGAAGGATACTTCATGAAACAACAAATCAGTTGCTGCTCTAATGAAGAAACCCAAGGTTGAACCCAAACCCGAGACTAAGTGCTTACGTAATAAGGGGAACAGCCCTTGGAGCAGAATCACCCTAGATACTTGGTAGATGAGAAGGTGACAAGGTCGATAGAAGTATATTGGATATACATTATGTTAATGTGTACTTTACTAGTACTCCTAGTAGCACCAGGGTATTAGATACGGTTCGGTTGCTAAGTGTTAGTAACTCGAAATAAAAGGCTACGGAATTAACGGAGACTAGCTAAAGGTGAGTGACGATATGTGTTGGAAGTGTTTCCAAGTTTGATGTGATCAAGCATCATACGCTCCTTACCATCAAGATTAGTATTAAACCAGAATAATTGTCATTTGGTGTTTGCGTTGAGCATAGACATGATTGGATTATGTCTATCGCAATCTGATTATTCATTTAAGGAGAATAATGGTTACTCTATTTATTTGAATAATACCTTCAATGGTCTTGCACCTAAAGGAATGGTTTATTGAATCTCGATCGTAGTGATACACATTTTCATGCCAAAAGATATAAGATAGTAATGATAGTACCACTTACTTGTGGCACTGCCATGTAAGTCATATTGGTATAAAAGCATGAAGAAGCTCCATGTTGATGGATCTTTGGACTCACTCGTTTTGAAAAGTTTGAGACATGCGAACCATGTCTATTGGTGTATCGCATGATGAAACTCCATGCAGATGGATCGTTTGGACTCACTTGATTTTGAATCACTTGAGATATGCAAATCATACCACATGGGCAAGATGACTGAAAAACCTCGTTTCAGTAAGATGGAACAAGATAGCAACTTGTTGGAAGTAACACATTTTGATGTGTGCAGCCCAATGAGTCTTTGAGGCATCGATGAATATCGTTATGTTCTTACTTCATAGATGATTCGAGTAGATGTTGAGTATATTTACTTGATGAAACACAAGTCTGAATTATTGAATGGTTCAAGTAATTTCAGAGTGAAGTTAAAGATCTTCATGACAAGAGGATCAAATGTCTATGATATGAACATAGAGATGAGTATCGAGTTCTGAGCTTTGTACGCATAATTAAGACATTGTGGAAATTGTTTCACAATTAATATCTGCTGGAACACCATAGTGTGATGGTGTGTCCGAACATCATAGTTGCACCCTATTGGATATGGTGCGTACCATGATGTCTCTTATCGAATTACCACTATCGTTCAAGGGTTAGGAATTCGAGACAACCGCACTCACTTTAATAGGGCACCACGTAATTCCGTTGAGACGACACCGTTTGAACTATGGTTTGGAGAAACCTAAATTGTCGTTTCCTAAAAGTTTGGGGCTACGACGCTTATGTGGAAAAGTTTCAGGTTGATAAGCTCGAACCCAAAGCGGATAAAATGCATCTTCATAGGACACCCAAAAAAGTTGGGTATACCTCCAATCTCAGTTCCGAAAGCAAAAAGTGTTGTTTCTAGAATTAGGTCCTTTCCCGAGGAAAAGTTTCTCTCGAAAGAATTGAGTGGGAGGATGGTGGAGACTTGATAAGGTTATTGAACCATCACTTCAACAAGTGTGTAGCAGGGCACAAGAAGTTGTTCCTGTGGCGCCTACACCAATTGAAGTAGAAGCTTATGATAGTGATCACGAAGTTTCGGATCAAGTCACTACCGTACCTCGTAGGGTGACAAGGATGCGTACTACTTCAGAGTGGTACAGTAATCCAGTCTTGAAGGTCACGTTGCTAGACAACAATGAACCTACGAGCTACAGGGAAGCGATGGTGGGCTCATATTCCGACAAATGGTTAGAAGCCATGAAATCCGAGATAGGATCCATGTATCAGAACAAAGCATGGACTTTGGTGGACTTGCTCGTTGATCGGCAAGCCATTGAGATAAATGGATCTTTAAGAAGAAGACGGACATGGACGGTAATGTCACCGTCTATGAAGCTCGACTTGTGGCGAAGAGTTTTTCACAAGTTCAAGGAGTTGACTACGATGAGATTTTTTCATCCGTAACGACGCATAAGTCCGTCGGAATCATGTTAGCATTAGCTGCATTTATGAAATCTGGCAGATGGATGTCAAAACGAGTTTCCTTAACAGTCTTCGTAAGGAAAGGTTGTATGTGATACAATCGAGAAAGTTTTTATCGATCCTAAGGATGCTAAAAGGTATCTTTGGCTCCAGTGATCCTTCTAAGGACTGGAGTAAGCATCTCGGAGTTGGAATGTGCGCTTTGATGAGATGATCAAAGATTTTGGGTTTATACAAAGTTTATGAGAAATTTGTATTTCCAAAGAAGTGAGTGGGAGCACTATAGAATTTCGATAAGTATATGTTGTTGACATATTGTTGATCGAAATGATGTAGAATTCTGGAAAGCATATAGGGTTATTTGAAAAGTGTTTTTCAAGTGAAAACCTGTATTAAGCTACTTGAACATTGAGCATCAAGATCTATAGGGATAGATCAAAACGCTTAATGGTACTTTCAAATGAGCATATACCTTGACATGATCTTGAAGGTGTTCAAGATGGATCGATCAAAGGAGTTCTTGCACGATATGTAAGGTATGAAGTTAAGACTTAAAGCTCGACCACGGCAGCAGAGAGAGAAAGGGCGAAGGTCGTCCCTATGCCTTAGGCGTAGGCTCTACAAGTATGCTATCTTGTGTACCGCACGGAAGTGTGCCTTGCCATGAGTCGGTCAAGGGGTACAAGAATGATCGAGAATGGATCATTGGATAGCGGTCAAAATTGTCCTTGGAGTAAATAAGGACATGTTTCTCGATTATGGAGGTGATAAAGAGTTGGCGTAAAGGGTTACGTCGGTGCAAGCTTTAACACCTATCCGAGTGACTCGAGTAGCAAACCGGATCGTATAGTGGAGCAACCATTTGGAATAGCTCCAAGTGGAGCGTGGAAGCAACGTTTACAATATGACCTAGAAATTTGCAAAGCACACACGGATCTGAAAGGTTCGAGACCCGTTGACTAAAACCTCTCTCACAAGCAAAACATGATCAAACCTCGAACTCATTGAGTCTTAATCACATGACGATCTGAACTAGTTTCTGAACTGGTAAACTCTTTGGATGTTGGTCACATGGCGATGTGACCTATCGATGTTAATCACATGGCGATGTGAACTAGATTATTGACTCTAGTGCAAGTGGGAGACTGTTGGAAATATGCCCTAGAGGCAATAATAAATTAGTTATTATTATATTTCCTTGTTCATGATAATCGTTTATTACCCATGCTATAATTGTATTGATAGGAAACTCAGATACATGTGTGGGTACATAGACAACGCCATGTCCTAGTAAGCCTCTAGTTGACTAGCTCGTTGATCAATAGATGGTTACGGTTTCGACCATGGACATTGGATGTCGTTGATAACGGGATCACATCATTAGGAGAATGATGTGATGGACAAGACCCAATCCTAAGCCTAGCACAAAGATCGTAGTTAGTATGCTAAAGCTTTTCTAATGTCAAGTATCATTTCCTTAGACCATGAGATTGTGCAACTCCGGATACCGTAGGAATGCTTTGGGTGTACCAAGCGTCCTGGCGTAACTGGGTGGCTATAAAGGTGCACTACGGTATCTCCGAAAGTGTCATTGGGTTGGCACGAATCGAGGCTGGGATTTGTCACTCCCGTAAGCGGAGAGGTATCTCTGGGCCCACTCGGTAGGACATCATCATAATGTGCACAATGTGACCAAGGTGTTGATCACGGGATGATGTGTTCGGAACGAGTAATGAGACTTGCCGTAGCGAGATTGAACAAGGTATCGGTATACCGACGATCGAATCTCGGGCAAGTATAATACCGCTAGACAAAGGGAATTGTATATGGGATCGATTGAGTCCTTGACATCGTGGTTCATCCGATGAGATCATCGTGGAACATGTAGGAGCCAACATGGGTATCCAGATCCGCTGTTGGTTATTGACCGAGAACGTCTCGGTCATATACGCATGATTCCCGAACCCGTAGGGTCTACACATAAGGTTCGATGGCGCTAGGGTTATAAAGGAAGTTTGTATGTGGTTACCGAATGTTGTTGAGTCCGGATGAGATCCGGATGTCATGAGGAGTTCGGAATGGTCGAGGTAAATATTTATATATAGGAAGTCTTATTTTGGTCGCCGAAAGGTTTCGCGTTATCGGTATTGTCAGGGAGTGCCGAAGGGGTCCGGGGTCCACCGGGGTCCACCTGCCCGGGGGCCACATGGGCTGTAGGGAGTGCGCCTTGGCCTATATGGGCCAAGGGCACCAGCCCCAAGAGGCCCATGCGCCAAGATATAAGAAAAGGGGAGAGTCCTAAAGGGAAGGCACCTCAGGGTGCCTTGGGAGGATGGACTCCTCCCCTCTGGCCGCACCCTTCCTTGGAGGAAGGGGCAGGCTGCGCCCTCCCCTCTCTTGCACCTATATAAAGGGAGGGAGGGAGGGGTGGCCGCACCTGAAGCCTGGCGCCTCCCTCCCTCCCGTGACACCTCCTCCTCTCCCGCAGTGCTTGGCGAAGCCTGCGGGATTGCCACGCTCCTCCACCACCACCACGCCGTTGTGCTGCTGCTGGATGGAGTCTTCCTCAACCTCTCCTCTCTCCTTGCTGGATCAAGGCATGGGAGGCGTCATCGGGCTGTCACGTGTGTTGAGCGCGGAGGTGCCGTCCGTTCGGCACTAGGATCTCCGGTGATTTGGATCACGACGAGTACGACTCCATCAACCCCGTTCACTTGAACGCTTCCGCTTAGCGATCTACAAGGGTATGTAGATGCACTCTCCTTCCCCTTGTTGTTGGTTTCTCCATAGATAGATCTTGGTGACACGTAGGAAAATTTTGAATTTCTGCTACGTTCCCCGACAATTAGGCATCAAAATCTATAGGGATAGATCGAGACGCCTCATAGGTCTTTCACAAAGCACATACCTTGATAAGATTTTGAAGAAGTTCAAAATGGATCAGTCCAAGAAAGGGTTCTTGCCTGTTTTGCAAGGTGTGAAATTGAGCTCGGCTCAATGCCCGACCACGGCAAAAGATAAAGAAGAGATGAGTGTCATCCCCTATGCCTCAGCCATAGGATCTATTATGTATGCCATGTTGTGTACGGACCTGATGTAAACCTTGCCGTAAGTTTGGTAGGAAGGTACCAAAGTAATCCCGGCAAGGAACATTGGACAGCGGTCAAGAATATCCTGAAGTACCTGAAAAGGACAAAGGACATGTTTCTCGTTTATGGAGGTGACGAAGAGCTCGTCGTAAAGGGTTACGTCGATGCTAGCTTCGACACAGATCTGGATGACTCAAAGTCACAAACCGGATACGTGTATATGTTGAATGGTGGAGCGAGAAGCTGGTGCAGCTGCAAGCAGAAGCGTCGTGGCGGGATCTACATGTGAAGCGAGTACATGGCAGCCTCGGAGGCAGCACATGAAGCAATTTGGGTGAAGGAGTTCATCACCGACCTAGGAGTCATACCCAATGCGTCGGAGCCGATCAAACTCTTCAGTGACAACTTGGAGCTATTGCACTTGCCAAGGAGCCCAGGTTTCACAAGAAGACCAGCACATCAAGCGTCGCTTCAACTCCATTCGTGAAAATGTTCAAGATGGGGACATAGAAATTTGCAAAGTGCATACGGATCTGAATGTCGCAGATCCGTTGACTAAACCTCTTCCGCGGGCAAAACATGATCAACACCAGAACTCTATGGGTGTTCGATTCATCACAATGTAACTAGATTATTGACTCTAGTGCAAGTGGGAGACTGTTGGAAATATGCCCTAGAGGCAATAATAAAAGTATTATTATTATATTTCCTTGTTCATGATAATTGTCTTTTACTCATGCTATAATTGTATTATCCGGAAATCGTAATACACGTGTGAATACATAGACCACAATATGTCCCTAGTGAGCCTCTAGTTGACTAGCTCGTTGATCAAGCGATAGTCATGGTTTCGACTATGGACATTGGATGTCGTTGATAACGGGATCACATCATTAGGAGAATGATGTGATGGACAAGATCCAATCCTAAGCATAGCACAAGATCGTGTAGTTCGTTTTGCTAGAGCTTTTCCAATGTCAAGTATCTTTTCCTTAGACCATGAGATCGTGTAACTCCCGGATACCGTAGGAGTGCTTTGGGTGTACCAAAGCGTCACAGCGTAAGCGGGTGACTATAAAGGTACACTACAGGTATCTCGAAAGTGTCATTGGGTTGACACGGATCGAGGCTGGATTTGTCACTCCGTATTACGGAGAGGTATCACTGGGCCCACTCGGTAGTGCATCATCATAATGAGCTCAAAGTGACCAAGTGTCGGTCACGGGATCATGCATTCTGATGCGAGTAAAGTGACTTGCGTAACGAGATTGAGCGAGGTATTGGGATACCGACGATCGAATCTCGGGCAAGTAACATACCGATGGACAAATGGAATTGTATCACGGGGTTGTTTGAATCCTCGACATCGTGGTTCATCCGATGATATCATCGAGGAGCATGTAGGAGCCAACATGGGTATCCAGATCCGCTGTTGGTTATTGCCGAGAGCCATCTCGGTCATGTTCGCATGTCTCCGAACCCGTAGGGTCTACACATAAGGTTCGGTGGCGCTAGGGTTGTATGAATATGAATATGCAGCAAACCGAATGTTGTTGAGTCCGGATGAGATCCCGGACGTCACGAGGAGTTCGGAATGGTCCGGAGGTAAAGATTTATATATAGGAAGTCTTATTTTGGTGGCGGAAAAGTTTGCGCGTTATCGGTATTGTGCAGGGAGTGCCGAAGGGGTCCGGGGTCCACCGGGGTCCACCTGCCCGGGGGCTACATGGGCTGTAGGAGGTGCGCCTTGGCCTATATGGGCCAAGGGCACCAGCCCCAAGAGGCCCATGCGCCAAGATATAAGAAAAGGGAGAGTCCTAAAGGGAAGGCACCTCAGGGTGCCTTGGGAGGATGGACTCCTCCCCTTCTTGGCCGCACCCTTCCTTGGAGGAAGGGGCAAGGCTCGCCTCCCCTCTCTTGCACCTATATAAAGGGAGGGAGGGAGGGTGGCCGCACCCATAAGCCTGGCGCCTCCTCCTCCCCGCAACACCTCCTCCTCTTCCCGTAGTTGCTTAGCGAAGCCCTGCCGGAGTTCTGCTGCATCCACCACCACGCCGTCGTGCTGCTGGATCATCATCAACCTCTCCTTCCCCCTTGCTAGATCAAGAAGGAGGAGACGTCATCCGCTCCGTACGTGTGTTGAACGCGGAGGTGCTGTCCGTTCAGCACTAGGTCATCGGTGATCTGAATCACGGCGAGTACGACTCCATCATCCCCGTTCCATTGAACGCTTCCGCACACGATCTACAAGAGGTATGTAGATGCAATCACTCTCCCATGACTCGTTGCTAGATGAACTCATAGATGGATCTTGGTGAAACCGTAGGAAAAATTTTAATTTTCTGCAACGTTCCCCAACATGTGTGCCCTGGTGCGGAGGTGAGCGTCGCCAAGAGGGTGCCGCGCGGTGTGGTGCTCGTCGCTCGTCGGCCAACGTGGGCGGTCCTGACGTTGGCGTCTGTGGGCGGTAGCGGGAGGCAGAGCTTCTGTGGCTTGTGGGCTCTGCTAAGGGCTGGTCGAGGTGGCCAGTTCAGTGGCCTGGTGTGAAGGTGGTCAGATCCGGCAGGAGGTGACCTCGGTGACTCGATGGAGGACTTGTTGATGCATGTTGTGCGGGGCTCGAGAGGTTGAGCCGGGTGAAAGCTTGTCTCTGCGTGTCCGGAGCCAGCGATGGCGACGCTTTCAAGTGCCGTTTCCTTCTTGTTGGCATCGCCGAGGAACTCTCAGCCCCAATCTTCGCAGCTTCGGGGGAAACTCTAGATTCATGAGATTGGATGATGATGGTGCTCTGGCATCATATCCCCTCTCGGGGGTTTCGTCTTTGGAGCTAAGCATCAACAAGCGAGACAGATGGAGGATGGTGGTGTTGGCGTCGAGGCTTCTGTGGCAACGATGATGGGTGTGTGTGATGTCGGAGACGCGAAATGGTTGTGGTAGTCGGCTCTTCTCTGGCGTGTTCGTGGATTACCTCGTGTTGTTTTGTTGCGGTGAAGTTGGAGCTGCGGCGGCGGGGCCCCTGTGGCGACGATGACAGGCAGCAGGTGGTATGTTCGGTGGTCTTCCGCGGCGCCAACCTTGCATAGTTCTCCTTCGGAGCTATCTTTCAGAGTCGAAGAGCGTTGTCCTTGGCGCGGGTGGCTGAGTCTGGCGCGGGCCTTCTTGTGTATCCACACAACCTCTACGGTGTGGGTTGGGTCGACGTTTGTCTTCGAAGAAGTCGGAGTCGCTTGCTCGGAGTTTAGGGAGGGCGAGGACGCCTGTTGGGGAGAAGTGATGACGATGACACCGGTGTGTGATGTTGACGAGACCCTCTATGTGAGGTGTGTGTGGGGTTTTATGCGAGTGCCGCTCAATGGTTTGTGACGGTTTTCGCCCGGCTTTCCGTTTATTAACCGGGCAACTCTCTTCTGCTTAACTAATGGATGAGGCAAAGTTTTTGCCTCCGTTTAAAAAAAAAATGGCCTACACCTTCATAGTGATCCTGAGCTTGATCATGCATGATAAAATTTTGTCGCAAAGCATATTCCCCTACCATAAATTGTCCTCCATGACAGTGGGCGCTGCTTGAGGGTCAACATGCGCATGTAGGCAAGCCGTGATCCGAGGCCGCGGAGCGTGTTCTGAACGAGACGCTTGTCGGTGATGGTCGTGCCCAGCGCGTTCAGCTTGTCGGAGAGGACCTTCTGCTTGCGACAATAGTCAGCCACGGTCATGGTGCCTTGCTGGAGACCATGGAACTCTTGCTCGAGGTAGGAGGAGCGAGTCTCGGAGTTGTCGTGGTAGATGTTGGAGAGCCGCGTCCACAACGAGTGGGCAGGGAGTGGCGTGGTGGTGTCAACAATCATGGCGAGAAGCTCAGGCGCGACGGCGCTGTTGATCCATGAACGGACGATGGCGACGTTCTGACCCCACTGCGGCGTCGGATGGGTGGGGTATTCTGCCTCGAGTAGATGGTCCTCCAAGGCGTACTTCTGGACAGCGTCGGAGAACATGCCGCGCCATTGGAGATAGTTGGAGGTGGAGAGCTCGAGGGTGACCGGAACGACGGCGCGGATGCTTGGCAGTGCGGCCGCGAGGGCCCAGAGAGCAGCCTTGGCGTTAGCCTCGGCGAGGGCGCGATCTCTTGGGGCGTCGGCGCCATGCGTACAGGTTACGTACGTGAGACGAGAGGAGAGAGAGGATCGAAAACTCTAATATGATACCATGAAGGCAATTTATAATTGTTGCACTTGGATTGATTTGATCCCGTGATGGGATTATATAGTACAAGGAGGCTACAATATTTGGAAATAAACGAAACAGACTAAGATACGAATCCTCCTTGATTCGGCCGGCTGGACGTGTCCTGCACGACGGAGGTGTATCATGCATCCTGGGCTGGCCCATTTTCCTTTTTCCAACCTTCAAAAAAGAAAGAAGTCCATATTTCATCATCCTCAAATATGGTATGATGGACGAATATCCCTCTGAACTCGAATTTGGTACACTTTACACCCTAAAATCCTCAAAACCGGATAAATCTCCCCACCCCCCCTTTTTTAGATCGTCTGATACAAATTTCATATACACGCCGCATACACTCACCCCTATGAAGCACACACGCACACCCTACCCCTATGAGCACCTTCGAGAGACTGAGTCGGCATATCATCTTGAGATTTGAAGTCACCGTCTGCGCCTCGTCGTCGACGGAACGTCTCCTCCCATCTGAAAGCGATCGCGGAAATCTCGAAATAAATCCAGGAATAATCGCGAAGAGGATTTGAACCGCAGTGGACGGGGATCCACAGTCCACCTAACCAACTCAACCACAGGTTGCATCGATTTAACTCGGTTTTGGGGCAACACCGTGTGACATGACATGGTATTGTGCTAAGTAGAGAGAGTTATGTTCTGGTGACGTGGCTCGGTTGGGTTGGGCCAGGTAACTCACCCCAAACCCCTCTCTCTCCGGTCGGTTCGCGTCCTCTGCTTCCTTCGACGCCGCCTCCGCAGCCGTCGTCGCCGTCGAGGTTGAATCCACCGCAGGTGTCGTCGTCCATGATCTAGGCAACGAAATCGTGATCGGATTGAAGCCATGGATCCCGGTACGTGATGCGAACCCATTGCCCCTCTCTTTGATGCGCAATTTAGGGATTTTAGGGTACCACGAGAAAGGGTTCTGATGGAGGGGATTTTCGGAGTTTCTGTCGTCTATGTATCGTCAGCCACCATTGTTTATTGTTCTGATGGAGAGGATGGGGAGCCACGTTTGAGGATGAGAGAGCCACGTTCAAATTTACGAACATCTGTATTATAATGGCAAGCATGTGTATTTCAATGAATGTCCGACAAATCTCTCTCTAGTTAGATGAATATTTTCGGTAGCTGCTATCAATTATGTAGGAACATAGCAGGAATTAGTCATTTTCGTCAGATGTAAAAAAAAGGCATAATCTGCTAGTAGAAGAGTGCATTCTGAATGAATATATACTGTCAAAACTGAAACTTATGAGCAGGGAGAGCAGATTAATTAAGGTACTGTCAAATGTGATATCCAGATTCCAGAATGAGCAGGAAAGCACATTCTAGATGAATATATACTGTCAAATTTGATATAGTACCTTAATTAATTCACAAGCAGAAAGTTCTGGCTTTTCAGGTGTATATGCGTATATAGAGTACCAGTAGTAGCAGTACGAGTATATATGTTTATATATAGTACCAGTAGTACGCAGAAGAATAAATTTGATGAAATTTCAGCAGTAGTATATATATAGAGTAGCGCTAGTAGCAGACCAGTATATATGTTTATATATAGTACCAGCAGCAGCAGTACGTTATTATCTGCTCTTCCTTGTGGCATATTATCTGTTCGATATTCAGAAAAATCTGTGAGAAGGAAAGCTGATGAAAGTTCCATTTTTTCAGGTCATAAAAGGGATCCTTCGGATCCTATTGAATTTGTATTCGTCAGATATCACTATTTTGGGCACTTTGTTAAGAGAGAAGGAGGTTTGGAGTACACTAGTGATTTGGAAGCTGTGGTTTCCATTGAGAGGGATAATTTGACATATGAGTACATTCTGGGTATAGCTAAAGATCTGTATGATGTTGAAGAAGAATATGTAAGGAAGGACAGACTAATGAAGATGCACTGGCTCTGTCCAGGAAAATCACTAGCTGATGGACTATGCTTTCTATGTGATGATGATTCAGTGAAAAAGATGGACAGTAACACCCAGGAGGGTGAGATGGCTGATATTTATGTAGATCAAGTTGAAGCAAAGCCAAATCTAAATGACAGTATCAAGCAGGACAAGAAAGGGAAAAAATCTTGCAGTGCGATAGATGGAATGGACGGGACTAAGGTAGGTGCGCGGGTGTGTCCGTGGAGAGGGAAGTTCATGTCCTCTGCAGCCAGGCTAATCCTAACGAATGCGAGCCTATCCTCGCTGCCGCAATTTGCGATGGGACTGTTCCTACTGGCAGAAGGCGTTCATGTCAAGATGGACACGCCCAGGTCTCGTTTCTTTTGGGAAGGGACGGGACCAAAACGCAAGTACCACATGGTCCGTTGGGATGCGGTGTGTCGTCCCAAAGACCTTGGGGGGTTAGGGATCGCTAACACTCGGATCCTTAACATTGCTTTAATGTGCAAGTGGATTTGGAAACTGTCGCAGGGAGTGACGGGCCTGTGGGCAGATCTACTACGCGCTAAGTATTTCCCGAGCGGCAATTTCTTCGAAGGCAGGGCGCGGGGCTCTTCCTTCTGGAATGACCTTCAGGCGGTCCGTCCGGCTTTTGCGCTTGGCGCCAAATTCGGAATTGGGAATGGCCGCTCGGCCCGCTTTTGGCTAGACAGGTGGGTGGGTGGGGCGCCCCTCTGGGAACAATTCCAGGACTTATATGTCCTGGCTGTCAATCCGGAACAGATGGTTGCCTCGGCACTCGCCTCTAACCCGCCGGAGATCCACTTCCGTCGGGAGTTAACGGTGCCTGAACAAGCCCTCTTAGAAGAGCTGCTAGCCCTCATTCTTCCGGTGAACCTGTCCACTTCTGCTGACACGGTCACCTGGACTCTCACCTCGTCCGGCAAATTTACGGTTAGATCCCTCTACCGCAGGTTGTGCCAGGGTCAGGGCCCAGCCTTCCCGATGCCGTCGGGTCTGTGGGCTGCACGTATGCCGCTTAAGATCAAGGTGTTTTTCTGGCAACTTTTTCGAGATAGACTTCCCACTTCGGCCAATATTGCCAAACGCAATGGTCCGTCTTCCGGCCTTTGCGCCATTTGCAACACCGCGGAGGATGCGAATCACGTGTTCTTCCGTTGCCCTCTCGCGCGTTTTGCTTGGAGTGCTGTCCGTGAGGCCACCAACTCCACCTGGGACCCGCACTCGGCTAGGGACCTAGCGGCCATAATTGCAACGATGAATGGTGGCAATAAGCGCGTGCTCTGGAGTTGCCTAGGTGCCTTGGCTTGGGCGATGTGGCTCACCAGGAACAAACTAGCAATCGAGGGAGTTTTCCCTTCTCACCCTGCTAACATTTTGTACAAATGCAACATCTTTCTGCAGCAGTGGAGTCCGTTGGCGAGGTCTAAGGATGCGGAGAAAATGAAGCTAGCTCAAGATCGTCTTCGTCAAGTCTACCTTTTGGCTAGGGAGCCAACCGCCACTCCTTCGTCGTGAAGTGGCTTTTTGTCTAGCGAGCGAGCCTGCGTGCTCTAAGCTCTTGGCTTGTAGCCTGTATTACACTCACTGTGACCGCACGTGCCTTTTGGCCTGCCGCTACTCCTGTGCCTCCGTGCACGTCTCTCCTGAGCCTCCGTGCTCGTTCCGCTACGTTTTTATGTTTTCAGTCCTGTTAACGCTGCCTATGTTGGGGGCTTTATTAATTTAAAGCCGGACGCTCCTAGCGTCTTCGTTCTAAAAAAATAGATGGAATGGTGGAGATTAATATATCTGAAAATTATTCCATAGTGAAGGGAAGTAAACTGCCACTAATTAATGTAGAAGTTGTTGATGCAAGCTATGTTCAGACACTTTTGAGCTGTACAGGAAGGTCAGCTATTGCTAATGCAGGGGAACATGCAGCAACAGGTCAAGTTTGTTGGGAAAATGTAGGAAGTAGTGCAGCAAGGTCAGATCATGTTAATGCAGCAAGGTCAACAAGTAGTGCAGCAAAGTCAGATCATGTTAGTGCAGAAAGTTCAAAGGATGCAACAAGGTCAACCACTGGTACACAGCCAATAGAGTTAGGTTGGCTCAGATAACACCAGAAGGAGCGAGAGATATGATGAACACAAGTCCAGAGCATTGGAGTAGAGCACACTTGAAGATTGGCTCTAATTGTGATTCAGTCGACAACAACATGTGTGAGTCTTTCAACAATCTCATACTTGAGGCAAGGTTCTTGGCTGTCATTTCAATGTTTGAGTGGATAAGAAGGAAGATGATGGTAAGGATACAAGAAAATATTTGCAAGAGCTTGACTTGGAATGGAACAATTTGTCCTAACATTTTCAAAAAGCTCAAGCAAAACATGATTAGGTCTGCCAATTGTCATGTGTTATGGAATAGGAAGGATGGATTTGAGGTGATTGAGCATGGCAAGTTCAGGTACACTGTCAATTTGCAACAGGGGGTTTGTGCATGCAGATATTGGCAACTATCTGGCCTCCCCTGTTGCCATGCCATATGTGCTATATACAAAAGTTCTCAGCAACTAGATGATTTCATAGCAAAATGCTACTCCATTGAAATGTACAGGAAGACATATGCTTATTGCTTGGAGCCACTTTTGGGACAAGAGAGTTGGCCAGAAGCAGATCATGTGAGGCCAGCAGCACCAGGGTTTATTAACATGCCAGGAAGGGAAAAGAAAGAGAGAAGAAGAGAAGGAGAAAAACCGAAGGGCAGCAAGCTTAGACAGGTTGGAACAACGATAACATGCAGCTTGTGTCATAGAGAGGGCCACAACTCAACAAGCTGCAAAGCAAACCCCAACTCCATAAAAAATATTAACCAGCATATTGTAAAGCAAGCAAGAAAGAAAAGAAAAGCTGATAGGGAAATATTTGAAGCAAGCAAATCATAGTGTTTGCTTTGCTGATTTTTGTTAACAGTTTTGCTTGACAGATTTTTTCTAAGTGTTCCTTTTACTGAATTTCACTAACTGTATCGTTTACTACTACAGGATCATGTTCAAGCACCAAGGAAAAAATCCAAACAGACTATTGTTGCTGATCAGAGGAGGAAAGCACCTGTTGTTGCTGTTGAGAGCAGGAAAACACATGTAGTTGCTGATCTGAAGGGAAAAGGTGCTGCTGTCGCACAGAAGAAAGAGGCAGCGACTGTTACTCTAGGAGGATTGAAAATTAATGATAATGGACCTAGGGCAGGCTCTCATGCAATGTACCAACCCTCGCACTGTGTTTTCAATCTTGCTGCTTTCAAGGTTGCAAATGAGCTTTCTTCGTCAAAGAAATGAAGTTCGCCTTTTTAGATCACTGCAGATTTTTTGTAGTTCACTGAAGATCTACTGCTTGTAATGTAACCATGGTATTGTTAGTTCACAAAAATATTCCTCTTTTGTTGTTAAATGGATCAATAATTAGTGCTAGCTTGTGTTTGATGTAACTGGCTTGTGTTCAGTATCAGAAGGTGTTAAATATCTCTCAGTGAACATTAAGCTTTGCTGTTGTATAGCATGTGCCATCATATTTTCCCAGGACCAAGTTCTGGATGAGTGTTTGTATGTTTCAGGCTGCCAGACTTGTAATCTAGTGAATGGCTCTTGTGTGTGTGTGTGTGCGTGTTCCATAAATTTTGGACATACTTGTAATTCTATCGAAAGCAGAGATTTTTGTTGAACACATTTTGCTGGAAAAGTGATCTTCTACAGTCCATCTATGTAGCACCTCGAATGTGCTGCAACTGAATCTAGCTGTTGCAGTCCTAACACTGAGAATTGAAAGGGAGTGCATATACTGAGAATTAATAAGCTAAGAGTGAGAATCTGAAGTTTTGCATCAGACTACTGTTGTAGTCTAATTGAAAAGAATTGCCTATACTTTCATATATGCTTTCAACGATTGTACATATACTTTCATATAATCTGTAGACTACAACATACTTTTGCTATAAAACATGTTTTAACATATATTCCCAAATAATACAATATTCTCAGTACACTGGACATACATTCCCAAATTTCACATGCTGCATACAAATGATTTTACAGACCACTGGACACACATTCCCAGCTTGATTTCTTCATTTCATTGCAATGAAAAGACAACCCACAGCTTGATCTCTCTCGTCCTTCAGTTGATACACTGAACCGGAAATCCCCTGTTCAGATAACAGACCAACAACAGCAGTTGATGGTTGCTGGATCTTCTGCTGCTTCAGGAAAAAACAATAGTTGTGCCCCTGTTCAAACAACAGTTGCTCTCTTATTTACTGGCAGATTGACTGGAGAGTAAATGGGCGGTAGGTCTAGAGCTACGGCGGCGACAGCGGCAGGTCTGGAACTACGACGGCGGGGGGAGGGGCGGGTTTGCAGCTATGGCAGGGACGGCGTTAGGTCTGGAGCTACTGCGGCGGTGGCTGGTGTGGAGCTACCGTCAATGGCAGGTGTGGAGCTACGGCGACGAGGACTGGTGCGGAGCTAAGGCGGCGGCAGGTGCGGAGCTACGGCCGCGGCCGCGGCCTATGTTACATGGTAAGTAGCTCGACTCGACTCGCTAAAGCTCGTATCATTAACGAGCTAGCTCGACTCGACTCGTTATTATAACGAGCTAAAATCCAAGATTGGCTCGATTGGTATAACTCGCGAGCTGACTCGTTTAGCTTGTTAAGCTTGTTAAAGATATGTACATAAAACCTTATAAATACGATAAAAAGATTATCTGTGTACATATATGGGCATGTACACATGTGAATCTCCTGGTGGTTGGGTCTTGAGCGGCTGGGCCTTGAGCTGGGACCATGGTTTTGGGTACCGGGCGGTAAATTCGATTCTGCCCTGTTATTCTGCATTCCCTCTCCCACGAGAATCATGTATATCGAGCAAAAAAATATTAATTTTTTTTGAATTTTTTGAATTTAAACTTCTATCGGCCTGTTAAATAAGATATATCTCTTGCTGGAACATAAGGATACTCGCATCCCAGCGGTAGTGATCTCCAACCAGCC
Source organism: Aegilops longissima (assembly GCA_021605205.1). Classification (NCBI taxonomy): domain Eukaryota; kingdom Viridiplantae; phylum Streptophyta; class Magnoliopsida; order Poales; family Poaceae; genus Aegilops; species Aegilops longissima. The sequence continues at coordinate 475,364,348 of CM038680.1, read as the reverse complement.
AAGGACTGCTAGCTGCACTTTTTCCTTTTAGGTTTTAGAAGCTGTAATTTCTAAAAAATATGGGCATGCAAGGGTCGAACTCACGACCTTGCCACTGCGCTAGCACTATTGTCAATTATTTTATGTGCTCAAGTCTTATCTATTCTTGTATTAAAAAATTTAAATTCAAATTTTGATTTTAAATTTCGCTCAAAAAATTTCCGGAATTTCGTGGTTACCGTGGTAACCGAGTTTACCGCCCCCCTCGAGAAAAATAGTCCATTCGGAATCCAAAACCTTGGCTGGGACACAAGGTGTTTAGTGGTTGTTTTCTACTACCCCTAAAAACAATCATTTTTTACCGAGCCTAACGAGTTACACGAGTACTCGTGAGATCGGCTCGTTTAACTTGGTCTATAAACGATCTTAAACTAAAGCTCGGCTCGACTCGTTATTGTTCGAGTTCGAGTCGATTCGAGCGAGTCACGAGCTACTCGTTTAGATCGCGAGCTTCGAGCTTTTTTTCCAGCCCTAATGGTACGGGATACGGATACGGCGATACGGAAAAACGGCATTTTCTGAAAATAGACTTACGGGTATACGGCAAGTATATGTATAAATGAATAAAGAATCAACACCAAAAACATTTTTTTAGAGGATGAGAAAATTGACATTTATGAAATAACCTGATCAGTGATCTGAAGTTGCTGCCTTTCCATGTCCCAACTTCTTGACTGCCTGATGCAGTCCTTGTGTTCCTCAGAATCATGGTACGGGGATTGATATACTGGTTCTCCTCGGAATTATGGGGGCGTGACTACCACACCTTCTCCCCTAAATCCTAATCCATAGCATGCGTAAAAACAGAGATCTTGAAGTAATGGATAGAAGCTTACTTATGTACAGTACAGATTCAGGATGGGGAAGACATGGAGAAAGGAGACGAGCTGTGCTTTGAGGTGCCGCCGGTGGCGCCGTAAGGGAGTGAGATGCGCTGAAACTAGCCCTCGATCGTGATTTGGCAACTGCAAGATGACGGCAAGAGGCAGCGATTAGGGTTTTTTTTTAGGGGTAAAACCAAAACTTTATTCATGAAATTTCACATGAAGTGGGATACATTTTACATCATGAGGAGCGCCAAACCAGACATGACGTCCTGGACCTCTAGAGAAAGAAAACTTTGCTAAACGATGTGCTTCAACATTGACAACACGACTCTTAAAAACAAAAGTACAATGCAGTAGAGGAGCTCTGAGGTTAATCTCGCTGACAAACGCTCCATACCTTCCCCTAGCGTTTTTGTTGATGTCTGATACCACCTGTTGGCAATCCGAAGCCACCACCAGGTTTTGGATTCAAAGATCCTCTGCCAGGGCCAATGCCTCCCGGCATGCCAGCGCTTCAAGGGAGGCTGGGTCCGTGACCCCTTCAACAACAAGGGCTGAACTCCCCATGTAATTTCCTTCTTCATCTCTACAGATTGCCGCAGCTGAGCCTCCCATTCTACCTACCACACCAGCATCCACCTGTATCTTAAAGTGTCCATCTGTTGGCTTTGCTGGACATATATGCACGTGATCGCGTGTGGCGGCTGCCGACGTCCGCCTTTGATTTTTCTCGTTGACAATGCCAAGGTCAGCTATAAACCTTGTGATGAATCCATGAGTCACGTGGGGACTTTGGAATATAGCTTCATGGAGCGCCTTACGCCTCGAGTGCCATATAGCCCAAAGAGTCACCGCAACCAATACGAAATCCTCATGAGAAAGCAGCTCCATTAGTGTGAATAGCCATTGCTTTGCCTTGGGCTCCAATATTTCTATTATTTTATGTGTAATCTCCTCATTCATGAGAGCCCATACACTTCTAGACGACGTGCATTCCAAGAGTGAATGACGCCAGGAGTCTCGGACTCCGCACAAGCCGCATTGTGGAGAATCGGCCATACGACGATGAGCACGAACATCATTAGTCGGGAGCGAGTGTTTCGACAATCTCCATAGGAACATCCGTACTTTGCCCGGAACTGCAGTTTTTCACGCCCCCTCCTCGGCCCTGGAGCTGGATGATCCTGGGACTTCCTCAAGCCATGCCTCTCTTCGGTTCCTTGTAGCAACGAGCATGTTATATGCTGATTTCACAGAAAAAGACCCATGTTTTTCATAGTGCCAAGACCAAAAGTCGTCGACATTCCGTGTGCACAAGGGTATTCCAAGTATAACCTGTGCATCCATCGGCATAAAGGTTGTTTGGATAAGCTGTTTATTCCAGGACGCGGTTACGCTAGTTATAAGCTCAGAAACCATAGTGGGAGGGTTAGGTGTGATGGATCCATATGGCCGCATCATCTCCTCTCTAGGTAACCAGTTTTGCGTCCATATATTTGTATTTGCACCGTTGCCAATCCGCTTGATCAAACCTTGTTTCAGTACATCTCTTCCCTCTATGATAGCACGCCAAACCTGGCTCGGGTGGTTTCCCAACACCGCTTGCAAGATGTCTGAGTTTGGGAAATAAGCGCTTTTCAGCACACGCGCACTTAGAGATTCCGGATGCTTCAGCAGACGCCATGCTTGCCTTGCCAACATGGATAGATTAAAAAGCTCGAAATCTTTGAAACCAAGACCTAACATACCTTTTGGTTGTGTTATTGTTTTCCAGGAGACCCAGTGCGGTTTCCGTTTCCCCTCCTTTGTCCCCCACCAGAATTTTCGAATCAGCATATTCAGATGTTCACATAAACCTCTTGGGAGTTTGAAACAAGACATGGAGAAGACCGGGACTGCTTGAGCCACAGATTTAACAAGAACTTCCTTACCAGCAGAAGACATGGTGCGCTCAATCCAGCCCTATACCTTACTCCAGAGTCTGTCTTTGATGTATTTAAAAGCCCCATTCTTCGAACTCCTTATATCTGAGGGCATTCCCAAGTACTTTTCATTTAGTGTTTCGTTGGGAGCATTTAGCGTCTCTTTGATCTCTTGCCTGACCGAATCCGGGACACCCTTGCTAAAATAGATAGAGGACTTGTCATAGTTAATATGCTGCCCGGTTGCCTGACAGTATGTGTCCAGGACATGGTACACCTCCGTTGCTCCCATACCATTAGCCTTGAAGAACAGCAGGCTGTCATCAGCAAAAAGAAGATGGCTTACCGGTGGCGCCATAGGAGCTACCTGTAGTCCATGCATATTGGATGACTCACTTTTTGATTTTATCAGGCACGAAAGGCCCTCTGCTGCCAGCAAGAACAAGTATGGGGAAATAGGGTCCCCTTGTCTGATACCTCGTGACGGAGAAAACTGTTGGAGCTTCTTACCATTGAAAAGAACTGAAAATTTAACTGTTGTGACCAAGCTCATAACAATATCAACCCATCGATCAGTGAAACCAAGATTAATCATTATTGCTTTTAAATAAGGCCACTCCACCCGATCATAGGCCTTCATCATATCAAGTTTGAGTGCACATGATTGATTTTTCTTTGCTTTGTTTCTCTTCATGAAGTGCAAGCACTCGTATGCGGTAATGATGTTGTCTATGATCAATCTGCCTGGGACAAAAGCTGATTGCTCCTCTGAGATTATATCAGGTAAAACTAACTTGAGCCTGTTAGATATCACCTTCGAAGCAATCTTGTACAACACGTTACACAAACTGATTGGCCGGAACTGAGTTAATAGAGTTGGATTTTTTTACCTTTGGTATAAGTACCAATATAGTGTCGTTTATACTTTCCGCCGACTCCATTCCCTCCACTATCCTCAGAACCGCCTTGGTCACATCATTCCCGCATGTATCCCAGTGGTGCTGGAAAAAATGCACGGGATATCCATCTGGGCCTGGTGCTTTGGTTGGGAACATCTGAAACAAAGTAGACTTTACCTCATATTGTGTGTACGGTGCATTTAACATATCGTTCATGGCCGGGGTAACTTTTGTTGGGACGGTCTCAAGCACCTCCTCCATGTTGTGTACCCCTTCCGAAGTGTAGAGATTTTTATAGAAGGTAGTGGTCATATTCTCCATCTCTATCACACTTTCTGTTACCTGACCATCCGGTCTCTGGAGCGACTTTATTCGATTCTTTCTTCTCCTTCTGCTCGCTCTCAGATGGAAAAAGTATGTGTTCTTATCCCCATGCATCAGCCACTCCAGCCGGGCTCGTTGTCTCCAAAGGATCTCTTCCCTGTGGTAAAGTTCAGTTAGTCTTTCCACTAATTTGATTTCTGTAAAACTAGGTTTCCGCCTAACTCTTGTAGCTCTACCTTCAGGCGTTGGATCTCATGCCGGATATTCCCGAAATTATTGCGGTCCCATTGGCTCAAATCATTAGACAGATATTGTAGTTTGTCGCTTATGCTCTGGACGGAATCTCCGTCGCTCTGAGCCCACGCGTGCTGAACCACTGGCGGCAGTCCCGGGTCCCTCTCCCATGCTAATTCATATTTAAACTGCCGTGGGGCCTGTCTGCATGTATTCTCATGCATGTACCTCACGTAGAGGGGTGCATGATCACTTGAGGCCGCCGTGCCGTGCTCCAATCTAGTCGAAGGAAAAGCTATTGTCCATGCTGGATTGGCTACTCCCCTATCCAACCTCACTCTTGTGTATGTACCACCAGCCACTTTCTTCTCAAACGTCCAATCAATGCCAAAGTACCCGATATCAGTCAAACCGCAAGTGTCCAGGGCATCTCTAAATGCATCCATCTGTGCCTGGCTTCTATTTCCAACTCCATCGTGTTCATGTGCATCTAACACCTCATTGAAGTCACCCAGGACTAGCCACGGTATATCATTGGCCCCTACACTACAGGAATCTGGTACTTTGCCATCAGCCATGGCGGACGGCAAAGGCTAGGATGGCGGACGGCAAAGGCCTTTGCCGTTCGCATGACGGAACAAACAATGACGGCAAAAGACAGAGTCGGCAAAGGCCTTCTTTGCCGTCTGCTTTTTACAATGAGACGGCAAAGAGGCCTTTGCTGTCAATGGCGGACGGCAAAGGGCACGACTCTTTACCATCTGCTGGCAGACGGCAAAGGGCACGGCTCTTTGCCATCTGCTGGCAGACGGCAAAGGCTGCAGGCTCTTTGCCATCTGTTGGCAGATGGCAAAGAGACCAAATAGGCATTAATTCTGTTTCTTCTTATATCAATTCATTTTCACAGAAAATCAAACACAGACTATATGTATGACCAATATAGCATATCCAACACATATTACCAATACTCATGAACACATATATATCCAACACATATCCATGAACACATATCCAACACATGTTACCAATATATAGTCATGAACACATATATATCCAACACATATCCAACAAATATTACAAGGAATGATCTAAAACTAAATATCTATTTTCCTAAAAACTATCTTATTACTAAGATCTTCTCGGATCTTCTTCTTTTCTTCAACCTGCATAACAAAAGCACTAAGAAAGAGAGAATGGGTTAGGAGTAGAAATGTAGCATTTCACTTGGTGAAATGCAATCTCTAGAGGAGCCAATACTTGAGATCAAGATAATCTTAGTTAAGATCCTGATTTTCAAAGTGATCTTAATTAGAAAGCCAAATAGAGTAAACCAATACCAAAGAGCCAAAGAAGAGAACCAGCCAAGGACCCAATCAAGAAGCCACCACAATTAGCAGTAAGTTAAATGCCAACACAAAGACCACTATCTGTACTAGCTCCAGGAATTAAGCCAACTAAAAACTAGTGATTAAAGCCAAAGATTAGACTTCATCACCACAATCAGTTTTGTCTAGTGACAATAGGTACATGTCACTGTGCAACGCCAAAAACAAAGCTCCAGGAGGAGATATACATCACAACCAGCCAACCAGACCAAGTCCCAACACATCCAACCACCAGCAGCTTAGAAGAGATAACTATTAAGGAGAGCTACAGAAGACCTCAAGGTATACTTGAGGGATTATGTGCTCGAACAACTGAAGTGCAGGCTAGTTCATCACAAAGACGAGGATAGTCACATGTAAATTAAGCCTAAGAGAGGGGGCTCAGACCAGCATCACTGCCCAAATCAGATGTAGTATCTGTCTTATCAAGATGAAAACCAGAAAGTAACAGCCAAAACCAAGTATAGTATCTGTTCATAGGCTATTAGAAAGAGACAAATAGGAATAGCCAAACCAAGTGGTATCTGTTCATATCAGTATTGGACGTAAAAGAACTATGAACAAGTGAGTATCCGTTCATGAGTAAAGTAACTGACCAAAGTAACAAATCCAGGATCAACTAAACAGAACAGAGCAGTACATGAGTATATATACTTCACAAATACACATAGATGGTCACTGACCAAAACCCCGACACAGCAAGAATCCATCACAGAGAGCTCCAATACAAGTTGATGCTCATCTACAGCAGCTAACCACAGCTAATAGAGCCTCACATCCAACAAGATCAAGAGCTATGCATTAGAGAGATCGGGGGGGAGCAAGGAGAAGCTCACCAAAAGGAGTTGTAGGCGAAGCGGGATGCAGCCACACCATCACTATGGTGTGACCAACATCACAACCAACACCACCACAACAAGCGGAGCTTGCGAGAGAGCACCACAACGGCGGGCGCCAATGAGAGCACAGGCACGAAGGCGCCAACCAGGGGCACCGCAGCACGGAGGCGCCACCCGGGGGCACCACCGCGCCACGGCACATCCAGCACCGCCAGAGGATCCTCACGGCGACCGGACCTAAATGCGGTCCGTCCACTTTGGTTGCACATGCCAAATCAGCGATGAATGAGCTACTTTTCCCGCATAGCAAGCAAACACTCCATTCAATAGAAGAAAGGCCGGTTTTACAGAAGCAAAGATTAAAGGTAGAGTGTTTAGAAGCAATGAATGATCGATTTGGCATAAGCAGGACCAAACCAAAACCATGGCAGAAACTAAATTGACAACACATGATGATGCCTCCAAAGTAGATAAGGACAACACAAGTTTTACCTATACACAACACAACGATCACTATACAAAATAGTAAGCATTTATAGTTTCCTTGTGTTTGATAGATTGACACTCATTATTAACAAGTCAAGTTAAATCCTGCAGCATATGTAGTAAGGACCCTATCAAATCGAGCTAACCACGGCAGCCCTCAAGCGAGTAAACCGATTTATGGCACAATTATAGAAGTGAACAACTGAGTCCTCCTCAACCATTATTGCATATGCAGCAAAAACAAGATTGATAATTTTTCTTGTTTGGTTTAGAACTTGAGTGGATGGGTGCTAGGCGGGAAAAGAAGAAATCCAAGAGGGAGGAGAGGAGAAAGGCGGACCTGGATGGCGTTGGGGCGGTGGTGGAGTTCGTCCTCCACGGCGTCCTTCCGTCCATGGCGTCCTTCCTGTCCATGGCTTCCGGCGTGATGGATCTGTGAGGGAGAGGAGGCGCGACGACGCGGTGAGAAAGAGAGGATGGATGTGACGAGGAGGAGTGAAGAGACTCACCGAGTCACCGGAGCAACACCGGAGACACGCCCGGCGATGTGGTGGCGAAACCCTAGCGCAGGGGAGGGTCACGCGTGGTCATTGGAGGCCTTGAGTCAGATCTGGTCGGAGGGATGGAGGAGCGGGCGAGGGGTCACGTGGGTGTCTGGGCGGCGTCGAATCCGTCGGAGCTCGCCTTGAAATCGGCCGCCGTGGGTGCTCGCATGAGGGAGAGGGAGAGACGAGCGAGAGAGAGAGAGAGGAGAGAGAGAGGAGGTAGCCGGGGCCGTGCGGAGAGAGGGGAGAGAGAGAGAGGAGGTGGGGTCAGCGATTTTCTTTGTACCCGCAAAAAAGAGATAGCCCCACCTCTTTGCCGTCCTTGAGACATGGTAAAGATTCTTTGCCATCTGTTGGCAGACGGCAAATAATTGGTTGATGGCAACTGGCATCTTTGCCGTCTGTCAGTTCTTTGCCGTCTGTTTTTTGCAAGCAGATGGCAAAGTGCCTCTTTGCCGTCCGCCAGCAGACGGCAAAGAACTGGCAGACGGCAAATAAGCTGATTCCAGTAGTGCTACTATTCCTCTGAGCATGTCCCACGTTTTGTATCTTTCATTGACCTGAGCTTCCCCATAGACAAAAGTTACCCTTGTTTTCACATCTACAAGGTTATCAATGATTGCGTCAATATGATACTGCGAATAACCAACAACCTCAAGCTTTATTTCTTCATTCCAAAAAACTCCTAAACCACCACTTCCCAAGCTACTAACAGCGAAGCTCTTATTAAAACCTAAAGAACCAACCATATTCTCTACTCTATTTCCCTCTATTTGAGTCTCAAGTATGCATAGTACAGAGGGGGCATATTGCTTCGTTAGTTCACGAAGCTCTCGAACCGCCGCAGGTTTGCCAGCCCCGCGACAGTTCCAGCATAGAAGACTCATTGCGCCTGGCACGACCCCCCTTGGAGGCCCGCCAAACGCGCATCAATGTTTTTGGGTAGAGTAGTGTTATTTCCAGTAGGTTTCTCGCCTGTCACCGTGTTGGTTTTGTTCCTCTTCGGTTCCTGCTTTGAAGAGGGGCTCTGTGGTACTTCGGTGGCTGTTGTTGACGTAGTATTGGAAGCAGTCGCAGGCGCTGGAAGCAGTAGTAACGCCTTTTGGTCATTCACGTCAGCCCCTCTCTTCCTGTTCCTGTCACCATCATCCATCGTCACATCTGCATCAGATTTTGCGTCTTTCTCCTTAGGAGCGGGGGTGTCAAGATTAGAACCACGACCCCGACCTCTTCCTGTCCTCCCACCGCGGCCTCCTCCTCGGCCACCTCTTGCTCCGTTACCATCAGCTGGGCCTCGTCCTTCACCTGGGCCACTCCCTGGTCCCTTGAACCATGAAGCTTTAAGGTCTTTAAAAACCAACGCCTTTGGGTCATGCATGCCATCACCGCACTCTTTGAAGAGATGGCCAATATATTCGCAAACTGCACACCAATCGGGGAGCCGTTCATACTTGACTCTGAAGATCTCCCTATGCATTGCGTCCTTCTTCTTCACCACCAGAGAGACGGCGTTTTTGAGTGGCTTGGTGACATCGATCTTCACACGAACACGTGCAAAGTTGCCTTCAAAATCTTGAGATCTTGGTTCAGCGAAGATGAACTCCCCCACCGTTGCAGACAAAGCTTTGATCTTAGGGAAGAAACCATCAGGGAAATCATGGATCTGTATCCACATGTCTACCTTGTTGAGTTCGATAGTAGACGGTTTCGTGTAGCCGTCATACTCAGCTAGAACCACCGCTTTCCCCTTGAAACTCCAGGGTCCCTCCTCCATCACTCGCTCCCAATCGCCCAAGCATCGAAACTGCAACGTGTATTGGTTATCTTCAAGCGGCCTGATCTTCACTTCCTTCGCTAGGTCCCAGGCAACCCTCATGTTTCTGTAAAACCAATACTGACTGTAAGGCTTCTCCGTGTGAACCCTGGCAATGGCCATCCATCTGGTCGCCTCCTTTGGCAGCTCATCATCCTCGATTACCATGTCCTGGAGATCATCTTCCTTCAAACCTAGTTCGTCCATCATTGCTTCCAGATCGGTCATGCCGCTTCCCGATCCCGATGCAGTGTCTTCCATATCCTCTTGCCCGAGGTCTTGTTCCGCGGGCGGTACGATCCCTAGCAATCCCTTCCCCCTACCGATCACCGCCTGCGAGGGGGGTAGGAGAGGGGAGCCGAGGTCTCTACGGTGGTGCGGTCGGTCGCCGCCGCCGAGAGGAGAGAAATCCTAACAGGAGAGGCAGCGATTAGGTCTATCTATATCCATCGACAAGGCCTTCTGATGGGCTGTAGGTCTAGTTTTTAACAGGCCTTTACGTATCCTGATGTATCCCTGCATGTCCCGGCCGTATTCTGATTTTTATTTTGCTTTATTTTAATTCGAAAAAATGTGATACGGAGGGATACGCGTATCGCACGTGTATCCGGGCGTATCCCCGTACTGGTGCAGTATCCTGCACCGATACGGCACTTCTGTGACGTATCCCTGCAACGTAGGCGGCGGCAACGACAGGTGCGGAGCTACGGCGGCGGCGGCAGCTCGTCTGATCAGGAAGGAGCGAGTCGGCTGGTCTGGTCGAGAGATGAGTCCCCTGCCACGTCAAAAGTGTCTTGTCCACGTCAACATCTAAAACCGGCTAAATTCCCTCAAATCAACAGCAGAACCAGCTCAGGGAAAGATTTACCTGGTTTTGGGAATTTAGGGGTTAAAATTATACCAAATTAGAGCTCAGGGGGGTATTTGTCCCTATAAGCGCATTTGGGGTGAAAAATGGACTTCTTCAACATCTAAAACTGGTTAAATTCCCTCAAATCAACAGCAAAACCAGCTCAAGGAAAGATTTACCTGGTTTTGGAGATTTAGGGGTTAAAATTGTACCAAATTAGAGTTAGGGGGGTATTTGTCCCTATAAGCGCATTTGGGGGTGAAAAATGGACTTCTTTCTTCAAAAAAATGAGCGCGACTGGTCGGTACCTCTTTGTTTTGTTCGAACACAATAACCAATTCGCCTAGCTCACCTGTCTTGCCCATAAACACTTCTCCCGTTTCTTATTCCGTTTCTCCCACACTCTGTTTTTACAGTATTTTGCTTGGCGGGTTTTCAAGTCGGTTCTTACTTTCTATTTATTTTTTCTTTTACCATTTATTTTTTATTTAAAAGTACGTGGATTTTTTAAATATGAAACTTTATTCAAATCGAACGTTTTTCTAAGACCTGTGAATTTCTTTTCATTTTCGTGAACTTTTTTCACATATATAATCTTTTCAAAAAAATTGTGAACTTTCTTTATCAAGTGGATTAACTCTTTTTTAAATCCGTGAACTATTTTCTAAAATCCGATGAACTTTTTTGTAGATTGTGGTTTAAAAAAATTGATGAACTTATTTTCAAAATCAATGAAATTTTTGTTCAAATCCGTGAGCTCTTTTCAAATTCGATCAACTCTCTTGAAAATTGGTTATTTTTTGTAAAGTTGATGAATTTTTTTTTTCAAAATTGATGAACTTTTTTCATGATTGGTGAACTTTTTTTCAAAAACATTTGAACATTTTTCGAAATTGTGAACCTTTTTGAACATCCGTGAACACTTTTCAAATTCGATGAATTTTTTTTCAGATTCTATGAACTTTTTTTTCAAATCCGATGAACTGTTTTTCTAAATTGATGAACTTTTTTCAAATTCAATGAAATTTTTCTAAATTTGTGAACTTCTCTTTAAAAATGATGAACTTTTTCGAAATTGATGAACTTATTCAAGTTCATGATTTTTATAAATAATTCAGAAAACTAAGTGATACCGTACACGTGCAATAAATAGCACGACTGCATGTCCTTATATTATTGATATTGTTTTCTTTCACTACAGTCAAGTAGTTCCACTGGTTATCCGTGCTTGTATGTTGAGGCAACGGATCAAGTTTGAATCATGGGGACGCCCATCTTTTTTGCGCTTTTTCACTGCATAGCGCCCCGTTGTTGGGCCAGGCCCAGATGGGCAGCGCGTGGGCGCCAGCACCTGTTAGCGGCGCTAAAGGCGCAACTTAGGAGCTTCCCGTGAGACAAGAGAGCGAACCAGCTAGCTGAGCAGGCTAACGAACGTCGGAAATCGCCGGTTGGGTTGGTCCGACCAAGAAAGGCATGGGAGTGGAGAGGCAGAAGTGAAAGACTGGCTACCAATAAAGATCCAAAACTGCACACACACTTTTTAGAGTTATGTATCCAGGATCGGTTGCATGCTCTAGTGTTGAATCGGGTATAGAACCCAGGATGCTTGGTTACTATTCCAAATCTGCTAAACCATCGCTCGGGGAAAAGTATTATACAGAGCACTAGTACTTATTCTGATCCTTTCCTTATATTTAGATTCTAGTAGTTTATTTCAGTCGTATTCCTATCCTTACTGCGGTGGTACCTGGGCCACCCCATATTTTTTTTAGGGGTACCTGGGCCACCCCATGTAGGCGTCTTAGCGCGCAATTGGGCTGGAATTCGCTTTCCCAGGCTGACCAAACAAGGCCTCAAGGATACGCAAGATTATTGCCTCAAAAAAAAGGATACGCAAGATTACGCAGACTATAAAGACCACACAAACTCTAGCCTCCTCTCCAACCCTAACCCTTCCACCCCACAGCGAAAAACCTTCAGAGCTCCTCGACGGCGGCGACTGAACGCGTGCTGATCTGGGGGCGGCGCCAGATTGGACTGTTGTCTCTGGGTTTGGCCCTTGCGGGGGTCTTAATAATGTTGTCGAGGGCGTTTGGTAGTTACAAGAGCATTGTCCCGGCAGATCTCTCCGCGCCGGCTTTATTCCGCGCGTTTGCTACCCTTTTGCAGTTCGATAGGAATCTATCGGTCCACGAACCAGGGGTGCTTCGCCGCTCCTCCCACCTGCTACATCAGGCTCACCAGCAACATGGTCAGCCTGTCTCACCTGATGGTTTTCCCCAAGATCACAGCAGGTAAATTTTATTTGTCACACTAATTCATGTGTCACAGCAATAGCTTTACTTGTCAGGCCTATGAGGGATTCGGAATCCTCTCCGATTAGATTATTGATTATTGGGGCAATGTTTTCGAGGGGCCTCACAAGTACTCCCTCCGTTCCTAAATATAAGTCTTTGGAGAGATTCCACTATGAACCACATAGGGAGCAAAATGAGTCAATCTACACTAAAACATGCATCTATATACATCCGTATGTGGTTCATAGTGGAATCTCTACAAAGACTTAAATTTAGGAACGGAGGGAGTAATAATTTTCTGACATATTTTTTCACTGTTTTCCTGATAGATTTTCTTTTGTGCAAATTGTGCAGTTATGTACATTTTAGTAGTATATACTACTCCCTCTGTTTCTAGATATAAGCCTTTTTAGGGATTTCAATACGGACTACCATATGTAGTCTGCATTGAAATTCTCTAGAAAGTCTTGTATTTAGAAATGGAGGGAGTAGTGCCGAATACAAGTTTATCCATTATTAAATACTAGCAAAAATGCCCGTGCGTTGCATCGGGTGAAAATAATCTAATATGTGTTCACTAATGTGAAAATAGTTTGCAAAATAATCTAATCTTATACAGCAAAAACAATTTTCTTAACTGGTTGAGCACAGATGCAAGTGTAAAAAAGCATTTCAAAGAATAACCAATTAATCAGTTGGTATCCTTATTGTTACAGATCAGTACAGCAATACCTTTGGTCACCATTTAGAAACAAAGATCAAAACAGATTCTCCAATGACAGAAAAACTTCTTAAATGTTAACGGTACAATCTACAACAAGGTTTAATCGCTATAAGAGAAGGTGCACAAACAATGAGTCATAGCATAGAAACCAAGCATAACATGTGCATTCCAGCTTTTCAAGTAGAATTTTTGTGGTGTTAGTATCTGGTTCTTGATAGGCATGGCCATCTTGCGGAAATACTTGCACATTATAGGCTTGTGCTGCGGCTTGGCAGGGGTGTCCTGCTTGGTCTTGCTCGTGGATAGGACTGCTTGGTCTTGGTCTACTACAAATGCCCGTGCGTTGCACCGGGCGAGAAAACAGGCACAACCTACTTAAGATCTAGCTCCAGAGACAACATCCTTTTTCCCACTAATTTGATGTTAATATGCTGGCAGTTTATTGTGCCTCTATTGTGATCCTTTTTCCAACCAACATAAATGAGCCTTGTAGAACACTATTTTGATGGATAAAGGGGATGCAGCAACCAGATGAAGAAATCATATACTCCCTCCATCCGGAAATAAGTGACGCTGTTTTAGTTCAATTTTGAATTACTTATTTCCGGAAGGAGGGAGTAATAGTTAATGTTCTGTACATTATTGCACTTTGAATCCAATCAAACGATAGGTGCATTATGGTATTTAAAGCTATTTTCATCCTTATACTTATAAACCAGAGTCTGAAATCTTATGTACTGAAAGGAGAATCAAAAGAGGAGAACAACATATTTCCAGAGCTCTTAGATCCTTGATGACAAATTCTTATTGTTTCTGATAAACTTGTGTTCTCCAATTTTAGTCCAACACTGTACCATCTCATCATACAGTTTTAATAAACAATACAATTTTTTTCACTTTTGAATATGCGTGGAGATGAAAACTGCTTGTTGCTATTTATAAAGAATGGAAGTTGGTTATGCATGTAGTGATAAAGTGGTAGCATGTTATACCTCCACCGCAAAAAAAATTTGCTTTCAATATGTCCGCAGAATGTAATCCGACATTGTATCCCCTGAATCTGAAGGATTGTCACTGTATTAGTAATCTGCAAGAGCACAGCTCGCCAGATTCATCAATTGGAATTGTTTTTGAAACTATGATGATTTTTATAGCAAATTCGAAAACTATACACCCTAATGCATAAAAATCAAAAGTATCACCCCGTCAGCCTCCTGTTTGCCGAAAAGGACTTTTTGGCCTAAGGTTAACGAAGAGGACTTTTCGCCAACCGTTATTAAGGACTTTTAACAACAAGCCAAAAAAGTCCTCTTGACCAATGGTAGGCGAAAAGTGGTCTTCAGCCAACACACCTTTCTGGTTTGCAAAATTCATATCAATTAGGATTTTAGTATTTTAATTTGATTATTTTGCATTAGATTAGAAATTTTATGAAGTTTCTGTAGATATCAAGTTTGACTAGATTTGAAAGTTTGAATTTGAATTTTCTTGAATTTTCTCAAATCACTAGATTGACTATAATTTGAGCTAGGAGTATTTTTCGATTCTTTTTGCTCTTGGTTCTTTGTGACTTTGTTTATCTGTAGTAATTAATTGGTGAGTTTAAGGATTATTTAAAATTAGGTTAAAACAGTTCTATTTTGGTGTTTTATAGGTTTTGTGCTATTTCTTTTAATTTTAATTGCTTTAAATTTTTTCTTTATGATTTTGACATATTATTTTAGTTTCTGTCAAGTTATCAGTAGCTATTTTATTTGTAGCATTTTTTGGTATTTTATTTCTTTTATCCTACTAGAAAACTTGTTTTGAGCTTCATAGGAGTTTATATTTAAAAGTGCCTTATAAATTCTGTACATCCATTGCCGTTTTATACATGAAAAAAATATACTTTCCCGCAATCTTTTTCCCTCCATTTTCTTTTTCGCCATTTTCTCCCGCCATTCTCTCCCGCCATTTTCTTTCCCGCCATTCTCTCCCGCCATGTTATCTACGGTCGTGGACACCATGAGGCTCATTTTATAAGTTGAGAAGAGAAGATGGCGAGAAAGAAGTTGGCGGGCAAGAAGATAGCGGGAGAGAATGGCGGGAAACAAATGGCGGGAAAGAAAATGTCGGGAGAGAATGGTGGGAAAGAAAATGGAGGGAGAGAATGGCGGCAAATAAAATGACGGGAAAGAAAATGTCAGGAGAAAATGGGGGCAAAGAATGGCGGGAGAAAATGGCGGCAAAGAAAATAGCGGGAGGAAATGGAGGAAAAGAACGGCAGGAAAGAAAATGAAGGATAAAAGAAATAAAATACAAAGAATACTACAAATAAAATATCTACTGATAACTCAACATAAACTAAAAGAATATGTCAAAATCATAAAGAAAACAATTTAAAGCAATTAAAATTAAAAGAAATAGCACAAAACTTATAAAACACTAAAACATAAATGTTTACGTAAAAACCTAATTTTAAATAATCCTTAAATTCACCAATTAATTACTACAGATAAACAAAGTCACAAAGAACCAGTAGCAAAAAGAATCATCTAAAAAAATACTCCTAGCTCAAATTATAGGCAATCTAGTGATTTGAGAAAATTCATGAAAATTCGAATTCAAACTTTCAAATCTAGTCAAACTTGATATCTACAGAAACTTCATAAAATTTCTAATCTAATGCAAAAAGAATCAAATTAAAATACCAAAAATCCTAATTGATATGAATTTTCTAAAACAGGAGAGCAGGTGTTGGCCGAAGACCACTTTTCGGCCTACCATTGGCCGAAAAGTCCTTTTTGGCCAACGGTTGGCCGAAAAGTCCCTCTTCGGCCAACCTTAGACCGAAAAGTCCCTTTTCGGCCAACAGGAGGCCGACGGGGTGATACTTTTGATTTTTATGCATTTGGGTGTATAGTTTCTAAATTTGCTACAAAAATCATCATAGTTTCAAAAAAAATCCCATCAATTGGAGGGTTATCCAACAATAAAATCCTGTTATCACAAAAGAACACAAGGTACAGAATAGAGTTGAGCACCCATTTATTAAAAGAAAACCATGCCAAACTTTAATGAAGTGTACAAATGTGGCCATGTCTTTGAGAGTGACTTCAATGAAAATCAGGGGCTCGACTGGTCTTAACAAAGACAATAACATCACTCAGACCAAGTTACTAACAGACCTAAAACTATCATCTAGAAAACTGTTTTTTTAAGAACCTTCTACAGTGGGGGAACCCCACCACTGACCTTTGTATTAGATCAGAGCGTCAAAGCAACAGTAGAATATTTACATAGAGAAGTTAGCAGGGGAGGGGGAGAAGAGGTCAGAGTACAAACCAAAAGAGGGTCTAGCAGCTCTCTCTTTCCATATACTCCTTACTGCCACCACAAACATTTCCATGAACATATGTCCAGTCCAGTTTCTTTTCGCTGCGTGCAACAATTCCAATATGTTATTCAGATCAGGCCATCTAACACAAAGTTTCTCCCAACATGACTTACTGAACGGGCATTTGAAAAAAAGAAGTCCGAGGCAAGACCAAGCAGCAGCACAAGACTGGTATCCTGCAATATTAAGGCAACATTTGACCATTTGAAGGAAAAAATGGATGCTGATTGCAAATGGATATATGGGTAAAATACAACAACAACAACAACAATAGCAGTAGTGAAGCTATACCTTTTGATCAACTATGGACAAGCACAAATAGACCTTACTGATAATTTGAAACATAGTAATGAACAAACGTAGGCAGTTTCAGCACAGGATGTGATCTAGCCCAGGCTGATTCGCCAACACGAAACCACTAACGAATTTCAAATTTCATTCTATCATGCTAACGCTTTGACCGGAGATGACATTATAATAGAGGAAATCATGAACCGAGGAACCTAAAAGTAGCATAGGTTTGATGGGGGATACGGTGAATAATCTAAGCAAACAACGATGCAAACTCCAAGAAAGGGATCCACTGCTTACCGGGGATGAAGTTGCCGCAGCACAGCCTTGATCTGCTCCGGTGCTTAGGGGTGGTGGTGGCTGTGGAAGGTTGGAATAGCTCAGAGCTGGGCGATTGGTAAATGAAGAGTTGACTACCTGAACCTGTATACACCTAAACTACATGTGCACAAGAGCTCGTATGCTCATGCTAATTAATCGCCTAAATTCACTTGTTGGACCAGATGGATACTCTGTTGATTCATCCGCTGTTGATTCATCCGCTCTGAGATGGATGGATCGGATCCCTGGCTTCACTTAAGCACATCTGGCATCGATGAGTGATTCGCTCAACTCCACTGTCTAAAGAATCTGCTCCAGCACCCGGCGGGCCTCAGTTCTCCGCCGCTCCATCTCACGATAATGGATGGCCTCGGCCTCGACATCTACAACAGCAACACGTGGTCGAGATCGACCGGCTATGGGATTTGACGACCGGCTATGGGATTTGACGACGGGGGCGACGCCGGCAACAGAGAAACAGCCCAGGCGTGCGGACGCCTGTGCGGCAAAGGGCGGTGGCACGGCCGCTCGCCTGGATCCGTATGCCCCGTTGTTCCGCACGTCCAGCCCGTCCGCCGCCGCCCTGTGCAGACTTCACTTGATCTGACCGAGCGGGAGAACCACCTAGCGCCCACACACTCGGAGGCCCAACTCGATCCGGAGATAGGGGTAGGCGCGGCGGCGGGGTAGGTAGTGGCGGCGCGCGGCGGCGGCCGGCGGGGCGGGGCGTGGCAGAAGGCTGTGGGTGAAGGTCGAGAAACTGGAGATCAGATCGGGAGGCACGTCTTTTGTTCTTTCTCTCGCACGTACCGGTTCGTGTTGACTTTTTATTTATGATATGAGGAGTGCGGGTTGAATAGTTAAAAACCACAAGGACCTTTGTGTAAAAAGGACGCGACGATGAACCCAACGGGCTCAACCCGTGCTTTATTAGGCCATGTACAATGAGAGGTGCTTAGGGGAGGTGTTTAGAGAAATAAACCAGACTTTTCTTAAGCACTGGTGCTTATTTGTACAGGGTAGACGTTTAATTAAGCGTCTCTCCTGTAAAAATAGGCACCGGTGCTTCAGAAAAAACCGGTTTATTTTTTTAAGCATCTCTATAAGCACCTTCCATTGTACGAGGCCTTATTAGGGAAAGGTATTTTTCATATATAATTCAACGGAAGCAGTTTTGTAAGTCTTAACTTGGCCTAATTTGCGGAATCATTATAAATCTATAGTCAATTGTGAAAATGGTAAATTGTTGCACGGCTAAGATTGTACCATAGGGTTTTTGTAGAGAGCATTCAATTATACTGCACCTGCTGTTTACACAATTATGTACTCTCAATCAAAATTATGCTAGGGTTCACTTTGGTCGCAATCCAAACACATCCTTCTTTCCAACTTTTCAGTTAATATCTCCATTTCCCACTAATCATGAATTGCATGCACCAATCAACGCCCACAACTCACCAGCTAATTTATCAATCATTGGTCAGTCAAACTAATCACAAGTCTTAACTTACCTAATCGATCATCTAATAATACACGGGTAGTTGGGTTACTAAATTGTATTGTCTCAATCATAGTAAATCTATTGTCAAACCATACATTGTTGCCAAATCATATACTGTCAAGATGAAACTGTATGGACGCTGAGATCGTAACACAGGTTTTTATGTTCAGTTTTGCTAAAGCACATCTAGATTTTACGCGGAGATTCATGCAAACATTTTTTTTTGTCCTTTTTCTTTTCCTAGTTTGATTGATCCACTTAGATGTGCAATAACTAGGACACATCTAGATGTGCCCGAAAGGCCCTTTTATATTTTAGTGTATATTAGAGAATCACATATATTAGCTAAAAGCAATCTAGTGCCACACCTTTTGTTTTCACAATTTTATCCATTATTGATATATTATTTATTTGTAATTGGTCACTATGACTCATAATGAGGTTGATTGATCATCTAATAATACTAGATATTCACAAGAATGAATGAGTGGTTAATATAAGCATTTACCTGAAAAACAAGGAGGGAACTAATTACAATCTTATACGTTTTCTGTTGCCCTGTATCTGTTGAATACAGGGTTGCCATGTGGCTATATATAGCCCACCCCCTACACCATAAATTGGTGGCGGCTCAGAGTTAGTACACGGCTTTTGTCGTTTGAGAGCAACCCACCTCCGAAGCATTTGAGAGAGAGATCCTTGCGAGGACAAAGCCCAAAACACCCAGAGCCCAAAGAGTGTTTCGCATCACTGAAGTCTTTCTATCCGCATGATCTGAAAACTTGTTACACTTGAGGACTGTGAATCCTCCAGTCGGTTAGGCGTCGCGTTCTGAGCATCCAAGAGTCATTGTGGATTGCCGGTGAACGAAGTCTGTGAAGGTTTGGAAGTCTACCTTGAAGACTTACCAGAGTGATTGGGCGGGGACTAGGTGTCCCTAGCTCAAGGGGAATAAGGTGAAGACGCGGTCTTCTGAGTTAAATCTCAGCCTCCCTAACCAGACGTACAGTTGTCACAACAACTGGAATTGGTCCAACAAATCACTGTCCTCTCCAAGCTACTGGTTCTATCTCTCCCTTCTCTTTACTTATAGTTTGTCTTCGTGAAGTCATTGCCTGTTTGCTTTATCTGTTTGACTTCACAGTGTTACTACTTGTTACGATTGGCCTCATACTATCTTCCATCTGATCCATCTTGCCTAGCTGCTAATAGTCTTCGTGCTTTCTCTTCATTGAATACTTGACTATGGCTTGCGTAGTGTAGTCTACCTTCCGCTGCATATCAATAGGATCATTTCTATTGTTTTTCTTCGAAACCCCATGTTTTGAAGACTTTCATAAAAATTGCCTATTCACCCCCTATAGTCGATAACTAGCACTTTCAATTGGTATCAGAGCAAGGTACTCCCTTATTTTTGTGTGATTCGGTTTAACCACTTGGAGTTTTAGCTATGTCGACTGCAGGGATAATCAAAGTCTCCGCTGCGTGCCCTGTCTTCGATGGCATGATTACCCCTACTAGAAGAATAAGATGCGCATGCATCTTGAAGCCATTGATGTCGATCTGTGGTATGTCGAGAACGGCGTTCCCAAGACTGGTGAAGGTGTCACCCCTGCTGATGTCAAGTTCGTTCAACTAGATTCTACTGCCAAGAACATCATCTGTGGTCATCTGACCAAAGGACAGTATGGCCGTGTGAGTGCTCTGGAAACGTCGAAGCTAGTCTGGGACTGGCTCTCCAAAGCGCTTCAAGAGAAACGACAATGAGAATGTCCAGCTCACGTTTGATCGCCTCATTGACATCACAAATGAGCTTCATGCTCTCGGCACCACTGAGATCACCAAGCATGAAATCGTCAAGACTCTCCTGAGACCACTTGACAGCTCGTTTGACACCCTAGCCCTGATGATTCAAGAATGCCCTGACTTCAAGACACTCGATCCGTCTGACATACTTGAGAGGCTCAACACACATGAGTTCCAGCTAATTGAGAAAAGAGATATCTATGGTCCCAACTATGGCCGAACTCGCGCTTTGAAGGCAAAGGCTGTTTCCTCATCTGAAGAAGAATCATTGCGATTACGGTGATCCTGAAGACATTGGAAAGGATCTTGCTATGCTTGTGAAGAAGTTGCAGAAATTCACCAAGAAGAAAGGCTTCAGAAAATCTTCACGATCCAGCTCAAGAAATGATGAAGCTTCTACTCATGACCACAAGAAGAGAACATGCCACAAGTGCAAGAAACCTGGTCATTACATCTCTGAGTGTCCGCAGTGGGACAATGAAAACAAGAAGAAGAAGAAGAAGAAGAGCAAGGAATATGATTCTGATGACAAGAAGAAGAAGAAATCCTCAAAGTCTTCTTCCAAGTCTTCATCAAAGTCTTCATACAAGAAGAGCTCATCTGGCAAGGCTCGTGCTTTTGTTGGCAAGGAGATGGATTCAGAGGAGGAGTCTGCTTCTAAGGAGGCGGAGGTGGAGTCTGAGGAGGAGTCCGACTCTGGCGTTGCAAGTATGGCTCTAGCTACAGCCTACATTGCCAAGTCCATCTTCAACACTGAAGATAATGGCTCAGTCACCAACGCTGATGCTGATGACAAGGACGACTCCGCTCCCACCTACTGCTTCATGGCACGCGGTGCCAAGGTAAACTCACGCGATGCTTACTTTCAAACATCAAGTGAAGATGACTCTGATTGTGAATCCAAACCCAGCTACAAAACACTTGCTAAAATTGCAACTGAGCAACAGAAAGCTATGGAACATATTCAAAAACTGTTAGACAAAAGCGATGACCTGTTGGACGCTGAAATGACCCGATCTCAGTCCTTAATTGAAGACATAAAAAAATCTTCATGTTAAGTATGAGGAACTTGAAAGTTGTCATGAAACGCTCTCAACAACTCATGAAAAGCTTTCCTATGATTATCTTCAAAGGAAGCAAGAACTTGAGAAATTGAGAGCAGTTCATGAAGATCTTCAAAAAGAAAATGAGTCACTTCGCGCTCAATAGATCAGTCCCGCTCAGGAAGGATATGAACCACCATGTCTAAAATGCCTTGGCGTGATAACGCTACTTACATTCTTTGAATGTTCTCTGCTGCTACTATTGCAATATCTTCAACTGTTGATATGGTAACTAACCCTCTCTTTGAGGATGCCACTTTGCTATTCTTGATGAAAATGCTAGGTTGAAGACATTGCTTGAGACAGGATGTACAAAAGTCTCAAAGGGCATCAAACACTATGTGATGTCCTCAAAAAGCAGATTCTGAACCGAAACGCTAGGAAAGAGGGTGTTGGGTTCGAGAGAAAAATGAATGTTGATGGTTCTTATTGGAAGCCTGAGCAGTACCCCAAAACTACATGGGTTGCTGCAAAGGGACCTTCAGTGGACCCATCCACCTTATCTGGCTTCACTTGTGCTAACCCAATTGTCATTGATGAATCATTTGATCCAAACTATAAACTGTTTAAGACTCAGACTGGTGAAGTGTTTGCCAGGTATATTGGTACTAACTGCAGGAATGAACCGCCTGTGAAGAAGATCTGGGTACCCAAAAGTTGTCTTGAGAATCTTCCTGTGAATGTCATCATGACACCACAAGGGAAGAAGACAAACACCAGACCAAAGGCTTAATATGGCCCAAAGGCTTCATACAGACAGAGGACTCACCCGAGTCACCCTAACGCCAATATTTTGCAGGGAAATCATACTCAGATGTATGAATATGAGCGTGTTTCTTCAAACCGCTATGTTCATAAAACTAAGAACTTTTCTGCTTATTCATATGAGTATTATTCTCCTCCTGCAAGGCTATTTGCTAGGGCTCCAAAGCCGAAGTTCTCTGATGCTGCACTTAGACTCATTACTTCGAAGCCACCCCTAAAAATGTGGGTGGTTAAGAAGACTTAACTCTCTTTTGCAGGGAAAGGTCTCCAGCCGGAAATCAAAGGCGTCTGATGCTATTGCTGGGGACCTGAAACATCTTGTGGGGTGCAAGATAAAATGCCCAAATGGTCTTTCTATGTATTTTGTTTCTGAATCGCTTGCCAATCATCCTATCTGTCCTAACCTTGATCTGAGCTTTGATAATCCTCTTGTCCGTCAAATGTTTATGCTTCACAATACTCTTGGTGAAGCCTATCCCCCTAACTGTAATGTAGGGTATGACACCAAAGTCTTCAGAATGGATTATGGACAGTGGATGCACTAACCACATGACTGGTGATCGAAGTCTTCTAATGGACTCAACCTTACGTCCATCTGACAAGAGTCACATCACATTTGCTAACACAGGTAAAAGCAAGGTATTGTGTCTAGGTAGAGTTGCAATCTCAAAGGATCAGCACATGGATAAAGTGATGCTTGTTGAATCCCTTGGTTTCAACTTAATGTCTCTCTCAATGCTTTGTGACTTGAACATGATTGTGATATTTGGAAAATATCATTGCCTTGTTCTAATGGAATCTGACAAGTCTCTAGTCTTTGAAGGGTATCAGAAAGATGATTTGTACATGGTAGATTTCTCAGCAGGACCACATCTTGCCGTATGTCTTCTAGCAAAAGCTTCAGAGTGCTGGCTCTGGCATCGGAGGCTAGGGCATGCTGGCATGAGGAACCTGTACACTCTCGCGAAGAAGAAACATGTCGTAGGCATCGAGGGCATCAAGTTCAAGAAAGATCATCTATGTGGTGCCTGCGAAGCTGGAAAGATGACAAGGGCCAAGCATCCCTTGAAGACAATCATGACAACATCTCAACCCTTCAAGTTGCTACACATGGACTTATTTGGCCCTACTCACTACTCTACTCTCACTACTACTGCTTGTCTCTATGGCTTCGTCATTGTTGATGATTATTCAAGATATACTTGGGTGCACATAATCCTCTATAAGACTGAAGTGCAGGATGTCTTCAGACGCAACCGCCAACCGTGCCATGAACAACTATGGCGTCAAGATCAAGCATATCGAAGTGACAACGCACGAGTTCAAGAACACTGCCTCGACCTTTACGGATACATTGGGCATCACTCATGAGTTTTCAGCTCCGTACACACCGCATGACGAGAATGGCATCATGGGCGCAAGAACAGAACACTCATTGAGATGGCTCGGACGATGCTTGATGAACACAAGACTCCAAGAAAGTTACGGCACGAAGCCATTGATACTACATGCCATGTCATCAACCGTGTTTATCTTCACAAGCTTCGAAGAAGACATCCTATGAACTCCTAAGCGGTAAGAAGCCAAATGTCGCCATTACTTGAGTATTTGGTGCTAGGTCTTTGGATCAAGGATCCACATCACACTTCAAAGTTTGCACCAAAGCACATGAAGGTTTTATGCTTGGTTACAGAAAGGATTCGCACTCCTACAGAGTCTTCAACCTCTTTCACTATAAAGTGGTTGAAACTATAGATGTGCGGTTCGATGAGACTAACGGCTCGCAAGAGAGCACCTGCCAAATGTGCTAGATGAAGTTCCACTTAGTGAATCCATCAAGCTCATGGGAACTGGAGAGATCATACCTTCTGAGGCACAGGCAGAAGAGGAACTTATCATTTCTGCACCTAATCAATCTGAAGACAATACTCAGACTGAAGCCAATCCTCCAAGTGAAGACAATGATCAGCAAGAGCAAAATATTCGTCCAGTTCACCCTCGTGTTGCAAATGAAGTACAAATTGAGAAGATAATTGATAGCATCAATGCACCTGGTCCACTCACTCATTCAAGAGCAACACAGCTAGCAAATTTCTGTGGGCACTTTGCATTTGTCTCAATATCTGAACCCAAGAAAGTTGCTGAAGCCTTCATGGAACCTGAATGGATTCAAGCTATGTAAGAAGAGCTTCAACAGTTCAAGCTGAACAATGTGTGGGAATTAGTCAAACGTCCTGATCCTCGGAAGCACAATATCATTGGCACAAAATGGATCTACCGCAACAAGCAAGATGAGCATGGTCAAGTTGTCAGAAACAAAGCTCGTCTAGTTTCTCAAGGATACACTCAAATTGAAGGGATTGACTTCGATGAAACATTTGCTCCTGTGGCTAGGCTTGAAGCCATTCGCATACTGCTGGCCTATGCAAATCATCACAACATCCTTCTGTATCAAATGGATGTGAAGAGTGCCTTTCTCAACGGCAAGATTGAAGAAGAAGTGTATGTTGCACAACCTCCTGGCCTTGAAGATCCAAAACATCCTGATATGGTATACAAGCTCAACAAGGCACTGTATGGCCTCAAACAAGCCCCTCGTGCTTGGTATGACACACTCAAAGACTTCCTGAAGAGCAAAGGCTTCAAACCTGGTTCCCTGGATCCCACACTCTTCACGAAGACATATGATGGTGAACTGTTCGTGTGCCAAATCTATGTGGATGACATTATCTTCGGCTGCACTGACAAGAGATACAGTGATGAGTTTGGACACATGATGCAAGAGCAATATCAGATGTCCATGATGGGTGAGCTGAAGTTCTTCCTAGGTCTTCAAATTTGTCAGCAAAGCAACGAAATCTTTATATCTCAAGAGAAATACCTCAAAGACTGCCTGAAGAAGTTTGGAATGCAAGACTACAAAGGTTACACGACGCCAATGCCAACCAAAAGTCATCTGGGTCCCGACGTCAATGGTAAAGAGTTTGATCAAAAGGTATACCGCTCCATGATTGGTTCTTTACTCTATTTATGTGCATCTAGGCCAGATATAATGCTTAGTGTTTGCATGTGTGCCCGATTCCAAGCGGCACCAAAGGAATCGCATCACTTAGCAGTGAAGCAAATTCTTCGATTTACACCCCAACACTAGGATTATGGTATCCAAAGTGCTCAGTGTTTGATCTAGTTGGATTCTTGGATGTTGACTATGCTGGTGACAAGGTTGATCGCAAGTCTACATCAGGCACATGCCACTTTCTGGGTCGATCACTGTCTGTTGGTCTTCAAAGAAGCAGAACTGTGTGTCGCTCTTCACCGCTGAATCTGAATACATTGTCTTTGGATCTTCTGCGCTCGACTTACGTGGATGAAGCAAACTCTCAAGGACTATGGTATCCATCTGAAGCAAGTGCCACTCTACCGCGACAATGAAAGCGCCATCAAGATTTCCAACAACCCAGTTCAGCACTCGAAGACAAAGCACATTGAAATTCGTCATCACTTTCTCAGAGATCATGTCATGAAGGAAGATATTGATATCATTCACGTCAACACTGAAGAGCAATTGACAGATATCTTCACAAAGCCCTTGGATGAGAAAAGGTTTTGCAAGTTGCGGTGTGAGCTAAATATCTTAGAATCCTCAAATGTCCTGTGATTAGGCACACATCCTAACACTTATGCATGTTGATGACTTAGATATGCAACACACGAAGTATTGTATATCTTCAATCAATGAAGACTTACTCTCTAAGTGTGAATACATTAATGTGGAATTTGACTTCGGAGCGCCACGATAATTGTGCGCCGTGTCTGGGTCTAAAACTTCCTATACGGTGGGTAACGCCACCACCAAACTTTTGTTTGGAGTGCTTTCTCTTGGCGTTGAATTTCCTAAGTCTTCGCATTTAATTTGTCTTCAACATTGATTTGAGTTCATGATTATCTTCACCTTGTTGATTTGGTCTTACTCAGATATATACATATTTTTGTGTTCTATCCTCTACAGCATTCACTTATAGCTATGTCTTCTCGCTTGAATCTTTTGGACTAAGTGAATGTGATCGGACCCTAATCTCTTCTATGCTTCTACCTCAAATTATATCTATCCAAATAATATGCATTCTATTGAAACCGTCGAATGTCTTCTCTGCGCCCTTGTCAGCAGAAGATACAGAGACAAAAGTTGAATATGTATTAAATGCTAAATCCTTATTGGCTGAAACCCGGAGAAGCCGGAACAACCACCCAATAGTCCAGGCGTGCTTGGGAACATGGAACAACTTCCAGTGTGTTGCATGTTCGCCACGTGTCCCTCAGATGTGAACCGCCAGGGGCACCTGCGTAATTGCACTGTGTTGTCCCTCTCCCTATAAATACACATCACATCACGGTCAAAATCTTTCTTCCACCTATCCACCTCGACAAACCCTAGCGCCAACGCTAGCTCGCGACGACGCCGACGACGAAGCGCTTAGCTGCCGCGACCTCGTCGACGCCGTCCTCACGCCGGTCGCGGACCTCGTCTCCTCCGCCGTCGTCGTAGGTGTCTTCCGTCGCCAAGCTAGGGCACGGGAGATTGAACTGCTCGGCCTCCTACTTCGCTCCGTCTAGCAGTTCTTTGTGTGGTAATTAAAACTCACTTTTTACTGTCTTTTTGATCTGATGGATTCATCCTTCTCCACCCAAAAGTGGTTTATGTGTCTACAAATTTGGATCTATCCTGTACTGCATCTCATATCCTGCCTAGTATATTCACTTATGCTTCACACATAGTTTGATTCCTCACTTGTACCTATTCTTGGATACGTACAAATCTAGAACCAACTCCCAACAAATAAGTGAATGTCTTCGCGCTATGAGGTCAATGTCTTCAAAACTGATTTATCTTCAAAATCTTCTGAGAATGCATATGACCTCTTCCCTTCCTCGCATCTCTAATCTTTGTCACGGTACATGTCCGTGGGAGAATCCCTTGGTTCTCATAGTCTGCATTCATTTGCAGAATTCTTACAACATCACATAAATTCTCCCGAAGCTAGTTCTTGTCTGACTAGCAAACGGAAGCCTTTGACAGTTTTGAAGCCATTCAATCTGAACTACATGGCCACAGAAAAGTCAGCAAGGAAGGGAGGCAGACAGCACCGCGGGGGCACTTCAATGGATTTGCCTGAAGATCTTTATGAGTTGTACAAAACTGATCCTGAAGAGAGCTATGGTCAGCGCAAAACATGAATCCAATGGATTCGAAGATATTGGGCCGAGCAATGGTTCAAGTACAGATTCTTCACCAAGGAATATGCTGAAAAGAATGCCATCAAGCATCCTTGGGGAGATATTCTCTACAAAAATCTTCAACCCAAGACCAAATCTAAAGCTATTGCTCAGGGTTTCTACCCTTGCATGGTCCATGGACCACAGCCTGCTGATGCCTACCCATTGTCTCTGTTAGGGTGTCATGAAGACAGTTTGTTCAAGCGCAACTACAAGTTTGCCAAGGACTCTGCCGTAAAGAACAAGAAGAGTCTTGGATGCAATTTCAATCCAGGACCTTCTGCTCCTCGGGCTGATGGCACACGTGATGCCAATCCCAATGTCATCTGCCCCTTCAACAAATTTGATGGTCTCCTCTCCTACATCGCCGCTCAGAGGGCCATAGTGATCAGTCTGGAGATGAAGCTGATTCTGATGAAGCTCCTGCTCCGCCGAAGCCTCAAAAGCAAAAGAAACCAAAGGCTTCAAAACTTGCTTCTTTGAACCAAAGCGCCACAAGGAAACCCTCGGTCCGCTCCTCCCTGCACCGCTCCACTTCGAAACTTGACATTATTGAACTCACTGCCTTGCCCACTCCAGGTGAACTATATGAACCTGGTTGTCAGCTTCACCGCAATGCTTTGGAGAGCATCTTCCAGAAGCCTGAGCCAAACATGAGCCAAATGTTGAGCATGATGAAGCCACTGCCACGTGACGCTGAATATCCAAGGGAATTCTTTGTTGAAGACCTAGAGTATCTGCCCCACACTATTTATCATATCATCAGGCGAACTCTTTGTCCTGTCAAAGGACATTCTCCTGCAAGGAAGCTTGAAGGAGCAATGAAGACATTGGTTTTCTATATCTTCAATGGCATCAGCTTCAATGCTCAAGACTTCTTCATCAAGCAATTGGCTGCATCTGGCTCTGATCTCTTTGGTCTGAAGTTATGCGCCTTATCAAGCTTCACTCTGTTGTTAACTATCAGCCGTCTGCGCGCAACCATCTGATATTCTTGCCAGAGGTTGATATGTCTGTCGAAGCCATATACCCAGAGCCTACCAAGGAGCCGTTTATCTTCACAATGCCGATCACCAAAGCTTCACTCAACCCATTGAAGGCGTTCTTGCGGCTACTCGTGTTTATCCTTTGGCTGGTAATACACGTGCACCCCATCGTGCCCATACTGAAGCCACTGAAAGCACAATTGCTCAAAGGCCTCGGAAGCGTTCTCATGTTCTCAATGACCGGGAGCTTCTAGTTGCCCTGCATCAAAAACAGGATAAGCATCACGACTGGCTGAAGCGTCAGATGCAAAGCCTCTTGGTGGATGTTAATCGCATTCGCAACCTTGCCACCAAGAATGCATTTGTCACTCATGAAACCTGTCGGAGGTCGTGGAAGAGTCTGACGTTGCTCAGTGCTGAAGCTGATCTTCAAGACGATGGCTTCACAGAGAGATCCAAGTTTGATACAACTCCCAGAAATGCTGTCTTGCGTCAGACTCCCTCACTCGAAGACTCTGAGTACTCCTCCTCTACGGCAACTGTTCATGCCAGAGTCATCGCTGATGAAGATGATGCTACTTCGCCAACTACAACGTCGCCCGTATCGACACTGCACCAAGTTCTTTTGCACCACCGAACCTCAACGACGACCCTACTGCTTCACCTACTCCTCATAGGAGCGAGTAGAAACTCTATGTCTTCAAACCTTTTTGGTCCTTCCTGACAAAAGGGGGAGAAGCATATGAGTTGATAGTCTTCAAGCGGGTCCAATGGGTGGTTGCTATACTTTTGCCAAGTGCTTACAACTCTCGCTTTTGATGCATCTGGTTCTTTGAGTTGTAACACTTAAACTAGATGGTCGTCTGCTACTTTCTCTGCTATTCTGTGATGCGATGATAAATTACACATGAAATCATTTCGCAGACGTCCATTTTTCATTATGCATGCCATTACCTTCGTTATATCCTTTCATGCGTGATGAATTGTCTTCATTAGTTGAAGAGGATCTCCACAAGTACAACCTTCCATGTGCATTTGCATTCAAAAGCAAAATACTTATATGCACATCTTCAGGGGGAGCCTTTTGCTACTTATGAAGACAATATCTTAATCCTTTACAATTTCGCATACTTTTATCCCCGTTGAAAACTTCAACCAGTTTGTCATCAATCACCAAAAGGGGGGAGATTGTAAGTGCATCTAGTGCCACGCCTAGTTGGTTTTTGAATATTGACGACAAACCTGGTTGAGGGACTAATGTGTTTGTGAGAATTGCAGGATAACACAGGTAGTAGTCCCTCATTGATTCGGTTTATCTACCGGAGATGACCCCTAAAATGTGTGAAGACATTGAAGACAATGGTGGTATGTGAAGGTATTCACAACGAAGATTATGACTCGAGAAGACATTCACGTGAAGACTATGGAGTGCAAAGATATAGCTGTTTCGTAGTTTCCTTTTCTTTTTTGTTGAATCATAGGGACCACCGTACTGTTAAGTGGGGTCCAAGTGAACAAAGTCAGAGTGACTGAAGTGATGCTCAACTAAATCCTATGTCTTCAAGCGAAGACAATGAGAGCAAATCTTATCCAGAGCTGGATGAGTCAGCTTTACTTGTAGCCCAAGTCAAGCTGCCGCGTGTGTTTGAAATCTAACCGTTAGAACACGTGTCAGCTCCTTAGTGACCCAGGGTCATTTTGGACAAATCAGGTCGGGTTGTCATGTGGCTATATATAGCCCACCCCCTACACCATAAATTGGTGGCGGCTCAGAGTTAGTACACGGCTTTTGTCGTTTGAGAGCAACCCACCTCCGAAGCATTTGAGAGAGAGAGATCCTTGCGAGGACAAAGCCCAAAACACCTAGAGCCCAAAGAGTGTTTCGCATCACTGAAGTCTTTCTGTCCGCGTGATCTGAAGACTTGTTACACTTGAGGACTGTGAATCCTCCAGCCGGTTAGGCGTCGCGTTCTGAGCATCCAAGAGTCATTGTGGATTGCCGGTGAACGAAGTCTGTGAAGGTTTGGAAGTCTACCTTGAAGACTTACCAGAGTGATTGGGCGGGGACTAGGTGTGTTTAGCTCAAGGGGAATAAGGTGAAGACGCGGTCTTCTGAGTTAAATCTCAGCCTCCCTAACCAGACGTACAGTTGTCACAGCAACTGGAACTGGTCCAACAAATCACTGTCCTCTCCAAGCTACTGGTTCTATCTCTCCCTTCTCTTTACTTATAGTTTGTCTTCGTGAAGTCATTGCCTGTTTGCTTTATCTGTTTGACTTCACAGTGTTACTACTTGTTCTGATTGGCTTCATACTATCTTCCATCCTGATCCATACTGCCTAGCTGCTAATAGTCTTCGTGCTTTCTCTTCATTGAATACTTGACTATGGCTTGCCTAGTGTAGTCTACCTTCCGCTGCATATCAATAGGATCATTTCTATTGTTTGTCTTCGAAAACCCCATGTTTTGAAGACTTTCATAAAAATCGCCTATTCACCCCCCTCTAGTCAATAACTAGCACTTTCAGTGCCCACACTCATCTAACTCGATAAAGAGAAAATTCACAAAAATATTTAAAAATTCAAAAAAAAAAATCTGATTTTTGTTTTTTGCATGGAAGATAATTTGGTGCGTGAGGTGCGTTCCACATTTCAGACCACTTGGACATATGAGTAGCTCTCAACAAAAAAGAAAAATTGTGTCATAACAATACATTTTTTTTGCGGGAATGTCAGAACAATACATGACGAGTAAACTTCTTCACAGACCCAAAACTTGTCTTTTTTGCCGAGAGATACTCAGTTGTCCAAATAATTTAAAATTTTGAGCGCACCTCATGCAACAAATTATCAACTATGCAAAAAATCAGAATTTTTTGAATTTCTCTAGTTTTTTTGTATTTTCTGTTCATCTGGGGTGCAGCTGAGGCTGGGCACCGAATCATCTCGTCCACTATACATGCAAAACATTGTCTACCCATACACTATACATACATACAAAGTAATTTTAAAAATTAATATAGGAATATAAGAAGGAATTAATCCTAACATATTATATTAGGAATCTTTAGGTTATTATTATTTTTGCTTTTAAAAAACAATATTTTAATTAGAGTCACAAAATAAACCAGTATTTTATGATAATAACTAAAACAAAGTCAAGAACTCAAGTTTTTTAAGGAAGAATGAATTTAAGGTATTGGTCTTAGCTTTAATGAAAAAATAAGGAGAAAAATTTGCACACATTTGAACAGAAAATTCACATTTTCACAATATACAAGAATATGCATATAATAGTTTATTTTTTTGGACTCCAGCGAAATTGGCAAACATATTATATATGACCTGCATGTGTATGTAGGAGATTAATTATCTTACCTATGTCGATGACATCGCCTCAGAATGTATATGCACGAATACATCAAAGATGAATTGCATCTCATATTAATATTACATGTGCGTGCGCATACACACAACGCGCATTCGCCCACAAGCACGACATGCACGTGTGCATCCACATGAGTGCGCACACATACAAGCACACACACGCCCCATATCCACATACACACACATACACACGAAAAAAGAAACAAAAAGAAAAAAAAATAGAGAAACATAAAATTAGAAAAGGTGGCAAGATTGTAAAGAAAAAACTAGCCTACTGTAGAATTATAAAAGCATGGGTCTAATCCCAAATGAGTGGAGCGACATTTTTTTCATGACCCATTTGTCTTTTGCTACTACTCCCTTTGTTCCGATATACTTCATCGTGGCATTACTTTATGTACTAGATTAGAAAAGGAATCAACTCAAAAAAAAGAAACAAAAACAATTGACATACGCATAAAGAAAATACGAACAAAACAAAATGGGCTGAAATCTTCACCCTGGGAGCTCCTTCAAGGCTTATAAAGGGAAACATCTAGCCCACAAAAATAATCCACTGAAAAGGATTTCTGCCGTAGGAAAAAAACTGGCTGGCCAATTGAGGAACATACGAACTGAAAAATCGTCCTTTTGAAAGAAAAAAAGATTGCATGTGTTGACTAATAGCAAACACGTTTTAACTTTGTTTTATCTACATTTGTTTTACCTAAAATCTAAAAGTGCATACGCACTATTTTGAGAAAACGAGCGGCCGGCTCCTGGCCGCTCGATCTCGCCCGTATCGTCACGCGTGTGGCCAGGTGCCACCTGGTCGGGGCTCACTGTGTGGCTTCCCGAGCTCGGTCTACGGCCTCCTCGACTTCCGGTGTTCTCCATCATCGACCCCCACCGCCACTCCGTCAGGACCACCTTCCTCTCCACCAACGACGCTGCCGATCATCTGTCTGCTTGGATCCGTCGATTCAATGGATGGCCGCTGCTGCATCTGCTCGGATCTGGCAGCTCGGTGGAGATCCACGGCGGGAGGTCGAGGAGGTTGCTACACGGGGGTCGTCGTGCTACTCATGGTGGTGGTGCTCCTCGCTGTCGGCCTCCAGCTCCTGCTGCTGATGGTGCTACGGCCAGCTACGGCCCCTCCTCCCCCGACATCGTAGACCCAATAGATCAAAGTGGCGTGGCCCGAGCAGCCAGTTCATCTCATGGCGGCGCGGCGCGGAGGAAGGCGTGCGGGGAAGGGGCGGGGAACAGGGAGGGGACGGAGAAGGGTAGGGTGAAGAAGGGGTCGAGCGGGAGCGGAAGGAGAGCGAGGTCGTGGGGGCGGGGGAAGACGAAGGTGGAGGGGGAGGATGGTTCTTTCGTGCTCAACATCGGGTGGTCGGCGCTGTGGTTCCAGACGAGAGATGCAGCCCGTGAGGTGAAAACTCGTGTTGTGCTGCTAACCATCCTAAATTCTGCTTCTCAAGTTCCTATTCAGGAAGTTTCAGTTTCTCTCATTAGTATACATCAATTCATTTGATCTAGCAATATCGATTGTTTTTCTTTTGATTTCACTCTGCAGCTCCCTAACTGTTGCTTCTTGGTGCACAACAGCTTGATTAGCTGTAAAAAGCAGTTGTTCTTTTGGACTTGTTCTCTGAACGCCGGGTGTGTGAGGTGTGTATTCTTCGCCTGTGCACTGTAATACATAATTTAGCCAGCAGGAAGGTGGGTTCAGTTCAGCTCTTTTCTTGCAGTAGTATATTCAGTGCGATGGAATTCAGTAAAACTTGCCAGTACTAGTTTTGATTTGTAATATTATGCGACAGAATTTTATTACTGCCATTTAATCAGTTGGCTATGTCATGTATGTGTGTCATTGAGCCGCCTCAAGGGAGATACAATACAAGTTACCAGTGCTGAACATTGACGACGAGTAGAAGCCACAATATACAAGTGTGTATGACAGATGATAGCAAGTGCATTTCTTGTGTGTATTGTCGCAATTCTATACTTCTGTCTTGTGATTTTGTATGTCAATTGACGAACGCACACTCTATTTCGTGTGTGTATGGAGGCTACCTCTGTGCTTTTGTCTTCCAACGACAACAACCTATATATTCTGTAAATTATCTTCTCAGATTTTATGAAGACCATAAGGAGAATTGCACAACCATACTTTTAGAGTTGCACATTTGACTGTGTGTAGTTGGCCGGGGTAGCTGTAGAAGTTGCACATCCTATTGAAAGGGGTAGTTTGGGTGGCGGTGTGCGCAACGGTGCTTGGGGTGGGGCTGACAAATCCATTGTAGCTGGGTAAGCAAGTCGTCGGGGAGACCCCGGCCATGGAGCTGGAGCAGAAGCGCCACCGCCTCACCATGTTTCTATTTTTTTCTCCCACCTCCTCGTCATGTCCTATTTTTTTCTCGGTGATAGAGCTAGAACGATGTCATCAACGAGAAGCCATGCAAAGTTGCACAACCATGTTTCTTTTAAGTTGCACATCCACTGTCAAGCAGTTGGCCGAAACAATTGTCGAAGTTGCACACTCTCGTCCGTGTAATCACACACGCACAGTCATGGAGGTGCACACGCGTTGGCATAGACGCACGTGCATAGTCGCACGCGTGCGGTCGTGTAAATCATATTCATGTAGTGTGTGTGTGTGGTGTTTTTGATTGCACACTCATATGTGCCCTGTTGTCAAGGGTATGCGTTTGTACAGGAGTTTGCAAATCAGAAAGGTATATATCCTAGTTGGCATAGCCACACTTATGCAGTTGCACAGGTAAGGGCTATCTAGTTGCACAATTGACGGCTAGTTTAGTTTTGGCTCCAGTGCCTAAATCATGTTAGGCAGTGTGTATGCTAATTTTTTTGATTGCACACTCATGTGTGCCCAGTTGGCTATACAGCGCATCAAGTTGCACACATTCTTTTTGTTTTATATGTGTGCTTTGAAAAATTATCATGAGTTGTTTACCTCAGGACATTTTTTATATAAATTGTTTTTCCCATTTTTCTTCTATGCATTTGGTTGCTTCGGCTAATTTGTTTGTTTTCTTTTTTTCACAGACCAAAAATGGTTGTAGAAGGAGATGCAGCTTCTAGTGAAGGAGAGGTATCCTCAACTTCTATAGATGCATCCTGAACTTTTGTAGTTGCACAACAATCAATTAGGACTGGGTATCCTCAACTTTTCAAATAGTTGCACAACAGTATCATACGAGTTGGCATCCTCAACTTTCATAGTTGCACTAGAACCATTTGGGAATCGGCAGCCTCGAGTTTTCAAATAGTCCCACAACAATATCCACGAATTTCAGCAAGCACTCAATCTACAAGCTCCCATCGCTCAGCAGGTGCTCCGTACTTCTTCATCCTTTCATGGTACGTGTCTTGCTTCTATGGAATTTAGTGTAATAAAATTGAGCCCATCCATGGAGCTATGTAATTTGAAGTGGGATGCGGTCCTGAGTTTTGTTTTCCCTCTGATGTTCGAGGAATTGAAAAAAGTTCAACTAGAAGGAAGCATGTGCGTGTGTGTGGTCGCTGTTGTGTTCCCATTCATGGAGTTGTGCGTATGCGCTGCTGCATCCAGACCCATTCTCCATGGAGGCTTGCTGCCAGGTATGACTTCAACGCCGAGGCTAATTTACTTTGATGGGATCAAGGGTTTTCCCTGAGTAGTTGGTCCGCTGAATACCAATGGCTTCCTGCGCTTGTTGAATTATGAGATGTGTTTGGTTGGGTTGAATCAAAGGAATTTGTAGTTCTTGTAAGTAAGAATCAATGAAGACTAGTTAGTATAGTTACTAGTTCCTCTTGGTTTTGGTTGGTGCTCATTACATCTAGTTGAATCAACGAAAAGAATTGAAGTTCTATAGATTTTTTTGTCACTGATGGTATGAATTTAGGATCCTACTTTTCAAAACTCAATGGATCTGTAGTTGATGCAACTTGATCCATCTATTTCTTGCTTACACTGCATTTGTCATTACGATAGTGCTTGTCGGAATTACTACTCAGCAGAGCTCAATTATGCTTAGTTGCACAAAGAGGTATTACTAATTTTAGAGTAGGTAGAATAGTTTGCACACTTAGTTATATATAGTTGCACAGGGAGGAAATACAAGCTTCACAGAAAGCCGTACATAGTTGCACACCTAAGCATGGTTCTCGAGTCATGGCTCGGAAAAAGTCGACTAGTCGTGACTCGAGTCGACACTAAGTTGAGTTGGCATTTTTTGTGACTCATCGACTAGTCGACGACTAGTCGCGCGACTCAAAAACAATGCACCTAAGCATATATAGTTGCACAACCATGATTTCGAAGTTGCACATCGACTGCCAAGTAGTTGGTCAGGGCAGCCGTCGAAGTTGCATATCGTACTGGTAGGGGTAGTTGGTGAGTGGGTGTCTACGAGTAGTTGGTGAGTGGGTGTCCACAGCTCGCCTACAGGGGTGGTCAAGGTCTTACTGCCAGATCCATTGTGGCTGGGGTTAGTAGGTTGCCAGGGGAGTCCCTGGTCGTGGAGCCGGAGTAGCACCGCCACTACCTCCTCCAATCCCTTTTTCTTGGTGATGGAGCTAGAGTGCTACGGTCGTTAGGAAGCCACGCAAAGTCGCACAACCATGCTTTCATAGTTGCACATCGACAACCACCCAGTTGGTCAGGGCAGCTGTCGAAGTTGCACGTCCTACTGGTAGGGGTAGTTGGGGAGGGGGTGGCCACATATAGAGAAAAAAGTTGCACATCGACAGTTTATTTTAGTTGAACAGATTCAAGCCAGGGTTGGTTGTTTTTTGGGCAAGCACATTTTTAAGTGATGCTTTTTATTTGCACATAGAAGTGATGCTAGTTGTACAGTTATTGCTCTTTAGTTGCACAGATCTAACCCAAGGTTGGTTGAATTTCGTGCAAGCACATTTCTAAGTGATGCTATTTTTTTGCACATAGATGTGATGCCAGTTGCACAGTTCTTGCTCTTTAGTTGCACAGATCTAACCCAGGGTTGGTTGAATTTCGTGCAAGCACATTTCTAAGTGACGCTCCTTTTTTTGCACATAGATGTGATGCCAGTTGCATAGTTCTTGCTCTTTAGTTGCACAGATTTAACCCAGGGTTGGTTGAATTTCGTGCAAGCACATTTTTAAGCGACACTCTTTTTTTGCACATAGATGTGATGTCAGTTGCACAATTCTTGCTCTTTAGTTGCACAAATTTAACCCGGGGTTGCTTGAATTTCGTGCAACCACATTTTCAAGTGATGTTCTTTATTTGCACATAGAAGTGATGCCAGTTGCACGGTTATTGCTCTTTAGTTGCATAGATCTTACCATGGTTGGTTGAATTTCGTGCAAGCACATTTTTAAGTGATGCACCTTTTTTGCACATAGGGATGATACCAGTTGAACAGCTGTGGTGCTTATGTTGTACAAATACAACCCAGGGTTCGTTTATTTTTCTCAGGAATTTGTTTTGCCCCATTTCGCAGGTTATAGGTGGAAGTGTTGCTGTCATTTTGCACATAACGCCCTAATACAAGCTAGAATATACTGCTGTGTGGAAATATCAAAGGAAAAACAGCCCAGAAAGATTTTAGTGACTACAATTGGAAGTTGTGCTTATAGCACCCTGGACAGACTTTAGTTTTGTTATATTTTTCTACATGGACATAGTTTCTAGTTAGTTTTTCTACTGCATTTTTCTGTGAATCAAATCCATACATATGCTGCTTTTTACTACATACGTGTCTTTTTTCTGTGTGTTTGTTGCTACACATGTTGCCCCCTACATATGTGTTATCACTTATCAGTTTGTTCGTTGCACACAACAGTTCGTGAAGTTGGTTTGGGCCATGGTGAAATTGCACAAAAAATCCCCCAAAATTGCACAGACAATAGGTTTTTTGATCTATGTTTTTCCTGTACTGCGTATCTGCTATCTACAACTATGAAGAAGCTTTTTTTTGGGAAGAAGATCTGGAGAGAAGGTAAGGGAAATAGAAGAAGGGGAGGATCTGGATGGAGAGTGAAGGAGGGAGGATCTGGGGAGGAGGAACTCATAGGTTTCTGGCGTGATTTCCGGGGTTTTCGGCCTGGAATCTCAGCTTGTTTTAGCTTCCATGGCGATCTGAGGGTTCTTCCTGCAGGGAGAGCTTTTGTGGGGAAGATGTGCCTGGGAAGTTGGGATGGAGGTATGCGAAAAAGGGGCAAATTTGACAATTTTGACCTCTGAACGAAATCAATTCACAGAATGAACTGGGTGTGAAACTATTTCACACCTCTGACCTTTTTGTGTAGCACCCGCGACGCCGGCGCCACACCCTACGGTGCAGCGCCTAGCTAGCGGGTGTTGCACGCTAGTCCACCGTGGCAGCCCTGGGCCCCGCACCCAGCTATGCATCGCCCCGGAGCTAGGCGCCACACAATGTGCAGCGCCTAGCCGTCGAGCGCTGCACTGTGAGTTATGTCCAGCGCATGCCCTCTCCTCCCCACCCACCCCATTGCAGCGATTCTGAGAAAGAAAAGAAGCGGCGGCCTTATCCACTCCCCCTCTCAATCCCCTCTCCCAAATCCTTCAAATCCGACGATTTGGTTCGTGGATTTCGTCACCAATCCATCCTAGAAGGTACTCTCCTCAGATCTCCTTCTTTATATCCATAGAAAATATAGTATTTTGAAGATTTGGGGAACCTTTGTTTGATTTGATTAGATTAGAATCTTGCATGTATTAGAACTCTTGTTTGTTTGATTTCTGGAACCCTAGTTTAGTTTATTTTTTCGAAAAAATATGGTTGGATACATAGGTTGACATGTTATTTCTATGGAAAATATATTTGTATGAAGTAGGCCTAGTTTAGTTTATTTGTGTTGAACTTATATTTCTTTTGACAAGAATGCTTTGGATACATATGCTTTGAATTTTGCATCTAGTAGGCGTAGTTTAGTTTATTTGTATTCGAAAGATAATTGTGTTGACAAGAAAGTTTTTTTTAATTGTTAGGATGGTTTGGCTTCTCGATGATCACTGGGACAAACAACACCGGTCGTATGCTATGTCGATGGAGCAGCGGGTAATAATGAAAGTTGCCGGTGTTATGAATTTCATGTTTATTTCAAACACAAATGCCACATATGTAATGATTTGTTTGTTTGTTTGTAGGAGCTTGCACCTTTGAAGATTCGGTCTCATGGGGTCACCCTTGGGTGGATGCGCTATGATGAGCGGTACACACTGTATGTAAGGGAGACAGAACTTCTCCCTTTCATTCAGTTGGTCAGCCGGTCGACGCCACCCAACAATGCTGCAGCACTCACCGCGCTTATTGATCATTGGAGGCCGGAGACACACACTTTCCATCTTCGGACCGGGGAGATGACCGTGATGCTCCAGGATATGGCTATGATCACCGGTCTTCCTATCGATGGGAACCCTTTGTGTATGAACACCGATTCTGATGGGTGGCGCGCGCAGATGCATGCCCTTATCGGTATGGTTCCTCCGGAGCCTCGTGAACCAGAAGCAGAAGACAAGAAGAAGGAAAGAGTCGCAGCCGGTGCTACTTTCACATGGATTCAATCGAACTTTAGTGCTTGCCCTGAGGATGCTAATGAGGACACGGTGTAGACATATGCTCGTGTCTACATGTGGTACGTGATATCCACGACTATGTTTACTAATAGCACAGGCAAGAATGCTCCATGGATGTGGCTGAAGGCGTTGACCGTCTTCGATAGCAAATGGAGTTGGGGTTCGGTGACACTGGCTTACTTGTATCGACAGGTATGAAGTTGTTTCCTTTTCACTTCATTGCTACATTATCAATGCGATCTTGCTGTTAATTCAACCATATTCTCTTGTATGTGCAGCTGGACGAAGCCTGTTGTAGGCCATCTGGAGGTATTGGTGGTTGTATGCTCGCACTTTCCATATGGAGCTGGGAGCGTTTGCCGGTTGGACGACCGAAGATCGTGAAGTACGAGGATTGGGACGACAAACACGACCCACTACGGCGCCCCACTTGGGCTTACAAGTGGGATGTGTTAAATGAGACGACGGATGATCCGTCGGTCATGTACAAGTTGTACAAGAGCGAGCTGGACGCGATCACTCCTGAGCAGGTGAATCGACATTGCATAAGTGATTATCATGCTTCTATCGTAACTCGATATCAATTTTGCATTCTATTCCATTTTGCAGGTGGAATGGGAGCCGTATGGAAAAGGAGAGAGTTTTGGTAACACTATAGAGTTCAGGCTGAATCCGATGTGCACTAGGGATAGGGATCTCTGGCATATGCGGTGCCCACTCATATGCAACTGGGCAGTTGAGCTTCACCTGCCACATCGGGTGTTTCGCCAGTTTGGCTTGTTCCAGTCATTTCCGCCGGAGTGGGAGGACACGGACAAGATGCTACACGAGTAAGTTTCTGTTTCTAACTAGCACTTAACGGCTTCTCGGCGGTTTCAATGGTGGTAATATTTTGTTTCTAACTTGCAGGTTGGATAGGAAAAAACAGCGGGAGATCAAGGATTGGGCCAAGCATCACAGGAAGTATGTCGTACAGTTCGCGCTTAGTGTGGAGCAAGCTAGGGCTGGAAAACGAGCCCAGCTTCATGAGTACTGCCCGATCGCGTTCAACAACTATCTCACATGGTTTCTTGCAAGTACCCATGTGGAGGTATGTAAGCCGGCGTATGCTGATGAGATCTTGGAAGATCCGACCGTTTTTGATGAGCTAGCCCAGCACCAGTACAACGCATTAGTCAGGAAAGGCAACTCAGTGATCCCTGCGGGTGAAGGAAATATGCCCTAGAGGCAATAATAAAGTTATTATTTATTTCCTTATTTCATGATAAATGTTTATTATTCATGCTAGAATTGTATTAACCGGAAACATAATACATGTGTGAATATATAGACAAACAGTATGTCACTAGTATGCCTCTACTTGACTAGCTTGTTAATCAAAGATGGTTATGTTTCCTAACCATGAACAAGGAGTTGTTATTTGATTAACAAGGTCACATCATTAGTTGAATGATCTGATTGACATGACCCATTCCGTTAGCTTAACAGTTGATCGCTTAGTATGTTAATGCTTTCTTCATGACCCATACATGTTCCTATAACTATGAGATTATGCAACTCCTGTTTACGGAGGAACACTTTGGTACTACCAAACGTCACAACGAATCGGGTGATTATAAAGGAGTACTACAGGTGTCTCCAAAGGTACTTGTTGGGTTGGCGATTTCGAGATTAGGTTTTGTCACTCCGATTGTCGGAGAGGTATCTCGAGCCTTCTCGGTAATGCACATCACTTAAGCCTTGCAAGCATTACAACTAATGAGTTAGTTGTGAGATGATGTATTACGGAACGAGTAAAGAGACTTACCGCAACGAGATTGAACTAGGTATTGATACCGACGATCGAATCTCGGGTAAGTAACATACCAATGACAAAGGGAACAACGATGTCGTTATGCGGTTTGACCGATAAAGATCTTCAGAGAATATGTAGGAACCAATATGGGCATCCAGGTTCCGCTATTGGTTATTGACCGAGAATGGTTCTAGGTCATGTCTACATAGTTCTCGAACCCGTAGGGTCCGCACGCTTAACGCTTCGATGACAGCTCATAATGAGTTTATAAGTATTGATGCACCAAGGTTGTTCGAGTCCCGGATGTGATCACGGACATGACGAGGAGTCTCAAATGGTCGAGACATAAAGATTGATATATTGGAAGCCTATGTTTGACTTCGGAATGGTTCCGAGTGAAAACAGATGTTATTGGAACACCGGGGTTACCGGAACCCCGGGGATATATGGGCCTTCATGGGCCTTGAGGGAGAAGGAGAAGGGCCGGCCAGGTGGGCTGCGCCCCCTCCCCTTCCAGTCCGAATAGGACAGGAGAGGGGCGCGCCTTCCCCTTTCCCCTCCCCAATCCTACTCCAACTAGGAGAGGGGGAGTCCTACTCCGGTGGGAGTAGGACTCCTCCTTGCGCGCCTCTAGGGCCGCCACCTCCCCTTGTCTCCTTTATATACGGGGCAGGGGCACCCCAATACACACAAGTTGATCTACGGATCTTGCCTTAGCCGTGTGCGGTGCCCTTCCACCATATTCCACTTCGTCATATCGTCATGGAGCTTAGGCGAAGCCCGCGCCGGAGAAGTCATATCGTCATGAGCTTAGGCGAAGCCCTGCGCCGGTGGAGCATCAACATCGCCACCACGCCGTCAGGTCGACGGAACTCATCCCGACACTTTGCTGGATCGAGTCCGGGATCGCCATCGAGCTGAACGTGTGCGTAACTCGGAGGTGCCGACGCTCGGTGCTTGGATCGGTCGGATCGTGGAGACGTCGACTACATCAACAGCGTTGTTATAACGCTTCGCTTTCGGTCTCACGAGGGTACGTGGACGGACACTCTCCCTCTCGTTGCTGTGCCATCACCATGGTCTTGCGTGATCGAGGAAATTTTTGAAATTACTACGCTACCCAACAATGGTATCGAGCCTGGTTTTATGCGTTGATGTCATGTGCACAAGTAGAACACAAGTGAGTTGTGGGCGATATAAGTCATACCGCCTACCAGCATGTCATACTTTGGTTCAGCGGTATTGTGAGATGAAGCGGCCCGGACCGACATTACGCCAGACGCTTACGCGAGACTGGTTTCACCGCCCGAGCACTCGTTGCTTAAAGGTGACGGCGGGTGTCTGCTCTCTCACTTTAGTTGAACCGAGTATGACTACGCCCGGTCCTTGAGAAGGTTAAACGAGTCTATTTGACAAACTATCGCTGTGGTTTTGATGCGAGGTAAGAACGGTTCTTGCTCAGCCCGTAGCAGCCACGTAAAACTTGCAACAACAAAGTAGAGGACGCCTAACTTGTTTTTGCAGGGCATGTTGTGATGTGATATGGTCAAGACGTGATGCTATATTTTATTGTATGAGATGATCATGTTTTGTAACCGAAGTTATCGGCAATCGGCAGGAGCCATATGGTTGTCGCTTATTGTATGAAATGCAAAGCTATGTAATTGCTTTACTTTATCACTAAGCGTAGCGATAGTCGAGAAGCAATAGTTGGCGAGACGACAACGATACTACGATGGAGATCAAGGTGTCGCTACCGGTGACGATGGTGATCATGACGGTGCTTCGCGATGGAGATCACAAGCACAAGATGATGATGACCATATCATATCACTTATATTGATTGCATATGATGTTTATCCTTTATGCATCTTATCTTGCTTTGATTGACGGTAGCATTATAAGATGATCTCTCACTAAAATTATCAAGAAGTGTTCTCCCGAGTATGCACCGCTATGAAAGTTCTTCGTGCCGAGACACCACGTGATGATCGGGTGTGATAGGCTCTACGCTCAAATACAACGGGTGCAAAACAGTTGCGACGCGCGAATACTCAAAGTTAAACTTGACGAGCCTAGCATATAACAGATATGGCCTCGAACACGGAGACCGAAAGGTCGAGCGTGAATCATATAGTAGATATGATCAACATAGTGATGTTCACCATTGAAACTACTCCATCTCACGTGATGATCGGACATGGTTTAGTTGATTTGATCACGAATCACTTAGATGACTAGAGAGATGTCTATCTAAGTGGGAGTTCTTAAGTAATATGATTAATTGAACTTCAATTTATCATGAACTTAGTCCCGTAGTATTTTGCAAATTATGTTGTAGATCAATAGCTCGCGTTGTTGCTTCCCTATGTTTTCATATGTGTTCCTAGAGAAAATTGTATTGAAAGATGTTAGTAGCAATGATGCGGATTGGATCCGTGATCCGAGGTTTATCCTCATTGCTGCTTGCAGAAGAATTATGTCCTTAATGCACCGCTAGGTGACAGACCTATTGCAGGAGCAGATGCGCACGTTATG
The DNA here is from genome assembly GCA_021605205.1 of Aegilops longissima. Taxonomy (NCBI): domain Eukaryota; kingdom Viridiplantae; phylum Streptophyta; class Magnoliopsida; order Poales; family Poaceae; genus Aegilops; species Aegilops longissima. The sequence goes on along the minus strand of CM038680.1, from coordinate 475,320,449 downwards.
AACGCTTTGGCTAGCTCAATATGATGACTACTTGATAGTTTAGTGCACCATGCTTAACGGCTTAGAATCGGGACTTCAAAGACGTTTTGAACGTCATGGACCATATGAGATGTTCCAGAATTGAAGTTAATATTTCAAGCAAATACCCGAGTTGAGAGATATGAAGTCTCCAACAAGTTCTATAGCTAAAAGATGGAGGAGAATCGCTCAACTAGTGAGCATGTGCTCAGATTGTCCGAGTACTTCAATCGCTTGAATCAAGTGGGAGTTAATCTTCCAGATAAGATAGTGATTGATGAATTTTCTAGTCACCATCACTAAAGTTACTAGAACTTCGTGATGAACTATAATATGCAAGGGATGACGAAAACAATTCCCAAGCTCTTCGCGATGCTAAAATCGCGAAGGTAGAAATCAAGAAAAACATCAAGTGTTGATGGTTGACAAGACCACTAGTCTCAAGGAAAAGGGCAAAGGAAGAAGGGAACTTCAAGAAGAACGGCAAGCAAGTTGTGCTCGAGTGAAGAAGCCCAAGTCTGGATCTAAGCCCGAGACTAAGTGCTTTTGCTACAATGGAACTGGTCATCGAAGCGGAACTACCCCAAGTATTTGGCGGATAAGAAGGTTGGCAAAGTGAACAAAGGTATATTTGATGTACAGATTATTGATGTGTATTTTACTAGTGTTCGTAGTAACCCTCGGTATTTGATACTGGTTCGGTTGCTAAGAGTAGTAACTTGAAACGGAGTTGCGAATGAACAGAAACTAGTTGAAGGGAAGTGACGATGAGTGTTGGAAGTAGTTCCAAGATTGATATGATCATCATCGCACACTCCCTATACTTTCGGGATTAGTGTTAAACCTAAATAAATGTTATTTGGTGTTTGCGTTGAGCATGAATATGATTTGATCATGTTTATTGCAAAACGGTTATTCATTTAAAGTCAAAGAATAATTGTTGTTCTGCTTACATGAATAAAACCTTCGATGGTCATACACCCAATGAAAATAGTTTATTGGATCTCGATCGAGTGATACGCATATTCATAATATTGATGCCAAAAGATGCAAAGTTAATAATGATAGTGCAACTTATTTGTGGTAATCGCCGCTGAGGTCATATTGGTGTAAAGCGATGAAGAAACTCCATGTCGATGGGATTTTTGAATCACTTGATTATGAATCACTTGATGCTTGCGTAACCATGCCTTATGGGCAAGATGACTAAAGACTCATTCTCGGAACAATGGAGCGAGCAAATGACTTATTGGAAATAATACATACCGATGTATGCGGTCCGATGAGTGTTAAAGCTCACGGCAAGTATCGTTATTTTCGACCTTCACAGATGATTTGAGCAGATATGGGTATATCTACTTGATGAAACACAAGTCTGAAACATTTGAAAAGTTCAAAGAATTTCAGAGTGAAGTGAAGAATCATCGTAACAAGAAAATAAAGTTTCGCGATCCGATCGCGAAGACGAATAATTGAGTTACGAGTTTGGCCTTCATTAAAACAATGTGAAATAGTTTCACTACTCACGCCACCGGAACACCACAAAGATAATGGTGTGTCCGAACGTCAGAATAACCGCACTTTATTGGATATGGTGCGATCTATGATGTATCTTACCGATTTACCACTATCGCTTTTGGGTTTATGCATTAGAGACAGCTGCATTCACGCTTAATAGGGCACCATCTAAATCCGCTGAGATGACACCGTATGAACTATGGTTTAGCAAGAAACCTAAGCTGTCGTTTCTTAAAGTTTGGGGTTGTGATGCTTATGTGAAAAGTTTTCACCGATAAGCTCGAACCCAAATCGAGAAATGCGTCTTCATAGAATACCCAATGGTAACTATTGGGTACACCTTCTATCACAGATCCGAAAGCAAGATATTTGTTGTTAAGATGGATCCTTTCTAGAGAATAAGTTTCTCTCGAAAGAAGTGAGTGGGAGGAAAGTAGAACTTGATGAGGTAATTGTACCTTCTCCCTTATTGGAAAGTTGTTCATCACAGAATCAGCCCAATGATTCCTACACCAATTAGTGAGGAAGTTAATGATGATGATCATGAAACTTCAGATCAAGTTGTTACCAAACCTCGTGAGGTCTTCCAGAGTAAGATCCGCACTGAGTGGTACGGTAATCCTATTCTAGAAGTCATGTTACTAGACCATGATGAACCTACTAACTATGAGGAAGCGATGATGAGCCCAGATTCCGCGAAATGGTTTGAGACCATGAAATCTGAGATGGGATCCATATATGAGAACAAAGTGTGGACTTTGATGGAGTTGCCGATGATCGGCAAGCCATATTATATAAATGGATCTTCAAGAGGAAGACAGATGCTGATAGTAGTATTACTATCTATAAAGCTCGACTTGTCGCAAAGGTTTTCGACAAGTTCAAGGTGTTGACTACAATGAGATTTTCTCAACTGTAGCGATGTTTAAAGTCTGTCCGAATCATGTTAGCAATTGCCACATTTTATGAAATCTGGCAAATGGATGTCAAAATTACATTCTTTAATGAATTTATTAAAGAAGAGTTGCATATGATGCAACCAGAAGGTTTTGTCAATCCTAAAGGAACTAACAAAATGTGCAAGCTCCAAATGATCCATCTATGGACTGGTGCAAGCATCTCGAGTTGGAATACACGCTTTGATAAGTTGATCAAAGCATATAGTGTTATCTGACTTACGGTGAAGCCTGTATTTACAAGAAAGTGAGTGGGAGCACTACAGCCTTTCCGATAAGTATATGTGATTGACATATTGTTGATCGGAAATAATGTAGAATTATTCGCAAAGCATAAAGGAGTGTTTGAAAGGAGTTTTTCAAAGAAAGACCTCGTTGAAGCTGCTTACATATTGAGCATCAAAGATCTATAGAGATAGATCAAGACGCTAGATAAGTTTTTCAATAAATATATACCTTGTCAAGATTTTGAAGTAGTTCAAAATGGAACAGTCAAAGAAAAGTTCTTGCCTGTGTTGCAAAGGTGTGAAATTGAGTAAGACTCAAATCCGACCACGGCAGAAAATAGAAAAGAGAATGAAAGTCATTCCCTATGCCTCGGTCATAGGTTCTATAAAGTATGCTATGCTATGTACCAGACCTATTGTATACCTTGCTCTGAATTTGGCAAGGAGGTACAATAGTGATCTAGGAGTAGATCATGGACATTGGTCAAGAACATCCTTAGTGAGGACTAAGGAAATATTTCTCGATTATGGAGGTGATAAAAGAGCCCGTCAGAAAGAGTAACATCGATGCAAGTTTTTACACTGATCCAGATGACTCTAAGTCTCAATCTGGATACATATTGTAAGTGGGAGCAATTAGCTAGAGTAGCCCGTGCGAGCATTGTAGACATAGAATATTTGCAAAATACATACGGCTCGAATGTGACAGATCCGCTGACTAAGCTTCTTTCACGAGCAAAACATGATCATACCTTAGTACTCTTTGGGTGTTAATCACATAGCGATGTGAACTAGATTATTGACTCTAGTAAACCCTTTGGGTGTTGGTCACATGACGATGTGAACTATGGGTATTAATCACATGCAGATGTGAATATTAGTGTTGAATCACATGATGATGTGAACTAGATTATTGACTCTAGTGCAAGTGGGAGACTCAAGGAAATATGCCCTAGAGGCAATAATAAAGTTATTATTTATTTCCTTATTTCATGATAAATGTTTATTATTCATGCTAGAATTGTATTAACCGGAAACATAATACATGTGTGAATATATAGACAAACAGATGTCACTAGTATGCCTCTACTTGACTAGCTTGTTAATCAAAGATGGTTATGTTTCCTAACCATGAACAAGGAGTTGTTATTTGATTAACAAGGTCACATCATTAGTTGAATGATCTGATTGACATGACCCATTCCGTTAGCTTAACACTTGATCGCTTAGTATGTTAATGCTTTCTTCATGACCCATACATGTTCCTATAACTATGAGATTATGCAACTCCGTTTACGGAGGAACACTTTGGTACTACCAAACGTCACAACGTAATCGGGTGATTATAAAGGAGTACTACAGGTGTCTCCAAAGGTACTTGTTGGGTTGGCGATTTCGAGATTAGGTTTTGTCACTCCGATTGTCGGAGAGGTATCTCCAGGCCTTCTCCGTAATGCACATCACTTAAGCCTTGCAAGCATTACAACTAATGAGTTAGTTGTGAGATGATGTATTACGGAACGAGTAAAGAGACTTACTGTAACTAGATTGAACTAGGTATTGGATACCGACGATCGAATCTCGGGTAAGTAACATACCGATGACAAAGGGAACAACGTATGTCGTTATGCGGTTTGACCGATAAAGATCTTCAGAGAATATGTAGGAACCAATATGGGCATCCAGGTTCCGCTATTGGTTATTGACCGAGAATGGTTCTAGGTCATGTCTACATAGTTCTCGAACCCGTAGGGTCCGCACGCTTAACGCTTCGATGACAGTTCATAATGAGTTTATAAGTATTGATGCACCAAGGTTGTTCGAGTCCCGGATGTGATCACGGACATGACGAGGAGTCTCGAAATGGTCGAGACATAAAGATTGATATATTGAAGCCTATGTTTGACTTGAATGGTTCCGAGTGAAAACAGGATGTTACCGGAACACCGGGGGGTTACCGGAACCCCCCGGGGGGTATATGGGCCTTCATGGGCCTTGAGGGAGAAGGAGAAGGGCCGGCCAGGTGGGCTGCGCGCCCCCCTCCCCCTTCCAGTCCGAATAGGACAAGGAGAGGGGCGGCGCCTTCCCCTTTCCCTCCCCAATCCTACTCCAACTAGGAGAAGGGGGGGGAGTCCTACTCCCGGTGGGAGTAGGACTCCTCCTTGGTGCGCCTCCTCTAGGGCCGGCCACCTCCCCCTTGTCTCCTTTATATACGGGGGCAGGGGGCACCCCAATACACACAAGTTGATCTACGGATCTTGCCTTAGCCGTGTGCGGTGCCCCCTTCCACCATATTCCACTTCGGTCATATCGTCGCGGAGCTTAGGCGAAGCCCTGCGCCGGAGAAGTCATATCGTCATGAGCTTAGGCGAAGCCCTGCGTCGGTGGAGCATCAACATCGCCACCACGCCGTCAGGTCGACGGAACTCATCCCCGACACTTTGCTGGATCGGAGTCCGGGATCGCCATCGAGCTGAACGTGTGCAGTAACTCGGAGGTGCCGACGCTCGGTGCTTGGATCGGTCGGATCGTGGAGACGCACGACTACATCAACCGCGTTGTTATAACGCTTCGCTTTCGGTTCACGAGGGTACGTGGACGGACACTCTCCCCTCTCGTTGCTGTGCCATCACCATGGTCTTGCGTGATCGTAGGAAATTTTTTGAAATTACTACGTTACCCAACAGCGGGGCCAATGATGAACTTTGTGGCATTCGCCCTTTTTGCTTTTCCATTCGCACTATTCTCATTTTCGCTTGCCTAACACGTTAATACCGTTTCTGTTCATAGCGTGCCCCGATCAAGAAATCAGCTGATGAGACCGAGACTATTCTGGAAACAACCCCGGTTGGCAAAGGCGATGGGGAAGGTGCACTTCGAGCATTAATTAAGGTTCACATCTCCTTCAAACTAGCACTTAACATGTTTTGCTACGTTCGATGTCTCATTCACTTGTACATGTTGTAGCGCCAGGGCCAAAAATTAAGGCGGCTATCAAACCTTTTCGGTTGTCATGACCCGGAGTATGTATCACCAGAACGGTCTAGGTCGGCGACACCATCAGATCCCACTTCGGGCCAGGGCCATGGTGATCCTTTGGAGGATGAGGATGTGGGTGTGATCACTCAAGAGGTATGGCATGAGCATATATCCAATTGTTGATGCATTGCTAACTATATCCTCACACACAGTTTTTCCATATCTTTTGTTGATGCATAGGTTGATGATGATATGACCTTGGGGACGTACAAGGTCCGGTCTGCATACGAGTTAAATCCTAGGAGGGGAATCAAAAAATACACACCTGAAGACTTCACCCATAAAGGCAGAAGGACGGTCGGCACCTCGCGGATGGCGGCTTTGGATGACTATTTGGCTGACGATGTGGATGACGTGGAGGAACCGGAGCCGGAGCCGGCGCGGGTTCCTCTTCCTAAGAGGGGGGGGGGAGCCAACAAGCGCTCAAGGAACTAGTCATCATCCTCTATTTGTAATGGTAGCTGTATGTTAGTTGTAGCTCTATGTTGAACTCTATGTTGGTGGTAATGTTGAACTTGACGTGATGGTCACTCTAGGTAATGTTGAACTTGAAGATGTTAGTAATGTTGAACTTGTCGTGATGGTCACTCTACGAAATGTCTTAGCTCATAGTAATGTTGAAATTACTGTTTATTCTGTGATGCAACTATCTATGACTTAAAATCACCCAGTTTGAGCAAAAGAAGGCAGGGCAATAGAGAGCAAAAGAAGGCAGGGGGCAAGTTACAGACCTGTGTGGCGCCTAGCATGCAGGCGCCACACTATAGAGAGCAAAAGAAGGCACTAGGGTGTTGCACTGTATAGTGTGGCGCCTGCACGCTAGGCGCCACACAGGTCTGTAACTTGCCACTTTTCTGTTGCTCTCTGGATAGTTACAGACTTGTGCAACGCCTAGCATGCAGGCGCCACACTATACAGTGCAACGCCCAAGAGCTAGGCGTTGCACTATACAGTGTGGCGCATGCACTCTGGGTGCCACATAGGTCTGTAACTTGCCACTTTTCTGTTGCTCTCTGGACAGTTACAGACTTGTGCAACGCCTAGCGTGCAGGCGCTACACTATATAGTGCAACGCCCAAGAGCTAGGCGTTGCATTGTATAGCGTGGCGCCTGCACGCTGGGCGCCACACAGTCTGTAACTTGCCACTTTTCTGTTGCTCTCTGGATAGTTATAGACTTATGCAACACTTAGCATGCAAGCGCCACACTATACAAGGTAACGCCACAGATGCAGATGTGGCGCCGCACGCGCTGGCGCCACACAGTGTCTGTAATTTGCCACTTTTTCATTGCTCTCGATAGTTACAGACTTGTGTAACGCCTAGCGTGCAGGCGCCACACTACGATTGCAACGCCTAGCTCTTGGTGTTGATCAGATGGTGTGGCGCTCGCACGCTGGGCGCCACACTGATCTGTAACTTGCCACTTTTCTGTTGCTCTCTCGATAGTTACAGACTTGTACAGCGCTTAGCGCAGCAGGCGCCACATCATGCATGCTGCAACGCCTAGCTTAGGCGTAGATCAGCATGCTGTGGCGCCTGCACGCTGGCGCCACATGTGTCTGTAATTTGCCACTTTTCTGCTGCTTTTGGATAGTTGAGACTTGTGCAACGCTTAGCGTGCGGCGCTTAGTTTAGGCGTTGCAGCAGATCAGAGTGTGGCGCCTACACGCTAGGCGCCACACATGTCTGTAACTTGCCACTTTTCTATTGCTCTCTGGATAGTTACAGACTTGTGCAACGCCTAGCATGCAGGCGCCACACTATACAGTGCAACGCCCACTGGCTAGGCGTTGCATAGTGACTTAGTGAATTTTTTAGCATATGCAGACATAGCACGAGGATGTGAAGTAGGATTGATACATGGTAAGCAAACAACTGTGAAGACAACATATGCAGAAAGTACTTCACGACAAATAGTAGTTCATAACACATAGTACTTCAACTTGAGGAGTAGTTCATACAACCAAATTTAGGAGGAAATACATAGTACTTCACGACACATAGTAGTTCACAACCAAATCGAGGAGGAGGCATAGTAGGCCATTACACATAGTAGTTCACAACCAAATCGAAGAGCATAGTTTAGAGGATAACACGATCATCGTCCACAAGAAAGTTGAAGTTGAAGATGACATAGCTCTATTGCATAGAGCAAGGCCTCTTTCCCTCCTTCTTCTTCCTCTCTTCTTCCTCTTCCTCCTCCCTTTTCCTTATGAGGTGAGCCTACTTAACCACCCTCTCCATGAATATCTTGTTCTTCCTCTCCTCTTTTTCAGCTGCGAATGCCCAAAGTTTCATGGTTCTTTCTTCAAAATCCTTTTGACGCTTCTTCTGTGCCTCCTCACATTTCCTCACCAAAGCTTGGTCCCTAGCCCACATCGCACGTGTCACTCTCTCTGTTTCCTTCCTCTCCTTCTCAAGCTCCTCTTCCTTCTTCTTCTTTAGTGCGGCTTCATCCTCATCTCTAAGCTTCTTCGCAGCCTTCTCCCACCATCCCGCCATCCCATCTTCGCCATCCTCCTTCATTGTTGGTTTGTTGGGTTGGGAAGCGACCATACCTACAATGAGTGAAACATAATGGTCAGTGAAGATAATAAAAACAAATGGAAGAACATGTGCAACAAGAACATATGAAAAAGAAAAACATATGAAACATTATAGTTAGTGAGCAACATACGGAAATGGTCCATCGAGGTATCCAAACATTCCTCTATAACGACCTTGTCCCTGTCCATCACCACGCCCAAGTCCACCACCAAGGCCAAGACCATCACCACGGCCAAGACCGTCACCACGGCCAAGACGATCACCACGGCCAAGACCACCACCACGAGCTCTACCACCACCATGGCCTACACCACCACCACGAGCTCTACCACCACCACGGCCTCTTGTAAGTCCTAGTTGCCGACCTCTTTGTTGCCTAGATCCTCTTTGGCTAACACTTGGTTGGCTTGGCACTTGTTGGCTACCACTTGGTTGCCTTGGCACTTGTTGGCTACCACTTGGTTGGCTTGGCACTTGTTGCCTACCACTTGGTTGGCTTCCTTCTATAGCTCCTTGTTGGCTTGTGCTTGCATCATTTTTCTTGGACCTTTTCCTTGGTTTCGTACATTTTCTTTTGTTGTGGACATGACCTTTGCACTGCCCACAACGGGAGCTCTCACAAGGCTCTTGGAATTGGTCGTTTCCTGCTTCACGGCGGCCACCATGGCCCCATCCGTCCATGTCGCCTCTAAGACGCTTTGTTTTACGTCTACCCCATTTAACAACCTTCAACTCCGGATCCGGCCATAATTGAACACCATGGTACTCCGGCCATTGTGATTGGTCAAGATATGGGTGAAAGCGGGGAGTCCATGTTTTCTTGACCGTCATGATTGAGAACTCCGACTCCCTCATGGTGCGTGGGTGATTGATGTCCACATTCCTAACGCGACCGGCGGTATACAAGTGTGAGCATGGAAGATGAAGCAACAATGGCCTCCCGCAAGAGCAATCACATTGTGTTAACGACACCTCGAAAGCACGACCTCCATGTTGGCGGCCATCGTTTGTGGTTCCTCCTGGCTCTTTCACTTCGTACTTCCACTCTTCGTTGTCATATAATATAGCTTCTTCTGAGTCCGCCTTCCGTGATTGAAATACCAACCATTCATCAACCTTGGGTGGGAACTTGCACTTGTACTTGCGCGGGTTCTCACCCGCTATATGTGCATCCGTTTCCATCGAGTACTTTAGAAAGTACGCATTCATCTTGTCAAATGTGTATTGAACTATTGCCGTCACGGGTAATCCACGTGCACCTTTGAGCACCCTATTGAAGCATTCGGCCATATTGCTTTTCATTTGACCGTATCTCCGACCATCTTCATCAAAAGCACGTGCCCACTTGTTCTGGTATTGAATGTGCCTATTGAGAAAGTCTTGACCCCCGGGATCAAGTTTTTTGTGTGCAAGCAATTTGTTGTACAAAGTGGTGAAGCGCTTGTCGGAGAAAGCGAGACAACAATCTTGAAGATCATCGGCCAACTCCTTAAGGCCACATGCCCTATAGAAGTTCAAACAAAAGTGCTTCATGCACCATCGACAGTGCAACGGAGCATGCCCGGGAATGTCAATCTCCACCGCGTTAAGAATACCTTGATTCCGATCCGATATGACACAAATTTCCCTCTGAGCAGGTAACACCTTCGTCCTCAAAAGACGCAAAAACCACTCCCAGTTGTCATTGTTCTCCACCTCAACCAAAGCAAATGCCAATGGCAACACCCGGTTATTGGCATCACTTGCTATCGCAACCAACAAGGTGCCCTTGTATTGTCCGGTCAAGAACGTGCCATCAATGGCGATGACCGGCCTACAGTGTTCGAAAGCCCTCACGCATTGCTCGAACGCCCAAAATGCACGGCCAAATACTCGGACTTTCCTTCCTTCATGAACCGTTGTTTGGTGCCCATGAGGCTCGACCACATGAACCATGCCCGGGTTTGTCCCGGCCATGGCTAACAACAACCTAGGGATTCGGTTGTATGCTTGCTCCCAAGTACCATACAACATCTTAAATGCGGCTTGCTTTGCCTTCCATGTCTTGCCGTACTTCACCTTGTAATGAAAGATGGCTTTCACAAGGTCAATGACATGTTGGACGCTCATTGTTGGAAGTGTGGATATTGAGTTGGAGAGCCTGTATGTTTATGAACTCGGACGTGAGTTGTTTGTGGTCTTGGGACACAATCTTGCCATCCACCCTTTTGCCTTGGCACATGTGAGTTGGCACACAACTCACTACGTGCCAAGTGGGACCTCCTTTCCATGGTCTTGCACGCACAATCCACGGACATATTTCATCTTCACATGCACATGCAACCGTGTAGCGCACATTGATGTCCGAGTGCACCACCTTGTGTGGACGATAATGCGTAACCAAGTAGTTGTCGAGCCACATCTTCAATTCCAAGAAGGTTTCGAACTTAGACCCTTTTGCAATCCGGTTCTTGTCATCTCCCAAATCACGGTGAGAGCTTGACCCAACCCCAACAGATATACATTGGCCATCATCTACCACGGCTTCATCCGCGAGACTAACATCCTTGAACAATGTAGTCCGATGATCACGACCGAATACCTTCTCGAATGCTTCGGCCTCCTTCACCGTGAACCCCTCCGCATCAACTTGTTCGTCGGGACCATCATCATCCGAGTCTGATGCATATGCACGGGAAAAAGGGATGGAATGGTCCATTGTCTCTTACAAATGATATTTCTCGAGATCACCCACATTGTTGTCATGGAGATCAACTTCATTGTCATCGTCCGCATACTCATCATTCTCCTCTTGCAAAGCTTCATCTTGGTTGCTTGTAAACGGGCTCAATGTTGGCCTCACTTGTTGGGTCAAAAGAGGTTCAACAATTTCATCTCGCCTCAAGGGTGGGGGGCTACTAGCAACCAAAGGGGAGGGGCTCCGGTTCAAGTCCAAATGCAACCTTGAATCAACCTTCTTCGTTGCAAATAACTCAAGAGCCTTGTCTAGTGATTTGGCCACCGTCTCCTTGTATGCAACCCAACGTTGCTCAGAGTTGACACGCATTGTCTTCCAACAGATGTGCATTCCAAAACCAACATTATGCCTTCCTTCCAACTCAACGATATCACTAGGGTCCATCCAATTCAAATCTTTCCTAACTTGTTGCAAGAGCTCCGCATAGCTAGGACTACTATCAAACACCATGTCAAACTCATCCGGGTCCGGTTCAATATTGCCTTTCAAGAAGGCGTCTTTGTCCCCATGATGAACAAACACACATGTTCATTCCATCCCTATAAGAATTTAAAAGACACAAGGTAACATTGCTTCCATGAGTACTAATCCAAGGATACAAACCCTAATATATATATATGAAACAACAACCCTAACCCTAACCATAACCCTAACCAAAAGCATAACCCTAGCCCTAAACCTAACCCTAGCACCAACATAAGAACACCCATAAGAATAACCCTAACATACTAACAAAGCCTAATCATAGGAAATTGGCAAACAAACATCTCACATCTCCATGCAAATCTCTAGATCCAAACAAAACTAGGGTTTCCCCAAACTAGCAACAAATGAGCAATTTGATAACATTACTTGGATCAAAACAAGGGGATCAGAGAAGATTACCTTGAGGGAGGGTTTGACTTCGAAATCCACGGATAAATTCTTCAGATTTGCAAGATTTGGGAGAGGATTTGAGAGGGGGAGAGAGTGGGAGATGGGGCAAAGCTCGGGTTGGGGGTGGGAGAGTGTGTGGTGTGGGGGGAGCGGGGGGGGGGTTAGCCGGATAAGTCACAGTGCAGCGCCCAAGCGCTAGGCGCTGCACATTAAATGTGTGGCGCCCGACGGCTAGGCGCCGCATACTGTGTGACGCCTAGCGCCGAGGCATTGCACAGCTGGGTGAGGGGCCCAGGGTTGCCACGGTGGACTGGCGTGCAATGCCCGCTAGCTAGGCGCTGCACCGTAGGGTGTGGCGCCGGCGTCGCGGGCGCTACACAAAAGGGTCAGCGATGTAAAATAGTTTCACAACCAGTTCATTCTGTGAATTGATTTCGTCCACAGGTCAAAATTGTCAAATTTGCCGCGAAAAAGGATCCAGGGGTTGGAGGTGGTGCGGGACTTGGGGGAAGGTTCACGTGATCTCCCACCGCTCCTGCATGCGCTGGGGGACCGCCTGGTTGGTGGGATGGCATGCAGCGGCTGGGGCACCGCCTGGGTGGTGGGATGGCATGCAGCAGGCGCGGGCTGGCGGTTTTCTTTTCGGGACGTGGGGGCCGGGGTTTCCTTTGTTGGCCGGCCGCTCGGGATTGCTAGCGAGCCTATGCGTGCTCTCTAGACGCGTCCCTTGTTTTAACTTTGTATTATTGTTTTATTATGGAATTATCCGTTTCTTTTCATCAATGAAATGGAATCGGGGGTGCGCCCCTCAATCCATCACTGCTACAAACTCCTAGTAGAACAGTCGCACCTTGATAGTATTGTGCTAGGAAGAGTAGTTCGTGGACTGAACATGCCCAGGGCGTGAGTTTGGTCCGGCGTGGACGCGGCGGTCGGCCTTGTGGTCTGACTCGTCATGGGCGCAATGGCAAATGAACGGCTGATCGCCGCCGTCCGGTCACTTGTGGACGAGCGTCCGCCGGCGCCAGAACTCCCAGCCGACGACGTGTAGCTCGATCTGTACCCTCCGTGAGGCGGCGCCTACACTGCCACCGGCCTCTCCGGGGGAGTTCCGGAAGCGGTGCCTCGAACTGGAGCACGCTCATGGCTTGTCGGATGGACGGCCGGAAGCCGTAGTCCGGGTGGACGCACCAGAGGCCCGTGACCAGCGCGCACTCCATCTCGCGCGCGTCCATGTCGCCGTCCGCCGCGTCGAGGAGCGCATCTCTCCCGTACAGCTCCCAGACCCACTCGACGAGCAGGACCTTGCTCTCCTCCTCCTCCTGCGGGTCGACGGCCACAGGCGATCTCGAGGAGGACGACCCCAAAGCTGTACACGTTGGTCTGCGCGCTAGCCCGGATGGTCACCGCGTACGCCGGGTCCATGTAGCCCTTGGTGCCGGCCAACGTCGTCGTGATGTGAGCGCCGCTGCTGTGGTTGACGAGGCGCGCGAGCCCGAAGTCCCCCAGCTTGGCGTTGAACGACGAGAAGCATCACGTTGCTCGGCTTCATGTCCCTGTGCACCACGCACCGCTCCCATTCCTGGTGCAGGTATGTCAGCGCAGACCCCATGCCAAGAATGATCTTGTACTTGTACATGTCACCAGACAAATGAGGGTTTTAACCTCCTTTTTTTTAAATGTCACAAAACAAATATAAAAAAAACTTCATGTTGCATTATAAACAAATTAGGTGAGACTTAGAAACAATTGAAAAATACACTCAAAATTCATGGTACCTGGTTGCCCATGTTGGGACTTCCGTAGAATTGTAGAGATGGGCATCGAGGCTGCCGATAAGCTCGTAGACGAGCAGGAGCTCGTCGGCTTTATGTCACCACCCGACAAGCTGGACAAGGTTGCGATGCCTTAACCGGCCGATGATGGTCACTTCTGCGATGTATTCCCTCCTCCCCTGACTCGATGTCTTGGAAACTCTCTTGATGGCCACATGCAGCCCCTGGTCTTGCAAGAACCCTCGGTTGCAAGGACCCCGAAGCCACCCTCGCCGAGCTTCTCCTCGTCGGAGAATCCCCGAGTGGCCCGCGATAGCTCGTTGTACCTGAATCTCCGAGGCCCCACACCCTTCTCAAACTCGTTGTCCATGTCTGTTGGAACTCCGTCCACATGATCGATCACATCAAAACACGACGAACACGCACACGCAAGAAACTTTTGTCAAAGGCACGTGTCGTGCCTTTTTTTCTCTCTTTTTATTTTCTGTTTTCTTGCACCGTTACAAAGTTGCAGGCCCTGTGTATCTATATATACACGTCGGCCAGCCCCAATGCTAACCATAACAAACTTTGACTCAGCCTAAACTCTTAGACTCCCACTAGTACACGAAGTTGACTCCAATACGTACTACTAATCTACTAAACTACACGGCAGCCTAGTACACCGTATACTACTATGACACTTCACATGCATGCACAACATGCACACGTACCTTAATTAACTAGCACTCATCAATCTAATCAAGATTACTGCTAACAATCTCCTCTTAATCTTAACATGTCATCTCCTTGTGCTTCTCCTCATCTTGACCCTTGTAGATATGCGACTTGACGATCCTTCTCAACGTATAATCCAGACTCCCAGTTATACTACCATGCAGACTACCGTCCACACCTAGCACAATACATGCCGACTAACTTGTGGACTACCATCCACCCATAGCCTCATGTAGAGACAGGTCCTCATTGAAGAGGCTCCCCTTCACTAGTCAACGTCCCATTATACGCTTGAGCTTGATCTCCACTTCACAGTCCGCCCTTGGTGCTACACCACACCAGACAGCCCTTCGACCGTGACACACTTCATCTTCAACTGATCCTCACAGAGACGAGCACTTGGACAATGATGACGACAACTCACTGACGCGCCGACGACGACCGACTGACCGACCGAGACGTGTTGACTCGCACGACTCCTTGACTCATCAAACTCCCATGGACGACGATCTTGACGAACTTCCAGCACCGCACTCCGGCACCACCTACCCCGTCAACGATCTTATTCCTCCGCCTTGCCAACGACAACCCGCCATCTCCCTCCATGTCGCTCCGCCGAACGACGATCGCCTGATCCTCCTCATCGCTGCATCTCCCAGCGACAACATCGCCCGCCCCGAGGCGCTAGTCGGGTCGCGACCCCGGGGCAAGCGCAGCTTCAAATCGACCTAGCTCTTATACCAATTGTTGGAACTCCGTCCACATGATCGATCACATCAAAACATGATGAACACGCACATGCAAGAAACTTTTGTCAAAGGCACGTGTCGTGCCTTTCTTTTCTCTCTTTTTATTTTCTGTTTTCTTGCACCGTTACAAAGTTGCAGGCCCTGTGTATCTATATATACACGTCAGCCAGCCCCAATGCTAACCATAAGGCTGGTCATAGTGGGGAGTAACTTAGACCAGTGTTATATGCATGACACTAGTCTAAGTTACTACCTTCATAATGCAAAGTAACATAATAGTAGTATCATGGATGGCTTCATTTATTAACTTGTAGACTTATCTTTTCTCGGGAAGCGCTGTGTTACAGTAACATACTTCCTCCGTCCGGATTTATTAGGCCTAAAGACAACTTCTCTTAGACCAAGACATATAGTAATTTGCGCACATTAATTCTTCCATTTCACTCCCAATGCACTCTCACACATGCATGCAGCCAATGAAAAAACACGCATGAAGTGTATTAATTTCCCAACCATGGCACCAAGAACAATGACTTTCAATGCAACCAATAAAATGGTTGCATGCATGCACCTTTCCAAAACGAGGCCTTATAAAAAGGGACATGCTTGTGATGCTGAGAGGCCTAATAATCCCGGACGAAGGGAGTATTATGTTACCACCTCTCATTAATTACTTGCCATGTAAGCAAAATTTTCTTGAAATGCGCTATGTTACTACCTAAGTTACTCCCACTATGACTAGCCTAACAAACTTTGACTCAGCCTAAACTCTTAGACTCCTAATAGTACACGAAGTTGACTCCAATACGTACTACTAATCTACTAAACTACACGGCAGCCTAGTACACCGTATACTACTATGACACTTCACGTGCATGCACAACATGCACACGTACCTTAATTAACTAGCACTCATCAATCTAATCAAGATTACTGCTAAGACTAGTCACAGTGGAAGTAACTTCAGCAGTAACATCGAGTCCAACTCAGCAAATTTGCTTATGTGACAAAGAATTAATGAGGAGAGAGGTAGTAGTAGTAACTTAGCTAGTTACTGTAACATCACATGTCCCAATGCAATATGAGTCTATAACATAATAAATGAAGCTCTGCATGTTACCACACTTATGTTACTACCCACTATAAAGGTAGTAACATAGTCTAGGGATATGTGTATGTTACTAGTGTATGTTACTCTTCATTGTGGCTAGTCTAACAATGTCTTGGTCAAGAGGGTCTTTGCACCTCTAGATGCTATACCCTTCCTTTTCAGACATTTGCGGTAGCCGAGCCATGAGGCTATGACGAGCAGTACAAAGATACCAGCGGATACTAGCCCGGCAGGTAGACCTCTGTTTTTTGTCTTTGAATCTATCAATAAACATATCGAGTTAATAATTTTCATGTGGCAAGTCTTTCGCCTAGTTTCAAAAATATATATCATGTGCTGCATTGTGAACTTACAAGAACTCAACAATAAAACACTTTGTTATGCTTATTTTTGTAGCTTTAAATTCAACTACTCCCTCCATTCTAGAATATAAAGTGTATCAATTTTCATAAAAGTCAAATGTATGTATTGTTTGACCAACATTATGGAATAAAATATCAACATCTATAATACCACATTTATAAATGTATTCCATCGACCATCCACATTTATTTTATGCTATTGCACTTTTATTGTGCAATTGCCCTTATCATTTTAGGTACTTGGCAATTTTTGTGCTACGATAATAGAAAAAACTAGTCATAGGCTGCCTCATAAAAAGGAGGACGAAAGCACCAGAGCTAATGATGTGTATGTATCAAAGAGCAACTCTAGCTGATTCCCTAAATGATGAGCCTTAAAAATGACTTTAAAGCTAGAACCTTTTTTTAAGTTTAGGAGAGCTGAGTTATTTCAGATTCCCTAAAAATAGCTGCCTTTATAATATTTTTCTATTCTATTTCTCTTAATATGTGTGTACAAGACCTTTATTTCAGCACTAATTTCAGACAAATATGTTTCAAACTTTTATGTTTCCACATTACACATTTTAACATCATTTCAAATTCATAATTTTCAAACTTCCAAATCCAAATTCAAACAGAACATTCGTAAGGTAATGCATGATACTACATAAAACTAAACATAAATAGGATCCAAATGCTGCACAAAAGTATAACTAACCATAGGTAAGTTCCAGATGCGACATAAACATATATTATAATGTAAAAATGATGCAGTCTAATGACATAGCAAGGCTCGTGGCCGTTATCGTCGAAGGAGGAATGCGAAGATATCTCCATAACTACAACGAAGGAGGACTAGACACCCCTTCTTCGGGCCTCCCACTCGGCCCTAGTGGCGGAAAAATCCATGACCGTCTTGAGAATCCTCTCCTCTTTAGCTACGACCGCCTAGGCTGCCTTAGGAGTGCCAATGGCAGCCTAGAGCATGCTCTCCACTTCAGCTGGAGTACGGGAAGGGGATGAGGGTGTGGCCGTGTGAGAGCGGCGGGGACAATACAGACAGTTGCGAGCGCAAGTGCTCGGGTAGGAACGAAATTTCCCGGCACCAAAAAGTGCATAGAGAGTGTTGCATATTCTCTGAATATAAAGATTAGCGGGTTGTGTTTAGAACGCCTTTAAAAAATGGCAATAGAGGGACCGTACATAATTTGTTATAGTCTGTTTTGTTCCGATAATACCCAAATGAACCTTGGTCTAAGCGCACCCTAACTGGACTTTTTTATAATGTAAAAAACGTCAAACAACTCTGAAACTTTTTTTAATGAATATTGCCTAGTGTTATACTCTCGCGTGAAGTTTCAAAAAGAAATGACTTCCATTATCTTTTATGAAAAACTAACATTATTTTTTACTTTTTAAAATTTAAATGCTATACAGGGTGTACCTAGAACCATGTTCCAAAAATCCACGTCTGTTTTTGCTCACTCCTCATTATTTTGGCATTTTTTTATAAGGTGGAGGAGAGGTTAGGGGATCTGCCAGAGTTGCCCAAATTAACTGTCATTTACAAATTTTCAGACTATTCCTAAGCCGGTAAAGAAGTTGAACATAGCTTTTTATGAATAAAAGTTGAGCATAGCGAGGGAGTGTTTCGTCAAATCAATTCCTCGGTCCTAGCCAGCCGCCGCCTCTAAAAAAGCCGGCGTTCTCTGCCTCCCGCCGGCGCTGGCGCCGGTCCGTCCCGTCACCGGTGGCCTGGGAGGGTTCCGTTTTTAGATCTTTTTTCGAGCTTTGTTAGGGTTTGTGTTCTGCTTAGGAAGGCGAGACGGCGGCGGCTCCCTGAAGATGGAACAAAAGTCTCCCCGCCTAGCCCCAGTTCTGGTGATGCGTCTAGCATCATCGGTGGGCGTGCGGAGGTGTGTCTCTAGCAGATCTATCTTTGGTGGATTTGCTTGGATCTGTTCGTCATTCGTCTTCGTTCGTATGTTTTCAGGTTGAATCCTTTTGATCTACACTCTTCATCCGCGGCAGTTGCTGTTCTGGTGCGTTGGTTTTATGGTACCTTAGCAGCACGACTTTCCAACTGTCTACTACAACAAGGTTTGCCCGGCTCCGGCAAGGGAGGGGCGATGACAGAGGGTCTATGGATCTGTATGTAATTTTTACTATTTCTAGTGTTTGTTGTACTACCATGATTGAAAATGAATAGATTGAAAAAAAATCGCAAAAAAATAAAAGTTGAGCATAGATAAACAGAGGACGAAGCCACCTACCAGACATGGTGGAGTCGAACGAACATGAAAGAATTTGATGCTGCTCGATGAAGTCCGCGATGGACGCCGAGAACCCAACCGCCGCGTCCTGCGGCAGACCGGCTTTGCGCAGGTCTACGTTTGCGCTGACCGCGTATGTGATCTGCCCTGGTGGGTCGTCGAACCGCAGGGTGGCCGAGAGCGTGGCCGTTTGGGCGTCGTAGCTCACCTTCGCCGACATGATCCCGTTATAGATGCCGTCCGGCAGCGCCGTGTACTCCATGGACCTGATGCTGTTGACGTTGACGCCGATGTGGCAGTTGGTGTCGGTGGGGTCACAGCCGAGGTTCCTGTACGTGTCGAACTCCACGCCGACGGTCGGCGGGAAGTCGGTGTTGGCCGGGTTGTCGCGGTTGTTGAACAGCGCGAGGTACCCGCCCGTCGCGTCCGTGGGCATGCTCGGCGGGTAAGGCCCCAGGAAGAACGCCATGCCATCACCTCTCTGTAGCGCACGCAAGCAGCCACTGGTAAGCGTAGGAACGCCATGCATGTCATGGGAAAGTAATTCTACTTGCCGCGCTGTTATCGCTGGCGGGCTTGATGGCGAAGGCGAAGTTGGTGGTGAAGCTGGCGACCTTTTTTTTTTAGCATCAGTACAGACATAAGCGTTCATATACACGTGCATACACTCATCCTTATAAACGCACACACGCGCACCCTATCCCTATGAAAGCACCTCCGGAGACCGGTAAGCATATCATCTTGAGATTTACGAAGTCACCAGAAGCGCTCGTCGTTGACGGAACGTCTCCTCCCACCGAAAGCGCATCGCCGGAAATCCTGAAATAAATCCAGAAATAATGCGAGCACCAGGATTTGAACCCTGATGGGTTGGGGATACCACTGTTCACCTAACCATCTCAACCACAGGTTTGTCGTCTCAGAAACGCACCGCCTGCCCGTGGGCTACGCAGCTGGTGCTCCACTTCCTCGAGTGGTTGGTCAGGTCGATCCGGTTAAGGGCGGGGGAGGAGTCGTTCATGTACTTGAGGTCGGCGCCGGCGAGGACGCCGGCACCGGAGAAGTTGTAGCTGAAGCTAAGGGAAGTGGCACGAGGAAGGCAGCTAGCCATGATGAGTAGGAGCAAGTATGGGAAGCCGAGGGAAAGAAAGCACTTGGCTCTCTTCATCACCACGGCCTATGAAGTATGAACGTAGAGCATGTTATGTGCAAGCTCTTGCTCGTTATAGTGTCTGCGCCACGAAGGTCTACGAACCTACTGCGCTAGTCAGTTAGTCTTCCTCTCATCGTTGTTGATAGTTCAGGTAAAGGTTTTAATTGGTCGATCACAGGGACATTCTTTTCCTCGATCATATGGTCAAAGACCCAAAGGCCGGCCTGAATGTCTACATCAAGCTGGCCTCTGCTATGCGTATTTATATACCCGTACACGTAGTTGGTATTGAATTCGACGCGTCGCCCCAGATTGATCCCTTTCTCGGAAGGAAAATCCCGCACAGGACGCCAAGAACTAGTACTAGGAGTACGTATTACTACTCCCTCGTCAACTTCATATTATAAGGATTCCTTTTTTTTTACATTAGAAACCTCTAAGCTTTCACAATTAAGTACTGACATCATTCCCTCGTGTGCTACAAAGTAGAACATGTTCTAAACATACTGCTATACTATAATTGTTATAAATACATATGCTTGCACAAAATAAATTATGGAAATGGACAAAATTACTAAAGCACTGTGTTCGAAGACTATTGAACATTTTTATTCGTATATGTCCGCCATTACTGATTTTAGAACTAACCTATTTTTAAGCGTTAACAAATTTTGCATGGATATTTTAAGCTTAATGTGCTAGGAAAATGAAGAGATCCCTAAAATGAAGAAGAACTTCTTGTACATTTATTTCCTTTTTGCAAAATTAATAAGATTGTACTGCGCAGCACATATTGTTTTCAGCCTCAAATACAATATTCAATACAGATTCGATAAAAAACATGTACAAAGATCTCGTTGGAACAAATGTGCAAGAAAGTGTTTACAAATCCACGAAAACATGTACATAGAAGACACTGGAAATCTTATACACAAAATGGATAGGCACAAGATTGCCTCATGGTGACCGAACACGGAGGCCATTTCTTTCGGCCATGTAAACTGGCAGTAGTGGAGTTCTAGACAGTTGGATCCAATGGTGGCGACTCGGGCAAGGGATCATAATCTGATGACGACGCTGGACTTTGACGACCGACGACTATGGTGGTGGCACAATAGTGGATTCTTGGATGTCCGACGTACCTCCCGCAGCCCCCGCGTCGTCCCCGCTAGGGCGACTCGGGCAGCTCCCTACCAAGCTGCCGGGGGCGCATACTCCTTCCTCCCCACCCTCCGCCGCCGCCGGGAGACGGCGCCGGTCTAAGCCCGGGGGCCGACGGCGGTGGCGGAGGACATCATCTCTCTCCCGTGGATCTGGGGTTGTGCGAGACCCCGAATCATGTGGAGGCGCGGCAGATCCGATCGGCAACGGCCATGGCTGTGGTGCGGCGGCGGCGGAGGCGACGCGGGCTGCGGGCGCGACGACCAGCCCTGTTCGGGCTGCGGCGGCACTGCGGTCGGCGGCTGCGGCGCGCCATCTGCCTTTGGATCGGCGGCGGCGGCGTGGAGGGCCTGGTGATCGCGTAGGCGGCACCTCCGTCAGATCTGTTCTGACAGGTGCAGTCGGCGATGGTGGTCATCTCTTCCGTCAGAGGTGATCGGCCTGCGGCTCGGTGATCGGATCTCGAGATCCGTCATCTAGTCCCGGCTACGAGTCAGAGAGACATAGTTGCCGGTGAAAACCGAGCCGTTGGCGGGCGATGGCGGCATTTTGCGCCGTTACCTTGATGAAGGCATCGTCGTGTAACTATTGTCATGTTGGGGAACGTAGCAGAAATTCAAAATTTTCTACGCATCACCAAGATCAATCTATGGAGTAACTAGCAACGAGAGTGAGGGGAGTGCATCTTCATACCCTTGAAGATCGCGATGCGGAAGCGTTGTAAGAACGCGGTCGGTGGAGTCGTACACGAAGTGATTCAGATCGCGGCCGAATCCGATCTAAGCACCGAACAACGGTGCCTCCGCGTTCAACACACGTGCAGCCCGGTGACGTCTCCCGTGCCTTGATCCAGCAAGGAGAGAGGGAGAGGTTGGGGAAGACTCCGTCCAGCAGCAGCACAACGGCATGGTGGTGATGGAGGAGCGTGGTACTCCAGCAGGGCTTCGCCAAGCACTGCGAGAGACGAGGAGGGAGAAGGGTGGGGCTGCGCCAAGAGAGAGGGAGACTCATGTCTTGGCAGCCCCAAAACCCCCACTATATATAGGAGGAGGGGAGGAGGGTGCGCCCCCTCTAGGGTTCCCACCCCTAGGGGGGCGGCAGCCCTAGATGGGATGGAGGGAGGCGGCCAAGAGGGGGAGAGAGGGGCGCGCCCTAGGGTGGGCCTTAGGCCCATCTGCGCCTAGGGTTTCCCCTCTCTCCTCTTTGTTGCGCCTTGGGCCTTGGTGGGAGGCGCACCAGCCCACTCAGGGGCTGGTCCCTTCCCACTCTTGGCCCATACAAGCCTCCGGGGCTTGTGGCCCGTCCCGGTGGACCCAGGAACCCTTTCGGTGGTCCCGGTACATTACCGGTGACACCCGTAATACTTCCGTGACCAAAACCTCACTTCCTATATATTATTCTCGTGACGTCCGGGATCTCATCCGGGACTCCGAACAACATTCGGTAACCACATACAAAACTTCCCTATAACCCTAGTGTCATCGAACCTTAAGTGTGTAGACCCTACGGGTTCGGGAGACATGTAGACATGACCGAGACATCTCTCCGATCAATAACCAACAGCGGGATCTGGATACCCATGTTGGCTCCCACATGTTCCACGATGATCTCATCGGATGAACCACGATATCGGGGATTCAAGCAATCCTGTATACAATTCCCTTTGTCAACCGATACGTTACTTGCCCGAGATTCGATCGTCGGTATCTCAATACCTCGTTCAACCTCGTTACCGGCAAGTCACTTTACTCGTTACGTGATGCATGATCCCGTGACTAACTACTTAGTAACATTGAGCTCATTATGATGATGCATTACATCACTACAACATGACCTCACCTATAGCAACGCTTTTTTCCATATCTAAAAGTCCATATATCCGTTGCTAGTGGATTTACCAACGGTTTGGGATGCGTTACCTTATCTAGTGTTGCTAGCGGATAATGCAACGCATATACTACCGTTGGTAAAAGGGATCGTTGCAAGAGTACAACACATAAAACAAACTTATACAACGCTACTATCTGTTGGTGCTCAATATATCGGAATCAAAATCTCATTGTTTGGCAATAGATAATTTGCCATGCTTTAGGTGTTTGTATATATATAGTGTGAATAATAATAATATTATTATATATGTATATAACAGCAATTGAATAATGCTTCACATAATGGTGATAATTATGGATATCAAGCTACGAAAAGACAAGAAAATATACTCACAAGAGGAAGAAATCATATATTGGATAAAATTGTTGGATTACAGTAGTGGACATTACAGGAGGAAGAGCATCCAAATGTGATGCAAATCTAAATATTTTCTCGACAAAGAAACTTAAACTAAAAGCATCCATCAACATCCCTGATACTTAACTAAAACATAACCGAGGAACATCATCGAAAAGGAACAACATCCCTACAACTTAACTAAAACTGAAAGCATCCATCATCATCATCATCACATCGCAGTGTACTTGCCATGCACCCATATAATCATCCATGTATATTTTGACTCTACAAAGAAAATGACAAAATGTACCGTTAACACACAGTGCATTAAGAAGTAAGAACCACTTTGCGCACACTTACTGCTCATCAGCACATTTTTTTTTGGTCTGGACAGCAGTCTAATAGCAAATAAGAAGAAACAAATAAACAAGATAGCACTACAATTTGAACACAAATTCGTATGTGATTATGAGAAGATAGCAGCATGAGTGTTAGTTGTCCTTGATGACTAATCCAGACGCCGCAATATACGACACAACATGCAGAAAACATGGCTAAATAAAATTATATGGACATTGGCCTAAGTGATGTGCATAGGGCAATGTGATTGTCAGTACCACTTCTCTTTTCTTCTCCAGTTAGTTAGCAAACTAGACCAAAACGGTTTGTCATCTGAAACTGAACCAAAACATCTATTTCTAGTTGGTTTCGGTCATTCAACAGGAAATAGGAAACCTATAAGTGCTCACCACGCTTTGAAACCAACCTACAACCCCAAATCCACTAAAATTAATTTACATGGTCATAACCAGCCTAGAGATCCATTGCTAATTCTTTAGATCTACAGTAAAACTGTTTTCTGTGAACCAATAGATTTATTTATTTCTAAATAAATCCACTGAAACCTACAGCCCCAAATCTTATAAATGTGCGTCGACAGCAGCACAGAACCTAGCACAGCTCAATGGCCATGGACACAACGAGCAGTAGCACGGTAAGGAGAGGGAGAGAGTTTACCTTCGATGGCATCATCCATGACTTGCTACACGAACTTGACTTGCTCCATGGTGTCCCCCTGCATCGAGTTGGAATACCTAGTTGATTTTAATTATACTAAGATTCTTTCATGTGAGACTAAATAGTGGAATTAATACATGCAACACACAATATAGGCCTGCGGTTTCTGAAACCCAACCAAAAAAAAAAAGAAGTAGGTTGTCTACCAGGCCATGCCTTGTACCTTCAGTTCGGTTTCAACTCTGGTATAATATCCCGTGAGAGGAACAAAAATACAACGAAGTCAAATATTGTCGTTGGTAGGACCTAACCTGCCAATTCAAAAAAGATAATGCTAACTTATCATGGGATCATCATCAAGAACATGCACACTGTTGTTCAAATTCTTACTATGGCAGTCATTACGTTATTGTTCAACGATGAGTAAATATTTTTTGGGACAATGAACAAAAAGAGATGGTTCAAACTCTAGACCCAGAAATGGATGGTTGCAAATCGATAGGGTGTATACTGTTCTAGGTACATAATAATGGGCAAAACACACTAATTTGTATTGAAATTGCTGACAGAGTAACTAATTTGTAGTGGAATGGCCAAAAGAGTACCTTATATAGGGACAACCTGTAGGTGATTATTTCCTTGTAGTGTATTTCATGAGTAGAGGATGATAGTATTAAAAAATAATAGTCCATCAAGGTTATCCTTGTATCTAGTTTGTTCTTTCCCTTTCCATATAGAATTTGCAGAACTAAACCATTAGTTCTTTCCAGATTTTATACATGTAATAGGCAGAATAAAAGTCGTTCCTGACTTTTAGTGGAGAATAGTATCCGAAGAAATACATCTATAGAAGCATTGTGTCCTGAACTCATGTTAACCACAATAACAATATCCTTTTAGTTGAAAAGTTAAACTTCTAATATTTAAATATTATTCATGATTTTTAAAGGATACATCGAGATACCATGTTGACAAAAAGATAATACAACTGTGATTTATTTTGACTAGAAGTGCATATGAATACAAAACAGAATTTATATTGGACACTGTACTGAGATAACACCACATCAGCTCGGAGCTGTAACAGAAGTACCTATATTATTTTCGGAAAGCAAGGGAAAGCATCTAACTTACCGCCAAATAGTGGTTCAAATATTCATCACTTGGTAATAATTAAAAACACCTTGCTGATGCTGTAGTCGTACATAATAATCATATATGTGACTAAGAAAACTTGAAGATCAACTTTTATTTTGGAAGGGAAGCAGGAGCAGAATCTTCAAAATATAAATCAATAACTAACCATTAAACAGCAAAAGAAATAATTCTGCTCAGTTTCAAAGCCAATGTTGCAATACATAAGGAACCATATACATATCGTGACTGTAGCATGTGCACAGCAAGCCATCGTATACTAAGTTAAGATGTACAACAGAAATAGTATATTTATGCTTCATCTGTTCAAATTACATGGGAGAACATTATAAGATGAAGAAATTCCACAAAGCAGCACAATTTTTCAGTGAAGAAAATAAAAAATCTAATGGTTAAATCGATAAGAGGATTTTACACATACGTTTATTTTTCTTCAATGGGGACATGAGCATCTTACCTATAACGGGGCCAAACCTGAAGACAGGAACCGAGTCGCGTCCATGACTGGACAATGGAGGACTTGGTTACTTCCATCATGTCACCCATGTCGTGGGCAGCACCTATGGTTAGGATTGGTTCACCTGGGATTGGTTTTCCCTGTAGAGAGAAGGGTTATACAGCCAGTTGGCTGCACGTCTACAGGAGAAGAAAAGAGCAGAGGTTAGGGCATCTACAACGCTCGCCGCTTGGCCAGCGCCTTGAAGAAAGTGAAAATAATATTAAATTGAAAAACATCTAAGCGCCCTGCCTTCCAACGCTGGACACTAACTGCCAACGCTAATCAAACACTAAATTAAACTGCACATGCGGCTGATGCGGGGAAGAAAGGAGGGAAGCGCCCGCTGCATATCTTTACGCCGACGAAGCGTCCGACGCCAGGATTTGAGGGCCTCAACCGCAAACCGGTCAGGAATTCAAGTGGGAAAAAAATCCTTGCGCCTCCCCTAGCGCCCCGCGTTGGAGATGAGAAAGAGGGAGATAAATGATGAAACCAGGGGAGGGGGTGCACTCACCGGACTAGAGGAGTACGACATGGCCACCGGCGCCGGAGCCGACGCCCGAACCCTAGCTATGGGGGAGGGTCGCGGGTAGGCTTTGGTGGCTGCGAGGGCCGGATCTAGCCGGATGGGAGGGCGCCGCAATGCGAGGGGGCCTGGGGCCAGCCATGGTGTGAAGAGAGAGATGGGTCGCAGAGTGATGGGTGGGTAGGGACGATGTGGATCCGGCAGCCTCGGAGCTGCGAGGTAGGCGGAGGGAGGGGAGGGGCGGTGAGGTGGATCGGAGGAGGAAGACAAAGCAGTGGCGGCGGCGGTTTGGGAGAGATAAGGGCGGGGGCTATGTTTCTCGCGCGTCTCTTTCTCTGTCTCTCCTTTCCTCAGTTTTTTTTCTCAATTGTACCACGATAGTCTATAGGGTAATGAGCTGCAACTCTACATCGCATATGCTGCATCGCTTATATGTGTATCTTGAAATTTTTTGCAACGTATTGTCAAAACGTTGTACAATTTGTGTTGCTTTACAGAGGGTATCCTCCGAGTGGGACAGAAGATATCTCTCCGTCACATGGAGTGACAAATCCCAGTCTTGATTCGTGCCAACCCAACAGACACTTTCGGAGATACCCATAGTGCACCTTTATAGCCATCCAGTTACATTATGACGTTTGGCACACCCAAAGCATTCCTACGGTATCCGGGAGTTGCACAATCTCATGGTCTAAGGAAATTATACTTGACATTAGAAAAGCTTTTAGCAAACGAACTACACGATCTTGTGCTATGCTTAGGATTGGGTCTTGTCCATCACATCATTCTTCTAATGATGTGATATCGTTATCAATGACATCCAATGTCCATGGTCAGGAAACTATAACCATCTATTGATCAATGAGCTAGTCAACTAGAGGCTCACTAGGGACATGTCGTGGTCTATGTATTCACACATGTATTACGGTTTTCAGTTAATACAATTATAGCATGAACAATAGACAATTATCATGAACAAGGAAATATAATAATAACCATTTTATTATTACCTCTAGGGCATATTTCCAACAGTCTCCCACTTGCACTAGAGTCAATAATCTAGTTCACATCACTATGTGATTGCAATGAATCCAACACCCACTGGGTTTGATCATATCTCGCTTGTGAGAGAGGTTTATTAGTCAACGGGTCTGAACCTTTCAGATCCGTGTGTGCTTTACAAATATCTATGTCATCTTGTAGATGCAGCTATCAGGCGCTACTTGGAGCTATTCCAAATAACTGTTGTACTATACGAATCCGGTTTACTACTCAGAATCATCCGGATTAGTGTCAAGGTTTGCATCGGTGTAACCCTTTACGACGAACTCCTTTACCACCTCCATAATCGAGAAAATTCCTTAGTCCACTAGTTACTAAGGATAACCTTGACCGCTGTCCTGTGATCCATTCCTGGATCACACTTGTACCCCTTGACTGACTCATGGCAAGGCACACTTTAGGTGCGGTACACAGCATAGCATACTGTGGAGCCTACGTCTAAAGCATAGGGGACGACCTTCGTCCTTTTTCTCTCTTCTGTCGTGGTCAGGTCTTGAGTCTTTACTCAATACTCACACCTTATAACACAGCCAAGAACTCCTTCTCTGCTGATCTAGTTTGAACTCCTTCAAAATCTTGTCACGGTGCGTACTTATTTGAAAGTACTATCAAGCGATTTTGATCTATCCTTATAGATCTTGATGCTCAATGTTCAAGTAGCTTAATTCAGGTTTTCCCTTGAAAAACACTTTTCAAATAACCCTATATGCTTTCCAGAAATTCTACATCATTTATGATCAACAATATGTTTACAACATGTATTCATTAGAAATTCTATAGTGCTCCCACTCACTTCTTTGGAAATACAAGTTTCTCATAAACTTTGTATAAACCCAAAATCTTTGATCATCTCATCAAAGTGTATATTCCAACTCCGAGATGCTTACTCCAGTCCTTAGAAGGATTGCTGGAGCTTTGCATACTTGTTAGCATCTTTTAGGATTGACAAAACCTTCTGGTTATATCACATACAACCTTTCCTCAAGAAAACTATCGAGGAAATAATGTTTTGACATTTTATCTGCAAGATTTCATAAATAATGCAGTAACTGCTAATATAATTCCAACAGACTCTTAGCGTCGCTACGAGTGAGAAAGTCTCATCGTAGTCAACTCCTTGAACTTGTCGGAAACATCTTAGTGACAAGTCGAGCTTTCTTAATGGTGACAGATACCATCATTGTCTGTCTTCCCTTTTAGAATCCCTCTGTACCCAACAGCCTTACGACCATCAAGTAGTTCTTCCAAAGTCTATACTTTGTTTTCATACATGGATCCTCTCTCGGATTTTACGGCCTCGAGCCATTCGTCGGAATCCGGGCCCACCACCGCTTCTCCATAGCTCGTAGGTCCATTGTTGTCTAGCAACATGACCTCCGAGATAGGATTACGTACCACTCTGAAGTAGTACGCATCCTTGTCGACCTACGAGGTTTGGTAGTGATTTGATCCGAAGTTTTGTGATCACTATCATCAGCTTCCACTTCAATTGGTGTAGGCGCCACAGGTGTTGGGGAACGTAGTAATTTCAAAATTTTCCTACGTACACGCAAGACCATGGTGATGGCATAGCAACGAGAGGGGAGAGTGTCCGTCCACGCCCTCGTGAGACCGAAAGCGAAGCGTTATAACAACGCGGTTGATGTAGTCGACGTCTTCACGATCCGACCGATCCAAGCACCGAACGACGGCACCTCCGAGTTCGCACACGTTCAGCTCGATGACGATCCCGGACTCCGATCCAGCAAAGTGTCGGGATGAGTTCCGTCAAGACGATGGCGTGGTGACGATGATGATGCTCCACCGACGCAGGGCTTCGCCTAAGCTCATGACGATATGACTTCTCCGGCGCGAGGCTTCGCTAAGCTCATGACGATATGACCGAAGTGGAATATGGTGGAGGGGGGCACCGCACACGGCTAAGGAACGATCCGTAGATCAACTTGTGTGTCATGGGGTGCCCCCTGCCCCCGTATATAAAGGAGCAAGGGGGGTGCGGCCAGCCCTAGGGGAGGCGCGCCTGGAGGAGTCCTACTCCCACCGGGAGTAGGACTCCCCCTCTCCTAGTTGGATTAGGATTGGAGGAGGGGGAAGAGGGAAGGGGGCGCCGCCCCCCCTCTCCTTGTCCTATTCGGACTAGAGGGGGGAGGGGGCGCGCGGCCTACCTGGCCGGCCCTTCCTCTTCTCTCTTATGGCCCATCAAGGCCCATAGACCCCCCGGGGGGTTCCGGTAACCCCGGTGTTCCGTAACTTCTGTTTTCATCGGAACCTTTCCAAGTCCAAACATAGGCTTCCAATATATCAATCTTTATGTCTCGACCATTTGAGACTCCTCGTCATGTCCGTGATCACATCCGGACTCAACAACCTTCGGTACATCAATACTTATAAACTCATAATGAACTGTCATCGAAGCGTTAAGCGTGCGGACCCTACGGGTTCGAGAACTATGTAGACATGACCTAGAACCATTCTCGGTCAATAACCAATAGCGGAACCTGGATGCCCATATTGGTTCCTACATATTCTACGAAGATCTTTATCGGTCAAACCGCATAACGATATCGTTGTTCCTTTTGTCATCGGTATGTTACTTACCCGAGATTCGATCGTCGGTATCCAATACCTAGTTCAATCTCGTTACCGGTAAGTCTCTTTACTCGTTCCATAATACATCATCTCACAACTAACTCTTTAGTTGTAATGCTTGCAAGGCTTATGTGATGTGTATTACCGAGAAGGCCCAGAGATACCTCTCCGACAATCGGAGTGACAAAACCTAATCTCGATTCATGCCAACTCAACATATACTTTTGGAGACACCAGAGAGCACCTTTATAATCACCCGATTACGTTGTGACGTTTGGTAGCACACAAAGTGTTCCTCCGTAAACGGAGTTGCATAATCTCATAGTTGTAGGAACTTTGTATAAGTCATGAAGAAAGCATAAGCAACATACTAAGCGATCAAGTGCTAAGCTAACGAAATGGGTCATGTCAATCACATCATTCTCCTAATGATGTGATCCCATTAATCAAATGACAACACATGTCTATGGTTAGGAAACATAACCATCTTGATCAATGAGCTAGTCTTGTAGAGGCATACTAGTGACTATCTGTTTGTCTATGTATTCACACATGTATTATGTTTCCGGTTAATACAATTCTAGCATGAATAATAAACATTTATCATGATATAAGGAAATAAATAATAACTTTATTATTGCCTCTAGGGCATATTTCCTTCATCTCCCACTTGCACTAGAGTCAATAATCTAGATTACACAAGAATGATTCTAACACCCATGGAGTCTTGGTGCTGATCATGTTTTGCTCGTGGAAGAGGCTTAGTCAGCGGGTCTCGCAACATTCAGATCCGTATGTATTTTGCAAATCTCTATGTCTCCCACTTGGACTTGGTCCCGAATGGAATTGAAGCATCTCTTGATATGCTTGGTCCTCTTGTGAAATCTGGATTCCTTTGCCAAGGCAATTGCACCAGTATTGTCACAGAAGATCTTCATTGGTCCCGATGCACTAGGTATGACACCTAGATCGGAAATGAACTCTTTCATCCAGACTCCTTCATTTGCTGCTTCAAGCAGCTATGTACTCCGCTTCACATGTAGATCCCGCCACGACGCTTTGTTTAGAACTGCACCAACTGACAGCTCCACCGTTTAATAAAAATACGTATCCGGTTTGCGATTTAGAATCGTCCGGATCAGTGTCAAAGCTTGCATCGACGTAACCATTTACGACTAGCTCTTTGTCACCTCCATATCGAGAAACATATCCTTAGTCCTTTTCGGTATTTCAGGATGTTCTTGACCGCTGTCCGATGATCCACTCTGGATTACTTTGGTACCTTCCTGCCAAGCTTACAGCTAAGCATACGTCAGTCTGGTACACAGCATTGCATACATGATAGAGCCTATGGCTGAAGCATAGGAACATTTTTCATTTCTCTCTATCTTCTCATTGTGGTCGGGCATTGAGTCGACTCAATCTTACACCTTGTAATCTGGTAAAAACCTTTCTTTGCACGATCCATTTTGAACTTCTTCAAAACTTTATCAAGGTATGTGCTTTGTGAAAGTCCAATTAAGCGTCTTGATCTATCTCTATAGATCTTGATGCCCAATATGTAAGCAGCTTCACCGAGGTCTTTCATTGAAAAACTTTTATTCAAGTATCCTTTTATGCTATCCAGAAATTCTATATCATTTCCAATCAACAATATGTCGTCCACATATAATATCGAAATGCTCTGAGCTCCCACTCACTTTCTTGTAAATACGAGCTTCTCCAAAAGTCTCAGATAAAACCATATGCTTTGATCACACCATCAAAGCGTTTATTCCAACTCCGAGAGGCTTGCACTGGACCATAAATTGATCGTTGGAGCTTGCACACTTTGTTAGCACCCTTTGGATCAACAAAACCTTCTGGTTGCATCATATACAACTCTTCTTCTAGAAATCCATTCAAGAATGCAGTTTTACATCCATTTGCCAAATTTCATAATCATAAAATGCAGCAATTGCTAACATGATTCGGACAGACTTAAGCATCGCCACGGGTGAGAAAGTCTCATCGTAGTCAACCCTTGAACTTGTCGAAAACCTTTTGCAACAAGTCGAGCTTTGTAGACAGTTACATTACCATCGGCGTCGGTCTTCTTCTTAAAGATCCATTTATTCTCAATAGCTTGCCGATCATCGGGCAAGTCTACCAAAGTCCATACTTTGTTCTCATACATGGATCCCATCTCAGATTTCATGGCTTCAAGCCATTTTGTGGAATCTGGGCTCACCATCGCTTCTTCATAGTTCGTAGGTTCACCATGATCTAGTAGCATGACTTCCGAATAGGATTACCGTACCACTCAGTGCGGATTTTATTCTGGTTGATCTCTGATTCGGTGACAACTTGATCTGAAGTTTCATGATCATTATCATTATCTTCCTCGCTAATTGGTGTAGTTGTTACGAAACTGATTTCGTGATGAACTACTTTCCAATAAGGGAGTTGGTACTATTACCTCATCAAGTTCCACTTTCCTCCCACTCACTTCTTTCGAGAGAAACTCCTTCTCTAGAAAGGATCCATTCTTAGCAACGAATGTCTTGCCTTCGGATCTGTGATAGAAGGTATACCCAATTGTCTCCTTTGGGTATCCTATGAAGACACATTTTTCCGATTTGGGTTCAAGCTTATCAGGTTGAAGTTTTTTCACATAAGCATCGCAACCCCAAACTTTCAGAAATGACAACTTTGGTTTCTTGCTAAACCATAGTTCATAAGGCGTCGTCTCAACGGATTTTGACGGTGTCCTATTTAACGTGAATGCGGCCGTCTCTAAAGCATAACCCCAAGACGATAGCGGTAAATCGGAAATAGACATCATAGATCGCACCATATCTAGTAAAGTACGACACGACGCTCGGACACACCATTCTGCTGTGGTGTTCCGGTGGCGTGAGTTGCTAAACTATTCCGCATTGCTTCAAATGTAGACCAAACTCGTAACTCAAATATTCTCCTCCACGATCAGATCATAGAAACTTTATTTTCTTGTTACGATGATTTTCAACTTCACTCTAAAATTCTTTGAACTTTTCAAATGTTTCAGATTTATGCTTCATCAAGTAGATATACCCGTATCTGCTTAAATCATCTGTGAAGGTGAGAAAATAACGATATCCGCCACGAGCTTCAACATTCATCGGACCACATACATCTGTATGTATGATTTCCAATAAGTCTGTTGCTCTCTCCATACAACGGAGAACGGTGTTTTAGTCATCTTGCCCATGAGGCACGGTTCGCAAGTACCAAGTGATTCATAATCAAGTGATTCCAAAAGTCCATCTGTATGGAGTTTCTTCATGCGTTTTACAATCGATATGACCTACGGCAAGTGCCACAAATAAGTTGCACTATCATTATCAACTCTGCATCTTTTGGCTTCGACATTATGAATATGTGTATCACTACCGTCGAGATTCAACAAGAATAGACCATTCTTCAAGGGTGCATGACCATAAAAGATATTACTCATATAAATAGAACAACCATTATTCTCTGATTTAAATGAATAACCGCCTCGCATCAAACAAGATCCAGATATAATGTTCATGCTCAAAGCTGGCACCAAATAACAATTATTTAGGTCTAAAACTAATCCGAAGGTAGATGTAGAGGTAGCGTGCCGATCGCGATCACATTGACTTTGGAACCATTTCCCACGCGCATCGTCACCTCGTCCTTTGCCGGTGCTCGTCTATTCCGTAGTCCCTGCTTTGAGTTGCAAATATTAGCAATGTAACCAGATCAAATACCAGTGCTACTACGAGCTCTAGTAAGGTACACATCAATAACATGTATATCACATATACCTTTGTTCACCTTGCCATCCTTCTTATCCGCCAAATACTTGGGGCAGTTCCGCTTCAAATGTCCAAATCTGCTTTGCAGTAAAAACACTTAGTTTCAGGCTTAGGTCCAGACTTGGGTTTCTTCTCTTGATCAGCAACTTTCTTGCTGTTCTTTTTGAAGTTTCCCTTCTTCTTTCCTTTGCCCTTTTTCTTGAAACTAGTGGTCTTGTTGACCATCAACACTTGATGCTCTTTCTTGATTTCTACCTCCGCGGCTTTTAGCATTGCGAAGAGCTCATGAATTGTCTTAGTCATCCCTTGCATATTATAGTTCATCACGAAGCTCTTGTAGCTTGGTGGCGATGATTGGAGAATTTCATCAATGACACTATCATCCGGAAGATTAACTCCCAGCTGAATTAAGTGATTATTATACCCGGACATTTTGAGTATGTGCTCACCGATGTAACTATTCTCCTCCATCTTGCAGCTATAGAACTTATTGGAGACTTCATATCTCTCAATCCGGGCATTTGCTTGAAATATTAACTTCAACTCTGGAACATCTCATATGCTCCATGACGCTCAAAACGTCGTTGAAGACCGGTTCTAAGCCGTAAAGCATGGCACATCGAACTATAGAGTAGTCATCAGCTTTGCTCGCCAGACGCTCACAACTTCGGCGTTGTTCTGCAAGCAGGTTCGGCACCCAGCGGTGCTTCGGGGCGTAATTCTTCCGTGCAGCAATGAGGATAATCCTCAAGTTACGGACCCAGTCCGTGTAATTGCTACCATCATCTTTCAACTTTGCTTTCTCAAGGAACGCATTAAAATTCAACGGAACAACAAAGACGAGCCATCTATCTACAATAAACATAGACAAGCAAAATACTATCGGTACTAAGTTCATGATAAATTTAAGTTCAATTAATCATATTAAAAACTCCCACTTAGACAGACATCTCTAGTCATCTAAGTGATTACGTGATCCAAATCAACTAAACCATGTCCGATCATCACGTGAGATGGAGTAGTTTCAATGGTGAACATCACTATGTTGATCATATCTACTATATGATTCACGCCGACCTTCGGTCTCCGTGTTCCGAGGCCATATCTGCATATGCTAGGCTCGTCAAGTTTAACTGAGTATTCTGCGTGTTCAAAACTGGCTTGCACCCGTTGTAGATGGACGAGAACTTATCACACCGATCATCACGTGGTGTATGGGTACTCTGAACTTTTAGCAACGGTGCATACTCAGGAGAACACTTCTTGATAATTTTAGTGAGAGATCATCTTATAATGCTACCGTCAATCAAAGCAAGATAAGATGCATAAAGGATAAACATCACATGCAATCAATATAAGTGATATGATATGGTCATCATCATCTTGTGCTTGTGATCTCCATCTCAAGCACCGCCATGATCACCATCGTCACCGTGCGACACCTTGATCTCCATCGTAGCATCGTTGTCGCCTCGCCAACTATTACTTCTACGACTATCGCTATCGCTTAGTGATAAAGTAAAGCAATTACATGGCTTTTGCATTTCATACAATAAAGCGACAACCATATGGCTCTCGCCGATTGCCGATAACTCGTTACAAAACATGATCATCTCATACAATAAAATATAGCATCACGCCTTGACCACATCACATCACAACATGCCCTGCAAAAACAAGTTAGACGTCCTCTACTTTGTTGTTGCAAGTTTTACGTGGCTGCTACGGGCTGAGCAAGAACCGTTCTTACCTACGCATCAAAACCACAACGATAGTTTGTCAAGTTGGTGCTGTTTTAACCTTCGCAAGGACCGGGCGAGCCACACTCGGTTCAACTAAAGTGAGAGAGACAGACACCCGCGGTCACCTTTAAGCAACTAGTGCTCGGAGCGGTGAAACCAGTCTCGCGTAAGCGTCACGCGTAATGTCGGTCCGGGCGCTTCATCTCACAATACCGCTGAACCAAAGTATGACATGCTGGTAAGCGGTATGACTTATATCGCCCACAACTCACTTGTGTTCTACTCGTGCATATGACATCAACGCATAAAACCAGGCTCGGATGCCCTTTGTTGGGGAACGTAGTAATTTCAAAATTTTCCCACGTACACGCAAGACCATGGTGATGGCATAGCAACGAGAGGGGAGAGTGTCCGCCCACGCACTCGTGAGACCGAAAGCGGAAGCGTTATAACAACGCGGTTGATGTAGTCGTACGTCTTCACGATCCGACCGATCCAAGCACCGAACGTACGGCACCTCCGAGTTCTGCACACGTTCAGCTCGATGACGATCCCCGGACTCCGATCCAGCAAAGTGTCGGGGATGAGTTCCGTCAGCACGACGGCGTGGTGACGATGATGATGCTCCACCGACGCAGGGCTTCGCCTAAGCTCATGACGATATGACTTCTCCGGCGCAGGCTTCGCCTAAGCTCCATGACGATATGACCGAAGTGGAATATGGTGGAGGGGGCACGCTGACACGGCTAAGGAACGATCCGTAGATCAACTTGTGTGTCATGGGGTGCCCCCTGCCCCCGTATATAAAGGAGCAAGGGGGTGCGGCCAGCCCTAGGGGAGGCGCGCCTGGAGGAGTCCTACTCCCACCGGGAGTAGGACTCCCCCTCTCCTAGTTGGATTAGGATTGGAGGAGGGGGAAGAGGGAAGGGGGCGCCGCCCCCCTCTCCTTGTCCTATTCGGACTAGAGGGGGGAGGGGGCGCGCGGCCTACCTGGCCGGCCCTTCCTCTTCTCTCTTATGGCCCATCAAGGCCCATAGACGCCCCGGGGGGTTCCGGTAACCCCCCGGTGTTCCGGTAACTTCCTGTTTTCATCCGAACCTTCCAAGTCCAAACATAGGCTTCCAATATATCAATCTTTATGTCTCGACCATTTCGAGACTCCTCGTCATGTCCGTGATCACATCCGGACTCAACAACCTTCGGTACATCAATACTTATAAACTCATAATGAACTGTCATCGAAACGTTAAGCGTGCGGACCCTACGGGTTTGAGAACTATGTAGACATGACCTAGAACCATTATCGGTCAATAACCAATAGCGGAACCTGGATGCCCATATTGGTTCCTACATATTCTCGAAGATCTTTATCGGTCAAACCGCATAACGATATCGTTGTTCCTTTGTCATCGGTATGTTACTTACCCGAGATTCGATCGTCGGTATCCAATACCTAGTTCAATCTCGCTACGTAAGTCTCTTTACTCGTTCCGTAATACATCATCTCACAACTAACTCTTTAGTTGTAATGCTTGCAAGGCTTATGTGATGTGTATTACCGAGAAGGCCAGAGATACCTCTCCGACAATCGGAGTGACAAAACCTAATCTCGATTCATGCCAACTCAACATATACTTTTGGAGACACCTGTAGAGCACCTTTATAATCACCCGATTCGTTGTGACGTTTGGTAGCACACAAAGTGTTCCTCCGTAAACGGAGTTGCATAATCTCATAGTTGTAGGAACTTTGTATAAGTCATGAAGAAAGCATAAGCAACATACTAAACGATCAAGTGCTAAGCTAACGAAATGGGTCATGTCAATCACATCATTCTCCTAATGATGTGATCCCATTAATCAAATGACAACACATGTCTATGGTTAGGAAACATAACCATCTTTGATCAATGAGCTAGTCTTGTAGAGGCATACTAGTGACTATCTGTTTGTCTATGTATTCACACATGTATTATGTTTCCGGTTAATACAATTCCAGCATGAATAATAAACATTTATCATGATATAAGGAAATAAATAATAACTTTATTATTGCCTCTAGGGCATATTTCCTTCATCTCCCACTTGCACTAGAGTCAATAATCTAGATTACACAAGAATGATTCTAACACCCATGGAGTCTTGGTGCTGATCATGTTTTGCTCGTGGAAGAGGCTTAGTCAACGGGTCTACAACATTCAGATCCGTATGTATTTTGCAAATCTCTATGTCTCCCACTTGGACTTGGTCCCGAATGGAATTGAAGCATCTCTTGATATGCTTGGTCCTCTTGTGAAATCTGGATTCCTTTGCCAAGGCAATTGCACCAATATTGTCACGAGAAGATCTTCATTGGTCCCGATGCACTAGGTATGACACCTAGATCGGAAATGAACTCTTTCATCCAGACTCCTTCATTTGCTGCTTCCGAAGCAGCTATGTACTCCGCTTCACATGTAGATCCCGCCACGACGCTTTGTTTAGAACTGCACCAACTGACAGCTCCACCGTTTAATAAAAATACGTATCCGGTTTGCGATTTAGAATCGTCCGGATCAGTGTCAAAGCTTGCATCGACGTAACCATTTACGACTAGCTCTTTGTCACCTCCATATCGAGAAACATATCCTTAGTCCTTTTCGGTATTTGGGATGTTCTTGACCGCTGTCCGATGATCCACTCTGGATTACTTTGGTACCTTCCTGCCAAGCTTACAGCTAAGCATACGTCAGTCTGGTACACAGCATTGCATACATGATAGAGCCTATGGCTGAAGCATAGGAACATTTTCATTTCTCTCTATCTTCTGCTGTGGTCGGGCATTGAGTCGACTCAATCTTACACCTTGTAATACAGGTAAAAACCTTTCTTTGCTCGATCCATTTTGAACTTCTTCAAAACTTTATCAAGGTATGTGCTTTGTGAAAGTCCAATTAAGCGCCTTGATCTATCTCTATAGATCTTGATGCCCAATATGTAAGCAGCTTCACCGAGGTCTTTCATTGAAAACTTTTATTCAAGTATCCTTTATGCTATCCAGAAATTCTATATCATTTCCAATCAACAATATGTCGTCCACATATAATATCGAAATGCTACAAAGCTCCCACTCACTTTCTTGTAAATACAGGCTTCTCCAAAAGTCAGATAAAACCATATGCTTTGATCACACCATCAAAGCGTTTATTCCAACTCCGAGAGGCTTGCACTGCACCATAAATTGATCGTTGAGCTTGCACACTTTGTTAGCACCCTTTGGATCAACAAAACCTTCTGGTTGCATCATATACAACTCTTCTTCTAGAAATCCATTCAAGAATGCAGTTTTACATCCATTTGCCAAATTTCATAATCATAAAATGCAGCAATTGCTAACATGATTCGGACAGACTTAAGCATCGCACTGGTGAGAAAGTCTCATCGTAGTCAACCCCTTGAACTTGTCGAAAACCTTTTGCAACAAGTCGAGCTTTGTAGACAGTTACATTACCATCGGCGTCGGTCTTCTTCTTAAAGATCCATTTATTCTCAATAGCTTGCCGATCATCGGGCAAGTCTACCAAAGTCCATACTTTGTTCTCATACATGGATCCCATCTCAGATTTCATGGCTTCAAGCCATTTTGTGGAATCTGGGCTCACCATCGCTTCTTCATAGTTCGTAGGTTCACCATGATCTAGTAGCATGACTTCCAGAATAGGATTACCGTACCACTCTGGTGCGGATTTTATTCTGGTTGATCTACTGAGTTCAGTGACAACTTGATCTGAAGTTTCATGATCATTATCATTATCTTCCTCGCTAATTGGTGTAGTTGTTACGTAAACTGATTTCGTGATGAACTACTTTCCAATAAGGGAGTTGGTACTATTACCTCA
Organism: Aegilops longissima; assembly: GCA_021605205.1. NCBI lineage: Eukaryota > Viridiplantae > Streptophyta > Magnoliopsida > Poales > Poaceae > Aegilops > Aegilops longissima. Next base: position 475,280,744 of record CM038680.1, on the reverse strand, counting down.
TCAAGTTCCACTTTCCTCCCACTCACTTCTTTCGAGAGAAACTCCTTCTCTAGAAAGGATCCATTCTTAGCAACGAATGTCTTGCCTTCGGATCTGTGATAGAAGGTATACCCAATTGTCTCCTTTGGGTATCCTATGAAGACACATTTTTCGATTTGGGTTCAAGCTTATCAGGTTGAAGTTTTTTCACATAAGCATCGCAACCCCAAACTTTCGAAGCGACAACTTTGGTTTCTTGCTAAACCATAGTTCATAAGGCGTCGTCTCAACGGATTTTGACGGTGTCCTATTTAACGTGAATGCGGCCGTCTCTAAAGCATAACCCCAAGACGATAGCGGTAAATCGAAATAGACATCATAGATCGCACCATATCTAGTAAAGTACGATTCTGACGCTCGGACACACCATTACGCTGTGGTGTTCCGGTGGCGTGAGTTGCGAAACTATTCCGCATTGCTTCAAATGTAGACCAAACTCAGAACTCAAATATTCTCCTCCACGATCAGATCATAGAAACTTTATTTTCTTGTTACGATGATTTTCAACTTCACTCTAAAATTCTTTGAACTTTTCAAATGTTTCAGATTTATGCTTCATCAAGTAGATATACCCGTATCTGCTTAAATCATCTGTGAAGGTGAGAAAATAACGATATCCGCCACGAGCTTCAACATTCATCGGACCACATACATCTGTATGTATGATTTCCAATAAGTCTGTTGCTCTCTCCATACAACCGGAGAACGGTGTTTTAGTCATCTTGCCCATGAGGCACGGTTCGCAAGTACCAAGTGATTCATAATCAAGTGATTCCAAAAGTCCATCTGTATGGAGTTTCTTCATGCGTTTTACACCGATATGACCTAAGCGGCGAGTGCCACAAATAAGTTGCACTATCATTATCAACTCTGCATCTTTTGGCTTCGACATTATGAATATGTGTATCACTCTTGTCGAGATTCAACAAGAATAGACCATTCTTCAAGGGTGCATGACCATAAAAGATATTACTCATATAAATAGAACAACCATTATTCTCTGATTTAAATGAATAACCGTCTCGCATCAAACAAGATCCAGATATAATGTTCATGCTCAACGCTGGCACCAAATAACAATTATTTAGGTCTAAAACTAATCCCAAGGTAGATGTAGAGGTAGCGTGCCGACCGCGATCACATTGACTTTGGAACCATTTCCCGCGCGCATCGTCACCTCGTCCTTTGCCGGTGCTCGTCTATTCCGTAGTCCCTGTTCGAGTTGCAAATATTAGCAATGTAACCAGTATCAAATACCCAGTGCTACTACGAGCTCTAGTAAGGTACACATCAATAACATGTATATCACATATACCTTTGTTCACCTTGCCATCCTTCTTATCCGCCAAATACTTGGGGCAGTTCCGCTTCAAATGTCCGATCTGTTTGCAGTAAAAACACTCAGTTTCAGGCTTAGGTCCAGACTTGGGTTTCTTCTCTTGATCAACAACTTTCTTGCTGTTCTTTTTGAAGTTTCCCTTCTTCTTTCCTTTGCCCTTTTTCTTGAAACTAGTGGTCTTGTTGACCATCAACACTTGATGCTCTTTCTTGATTTCTACCTCCGCGACTTTTAGCATTGCGAAGAGCTCATGAATTGTCTTAGTCATCCCTTGCATATTATAGTTCATCACGAAGCTCTTGTAGCTTGGTGGCGTGATTGGAGAATTCATCAATGACACTATCATCCGGAAGATTAACTCCCAGCTGAATTAAGTGATTATTATACCCGGACATTTTGAGTATGTGCTCACCGATGTGAACTATTCTCCTCCATCTTGCAGCTATAGAACTTATTGGAGACTTCATATCTCTCAATCCGGGCATTTGCTTGAAATATTAACTTCAACTCCTGGAACATCTCATATGCTCCATGACGCTCAAAATGTCGTTGAAGACCCGGTTCTAAGCCGTAAAGCATGGCACCTTGAACTATAGAGTAGTCATCAGCTTTGCTCGCCAGACGCTCACAACTTCGGCGTTGTTCTGCAAAGAGCACTGGCACCCAGCGGTGCTTCGGGGCGTAATTCTTACATGCAGCAATGAGGATAATCCTCGTTACGGACCCAGTCCGTGTAATTGCTACCATCATCTTTCAACTTTGCTTTCTCAAGGAACGCATTAAAATTCAACGGAACAACAGACGAGCCATCTATCTACAAGAAACATAGACAAGCAAAATACTATCGGTACTAAGTTCATGATAAATTTAAGTTCAATTAATCATATTAAAAACTCCCACTTAGACGGACATCTCTCTAGTCATCTAAGTGATTACGTGATCCAAATCAACTAAACCATGTCCGATCATCACGTGAGATGGAGTAGTTTCAATGGTGAACATCACTATGTTGATCATATCTACTATATGATTCACGCCGACCTTTCGGTCTCCGTGTTCCGAGGCCATATCTGCATATGCTAGGCTCGTCAAGTTTAACCTGAGTATTCTACGTGTGCAAAACTGGCTTGCACCCGTTGTAGATGGACGAGAACTTATCACACCCGATCATCACGTGGTGTCCGGGTACTACTGAACTTTTAGCAACGGTGCATACTCGGGAGAACACTTCTTGATAATTTTAGTGGGAGATCATCTTATAATGCTACCGTCAATCAAAGCAAGATAAGATGCATAAAGGATAAACATCACATGCAATCAATATAAGTGATATGATATGGTCATCATCATCTTGTGCTTGTGATCTCCATCTCCAAGCACCGCCATGATCACCATCGTCACCGGCGCGACACCTTGATCTCCATCGTAGCATCGTTGTCGTCTCGCCAACTATTGCTTCTACGACTATCGCCATCGCTTAGTGATAAAGTAAAGCAATTACATGGCTTTTGCATTTCATACAATAAAGCGACAACCATATGGCTCCTGCCGATTGCCGATAACTCGGTTACAAAACATGATCATCTCATACAATAAAATATAGCATCACGCCTTGACCACATCACATCACAACATGCCCTGCAAAAACAAGTTAGACGTCCTCTACTTTGTTGTTGCAAGTTTTACGTGGCTGCTACGGGCTGAGCAAGAACCGTTCTTACCTACGCATCAAAACCACAACGATAGTTTGTCAAGTTGGTGCTGTTTTAACCTTCGCAAGGACCGGGCGTAGCCACACTCGGTTCAACTAAAGTGAGAGAGACAGACACCCGCCGGTCACCTTTAAGCAACTAGTGCTCGGAGCGGTGAAACCAGTCTCGCGTAAGCGTCGCGTAATGTCGGTCCGGCCGCTTCATCTCACAATACCGCTGAACCAAAGTATGACATGCTGGTAAGCAGTATGACTTATATCGCCCACAACTCACTTGTGTTCTACTCGTGCATATGACATCAACGCATAAAACCAGGCTCGGATGCCTTTGTTGGGGAACGTAGTAATTTCAAAATTTTCCTACATTACACGCAAGACCATGGTGATGGCATAGCAACGAGAGGGAGAATGTCCGCCCACGCACCCTCGTGAGACCGAAAGCGGAAGCGTTATAACAACGCTGTTGATGTAGTCGTGCGTCTTCACGATCCGACCGATCCAAGCACCGAATGTACGGCACCTCCGAAGTTCGCACACGCTCAGCTCGATGACGATCCCGGACTCCGATCCAGCAAAGTGTCGGGATGAGTTCCACAAGACGACGACGGCGTGGGACGATGATGATGCTCCACCGACGCAGGGCTTCGCCTAAGCTCCGCGACGATATGACTTCTCGGCGCAGGGCTTCGCCTAAGCTCATGACGATATGACCGAAGTGGAATATGGTGGAGGGGCACCGCACACGGCTAAGGAACGATCCGTAGATCAACTTGTGTGTCATGGGGTGCCCCCCCCTCAGTATATAAAGGAGCAAGGGGGTGCGGCCAGCCCTAGGGGAGGCGCTGGAGGAGTCCTACTCCCACGGAGTAGGACTCCCCCTCTCCTAGTTGGATTAGGATTGGAGGAGGAAGAGGGAAAGGCGCCGCCCCTCTCCTGTCCTATTCGGACTAGAGGGGAGGGGCGCGGCCACCTGGCGGCCCTTCCTCTTCTCTCTTATGGCCCATCAAGGCCCATAGACCCCGGGGTTCCGTAACCCCGGTGTTCCAATAACTTCCTGTTTTCATCCGAACCTTTCCAAGTCCAAACATAGGCTTCCAATATATCAATCTTTATGTCTCGACCATTTCGAGACTCCTCGTCATGTCCGTGATCACATCGGGACTCAACAACCTTCGTACATCAATATTTATAAACTCATAATGAACTGTCATCGAAACGTTAAGCGTGCGGACCCTACGAGTTCGAGAACTATGTAGACATGACCTAGAACCATTCTCGGTCAATAACCAATAGCGGAACCTGGATGCCCATATTGGTTCCTACATATTCTACGAAGATCTTTATCGGTCAAACCGCATAACGATATCGTTGTTCCTTTTGTCATCGGTATGTTACTTACCCGAGATTCGATCGTCGGTATCCAATACCTAGTTCAATCTCGTTACGGTAAGTCTCTTTACTCGTTCCGTAATACATCATCTCACAACTAACTCTTTAGTTGTAATGCTTGCAAGGCTTATGTGATGTGTATTACCGAGAAGGCCAGAGATACCTCTCCGACAATCGGAGTGACAAAACCTAATCTCGATTCATGCCAACTCAACATATACTTTTGGAGACACCTGAGAGCACCTTTATAATCACCCGATTCGTTGTGACGTTTGGTAGCACACAAAGTGTTCCTCCGTAAACGGAGTTGCATAATCTCATAGTTATAGGAACTTTGTATAAGTCATGAAGAAAGCATAAGCAACATACTAAACGATCAAGTGCTAAGCTAACGAAATGGGTCATGTCAATCACATCATTCTCCTAATGATTTGATCCCATTAATCAAATGACAACACATGTCTATGGTTAGGAAACATAACCATCTTCGATCAATGAGCTAGTCTTGTAGAGGCATACTAGTGACTATCTGTTTGTCTATGTATTCACACATGTATTATGTTTCCGGTTAATACAATTCCAGCATGAATAATAAACATTTATCATGATATAAGGAAATAAATAATAACTTTATTATTGCCTCTAGGGCATATTTCCTTCAACAGGAACAACTTCCTGTGCCCTGCTACATACTAGTTGAAGTGACGGTTCAATAACCTCATCAAGTCCCCACCATCCTCCCACTCAATTCTTTCGAGAGAAACATTTCCTCGAGAAAGGACCCGTTTCCAGAAACAATCACTTTTGCTTCCGGATGTGAATTAGGAGGTATACCCAACTGTTTTGGGTGTCCTATGAAGATGCATTTATCCGCTTTGGGTTCAAGCTTATCAGGCTAAAACTTTTCCACATAAGCGTCGCAGCCCCAAACTTTTAAGAAACGACAGCTTAGGTTTCTCTAAACCATAGTTCATACGGTGTCATCTCAACGGAATTACGTGGTGCCCTATTAAAGTGAATGCGGTTGCCTCTAATGCCTAACCCATAAACGATAGTGGTAATTCAATAAGAGACATCATGGTATGCACCATATCCAATATGGTGCAGCTATGATGTTCGGACACACCATCACACTATGGTGTTCCAGGCGGTATTAGTTGTGAAACAATTTCCACAAGGTCTTAATTGTGTACCAAACTCGTAACTCAGATATTTATCTCTATGATCATATCATAGACATTTTATCCTCTTGCCACGATGATCTTCAACTTCACTCTGAAATTGCTTGAACCTTTCAATAATTCAGACTCGTGTTTCATCAAGTAAAATACTTAGAATCTACTCAAATCATCCGTGAAGTAAGAGCATAACAATATTCACTGCGTGCCTCAGCACTCATTGGATTGCACACATCAAATGTATTACTTCCAACAAGTTGCTCTCTTGTTTCATCTCACTGAAACAACGAGGCCTTTCAGTCATCTTGCCCATGTGGTATGATTTGCATGTCTCAAGTGATTCAAAATCAAGTGAGTCCAAACGATTCATCTGTATGGAGTTTCTTCATGCATATATACCAATGGATGTGGTTCGCTTGTCTCAATCTTTTCAAAAACGAGTGAGTCCAAAGATCCATCAACATGGAGCTTCTTCATGCGTTTTATACCAGTATGACTCAAATGTCAGTGCCACAAGTATGTGGTACTATCATTACTATTTTATATCTTTTGGCATGAACATGTGTATCACTACGATCGAGATTTAATAAACCATTCGTTTTAGGTGCAAGACCGTTGAAGGTATTATTCAAATAAACAGAGTAACCATTATTCTCCCTAAATGAATAACCGTATTGCGATAAACATAATCCAATCATGTCTATGCTCAACGCAAACACCAAATAACAATTATTTAGGTTTAACACCAATCTCGGTGGTAGAGGGAGCATGCGATGCTTGATCACATCAACCTTGGAAACACTTCCAACATATATCTTCATCTCACCTTTAGCTAGTCTCCGTTTATTCCATAGCTTTTAATTTCGAGTTACTAGCACTTAGCAACCGAACCGGTATATAATACCCTGGTGCTACTAGGAGTACTAGTAAAGTACACATTAATATAATGTATATCCAATATACTTCTGTCGACCTTGCCGGCCTTCTCATCTACCAAGTATCTAGGGTGGTTCTGCTTCAGTGCCCGTTCCCCTCATTACAGAAGCACTAAGTCTCGGGTTTTGGGTTCAACCTTGGGTTTCTTCACTAGAGCAGCAACTGATTTGTCGTTTCATGAAGTATCCCTTCTTGCCCTTGCCTTTCTTGAAACTAGTGGTTTTACTAACCATCAACAATTGATGCTCCTACTCGATTTCTACTTTCGCGGTGTCAAACGTCGGGAATTGATCAAGGATCATCATGTCTATCCCTGATATGTTATAGTTCATCACGAAGCTCTAATAGCTTGGTGGCAGTGACTATGGAGAACCATCACTATCTCATCTGGAGGATTAACTCCCACTCGATTCAAGTGATTGTAGTACTCAGACAATCTGAGCACATGCTCAACGATTGAGCTTTTCTCCCTTAGGTTGCAGGCTTAAGAAACTTGTCAGAGGTCTCATACCTCTTGTCGTGGGCACTAGCCTGAAATCCCAATTTCAGTCCTTGAAACATCTCATATGTTCCGCGACATTTCAAAATTGCCTTTGATGCCTCAATTCTAAACCGTTTAACATCACACACTGAACTATCACGTAGTCATCAAAACGTGTATGTCAGATGTTTGCAACATCCACAGACGACGTTCGAGGTTCAGCATACCGAGCGGTGCATTAAGGACATAAGCCTTCTGCGTAGCAACGAGGACAATCCTCAGTTTACGGACCTAGTTCGCATAATTGCTACTATCAACTTTCAACTAAATTTTCTCTAGGAACATATCTAAAACAAGAGAACTAAAGCGTAAGCTACGACATAATTTGCAAAGACCTTTTGACTATGTTCATGATAATTAAGTTCATCTGATTATTTAATGAACTCCCACTTAGATAGACATCCTCTAGTCATCTAAGCGATACATGATCCGAGTCAACTAGGCCGTGTCCGATCATCACGTGAGACGGACTAGTCATCATCGGTGAACATCTTCATGTTGATCGATTCGCTATATCGACTCATGTTCGACCTTTCGGTCTCTTGTGTTCCGAGGCCATGTCTGTACATGCTAGGCTTGTCAAGTCAACCTAAGTGTTTTGCTTGTGTAAATCTGGCTTACACCTGTTGTATTCGAACATTAGAATCTATCACACCCGATCATCACGTGGTGCTTCGTAACAACGAACCTTCGCAACGGTGCACAGTTAGGGGAAACACTTTCTTGAAATTTTAGCGAGGGATCATCTTATTTATGCTACCGTCGTTCTAAGCAAATAAGATGTAAAAACATGATAAACATCACATGCAAATCATAGAGTGACATGATATGGCCAATATCATCTTGCGCCTTTGATCTCCATCTTCGAGGCGCGGCATGATCACCTTCGTCACCGGCATGACACCATGATCTCCATAATCATGATCTCCATCATCGTGTCTTCATGAAGTTGTCTCGCCAACTATTACTTCTACTACTATGGCTAACGGTTAGCAATAAAGTAAAGTAATTACATGGCGTTCTGATTGACATGCAGGTCATACAATAAATTAAGACAACTCCTATGGCCCCTGCCGGTTGTCATACTCATCGACATGCAAGTCGTGATTCCTATTACAAGAACATGATCAATCTCATACATCACATATATATCATTTATCACATCCTTTTGGCCATATCACATCACACGGCATATGCTGCAAGAACAAGTTAGACGTCCTCTAATTGTTGTTGCAAGTTTTTACATGGCTGCTATAGGTTTTTAGCAAGAGCGTTTCTTACCTACGCCAAAACCACAACGTGAGATGCCAATTGCTATTTACCCTTCATAAGGACCCTTTTCATCGAATTCGATCCGACTAAAGTGGGAGAGACAGACACCCGCTAGCCACCTTATGCAACTAGTGCATGTCAGTCGGTGGAACCTGTCTCACGTAAGTGTACGTGTAAGGTCGGTCCGGGCCGCTTCATCCCACGATGCCGCTGAATCAAGATAAGACTAGTAGTGGCAAGTAAATTGACAAAATCGACGCCCACAATAACTTGTGTTCTACTCGTGCATAGAAACTACGCATAGACCTAGCTCATGATGCCACTGTTGGGGAACGTAGCAGAAATTCAAAATTTTCTACGCATCACCAAGATCAATCTATGGAATAACTAGCAACGAGAGAGAGCGGAGTGCATCTTCATACCCTTGAAGATCGCGATGCGGAAGCGTTGTAAGAACGCGGTCGGTGGAGTCGTACACGAAGCGATTCAGATCGCAGCCGAATCCGATCTAAGCACCGAACAACGGTGCCTCTGTGTTCAACACATGTGCAGCCCAGTGACGTCTCCCGTGCCTTGATCCAGCAAGGAGAGAGGGAGAGGTTGGGGAAGACTCCGTCCAGCAACAGCACAACAGCATGGTGGTGATGGAGGAGCGTGGCACTCCAGCAGGGCTTCGCCAAGCACTGCGAGAGACGAGGAGGGAGAGGGGTAGGGCTGCGCCAAGAGAGAGGGAGACTCATGTTCTTGGCAGCCCCAAAACCCCCACTATATATAGGAGGAGGGGAGGAGGGTGCGCCCCCTCTAGGGTTCCCACCCCTAGGGGGGCAGCAGCCCTAGATGGGAAGGAGGGAGGCGGCCAAGAGGGGGAGAGGGGGGGCGCCCTAGGGTGGTCCTTAGGCCCATCTGCGCCTAGGGTTTCCCCTCTCTCCTCTTTGTTGCGCCTTGGGCCTTGGTGGGGGCGTACCAGCCCACTCAGGGGTTGGTCCCTTCCCACTCTTGGCCCATACAAGCCTCCGGGGCTTGTGGTCCCTCCCGGTGGACCCCGGAACCCTTCCGGTGGTCCCGGTACATTACCGGTGACACCCATAATACTTCCGGTGACCAAAACCTCACTTCCTATATATTATTCTTTACCTCCGGACCATTCCGGAACTCCTCGTGACGTCCGGGATCTCATCCGGGACTCCGAACAACATTCAGTAACCACATAAAAAAACTTCCCTATAACCCTAGCGTCGTCGAACCTTAAGTGTGTAGACCCTACGGGTTCGGGAGACATGTAGACATGACCGAGACATCTCTCTGGTCAATAACCAATAGCGGGATCAGGATACCCGTAGTGCACCTTTATAGCCAGCCAGTTACGTTGTGACGTTTGGCACATCCAAAGCATTCCTACGGTATCCTGGAGTTGCACAATCTCATGGTCTAAGGAAATGATACTTGACATTAGAAAAGCTTTTAGCAAACGAACTACACGATCTTGTGCTATGCTTAGGATTGGGTCTTGTCCATCACATCATTCTCCTAATGATGTGATCCCGTTATCAATGACATCCAATGTCCATGGTCAGGGAACCATAACCATCTATTGATCAACGAGCTAGTCAACTAGAGGCTCACTAGGGACATGTTGTGGTCTATGTATTCACACATGTATTACGGTTTCCAGTTAATACAATTATAGCATGAACAATAGAAAATTATCATGAACAAGGAAATATAATAATAACCATTTTATTATTGCCTCTAGGGCATATTTCCAACATGTCAACCCACTCGTGCTGCTTCGGGGGAAACCCTAGAATCTGGTCTTTCAGATTGGACGATGGCGGTACTATGGTGCCGTTTCTCTCTTGGGAGCATCGTTTGTGGAGCAGCGCTGGAAGACAGAGGCGGGAGGTGTTGCGGCTTCATCTTGCACGGAGCTTCGGTGGAGCTGTCAAGTCATGCCTGGCCGACAGGTGCTACGCTGAGTCATGCCTGGTTGGCAGGTGCTACGCACGACAGGTCTTCCAGAGTCTTCGCGTCTGGGCGGATGAGCGCAGGGTGGTGGCGCCGTTGGGCGCCGTGGTGGCGTCGACGGATGGCGGAACTGGCAAGGACGATGCGGATATCTCTCCTAAAGATGGGTCAGTGGTCCGATGATGATGGCGGCTTCTAAAACGTGTTTGTGTGGTGTGCGTTTTATGTAGGCTGCACCGGCTGTTGGTCCCGATATGTTATGTGCATGGATCGGCGACGACACCGGTTTTAGATATGAGGAGTGAGAGCACTCCACATTATCGAGTTTGTAGGTGTGAGTGGTGGCTTCAGGTGGATTGATGTATGTTTTTGTCAAACTTTTGTGGAATAATTAATAAAGATGGCTACATGCATCGATTGATGCAGAGGCCGGATGCTTAACCTCCTTTTCTATATAAAAAAGACTTCAATCACCCCCCTCCCCTTCTCCTTAAGGTGAATCCGAATGATCAAACCACGAAGTAAAATAGGATCTTTTTTACTTTGAGAATGCAGTGAGTGCTGCATTATGACATGAAAAAGGGAGTTTTGTGCAAAATCATACCATTATCCAACTCTCCTTCTGGTTGGATCGCATGATCTCACATGAAGTGCTGACTCTATACTAATCTTTCTCACACTATGAACATGCATATGACTCGTGTGTACTCACCTCCGTTTTTATTTACTCTGGTATTAGCTTTAACTGGAGTCAAACCTTATAAAGTTTGACCAAGTTTGAAGAAAACAATATGAACATTTACAATAACAATTTATATGATGTGAAAATATATGCAATGATGAACCCAATGGTATTGATTTGGTGGTGTATATGTTAATATATTTTTCTATAAATTTGTTGAAAGTATATAAAGTTTGACTTTAGACAAACATAATATGTGGAGTAAATAAAAATAGAGGGATTATTAACACAATCTAGCCAAAACATGTTTTTATAACTAATAATATAGTATAAATCCTCATGGGGGCCGTGAGTCATAGGCCATGCACGTTCATAGCATTTCTGCATATGTCACCCGAGATTGGCATCCACATAAGCTAGCAGCTCTATATTTTGCATTAAAAGAATCAGTACAAAAAAGATCATCAAACAACTGCATTGAAGCAACCTTCTTTTATGACACTTGAATACTTTGAATCGCAGAAATTAAGCATAGATTGACGCACATGAGGGCACACATGATCCTAATTTCGTCAAAGGATTTAAGATCTAATAGATACACGTGAATATGAATTAGACAAAAGTCCAATTTAGGACTATCGATTAGGGTGTACTAAGCTACTTGTTTGTGCAATCTAGAATCATCTAGGTATATAAGTCTCGGAGATAGATGCCTGGTCGAATTTTTAAATGCTGCATGATTACAATTGGTAAGTACTCATTCTATTTAAAGAAACGTATCACCCATAGTATGTCAATCTTCTTACGAAAAACATAAGGAATGCATTCCTATTGAAGTGAAGTTTTTCCCTCCACTTTGCCCTCATAGCTAACATGCATAGATAAATACCATGACTTTGTGTCGGTGCAACAACTTTAGTAATTAGGTAAAACAATTTTCACGTCTTTGCTAATTTTGGCACCTGGTCAACTCTAGATTTCTAATTATCTTCGTTGTGATAATTCACAAGCTCGAATCCACTTTCTATCATGGTTTATCAACCAATTGAAGTTAATTGAAAATGTTGTTCATAGACCGAAATAGTATCCATATTAGATTTGAAAGAAATGTTCAAACACAAAAATCTCAATCTCAAGTGTTCGAATGAAACCAAGAATTTGAAATATCAATATTAACCTCATCTATTAGAATGAAAAAGAACAATTCGCATCATTACCTTCAAAAATATAGTGTCCAATCGGCGGGCGGCGGGGATGCACTCATCTTATACGGCTAGATGCCCCTTGCGTCAAATAGCAGTAGCACATGCAGTAACCTTTCAGTGTTTCCCTTCTAGACTATTTATGTTAACATATGATAATTGACATTTAGTCATACTAATATTTCGAAACAATCAATCAAGTTTTGCTATGTAGTTCTGGAATAAAAATGGGGTGTGATTCATGACTGCGCACATTTTGTGCTTAGGCCCCACTCATGTGTGTGTGTGTGCTCAAGCGTGAGTCTTGCGAGTTGCAATTGAGTCTAAAACGATGAAGCAAAACAAGGTATGACATCACAACTGCTGTATATGTGGCTTTATAAGTTGCTTCTACGCCATTTGTGAACCAATTGCATAGTGCACATGCATTGAAGATTTTTCTAGTTCAAGTAACAATGTTTTCTAATTGCCTAAATGTCATGCATCTTAAAGAAAGCACAAATATTACTTTTTAAAATTTAGTTGATTAACTTTTTTTAATGTGTGGTGATTCTATGTAAATAGTGCAAATGGACACGTTGTGAGTGTCAACCAATCATTTTTTCTATGTTCCCTAGATACGCCAACGGCCATTGTTATGCTAGTGATATTTAGGATTTTATGAATATGATTGGATAAGTAATCAATAAAAGTTGCTTGGGGATTCATAATGTTTTACGCCAGTTTCCTATCATAGTTATACTTATATTCACGTAGGAACTGAAAGCCATGAACGCAAGTGGTGGTGAAGGAAGAAGTGACAAATTATTAGTTGGTTCTTGGGCAGAGATGTTGCGATAAGGCTGTCATTGCTGAAAGTTATTATGGTTGGGAGGTGATCAGGGTCACAACTTATTGTATAACCAATATGTTAATTATTTACCCTTATGAACTCCTATTAAGATGTGAACTATATTCGCATGTCAATACTCAATATGTGCTATTACGGTTATCACTCGGTAGTATTTACCCTTGGTGAAGTCATGTGACCGTTGATAGCAAGAGTCTTAGGATGGATGCCTACTAGATTTTTTCATACATTTTTTATGGTTTTATATACTTCTACCATGGTAATTTTTTGACAAATCAAATGGTTTTCTTTTGAGGGCACGGTCATCGTATTTTCTGTTCTATCCAAAAATGTCCTAGTCATAGCACCACAATAACCAGTATATACTAATCTGCTAGCCATTTGCAGTTAGATAGTAGATTCACCGTAAGTGCATGCAATAAGGTATCCAAAATGGTTTTATTAGTTAGAATCCCACTTACTTTTCAATCTTCTCTTCATACATGTTTAGATCGGAAAAGCTAGTCTACGAAGCACGACAATCTCTTTGATCTATATTTATAACACGAAAGAGGATTACAATTCTTTTGATATTTTGTTCATTTAAAGCAGCATGATGACCGGGCATATATTGTGCGAACGAGTTCCCTTGAGTATTTTTAATCAGTTTGACAGATGTTAGAAGCAATACACACAAATTCAGACTGCTTGGAGCAATTTCTTTGTTGTTTACTAACCAAAGCAGTATTTGTAAACATGTGGCAATTTTGTCTTGTTTTTGCAGCTATTACTTTGTAAGGATCCTGCATATATGACTTTAATGCAGGCGAGTTCTAGGCTATACTCGAAACAGGGCCATGGCATTGTTGCACCTGCACTGGATTTGGGCTAGTGTATAATTTTGGTTCTTGCGTAGTGGACAGTAGGACAAAGACATGTATAAGGATGTGAAACTACTTCCATTGTGAAAAACCAATGCAGTGGCACATGCAAAAACTACAGGTGGCACAAAAACCCATTGGACATAATTTCAGCCTCTTCAATCTGCTCCTTCAGGTAGTATCAAACTCTGGTTCCTTACAAGAAGAGGGAAATGTTCAACATAATGATATATGTTGTACAGATTCATGTGCAAATATACAACAAATCATGCTACCTATTTCACAATGTAGATCTAACAGTATTGTCTGCTAATTGTATGGATAAGTAGAACAATATGTCCTTGCAGTACAATATGGTACACAAATAAGCAAGATGTTGTACTCTGTTACAGAAGTTTGAAAATGCAAGAAGGGAAGATAGACACATATACAACCTCTTCTTAAAAACTAGCCCTTTGAGATAGAACCTCATTCCAACCATTCTAATCAAGTCTAGAGAGCTCCTAGGCAAGAATATGAGAAATATGACTGATTTGGGTGATTCCAAACCACTTCCTTGATTCTATCAACGCCTAGCTCCTCCCATTCTTGACCTCCCCTACTCCTAAACTTCACCATTCTTGCTTCAAATCATATTATTATGTGTGTGTGTGTGTGTGTGTGAGAGAGAGAGAGAGAGAGAGAGAGAGAGAGAGATCATAAGGGTGTTAAGAATGCTTTGATTGAAGATCTTTCAAGGAGTTCATCCAAGTGACCTTTTTTGCATATTACTCCGGGAGGGTGTGTGCATCCTAGACGGTTAGGGGTCACTTGAGAGCTTTCAACCATCCTATTGTGAAGGAATCAAGAGTTTGTACGAGGCCTTCGCCTTCTTTGTGAAGATCTACCCCAGGCGAGGCTTCACCACCCATTGTGGGTGATGTAACGGAGATATTTACATTCTTAGAGCCTTCGTGTCTCAGTGTCTCCATCAGTGTGGAGTAGGATAGCACCAATACCTGAACAGTGGGCAAACGTTGTTGGGAACCTCATCATTTGCATCCTTCTAAACTCAACTCCCTACTTACTTGAAAATTATTTGCCATAATATTTACCTTGTTAGCTTGTTTCTGTAGTAGTTGATCTAAGAAAAATTATGTAGTTATAGTATAAAACTTAGATAATTTTAAAATTAATAGCATTGGTTCCATATGATTACCCCCCCCCCTCACTCTTGTCCATTTATATCGATCATCTACCCCTTTCACCCCCGAGACCAGTCCAGTGATGATGGCCCTTTTCGGTATGAGGGATGTTAGAATTTGCCTTTGCGTGTGAGGGCGATGTTGCGCATGGGTTTGAGTATTTTTCCTTGGAATTGCTTCATTCTTTATTTCGGGCATCATGTCTTCAGATTTTTGTTTTAGGGGGAGTTGGAGCAGTGCACTCTAGTCTAGACACTTGGGGGGGGGGGGGGTAGGCTCTTTTCTTCAATCCAACCGGTGCATGATGCCATGGGGGGCTTCTCAAGACATTTGCATGCTTTACTTCTCTCCTTTTGTGACTCTATCTTTTGGCTCTACCAGCTTGTTGAAATTCCTTCGTCATCACAACTTGAGGAACTTGCTCCCCATGTGGAGATAATCCCAATCATCAGGCACCAAGTAAGTATTTCAAGATCAATCTGAGTATGAAGAAAGATCCTGACGAGTCCAAGTGGACATTTGGTACATAGTAGCGTCACAAGGACAAGTAAAACTTGCATTGACTGGAGTCATCTCTCTCAGTCCTGCACTACGAGCCTGACACTAAGGTGGCGTCCTACTCTGAGACTCACGAGGCCTTCATGAAGCATCTTGATCGAGGTTCTTCCAACGCGAGTCACGTTGAGGGGGAGTTAGAGCCCATGAAGATGACCGCTCTTCTTTCTAGTGAAGAATCCCAGAGGTAGGTGACAAAGACCAGTTTTCTCGAGGATGTGGTGGCATTGAGGTTCAAGGTGACTTGGGCTGATGGAAAGGTATTGATGCTGAGGGGAGGGTGGCTGAGTTGGAGGCTCACATGGCTACTATTAGACCCTAGTCAGTCCAATCTAGAACTGCTGATTAGGGTGCACTAAGATACCTGCTTGTGCACTTTAGAATCATCTACCGAGGTATTAGGTAGTATGGAAATGTATATAATGTATATATACATATACAAATCATGTGGACAAATATCTAATTTTGAAGTGGCACACGATCATGTCCATTTTCCTATTGTGATTTATCAACCAGCAAAAAATAGTAAAACAATGTATTGTATAAGATTGTAAGCACTTACTCATATGTCATGGATCTGTAGAGCATAGCACATAATGAGGCTTAAAATACCCAGATTTCCAACATATATATGGGTCGTGCCCGGGAGAAGGTTACTCCATCTCATAGCAATGAAACAGGTTTATGGCGCCAATGATGACGATGACGGCGACACTAAGGAGAAAACATCAACTATTAGTAAACACAAGGATGATTTTTTTCTAATTAATGAGCAAATATAGTGAGTAGAATACCTGGAGCATTGAAGACACATGGGCAATTACAACTACTTCCTCCGTTCCTAAATATAAGACTTTTAAGAGATTCTACTATAGACTACATACGTAGTAAAATGAGTGAACTTGTACTCTAAAAGTGTCTATATACATCCGAATGTAGTCTCTATAGTGGAATTTCTAAGAAGACGTATATTTAGGAACGGAGGGGGTATCATATAGTTATACTTCAATATTATCAAAAAGCATTGACAATTGTTGTCAGACCATTCGAGGAGGCTCCTTTGCGCACTTCCCATCAGAAGATATATACGAGGATCAGAATGAAGCCCAATATAACAAGAAGTGTTACAGCAATACAATGCACAATGTTCCCGCCAGATTGGTTCAAACAGGTAGCACAGCAAATCAACAAGCTACCAGTATGGATTAGGGTAGTAAATCTACCCTACAATCTGAGGAATGACAAGAGGGGTTTGGCGATAGCATAGCAAATTGACAAGCATGCATCCATCGTCCAAATCGATCCGGTGGGAGGCTTCTTGAGGGCACGGGTCACCATTGACGTGCTCAAGCCTCTGCGCAGGTGGATAGTTATTGAGTCGACCAAGAGGGACAAAGGGGACTGCTATGACATTGAATATGAACAGATCCCACACTTTTGCTTCTCTTGTGGTCGGTTAGGTCACTCTGATCTATTTTGTCCCACGCCGGGGACACGGGATGCAAACGGCGATCTTCCCTTCAAGGCGAGTCTTCGGGCGCTAGAGGAACGGAAGAAGAATTTTTCTGGTGACAACTCGTCGAAGGAGAAGCAAGAAACGTAGAATAGCACGAGGGAATCACGATCGTCGGGGTCCAAGCAGCAGAAGGGCGTGGAGGTGACTTCTCCTGTCAAGAAGAATCCCACTCTGAACAAAAGGAAAGGAGGGCCAAAGACACATGTCTATCGTCAAGTGGTGCCAGCTCCACTCGCCATTACAGAGATGGGGGAAGGGGCGACGACATCTGGGGGGCTGGGGCTTGATCCTATCCCTGCAGCTGATACTGACAATCTTGGGGACGGTATTGTCGAAAAGGAACCAAAAAAGAAGAAGCCGACCCCCCCCCCATCTTCTGAATCCTCGGCAGCGCTTGCTAGTCAGCGCTGCCAGTCACAATGAGCACCTTAAGCTGGAACTGTCGAGGGCTTGGGAACCCTCAAACAGTTCGAGAGCTTCGCAAGATAGTGAAGCAGGAAGGTCCCGCCCTTCTGTTTGTTATGGAAATAAAAATCAAGGGCAAGAGAG
Organism: Aegilops longissima; assembly: GCA_021605205.1. NCBI lineage: Eukaryota > Viridiplantae > Streptophyta > Magnoliopsida > Poales > Poaceae > Aegilops > Aegilops longissima. Next base: position 475,262,976 of record CM038680.1, on the reverse strand, counting down.
TGGAGGATTTAAAATTCTCTTTAGGTTTTTCGGGGTGTTTTGCTATCGATAGCGACGACCTTAGTGGCGGCATTGGCCTTTTTTGGTCAAAGGATGTGGATGTCATATTGGAAAATTTCAGCCGTTCACACATTGATGTTTCTGTCAAACAGGAAAATAAAACTTGGCGTTTTACTGATTTCTATGGAGAACCCAGGGTGGAGAATCGTCACCACAGCTGGGCTTCCTACGTACTTTGTATGCTGTCCCGCACGATGCATGGATCTACATGGGAGACTTTAATGAAACTCTGCAGGCGGACGAGCATTACAGTGTTAATCCACGACCGGAATACCAGATGAGGGCGTTTCGGGAGGTGGTGTCAGACTGCTCCCTCCAGGATCTGGGGTGGAGAGGAGTCCCATACACATGGGATAACAGGCAAGTGGGCTTGGCGAACGTGAAGGCGCGTCTCGACCGAGCTCTCGCTAATGACCGATTCCTAAACATCTTTCAGTTCACGACTGTAAAGCATATCAGCAGCATTGAGTCGGACCATTGTTTTGTCAAAACGGAATTCAGAACCAGTGCAGACAACAAATGGCCACGATCTCGTCGAACCTTCAGGTACGAAAATGTGTGGCAATCTCATGGTCAGTATGATCAACTAGTGCGTGATCTGTGGCACGCGGGTGCCGGCCGAGATGGTCTACAAGGTATTGTCGATGCTCTGACAATTGTTCAGAAGGACCTGGGTGCATGGGGTGAGCGCGAATTTGGCAATCTGTCAAAGAAGGTATGCAAACTCCAGAAGCGCTTGGAGCGGCTGAGAGGCACCTCGATGGGCAGAGGTCCATCACAGGAGGAATTAGCGGTTGCATCGCAACTGCGTGGAGCTTTGAGACAGGAGGAGATCTGGCTCAAGCAGAGATCGCGGGTGCTGTGGCTACGCGAGGGCGACCGCAACACTGGTTACTTCCAGGCCCAGGCTGCTCAACGGAAAAGAACCAACCGTATCACGTCTCTGGAAAATGCTCAAGGTCAGATTTTATAGGATCCAGAGGAGGTGAAAAAAGAGATCACTGATTTCTATCATGAACTGTATCAAACGCAAGGGTATAAATCGATGCATGAGCTGTTAAACTGCGTCCAACCGACTGTCACCGAGGCCATGAATGAATTTCTCAACAGACCGTATGAGGTGAGCGAGGTGAAGAAGGCGTTGTTTGACATGGCTCCGTCAAAGGCGCCGGGCGTGGACGGTTTCACGGCGGGCTTTTATCAACGGCACTGGGATGTGCTTGGAGAAGATATCACAGTGGTTGTTCTGGAATTTTTGAACGGTGGCGACCTACCTTTGGGTCTCAACGACACGTCTATCACCCTCATTCCAAAGGTACGACACCCACAGAAGATTTCTCAATTTCGCCCTATTGCATTGTGCCCCGTTCTTTATAAGACTGCTGTTAAAGCAATTGCTAATAGAGTTCGTGGGATTCTGGATGAAGTAATTGGAGAGGAGCAAAGTGCATTTGTACCGGGACGCTTATTAACTGACAATGTACTAGTTGCTTATGAAAGTATCCACACTATCAAACGGCGGAAAAAGGGCAAGAATGCCTGCTGTGCAGTCAAGTTGGATATGCTAAAAGCCTACGATAGAGTGGAGTGGCACTACCTCGAAGCTATGCTCATAAGACTGGGCTTTGATGATAATTTTGTCCGTCTGATTATGAAGTGTGTGTCTTCGGTGAGATTTAGGATCCGGGTAAATGGCGAACTCCTTCCTTTTTTTCATTCCATCAAGGGGCCTGCGGCAGGGGTGTCCCATGTCACCATACCTATTTCTGTTATGTGCACAAGGCCTAACATCTTTGCTAAACAACTTTGGCGGTGCATACATTGACAGAGGAATTAGAGTTAATTCTCACGCACCTTGGGTTAATCACCTGCTATTTGCTGATGACAGTCTGATCTTCCTCAGTGCCAACACCCAAAGTACAGAGAGGTTAAACGAGATTCTCCGGATCTACGCCGATGCTTCGGGCCAGGCAGTGAACCGGATAAAAGCACCATTTACTTCAGCGGCAATACGGCGCAGCCCCTAAGGCAGATACTTAAGTTATCTCTCGGGATTAATGTTGAAGCGTTTTCAGAACGCTACTTGGGGCTACCCACTGCCACTGGTAGAATAACGAGTGGAACCTTTGAGTACCTTGTGGACAGATGCCGAGGCAAAATGCAAGGTTATTCAGAAAGAAACATGGCTTGTGTTGCGCGAGAAGTCTTGTTGAAGACGGTTATTCAGGCCATCCCCACGTTTAGTATGAGCTGTTTTCTTCTGACGAAGAAGGTTTGCAAGAGTATCACCTCCCCTATGGAAAAGTACTGGTGGGGAAGCTCCATCGATAAACGATCTCTCCACTGGCTCTCTTGGGCAAATCTTGCGAAACCTAAAGTGAAGGGCGGCATGGGATTCCGAGACTTACACCTCTTCAATCTGGCAATGCTCGGGAAACATGGCTGGCGCCTTCTTACTAGGCCGGACTCTCTTTGTGCTAGGGTGCTGAAAGGGAAATATTTCCCTCACACGGACTTCCTCAACGCCACAGTCCCGGCAAGATCGTCGGCAACATGGAAAGCCATCATTTCGGGGAGGGATGCCCTGAATGTTGGACTCATTCATCGGGTGGGTGATGGTACAACCATCGCCACTTGGACGGACAGCTGGATACCCAACACGCCCACTCTGAAGCCCAGGGGACGCTTGGGATCGGCGCCCCTACTCACAGTTTCAGAGATCATCGACGAGTATACTGGAAACTGGAATGAACAGCTGGTACGTCAAAATTTTCTGCAGTCGGATGTGGAAGCCATTCTGAATATCCCGCTAAACCCGGCTGGCGGTGAGGACACTTTGGCTTGGGCCTGGGAGAAATCAGGAATCTACTCTGTGAAATCAGCGTATCGTACTCTTGTGACTCGCAACGAGCATAGCTCTTTAGAGGAAGGGACGATCACTGAAGCATCATCATCAAATAAACAGTTGTGGACAGCCTTATGGAAGCTCAATGTCATCCCCAAGGTCCGAGTCTTCTGGCGGCGAGTACTCCGTGGGATACTCCCAGATTCTGTCAATTTGCAATATCGCCATATTAAAACTACTGGTTTGTGTGATATATGCAAGGCGATGAACGAGGATATGCAGCACGCATTGATACAATGCACGCATGCAAAGAAATTTTGGATAGCAGCTCGAGAGAGATTTGATCTCCGTCTTCCACAACTGCATCCACACACATGGGCTCGTGATATCTTACTAGACCAGATGTTCCTAGAGGCGGACAGAAGCAAGATTATTACAATAATGCATAGCATTTGGTCGTCTCGCAATTGCTGGACACATGACCGCGAGGGCTATGATCCGGTACAAGCGCTGAAGTGGGTTCACGAGACTCTGGCAATTATGGAGTTTCCCTCCAAACAGAAGATTCAGTCAGCAAGCCGGTGGCGACCACCGGAAGCAGGATGGATCACGATCAATACCGATGGAGCGGTTAATTTTGAGGACATGAAGGGGGGAGCCGGTGGTGCAGCCCGATCACACATCGCTTTCCTGGGAGCATGGAGTAAACCACTCCACGGCGTGACTGATCCGTTCATCGCGGAGCTTCTCGCTCTACGGGAAGGGATGATTTTTGCTCAGCTTCGTGGATTCTCACATGTGATTATGGAGGTTGACTGTCAGGACTTGGTTAACCTCTGGAAGTCGCGCGGCAATTCTAGGTCTGTTGCAGCGCCTATCTTGACCGAGTTAGAGGAGATTTGTGCCAGTTTTGCTTATTTCTCTGTTACCCATGTCAGTAGGGAGATTAATACTCCGGCTCACCTTTGTGCAAGATTAGCCAGCACTATAGAGTGGACGGAGAGTTGGCTCGATGTGAGCCCTGAATTCCTCCATTCCTGCCTACGGATGGATTGTAACACCATGATTATTAGTTAATAAAGCTCCCATATTCGACGCAGAAAAGATTGGTTCAAACAAAAACGAACTTGATTTGTTTCGTCCCCATCCACTCGTACTCATCTTCCTCAATTTCAGGCGGCCACGCCGATCGACCTGACCAGTTTAAATAGACAACAAGAGAATCCGTATAAGGATGAAGGACGCAGCTTCGGTGCCTTAAAGGCACCTGTCTTTAGGTCACTGACATGTGGGCTAGCCATCTGTTGGACCCACATGTCATAGACACAAAGGTAGGTGCCTTAAGGCACCGAAGCATCGTCCAAGGATGGAGGTGACACAGCCTCCACGACCGGGGTGGCGTAGGTGATGAGGAATGCACGACGGTAGCAGCATTGAGGAGCTTGGCCATGGAACTCTGATTTTTTTTGAAACTATGATAAATTTTATAGCAAATTCAAAAACTATATGTCCTAATACATAAAAATCAAAACTATAACCCCGTCGGCCTTCTGTTGGCCGAAGAGGGTCTTTTCGGCCTATCGTTGGCCGAAGTGAGCTCTTCAGCCTCCCATTGACCGAAGAGTGGCCAGCTGGGCCGAAGACAGTAGCTTCGGCTTACTCTTGGCCGAAGAGTGGTCTTTGGCTTCCTGAAGGCCGAAGAGTGCCCGACCCATCCAGGCGCTTTGCCTCGCTGCAGCTGCACGTACGTACGCTGACTCATATGCATGCAGCAGTATGGACTCGATCTTACATGCATGCAGGTGCACGTACCTGTCGTTCCATCCATCGATCTCACATGGCATTTATCTAATCACGCGCGGCTGGCCGTTGGTGCTACTGTATTATCTAATCACCTGCAGCATGTACTAATGCATGTGCGCTTAGTACGCGGCTATAAGAGCAACTTCAACCGGCCGACTCAAATCGTCCGCGCGTATCTGTTTGAATCGAAACGGACCAAATCGCCGGCCAAACGCGTGGACCCAAACCCAAACCGCGATCTCAACGCAAGTACGACTACACTAACCACGATCTCTAGATCGTTAACGCTTTCGGTCTACAAAGGTATGTAGACACCACTCTCCTCTCGTAAATGTGCATCTTCTAGATTGATCTTGGTGATCGAGGTGGCGCGAGCTGCTCACGGCGAAGCAGCGGCAGATGGCGGCATACGCGGCCACTCTCTCCGAACTGGGAGGTCTGGTCCGCGTTCGAGCACGAGGAAGACTGCTGTCATGGCGTGCAGGCCAACTCCATGTACCCCGCGCCACCCCCAAAGATGAAGCCGGAGGAGGAGGAGGATGGCCAGCGTTGGGTGCATGCGTCGACCCAAATGTCCTGCCAGCGTTGGATGCATGCGTCGACCCAAACGAAAAACTGGACACCTGCGTTCATTTGGCCGACCCAAACGTCTGCTTTTTGTTCGTTTGGATCGCCGGTTGGAGTTGCTCTAACACACACTACTACTACCGACCATGCACTTGCACGTGATTGGCAAAATAATCCTGCACTGGTACTAGTATACGTAGATAGTACATCCACATGCAAAGCACTATTACTAGTCTACCTAGATAGTACTACAAGCACATTTTGTATCGAAAGTACCATTCTACACCCAGGAGCAAATGCTCCTGGTGTGAACAGTAAAATCAAAAAAATAGAAAAAAAATTCAAAAAATTCTGAATTTTTTTGGTGACATACTTCCACAAGTGTTTCTTGTGCATGAAAATTTTCATCACGAAATCACATTCGTAGAAGTTGTGCCGAAAAAAACAAAATCAGAGATGCAAAATGCTTTTGTAAGTAACATTTTCAGAGCATCGATTTTGTTTTTTTACCACACCTTCCACCAATGTGATTTCGCGACGAAATTTTACGGGCACAACAAACATTTGTATAAGTATGCCACAAATTTTTTTAGAATTTTTTGACATTTTTTTAATTTTTTTATTCTACTGTTCACACCAGGAGCATTTGCTCCTGGGTGTAGAAACTCCACGTCCATTTTGTATGATGAATTTCATAGCAGACTGCTATTAGCAGTATACAAAATGAAGCTCCTAGCCTCAAGGCTCCTACATGCACATGCGGTACTGTCTCCGTCACCAGATGAGCGGGCACGTGGACGTACAAACTTTGCATGCCATGTGAGATCGATGGATGGGTGGATGGAACGACTGGTCAATTCCATCGAGTCTGTAACTGCAGCGAGGCGAGCGTCTGGGACATCACATGCATTAGTACATGCTGCAGATGATTAGATAATACAGTAGCACCAAGCCACCAACGGCCAGGTTCGTGCAGCTGCATGCATGTGAGATCGAGTCCATATCCACGAGTAAAGGCTGCTGCATGCATATGTCAGCAAGCTAGCCAGCCAGCGTACGTGCAACTGCCGAGGCAGAGCGTCTGGATTCGGCACTCTTCGGCCTTCACGAAGCCGAAGACCACTCTTCGGCCTTCACGAAGCCGAAGACCACTCTTCGGCCAACAATAAGCTGAAGCTACTGTCTTCGGCCCAGCTGGCCACTCTTCGGTCAATGGGAGGCCGAAGAGCTCACTTCGGCCAACGGTAGGCCGAAAAGGTCATCTTCGGCCAACAAAAGGCCGACGGGGTCATAGTTTTGATTTTTATGCATTAGGGTGTATAGTTTTCGAATTTGCTATAAAATTCATCACACTTTCAAAAAAAAATCTGGAACTCTAAGCCGCATGTCCCAAGTTAAAATTGATATGTGCTCAATCGGTGGTGTCGGGGACACGTACACGTCTTTATACAAGTTGACCTCGCGTGGACCAGCAGTCACACTCACAGCAAGTTTTCGTGTCCTATAATATTACTTCTTTTAGTGATCTAAATGCTCTTATATTTTTTTATGAAGGAAATAAATTTAATAGCGGAGTATTAAATATTTCTTTTGATCATATTAAATATTTTGGAGCAATCAATCAAAGCTTTGCTATGTATTTTTGAAATAATACCGGGGTCTAGTTTGTGCCTACACCAATGTTGTTCTTAGAACCGTCTGGTGTGTTCTCAAGTGTGTGGTTTGTGAGTTGCAATTGAATCTAAAACTGTGAAGAGGACAGGGCGTCCTTCCGTTGGCTGGGCAGCTGAGGTTGCTGCCAGCCCACTCGAGTTCGAATCCCGGCACGGACGCGTGGTGTTCACGGAGTTTCTTCTATTAAGAAAAACCAACGAGGGTTAGCTCTTGGGTTGGTCTCATTTTTTGAATCTAAAACTGTGAAGCGGCAGCGGGGTGTTCCTGCCGAAGTGCTGCATTTTCTTTTGTTTTTGAGGATATAAACTGCTGCATATTTGACTATGCGTGTCTGCTAAGTCATTTGTGAAATAATCCATAGTCAATGATGAGGCGGATAAATGAAGTTCAGTTCTCATGCTAACCTCATGGATGACCTTAAAAGAGAGAAACGCAGTGATCTGCAACTTCAAGAAAGGAAAAAGTCTGATGGCACGAACTAGTCCAATGGAAAGAAGCCAAGTCCGAGGAAAGGTTCGACCCCCTTGATTTTTCAACCGAGCTCTTTAGACCATGATGTTTGTACATAATTTTTTCTCTTCTTGTTCTTAACTGAGTTATTTATTCAAAATCATCACACTTGAGGCTAGAGTAACAATTTGGTACCACATTAGAATCAAGACACAAAAACCACCAAAAATACGTCTAATTTGTAACGCAGAGCACTAATAGTTTGATAAGCTTGCGAAAACAGCGAAATTGATAAGTTGGGCCCGCATGTCAGGCTGACGTGGCGACGACTAAACGCTTTAACCAACTGATGTGGCAAATGAGATGCGGGCCCCACTTGTCAATGACTAGACGGTCATCTTCTTTCCATATCTCTTTCTTTGAGGCATTCCATCGAACGGCTTTTGGACGCAAACCATTTTCATCTCGTCGGAGAGAGTGAGCTGTGCTAGCATGTCCGCCTCTCCGTGGAGTGCCGCCGGCTGTGTGGCCAAGCCGTGCGCCAGCCCACGAGCAGCGCCCAGCCCCGCCGCGCCGGCCGACGAGTAGCGCCCAGCCCCGCCGCGCCGGCCGACGGGCAGCGCCCAGCCCCACCGCGTGCCCAGTCCGACGAGCAGCGCCCAACCCGCGCCGCGCCCAGGCCGGCGCTCGAAGGAGAGGCGAACGAGCTGCCACCCCCACCCCCTGCGGACGCCACCTCCCAGAGCTCAGGCGCGTCCATGCGGCCGAGGTCAGCCATGGCCGACGACCAAGGTCAGCGCGGGACGAGCTGCTGCCGGATCTCGCGGGAGTGGTGCTGGGCTTGTTTAGGTGCGTGCGTGCTCGTGGAGTGGAGCGCGCGTGTGGGTGTGTGCGTGCTCGTGCTCGGCTGCCACGGCCATGGTGGCCATGAAGTTGTCAGCTCGCACAGGCACTGAGAGCTCGGGCTTCCACGCCGACGGGAGTTGCGTCGGCCTAGGAGAACCCCCCCGCCACCGCCACCCACCACCACCAGGGTGCTCGCCAGTGTGGGCATAGTCGCCGGAGTCCAGCCGCTCCCAAGCTGCTCGATGTAATGGATGAAGATGATCATGTAGTCACAGACAGGCGGAGTCCGCATCCTCAGCTGGTCAAAGCTTGTTTTGTGCTTGGTCTTTGCCACATCAGCTCTGACAGGCGGGCCCTATTTGTCGGTTTTGCTGTTTTCGTGACTAAATTCGAGCGTCAGTGCTCCGCGTTACGCATTAGGCATATTTTCAGTAGTTTTTTGTGCCCTGCCTTCAATGTGGTATCAAGTTGTTACCCTAACCCCAAATGTGGTGGTTTTGGGTAAATAACTCTTCTTAACCCTATTATACTCCTCTTTTATAAATGAACACTGTTGCATTTCATAAAGCAGTATCGTGTTACGAAAAAACAACAACTTTCATATTCATACACCCGGTGTAGACGTGTGGCTAGAAGAGAGTGAAGCCGTCGTCGTACGAGACGTGGTACCCACGGCGGCACGGCGGCGCTTCCTCGTCGCGCTCCTGGCAGCAGCTCCACCTCCCCTTCCAGTTGGCACGGCCGGTGTTGGGGCGGTCGCCACGGTCGTTCCACCGGTAGACGATGACCCCGCTCTTGTCGCTCCACTCGCCGTCGATCCCCTGGTGCGGCGGCGACAGCGAAAACAGCCCCTTCTCACCTGCAACCCAAACACGCATATATGTCCACTCTCAAACGGGCCTCGGGAAGCTCGTCGGGCCTATAGTTTGGCATAGGCCGCTGCAGTCGTATGCATGGGCCTGAACGATCTATGGCCTTCAGCTGACGAAATTGGTTGGGCAAGGACAAGTTCGTGGCACAGAGTCGCAAGCCCAACCGCAACCTGAAGATATTTTGCAACTAGTGTACTGTAGGGTAGTGCAGCAGTCAGGCAGTCAGTGGTAGGGATGCGCTACCTACCGGTGATGTGGCCATGGAAGGCGCAGGCGGCAGCGGAGTTGTCCTCGTCCAGGTACAGGGCGCCGCACCTCAGGCATCGTTTCCTCTGTTCCTTCCTGGCCTTTGCTTCCTCCTCTGTCGTCGCTGCTGCTGCGGCAGCTTCGCCTCCTGTGGTCGCACTGATCCGCCCACGATGCGGCAACGGGGCAGCCGCAGCGGCAGCGTTGCGGCGGAAAGGGCCAAGCGGTGGCAGGAACAGCTTGGGCGTCAAGAGGGTCGGGGTGGGAAAGGTACTCGCCATGGCCTCACGCATGAGACTGAGAGGATGTGAAGTCTGTCACTCGCAACGTGAATGGTAGGTTAGGACGTGCTCTGGGCTAATGGGCTTTCTAGCGTGTAAGAGCCCGTACGTAATACATAATACAGATAGATGACTGGCCCTCACAAAGATAATTCTTGGGTCTGTGAGCGCGTTAAGAGGTTCTGCTAGCCGCTGCCACATGTCGCATTTTAGGTGCTCTCTCTAGGTGTGTGAAGGAACCCATCTGTAGGTTTCTTGTGCAGCCGCTGCCGCGCCATCTGAGAAATTTAGATTCCCTCGTCTTTGGCTGCCATCTTGGCGCTAAGAGGTGGGAGGAACTCAGCTTCAAAACCTTTATGTTTTTCGCCATCTTCTAGTGATCATTACAGTTTTGTGAGAATAAATTCCCTCTCGTTCTTTTGACAATGTCATGAGGTTAGATAGTCTTCTATCCTCGCAGATCCGATTATTCAGATCTGATGAGTTTATGTTGCTGTCGCAAGCAGTTTTTCTTGGTTTGATTCTTTGTGGAGGTGAAATCTTTCATCAACACCATGGTTGAGATATAGTGATTCGACGGCCTGCACTTCTAGGGGATCATCCCCGACCCAAGTACATTCATCGATCAAGGCTTCCCATCTGGACGACTCAAGGCGCTTTCAAAAACCATTATTGGTAATGTTCATGTGGGTGAAAGTGTGACAATACCGTTGCTCTAATTCAATTGCAGCTTCTTTACCGAAGTCTTTGAAATATTTGTTCGAGCAAAGATTGACGCCGTGAAGATGTTTTCAATAGATTTCATTGTAATTCTTAGTCATAGGAGTTTCTTTGTATTTTCTTGGTTTTTGGTCCAAATCAGTGTACCTATAATTGTTATGAGTATGAAGATACATGTGTTTCTAAAAAAAGGTGTTCTCTCCGGAATTCATTATTTTATAGTTCTACTGTACGTGTTTTTAGGTTTTAGATGGTTTTTCTTTCTGGTTTTTCCTAGGTTTCAAAGGAAAAAAGTAAATGTGTTTTTATTATTATTTAGGAAGAAGTGCTTTTTTACTAGAAGCACAACATGCGCCTCTGAGAAGCACACTTGAAAAATGATAAAAGCACCGCTTGTGCTTCCACGAGAAGCACAATTATATTTTCAAAGAAGACCATGTTTTCTTCGAAAAAGGAAGAAATATATCATGTGCTTCCCCTAAATGCACCGCAACATATTTAATGGTTTTGGTTTTTCTCGGAGCATTTTATTTGGAAAAAACTGTACGATTTTTTTTGTTTTATTATTTTTTTTTTCATGAAAAAAAAGTTCATCAAAACCTATCAATATGTGATCTAGTTTTGGAGATATCAACATGAGAAATCAAAAGGTGTTCGTGATTTAGATAAATAATTCAAGAGATTAAATGCTTTAAAAATAAATTTATGAAAATAAAGAAAACTCTCAGATTGCGACAAATGACGCACACGAAGTGTGCTCACTTGTCAGCACCTGGGATGATGAAAAGTGACCTTTGAAATGGGTAACCTTTAACTACTAGTCTCGCTAGTTTGATGTGCAATTCCTATTGCGTGTGTGCGTAGTAGGTCGAAATTTCCGCTTTGCCACACGTTGCCGTAAAAGTGTCGCTAAAACACACAACTTTTAATTGTACGCAAAACTTTCTCATTCCAGTTTTAGGAACCTTCTAGGTTTCACTCTAGTTTTACTGATTTTTGGAGCCTTCTAGAACGTTCCTGATCAGTCCTTTTATTGGATTCTTGGTTTTTTCTCCTTTTTACTTTTTGCACTTTATTTACTTTTTTTTTCATAAATTAATAATTTCAAAAAGGTTAAATCTTAAAAAAATGTTCCCTTCTTTCAAAAAATGTTCATGAATTCAAAACTTTGTTCCCGTTTTCATACAATTTTCAGAATTTCGAAAATTGTTCATTTTTAAAAAAATATTCAAATCATCAAAAAAATTCAAAATTTCAGAAAATATTAGAATTTTAAAAAAAGCTTTTTCAAAATTAAAAACAATTTTCAAGAAATGTTTGATCAACGTCTATTGTTAGTTCATAAAGATTCACGCTGTCCAATAATCACGAATGTCCGTCTACAACTAGAGGTCGCGAGTTCGATCCAATGCGGGTGCACTGCCGTTTTAGGATTTTTACACAACACTGTTCACACAACAATGAATTTGCTTGGGTGACTGCCAATGGGTCGGCCTGTCGGGATTTCCTTTGCGTACAACCACAGTTCGACGGAGCAAATGTCCAACAATTTTTTTTAGGGTGAAGGCCCAATAGGATTTCCTTTGCGTACAACCGTTGTTCGACGCAGCGAATGTCCAACAATTTTTTTAGAGTGAATGTCAAATAGGTGTTCCCTAGAAGATAGCTCGGTAGCAACCTACCGCTTACGCTCGTACATGACGCTGCGCAAAGTTGTGCCGGCCCATCTAGAAAATCACCTTTTGAACCTTTTCCGATATATTTTTCTGTATTTTATTTTTTGCCTTTCCCTTTTTATTTTCTGTTTTAAATTTTTTGTACATTTTATAAATTCATGAAAAGAAAATCCAATTTCATGAAAATTTTGATTTCCAGAACCATTTTTCAATGCCATGACATTTTTCTAAAATTCCTCGAAGAGTTTTTGGAACCATGAACATTGTTTGAAAGAATGTACATTTTTTTAATTCATGACCTTTTTTTTTCAAATTAACTATCATTTTTTTCATTTTGCAAATACTTTTGACTTAACAAATAATATTGGAATTCACGAACATTTTCATAAAATCATGAATATATAGTTTGGAATTCTTGAATATTTTTGTAGCTTTACGGAATCAATGAATAAATATTTTATTTCATGAGCATATTTTGAATCCAGGGTTTTTGAATTCACAAACCATTTTTAAATCATTAACATTTTTTGAATCAATACACACTTTTTATATTTCACGATCATTTTTTTTAATCAACAAATTATTCTTTATTATTGAACATATTCGAATTTTAAGTAGCTTTCAAGTTACTGGACTTTTTTTGAATTTTTGATGATTTTATTATGGGAAAATTGATGAACACAAATGCTGGAGAATATGTCAATTACAACCTGCTATTATTAATGATGGATCGGCCTAGATAGTCTTATCACGTGTATGGTGGGTGCGTGGAAGATGGGCCAATTCCTATATGACGTTGCAGGCGTGAAGCTGATGGCACGACGTCGACACGCGATGATGAAAAGTTGATGTTTTCTTCGGTGTGCTGCTCCTCTGGTTTTGAGGGTTTTATGTTGATGTTTTTTCATTTGTTTTTCCTGCTGTTTTCTTCACGGCGCTGCTTCAAAGTTTTTGATCGTATTCTGTTGTGTTTTTTTTTTCAGTTGTTCCTGTTCTTTTGTTTTGTAACGCTGCTAGTAGCCTTTTAGGTTTCTGTTGTAATTTTCATTTCGGATTTTTCATTTTTATTTTGGTTTTTAATTTTTACTTTTGGTTCTCCCTTATGTATATATTTTTTTAAAAACACACTATGACAATTTTTAGACATTTTGAACATTATTTAATATATAACAGACGTATTTCAGTAAACATTGATTTTTTTATTAAACATGGCAAACATTAATGTAATACATGGTTTTCAATTTTAGTTGCATGAGAATTTTTTAATACAATACAAGTATTGTTTTTGACATGGTAAACCAAATTTTAATACAGACAACAAATTTAAAAATGTAATGATGAATTTTAAATTGTTTAATATATGGTGAACATTTATATTAATATAGAATGAAGATTATTTTTTGCTTAAAGACAGATTGGGAAAACCAAGGCAAGAAAAAGGAAAAAAAATCACTAGCACATAACTGTACCTGCGCTCGAAAAGAATAGCGAGGCTGGCGTTGGGTAGTCAGAATGACCTGAACGGAGCCCGCGGCCCATTATCGATGAATGGTTTCTCACCCCTCAATCCCTCATTTGTCTCAAAAAAAAACCCTCAATCATCCCTCATGCACGATGCTAATGAGCGTCATGTAGGTCAGTAGGTGGTGTCGTAGCTGATAATGCGTTTTGGAACCCCGTCTCGACGCATCTTTATTTTTCTTAGGCGGAAACCTGATTTTATATACCTTAAAATTTTCTTAAAAAGTGTACATATACATATAAATGTAGTGTGTGCATATATATTTTCATATGTGGTGTACACAAAAATGACAAATGTGTCTATAAAAATGGGCCTTCCTTTTTTATTGTTTTTGGGCCAGGATTTTCTCTTTTTCGCTAGGCTACAAACCAACGTATTTTTATGAAATTTTACCTCCCTGATTTTAATTTTTATGAAATTTTAGGTACATGTAAAAGTTGGGGGTCTATCTATGTCACATCTAGATGTGAGATATTATCTCACATCTAACTCCCTCATTATTTATTTATTTTTTCAAAGTCTTTCATAGATTTGTTTTGTCCCTAAGGATGAGGGAGTTAGATGTGAGATAATATCTCACATCTAGATGTGAAATAGCAAACCTGAAAAGTTGATGCGCCAGTGTCAGTGTGCCCACCGGCACTGGCCATTACAAGATTCCTTCAATAATGGGAAGCAGGTCTCGCCGTGGCACTGATAGCCCATCATCGGCTTCCTCCTACAAGGTTACCCGGACGAGTCCTTTGACCGGTGGTGGCGCTGCCGTGTGCCGTCTGGCACGGCGACGACGTAGATGCGATCAGAAGGTATGCGGTGGTCCAGCGAAGAAGCAGTACTGCTACAGACCTGCTGCAATTAGTTAACACTTCACGCTGGCCGGGAGCAGACGAGCAGCAGTACCTGCATGCAAGTTAGTCTTCCGCGTTCGCTCCGTCAGCTTTTCTCTCCGCCGTGTGTGTAGCAGCACTCTTTCTCTCCCCCGATCCCTCTTCCCCGGCTGGCCCCGGCTGGCCTGCTGTTCTTTCACAGTTCACTTGGTCTCCACATTTACGGCCATCCCACACTGACTGGAGCCCCAGCGACGTCCATCATCGATCGATCAGCGGCCTTGCAGGGACAGAACGTTATGGCATTTACGCCTCTGCTCCATCGTTGGATCCCGGCCGGAGGCATGGGTGTCATAACTGCATTCAATTTATGCCGATCTGCCTGCCTAGCCTAGCTTCGGCCCCATGCTAATCGTGATCGAGAGCGTGATTGCATGAACGGAGAGACGAAGATTCCACACAAGCTCTTTGTTTTTATTTTACCTTCTTCGGCAGAATTGGCAGACGAAGCGTGCTGGACTGCCTAGCCGGACCGGAGAGGAACAGACGAAGAGAGCACTCGGGCCTCCCGTCATGCCGTGGCCGGGCTGACGGCTGACCGAGGGGTGCCCAAGACGGCACGCACCGTGGCGGAGCGCGTACGTTTTGCCATAGCTATACTCATCATTGCGATACGTGGGTTCGTACGTACGTAGTGTACAGGATGCAGCTACCTAGACTAGCCGGCCTACGACTGTATCATGCAGTACAACTTGGAGCGCTAGTATAGTGGAGCAGGTCTAGCTAGGTCACCGTTTTGACGTGACACTGCACGCCATGCATGCATCAGATCAGTAGGACTAACTGGATCTAAGCATATTTACCATCGTTGGCGAAGCTCAAATATGGCGACCATGCATGCATCGAGGCCATTGAAAGAAAGTTTATGTTCCTGAGACGGTGAGGCCATTGAGGTTTGGTTTGCCTGCAACACCTCGCACCCTGAGGCTGGCTGCGGGCATTGCTGGATGTTCCACGCATCCATTCATGGACGGTGGAAGAAGCTCGCCGTCTCTCAAACAAGCAACTTCTTCTCAAATGACAGATCATGGATGTTAGCGTTGAGTATATAGATTATTAGGAAAGACGAGGTAGACTAGGGTTTGTTTCGACTTGTCTTGTACTCTAAGTTGATCATTGTACTCATATATATATATATATATATATATATATATAGGAAAATCCATCCTACCACCTGGGGTAGTTACCCACATGTCTCATATACTATCTTATGGTAGTATATATCCTACTTTATCATTTTAAGTATGTTCATATACTATATATAAGATACTCCAAAGTGAGTTGCATGAAAAAAATTCAAGTTGGCCCATGGTTTTTATTATATTTGTGAAATACGTACATATTTGTACATAAAAAGAGCATACTCAAAATATGATACATACTACCAAAAATAGTATATATACTACCTAAACATTCTTATATACTACATACTACGCGTACATACTCTCCGATTTGATAGATACTACATACTACATATAAAACTCAAGTGGTGGTAACTACCACTGGTGGTAGATAAAATTTGTCATATATATATATATATATATATATATATATATATATATATATATATATATATATATATATATATATATATATATATATATATATATATATATATATGGTGGGTCTATTATGATAACACCCTTAAGACCTTATTTTGCACATCAAAACACGTATTCTCGCACACCACCAACAGATCATCGCTGCCCTCCCTCCCGACCTTCTACCGTGGCGGCGGCTGGGCTACCGCCGCCCTCCCTCCCCGGCCTTCTTCATGGCGGCGGCTTGGGAGAGATGTCGCCCTCCTCCCGCTTTCTCCATGGGCGGCCGGGAGCGACGCCTCCCTCGGGCCTTCTTCCATGGCCGGCCGGCAAGATGACGCCGCCCTCCCCTCCGGCCTTCTTCATGGCGGCCGCCAGCAATGACGCCGCCCGTCGCCTCTCGGCCTTCTTCCATGGCAGCACCGAGCAACACCACCTATCGGCCTTCTTCCACGGCAGCGGCTCGGTAGCGCCGCCACCGAACTCCTCAGGGCCTGCAATTAGCTGTAATTCATCAGATGTGGATTGGTGCTGCCTCGACATCAAACCAATTCGAGCAAGGAGGAGTGTGCGCAAGGTTGCTTCATCCACTGTAGCTTCTTGGAATAAGTCTGCATCAACCTTCAGAGCAAATCCTCCTTCCCCGTGCACATTGAGCAACGTCCAGACCGCCCATGAACTTCTGAAGGGCAAGTGGACTGCACGGGCGAACGTGAAAGTTGTGCAGGAGGACGAGAAGGGAACTTCCTCCTGTAAACGCAAGAAATCACTGCATCACGAGGTAAGCAGTACACTTCCTAAACCATCTCAGTGTAGTTATCATAGACAAATCAGTACAAGCAGTACAGCGCGTGATTATGCAGTACAAAACTTATGCAGTGCGGTTGCTTCAGTTCGTTGTGGGGGAAAATGCAGTACGCTTGTATAGGTTCATTACGTATAACGATGCAAAGGCGGTTGCTTGATTCACCTTGAGGGGTGATCTTTGTCACCGTGCATTGCTTGGCGATACCATTTGAACACATTGCGATTCGCATGATTCATTCATTTAACGACAATGCAGCTCGGTCATTTTGTGTGCGAGGAGATGGCGTTCGGCAGATACAAAATGCCGCAATTGACAAAGACCGAGAACAACAACTTTCAGAAGAGTGGATATTCTTCTGACAGAGATACTGGCTGGGTTACCCCTGAGATTCCTCATGGATTCTTCACGACGACAAACAGGGTGCAGTACTCTCCACAAGAAGATTTTTCCCAGGAAGAAGATGTAGTTGAAGATGACGATGATGTCACATTCGTCTGGGAAGGCACTCACCAACGCGATGATGAAGACGATGACGATGAAGATGAGCCAATAACAGTTCTCAACCCAGAGTATAAGCACGAGTTCACTACGTTTGGACAGCATGTCCGAACAGATAATGATGACGCAGTTGAACACGATGTTGCAGCAGATGATGATTATGTCTATGATGATGTGCCACTGCTCCAAAATTTTAAAACCAATCCACCGAGACATCGTCACAACACTGGATTACCACCACGTCCACCTGCCGCACCCAAAACAGAGCTCAGCGTCCACCTGCTGCACCGAAAAACAGAGCTCCAACCAGACCTGCTGCATCAACTTCGACGCTGCGACCACCAACGGTGCCTCGGTCAAAAGTAAACAGCAGGTACAAATCCTCCTCACTGTTACCGCCGCGAGATCCTCAACTACACACATCTGCTATAACCCCGCCATGTCCAATACAACCCGGCGAGCTGCAAACACCATCAAAGTAACGACTCTACACACATGTAAGTTTATGGTGCGAAAAAAAATAATTCTGATCCATACAGATAACATTGCAAAGGTACACCGATATTTCTTGTGAGCTTTGGCTAGGAACATTGCAAATGCTTTATTAAACTCGTATGCACTCCTCGTATTCAAAAAAGCGAGTAATGAACAAATTTTCTCATATAGCATTTCAATTAATGCAGGATAAAAACATGCCGCTCAACATCGATTTCTTTGCTGGAATGAAGTTCACCACGCATTTAAAAGGCATGGGACTTTTACAACAATTATGCAAGATGTGCAGGGTTTGGTATACGAAGAGGGCAAAACAGGACAAATGCCTACATTATCCGCTCAAGAGAAGGGGTCCCAAGCAGGCTGTGTCGATTATCACCGCATGCGTCGAGAAGACATCAAAAGGATTGGCTGCAATGCAAAGATTAGAGTTAAAAAAGGAAGGATGGCAAATTTGTGATAGAAATGGTTCAACTCAACCACAATCACAAGATCTTTGGAAAGCCCCGGATGCTACGCACATGCGATCGCACAAAAAGACGATCCTTTGATAGACCAGTTAGTGAAAGACATGCAACTGGACAACCACACACATGCTCAGATGATGTCGACGCTGTCGCGTATGTCCGGAGGTCTGCAGTACATGGGACATACTAGCCGCGGCTGGGTAAACAGGTAAGCACATAACAGAGCATATCTCTTGAGCATTCTGTCTGTAATTATTCCCTGTTTGGTGAGATAAGTTTGCATTGTCTCTGAGAATGCAGGAAACAGAAGTTTGCCAGAGATGAGTCTGAAGATGATGTCAAGAAACTTCTGAATTTCTTCGAGAAAATGCAAAAGATAAACCCAGAGTTCTTCTATGATTATGACGTTGATGCAGATAACCGTGTAAGAAACGTCTTTTGGGCGAACGCAAGTTGCAGAGGATCGTATGAAGATTTTGGAGACTGCGTTACATTTGACACGACTTATAAAACTAACAAATTCCACATGCCTCTGGGAGTGTTTGTGGGGGTGAACCATCATCTACAAAGCACCATATTTGCTGTTGCACTCGTGCGAGATGAAACAATACCATCATTTGAGTGGGTTTTCAAAACCTTTCTGAGGTGTATGAACAACAAGCCGCCAATCTGCATGCTCACAGGTACAAAAAATAAAAAACACCTGCATACTTACGTTTTGTTTTGTTTTGTGCACTTATATTTCTTCCATCTATCTTGCAAACACACAAACAACGTAATAAAAAAACATTGTTTGTCTCTTCTCAGACCAGTGTTCTTCGATGAAGGCAGCATTAAAAACTATCCTCCCACAAACTCTGCATAAGCTGTGTCGGTGGCATATCATGAAGAAGTACAAGGACCACCTCGCCTTGCTGTATAAGGCGCACGAGAAGCTCAAGGGCGAACTCAATGCAGTGCTGAACCACCCACTAATGCCGTCAGAATTTGAACGAGCATGGAAGAACCTCATTCAGAGGTACAACTTGCAAGACGACGAAGTGATGAATCCACTGTGGGATGACAGGCACGAGTGGGTCTCAGCTTACTACAAGGAAATTTTCTGTGCTCGGATGACTTCCACACAGAGAAGCGAGAGCATGAACCGCATACTGAATAAAAATTTTGTCAGGGAGAAGCATGATCTCCATCCGTTTGCTCAGCAGGTGGACAAGTGCATTCAGACCAGGAAGGCCGTCGAGCACGCAGAGACAGTAGCAAATGAGGTAAACAAAATGTCAATCAAAAACTGCTTAAAAAATATGACTACAAAAACAAACAATTTTTTCATTTCTCTGGATCGTAACAGTGCATTTGTGATCATGCAGTCAGAGGTAAAAACAACAACAAAGTTTGGCTTCGAAGTTCAGCTATCAAAAGTGTATACAAGGGCAATGTTTGCAGATTTCAAAGAAACACTCTACCATAGCACTGCATTCAGAGCAGAACGGTGCCCTGAGAACCCGACATAGTATCTCGTACACCACTACAACAGATCGGATGCATTTGACTGGGCAAGGCATAATTTCCAAGTGGTCGCCGATGAAGAGAAAGGTGTCTACGAATGTGAGTGCAAACTCTGGACACACACATGTGAGACTCCTAGCAAAAAAAATTCTAGATTCTCATAGTCATGCACGAAAGCTAACTTACTGAACTTTAAAAGTATATATGCATGTGTAATTCACAAAACCAAATGAAGTTCACTTCTTTAAAAAAATGAACAAATAATGAAAAAAATATATGTTTACTAATTTCATGCAGTTCACTTACAGAACAAAAAAAAATCATGTGTTTGTCTGCAGGCCTCTTCTGCGTCCATGTCTTATGCATGCTTTCTCATTTGAGAGTACTCAACAATCCTGAGGTGTACATCATGAAAAGATACACCCGTAACGCAAGATCAGATGCAACGTTTGACAGAAGAGACTACGAACAAACAACACCAGATGGAACCTCGCTTTTTTGCCGTAGAAAATTTCTGACAGAAACAACAATGGACCTTGCAAACAGAGCGACAAGGTCCGACGCTGGGTGCCACAGAGCGTTGTCTGGTATGAGGGCACTGATAGAGGAAGTTGACGTGCTCAACGAAGAAGAAGAAGAAGCAGCAAAACTAAAGCAAGCAGAGAAATCCCAGCATGACAATAATGCCGAGCAAGTAGAAAATACTGAACACATCGGAACTGGTGCTATCAAAAAAGAAACAATTCTTCCACCTCCTGTTTCAAACACAAGAGGAAGGAAGAAAGGGGGAGATGCAACCCAGAAAAAGGTGGCATGCAAGGAGAAAAATGATGACAAAAACAGTAAGCCACAGCCTGAGCTGGACAGTGATGGTCACCCACTGGGAATAAGAAGGTGCAAGACATGTAATGAAATCAGCGGCCACAATTCCAGGACGTGTACAAAAAGAAATGAACAAGAAAAACGAGGACATGGAGATGCACAACAAAACAGAAATTCCACTCACAAAACTAAGAAATGGACGAAACCGAGACGTGTAGCATCTGCAAAACGAGGAAGAGACACAATTCAAGAACCTGCCCCAAAAGAAAAAGAAAAAGATCAGAAAATGAGGAAGACGAAGAAGGTGAGATCAAAGAAGAAGATGATGACAGAACTGAAGAAGAAATGGCTTATGAAGAAACAGATGGAGAAGAGGAGGAAGAAGAAGAGAGTGAAGAGGACGAAGAACGTGAAGAAACTGAAGAAACAGTGGCGTATGAAGAAACATATGATGAAGATGATGAAGAGGAAGAAGAGAGTGAAGAGACTGAAGAGAGTGAAGAGGACGAAGAACATGAAGAAACAGTGTCAACAAGACCACCACAAGGAAATACTGCTGTACAGAAAAAACCGAGAACAACACCACTTTCAAAAAACAAGGTAGGAGCAAAGAAGGATGCAGTTCACAGCACTGGAAAACGAAAACCACCATCAACCAGCACGCGGGGATCAAAGAAGGATGCAGTTCACAGCACTGGAAAACCAAAGCAGCCATCAACCAGCACGCGGGGAGCAAAGAAGGATGTAGTCCACAGCGCTGGAAAACCAAAGCAGACATCAACCAGCACGCGAGGGGCTACAAACACAAAGGTGCAGAGACAAGAACCAGCAACACCGCCATGGAAAACAAAAGAAAGTGCGACATTAGACACGCTCCAGACACCGCGCAGAAGCAGCAGGTTAACGACCAAATAGATGAACAGACAATAAATTAATTGCATGCATAGCAGTTTGCTTATCTCTATGACTTATGTATCAGTTTAAATTTTGTGTAAACACAAATTTCTCGTTGACTATGACTTATTCAACTAAACCATGTAAAAGAGAAAATGGTATATAGAGTATACCATATATATATATATATATATATATATATATATATATATATATATATATATATATATATATATATATAGCAGTCTTGAGTAAAACATTGACACATTTTGATTCAAAAACCATGTAAAAAATGCTGTTAGCTCGCTGCAGTCCAACAAGTAGTACATATAAAAAGCATTTCAATATGCAGTATGAAACTTGCAAAAATGCAGTACGCTTCGAACTATCATGCAGTACTATAGACTAACTACATGTAGTACACACCATGCAAATTGGGAAAAAATGTGGAAACATGTAGTGCTCAGCTAACATATAAGCAGTTGACATATTGTAACCATGTAAACACAAATTTCCCACTGAATAATGATTGAAGTGGTTCAGATCACAAAAGAGCTTGTTACAAAACACATCAAAAAAGATGAAGCGTTCAACACGCGAAAGTACTTATTACAAATCAACCTCATAACCTTAGCCAATCACGTCAAACGTGATTCTAACCGTACGATCCTCGAGTTCAAAGAAGTTGAGGACAACAACTTGCTCAGACTTCAGGCCACTATCAATGACAAATTCCTTCCACCCTTTGTGCAGACACAGCCGCCCGTCAATGCCTACAGTGTACTTGACTGGTTGAAGGTATCCATTACCAAGAACAACTTGAAGAATTCCTTTCTTCTTGAGCCGGACATACCTAACAGCTCGTTTAGGAATTTTCTGTAAAAAATAATAAAACTGTTTGAGAACGAAACTAGCAGTACAATTCTCATACTGTGCACAGAGATAGATGAAGTGCACAACAGTCCAACGAGTAGTACATATAAAACGCATTTCAATATGCAGTATGGAACTTGCAAATATGCAGTACGCTTCGAACTATCATGCAGTACTATAGACTAGCTACATGTAGTACACACCAAAAAATTGGGAAAAATGTAGAAATATGTAGTGCTCAGCTAATATATAAGCAGTTCACATATTGTAACCATGTAAACTAAAACATAAGCTACATGCACACAAGCATAAAAATAAAAACAAGAAATAAGAACACATTGCAGTACACTTCAAAAAACAAAGAAAAAAGTGCGTTCCTAAAATACTGCAAGTTCAGAATGCAATGGAATTATACAAAAAAAACACAAAGAAAAAATCATATCTAACGAAACATACCATCTTGTAGTGAGTCTCCACATCTGTTGGCGTAAGCTGATGGACAAAAGGACTCGTGCAGCCAAGGCCACGCCGAATCAAGGCAGAATAGAACGCAGAAACGTTGATCTGGCCCATATCCAATCCTTCCGTGAATATTGTACCATATGCAAGCTGCTCGGCTCGCCAGATTCGGCACAACACCTTCCCACCACGCAGAGCATGGCGGGCTCTGCGAGCAAAAGCTGAACAATTGCGGTCGTCGGCACACCACAACCATGGCCGCAGAGAAGAGATACGTGCGAGGGCCCGGAGCCATCATGTAAATCTAGAAAAGCAAAAAAAAATAATAAAGGTGGAGAAAGGAGAGAACTTGCAACTAAGCGGAGAAATGAAATGCAAAGGAAGGGTATAAGTTAGCCTTCATTTATACAAGAGGAATGCAAAAAGGTCAAAACTGAAAATTAAAGGGGACTTAATGGAAATTATGTTCCCGAGAATAAAGGACAATCAATAAAGGCTTATGTTACCAAAGAAAAAGGAACGAAAAAAGAAGGTGTACTTTGACTGCAGCAATTCCCACAAACAAAACCGCAGATCGTTAAAAAATAATACTCTGAAAAATTATAATCCACACACTATTTTATGTGTGCAGTTCTCCAAATTCGTACCAGGAAGTTCACTATATGTGTGCATAGCCAGTCACAACTTTTTGTCACAAAGAAGGATGCACGCAGTGCAAAATGTGTACACCTGCAGCACAGAACTATGACAAATGCAGTGCGCATAGGAGCACAAAAGCAGTGCACACCCGTACACAAAGAAAAAAGGATACGAAAGAGGAAAAACAATAAAGAAAAATGATACCAATGCAGTGCACAAAAATGTAGCCCAGAAAATGTGCAGTACGGTATGCGTGCACATGCAGTACTGAAACTAAATCAATGCAGTGCACGCATGATTTACTAAAAAAAGCAGTGCACACATGATTTACTAAAAAAGCAGTGCACGCATGATTTACTAAAAAAAAGCACTGCACGCATAATTTACTACAAAAAGCAGTGCACGCATGATTTGCTAAAAAAAGCAGTGCACGCCCCAACGTTGAAAAAGTAACAAACAAAAAAAATTGACCACCCAGGTGCTACCAGCCCCAGCCAGTCTCGTAATAGGTCTGCACCCACAGAAGGGGAGTCGTTCTGAGCCACAGTGCATGGGACCGGTTGGACATGGGCCCACAGGTCATAGAGCATATAGCTGCGAGCGCCGCGTATAAGCGCACAGATAAGTATACGGAGGAGTTCGACCCGGTATGCCTCGCCGGCGCTTATAAGCGGTCGAGCGCGCTTCCATGAAAGCGAGGTGGGACTAAACATTAGGACGCACACACAGCGAAACGGTAACCAAGCCGTGCTCACAGGCCGACCTCGGCCCAAGTATGTTTCTATACTAGCGGAACAAAGGCCCAACAAGGCCGACTAAGAAAAAACAATAAGTTAAAAAAATGGGGGGGCACCCCCCCTTTCCCTACCCCTCCCGTACCAGTGATTGCAGTAGGTACAAGAAAAAACAAGATGAAGTACGTAGCTGTAAACAATACAGTGCACTACGTTACACGATGCAGTGCGGTATGGCAATCTAGTTCCCGATTACCCCTACACGAATAAATAAACTCAAAAAACAGTGAAGTACGCACATGTATACACAAGTGCAGTACTGAATTCTAGAAGATGCAGTGCACGACTATATACTAATGCAGTTCATTATCGTACATGATGCATCTACAAAACGTAAAAAAATGCCCGTTCGCATAGAAAAAAATGGTGGTTAAAAAAATGTGCTGATCAGAAATAAAACAAACACACCTTAAAAAAACCACGTTCGCATACAACCACCCGATCGGAGCAGTTCCATCACCACAAGCCCACGATCACAGATGCAAAACCAACCCACGATCCGCACAACCGCATCATCGGTAGCGATCGTGCAGTTCATCAAGCGAGGCCATCCCACCCGCGCCTCCCCTTAAATTCAGACCCACGCCAAAGGCCTTCTCATCCACAACAACACATGTATCCATTGCGCTCCCACCACCGGCGATGGCGTTCACCGGCGAGTACAAAGGCGACAACGCCATGGGCGCTGCGGCAACACCAAGTTGCACGTCATCCACACCAACGACAAGAAGCAGATGGTGATCACCCTCGCGCAGTACGAGCGCCACCTCAGCCTCCAGCGCCACAAGATCGTCGGCATTGATCTCGAGTACGACAACGACCACGAGCGCGCGAAACCCGCCCCGCCAGCTCTCCGCCGGCAAGAATCACCGGTGCTGCTCTTCCAAATGGCGACAATCGAAAGGTGCACCGTCTTCGACAACTTCCTCGCCGACCCGGGTATACCTTTGCGAGCTTCTCCATCGACGGCGACAAAACCAGGCTCGGCGCGTCAAGCGGAGGTCGCCAACCGTCGACATCCGGAAGGAGTGGAGGTGCCCGACGCAACCAAGCCGTTGGACTCCCTCGAGACGCGTCTCGGCGTGCTCATCGGCGACTACTACAACAACATGAAGAAGAAGATCACCGGCGCCGACCACGGTATGGGCCATCCGCCTCATCTCGGGAGGCACATCGAATCTGTGCAAAGGACGCCACGCAGCGTCTGAGATATGGAACCGCATCACCCTCACCCAAGACGGCCTTCGCCGTGCAAAGCTGGAGAAGGAGGAGCCACCCAAGAAGCGCGCCAGGAGCAGCTGGGGATGGTGAGAGCCTGACTGGTGAAGAAGAAGATGGTGCCGGCCATGAGCCAAGAATGCCAGTGTTCTTTTAGAATTATCATTAAATTTGCTTTGTGTTGTTTGCTTATGTATCGTTAGTTTGCTTGCCATGCACAATCGCCTGTAATGATGAACTCAGATTATGTTAGTTTACTTTCTGTTCAACTTAGCTTGCTGGTGATGAAATTGTCGTACAGAATGCAAACAGGGCGCATGCAAAGTGTAAGTTAAGACGAATGCGATACACTGAATTTGTCGAATGAAGTCTTAACATACCCAACAAAGCAGTGCACGAACATAAATTTGAAAAAACGAATACATAAGAGCAAAAACACAAATAGAAAAGCATAAAACACGTAAAATAATTCAATACGGTATGAAAGTACGAAAGTATAGCAGAACCATAATGAGTGAAATGCGGTATGATTTACAAAAGCGGTGAACTCCCATACATTGGGAAAAAGATTAGCGATAGCAAAAGGCGGAAACAAAAAAAGATGACAAGCAGTACATGCAAAGACGCGGCGTATACAATCTTGATCTGAACAACGATCAATGCAAATGCACACTCCAACATTGTAAAAAAACACATAGGGCAGATATATAAAAAGGAAAAAATTGACCACCCAGGTGGCACCGGCCCCAACCAGTCTCGTAATAGGTCTACGCCCACAGAAGGCGAGTCGTTCTGAGTCACAGTGCATGGGGCCGGTTGCACATGGGCCCACAGGTCATAGAGCATATATCGGCGCGCCGTGTATAAGCGCCCAGATAAGTATCTGAGAGGAGTTCGACCGGTATGCCTCGCATGGCGCTTATAAACAGGTCCGGCGCGCCTTCCGCGGGCGAGGTGGGACTAAACATTAGGACTCACACACGGTGAAACAGAACCACCACATGCTCACAGCCGACACAGGCCCAATTGCGTCTTCACTACGAACAGGGGCCAACAAAAAAAATAGAGGCCACTGAAAATTTTAAAAAAAATGCCACATACCATACACAAACACAGGCCCAACCACGCGTTCGCAGTTCGTCGTGATATGACAATGCAGTTCGCTATTTTCAAGTAAGCAGTATTGTTCCTTCTTGAATGCATTCGTGTTTACTGAATCAGACCCAATCCACCACCTAACGCCAACCACAACATTTATTACTTCCATTGCTCGATTGGTTGCATAAAAACTTATCCATTCGTGCTACAGACTAACACAACTCCTCCCCCCATTCCTCATTTTCCTCAAAACGTAGATCTAGGGTTCATCACATCCACAACTCTTCTCTGGAATTCCACTGAACCCACCATGGACTGCAAGTGCGGGTGCTTGGCAAGGATGGCGCCGGTAGCGGACACATGCGTCACGCATAAGGCCTCTGACTCACCAACACCGAAAGTGGCGCAAACATGCTCGGTACTGATGATACCCAACAGGGGGTTTCGTGCGCCATTTCTTCATCGCCTCACAACCACAGATCTACAGGAAAGTTGGGTATGTTTTCCACTCACAATTTTTGGACATAATCTAGACTGCAAATACACATCTGAATATATAGTTCAATCAATTTGTTAAGTAATATCAACAAAAATACAAAACAGAATTTGTATTGTTGTTGGATCATTAGCTATTAAGACTAGATGCTTCCACCTATCTTTCTTCAGTACCACACCATGTATCGACATATGTACAAAAAAAGGGTCAGTAGATAAGCGTTGCAGTTATATTAACATCTTTGTCGAAGTACTTTATATCGACATTGCAGTGCACACATGTTGCAGTATAATATATATCACAGTAAAACTAGGAATCAATTGCGTACATAAGTTTGTTCATACATTGCAACTACTTTACAAAATATAATCATATGTATGTAACTATTTAAGTAAACATAAACAAATCATACTAAGTATAAAACAAAAACATTTGTTGTTTACTTATAAATTCTTTATCCACCCATTACAATATGCGTAAACCGCCATCCGCAATAAAATTCATGCTCCGAGTTAGTGGAAGCTTACTTTGGGGACAGAACACAAAATGGCTATGGAGACATGGAAGCTGGCTACCACATCGACTCTGAAGACTGCATCAACATAACTACTGGTTGGAAAGATTTTGTCTCCCACAATGGCTTTGAGGCCGGAGAAGTGGCCATGGTCTTTTTCTACAAAGAAGAAGACTCCATCAAGTTTACAATATTTGCACTCTAGGCTGTCTAATATGAAGCAACCAATATTTCTAATGCTTTGCTTATGTTGTATGCTTTTAAAATTATGTCAATCAGACAAATTGAACAATGCCTATTTAAAGTATGCAACCTCAACTACGTCATTTTATCATCCTTTTTAGACAAAGTTGCTGTTGGCAATAATGCAGTTCTCTCGAACACATAGTGTGGTACTAATAATAACAAAAGGCAGCCCTCCGAACAGTAACAAGGAAATGCAAATGGTCGAAACTTTGCAGTTAACATATGATGCTCAAAAACAATTCTCATAGTATGCAGTTCAAAAAAATTCTTATAATAACTATTGAGCTAACACAAGCGTATCATGGACCATCCCTTCTAATAGCATAATAGAACATTAACAACACTGCTAATGCAGTACAGAAATGCATATTATGCAGTCATCTAGAACACAAAATCTAGTAAACACAGAATGTAGTTTACGAAAAGGAGAAATCTCATAAACAGCCATAACCACTGTAATAAAACTACAACGAAGTACGCTACCAAAGAAAATGCAGTGCACTACAACGTATGCCGCGACTACAACAAATAAAATTAAAGAAGTAAAACTACAGACAATGTGATAGACTCATAGAGGTGTCAACTTCACTCGCACTTCCATAACTCGCCTAAAAATTCTACAGCCACTAAACCATCGAAAAATACACCCGCAAAAATTTACATGGAAGATATGGCAACTTGACGAACAGCATGACCTTTCATTTAAAAAACGCGATTCAAAAAATGACAATTATACCCGCAATACAATGAATTCAATCCTACAACAACAGTAATTACAATATTCAAACACGCGTGGACGGGCAAAAATCAAAAAAATCAACAAGAACAGAGGAGCGGACGAAGCTCACCAGCCCGCACAACCAACATATTAAGAATTGAAAACTAACTCCTAAAAATTAACGAATTATAGAGTGAACGGACCGATTAAAACGAACGCAATCAAAGAATTCCTACTAAATAAAAACATCCGAGCACAAAAAAAATCGCATCTGACGCGAACACGAACGAACAGAGAAAGCTCCTCCGCCAAATCCATCGATTTGCAAGCACTCTAGTATATTTTCCTGTAAATCAGAAAAAATAAAGCTAAAATGAGATGCAGACACAAACTGAATCATCCCGCGACACCCGATTCCACATAGAACGCGCGGGCGGAAAACCGGAAAATGAAGCAGTTTTCCCGTGAAGCATTGCAGTGCTCAACGTAAAGAAGATGTAGTGCACTTTAGATTCGATTAATGCAAAGGCGGCGGCGTGTGCAGAATAGTTATTCGCTAATATTAGCAGAATAGACCGTATATATATATATATATATATATATATATATATATATATATATATATATATATATACACCCACGAGGCTCAAGCAATACAACAATAATTTCACCAAATCCCTCTCTCCTTTCTAACATGGTATTAGCCTAATCGATCCAACCCTAGCCGCTGCCCGACGCTTCCGCTCCGTGCGCCGCCCTCGGGGCGGTCGGGCTCCATGACCTCCGCCGGGGGCCGCGCCGCCCGTACCTAGGGTTCGTCCGCCGGTCATGTTGACTGGCTGCTCTAGAGAGTCTTTTTTCCGATCTTTTGATTCGGATTTTCTCTTTCTCGCCGATCGCTTTGATCGGTGTTTTCTTTTTGTCTTCCGATCTATACTTGATCGGTTTGCGTCGCCCGCCGCCACCGTCGACCCCGTGCGCCTCTACTTCGACACCGGCGCGATCGGCAGGCTTCTTCACCGACACAACGGTCTCGCGTGACATGCGGCCCCTCACGGTCATCATCCACGCGCCGGCCCGCTCGTCGATCTACGCTGTTCGTCACCGCCCTCTCCGACCGGGACACCTGCATCGCCCCGTCCAGCGGCCTCGCGCCATGCGGCAGCCCATCATAGCCGCCGTACGCGCCCCGGCCCGCCCATGGATCCACGCCACCCGCCTCCGCCGCGTCTGCACGGCGGCCCTGCGGTCTACCTCGCCGGCCTCGTCCCTGGTTGCGTCCGACTCGTCGACTATCTCAGATCGGGCTCCGCTGGTACGTTGGTTGCTCGGGCCTCGCTGCCCGGGCACCGACGCTGCTTTGGCAGCCCGGGTGCTGGTCGCACGATATCCCACGCCGTCCGTCATCGCCGGCTTCATCTCGGACTCCGCCGCCACCCCGCCTCCACCGAGCGGCGTCCCCGACCTCGCGCGCGATCGGCTTGATACCATGCTCGCCGCCGTGATCCGGCTCATCTACGCCCCGCGACCGACCTGGCCCTTCGGTTGCTCGCGCCTCCGCAGGTCCCGTGAAGATCATCCCCGAGTTCGGCGCCCCCCTTCACCGGTCGAGCAACGGGCTGCCGCTGAGTCGCCATGTCGGACCGTAGCAACGTCGCCATGTGGTTCTCCTCGCGGCTACATCGACTCGTGCGGCACCGCAGCGTCGCCCCTTTGGGCCGTAGTGCCGCGATACGCGGTCCCCGCTGCCGCCCCGAGGCCGTCCCCGCGGTTGCATTGACCCGCGCGTCGCCCCTTTGGGCCGTAGTGCCGCGATACGCGGTCCCCGCTGCCGCCCCGAGGTTTTCCCGTAGTCGCCTAAACCCTCCTGCTGCCGCCGCGTCGCCCCTTCGGGCCGTGGCGCACCTGCCCGCGGTCCATCGCCGTCCACGCGCGTAGACTTCACGTGGCGTGCGCCGCGCCACCTCCCTTGGCGCGGGAACGCCACCGTCCGCGTCGGTCTTCGTCACGCTGTTGGGTTCTCCTCGCCTAACTTAGCTGTCGCCGCCGCTCTTCTTCGGCCACCGCCGCCCCCGCCCGTCCACCCCCTTTCGTCTTCGTCCAACACCAGCCCGTCGCCAGCGTCGCCGTCATCTACCCCGACCACTTCGTCTACTCCGACCATCGATGGCGACATCGGCCCCGCCTCGATTGGCGTCGCAACCGTCTTCGAGTCTTCTTCTCCGCTGGCCCTCCGACTCCTCGACATGGCGTACAACTCGTGCAGGTCCCTTGTCTATGCATGCTCGGTGCTGGGAACACCGACATGTGCCTTCGTCCACGACGTGTCCCCGGGCCTGGCAAGCCTGGTGAGGCGCTTCGTCAACTTCGTCTTCGTCCATCTATGTATGCCCGGTGCTGGCAACACCGTTGCGTGCCTTTGTCCATGATGTGTCCCCGGGCTTGGCAAACCCGCCGCGACGCGTCGTCAACAACGTTTTCTTCCTGGCACACCCCTACTTCGACACCACCGCGCCCATGCTAACTCGGCGCCTCCGTGCGCCCGCGGCTCCACGGCGACTTCCTCGACACCGGCTACCCCGACTCGACATCGACCACGGCATTCTTCGCACGGCTACCTCGACCACGGCTCCACCACTTAGGCTCTCGGCTACCTTGACAAACGGCACAAAGGGCTACCGCCTTGCTTGAGCAACCTCGTCGGTTGTCACTCCAGCCACGACTTTCGCGATGCGTCGACCGTTACGACTGTGGGAGGTGTCCGTTGGCTCGCCTTCAGATTCTTCTCCAGTCTCACCGTCTACCTCGCTACCGTTGTGACTGCGAGGGAATGTTGAGTATATTGATTATTAGGAAAGACGAGATAGACTAGGATTTGTGCCGACTTGTCTTGTACTTCAAGTTAATCATTGTACTACTATATATATGCCCACGAGGCTCAAGCAATATAACAATAATTCCACCAAATCCCTCTCTTCCTTCTAACAGTTTGGGGGCCAGGGCCCCTCCTGGTCCACCCCCCGGCCCTCTAAGCCGCACGATATATAATTATCAGATTCTCGCAAATGAGTAGGCATTTTCTAACCAGGCATTCAGTGAGTAGTAGGAGTCGTTCGTATTTGTACATGGCCTTTTCTCTTCCTTTTTCTAACTATATTTAATATTTAGTCAATAAGTTTTTTTCTACAGTACATTTTTCTCTCTATAAAGTTCATAGAAGTACAAGACACAGTAAAAACATAATAAAATTTACATCAAGAACCCTGCATCACATTTTGGTTTCCTTTTCTTTTGCATCGAAACACATTTTGGTTTCCAATTTGCCTTCCTGTTGAAGGAAAACCATCTAATCGTACGCTTGTACTTTCGAGGACCTGTGTAGTGCGTACCCTACTTTTTTAAAAGACAAAAGCCCGACGTTTTCTGGTGATTGGACTTTGCATACCAGTACTTACGTGCGATAATTTCCACCGGGCTGTTCCTTCGCCGCCAAAAGTACAATGTAGTTAGTTTGAAAAGAAATTACAATGTACTTCCTCTGTAAACTAATATAAGAGCGTTTAGAATACTAAAATAGTGATCTAAACGCTCTTATATTAGTTTACAAAAGGAGTACATTTTACAAATAAAAACGTCTTACATTTTGTTACGGAGGTAATACTTTTTTACGGGGTGAAAATGATGGACTTAACGTGTGAGTGTGTGTGAGAGAGAGTCTTGGCCACACTGCATGCTGGCCGAATCTCTCCGAAAATAGTACTCCTCCAAAAACGAGCGCACGCGTGCACGGTCCATTCATCACAGGTTGCCACAGGCTACAGCCAATGGAAACGGATGGATCCTGCCCATTGAGGTGACCCTTCGAGCAGTTTGCCCGCTACCCTTTGGCCCTTTCCGTGCTATGCACGCCGGATGAGTCCAAGTACAGTCTTTTTTTTCTTACCCAAAGTACAGGTTTTTTTTTTTTTGCGAGATGTACAGGCTTTGTTTCTACCTTTCCAATTTATATCTTCGGATTGTAGTGTAACTTTAGTGCAAGCTTAATCCATAATTTATACACAAAGTTACATGAGATGTGAATCGTTGGATGTTGCCAAAGGTTTTGAAAAAGTGACCAGGATATATCAATATTTTAGAGCAACTTAAGGATAAGCGCTAGAGCAACTCTAGCAGAGTCTATATTTTATTTCAACATGGGTTCACAAAACGGATTTTCACAAATGATTCTCTGCTAAACTACGGGCTCTTCCTCTTCTTCAAAGAAACATTGCAGGCAGGGAGGCTGCGGCTGCCGCATCCACGCAGTCCACAAACGCACGTGCATCCGATCCTAGATGCTGGATAGGGTCACATCCTTGAAGGTCGGTGTGAGCGATACGGCCATTCATGCGGCGGTGGCCATGGAAATTCGGTCAAAATACGCGAGGGCGGCACGAAGGCAGGCATGTCCTCCTCGACCCAATCTGAGAACTCCCATGCCCCTCCCAGAACTCTCTCAGCATGGTCCTCTTCCGTCTTGTCTGAGAAAGGTCCATGGGGAGGGCACGGCCGCACTGACATGGTAATGAGGAAAGAGAGGGTGGCGGCCAACACAGGGGAGATGGGGGGGTGAGTGTGCGGCAATGGGGATGGGGGAAAGGGTGAATGTGGTGGCGCTAGCGAAGGCGAGCGATGGGGGTTTTATACCTGCAAATGGGCGCACTCTGACGGAGAGTGAGGGTGGGATTTAAATTGCCATGTTCGGGTGCGAAACATCGTGACCATTAATTGGCGCTCTTCCCCATGGATATGCGGCTACATCATTGGCAGGGCGGAGGCGGCAACCATACGAACGACCACACCATTGATTGAGCTACGCGTGGGGAAGAAGGGACCGGGCTGAAACTTCCCTCCCGCGCGAGCGGTTACAGATGGAGGCCCTGTTGGGGAACGTAGTAATTTCAAAAAAATTTCCTACGATCACGCAAGACCATGGTGATGGCATAGCAACGAGAGAGGAGAGGTCCGCCCACGCCCTCGTGAGACCGAAAGCGAAGCGTTATAACAACGCTGTTGATGTAGTCGACGTCTCCACGATCCGACCGATCCAAGCACCGAACGACGGCACCTCCGAGTTACGCACACGTTCAGCTCGATGGCGATCCCGGACCGATCCAGCAAAGTGCGGGGATGAGTTCCGTCGACCTGACGGCGTGCAGGCGATGTTGATGCTCCACCGACGCAGGCTTCGCCTAAGCTCGCGACAATATGACTTCTCCGCGCGGGGCTTCTCCTAAGCTCATGACGATATGACCGAAGTGGAATATGGTGGAAGGGGCACCGACACGGCTAAGGCAAGATCCGTAGATCAACTTGTGTGTATTGGGGTGCCCCTGCCCCGTATATAAAGGAGACAAGGGGTAGGTGGCGGCCCTAGAGGAGGCGCACAAGGAGGAGTCCTACTCCCAGGAGTAGGACTCCCCCTCTCCTAGTTGGAGTAGGATTGGGGAGGGAAAAGGGAAGGCGCGCCCCTCTCCTTGTCCTATTCGGACTGGAAGGGGGAAGGGGGCGCGCAGCCCACCTGGCCGGCCCTTCTCCTTCTCCCTCAAGGTCCATGAGGGCCCATATACCCCCGGGGTTCCGTAACCCCGGTGTTCGGTAACATCCTGTTTTCACTCGGAACCATTCCAAGTCCAAACATAGGTTTCAATATATCAATCTTTATGTCTCGACCATTTGAGACTCCTCGTCATGTCCGTGATCACATCCGGGACTCGAACAACCTTCGTGCATCAATACTTATAAACTCATTATGAACTGTCATCGAAGCGTTTAGCGTGCGGACCCTACGGGTTCGAGAACTATGTAGACATGACCTAGAACCATTCTCGGTCAATAACCAATAGCGGAACCTGGATGCCCATATTGGTTCCTACATATTCTACGAAGATCTTTATCGGTCAAACCGCATAACGACATCGTTGTTCCTTTGTCATCGGTATGTTACTTACCCGAGATTCGATCGTCGGTATCCAATACCTAGTTCAATCTCGTTACGTAAGTCTCTTTACTCGTTCCGTAATACATCATCTCACAACTAACTCATTAGTTGTAATGCTTGCAAGGCTTAATTGATGTGTATCACCGAGAAGGCCTAGAGATACCTCTCCGACAATCGGAGTGACAAAACCTAATCTCAAATCGCCAACCCAACAAGTACCTTTGGAGACACCTGTAGTACTCCTTTATAATCACCCGATTCGTTGTGACGTTTGGTAGTACCAAAGTGTTCCTCCGTAAACGGAGTTGCATAATCTCATAGTTATAGGAACATGTATGGGTCATGAAGAAAGCATTAACATACTAAGCGATCAAGTGTTAAGCTAACGGAATGGGTCATGTCAATCAGATCATTCAACTAATGATGTGACCTTGTTAATCAAATAACAACTCCTTGTTCATGGTTAGGAAACATAACCATCTTTGATTAACAAGCTAGTCAAGTAGAGGCATACTAGTGACACTCTGTTTGTCTATGTATTCACACATGTATTATGTTTCCGGTTAATACAATTCTAGCATGAATAATAAACATTTATCATGAAATAAGGAAATAAATAATAACTTTATTATTGCCTCTAGGGCATATTTCCTTCAGTCTCCCACTTGCACTAGAGTCAATAATCTAGTTCACATCATCATGTGATTCAACACTAATATTCACATCTGCATGTGATTAATACCCATAGTTCACATCGTCATGTGACCAACACCCAAAGGGTTTACTAGAGTCAATAATCTAGTTCACATCGCTATGTGATTAACACCCAAAGAGTACTAAGGTATGATCATGTTTTGCTCGTGAGAGAAGCTTAGTCAGCGGTCTGTCACATTCAGAGCCGTATGTATTTTGCAAATATCTATGTCTACAATGCTCGCACGGAGCTACTCTAGCTAATTGCTCCCACTTTCAATATGTATCCAGATTGAGACTCGAGTCATCTAGATCAGTGTTAAAACTTGCATCGACGTAACCTTTTACGACGAACCTTTTTCACTTCCATAATCGAGAAACATATCCTTATTCTACTAAGGATAATTTTGACCGCTGTCCATTGATCTACTCCTAGATCTCTATTGCACTCCCTTGCCAATCTTAGTGGTAGGGTATGCAATAGATCTGGTACACAGCATGACATACTTTATAGAACCTATGGCTGATGCATAGGGAATGACTTTCATTCTCTTTCTATCTTCTGCCGTGGTCGGGTTTTGAGTCTTACTCAATCTCACACCTTGTAACACAGGCAAGAACTCTTTCTTTGACTGTTCCATTTTGAACTACTTCAAAATCTTGTCAAGGTATGTATTCATTGAAAAACTTATCAAGCGTCTTGATCTATCTCTATAGATCTTGATGCTCAATATGTAAGTAGATTTACTGAGGTCCTTCTTTGAAAAACTCCTTTCGAATACTCCTTTATGCTTTCCAGAATAATTCTACATTATTTCCGATCAACAATATGTCATTCACATATACTTATCGAAATCTTGTAGTGCTCCCACTCACTTTCTTGTAAATACTGAGGCTTCTCCAAAAGTCAGATAAAACCATATGCTTTGATCAAATCATCAAGCATATATTCCAACTCGAGATGTTTGCACCAGTCCATAGATGGATCATTGGAGCTTGCACATTTTGTTAGCTCCTTTAGGATTGACAAAACCTCCTGGTTGCATCATATACAACTCTTCTTTAATAAATCCATTAAAGAATGTAGTTTTGACATCCATTTGCCAGATTTCATAAAATGTGGCTATTGCTAACATGATTTGGACAGACTTTAAGCATCGCTACAGTTGAGAAAATCTCACTGTAGTCAACACCTTGAACTTGTCGAAAAACCTTTTTTGCGACAAGTCGAGCTTTGTAGATAGTAATACTACTATCAGCATTTGTCTTCCTCTTGAAAATCCACTTATATAATATGGCTTGCCGATCATCGGGCAACTCCATCAAAGTCCACACTTTGTTCTCATACATGGATCCCATCTCAGATTTCATGGTCTCAAACCATTTCGCGGAATCTGGGCTCATCATCGCTTCCTCATAGTTCGTAGGTTCATCATGGTCTAGTAACATGACTTCCAGAACATGATTACCGTACCACTCTGGTGCGGATCTCACTCTGGAAGACCTACGAGGTTTGGTAGCAACTTGATCTGAAGTTTCATGATCATCATCATTAACTTCCTTACTAATTGATGTAGGAATCACGAAACTGATTTACGTGATGAACTACTTTCCAATAATGGAGAAGGTACAATTACCTCATCAAGTTCTACTTTCCTCCCACTCACTTCTTTCGAGAGAAACTTCTTCTCTAGAAAGGATCCATCTTAGCAACGAAAAACTTGCCTTCGGATCTGTGATAGAAGGTGTACCCAATAGTTACCTTTGGGTATTCTATGAAGACGCACTTCTCCGATTTGGGTTCGAGCTTATCGGTGAAAACTTTTTCACATAAGCATCACAACTCAAACTTTAAGAAAAGACAGCTTAGGTTTCTTTGTTAAACCATAGTTCATACGGTGTCGCCTCAACGGATTTAGATGGTGCCCTTTTAATGTGAATGCAGCTATCTCTAATGCATAACCCCAAAACTATATCTGTAAGAGACATCATAGATCGCACCATATCAAAATAAAGTACGGTTACGACGTTCGGACACACCATAATGTTGTGGTGTTCCAGGTGGCGTGAGCTGTGAAACTATTCCACATTGTTTTAATTGAAGGCCAAACTCGCAACTCAAATATTTTTCCTCTGCGATCATATCGTAGAAACTTTTATTTTCTTGTTACGATGATTCTTCACTTCACTCTGTAATTCTTTGAACTTTTCAAATGTTTCAGACTTGTGTTTCATCAAGTAGATATACCTATATCTGCTCAAATCATCTTGTGAAGGTCAGAAAATAACGATACTTGCCACGAGCATCAACACTCATTGGATCGCATACATCGGTATGTATTATTTCCAATAAGTTAGTAGCTTGTTCCATTGTTCCGAGAACGGAGTTTTAGTCATCTTGCCCAAAAGGCACGGTTCACAAGCATCAAATGATTCATAACCAAGTGATTCCGAAAATCCATCTTTATGGAGTTTCTTCATGCGCTTTACACCGATATGACCCAAACGGCAGTGCCACAAATAAGTTGCACTATCATTATTAACTTTGCATCTTTTGGCATCAATATTATGAATATGTGTATCACTACGATCGAGATCCAACAAACTATTTTTATTGGGTGTATGACCATTGAAGGTTTTATTCATTTAAGCAGAACAACAATTATTCTTTGACTTTAAATGAATAACCGTTTGAAAACTATTTTCATTGGGTGTATGACCATCGAAGGTTTTATTCATTTAAGCAGAACAACAATTATTCTTTGACTTTAAATGAATAACCGTTTTGCAATAAACATGACCAAATCATATTCAAGCTCAACGCAAACACCAAATAACATTTATTTAGGTTTAACACTAATCCCGAAAGTATAGGGAGTGTGCGATGATGATCATATCAATCTTGGAACTACTTCCAACACTCATCTTCACTTCCCTTCAACTAGTCTCTGTTTATTCGTAACTCCTGTTTGAGTTACTAATCTTAGTAACCGAACAAGTATCAAATACTGGGGATACTATAAACACTAGTAAGGCACACATCAATAACCTGTATATCAAATATACTCTTGTTCACTTTGCCATCCTTCTTATCCACCAAATATTTGGGGTATTTCCGCTTCAAATGACCATTTCCTATGCAAAGTGTAAGCTTTCAGTTTCAGGCTTTGGTTCAGCTTTGGGTTTTTTCATGGGAGTGACAACTTGCTTGTCATTCTACTTGAAATTCCCTTTCTTTCCTTTGCCCTTTTCTTGAAACTAGTGGTCTTGTCAATCATCAACACTTGATGCTCTTTCTCGATTTCTACCTTCGTCGATTTCAATATCACGAAGAGCTCGGGAATCGTTTTCGTCATCCCTTGCATACTATAGTTCATCACGAAGTTCTAGTAACTTAGTGATGGTGACTAGAGAATTCTGTCAATCACTATCTTATCTGGGAGATTTACTCCCACTTGATTCAAGCGATTTGAAGTACCGGACAATCTGAGCACATGCTCACTAGTTGAGCG
Source organism: Aegilops longissima (assembly GCA_021605205.1). Lineage (NCBI taxonomy): Eukaryota > Viridiplantae > Streptophyta > Magnoliopsida > Poales > Poaceae > Aegilops > Aegilops longissima. The sequence continues at coordinate 475,224,256 of CM038680.1, read as the reverse complement.
ATTCTCCTCCATCTTTTAGCTATAGAACTTGTTGGAAACTTCATATCTCTCAACTCGGTATTTGCTTGAAATATTAACTTCAACTCTTGGAACATCTCATATGGTCCATGACGTTCAAAACGTCTTTGAAGTCCCGATTCTAAGCCGTTAAGCATGGTGCACTAAACTATCAAGTAGTCATCATATTGAGCTAGCCAAACGTTCATAACGTCGCATCCGCTCCTGCAATAGGTCTGTCACCTAGCGGTGCATTAAGGACATAATTCTTACGTGCAGCAATGAGGATAAACCTCAGATCACGGATCAAATCCGCATCATTGCTACTAACATCTTTCAACACAATTTTCTAGGAACATATCAAAACAAACATATAAAAGCATAGGGAAGCAACAACGCGAGCTATTGATCTACAACATAATTTGCAAAATACTACCGGGACTAAGTTCATGATAAATTAAAGTTCAATTAATCATATTACTTAAGAACTCCCACTTAGATAGACATCTCTCTAGTCATCTAAGTGATTACGTGATCCAAATCAACTAAACCATGTCCGATCATCACGTGAGATGGAGTAGTTTCAATGGTGAACATCACTATGTTGATCATATCTACTATATGATTCACGCTCGACCTTTCGGTCTCCGTGTTTCGAGGCCATATCTGTTATATGCTAGGCTCGTCAAGTTTAACCTGAGTATTCCGCGTGTGCAACTGTTTTGCACCCGTTGTATTTGAACGTAGAGCCTATCACACCCGATCATCACGTGGTGTCTCAAAGACGAAGAACTTTCAAGCGGTGCATACTCGGGAGAACACTTCTTGATAATTTTGGTGAGAGATCATCTTATAATGCTACCGTCAATCAAAGCAAGATAAGATGCATAAAGGATAAACATCACATGCAATCAATATAAGTGATATGATATGGTCATCATCATCTTGTGCTTGTGATCTCCATCGCCAAGCAACGTCATGATCACCATCGTCACCGCGCGACACCTTGATCTCCATCGTAGCATCGTTGTCGTCTCGCCAATTATTGCTTCTACGACTATCGCTACTCCTTAGTGATAAAGTAAAGCAATTACATGGCGTTGCATTTCATACAATAAAGCGACAACCATATGGCTCTCTGCCGATTGCCGATAACTCGGTTACAAAACATGATCATCTCATACAATAAAATATAGCATCACGTCTTGACCATATCACATCACAACATGCCCTGCAAAAACAAGTTAGACGTCCTCTACTTTGTTGTTGCAAGTTTTACGTGGCTGCTACGGGCTGAGCAAGAACCGTTCTTACCTACGCATCAAAACCACAACGATACTTCGTCAAATAGACTCCGTTTAACCTTCTCAAGGACGGGCGAGCCACACTCGATTCAACTAAAGTGAGAGAGACAGACACCCGCCGGTCACCTTTAAGCAACGAGTGCTCGGAGCGGTGAAACCAGTCTCGCGTAAGCGTACGCGTAATGTCGGTCCGGGCCGCTTCATCTCACAATACCGCTGAACCAAAGTATGACATGCTGGTAGGCAGTATGACTTGTATCGTCCACAACTCACTTGTGTTCTACTCGTGCACATGACATCAACGCATAAAACCAGGCTCGGATGCCACTGTTGGGGAACGTAGTAATTTTAAAAATTTTCCTACGATCACGCAAGACCATGGTGATGGCATAGCAACGAGAGGGGAGAGTGTCCGTCCACGTACCCTCGTAGACCGAAAGCGGAAGCGTTATAACAACGCGGTTGATGTAGTCGTACGTCTCCACGATCCGACCGATCCAAGCACCGAACGTACGGCACCTCCGAGTTCTGCACACGTTCAGCTCGATGACGATCCCGGACTCCGATCCAGCAAAGTGCCGGGGATGAGTTCCGTCAGCACGACGGCGTGGTGACGATGTTGATGCTCCACCGACGCAGGGCTTCGCCTAAGCTCGCGACAATATGACTTCTCCGCGCAGGCTTCTCCTAAGCTCCGCGACGATATGACCGAAGTGGAATATGGTGGAAGGGGGCACCGCACACGGCTAAGGCAAGATCCGTAGATCAACTTGTGTGTATTGGGGTGCCCCCTGCCCCCGTATATAAAGGAGACAAGGGGTAGGTGGCCGGCCCTAGAGGAGGCGCACCAAGGAGGAGTCCTACTCCCACCGGGAGTAGGACTCCCCCCCCCTTCTCCTAGTTGGAGTAGGATTGGGGAGGGAAAGGGGAAGGCGCGCCCCTCTCCTGTCCTATTCGGACTGGAAGGGGAGGGGCGCGCAGCCCACCTGGCCGCCCTTCTCCTTCTCCCTCAAGGCCCATGAGGGCCCATATACCCCCGGGGTTCCGTAACCCCGGTGTTCCAGTAACATCCTGTTTTCACTCGGAACCATTCCAAGTCCAAACATAGGTTTCAATATATCAATCTTTATGTCTCGACCATTTCGAGACTCCTCGTCATGTCCGTGATCACATCCGGACTCGAACAACCTTCGTGCATCAATACTTATAAACTCATTATGAACTGTCATCGAAACGTTAAGCGTGCGGACCCTACGGGTTCGAGAACTATGTAGACATGACCTAGAACCATTCTCGGTCAATAACCAATAGCGGAACCTGGATGCCCATATTGGTTCCTACATATTCTACGAAGATCTTTATCGGTCAAACCGCATAACGACATCGTTGTTCCTTTGTCATCGGTATGTTACTTACCCGAGATTCGATCGTCGGTATCCAATACCTAGTTCAATCTCGTTACCGGTAAGTCTCTTTACTCGTTCCGTAATACATCATCTCACAACTAACTCATTAGTTGTAATGCTTGCAAGGCTTAATTGATGTGTATCACCGAGAAGTCCTAGAGATACCTCTCCGACAATCGGAGTGACAAAACCTAATCTCAAAATACGCCAACCCAACAAGTACCTTTGGAGACACCTGTAGTACTCCTTTATAATCACCCGATTACGTTGTGACGTTTGGTAGTACCAAAGTGTTCCTCCGTAAACGGAGTTGCATAATCTCATAGTTATAGGAACATGTATGGGTCATGAAGAAAGCATTAACATACTAAACGATCAAGTGTTAAGCTAACGGAATGGGTCATGTCAATCAGATCATTCAACTAATGATGTGACCTTGTTAATCAAATAACAACTCCTTGTTCATGGTTAGGAAACATAACCATCTTTGATTAACAAGCTAGTCAAGTAGAGGCATACTAGTGACACTCTGTTTGTCTATGTATTCACACATGTATTATGTTTCCGGTTAATACAATTCTAGCATGAATAATAAACATTTATCATGAAATAAGGAAATAAATAATAACTTTATTATTGCCTCTAGGGCATATTTCCTTCAGGCCCCTCCTTATCAATGTCCCCAATCTCCAAATATGGAAATATGGAGGCTCGCTGACTGGATATGTAAGGCGCTCCATAAATTTTGCAGGCGGAGGGCCGGTTGGCGGCTCTACTAGAGTGTTTTTCCGGTCAAAATCGCCATATTGGCGGTTATTATGGCCATCCGAGCCATATGGTGACTCTGCTAGATTTGTTCTTATATCTCCAAGACGGTCTAAACTAACCATTGATTTGATCGCCATTCGAGTGATTCTATCGTAACCAACATGCATCAAACTTTATGAACCCCAATATAGCGTTGACGATCCCTTAGCGAGGTCACCCCGAGGGAACTATCGTATCCTATGGGAAGTCTTCTGAGCGAATGCCAGATTTGGGAGTGTTCCCTCAAAAAAAAACATCCAACAAACACTCGAGAATTGTCATGCTAAAATAAATATATTTGGCAAGCTATTGTATAAAGATTTACCATGTTCTAAAGAAAAATGGCCATGTTAGAAGAAAGATTGTCAGGAATTTCACATGCTGCAGCTGAATAATTACCATTAGTTCACGGGTTTTCCATAATGCAACATGGAGAATTGTCAGCCAAAAAAGAAAGAAATTTCCAACTTGTTTAACTGGCACAAGAAAATTGTCATGCTACATCAAAGAGAACTGGTGAAAATTGCCATGCTTTAAGCGAACTGTTTAGTGTTGTTAGTTCGTAGTTCACTCAGAGAGGTGCGTGCGAGTGAACAATGATTGAAACATGTCTTGCTTTGAGATTCGTTCACGGGAATTGAACGTGTCACAACACGTTCGCTTAAAAAATCCTATGAAAACTGATGTCAGATCGTTAACGTTATGAACTTTATACATAATTTACACATGTTTGCCTCACCAACCAGGTTGTTTTTCAGTAGGAGGCGGTTCCTGTCTATAATGAAGAACTGTGTTTACTTCCTTTCCTGAAACTCAATGAATTAAACCTTCGCTGGGAGCAGCGTGAATGTGTGCATATGTGTATATCTTACATTCCACTCATTTTTCTATAAACAAAACATTTTGTTCAAGTGGTTCTGCATTTCCACTTTTCCCTCAAGGGAGCTCTTGAATGCTTGTCATTTTGTATCTTCTATATCTAAATAGCTGTCACGGTCAACATATTTCTCTCAACATGCATGCATGTCAGCTCATCATTCAACATGCATGAAAAAATTTCCACCTCAACATGTAACCATGCATATCCACACACACAAAAGCACGTAGCCATGCAAAAGTAAATGCTACCTCAACATGCTAACAATGGAAACGTAGTATTTCAAAAAAGTTCATACGATTATGCAAGATCTATCTAGGAGAAGCATAGAAACGAGCGGGAGAGTGTGTCCACGTACCTTCGTAGAACGAAAGCGAACACGTTAGTAACGCGGTTGATGTAGTCGAACGTCTTCGCGATCCAACCGATCCAACCAGCGAACGTACGGCACCTCCGCGTTCAACACACGTTCAGCTCGATGACGACCCTCGAGCTCTTGATCCAGTTGAGGCCGGGGGAGAGTTCCGTCAGCACGACAGCGTGGCGACGGTGATGATGAAGTTACCGGCGCAGGGCTTCGCCTAAGCACTACGACGATGTGATCAAGGTGTGGAACTGTGGAGGGGGGCACCTCACACGGTTAAGAGAAACTTGTGTGTTCTAGGGTGCCCCCCTGCCCCCGTATATAAAGGAGGGGAGGGGAGGCCGGCCGGCCCTCCTAGGGCGCGCCAGGAGAGGGGAATCCTACTAGGACTCCTAGTCCTAGTAGGTTTCCACCTAAGGAAGAGGGGGAAGAAGGAAGGAAGAGGGGAAAGGGAAGGAAAGGGGGCGCCCCCCTTCCCCTAGTCCAATTCGGACCCAAGGGGGGGGGCGGACAGCCCCTCTTGTCCCTTCCTCTCTTCCCACTAAGGCCCATCGAGGCCCATTAGTTCCCCCCGGGGGGGGGGGGGTTCCGATAACCCTCGGGCACTCCTATAATTATCCGGTACCTCTCGGAACTCATCCGGTGTCCGAATAACATCGTCCAATATATCAATCTTTATGTCTCGGCCATTTCTAGACTCCTCGTCATGTCAGTGATCTCATCCGGGACTCCAAACAAACTTCGGTCATCAAATCACATAACTCATAATACAAATCGTCATCGAACGTTAAGCGTGCGGACCCTACGGGTTCGAGAACTATGTAGACATGACCGAGACACATCTTCGGTCAATAACCAATAGCGGAACCTGGATGCTCATATTGGCTCCTACGTATTCTACGAAGATCTTTATCGGTCAAACCGAATACAACATACGTTGTGCCCTTTATCATCAGTATGTTACTTGCCCAAGATCGATCGTCGTGTATCCTCATACCTAGTTCAATCTCGTTACCGGCAAGTCTCTTTACTCGTTCCGTAATGCATCATCCTGCAACTAACTCATTAGTCACATTGCTTGCAAGGCTTATAGTGATGAGCATTACCGAGAGGGCCCAGAGATATCTTTGCGATACACAGAGTGACAAATTCTAATCTCAATCTATGCCAACTCAACAAACACCATCGGATACACCCGTAGAGCATGTTTATAATCACCCAGTTACGTTGTGACATTTGATAGCACACAAGGTGTTCCTCCGGTATTCGGGAGTTGCATAATCTCATAGTCAGAGGAACATGTATAAGTCATGAAGAAAGCAATAACAATAAAACTAAACTATCATAATGCTAAGCTAACGGATGGGTCTTGTTCATCACATCATTCTCTAATGATGTGATCCCGTTCATCAAATGACAACACATGTCTATGGTTAGGAAACTTAACCATCTTTGATTAACGAGCTAGTCAAGTAGAGGCATACTAGGGACACTTTGTTTTGTCTATGTATTCACACATGTATCAAGTTTCCGGTTAATACAATTCTAGCATGAATAATAAACATTTATCATGATATAAGGAAATATAAATAACATCTTTATTATTGCCTCTAGGGCATATTTCCTTCAGTCTCCCACTTTCACTAGAGTCAATAATCTAGTTCACATCGCCATGTGATTTAACGCGAATAGTTCACATCGTCATGTGATATAACACTCTATAGTTCACATCGCCATGTGACCAATACCCAAAGGGTTTACTAGAGTCAATAATCTAGTTCACATCACCATGTGATTAACACCCAAAGAGTACTAAGGTGTGATCATGTTTTGCTTGTGAGAGATGTTTAGTCAACGGGTCTGCCACATTCAGATCCGTATGTATTTTGCAAATTTCTATATCTACAATGCTCTGGATGGAGCTACTCTAGCTAATTTCTCCCACTTTCAATATGTATCCAGATTGAGACTTGGAGTCATCCGAATTAGTGTCAAAGCTTGCATCGACGTAACTCTTTAAGCCGAACTCTTTATCACCTCCATAACCGAGAAATATTTCCTTAGTCCTCTTAGGTAACTAAGGATGACTTTGACCGCTGTCCAGCGATCCACTCCTGGATCACTATCGTACCCCCTTTCCAAACTCATGGCAAGGTACACAATAGGTCTGGTACACAGCATAGCATACTTTATAGAACCTATGGCTGAGGCATAGGGAATGACTTTCACTCTCTTTCTATTTTCTGCCTGGTCAGATTTTGAGTCTTACTCAACTTCACACCTTATAACTCAGGCAAGAACTCCTTCTTTGACTGATCCATTTTGAACTCCTTCAAAATCTTATCAAGGTATGTACTCATCGAAAATCTTATCAAGCGTCTTGATCTATCTTTATAGATCATGATGCCCAATATGTAAGTAGCTTTACTGAGGTCTTTCTTTGAAAAATCCTTTCAAACACTCCTTTATGCTTTTCAGAAAATTCTACATCATTTCCGATCAACAATATGTCATACATATACTTATCAGAAATGTTGTAGTGCTCCCACTCACTTTCTTGTAAATACAGGCTTTTCTTAAGTCTGTATAAAACTATATGCTTTGATCAACTCATCAAAGCGTATATTCCAACTCGGAGATGCTTGCACCAGTCCATAGATGGATCGCCGGAGCTTGCGCATTTTGTTAGCACCTTTGGGATCGACAAAACCTTCTGGTTGCATCATATACAACTCTTCTTTAAGAAAACAATTAAGGAGTATTGTTTTGACATCCATTTGCCAGATTTCATAAAATATGGCAATCTCTAACATGATTCAGACAGACTTACGCATCGCTACGAGTAAGAAAATGTCATCATAGTCAACACCCTGAACTTGTCGAAAACCGTTTGCGACAATTTGAGCTTTGTAGATAGTAACACTACTATCAGTTTTCGTTTTCCTCTTGAAGATCCATTTATTCTTGATGGCTTTCCGATCATCGGGAAAGTCAATCAAAGTCCATACTTTGTTCTCATGCATGGATCCTATCTCAGATTTCATGGCCTCAAGCCATTTAACGGAATCTGGGCTCATCATCGCTTCCTCATAGTTCGTAGGTTCGTCATGGTCTAGTAACATGACTTCCAGAACCGAATTACCGTACCACTCTCATGCGGACCGTACTATGGTTGACCTACGAGGTTCGGTAGTAACTTGATCTGAAGTTTCATGATCATCATCATTAACCTCCTCACTGATTGGTGTTGGAATCACTGGAACTGATTTCTGTGATGAACTACTTTCCAATTCTGGAGAAGGTACAATTAGCTCATCAAGTTCTACTTTCCTCCCACTCACTTCTTTCGAGAGAAACTCCTTCTCTAGAAAGGATCAATTCTTAGAAACGAATATCTTGCCTTTGGATCTGTGATAGAAGGTGTACCCAACAGTCTCCTTTGGGTATCCTATGAAGACACATTTCTCCGATTTGGGTTTGAGCTTATCAGGTTGAAGCCTTTTTCACATAAGCATCGCAGCCCAAAACTTTAAGAAACGACAGCTTAGGTTTCTTGCCAAACCACAGTTCATATGGTGTCATCTCAACGAATTTAGATGGTGCCCTATTTAACGTGAATGCAGCTGTCTCTAATGCATAACCCCAAAATGATAGTGGTAAATCGGTAAGAGACATCATAGATCGCACCATATCCAGTAAAGTACTGTTATGACGTTCGGACACACCATTACGCTGTGGTGTTCCAGGTGGCGTGAGTTGCGAAACTATTCCACATTGTTTCAAATGAATACCGAACTCATAACTCAAATATTCACCTCCACGATTAGATCGTAGAAACTTTATTTTGTTGTTACGATGATTTGCCACTTCACTCTGAAATTCTTTGAACTTTTCAAATGTTTCAGACTTATGTTTCATCAAGTAGATATACCCATATCTGCGCAAATCATCTATGAAGGTCAGAAAATAACGATACCCGCCGCGAGCCTCAACACTCATCGAACCGCACACATCAGTATGTATTATTTCCAATAAGTCTGTTGCTCGCTCCATTGTTCCGGAGAACGGAGTCTTAGTCATCTTGCCCATGAGGCATGGTTCGCAATTATCAAGTGATTCATAATCAAGTGATTCCAAAAGCCCATCAGCATGGAGTTTCGTCATGCGCTTTACACCAATATGACCTAAACGGCAGTGCCACAAATATGTTGCACTATTATTATCAACTATGCATCTTTTGGCATCAATATTATGAATATGTGTATCAACACGATCGAGATACAATAAACCATTTATTTTGAGTGTATGAACATAGAAGGTTTTATTCATGTAAATAGAACAACAATTATTCTTTGACTTAAATGAATAACTGTATTGCAATAAACATGACCCAATCATATTCATGCTCAACGCAAACACCAAATAACATTTATTTTAGGTTCAACACTAATCCCAAAGGTAAATGGAGTTTGCGATGGTGATCTTATCATCCTTGGAATCATTTCCAACACACATCGTCACCTCGCCCTTAACTAGTCTCTGTTTATTTTGCAACTCCTGTTTCGAGTTACTACTATTAGCAACCAGTATCAAATACCGAGGAGTTGCTATAAACACTAGTAAAGTACACATCAATAACATGTATATCAAATATACCTTTATTCACTTTGCCATCCTTCTTATCCGCCAAGTATCTAGGGCAGTTCCCCTTCCAGTGATCATTTCCTTTGCAGTTAGAAGCACTCAGTTTCAGGCATGGGTCTAGCTTTGGGCTTGTTCATGGAAGTGGAAACTTGCTTGCCATTCGCCTTGAAGTTCCCTTTCTTTCCCTTGCCATTTTACTTGAAACTAGTGGTCTTATCAACCATCAACACTTGATGCTTTTCTTGATTTCTACCTTCGCCGATTTCAGCATCGCGAAGAGCTTGGGAATCGTTTCTGTTATCCCTTGCATATTATAGTTCATCACCAAGTTCTAGTAACTTGGTGATAGTGACTAGAGAACTCTAACAATCACTATCTTATCTGGGAGATTAACTCCCACGTGATTCAAGTGATTGTAGTACTCAGACATTCTGAGCACATGCTCACTAGCTGAGCTATTCTCCTCCATCTTGTAGGCAAAGTACTTTGTCAGAGGTCTCATACCTCTCGACAGGGTATGAGTCTGAAATACCAATCTCAACTCTTGGAACATCTTATATGTTTCGTGGCGTTCAAAACGTCTTTAAAGTCCCGGTTCTAAGCCGTAAAGCATGGCGCACTAAACTATCAAGTAGTCATCATACCGAGCTTGCCAAACGTTCATAACGTCTGCATCTGCTCCTGCAATAGGTCCGTCACCTAGTGGTGCATCAAGGACATAATACTTCTGTGTAGCATTGAGGGTAATCCTCAGATCATGGAGCTAGTTCGCATCATTGCTACTAACATCTTTCAACTTATTTTTCTCTAGGAACATATCAAAAATAAATGAGGAGCTACATCGCGAGCTATTGATCTACAAGATAATTGGCAAATACTATCAGGACTAAGTTCATAATAAATTAAAGTTCAATTAATCAAATTACTTAAGAACTCCCACTTAGATAGACATCCCTCGAGTCATCTAAATGATCACGTGATCCATATCAACTAAACCATGTACGAACATCACGTGAGATGGAGTAGTTTTCAATGGTGAACATCACTATGTTGATCATATCTACTATATGATTCACGCCGACCTTCGGTCTCAAAGGTTCGAGGCCATATCTACATATGCTAGGCTCGTCAAGTTTAACCCGAGTATTCTGCGTGTGCAAACTGGCTTGCACCCGTTGTATATGAGCGTAGAGCTTATCACACCCGATCATCACGTGATGTCTCGGCATGACAAACTGTAGCAATGGTGCATACTCAGGGAGAACACTTATACCTTGAAATTTAGTGAGGGGTCATCTTATAATTCTACCCCGTACTAAGCAAAATAAGATGCATAAAAGATAAACATCATATGCAATCAAAATAGTGACATGATATGGCCATCATCATCTTGTGCCTTTGATCTTCATCTCCAAAGCACCGTCATGAACTCCATCGACACCGGCTTGCCACCTTGATCTCCATTGTAGCATCGTTGTCGTCTCGCCAACTATTGCTTCTACGACTATCGCTACCGCTTAGTGATAAAGTAAAGCAATTACATGGCGATTGCATTTCATACAATAAAGCGACAACCATAAGGCTCCTGTCAGTTGCCGATAACGGTTACAAAAACATGATCATCTCATACAACAATTTATATCTTGACCATATCACATCACAACATGCCCTGCAAAAACAAGTTAGACGTCCTCTACCTTGTTGTTGCAAGTTTTAGGTGACTGCTACGGGCTTCTAGCAAGAACCGTTCTTACCTACGCATCAAAACCACAACGATTTTTTGTCAAGTGTGATGTTTTAACCTTCAACAAGGACCAGGCGTAGTCAAACTCAATTCAACTAAAGTTGGAGAAACAGACACCCACTAGCCACCTGTGTGCGAAGCACGTTGGTAGAACCAGTCTCATGAACGCGGTCATGTAATGTCGGTCTAGGCCGCTTCATCCAACAATACCGCCAAATCAAAGTAAGACATTGCTGGTAAGCAGTATGACTATTAACGCCCACAACTCTTTGTGTTCTACTAGTGCATATAACATCTACGCATAGACCTGGCTCGGATGCCACTGTTGGGAAATGTAGTATTTCCAAAAAAATCCTACGATCACGCAAGATCTATCTAGGAGAAGCATAGCAACGAACGGGAGAGTGTGTCCACGTACCCTCATAGACCAAAAGTGGAAGCGTTTAGTAATGCGGTTGATGTAGTCGAATGTCTACGCGATCCAACCGATCCAAGCGCCTAACGTACGGCACCTCCTCGTTCAGCACACATTCATCTCGATGACGTCGCTCGAGCTCTTGATCCAGTTGAGGCCTAGGGACAGTTCCGTCAGCACGACGGCATGGCGATGGTGATGTGAAGTTACCGACGCAGGGCTTCGCCTAAGCACTACGACGATGTGACCGAGATGTGGAACTGTGGAGGGGGGGCACCGCACATGGTTAAGAGAAACTTGTGTGTTCTAGGGTGCCCCCTGCCCCCGTATATAAAGGAGGGGAGGGGAGGCCGGCCGGACCTCCTAGGGCGTGCCAGGAGAGGGGAATCCTACAAGGACTCCAAGTCCTAGTAGGTTTCCACCTAAGGAAGAGGGGGAAGAAGGAAGGAAGAGGGGGAAGGGAAGGAAAGGGGGCCGCCGCCCCCTTTCCCTAGTCCAATTCGGACCCAAGGGGGGGGGGAAGCCAGCCCCTCTTGGCCCTTCCTCTCTTCCCACTAAGGCCCATTAGTTCCCCCTGGGGGGTTCCGATAACCCTCGGGCACTCTGATAATTATCGGAACTCATCCGGTGTCCGAATAACATCGTCCAATATATCAATCTTTATGTCTCGACCATTTCGAGACTCCTCGTCATCTCCGTGATCTCATCCGAGATTCCGAACAAACTTCAGTCATCAAATCACGTAACTCATAATACAAATCGTCATCGAACGTTAAGCATGCGGACCCTACGGGTTCGAGAACTATGTAGACATGACCGAGACACATCTTCGGTCAATAACCAATAGCGGAACCTGGATGCTCGTATTGGCTCCTACATATTCTACGAAGATCTTTATCGGTCAAACCGCATAACAACATGTTGGAAATATGCCCTAGAGGCAATAATAAAATGGTTATTATTATATTTCTTTGTTCATGATAATTTTCTATTATTAATGCTATAATTGTGTTATCCGGAAATCGTAATACATGTGTGAATACATAGACCACAACGTGTCCCTAGTGAGCCTCTAGTTGATTAGCTCGTTGATCAACAGATAGTCGTGGTTTCCTGACTATGGACATTGGATGTCATTGATAACGGGATTACATCATCAGGAGAATGATGTGATGGACAAGACCCAATCCTAAGCATAGCACAAAGATCGTGTAGTTCGTTTGCTAGAGCTTTTCCAAATGTCAAGTATCATTTCCTTAGACCATGAGATTGTGCAACTCCGAATACCGTAGGAGTGCTTTGGTGTGCCAAACGTCACAACGAATCGGGTGGCTATAAAGGTGCACTACGGGTATCTCCGAAAGTGTCTCTGGGTTGGCACGAATCGACATCGATTTGTCACTCCGCATGACGGAGAGGTATCTCTGGGCCCACTCGGTAATGCATCATCATAATGAGCTCAATGTGACCAAGTGTCCGGTCACGGATCATGCATTACGGTACAAGTAAAGTGACTTACCGTAACGAGATTGAACGAGGTATTGGGATACCGACGATCGAAGTCTCGGCAAGTAACGCATCGATTGACAAAGGGAATTGTATACGGGATTGATTGAATCCTCGACATCGTGGTTCATCCGATGAGATCATCGAGGAGCATGTGGGAGCCAACATGGGTATCCAGATCCCGTTGTTGGTTATTGACCGGAGAGTCATCTCGGTCATGTCTGCATGTCTCCCGAACCCGTAGGGTCTACACACTTAAGGTTCGGTGACGCTAAGGTTGTAGAGATATTAGTATGTAGTAACCCGAAAGTTGTTCGGAGTCCTGGATGAGATCCTGGACGTCATGAGGAGTTCCGGAATGGTCCGGAGGTAAATATTTATATATAGGAAGTCAAGTTTCGGCCATCGGGAAAGTTTCGGGGGTCACCGGTATTGTACCGGGACCACCGGAAGGGTCCCGGGGGTCCACCAGGTGGGGCCACCTATCCCGGAGGGCCCCATGGGCTGAAGTGGGGAGGGGAACCAGCCCCTGGTGGGCTGGTGCGCCCCCCTTGGGCCTCCCCCTGCACCTAGGGCAGGAAACCCTAGGGTGGGGGCGCCCCCCTTGGCTTGGGGGGCAAGCCACCCCCTTGGCCGCCGCCCCCCCTTGGAGATCCCATCTCCTAGGGCCGGCGCCCCCCCAGGGGCCCTATATATAGTGGGGGGAGGGAGGGCAGCCGCACCCTAGCCCCTGGCGCCTCCCTCTCCCTCTCCAACACCCCCTCCTCTCCGTAGAGCTTGGCGAAGCCCTGCCGAGATCCCCGCTGCATCCACCACCACGCCGTCCTGCTGCTGGATCTCCATCAACCTCTCCTTCCCCCTTGCTGGATCAAGAAGGAGTAGACGTCTTCCCCAACCGTACGTGTGTTGAACGCGGAGGTGCTGTCCGTTCGGCACTCGGTCATCGGTGATTTGGATCCCGACGAGTACGACTCCATCAACCCCATTCTCGTGAACGCTTCCGCTCGCGATCTACAAGGGTATGTAGATGCACTCCTTTTCCTCTCGTTGCTAGATAACTCCATAGATAGATCTTGGTGATGCGTAGAAATTTTTTGATTTCATATACGTTCCCCAACAGTGTTATCATGAGCTAGGTCTATGCGTAGTTACTATGCACGAGTAGAACACAAAGCAGTTGTGGGCGTAGATGTTGTCAATTTTCTTGCCACTACTAGTCTTATCGTGCTTCGGCGGCATCGTGGGATGAAGCGGCCCGGACTGACCTTACACGTACGCTTACGTGAGACAGGTTCCACCGACTGAAATGCACTAGTTGCATAAGGTGGCTAGCGGGTGTCTGTCTCTCCCACTTTAGTTGGAGCGGATTCGATGAAAAGGGTCCTTATGAAGGGTAAATAGAAATTGGCATATCACGTTGTGGTTTTACGTAGGTAAGAAACGTTCTTGCTAGAAACCTATAACAACTACGTAAAAACATGCAACAACAATTAGAGGACGTCTAACTTGTTTTTGCAACAAGTGCTTTGTGATGTGATATGGCCAAAGGATGTGATGAATGATATATGTGATGTATGAGATGATCATGTTCTTATAATAGGAATCACGACTTGCATGTCGATGAGTATGACAACCGGCAGGAGCCATAGGAGTTGTCTTTATTTCTTGTATGACCTGCGTGTCATTGAATAACGCCATGTAAATTATTTTACTTTATTGCTAAACGCGTTAGCCATAGAAGTAGAAGTAATCGTTGGCATGACAACTTCATGAAGACACGATGATGGAGATCATGGTGTCATGCCGGTGACGAAGATGATCATGGCGCCCCGAAGATGGAGATCAAAGGAGCAATATGATATTGGCCATATCATGTCACTATTTGATTGCATGTGATGTTTATCATGTTTTGCTTCTTATTTGCTTAGTACGACGGTAGTAAATAAGATGATCCCTTATAATAATTTCAAGAAAGTGTTCCCCCTAACTGTGCACCGTTGCGAAGGTTCGTTGTTTCGAAGCACCACGTGATGATCGGGTGTGATAGATTCTAACGTTTCAATACAACGGTGTAAGCCAGATTTACACACGCAATACACTTAGGTTGACATGACGAGCCTAGCATGTATGCACATGGCCTCGGAACACGGAAGACCGAAAGGTCGAGCATGAGTCGTATAGAAGATACGATCAACATGAAGATGTTCATCGATGTTGACTAGTCCGTCTCACGTGATGATCAGACACGGCCTAGTTAACTCGGATCATGTTTCAGTTAGATGACTAGAGGGATGTCTATCTGAGTGGGAGTTCATTGAATAATTTGATTAGATGAACTTACCTATCATGAACTTAGTCTAAAATCTTTACAATATGTCTTGTAGATCAAATGGCCCACGCTAATGTTGCCCTCAACTTTAACGCGTTCCTAGAGAAAACCAAGCTAAAAGATGATGGCAAGAATTATACGGACTGGGTCCGAACCCGAGGATCATCCTCATAGCTGCCAAGAAAGATTATGTCCTAGAAGCACCGCTAGGTGAAGCACCCATCCTGCAGAACCAAGACGTTATGAACGCTTGGCAGTCTCGTCGATGATTACTCCCTCGCTCAGCGTGGCATGCTTTATAGCTTAGAACCGGGCTCCAAAAGCGCTTTTGAGCAACAAGGAGCATATGAGATGTTCAAGAGCTGACAATGGTTTTCCAAGCTCATGCCCGGTCGAGAGATATGAAGTCTCCGACAAGTTCTTGATTGTAAGATGGAGGAAAATAGTTCACAAGGAGCACATACTCAAAATGTCTGGGTTGCACAACCGCCGACTCAGCTGGGAGTTAATCTCCGGATGACGCGGTCATTGACAGATCCTTCGCCGCTTCCACCGAGCTACAAGAGCTTTGTGATGAACTTCAATATGCAGGGGATGGAAAAGACCATTCCTGAGGTATATTCAATGCTGAAATCAGTGGCGGTGGAGATTAAAAAGGAACATCAAGTGTTGATGGTGAATAAAACCACTAAGTTCAAGAAAGGCAAGGGTAAGAAGAACTTCAAGAAGGACGGCAAGGGAGTTACCGCGCCCGGTAAGCCAGTTGCCGGGAAGAAGCCAAAGAATGGACCCAAGCCCGAGACCGAGTGCTTTTATTGCAAGGAAGTGGTCATCGGAAGCGGACTGCCCCAAATACTTAGCGGACAAGAAGGCCGGCAACACTAAAGGTATATGTGATATACATGTAATTGATGTGTACCTTACCAAGACTCGTAGTAGCTCCCGGTATTTGATACCGGTGCGGTTGCTCATATTTGTAACTCAAAGGTGAACTGCGAATAAGCGGAGATGGCGAAGGACGAGGTGACGGCGCGCGCCGGGAATGGTTCCAAGGTTGATGTGATCGCCGTCGCACGCTACCTCTGCATTTACCTACGGGATTAGTTTTAAACCTCAATAATTGTTATTTAGTGCCAGCTTTGAGCATGAACATTGTATCAGGATCTCGTTTAATTCGAGATGGCTAATCATTTAAATCCGAGAATAATGGTTGTTCTATTTATATGATATATATGTTTTATGGTCATGCCCCGCTGGTGAATGGTTTATTCTTAATGAATCTCGAACGTGATGTTACACATAATCATAGTGTGAATACCAAAAGATGTAAAGTTGATAACGATAGTCCCACATACTTGTGGCACTGCCGCCTTGGTCACATTGGTGTCAAGCGCATGAAGAAGCTCCATGCTGATGGACTTTTAGAGTCTCTCGATTATGAATCATTTGACACATGCGAACCATGCCTCATGGGAAAAATGACGAAGACTCCATTCTCCGAAACAATGGAGCGAGCAACCAACTTATTGGAAATCATACATACTGATGTGTGCGGTCCAATGAGTGTTGAGGCTCGCGGTGGCTATCGTTATGTTCTCACTTTCACTGATGACTTGAGTAGATATGGGTATGTTTACTTAATGAAACACAAGTCTGAGACCTTTGAAAAGTTCAAGGAATTTCGGAGTGAGGTTGAGAATCAACGTGACAGGAAAATAAAGTTCTTACGATAAGATTGTGGAGGGGAATATTTAAGTCACGAGTTTGGCACACACTTAAGGAAATGTGGAATTGTTTCACAACTCACGCCGCCTGGAACACCTCAGCGAAATGGTGTGTCTGAACGTCGTAGTCGCACTCTATTAGATATGGTGCGATCTATGATGTCTCTTACCGATCTACCGCTCTCATTTTGGGGCTATGCTTTAGAGACTGCCGCATTCACTTTAAATAGGGCTCCGTCGAAGTCCGTTGAGACGACACCATATGAATTATGGTTTGGGAAGAAACCTAAGCTGTCGTTTCTAAAAGTTTGGGGATGCGATGCATATGTCAAGAAACTTCAACCTGAAAAGCTCGAACCCAAGTCGAAGAAATGCGTCTTCATAGGATACCCTAAGGAAACCATTGGGTATACCTTCTACCTCAGGTCCGAAGGCAAGATCTTTGTTGCTAAGAACAGATCCTTTCTGGAGAAAGAGTTTCTCTCGAAAGAAGTAAGTGGGAGGAAAGTAGAGCTTGATGAAGTACTGCCTCTTGAAACGGTAAGTAGCGCAACCCAGGAAGATGTTCCTGTGGTGCCTGCACCGACTAGAGAGGATCTTAATGATGATGATCAAGGTACTTCGGATCAAGCTCCTACTGAACTTCGTAGGTCCACAAGGACACGTTCCGCACCAGAGTGGTAAGGCAACCCTGTCTTGGAAATCATGTTGTTAGACAACAGTGAACCTTCGAACTATGAAGAAGCGATGGCGGGCCCAGATTTCGACAAATAGCTAGAAGCCATGAAATTCGAGATAGGATCCATGTATGAAAACGAAGTATGGACTTTGACTGACTTGCCCGATGATCGGCGAGCCATAGAAAATAAATGGATCTTTAAGAAGAAGATAGACGCAGATGGTAATGTGACCATTTATAAGGCTCGACTTGTCGCTAAGGGTTATCGACAAGTTCAAGGGGTTGACTACGATGAGACTTTCTCACCCGTAGTGAAGCTGAAGTCCGTCCGAATCATGTTAGTAATTGCCGCATTCTATGATTATGAGATATGGCAAATGAATGTCAAAACGACATTCCTTAACGGCTTTCTTAAGGAAGAATTGTATATGATGCAACCGGAAGGTTTTGTCGATCCTAAGAATGCTAACAAGGTGTGCAAGCTCCAACGCTCAATCTATGGGCTGGTGCAAGCCTCTCGGAGTTGGAACATTTGATTTGACGAGATGATCAAAGCGTTTAGTTTACATGCACTTACGGAGAAGCCTGTGTTTACAAGAAAGTGAGTGGGAGCTCAGAGCATTTCTCATATTATATGTGGATGACATATCGTTGATGGGAAATGATATAGAATTCTTGGAAAGCATAAAGGCCTACTTGAACAAGTGTTTTTCAATGAAGGACCTTGGAGAAGCTGCTTATATATTAGGCATCAACATCTATAGAGATAGATCGAGACGCCTCATTGGTCTTTCACAAAGCACGACCTTGACAAGATATTGAAGAAGTTCAATATGGATCAGTCCAAGAAGGGTTCTTGCTCAGATTGCAAGGTGTGCGATTGAGCACGGCTCAATGCCCGACCACGGCGTAAGATAGAGAAAAGATGAGTGTCGCCCCTATGCCTCAGCCATAGGGTCTATTATGTATGCCATGTTGTGTACTGACCTGATGTTAACCTTGCCATAAGTTTGGGAGGAAGGTACCAAAGTAATCCCGCATGGAACACCGGACAGCGGTCAAGAATATCCTGAAGTACCGAAAAGGACTAAGGACATGTTTCTCGTATGGAGGTGATGAAGAGCTCGTCAGAAGGGTTACGCCGACGCTAGCTTCGACACAGATCTGGATGACTCTAAGTCACAAATCGGATACGTGTTTATTTTGAATGGTGGGGCAGTAAGCTGGTGCAGTTGCAAGCAAAGCGTCGTGGCGGGATCTACATGTGAATCGGAGTACATGGCAGCCACGGAGGCAGCGCATGAAGCAATATGGGTAAAGGAGTTCATCACCGACCTAGGAGTCATACCCAATGCGTCGGGGCCGGTCACTCTCTTCTGTGACAACACTGGAGCTATTGCCCTTGCCAAGGAGCCCAGGTTTCACAAGAAGACCAGGCACATCAAGCGTCGCTTCAACTCCATTCGTGAAAATGTTCAAGATGGAGACATAGATATTTGTAAAGTACATACGGACCTGAATGTAGCAGATCTATTGACTAAACATCTCCCTAGAGCAAAACATGATCAACACCAGAACTCTATGGGCGTTCGATTCATCACAATGTAACTAGATTGGTGACTCTAGTGCAAGTGGGAGACTGTTGGAAATATGCCCTAGAGGCAATAATAAAATGGTTATTATTATATTTCTTTGTTCATGATAATTGTCTATTATTCATGCTATAATTGTGTTATCTGGAAATCGTAATACATGTGTGAATACATAGACCACAACGTGTCCCTAGTGAGCCTCTAGTTGACTAGCTCGTTGATCAACAGATAGTCGTGGTTTCCTGATTATGGACATTGGATGTCATTGATAACGGGATCACATCATTAGGAGAATGATGTGATGGACAAGACCCAATCCTAAGCATAGCACAAAGATCGTGTAGTTCGTTTGCTAGAGCTTTTCCAAATGTCAAGTATCATTTCCTTAGACCATGAGATTGTGCAACTCCCGGATACCGTAGGAGTGTTTGGGTGTGCCAAATGTCACAACGTAACTGGGTGGCTATAAAGGTGCACTATGGGTATCTCTGAAAGTGTCTATTGGGTTGGCACGAATCGAGACTGGGATTTGTCACTCCGTATGGCGGAGAGGTATCTCTGGGCCCACTCGGTAATGCATCATCATAATGAGCTCAATGTGACCAAGTGTCTGGTCACGGGATCATGCATTACGGATTGAGTAAAGTGACTTGCCGTAACGAGATTGAACGAGGTATTGGGATACCGACGATCGAGTCTCGCAAGTAACGCATCGATTGACAAAGGGAATTGTATACAGGATTGATTGAATCCTCGATATCATGGTTCATCCGATGAGATCATCGAGGAGCATGTGGGAGCCAACATGGGTATCCAGATCCCGCTGTTGGTTATTGACTGGAGAGTCATCTCGGTCATGTCTGCATGTCTCCCGAACCCGTAGGGTCTACACACTTAAGGTTCGGTGACGCTAAGGTTGTAGAGATATTAGTATGCAGTAACCCGAAAGTTGTTCGGAGTCCCGGATGAGATCCCGGACGTCGCGAGGAGTTCCGGAATGGTCTGGTGGTAAAGATTTATATATAGGAAGTCAAGTTTCGGCCATCGGGAAAGTTTCGGGGTCACGGTAGATTGTACGGACCACCGGAAGGGTCCCGGGTCCACCAGTGGGGCCACCTATCCTGAGGGCCCCATGGGCTGAAGTGGG
Source organism: Aegilops longissima (assembly GCA_021605205.1). Classification (NCBI taxonomy): domain Eukaryota; kingdom Viridiplantae; phylum Streptophyta; class Magnoliopsida; order Poales; family Poaceae; genus Aegilops; species Aegilops longissima. The sequence continues at coordinate 475,203,721 of CM038680.1, read as the reverse complement.
AGGGAACCAGCCTCGGTGGCTGGTGCGCCTTGGCCTCCCCGCACCTAGGGCAGAAACCCTATAGGGTGGGCGCCCCTTGGCTTGGGGCAAGCCACCCCTTGGCCGCCGCCCCTTGGAGATCCCATCTCCTAGGGCCGGCGCCCCCCCAAGGGCCCTATATATAGTGGGGGGAGGGAGGGCAGCCGCACCCTAGCCCCTGGCGCCTCCCTCTCCCTCTCCAACACCTCCTCCTCTCCGTAGAGCTTGGCGAAGCCCTGCCGAGATCCCCGCTGCATCCACCACCACGCCGTCGTGCTGCTGGATCTCCATCAACCTCTCGTTCCCCCTTGCTTTATCAAGAAGGAGGAGACGTCTTCCCCAACCGTACGTGTGTTGAACGCGGAGGTGATGTCCGTTCGACACTTGGTCATCGGTGATTTGGATCACGACGAGTTCGACTCCATCAACCCTGTTCGCTTGAACGCTTCCGCTCGCGATCTACAAGGGTATGTAGATGCACTCCTTTTCCCCTCGTTGCTAGATAATTCCATAGATAGATCTTGGTGATGCGTAGAAATTTTTTGATTTTTGATACGTTCCTTAACACAACATACGTTGTTCCCTTTGTCATCGATATGTTACTTGCCCGAGATTCGATCGTCGGTATCCTCATACCTAGTTCAATATCGTTATCAGCAAGTCTATTTACTCGTTCCGTAATGCATCATCCTGCAACTAACTCATTAGTCACATTGCTTACAAGGCTTATAGTGATGTGCATTACCGAGAGGGCCCAGACATACCTCTCCGATACACGGAGTGTCAAATCCTAATCTCGATCTATGCCAACTCAACAAACACCATCGGAGACACCTGTAGAGCATCTTTATAATCACCCAGTTATGTTGTGATGTTTGATAGCACACAAGGTGTTCCTCCGGTATTCGGGAGTTGCATAATCTCGTAGTCAGAGGAACATGTATAAGTCATGAAGAAAGCAATAACAATAAAACTAAACGATCATAATGCTAAGCTAATGGATGGGTCTTGTCCATCACATTGTTCTTTAATGATGTGATCCCGTTCATCAAATGAAAAGACATGTCTATGGTTAGGAAACTTAACCATCTTTTATTAACGAGCTAGTCAAGTAGAGGCATACTAGGGACACTTTGTTTTGTCTATGTATTCACACATGTATCAAGTTTCCGGTTAATACAATTCTAGCATGAATAATAAACATTTATCATGATATAAGGAAATATAAATAACATCTTTGTTATTGCCTCTAGGGCATATTTCCTTCAAACATGCATGAGGATTTTCGTTTTATTCATATTTAATAAATATTTTTGAACTATACAATAATCAAATAATAAATCATTTGTATTTTAGTTATCATGTTATCAAATATTCATGTTTCATACAACCAAATATCATTGAAAGATAGCAATCCCCCCAACCCATTTCTCTCAATGTGTAAGCATGCCACCTCATCATTAAACATGCACGGGAAAAAGGTTCACCTCAACATGCGACCACTCATAAGTAAAAGCTACCTCAACATTCAAACATGCATGCATGATTATTTTATTCTATTCATATTTAATAAATGTCTACAAATATTCAGTAATCAAATACAATAATCATTTGTATCTTGAATTTTAGTTCCACATTATCAAATATTGATGTTGTACAATCAAGCATCATTGAAATATATTACAAAATAATCCCGCAACAACGTGTAGGGAATCATCTAGCTGGAATAAGGCACCATGATAACACAAGAGTACAACACAAACAAAAGGAAACGACAGCAGGAAACAACCCGCCAAAGTAAAATAAGAAGAAACACAAAAGTATAAATTGAACTTTACATCAACGAGCCCAAAAACTACGGTCAGTGTTCATAGTTTGACTTCACAAATAATCGACAAGAACAACTCCTCACAGTCTGGACTACTTGCATTGAATACTCAATCTTTGTGAAACATTAACGTGTGTCCGATCAACGAACATACTGGAGTTGGTGTAGTGTGCATTTGTCTTGTACCATATTGTGAAATCATAGTGAGATTGCGGAGTGATGGATTACGGTGATAAGCTAATTCACCAAAAAAATGGTTTTACTAGACCAATCCATGTTCAGAAGCCTTCCATCAAAAGTCGGTGGTCTAGGCCGCTTTCCTTGACTTTGAGTTGGATCTCATTCTTCTCCCCGGCACAAAAAGAGGGTAGACTTCATCTGAGACACATAGGTTCTTTTGCTTACTTCACAACACATGGTGCAACAATTGACGAGAGAAGGTACAATTGTAGAGGAGGTGCACCATTTAGTCTTCATGGTCATATAGGAGGCATATGCTCTAATTCAAGATCCCATGGCGCTCAAGCCGATGAGCCATCAAACAAAGGTCAGCCGCCATGAGACATTGAAATAGTTTACACTTCGCGTCCCGCAAATGTCCCAGATCAAGCTGCGAGACAAGGGATTTGACCATGCCCTTGAAAAATCAAATTATACCAATTACATATACAACATGTTCTATGGGTTCTCTCTTTTTCTTAGAAAAGGAGGATCACCCCCGGTCTTGCATCAGATTGATGCAGCCACTTTATTATTAAGCAAAGTATCCAAAATATCTGCGGTCCAATACAAGCTCTATCAGAGCAGAAAAAGTAATAAAAGGTAAAAAGGGCCACAACCGGCAAAAATAAGACGAGATGACTAAACACCTAGCCTATTACTGGATTTAAACCGGTTGTAGATATCCCGAGCTACCATCTCCCATCGGGTAGACCAAGTAACCAAAGGCTCCTTGACTTCCGTAGGAGTGAGTAACGACCACGTACGCATCCAAGACATGGCCCTGTAGATAACCCACAATTTTTTTTTATGAGTATGTCTGTTAAAAACCCTTGACAGCTAGCTAGGGTAAACTCTTCCCTCCAGACTTTGCCGGTGAGTCCGTGGATTTGCGTCCCCTCCGCCTGCCGCTCTGGCGGCCCGGTGGTGGGGAGGAGAATCCCGGTGTCTCCACTCTAGTTAGTAGTTTAGGTTAGTTTTTTTAGTCCTTGCGGGTGCGACGCTCGGGCTGAAGCTGACGCTTCTTCTTCGAGTTTGTCTTTCAGGCTCCGATCCTCCACGAGTTCGTCCATTTGGATGTATTCTACGTAGTTCCAGCTTAGATTCCTGATTTCTTCTCTAGTTGGTGAGGATAGTGTAAGGTGTTTCAAACCTATGCAAGGGTTCACGACGACTACCACGGCTCCAAGGCGCTGGTCCTTAGGGGCACGTGCAAAAAGACTTCCCGACCGTCATTGACAATGTCAAGTCGGCTCCGGTAAGGGAGCGGCGACAACGGCACGGCGACGGCTTGTTCTGGCGGCGGTAGTGGTTGTTTGGTGGTCTTGAAATTTCGATGTAGCTTTTATTATGTTTGAGGTGCTTTATACTTCCGGTGAACTTTGATAAATAGAGCTGATCATTTTTGAAAAATGGTACAACGTGTTCTATTACAAAGTACAAGCCGATCTTCCGATATAAGCTCCCGAATGCACTGCACGTTACCCCAACTCATGAGCAATCACCCTCCAATCCTCTTCACAAGTCATCATCGCGAAAGAAACTCCTGCAAACATACAAGCAAGCAGATCACAATCCACGACATCCCTTGCAACAGGAAAGCAACCGATCCTGCAAATCTCCATGGCCGCAGCCCGCTAGCTTGCTCCAACAGTGATACATGTTCCCACATGGCCCTTGTGAGCTACGACATCATCGAAAGGTCCCCGGCCAGCTTGATTCCCCTCTTCCGGCCACGCATCTTTCCCTTTCTACCGGAGAGATACGCAGGGGGGGAGGGAGAAAAAGCTCATCATTTGACGCGAACGTCTCATGGCATGTGTCGTGTATTCATCTCGTCTCATGTTCCGTCCATCAACCTCCCTTGCCTATACATATTTTTTGTCGGCCATTCCCCGGGGCATCATGGATCGAGTGCGCCCAAAAAGTTGATCTCCGGGCCATGCGTCCCCGTCCTCGTCGTGGAAAGAAGATCTGGCAAGCTGGGCTTTTTATTTTTTGCTCCTCTCTCACTTGCACTCACTCACGGTTGTTTCTTTTCTTCTAGTTTTTTTTTACATGCATGCACACACATGTAGGTCAAAGCTCCATGCAAGTTTATGTGTGTGTGTGAGGGTTAGGCTAGCCTGGGAACGGGATGCATGGAAGCCCCTTTGTTTTTGGATGTATCTCCGGCTACATGCCATTGCCCCTTTTCCTCTTTATCTAGGGCACGCAGACAATGGGACATGTCTCGCAGCCTTTCTGCGGGGAGGTCGGGATGCTCGCACTGAAAAGAGCACGTAGGTATAGTAGAAACTTGGCCGATACAAGAAAGAGGGGACTAGTTTTTCCGCATGTGTAAACAGTGCCGAAATAGTGCACGGATCATAATGTATGTTTTTTATACACATCAAATAATTAAGCTTGCCTTCTTAATGTCATTAGGCTTTGTTTGCGAAAAGACACTCCTTTAAGCTGGTGGTAGCTGAGGAGTAGTACTAGTATCATGCATAGTGGCACATATTTTAGTACTCCCTCCATTCACTTTTGTAAGACCGTTTAGACATTTAAGACAACACCCAAAACAGTTCAATCTCAGCTGTCTAAAACGTCTTATAAAAGTGAACAGAGGGAGTATAATAGATGATTTCATTTATTGTTGTGCATGATACGGAGGGGAACTTTTGGTCTATGGGTGTATGTACACCCTATATGGAAAAACAATTTAATAATTCAATGAAAAGTCAAAAAATTCTGAAAATATTTTTGAAATAAACTTGACCTTTCATTGTACTTATCAGAAAAATTCCACAAAAAGAAAACCAGCCTTTGACTTCTTTTCAAAAAAGACAATTTTTTGGCCAAAGTAGTGTGAATAGTGACCTACTCCCTCCTTTCCGGTTTATAAGGCTCAATTAAAAAATCTCACCAACCAAGATAGATGATGAGTGGTGAAATATTTTTTGTAGTTTGCAAAAGCACCCAATTAATGCTCTTATTTTCCTCAAAAAAAGTATGTTTACCAATGCATTATTTGCAATGCATGCATGCATAAATTACATGCATTGGTCAATTTTCTCTTAATACTTGCATGCAATGATTTAATGCACCTTGGAATATGAACATGTGATGGGGAATAACCAAATTGAGCCTTATAAAATGGAAAAATTAAAATTTTAAGATGCCCTATAAACCGGAAAGGAGGGAGTATAATACTAGCAAATAAATTTTGTCTTTTTTGCTCTGAAGTCAACGTTGGTTTTTTGTTCGTGAAAATTTATATACTAGTGCAAAAGTAAGTCAAGTTTATTCTAAAAATACTTCTGAACTATTTTAACTTTTTATTTAATTATTTTAAAAAATTCCCCATATAGGGTGTATCTACAACCAGGAACCAAAGTGTATTTTCCTGCATGATACTCCCTCTGTCCGGAAATACTCGTCGGAGGAATGGATGTATCTAGATATGTTTTAGTTCTAGATACATTCATTTTTAGGCATTTCTCCGACAAGTATTTTCGGACGGAGGGAGTACATACTAGTGATACAATAGTGAGGCGACGACGCAGCCCTCAACCAGACCTTCTGCGAGCATCATGCGAACTTACCTCAAGTCAGGACTTGTTTACTTTTAGCCTGGGAAGTTGACGGGGATGACGTGAGATTTCCCTATTCCCTCGTAAACCAAATGCACAACCAATTTAACCCGGGAGAGTTATCCACGGGTGGCAGCTCCCCATGGATCAGGCGCGGATAGGATCCCCGTGTACCAAACAAGCCTTTATAGTGCCAATTATATGCATGTAAATATTTATTATTCAATAATCAATATGGCCAATTGTGATCAGTGCAAAAATAGAAGGAAAACCATGTTATGTTACACATGTTGTATTTTTTTATATTTAAAACCAAATTACAAACCAAGCAAAAAATTGATGGATGGCTCACGAGCTTGGTTTCTTCAAACAACAAAATGACAACATTGTCGTGTGCATCAATCAACAAATGGCCGTCAACATAATGGCCATCAACAAATGGCCTTGGTATTGACAAATGTGGAACAAACCACAACAAAATATAGGTATTGAGGAATTTGGAACAAACCAAGCACGTAAGACATTGTTGTGTGCATCAATCGATCGATGCAAAATCTAGAGACACCGTCTCGGTTTTGAAGGAAAAAGGGACACAGCTCTAGTGCAGTAATAGTTGAGGGTTTAGAAGCAAGCGAAATGCAAATGAAATGTTGACACATTTCCATGATCGATTGATTGAGGTCTCATCCTAGCTAATATACAAGCGAGATATGTAGGAAGACAAAGCGGAAGAAGCAAACCCAATCAAAGAGCAACTCGTGAGCTTGTAGTATGTATACACCGCCGATAGTTTTGGGCACGTGTATACACTGCGTAGTTCAGATGTGCACACAGCTAGCACCTTTTGAGCATCCGCGCCGGCACGGCGGCACATAACCACGGCCAGACCGATCGGTGAGTGACTCAGAGGCTCAGAGCGACCTGGCGGCGACGGCGGCGGCGGCACCGTCGTGCTCGACGTCGGAGACGGCGCAGTCGTCGTCGTCGTCGAGCCCAGCGCCGCCGAGTGCGCCGTGGCCTTGGCCGAAGGCTCTGGCGTGGTCCTTGAGGGAGCGCTTGTGCTTGAACTCGGAGCCGCAGAGGCAGTACCAGAGCTTGCCGCAGTTCTTCTCGTGGGTGCGCCAGTCGCCCTTGACGGCGAAGGCCTTGCCGCAGCGGCGGCAGAGGAAGGGCTTGAGGCCGTGCTTGCGCTTGTAGTGCGTCTGCAGGGTGCGGAAGTCCTTGAGCGGCTTGGCGCGCGGGTGGTCGACGTTGTTCCGGCACCCCGGCGCGCAGCAGTAGCACGGCAGCCGCAGCATCGCCGTCGGCTGGATGCCACGCAGCGACTCCGGGCCCTTCCGGTACTGCGACCCGTGCCCCCACATGTGCATCTGCATTCACAAGTAGTTAATCATCGGCTACTTTAACAACCTATGTCGATATTAATTAGGCGTCAGAGATAAACCTATGCAGAAGCAGCATGCTGCATCGTTTCATTAGCACGTACTGCGCTCTCGATAGGCTGATATAATTGCTATGTAGTACTCCCTCCATTTCAAATTACTTGACTCATATTTATCTAGACACTGAACAAATATAGATACATCCATATTTAGACAAATTCAAGTCAACTAATTTGAAACGGAGGAGTACGTACGAACTCCATGCATGGATCATGATCATATGCTGCGTTTTGTCAGTCTGATGGCAGAGTTTAAGGGTTCCGTGTGCGGACATCGATGGATCAGAAGAGCATATGCATGTTCTATTCACCTTCAGGCCGGGCTGCGTTTAATACGTTGCTCATTTCGAGGTGCGCGTGGATGCTGTTGCCCTCGGTACGTGGCTGCTTGGCCGGATCAGTCTGCACAGCTCAGAGGCTTTCCCCATGCAGACGTACGCAGCGGCAGTCAGTGGGCGAAACCGGCCGGAGAGAAGCCGCATGAGCGAGCGTTGACGGCTTTTGGTTGCGACGCCTCTAGTACTCCACCATACTGGCCCCTTGCTTGCGTGCTGCTTGTGTTGTGTGTTGTAGCACATGCGTGTCTGTGGCGCATGTCCGGTTCGTGCACTGCACAGTGGAACTGTCATCGGGGAGGGACAGAACACAGTGGCAAGCTAAGCTACAGGCCTCTTGCAGTCATGGACGTTGAAAGCTGCGATCGAGAACTAATTGAAGGCGGTGTAGCAAAGCCCGATCGGTTCGACGGCATGCTTAATTAGCCCTTCGATGCTAGCTGGTCAGGTGTGAAACGGCTGATCAAGAAAAGCTCATCTCCCCTGATCAAAACATCCAATCTACAGGCAAAGCTCATACTACATGGGAGCCACATGTGCTCGACCGGGAGCCACATGTATCAGCTGGAGTGCATGCATCCATGATATGCATGGTAGTGGCCACTGGGTGATCGATCAGATCGAACCAGATCGATACATGGCGTGTTAGGAAAGCAGCAGCTGGCTCAGCTTTTGCATCGATCATATCGATCATCAGACGACACTAAGCTGCACGCACACGCTCGTGTCCGGCCGTGGTCTGACTGAGCTCTTGCATGCATCTGATTCGTCTAAAAAAAGTTGCATCATGCATCTGATTACGTTACGTACAGAGATCGATCTTCACAGGGATCTCCACAGTGGCATCCACCACGCCACCACCCATGCATGCATGCATGCGTTCATGCATGGGTGCATTTCCAAAGAGCGCAGCGCTTCGGAAAGCTCCGGACCCAGAAAAGCATAAAAGTTCAAAAGGTTGCATGCATGGCTCCCCCTGACGGGCCATATATGTCTTGTTCAATCACACGAAAAGGCAGGCCACTGTGGCTGTGCCATCCCTCCCGAGCTCAGCCCAGCTCAATCGATCCCCGCCCAGAGACACCAGCACGTGTACGCATCTATCTATGTACCTGGTACCTACTAGCTAGTATGGCACTTCCTCTTTCCCACATGCGTGCATGAGAAGAAGAAGCTAAACCACAAGACACCAACGGAAGAGGAACTGTGCATCTGCCTCAATTGGTGCATTTGGGTCAGAAATTTGCTTAATTCAGTCCACAGAAGCATATCAGGGAGAAATTTTTCAAGAGTAAACAAGATCTACACTATGTTTTCGGCAGCTCAGTTTTTTAGAGTTTTGGGAGAATACTGTGATAAAAAATACACTGTTTTAAAACGAGTTTGATATAGGCTTAGCATCTACAAACACAACAGTTCCATAAACCATACCCTGTTTTTTTTTTCAGTATTTAAAAAGAGGTCTGGAGCTCTTTTATAAACCAAACCGGGAAAATTTGTGGTTTGCAGAAGCTGAAGTATTAATTGGCTGGCCATTAATTGGAATACCAAGGTTTTAGATTACTACGATTTTGAAAAACCTTTGCTGCCTGGTGGAGTATAATTTCCATCCCTCTCCCATAGTTCGGACTTTTGGATGAGTTGGCTGGAGCATGAATTCAATACTGCCAAACTAAACCGGGAATATATGTACATTTACTTTGTGCATCGACAAGAATTTTCACTAGCCCTAAAAGCCATGAGCTTGGAGACTTTTCAAGGCAAAGAAGGTTTCCTAGTAAAAACCAGACATTTAAACATAAGGGGAATATATATTAATTTTTCGTGATAGATTTGCTACATTCATACTGCTAGGCATGAACGGCTAGTACGTTCTGAAATGGGTTTTGTTGCATTTGTCCATAGAGGATTTAACAATGTTAGGTGGATGTCACGGCCAGAGGTACGTTGATTAATAAATTCAGGTTTTATATTGGCAGCTCGAAGCTAGCTACTAACAGAAGCATACGGTAACGGGAGGGACCAACACATGTGTAACGAATCGGACGTGATGTTGCTCTAACTTTATTCCCGGCCGGCAAAGGATCAGCTCCCGGCCTCCCGCGCAATTACACGCTGCGAGCTGTAGTGTTCGTTCAAGTCTCATCACTCTTGTTCGCTAGCTTCACAACTGTGGTACTAGTAGTAGAACTTTATTTATTTTAACCTACCCGCAGGCAACAGCTACAGCATTTATTGGTAGGTAATTCCAGTTAGGGAATTAGGATCGATCCATCCAACTGTGCTGGAGAAAACAGGAGCTCCAAAATTGTTCGAGTCCCAACAAAATGGGATCAACACAATTAATTGTTTGTTCTATCAAATAAATCCATAGTATGTTGTTATGAACAAAATATAAGGGGTTTAATTTGATATAATTAACCTTCGATCCATTTCGTTTTCTTTTGGAAAAGGAGGACAACCAATGATGCCGATCCAATTCGTGTATATATCATGGTTAATTTCTAGATCGATCGAGATCAAAATGTTGCTAAGAAGGGAAAATTAACGCTTAATTCTTGAAGGTGTGTGTGGCAGTGGCTCACCTGCATGTTGTTGTATCGATTGAAGGTCTTGAAGCAGACGGGGCAGGAGAACTGCGTCGGGCCGATGAGGATCTGCGTCGGCGTCGGGATCCAGTACTGCCCCTTGTTCAGCCGCCCGATCGGTGTCGACGCGAACCCTAGCACCGGCGCCTCGGCTGCCTCGCTCGCGCCGTCGTCATCCCCGTCCCCCTCGGCGCCACCGCCGCTCAGCTCCCTGCTAAGGCGGTCGTCCTCTTCCTCCTCGTCATCCCTCGCCGCCCTAGCTGCGGCCGAGATCCCGGAGATGAGGTCGGCGGCGGTGCCGGCGCTCGGCAGGCCTATATGCAGCGCCACCGTCACGTCCTCCGCCGCGCCGCCCGCCTCCGAGTCCATCGCGTCGTCGGTCGCCTTGGAGTTCAGGTCCGCGAAGAGCTGCCGTCCCGCGAGCTGCTGATTGTGGTGCAGGCTACTGCTCGCGGCTGGGCCCGGAGCTTGTTTCCCCTCCTCCTCGTCGACGTCGTCGTCGCCGTCGTCGGAGTCGTCTGGGCCGGGGCCGGACCGCCGCTCACGCGACCTGCGTGATGCGGGGGCGAGAGAGAGGAGGGGCAGGGCTTCCCGGAGCGGGGGCGACGACGGCGGGGCAGGAGGAGGCGGCGGGGAGAAGAAGGGGCTGGAGGAGTAGGCGGAGAGCGGAGGAGGCGCCGTCGTGGACGCCACTGGCGCCGGCACCGGCGTGGGTGAGAAGTAGTAGCGGTGCTGTTGGTAGTTCTTGAGGAAGGTCGTGTACGGGTTCTCCATGGCTGGCAGCTAGGCGACCGCGAGAGTTTGTGTTGTGTGCACTTGTGTTGTGGTGGTTGTCAAGGGTTATTATAGGGCGTCCTGCGTGATCAGCTGACGGGCGCCAACATTTTACAGTGGAACATAGCTAGCGCATGCCGACCTGGATATATATCAGTAAGGTCAGATTATAATTTCTGGCCCGTTTAGAATTCAGAAACAGAAACGTGCAACTAGAAAAATGAGAAATGATATTCCACCATGTACGGGATATACCATGCATCGACCCACCCTTATACCTGGCCATGGGCAGCCTGGCCCGAACGGCCCGGCCCGACCTTGTCCACAGGCCGGCCCGGGCCTAGATTTTGAGCCCGAAGGCCGGGCCAGGCCAGGCCCACCATATTAGCGATTGAACAAACAGGCCCGGCGGGCTTTTACATTGGTGAGCCGGGCTTGGGCCTGTTTTTAGGCCCGACACCCGGGGCCGGGGCGGGCCCGGGCCTGAGTTTTTTTGCATCGGGCTTGGTTAGGCCCGGCCCGGTCCGAGGGATGGTCAGGTATACCCACCATCCATGTTGCTTTTTTTATGCTGCATTTTTTGTTTCGGCATAGTTTGTGTCAAAGTGTATCATAATGTTTCACTGTGTATCAGCAAATTCGCTACGAAACAAGTGCACTCATGCTGGATATGCATGCACCATATGCGCGGTAGAAAAATAACTCTCGTAGAAAATAAATAATGTGAAACTAGTGGCGCTTCCAATGTAATATTAATGGAGGGCCTCGTTTCTTTTTTGACGAAAGATGGAGGGCATCCTTAGATTATATGGTTTTCATAGAAGTTTAGAGATTTTTGAATCTTTCAAATTTTGTCTATATGGGACGTTTGGATCAACAGGTTTTTAGGGGTCTTTGGATCAATCCGCCTGCTAAGGAGAGGACCGAAAGATCTCAATATCTTGGTATCGATACCTTTTGTGGTGCATCAACTCTCCCTACTTTCGTATCGGGCACAATTTCTAAACACTGACTCCAAGCTCTCCTCACTTTTCTATCACAAAAGGAAAGTCTACCTGGACATGGAGTATTTGCTGGCAAGCTTAAATGCTCCCTGATGAACAGTAAAATAAAAAAAACAGTTAAAAAATCTGAACTTTTCTTGAGCTATACTTTGATAAAAAAATTGTGTGGTCCCAAAATTTATCATGAAAGGACATTCATGTAAGTCGTGATAAAAAATATGAAGATCCAAAAATGCTATTTTGGAAACATTTTGGAGTTTGATCTTGTTTTGCCTTTTTTTACTTGACTTGCACGAATGTCATTTGGTGATGAAATTTGTCAAGCATACGGAACATTTGTAAAAGTTTGGCACAAAAAATCCAATTTTTTCTGATTTAACCGTTCATCTTGAGCTCATTTGAGCTCGGGAGCAGAAGAGGACTTTCGAGGCTCTCTTCACTTTTTCTCTTGTTTCCTCATGTTGGATGTATGTTTGGTTTCTCTAACATTGTATTCTACACGAAATCTCGTTTGCAATAAATATTGTCGATCAAGTCGTTTCGTAAAGGAAGGTCTATGGATCATATGAGTGATGCTGCGAAATTCCTTTTGGATGGATGTACATATGCCCTTTAGTCCATTAGGAATTTAACATTAGCTCATACCTTGTTTTCTTTTTTTTCTTTAAGAAGACCAATACATTTATTTCTAATATGCCTCTTGAACCGTCCATAATTATTTTCATTTGCCTCCAGTGCAGCATCCAAGGGCATGCGCTGCAACATTCTCATGTTCTGAAACCAACGAAAAATTGAGACATCTCAATTCTGAGTTTTTATATTCTATTTTTCCAATTCCTACACTCCCCAAAGATAATATAAGAATACAATGGTGCATAAAACTGGTATTTGGGTGCATAGCATGAAAAAAGAAAGAAAGATAATTTTGCGATTTTGCAAGGAACGCAAGGGACATTACCTTGAAAAAACTCATAGTTTTGCATGTGGTTCTAGGATAAGAAATTCTACTTGGTTCAAGAAAATGTATGCATGTTTTCTTCAAATGGCGAGAGCTACTGAGCGACTACAATTCTCACAGTGCGACCTCCTCCTCCTTCGAATTTTTTCACGTTGCAGTTCAGTGTCTCCAAACAAAGTAGATGCATGTACATTCATAAATACACACGGACACTCAACCCTATGAACGGACATTGGTACGCCATACCCCCGACGACAAATGAACCCGAGCCGGCAAATGAACCATCGACTTAATATGGTTTAAACATAACCATTTGATGTGGATCCAACACCTCATAAGAAAAACATCAGGCAGCTGTGAAGTAGGCGCTCCCTTAATAATTGTTTAAACGTAGAATCAAACCTTGACAATTAAAGTGGTCACAATATTTGACATGGACGTGCATCCATGCCGAACATCGTTCGAAGTACCGGCACACGTGTTTCACAAACTTCACTAGCACGTAACATACTCTCTTTTAAGCTAACAAACATATGGAGAACAAAATGGCCAAAAATTGAATGTTTGACACAAATTTCTATAGAACACACGCACGTTCTGGACGGGGAGGAGTCCCTATTCGGACGAAAACCCATCTGTGCGCCTGTGGGTGCAACCGATGGTGCACGTACCGTTGTGTGTTTGGTCCCGTTTTTATAGCTCTGATGATGGATAAGTCTTGACCAGTGATGCTTCTCTCCTCGTCGTCTTCCTCCGGAAAAAATGTGTGCTGGCACTGTTGATTCTTTGCGGTACGCAATAGCGCATCGGGAAGAAATGCCGCTTCGTTGTGTTGGTGTTGCCTAGCTAGGCCCACCCATACACGGATCAATGATGATGCTATTTGCCGTGTTGTGATTAATGGCACGCCGACCAGAGAGGCAAGTCACGCTCAAATGTCAATGGGAGTATGAGACCAGCTACGTACCGCAGCCAGTTGTTGTGCAAGTACGCTAGTAACTATGTTGCAAGAATCTTCCTGGTTAGGTGTACAAATGTACTTTGTTTACTGTAGTTAGACTTTAAGTAGATTCCATGCAAAAAAAAGAGACTTTAATTAAGTAGATTACCTGAATTGTAGTTATCGTTGGTGGTCTACTCACCTGGATGTATTTACTTTTACTTTTGGTGTTCCTTGTATACTACTATGATGTTTGATGAATAGATCAAAAAAAATTTATCACAAAAAAATAGATTGTCTCAACTATTAATTTTCTTATTAAATATTAAAACAATGTCTAGTTGAAGATACATGAAACAAAATGTGAAAAACTTTTATATGCTACGTGTGTTGAAATATATGGTCCATCTTTCTTTCATTATCAAACTTTCATACTCTCTCCGTCCCAGACTAAGTGTCGCAGATTTAATACAAAGTTCTAAGTGTCGCAGATTTAGTACAAAGTTAATAGTTTTAGTAACGGATGAAGTACAATTTAATATGGTAATAGAACGAAGATCTATTAACTTCAAGGCCCATGCAGTGCAATATTTTTTTAAAAAAATCTGGCATACATCATCTGCAACGCTAAGACATGATGGAGCCTAGAGGACAGGGATGAGGGTTGAAATACATCTTCCGTCCTTGTCCGTCTGCAAAAACTTATTGGTGAATTGGACAGTGCGTGAAGTTTAATCAGACTTGCATCCAACCGTTGTTATGGTGCAACCACCTCGCATGAGACATGGTGTCCATGGCCACCAGTGTTACAACATCGATGATGAGCATCACATTGTCACATATCTACTACCATAAACAGAACAATGCATCAGAGGGACGTAGACAACATGGAGATAATCAAGCCATGGGTTTCTCATGTGCTTCTGCGAGCAAACGGATCATATCACTAATGCAGAACCGGGCAATAGCACTGGTTCGTAAGGCCCTTTAATGCCGGTGCTAAAGGAAAACCACGCATTTGAGCCAATTCTAGGGCTCTGAGTTTTTAGTACGGTTGGTAAGACCAACCGTACTATAAGGTTTGGGGTTTTCCTTAGTTTTATGATTTCTTTTCATTTAATTTTGTGTTTCCATTTTAATTCTTTTTCATTTGCTGGTATTTTACGATACTACACATTGTACACGTATATATATATATATATATATATATATATATATATATATATATATATATATATTATATATATCATCAGTGTCTCACAAACCATCATATTAATTAATTCACACATACACACATGTATAGCTATATACAATTTCTCCTACATATGCATGTTGCCTTCGGAGCCAGTGGCATTAGACTAATTGGTGCCTTCGGAGCACGATGACAATTGGAAGTGGTTTTCATGAGGGCGGTAGCGGGTAATAGTATTCTCCCTTCGGATTTATGACCTGGTCGAGCAAAAATCCCGCTATTTCCTCTTGAAGTGCTTCTACGCGCTCCGTTTCTAGGAGCTTCTCCCGCACCTCTGTGAACGGTTAAGAAGGAGATCAATATGCATGTGTATTAGTTGTGTGACTAGATATCGATAATGGTGTAAAAATTGTGAATAGTGTTTTGACAAGCGTACAAATTCCTGTCTTTGAGATCTGCTCCTTTCGGACGCCATCATGCGAATGTTCTCGCAAACGCAGAATGAACACAGATCAGTCCCCTGCGACTGCTTCAGGGCCTTTACGAGAATGGAATTTGATCAGATAATAATTAATCAAGCATGATAATTAAAGAGATGGCAGCTAGCTAGCTAGCTAGTACTACTTAATTACTTACCTTGGGTCGAAACCATTTAAGTTTTTTTTCCATTCTCCTGGGGTCACGCTGATGAAACTTGCCCAAGCCCTGCCCGCCGACAAAGAAAATGAATAAAGGGGTTATTAAATAGTTCATATCATGAAATGACGAACTAAATAGGCCGAGATATATAGTTAATAATGATTGAACTTACCTGTTGACTATCCCAAACAAGATGTTATAGTCAGTTTTTTCTTTGAGTAGTGAGTCCAGTATTTCAACTGTTCCGGCGTCAACTTTAATGATACACAAGACCCAGTGAAATCTGCATGCACACACGTTTGCATGTCTTAATTAAGCAGGCATATGTAAGCAAAAACATGTAGCTAGCTAGTAGGCAAAAACAGAGAATTTGTAGTACAAGACAGTGTGACTCACTGGAAGTTGTAAGGAAGTAGTATATCTTCATTGTATTTGAGGCGCTTCAAGAACTCTAGCATGCTGTCCTCTACGGCCTTTTGATGACGTGGATTTATTTTCCATGTGTATTCATTAACGGTGTTTGGGTCAATGAACCCAATGCCAAAACGTCCACCTTTTCTCATTTCATACATCTTCATCCTGCATATAATACCACAGAAAAGAATATAGTGAGGATAATTACAGGTAATGATTGATCAAAAGGATCACTACAGCTAGCTTGAGACTTAAATTACGAAAGAAATCACTTACGATAATAGCAATCGACGATAGATTTGTCGAGTGCGTCTTGATTGTATAACTGAAACAGTTCAGAATACTCAACGGACACAACTTTCTCATGGAAGTAATGCTCCTCCTTGACATTCACCATGAGGGACAATCGATCGGAAATCTTGTTAATGTTCATGTACCATTGATGCAATTCATACATTCTCGTTGGGAGGTTCTTGAACTTGTCTGGCTCGACCAAAGGTTGGCCCCGGACATATTTCCGCTTTGTTTCATCCTCTCTAAGCACAGGCATGGGCTCGATCTCGAGGAGTTGTCCAACAGTGATTTTGAGAACTTCAGCCTGCATTATATGGTCCTCCGTTATTACCACATTGCCCACCTCAGAACGTAAACTGTTTGCCCACAATAATATTGGGCCACAGATTGTCACGTGTTGTTGGCACAACAAGCGAGGGATCGATTGAGCCGCCTGTTCTCCCGGTGGGGAATGGTTTTCCGCATTTTTGACAGCTGCTTCTTGTTTGCTCGATCCCAGCTCGCCTCCTTACGTAGACGTGCTCGATTTAACTTCCCGATGTGGCGCTCATAGTCTGTGTCAACAGGCTTGGGAGCTGGTGGTTGAGCCATACGAATGAAGTGGTCAATCGCTTCCTCGTGCACTTTCTCCCTTGGCGGCGGTGGCGGTTTCGTGCAAAATGGGCTTCCACCTCGGACTTCGATATGGCTGCGATTTCCTCCTCGGACCTGTCATAAGCCCTCTGCGGAAGAGGCGTGAGGCTTGGACCATATTTATATCGCTTGCCTCCGCCTGTACTTCCTGACTACTCGACTGCGTGCCACACACCATAGCTGCGGGTGTCTCTTCTGCGATTGCCGAGGCGGCGGAGACGGCCGACGGGGCTGAGTTGGACGAGGAGGAGTGGCCGGCTGAAGCTGTGCCGGACTTGGAGGAGGAGGGCCTGAGGTTGTGCGGACTTGGAGGAGGAGGGACGCCTGACGCTGTGGCGGACTTGGAGGAGGAGGTGGCTCGACACTTTGCCGGACTTGGAGGAGGAGTGGCTCGACACTTTGCCGGACTTGGTGGACTTGCAGGAGCGGAGATGCTGACTCGGTGGCGGACTTCGACGAGGAGTCGGCCGACGCGTGTCGGTGGCCTTCAAAGATGATGCAATCCTTTTTCCATAGGATGATACGATGGTTGGCGTCTCCGAGAAAGCGCCGTCGTCACCTCCGTGAATGTCAAGCTCAAGCCCCGAATATGGGTGCACCACTTCGTCAACCATGACACGAGCATAGCCCCTCGAATCGGGATGCAATGGTAGGTTGCTTTGGGGTAATCTGGAAAAGCAACGCCGTCCGCCACCTTCATGGATATGTTCTTCATTTTGACGTAGCTCGCAGTTAGTGTTCTCCGTGATGTCATCCACGGGTATCACGCCAACATTGCGCCGTCTGGGCGGAACCCACGCTGCTTCTCGGCATGGATGGGGTGGTGCTATCCAATGCTGGATCATTCGCTAGCTGCAGCTGCCGAGACCCCTTTGCTGGGTAAGTGAGTCGATTCGCTCCTGCTGCCGCTGGAATTTGACTACCAATTCCGCTTGACTTGCTTCTAGGCCTTGAAGGCATTCATAGTCCCGCTTCCTCCGCTCCTCCTCCATCTTCCTCTTCTTCTCCTCCGCAATCTTCTTTCTCGCACGGGTTCGTAGTCGGTGTTCCATCGAAAACCCTCATACCACGGAATAGCGCCCTTGCCTCGTGTTCTTCCCGGTGTTCAGGATTTCCTGTGGCACGCGTAAGCTCGTCGTTCTCTCTGTTGGGCTGGAACACCCCGATCGTGCCTCTTCTATTGCAACAAGTATCGCATCATCGGCCCTTCAGACTTGCCCTCGTCAAACATTGCGTCTTGGGTCCAACTCCCCCATGTGCATAGAACCAAGTCCCGACTGGGGCCAGCTCTTAGTAACCGTGAGTGGCACCTGCATCCTCCATCGCTTTCGAGACTTATCCCACTTAGGCATTGCCACCGCGACAGCCACCGGCCCCACTTATGGAACTTATCCTTTTTTCGCATTCTTCTTGTTTATTATCGACCGTTCCTTAGCTAGTTCGAATCCTTGAATTTCACGAAATCGTCCCAATGAGCATGTTGGTTCTCTAGTGTTCCCTCGAATCGGAGTCTTCCTTCCTCCCTTGACGACTTGTCCCATTCACTATTCTTGTGGTTCTTGAATGCAACCGCCATCTTCCTAAGAGCAGCGCCCTTGACTTTCTCGCACATCCGCTTCGTGAAATGATCTGGTAGGGTGAAATGTTCCATGAGAGTATCCCAAAGCAGATCTTTTTGATTCTTGTCGACAAAAGTAACATCCGGACGTGGAGCAGCGTCCTCTTTGCCTTTTTGTCTTTTGTCTTTTGCTGGCTCTTCCATTCTTGAAGGGAGATCGAGTTGGTCCTTCACAAGAACTCCGTGACCGACGAACGAACTTGTCCGCAATCTTCTTAGGCGCTAATGGTTCACCATTAGGTCTGACTGCCTCGATATTGTACTTTACGCCCTCCTTCAACTTTTTGTTCGGGCCTAGTTTCGTCCTTTTGCCTGAAGATTTTCTCAATCCGGATGGCTAAAAGAACAAAGATCGATTCGTTAATATATCTTCAAGTCATTTAAAACATGTGATGATCACCAGATACCTGCTTATATAAATATATATACCTCGCCGGTCTTTGTTGTTTCAGGATCAACATGTTCTTCGTCGTCGTCATAATCGTAGTTCATGACTTCATCAATTCGGTCGTCGCGATCGAATATCATATCACCCTCTCCGGTGTTGTTTAGAAATTCGCAGCCGTCATAATCTTCTTAATTCTGATCATCATCTGGCCCGCGTATCATATCGAACATGGTCTGTTCTCCCTCTCTGTCGGTATTGTCTGCCATAGCTTTTATTTAACTAATTCAAAAGAAATATAAAACAATTTAGTATTCAAATTACATCGCCTCGAATAATAGATATAATCTCAATACTTCGCCTAGAATAATAGATATAATCTCAATACATCGTCTCAATAATATATAATATTGAATAGTACATCACTTGGCTAGCTAATTAAAGATCGAATACTACTGAAGAATCTAGGACACTCGCGGTTCTCATGGCGCGGTGGACACCCAAAGAGAAGGAACCCTTACAGGATCATAGCTGAAGTGAGATCCTCAAGATACCGCCAGTATTGGAGAACTGCCGCCTCTAATGCAACCATGTAGCGATGGACGTGTTTCGTCCTCCTCCCCGACACGGCGACGCATACCACCTCCGGCGGGCCGGGTCCCTCCGCACCGAATCTGGCCCACGCTAACGCCACCAAACGAGATCAGGGTCGACGACGGACCCGGGCGGGTTCTCATCAAGCGGCGCGCCTCCGAGCAGCACCTCCAGTGCCAGCCAATGGAGCCAGTCCCGGACATGGGTCGGCTGGACGTCGTCATGACGGGTCGACGGCGAGGATGCGGGCCGGCATCGTCGAGAACAAATACTAGCTATATGCCCATAAAAAGTAATATTTTTTAATGATTGGATTTTGATAACTAAAATTTCTAACATTTCTACTATTTCAAAAATCTATATACTATTTCATACTAATTAAGCATCTAACACTAAAACAGAAAACACAACTTCTATACATCCATTAAAAACTGAAAACAACATTATATAAAAAAATTCCATACTAATTAAACACTAATTATATCCATCTAACATGCATTCATACATATATAACAGTGAAAAATAATAATCTAAATAATCTAAACTAATTAAACATACAAAATACGATATACTAATATATACATGCATTAATTCATACATATGTGTGTGTGTGTTCATCATGCTTGTGTGTGTGTGTGTATGGGCTCGGGGAGGGCGGCGCCATGGTGGGCTGGGGCAGAGGAGAGGGTTAGAGGGGAGAGCTCACAACAGGCGACGGCGGCGGCAGGCGACGGCGGGCGGGCGGGACGGGTCAAGGGACGGCGGACGGGACGTGGGCGGGCAAGGCCGACGGAGACGGGGGCGGCGACGGGACGAAGGCAACGGAGACGAGGGCGGCGACGGGGACGGGGGCGGCGACGGAGACGACGGAAACAGAGGAAGAAACAGAGGGGGAATGAAATTTTCGAAGTGTTGTATATATAGAAGGCACCTTTAGTACCGGTTGGAGCCACCAACCGGTACTAAAGGCCAGTTTTGGCCAGCCCAAGCGGCGGGAAGCGACCCCCTTTAGTACCGGGTGGTGGCACAAACCGGTACTAAGGCCCCCCCCTTTAGTACCGGTTGGTGGCTCCAACCGGTACTAAAGGCCTCGCGCTGCCACCCAAAGTTTAGTCCCACCTCGTCGGGCGAAGGGCAGCCGACTGGTTTATAAACCCAGCCGCTGCTACCACTTGAACTCCTCTCAGATAGCAGGCTTGTGGGCCTAAACTCTCTGCTGCCCTGTGATAGTCTGCTTTGGGCCTTTAAGGCTGTAATTACACACTGTGGCCCATCAGCCCCTGAGCAGCGCTAATTTTTTATAGTTTTGTTCTTTTCTGCTTTATTTTCTTCTATTTATTTTTTATGTAGTTTTTGTATAGTTTTTACTTTTCTGTTATATTTATTTTCTTCTATTTATTTGTGAGTAGTTTTTCATCTAGTTTGCCATAGTTCGACCGGAGGTCGACATGACCTCTTTAGGTACAAAAATTACAAACTTTCTGTTAGTGCCCGTAGTTCTCAAATTTGAATAGTTTAAATTTTGAATTATTTGAAATGAGTGTGAATTTGTTTGCACATAAAATTTCTTCGCTTCAAATGCCAAAACACATAACTACCCTAACTATTACAGAGATTCCCTCTCGGTGCGTAAACACGTAAGAAAGTGATGATAGCTAGTGAAGCCGATCACATCCCAGATCTTTGGGTGTGAAACTTTTCTTCGCGTGTGTCCCTTTGCGCCGTAACCATGGAAAATCTTCATCATTTAACGGGATGCTCGGGTCAATATTCACTGTGAATGGAGCAATTTCATCAAACTTTTCATAATCTTGACTTGTCTGTCTTGTCATCCACTCCCACGATGTTTCTCTTCCCGTAAAGAACTATGTGCCGCTTTGGCTCATCGTACGATGCATTCGCTTCCTTATCTTTTCTTTTCTTGGCTTGGTAGACATGTCCTTCACATAGAAAACCTGTGCCACATCATTGGCTAGGACGAATGGTTCGTCTGCATACGCAAGATTGTTGAGATCCCTTGTTGTCATTCCGCATCGCGGGTCTTCCGTTACCCGCCTCGTGTCATATTGACCCATTTGCACCAAACAAAGGGACCTTTAAACCACGCCGATAGTCAAGTTCCCATATGTCCTGTATATAACCATAATATGTTTCCTTTCCCATCTTGGTTTCTGCATCAAAGCGACACCACTGTTTTGGTTGGTGCTCTTCTTATCTTGGGCGATCGTAAAATGTATTACCATTTATCTCATACCCTTTGAAAGTCATTATATTCAAGATGGTAATCGGGACAGCAAGTACAGGTCATCTTCAATAGAGGTGTCATGCATGGTGCGGTTACGCAACCAGTGGCGAAACTCCTGGTTTGTTCACGTAATCCGGTCATCACACCGCTCCGGTGTTTGGAGCGTAGCAAATTCTTGTGTTCATCCATATACGGAGCCACCAAGGCGGAATTCTGTAGAACTGTGTAGTGTGCTTGGTGAGAGAATGTCCGTCCATACATATTATTTGTTCCCCTCCTAGCGTGTTTTTCCATCCGGCCCGCCTTATGCATGATTCAGAACACCAATCGCTTAAGGTCAGGAATAAAGTCAATACAAAACTCAATGACCTCCTCATTTTGATGGCCCTTGGAGATGCTTCCTTCTAGCCTAGCACGGTTATGAACATATTTCTTTAAGACTCCATGAACCTCTCAAAGGGGAACATATTGTGTAGAAATACAGGACCCAAAACGTTAATCTCTTCAAGATAGGTGAACTAGGACGTGCGTCATGATGTTGAAGAAGGATGGTGGGAACACCAACTCGAAACCGACAAGACATTGCACCAAATCATTTTGTAACCTTGGTATGATTTCTGGATCGATTACCTTACGAGATTGCATTGAGAAATGCACATAGCTTCACAATGGCTAATCGAACGTTTTCGGTAGAAGCCCCTCAATGCAACCGAAGCGCTTGCGTCATAATCACGTGGCGGTCATGAGACTTTAGGTTCGGAACTTTTTTCTGCCATGTTTATTATTCCCTTTATATTCGACGAGAAGCCGACGGTACCTTAATATCGAGCAGGCATTCAAAGAAGATTTCCTTCTCTTCTTTGGTAAGAGCGTAGCTTGCATGACCCCGATGTATGACGCCTTCTCCGTGCATACGTTGCTGGTCCTCCGTGCCTCGGTGTATCTTTTTCTTCCCATACACGCCCAAGAAGCCAAGCAGGGTCACGCAAAGATTCTTCGTCACGTGCATCACGTCGATTGCGGAGCGGACCTCTAGGTCTTTCCAATATGGCAGGTCCCAAAATATAGATTTCTTCTTCCACATGGGTGCGCGTCCGTCGGCGTCCTTTGGAACAGGTTGTCCGCCAGACCCTTTCCAAATATCACCTTCAAATCCTTGACCATATCATGTACATCAGCACCAAGACGGTGGCGAGGCTTCGTCCGTGATCCGCCTCACCTTTGAAATGCTTGCCTTTCTTTCTTACGGGATGCCTGCTCGGAAGAAATCGACGATGTCCTGTACACATTCTTCTTACAACTATTCAAATATATATCGTCGGTATCATCCAAACAGGCGTGCATCCGCGGTATCCCTTGTTTGTCTGTCCCGAAGGTTACCGAGAGCAGGCCAATCATTGATGGTCACGAACAGCAATGCCTTTAGGTCAAATTCTTCCCCATGTGCTCATCCCACACACGTACACTGTTCCATTCCACAGCTTGTAAGAGTTCTTCAACTAATGGCCTTAGGTACACATCAATGTCGTTGCCGGGTTGCTTAGGGCCTTGGATGAGCACCGGCATCATAATGAACTTCCGCTTCATGCACAACCAAGGAGGAAGGTTATACAAACATAGAGTCACAGTGCCAGGTGCTATGGTTGCTGCTCTGCTCCCCAAAAGGATTAATGCCATCTGCGCTTAGACCAAACCATACGCTCCTTGCGTCATCTGCAAACTCCTTCCCGTACTTTCTTTCGATTTTTCTCCACTGTGACCCGTCAGCTGGTACTCTCAACTTTTCGTCTTTCTTACGGTCTTCTCTATGCCATCGCATCACCTTGGCATGCTCTTTGATTTGGAACAAACGTTTCAACCGTGGTATTATAGGAGAATACCACATCACCTTGGCAGGAATCTTCTTCCTGGCGCGCCCTCGACATCACCATGCTCATCGCGGCTGCTCTTATAGCGCAATGCACCACATACCGGCAAGCGCTCAAATCCTCGTACTCACCGCAGTAGAGGATGCAATCATTAGGGCATGCATGTATCTTACGCACCTCTAACCCTAGAGGGCGAGATAGCCTTCTTTGCTTCAGACGCACTCTCGGCAATTCGTTGTCCTTGGAAGCATATCCTTTATCATTACCAAGAACTTTCCAAATCCCTTGTCGATACACCATTCTCGCCTTCCATTGCAACAATTCCAGCATGTGGTGCCCAGCTTTTTCTTGTCACCCACGCAATTCGGGTACAACAATTTTTGTGATCCTCTAACATGCGCTGCAACTTCTTCTTCTCCAAATCACTTGCTAGTTTCTCTTTGCATCGGCAATGGCCCAACCTAGATCATCAACGGGCTCATCGATGCCTCTTCTTCACTTCTTCCCGCATTGCCGCTCAGCTTCTTCCGCATTACCGGCTCAGCTTCTTCCCCATTGTTGTATCATCGTATTCAGGGAACCCATGGCGGGATATCTGTCGTCGTCCTCTTCTTCTTCATTGTCTTCCATCATAACCCTCTTTCTCCGTGCTTGGTCCAAACATTATAGTGGGGCATGAAACCGACTCAAACAGTGGACGTGAATGGTTCTTGACGAGAGTAATAGCGACCATTCTTACAGCCAGCACATGGACAAGGCATAAAACCATCCGCCCGCTTGTTTGCCTCAGCCAAGCGTAAAAGTATGCACGCCCTCAACGAATCGGGAGAGCATCGGTCATCATACATCCATTGCGGCTCATTTTCATTACACAACACCGAATAGACCAAATTAATACAAGTTCATACAACACTTAAATGCAACAAACAAATAACTCTCTAGCTAAAGCATTTAAATGCAACAACAAATGCGATCAAGATCGCAACTAAGGTAACAATTGATCCAACAAAGATAATGATACCAAGCCTCACTATCGATGGCATATTTTCTAATCTTTCTAATCTTCAAGCGCATTTTCTCCATCTTGATCTTGTGATCATCGACGACATCGGCAACATGCAACTCCAATTCCATATTCTCCCCCTCAATTCTTTTCAATTTTTCTTTCAAGTACTCGTTTTCTCTTTCAACTAAATTTAACCTCTCGACAATAGGGTCGGTTGGAATTTTCGGTTCACATACCTCCTAGATAAAAATATCTATGTCAACTTGATGGGCATAATTTGTCATAAACACGAAATGCAACAAATAGTTTTAAAAGAGAATATACCACATCCGAATCATAACAAGGACGAGGGCCGACGGGACGGATATCAAAACCATGGCACTATGTATAACAAACAACGACGGGTAAGATAATTATTATACGAGTAACTATATATCCAAATCACACAAACATCAATTTTTATATAAAATTTCATGAACAAGAGGCTCACCACAAGGTGGTGCCGGTGACGGACAAGTGCAGGGCGATCGACGGTGGTTACGACGGAGATTTAGAAGGCACTAAGTAAACAACACCTACATATGCAAACTAAGTGTTATTTTGACCTCAAATTGCATATAAATCAAATACTACCACATATAATTCCTCCCAAATTACTAAAACCCACAATTAATCACTATATAAACCAATGCAAGAGCTAATCTAGCAATGAGAGATGAAAGAACAAAGTTGCTAATCTTGGTGATCATTTGAATGGATGAGGGCTCAAATCTTGACAAATTTGGGGCAAATTTTGTGATGAACTCGAGAGGAAGAAGGAAGAACAGAGGAGAGGGAGAGGGAAAGGGGAAGAACAGAGTGCGGGTGGACGAAGGATTTATATAGGGCGACATTTGGTACGGTTCGTGTCAAGAACCGGTACTAAAGGTCTTGGAAGGGCCCCATTCGACAACATCATGCCACCACTCTCATTAGTACCGGTTCGTGGCACGAACCGGTGCTAAAGGTTTGCCACGAACCGGTACTAAAGAGCTCCTCCCGGCTAGCCGTTGGAACCGGCACTAATGGACACATTAGTGCCGGTTCTGTTACAAACCGGGACTAATGTGTCACACATTTGACCCTTTTTCTACTAGTGTATGCCACTCCGCTCGTCTGTGGCGGCACAAGCCTTCGCAACATTGTATGTAGACGGCCTCATCCGATGAGGGTGCCATCACCAAAGCCACATGATACGCCGACCATGAGGGATCGATCCAGGGTAGTCGCTAGGTCTTCCAGATAGGTGTGGATCCGTGGTTTGTTTCCTGTACCACCAGGACGATATGTGCAACGCGCGGTGAGACATGAAATCCAAAGTATTATGTTTGCCTTTATCTCCTGCACATTCGATGGTGGTGGTTGTGAGAGCAATGGCAACAGATGATGAGATGTGAAGTCCATAAGATTCATGCTATCTCTATTGGTTTTTGTTTGTAAATTATATATTCGATATTCATGGATACGGAAAACACATAACAAATTTTTTCTTCGCAAGCGTACCTGTTGCTTAATGCAGACATGAACTATGTACAGTCCATCCTAGAATCTAGAAACGATCAAAGGAGAAGAGACAATGTCTCTTAACACATTTGATGCTTCAGTACTGGTGGGGAGTTGACAAAGAAAAAAGAAAGATGTCATGACTCAGTTGAGACAAAATGAGACTACCGAAATCCAAAAGTGGTATGGGCTTCATGGATATGCACGCTTTTAACTAAGCCTTGCTTGCAAACAGGCTTGGAGATCATTTGATACCCCTGACAGTTTATCTGCTTATCTACTGAAAGCTAAGTATTATCCAAATGAAAATATTTTTGACTATGTGTTCTCTAGGAATTCTTCGACGGTATGGAAAGGTACTGTGCATGGCCTTGAGTTAGTAAAAAAGTGCATCATATGAAGAGTTGGTAATGGAACTTTGGTCAAAACTTGATGTGATCCTTGGATCCCGCGTAGCCATGATTTCAAGCCCATTAGACAAAAGAGGAACCGGAGTTTTAACCGTGTGGCGGATTTCATAGATGGTTAGGGCACTTGCAATATTGAGAGATTGGAAGAACACTTTTGGCCCGTGGATGTCAAGGAAGTAGTGAAGACCCGCACTTCCCCAAGAAAGCACCAGGACTTTGTTGCTTGGTTCCCGGAAAAGAGTGGCCAGTTTTACGTTAGGAGTGCATACCGCCTTGCCACGCTGCCTGAAGGAAATATGCCCTTAGAGGCAATAATAAAGTTGTTATTTATATTTCCTTATATCATGATAAATGTTTATTATTCATGCTAGAATTGTATTAAACCGGAAACTTAGTACATGTGTGAATACATAGACAAACAGAGTGTCACTAGTATGCCTCTACTTGACTAGCTCGTTAATCAAAGATGGTTAAGTTTCCTAGTCATGGACAAAGAGTTGTCATTTGATCAACGGGATCACATCATTAGAGAATGATGTGATTGACTTGACCCATCCGTTAGCTTAGCACTATGATCGTTTAGTTTGTTGCTATTGCTTTCTTCATAACTTATACATGTTTCTATGACTATGGAGATTATGCAACTCCCGAATACCGGAGGAATACTTAGTGTCCTATCAAACGTCACAACGTAACTGGGTGATTATAAATATGCTCTACAGGTGTCTCCGATGGTGTTTGTTGAGTTGGCATAGATCGAGATTAGGATTTGTCACTCCGATTGTCGGAGAGGTATCTCTGGGCCCTCTCGGTAATGCACATCACTATAAGCCTTGCAAGCGATGTGACTAATGAGTTAGTTACGGGATGATGCATTACGGAACGAGTAAAGAGACTTGCCGGTAACGAGATTGAACTAGGTATTGGGATACCGACGATCGAATCTCGGGCAAGTAACATACCGATGACAAAAGGAACAACATATGTTGTTATGCGGTTTGACCGATAAAGATCTTCATAGAATATGTAGGAACCAATATGAGCATCCAGGTTCCGCTATTGTTTATTGACTGGAGATGAGTCTCGGTCATGTCTACACAGTTCTCGAACCCGCAGGGTCCGCACGCTTAACGTTCGCTGACGATTGGTATTATGAGTTTATGTCTTTTGATGTACCGAAGGTTGTTTAGAGTCCCGAATGTGATCACGGACATGACGAGGAGTCTCGAAATGGTCGAGACATAAAGATCGATATATTGGAAGCCTATGTTTGGACATCGGAATGGTTCCGGGTGAGTTCGGGCATTTACCGGAGTACCGGGGGTTACCGGAACCCCCCGGTCAGTATATGGGCCTTATTGGGCCTTAGTGGGAGAGAGGAGGCGGCCAAGGTGCCCCCCCCAAGCCCAATCCGAATTGGGAAGCCCCCCCCTTTTCCTTCTCCCTCTCTCCTCCTTCCTTCCTCTTCTACTCCAACTAGGGAAGGGGGGATCCTGTTGGAAATATGCCCTAGAGGCAATAATAAAAGGTTTATTATTATATTTCCTTGTTCATGATAATTGTCTTTTATTCATGCTATAATTGTATTATCCGGAAATCGTAATACACGTGTGAATAAATAGACCACAATATGTCCCTAGTGAGCCTCTAGTTGACTAGCTCGTTGATCAATAGATAGTCATGGTTTCCTGACTATGGACATTGGATGTCAATGATAACGGGATCACATCATTAGGAGAATGATGTGATGGACAAGACCCAATCCTAAGCATAGCACAAGATCGTGTAGTTCGTTTGCTAGAGCTTTTCCAATGTCAAGTATCTCTTCCTTAGACCATGAGATCGTGTAACTCCGGATACCGTAAGAGTGCTTTGGGTGTACCAAACGTCACAACGAATCGGGTGACTATAAAGGTGCACTCTGGTATCTCCGAAAGCGTCTGTTGGGTTGACATGGATCGAGAGTGGGATTTGTCACTCCGTGTTACGGAGAGGTATCTTGGGCCCACTCGGTAGTGCATCATCATAATGAGCTCAAAGTGACCAAGTGTGCAGTCACGGGATCATGCATTGATGATGAGTAAAGTGACTTGCCGTAACGAGATTAAGCGAGGTATTGGGATACCGACAATCGAATCTCGGGCAAGTAACATACCGATTGACAAAGGAATTATATCTGGATTGTTTGAATCCTCGACATCGTGGTTCATCCGATGAGATCATCGAGGAGCATGTGGGAGCCAACATGGGTATCCAGATCCCGCTGTTGGTTATTGCCCGAGAGCCGTCTCGGTCATGTCTACGTGTCTCCCGAACCCGTAGGGTCTACACATAAGGTTCGGTGGCGCTAGGGTTGTATGAATATGAGTATGCAGTATACGAATGTTGTTGAGTCCGGATGAGATCCCGGACGTCACGAGGAGTTTCGGAATGGTCCGGAGGTAAAGAATTATATATAGGAAGTGGTATTTCGGCCATCGGGAAAGTTTCGGGGTCACCCGGTATTGTACCGGGACCAGCGGAAGGGTCCCGGGGGTCCACCGGGTGGGGCCACCCATCCCGGAGGGCCCCATGGGCTGAAGTGGGAGGAACCAGCCCATAGTGGGCTGGTGCGCCCCCCTTGGCCCACCCTGCGCCTAGGGTTGAAACCCTAGGGTGGGGCGCCCACTGCCTTGGGGGCACTCCACCCCCTTGGCCGCCGCCCCTTGGGAGATGGGATCCCCAGGGCGGCGCCCCTGGGGCCTATATAAAGGGAGGGGGAGGAGCAGCCGCACCAAACTCTGGCGCCTCCCTCCCCTGCTACACCTCTTCCTCCTCCGTCACGTGCTTGGCGAAGCCTCGCCGAGATCTTGCTGCTCCACCACCACCACGCCGTTGTCTTTGCTGCTGGAGCCATCATCATCAACCTCTCCTTCCCCTTGCTGGATCAAGAAGGAGGAGACGTCTCCGTCCGCACGTGTGTTGAGCGCGGAGGTGCCGTCCGTTCGGCACTCTCGGTCATCGGTGATTTGGATCACGACGAGTACGACTCCATCATCCACGTTCTAGTGAACGCTTCCGCACGCGATCTACAAGTGGTATGTAGATGCAATCTCTCTCCCATGACTCGTTGCTTAGATGAACTCATAGATGGATCTTGGTGAAACCGTAGGAAAAATTTTAATTTTCTGGAACGTTCCCCACCAGTGGTATCAGAGCCAGGTCTATACGTAGTTCTCTATTGCATGAGTAGAACACAATTTTGTTGTGGGCGTAGATCTTGTCAACTTGCTTGCCGCTACTAGTCTTATCTTGCTTCAGCGGTATTGTGGGATGAAGCGGCCCGGACCAACCTTACATGTACGCTTACGTGAGACCGGTTCCACCGACTGACATGCACTAGTTGCATAAGGTGGCTGGCGGGTGTCTGTCTCTCCCACTTTAGTTGGAGCGGATTCGAATCACGACTTGCATGTCGATGAGTATGACAACCGGCAGGAGCCATAGGAGTTGTCTTTATTTTTGTATGACCTGCGTGTCATTGAAGAACGCCATGTAAATTACTTTACTTTATTGCTAAGCGCGTTAGCCATAGAAGTAGAAGTAGTCGTTGGCGTGACAACTTCATGAAGACACGATGATGGAGATCATGATGATGGAGATCATGGTGTCATGCCGGTGACAAGATGATCATGGAGCCCCGAAGATGGAGATCAATGGAGCTATATGATATTGGCCATATCATGTCACTACTATATATAATTGCAAGTGATGTTTATTATGTTTATGCATCTTGTTTACTTAGAATGACGGTAGTAAATAAGATGATCCCTCATAACAATTTCAAGAAAGTGTTCTCCCTAACTGTGCACCGTTGCTAAAGTTCGTCGTTTCGAAGCACCACGTGATGATCGGGTGTGATAGATCCTTACGTTCACATACAACGGGTGTAAGACAGCTTTACACATGCAATACACTTAGGTTAACTTGACGAGCCTAGCATGTACAGACATGGCCTCGGAACACAAGAGACCGAAAGGTCGAACATGAGTCGTATGGAAGATACGATCAACATGGAGATGTTCACCGACGATGACTAGTCCGTCTCACGTGATGATCGGACACGGCCTAGTCGACTCGGATCATGTAACACTTAGATGACTAGAGGGATGTCAAATCTGAGTGGGAGTTCATTAAAATAATTTGATTAGATGAACTTAATTATCATGAACTTAGTCTAAAACCTTTGCAAATATGTCTTGTAGATCAAATGGCCAACGCTCATGTCAACATGAACTTCAACGCGTTCCTAGAGAAAACCAAGCTGAAAGATGATGGCAGCAACTATACGGACTGGGTCCGGCACCTCCGCGTTCAACACACGTACAGCCCGGTGACGTCTCCCATGCCTTGATCCAGCAAGGAGAGAGGGAGAGGTTGAGGAAGACTCCATCCAGCAGCAGCACAACGGCGTGGTGGTGATGGAGGAGCGTGGCAATCCAGCAGGGCTTCGCCAAGCACCGCGAGAGAGGAGAAGGGAGAGAGGTAGGGCTGCGCCAAGAGGGAGAAGTTCTCATGTGTATGGCAGCCCCAAACCTCAACTATATATAGGGGAAAGGGGGGGCTGCGCCCCCTTTAGGGTTTCCCCACCCCAAGGGGTGCGGCCAGCCCTAGATCCCATCTAGGGGGGCGGCCAAGGGGGGAGGAGTGCCTCCCAAGTCAAGTGGAGGCCTCCCCCTTTAGGGTTTTCCCCTTCCCATGCGCATGGGCCTTGGGGGGGCTGGTGCCCCTGGCCCATTAAGGCTAGGGTGCCCCCCTACAGCCCATGCTACTGTATTGGACGTGGTGGAACTATTTCCGGACCTCCGGACCCCTCCGGAATCCTCCGGAACCTTCCGAAGCTTCCGGTACAATCTGAAAAAAACCCGAACTTTTTCCTAACCCGCACAACAACTTTCCATATATAAATCTTTACCTCCGGACCATTCCGGAACTCCTCGTGACGTCCGGGATCTCATCCGGGACTCCGAACAACATTCGGTAACCACATACAAACTTCCTTTATAACCCTAGCGTCATCGAACCTTAAGTGTGTAGACCCTACGGGTTCGGGAGACATGTAGACATGACCGAGACGTTCTCCGGTCAATAACCAATAGCGGGATCTGGATACCCATATTGGCTCCCACATGTTCCACGATGATCTCATCGGATGAACCACGATGTCAAGGACTCAATCGATCCCGTATACAATTCCCTTTGTCTGGCGGTATTGTACTTGCCCGAGATTCGATCGTCGGTATCCGATACCTTGTTCAATCTCGTTACCGGCAAGTCTCTTTACTCGTTCCGTAACACATCATCCCGTGATCAACCCCTTGGTCACATTGTGCACATTATGATGATGTCCTACCGAGTGGGCCCAGAGATACCTCTCCGTCAACCGGAGTGACAAATCCCAGTCTTGATTCGTGCCAACCCAACAGATACTTTCGGAGATACCTGTAATGAACCTTTATAGCCACCCAGTTACGTTGTGACGTTTGGTACACCCAAAGCATTCCTACGGTATCCGGGAGTTGCATGATCTCATGGTCTAAGGAAATGATACTTGACATTAGAAAAGCTTTAGCATACGAACTACGATCTTTGTGCCAGGCTTAGGATTGGGTCTTGTCCATCACATCATTCTTCTAATGATGTGATCCCGTTATCAACGACATCCAATGTCCATGGTCAGGAAACCGTAACCATCTATTGATCAACGAGCTAGTCAACTAGAGGCTTACTAGGGACACGGTGTTGTCTATGTATCCACACATGTATATGAGTTTCCTATCAATACAATTATAGCATGGATAATAAACTATTATCATGAACAAGGAAATATAATAATAACCAATTTATTATTGCCTCTAGGGCATATTTCCAACAGTCTCCCACTTGCACTAGAGTCAATAATCTAGTTCACATCGCCATGTGATTAACACTCACAGGTCACATCACCATGTGACCAACATCCAAAGAGTTTACTAGTGTCTGTAAACTAGTTCACATCATCATGTGATTAAGACTCAATGAGTTCTGAGGTTTGATCATGTTTTTCTTGTGAGAGAGGTTTTAGTCAACGGGTCTGAACCTTTCAGATCCGTGTGTACTTTGCAATTCTCTATGTCATATTGTAAATGTTGCTTCCACGCTCCACTTGGATCTATTCCAAATGATTGCTCCACTATACGTATCCGGTTTGCTACTCAGAGTCACTCGGATAGGTGTTAAAGCTTGCATCGACGTAATCCCTTACGCCGAACTCTTCATTACCTCCATAATCGAGAAACATGTCCTCCAAGGACAATTTTGACCGCTGTCCAATGATCCATTCCTGGATCATTCTTGTACCCTTGTGACTCATGGCAAGGCACACTTCGGTGCGGTACACAAGATAGCATACTATAGATCCTATGTACGAAGCATAGGGGACGACCTTCGTCCTCTCTCTCTTTTCTCGCCGTGGTCGAGCTTTAACTCTTAACTTCATACCTTACATCTCGAGGCAAGAACTCCTTCTTTGATCGATCCATCTTGAACACCTTCAAGATCATGTCAAGGTACGTGCTCATTTGAAAGTATTATTAAGCATTTTGATCTATCCTTATAGATCTTGATGCTTATTGTTCAAGTAGCCTAATCCAGGTTTTCCATTGAAAAACACTTTTCAAACAACCCTATATGCTTTCTAGAAATTCTACATCATTTCGATCATCAATATGTCAACAACATATACTCATCGAAATTCTATAGTGCTCCCACTCACTTCTTTGGAGATACAAGTTTCTCATAAACTTTGTATAAACCCAAAATCTTTGATCATCTCATCAAAGCGCACATTCCAACTCCGAGATGCTTACTCCGGTCCTTAGAAGGATCATTTGGAGCCAAGATACCTTTTAGCATCCTTAGGATCGACAAAACTTTTCGATTGTATCACATACAACCTTTCCTTACGAAGGTTGGTAAGGAAACTCGTTTTGACATCCATCTGCCAGATTTCATAAATGCAGCTAATGCTAACATGATTCCGACGGACTTAAGCATCGCTACGGATGAGAAAATCTCATCGTAGTCAACTCCTTGAACTTGTGAAAAACTCTTCTCCACAAGTCGAGCTTCATAGACGGTGACATTACCATCCATGTTCGTCTTCTTCTTAAAGATCCATTTATCTCAATGGCTTGCCGATCATTGGGCAAGTCCACCAAAGTCCATGCTTTGTTCTGATACATGGATCCTATCTCGGATTTCATGGCTTCTAACCATTTGTCGGAATTTGGGCCCACCATTGCTTCTCCATAGCTTGTAGGTTCATTGTTGTCTAGCAACATGACCTTCAAGACAGGATTGCGTACCACTCTGAAGTAGTACGCCTCCTTGTCACCCTACGAGGTACATTAGTGACTTGATCCGAAACTTCATGATCACTATCATAAGCTTCTACTTCAATTGGTGTATGTGCCACGGGAACAACTTCCTGTGCCCTGCTACACACTAGTTGAAGTGACGGTTCAATAACCTCATCAAATCTCCATCATCCTCCCACTCAATTCTTTCGAGACAAACTTTTCCTTGAGAAAGGACCCGATTAAAGAAACAATCCCTATTGCTTTCGGATCTGAATTAGGAGGTATACCCAACTGTTTTGGGTGTCCTATGAAGATGTATTTATCCGTTTTGGGTTCGAGCTTATCAACCTGAAACTTTTTCACATAAGCGTCGCAGCCCCAAACTTTTAAGAAACGACAACTTAGGTTTCTCCAAACGGTGTCGTCTCAACGGAATTACGTGGTACCCTATTAAAGTGAGTGCGGTTGTCTCTAATGCCTAACCCATGAACGATAGTGGTAATTCGATAAGAGATATCATGGTACGCACCATATCCAATAGAGTGCAACTATGATGTTCGGACACACCATCACACTATGGTGTTCCAGGCGGTATTAATTGTGAAACAATTTGCACAATGTCTTAATTGTGTGCCAAAACTCGTAACTCAGATATTCATCTCTATGATCATATCATAGATATTCTATCCTCTTGTCACGAAGATCTTAAACTTCACTCTGAAATTACTTGAACCATTCAATAATTCAGACTTGTGTTTCATCAAGTAAATACACTCAGTATCGACTTAAATCATCCGTGAAGTAAGAACATAACGATATTCATTGATGCCTCAAAGCACTCATTGGACTGCACACATCAAAATGTGTTACTTCCAACAAGTTGTTATCTTGTTCCATCTTCTTTGAAACCGAGGCTTTTAGGTCATCTTGCCCATGTGGTATGATTTGCATATCTCAAGTGATTCAAAATCAAGTGAGTCCAAACGATCCATCTGCATGGAGTTTCTTCATGTGTATACACCAATAGACATGGTTCGCATGTCTCAAACTTTTCAAAACTAGTGAGTCCAAAGATCCATCAACATGGAGCTTCTTCATGCGTTTTACACCAATATGACTTACATGGCAGTGCCACAAGTAAGTGGTACTATCATTACTATCTTATATCTTTTGGCATGGAAATGTGTATCACTATGATCGAGATTCAATAAACCATTCTTTTAGGTGCAAGAGCATTGAAGGTATTTATTCAAATAAATAGAGTAACCATTATTCTCCTTAAATGAATAACCGTATTGCGTTAGACATAATCCAATCATGTCTATGCTCAACGCAAACACCAGATAATAATTTTAGGTTTAACTCCAATCTCGATGGTAGAGGGAGCGTGCGATGCTTGATCACATCAACCTTGGAAACACTTCCAACAAATATCGTCAGCTCACCTTTAGCTAGTCTCCGTTTATTCCGTAGCCTTTTATTTCGAGTTACTAACACTTAGCAACCGAACCGGTATCTAATACCCTGGTGCTACTAGGAGTACTAGTAAAGTACACATTAACATAATGTATATCCAATATACTTCTATCGACCTTGCCGTCTTCTCATCTACCAAGTAACTAGGGTAATTCTGCTCGTTGGCTGTTCCCTCATCACGAAGCACTTAGTCTCGGTTTGGGTTCAACCTTGGGTTTCTTCACTAGAGCAGCAACTTTTGCCGCTTCATGAAGTATCCTTGTTGCCCTTGCCCTTCTTGAAACTAGTGGTTTTACCAACCATCAACAATTGATGCTCCTACTTGACTTCTACTTTCGCGTGTCAAACATCGCGAACACTTCAAGGATCATCATATCTATCCACGATATGTTATAGTTCATCACGAAGCTCTAGTAGCTCGGTGGCAATGTCTTTGGAGAAACATCACTATCTCATCTGGAAGATTAACTCCCACTCGATTCAAGTGATTGTTGTACCCAGACAATCTGAGTACAAGCTCAACGATTGAGATCTTCTCCCTTGGTTTGTAGGCTAGAAAACTCGTCGGAGGTCTCATACCTCTTGACGTGAGCACGAGCCTGAAATCCCAATTTCAGCCCTCAGAACATCTCACATGTTCCGTGACGTTTCAAAACGTCTTTGGTGCCTTAATTCTAAGCCGTTTAACATTAGCGAACTATCACGTCGTCATCAAAACGTGTGTGTCGATGTTCGCAACATCCACGAACCACGTTCGAGGTCCAAGACACCGAGCGGTGCATTAAGGACATAAGCTTTCTCTTGACCGCATAATCGCTACTTTCAACTTTCAACTATATTTTCTCTAGGAACATATCTAAACAGTGGAACTAAAGCGCGAGCTTACGACATAATTTGCAAAAGGTCTTTTGACTATGTTCAAGATAATTAAGTTCATCTTATGAACTTCCACTCAGATAGACATCCCTCTGGTCATCTAAGTGAACACATGATCCGAGTCAACTAGGCCGTGTCCGATCATCACGTGAGACGGACTAGTCATCATCGGTGAACATCTTCATGTTGATCGTATCTACTATACGACTCATGCTCGACCTTTCGGTCTCTGTGTTCCGAGGCCATGTCTGTACATGCTAGGCTCGTCAAGTTAACCCTAAGTGTTTTGCGTGTGTAAATCTGTCTTACACCCGTTGTATGTGAACGTAAGAATCCATCACACCCGATCATCACGTGGTGCTTAGAAGCGACGAAGTTTAGCAACGGTGCACGATTAGGGAGAACACTTCTTGAAATTGTTGTAAGGGATCATCTTATTTACTACCGTCGTTCTAAGTAAACAAGATGCATAAACATAATAAACATCACATGCAATTATATAGTAGTGACATGATATGGCCAATATCATATAGCTCCATTGATCTCCATCTTCGGGGCTCCATGATCATCATCGTCACCGGCATGACACCATGATCTCCATCATCATGATCTCCATCATCGTGTCTTCATGAAGTTGTCTCGCCAACTATTACTTCTACTACTATGGCTCTTGGTTAGCAATAAAGTAAAGTAATTACATGGCGTTGTTTAATGACACGCAGGTCATACAATAAATAAAGACAACTCCTATGGCTCCTGCCGGTTGTCATACTCATCGACATGCAAGTCGTGAATCCTATTACAAGAACATGATCAATATCATACATCACATATCATTCATCACATTCTTCTTGGCCATATCACATCGCATAGCATACCCTGCAAAAACAAGTTAGACGTCCTCTAATTGTTGTTGCATGTTTTACGTGGCTGCTATGGGTTTCTAGCAAGAACGTTTCTTACCTACGCAAAACCACAACGTGATATGCCAATTTCTATTTACCCTTCATAAGGAGCCTTTTCATCGAATCCGTTCCGACTAAAGTGGGAGAGACTGGCACCCGCTAGCCACCTTATGCACCAAGTGCATGTCAGTCGGTGGAACCTGTCTCACGTAAGAGTACGTGTAAGGTCGGTCCGGCCGCTTCATCCCACAATACCGTCAAACAAGATTGGACTAGTAACGGTAAGCATATTGAACAACATCAACGCCCACAACTACTTTGTGTTCTACTCGTGCAAAGAATCTATGCAATAGACCTAGCTCGATACCCATGTTGGGGAACGTGGCAGAAATTCAAAATTTTCCCACGTGTCACCAAGATCTATCTATGGAGAAACCAGCAACGAGGGAAGGAGAGTGCATCTACATACCCTTGTAGATCGCTAAGCGAAGCGTTCAAGAGAACGGGGTTGAAGGAGTCGATTGTCGTGATCCAAATCACCGGAGATCCTAGTGCCGAACGGACGGCACCTCCGCGTTCAACACACGTACAGCCCGGTGACGTCTCCCATGCCTTGATCCAGCAAGGAGAGAGGGAGAGGTTGAGGAAGACTCCATCCAGCAGCAGCACAGGCGTGGTGGTGATGGAGGAGCGTGGCAATCCAGCAGGGCTTCGCCAAGCACCGCGAGAGAGGAGAAGGAAGAGAGGTAGGGCTGCGCCAAGAGGGAGAAGTTCTCATGTGTATGGCAGCCCCAAACCTCAACTATATATAGGGGGAAGGGGGGGCTGCGCCCCCTTTAGGGTTTCCCCACCCCAAGGGGTGCAGCCAGCCCTAGATCCCATCTAGGGGGGGCGGCCAAGGGGGGAGGAGTGCCTCCCAAGTCAAGTGGAGGCCTCCCCCTTTAGGGTTTTCCCCTTCCCATGCGCATGGGCCTTGGGGGGGCTGGTGCCTCTGGCCCATTAAGGCTAGGGCGCCCCCCTACAGCCCATGCTACTGTATTGGACGTGGTGGAACTATTTCCGGACCTCCGGACCCCTCCGGAATCCTTCGGAACCTTCTGGAAGCTTCCCGGTACAATACCGAAAAAACCCGAACTTTTTCCGGAACCCGAACAACAACTTTCCATATATAAATCTTTACCTCCGGACCATTCCGGAACTCCTCGTGACGTCTGGGATCTCATCCGGGACTCCGAACAACATTCGGTAACCACATACAAACTTCCTTTATAACCCTAGCGTCATCGAACCTTAAGTGTGTAGACCCTACGGGTTCGGGAGACATGTAGACATGACCGAGACGTTCTCCGGTCAATAACCAATAGCGGGATCTGGATACCCATATTGGCTCCCACATGTTCCACGATGATCTCATCGGATGAACCACGATGTCAAGGACTCAGTCGATCCCGTATACAATTCCCTTTGTCTGGCGGTATTGTACTTGCCCAAGATTCGATCGTCGGTATCCGATACCTTGTTCAATCTCGTTACCGGCAAGTCTCTTTACTCGTTCCGTAACACATCATACCGTGATCAACCCCTTGGTCACATTGTGCACATTATGATGATGTCCTACCGAGTGGGCCCAGAGATACCTCTCCGTCAACCGGAGTGACAAATCCATCTCGATTCGTGCCAACCCAGCAGATACTTTCGGAGATACCTGTAATGAACCTTTATAGCCACCCGATTCACGTTGTGACGTTTGGTACACCCAAAGCATTCCTACGGTATCCGGAGTTGCACGATCTCATGGTCTAAGGAAATGATACTTGACATTAGAAAAGCTTTAGCATACTGAACTACGATCTTTGTGCCGGGCTTAGGATTGGGTCTTGTCCATCACATCATTCTTCTAATGATGTGATCCGTTATCAACGACATCCAATGTCCATGGTCGGAAACCGTAACCATCTATTGATCAACGAGCTAGTCAACTAGAGGCTTACTAGGGACACGGTGTTGTCTATGTATCCACACATGTATATGAGTTTCCTATCAATACAATTATAGCATGGATAATAAACTATTATCATGAACAAGGAAATATAATAATAACCAATTTATTATTGCCTCTAGGGCATATTTCCAACAAGATACTACCTCTTGAACCGGAAAGTAGTGCAGCTCAGAAAATGTTCTGTGGTGCCTACACCAACCGGAGAGGAAATTAATGATGATGATCAAGGTACCGGATCAAGTTGCTCTTGAACCAACTTCAGGTCCACTAGGACACGTTCCGCACTGCAGTGGTACGGCAACCCTGTCTCCGGAAATCATGTTGTTAGACAACAGTGAACCTTCAAACTATGAAGAAGCGATGGCGGGCCCAGATTCCAACAAATGGCTTGAAGCCATGCAATCCGAGATAGGATCCATGTATGAAAACAAAGTATGGACTTTGACAGACTTGCCCGATGATAGGCGAGCGATAGAAAACAAATGGATCTTTAAGAAGAAGACGGACGCGGATGGTAATGTCACCATCTATAAAGCTCGACTTGTCGCTAAGGGTTATCGGCAAGTTCAAGGCATTGACTACGATGAGACTTTCTCTCCCGTAGCGAAGCTTAAGTCCGTCCGAATCATGTTAGCAATTGCCGCATACTATGATTATGAGATATGGCAGATGGACGTCAAAACAGCGTTCCTTAACGGTTATCTTAAGGAAGAGCTGTATATGATGCAGCCGGAGGGTTTTGTCGATCCTAAGAATGCTAACAAAGTATGCAAGCTCCAGCGATCCATTTATGGGTTGGTGCAAGCATCTCGGAGTTGGAACATTCGCTTTGATGAGATGATCAAAGCGTTTGGGTTTATGCAGACTTATGGAGAGCCTGCGTTTACAAGAAAGTGAGTGGGAGCTCTGTAGCATTTCTCATATTATATGTAGATGACATACTTTTGATGGGAAATGATATAGAACTCTTGGACAGCATTAAGGCCTACTTGAATAAAAGTTTTTCAATGAAGGACCTTGGAGAAGCTGCTTATATATTAGGCATCAAGATCTATAGAGATAGATCGAGGCGCCTCATAGGTCTTTCACAAAGCACATACCTTGATAAGATTTTGAAGAAGTTCAAAATGGATCAGTCCAAGAAAGGGTTCTTGCTGTCTTGCAAGGTGTGAGATTGAGCTCAGCTCAATGCCCGACCACGGCAAAAGATAAAGAAGAGATGGCGTCATCCCTATGCCTCAGCCATAGGATCTATTATGTATGTCATGCTATGTACCAGACCTGATGTAAACCTTGCCGTAAGTTTGGTAGGAAGGTACCAAAGTAATCCCGGCAAGGAACACTTTGGACAGCGGTCAAGAATATCCTAAAGTACCGAAAAGGACAAAGGACATGTTTATCGTTTATGGAGGTGACGAAGAGCTCGTCAGAAGGGTTACGTCGACGCTTAGCTTCGACACAGTGCCGATGACTCTAAGTCACAAACCGGATACGTGTATATGTTGAATGGTGGAGCGATGGTGGTGCAGCCGCAAGCGAAGCGTCGTGGCGGGATCTACATGTGAAGCGGAGTACATGGCAGCCTCGGAGGCAGCGCATGAAGAAATTTGGGTGAAGGAGTTCATCACCGACCTAGGAGTCATACCCAATGCGTCGGGGCGATCAAAATCTTTCGTGACAACACCGGAGCTATTGCACTTGCCAAGGAGCCCAGCTTTCACAAGAAGACCAGGAACATCAGCGTCGCTTCAACTCCATCCGTGAAAATGTTCAAGATGGAGACATAAAATTTGCAAAGTGCATACGGATCTGAATGTCGCAGACCGTTGACTAAACCTCTTCCATGGGCAAAACATGATCAACACGAGAACTCTATGGGTGTTCGATTCATCACAATGTAACTAGATTATTGACTCTAGTGCAAGTGGGAGACTGTTGGAAATATGCCCTAGAGGCAATAATAAAAGGATTATTATTATATTTCCTTGTTCATGATAATTGTCTTTTATTCATGCTATAATTGTATTATCCGGAAATCGTAATACACGTGTGAATAAATAGACCACAATATGTCCCTAGTGAGCCTCTAGTTGACTAGCTCGTTGATCAATAGATAGTCATGGTTTCCTGACTATGGACATTGGATGTCAATGATAACGGGATCACATCATTAGGAGAATGATGTGATGGACAAGACCCAATCCTAAGCATAGCACAAGATCGTGTAGTTCGTTTGCTAGAGCTTTTCCAATGTCAAGTATCTCTTCCTTAGACCATGAGATCGTGTAACTCCCGCATACCGTAAGAGTGCTTTGGGTGTACCAAACGTCACAACATAACTGGGTGACTATAAAGGTGCACTAAAGGTATCTCCGAAAGCGTCTGTTGGGTTGACATGGATCGAGACTGGGATTTGTCACTCCATGTTACGGAGAGGTATCACTGGGCCCACTCGGTAGTGCATCATCATAATGAGCTCAAAGTGACCAAGTGTCTGGTCACGGGATCATGCATTACGGTACGAGTAAAGTGACTTGCCGGTAACGAGATTAAACGAGGTATTGGGATACCGACGATCGAATCTCGGGCAAGTAACATACCGATTGACAAAGGGAATTGTATACGGGATTGTTTGAATCCTCGACGTCGTGGTTCATCCGATGAGATCATCGAGGAGCATGTGGGAGCCAACATGGGTATCCAGATCCCGCTGTTGGTTATTGCCCGAGAGCCGTCTCGGTCATGTCTACGTGTCTCCCGAACCCGTAGGGTCTACACACTTAAGGTTCGGTGACGCTAGGGTTGTATGAATATGAGTATGCAGTATACCGAATGTTGTTCGGAGTCCCGGATGAGATCCCGGACGTCACGAGGAGTTACGGAATGGTCCGGAGATAAAGAATTATATATAAGAAGTGGTATTTCGGCCATCGGGAAAGTTTCGGGGTCACCCGGTATTGTACCGGGACCACCGGAAGGGTCCCGGGGGTCCACCGGGTGGGGCCACCCATCCCGGAGGGCCCCATGGGCTGAAGTGGGGAGGGGAACCAGCCCATAGTGGGTTGGTGCGCCCCCCTTGGCCCACCCCGCGCCTAGGGTTGAAACCCTAGGGGGGGCGCCCACTTGCCTTGGGGCACTCCACCCCTTGGCCGCCCCTTGGGAGATGGGATCCCCAGGGACGCCTCAGGGGCCTATAAAAGGAAGGGGAGGGGCAGCCGCACCTGAAACTCTGGCGCCTCCCTCCCCTGCTACACCTCTTCCTCCTCCGTCACGTGCTTGGCGAAGCCTCGCCGGAGTCTTCTGCTGCTCCACCACCACCACGCCGTTGTGCTGCTGCTGGAGCCATCATCATCAACCTCTCCTTCCCCCTTGCTGGATCAAGAAGGAGGAGACGTCTCCCGTCCCGTACGTGTGTTGAACGCGGAGGTGCCATCCGTTCGGCACTCGGTCATCGGTGATTTGGATCACAGCGAGTACGACTCCGTCATCCACGTTCTAGTGAACGCTTCCGCACGCGATTTACAAGTGGTATGTAGATGCAATCTCTCTCCCATGACTCGTTGCTTAGATGAACTCATAGATGGATCTTGGTGAAACTGTAGGAAAAATTTTAATTTTCTGCAACGTTCCCCAACAGATCCTACTCCCGGTGGGAGTAGGACTCCCCCTAGGGCGCGCCATAGAGAGGGCCGGCCCTCCCCTCCTCCACTCCTTTATATACGAGCGAGGGGGCACCCCATAGACACACAAGTTGATTGTTTAGCCGTGTGCGGTGCCCCCCTCCACAGATTTCCACCTCGGTCATATTGTTGCAGAGCTTAGGCGAAGCCCTGCGCCGGTCACTTCATCATCACCATCACCACGCCGTCGTGTTGACGCAAGTCTCTCCCGACCTCAGTTGGATCTAGAGTTCGTGGGACGTCACCAAGCTGAACGTGTGCAGATCGCGGAGGTGCCGTATCTTCGGTACTAGGATCGGTCAGATCGTGAAGACGTACGACTACATCTACCACGTTATCATAACGATTCCGCTTACGGTCACGAGGGTACGTAGACAACACTCTTTCCTCTTGTTGCTATGTATCACCTAGATGGATCTTGCGTGTGCGTAGGAATTTTTTTGAAATTACTGTGTTCCCCAACACTGCCCGGGACGAGAGTTGTGAGGGTGGTTCATCCGGCGGGCACCCTTTCCCGGATCAGTCCCTGTGAAGCAGCATCTGGCGTGCTGACTCCCCTAAAAATTTGTATTCATGCGTGGAAAGCGGCCTCGGGAGCTCTTGCAACAAATCAGAATAAGGTCTATCAGCATCTGGGCGCTAGAGCTACCTGTTTCGTGTGTGATGGTTCAGCTACAGTCGGTATGATACTCAGACGTCCTGATT
Source organism: Aegilops longissima (assembly GCA_021605205.1). Taxonomy (NCBI): domain Eukaryota; kingdom Viridiplantae; phylum Streptophyta; class Magnoliopsida; order Poales; family Poaceae; genus Aegilops; species Aegilops longissima. The sequence continues at coordinate 475,160,175 of CM038680.1, read as the reverse complement.
GTGTGGTGGCTTTCCGCTACCTACCATGTGCTCTTCAATCGCAATGATGTGTTTCAACTTGAGATTCATGCACTCATGCAGGGCATGGCATTGCAAAGACTAGCTAGTTTATCGAGTGATAACGTTTCCAGGTCTGTCTAGGTTATTTGGCAGTAGAGATCAAAGTTGTTCAGGAAGAGAAGGAGCTTATTCCACATAAGCTTAACCGGGATCATAATAGTCTTGTACTCTTGTTTGCATTGGCTTCTTATAGACGTCTGCCATGTATCCATGAGGTATTGGCTCTTCGTTGTAACTCTATAATTATAAATAAAAAACTTGTTTCTCCTCGGAAAAAAGACAATGACACCAGATGTTTCTAGTGTTTAAAAAAAAGATGTTTCTAGTCTTCCTTTTTTTTTTTTTTTTTGAAGTGATGTTTCTAGTCTTCCTTTGGTTTTGGTGCTTTGGACGGGGGAGATCACGTATGGTGCTCCTTGGACGGGCTCGTGTGGCTCGGTCGGTGTCTGGTCTGGTCAGGTTCCAGCCGCGCCGTGCGCCGATCGAATCAGCGCTCCGGCAGAAGCCCCTACCCGGCGGGTACGCACTCGTGCTACGCGCGCACGCACGAACGGTTATAGCTGGCCATCTTTTTTCTTTTCTTTTTCTTACATTAGAACGCTGTGGCAGCTCTACTCGATCCTGGCCTGCCGTTGTCTCGGCTCGTGTACGTACACGTCAGAATGATTAGCTAGAATCTTCAAAAGAAACGTGACTAGCTGCTAGGTGGCTAGAACGGGAGTAGTACGTAGCAAAAACTGCAGGGGACCAACATAAATGTGATATTTGCCATCTCTCGAAGCAAATGGTGGTTTTCTTGGCAGCATCAATGGGCAGGGACCGGCTGTAAGAAAGACTATGTGCAGCGACCGTTTTAATCGCCGTAAATAAGGGCTGGCGGGGGTGTGTGTCATATATGACGGCGCATGATTCTTACTACCTAGCTAGCGGCATAAACCCTTTGGACTATAGAGTAGGTGCGCATATCGGCATATAGGTAACATGGAACATGGTTCTTTGTTTAAAAGAAAAACAGAGGAAAATCTTGTCCTCATCACATAATTGGCCTACTTGATTTGAAGGATTTTCGCAAGTATTTTGAATAATTGGAATTCACGGGACTCTTTGAACCCCGCCCTTCCAAATAGACTTGTACTACATCCGTTTGGGTTTATTAGTCCTCATAGAATCTCAGATCAAAATTTGATCATATATTTGACTAGCAAAATGTTAATGCATGTCAAAAAAATTATATTATTGGATTCGTATTTTAATGTACTTTCCAATTATATTAGTTTTGCTGCGTATAACTTATATTTTATTAGTTAAAATTATGGTCAATATATGCCTCAAAATACGAGGAATAATAAAACAGGATGGAGGTAGTACCGTCGTAAGTGCACATTCACTAATATGGATGTTGAGTACCATGGTTTTGGAAGTTTATCATCTCATGCTTGTTATACCTTTACTTTTACTCATGCAATTCGTGCTAAGTTTTGTAAAGATATAGCATAGAAATGCTACTCTCCTCCGCCTCGTGCGCTACCTTTTTTTATATATACTTTAGGTTCAAGGGATCCTTTGGATTAACAGGATTTCAAAGAATATTTTGCAAGGTTTTATTTTGTACGATTTTTTCCCCTATATAGCTAGGGATCCTTTGGCTATAGACATCATGGTTCAGAGAAATGAAACGTTCAAATGTATTGTTTCCCACTTTTCCCACAAATGTTCTGGTGGTGCTTTGATCTTTTTTTTGGCCGAAATCATAGGAAGACGTTTTGGTTTCTTTTCTCCCTTTAGTTTTTGTATTGCGGGTTTAGTATTTCTAAACTTTCTTAGGTAATCATGACCCCAACTAAAAAACTTTACCCTTTTTTGGTATCCTTCGGAACGAAGGAATCGGACTTTCATGAAGAAGTTCGTGGAGGAATTAGACATGTGAAATAGATATTTACGCCTATTTTCTTGTTTGGTACATGATTGAAATTAGTACGGGATGAGCAATGCCCACTAATTAACAGAGTACTCCACGAAAAGATATTGGTGGGAAATGGTTCCCTCAACTTGCATCCCTCTTACTACCACTTAATCTCTCATTTTCTCTAATCACAAAGTGCACTTTTAACTTTTTTTTTCTCACCCATCAACTCCCGTTCCTCATATCTAATTACCACGAACCAAAACACGATGTGAACTCAAAGAGTGCAAGGTTTACAAAAGGTTGCTCAATCGCATTTGGACGTAGTCGCCTCCGATCCAAGTGTTGGCGGCTACCTTTTCTAGTCTGGTTTCTTAAGGTGAACATACATACCAAACAGTAATTCTGAAAATAAGAAGAGACTGAAGAGCAGTCCACTTCATAATGACTGCCGGAGCTACTAAAACACCTCAGACGCCGGGCAGGGGATGTTGGTGGAAGAAGACATACGAGTACGATGGGGTCGGCTAAGGTTGGCAAAATTCTTGCCATGGCATGTTCCAGACCAGTAGCCTGCATGTTCCTTGATGTGGCATTTTGCCCCTACAATCCAATCTGATTGACTGATCATGGAAGGTATGTAGTATGTACGTGCACTATCCCTGGACGTTACTCTTACCTCGATTTGGTCAAATGTTTCCCTAGCAAGTCACTTCTAGCTAGCAGCCCTACGAGAAAGTGTGTCCCCTCCTTTTCGTTGTCAAAAACATATATCGGTATAACTTTATCATCGGCAGCGCAGGAATATTGGCTGTCGCACTACCTACAGCTTGCATGGCTAATAAGAGACATGCATGGCGTGGCACTGGCACCGCCGTTTGTAGCAGGGCACCCAACCCAGAAGACCCCGAGGAAAGCGACGGTAATTCTTTGTTGCCATGCTATTATACCAAACTGAAACCTCTTGTAAACCACATGAATTAATTCAGGCACACCAACCGGTCGACCGAACCACCGATTCGCCGTGCTACACCCCTCGATCGGTCTATCGGAGCCGGCCAGCCCAGCAGGGAAAAGGGCCTGGGGACGGCGACGTGGAGCAAGAGGCCGACCGACCTGGCGGGCGCCCTCTCCTCTAGGTCGATCGGACCGGGTCACCCATCTCCCTCTCGTGCTTGTCAATCAAGGGATTAATGGCGGTCCGGCGCCTGTCGAACCACATCACTGTACGTACGTAGGGGGCGCGCGCCATCACACCGCCACGCCATTTGTTCTCTGGCCACTATTTCACATTCAATGGCCTCCACTGTGCGCATTCATGGCCTATACCTTGAACCCACTCTGTCTGCTCCGCCGGATCCTCTACATACCAACTCCGCCACACATGGTACCAACAACACGTACGTACGTATGTAGTATGTATTATACTCCTAGATCGCTCTGGAGTCCGGATCGCGCAGAGGCGAGGCCACACCAATCAGCAGCATGGTTGAATGCTCGGTTCATCACACGGTCGATCCTCTCGGCTGGCCGCGTGGGCCCGGCGGCCATGACACGTACGCTCCGATAGATAGTAGGGCACGGTCTCTCCACATCAGCCTCAATTACGGCTTAAATCCCCACCGCGGGCTAGGTACAGTGATCGCACCAACTGCCTAATTAATTTGAACAGTACCACTACGCGCTGGATGGACGGATGCATACATGCTAGCCCCCAGCTAGCCGCCTGGGCCACCTACGCGCGCGCGCGCACTGGATTTCAATGCTCATCACCAAAATTCCATCTGTCTATGGCTCGTAGACTCGTGGTACTTGCACCATAATCTACGGAAGCACTTGCCCGATGGATTAACTGGCAATAATACGTACGTACAGGTACAGTGATCCTTCTTCATAACAACATCTCGCCTAGTAGGCTAGTACTAGTACTCCAGAGCTAACATGAATGTACATTACTAACATGCCTGCAACTGCAAGTGATAACGTCGTATGGGTGTACGTAAACACATGCAATCAAGTTCAGGTTATAGTAGCAACTTAATTAGCATGCATCCGAAAGATCCTCCCTAGCTAATGATCATCGATCATAATCAATGCATGTAGAATTATTCAGGGCAAAATGGTTGTACCGTGTAGGTCCATCAATTTAAGCCGCCCATACCCTATTGCTAGCAGTGGCTCGATGATCCACAGGAAATGCACGGGCCATCTAACTAATTGGAACAGTGTCTTGCTGGTAAGGGAGGGCCTCCACAGCACTGCGCGGGCCTTGAATGCTTGTTTGAATTCTCTCCCAAGTGTAGTTAATTGCTTCTCTCAAAAAAAAAGTGTAGTTAATTGCTGCACAATTTTAGCTTTTTCTTTACTGGCGTTACCGTGGATAGAAAAGGCCAAACATATATGTGGCTCCCAAAAGTTATAAACAATTTATTAGGCACATGGTGCTTATTTACTTGCTGCTAGGACTGACTATTCAATGTAACTAGAAGATATCCCACGTATTGTTGCGGGAGGTTGGTAAAATAAATACGTAAATATAGGATTAAAAACAACTAAAGCTAATGCAGAAGTGCTTGATTTATCTTTTAAAAGCAATAAAGCATGTAACAAATAAAACTTATGGAAGTTAGCAAAATGCGATTTTCCAACAAAAGTATGAAGCATGGACTACATATATATGTATGCTCCAAGCATCCAACATGCATGTATACCATGCATGGCAACATAAAAAATAATACAGAAAATGTTACTTATAAGTTACAACTGACATGCATGACTTGCTGATATGGCATGGTTGCATTGGTAAGTTACTGCAAACTTATTACTAACATGCATTACTTGATGTGGCATAGGTTGATGGATAGGAAAATTGTGTAGTGGGTTGTAATTAACTATTTAGGAACAAAGGATGTCTCGCACGATTGTGTGGGAAATGCTATTAATCAACTTAATCTCTTAAATATCTTCTACCGAAGGACATGTTATTGTACAAGGCCACACAAAATATTGTTGAAAAATTATTTCAAATTCAAATTCAACTATGCAGCTTTTTGGCATATAATATTTCCTTTGTTGGTTCCAGTTGATTTTTAAAATTGGACCCAAATTACTTTGTGTGACCACATACTCTCTGAGTGCCAAATTGTAGTGCATATAATTTTTTTTCTAATGTCAACTTTTCAACTTTGACAGAGTTTTTGTAATAGACATTTACAATACCGAATACCATATCAAAATATATCTCATGATGAATCTGATGGTATTGTAAATGTTGATAAATTTCACCACAAACTTGATCAAAGTTTATAATGTATAAATATGGAATAACTCATGTGAACTATAAGTTGGCAAGGATGGAGTATAGATCAATGGAGGGTTTAATGTTCTTCCTTGCAGTAATTGCGCCTGGCAATATATATGTTTATAAACTGTTACATAATGTTATGTGTAATCTGGTTAGGTACAACTAAAATTTATTATATCTTTGCATTTTCTGAATTTACCATGATATATCGACTATGATCCATTTAGTTATGATCAACTATTGCTTGTGATCTGATTAGCTACAAAATTTAAATGTCCATGTGTCGCTGTCTCACTAGACTAATGTTATTATTATTTTATTTTTTTTTGCAAACCTCCCGTTGATGGTTTACCTTCATGGACACAATTGATAGATACTATGTACAGAAAGGTAGATACATATCAAAATGCCAATTAATCTTTGAACTCTGACCACTTTTACGTAAAAAAGACTCTTGTACACCCTTTGTTTTTTTAACCTTACCCGCATGCATGCAAATAAAACATAATGATGCATGATCAAATAAAAGTACGTGTAGTTTGCGTCTGTACTGTGTTTAATAAATAAATAAAATTATGTGTATTAAGGACAAATTCTTAAAACAATCACGGACACATGCATACACTCACCCGTATGAACATACACACATCCTAACATCGTCTAAACATCACATGAAGGTCAAGAGTAGATTCAGATTGATTTCACCACATGAAATCTAACGATCCCTACAACGTCTATGCTATGTTGAGCTCGTATATCGGGGCCCTGGCCACGTTGACGATCCAAAACGACACGTAAAACTTCGATCGTGCAGGTCTGGCTGCGGCTAGCTGCCCTTGTGCATGCTTGATTATTAAAGGCGACACATTCCCCTTGCTGCCCATGCCATGCCCATAACGGCATCTCCAATGGTTGTAAGATAGTTATTGGTAGACTTTGCCACATAAATTTTTTGATGATGTGTCATACAATAAATGAGGAAAGAGATGAAGGTTGTATGTACATGAACCAACACCCTTTGCACAATCTCCAATGTAAAATGAGAGAGCACCTTATTTATTATCTCACATCCTATTAGGCAAACTAGATACAACCCATTGAAGTTGTTGTATGTTACGGTGTTGGTTGATGACATAGTATATTTTACCAACAAGCTAACATACAAACTGTTGAAGATGCCCTAACGGCGTCGCCCGAGCAACGCTACATGCACCTACTCCTACACAGCATGCATGTGCTCGAGCGCCGCGCGCGCCCACTCGACACAGAACACGTCCACCGGACTCTACGAAAAAAGGTTTTCCCCCGCTTTATATTATAAAGCACAAACACAACCACAACAACGAGCATCCGATACAAACACACGTCACACTGACCCAAGGCAAGATACATGAATGCCGGGCACCGACACACAACCTCAACGACACAAAGCATCTAAAAGATAAGCAAAAAAGGATCCGTTAAGAGTCGACCGAGACCACCACCAAGAAGCTCCCTCCACCGTCAACTCCTCTTCGTTATCGCCACGGCGATGCCTCCGGTGGGTGCGCCATCAATACGCACGAGCTCCCGTGATGTAACACGCCGACGAATTAGCCACATGGCTGAAGCCAACTCCATTCGCCTGCGTCCCCCCGAGATGTCAATTGCCGCTACATTGCCGTCAGCAGACAAAAGGAACAAATTGAAGTACCCGAGGACTAGGAGCGATCGCGCGAGATGATAGATAGCGCCGTCTCACCTTCCTGGCTCTGCTCTGGCTGGCTTCCTCCCGCTCCCGGCCTCCGCTCCGAAGGCGACCGCGCGCTCCTGTCCGCGCCGACGCACTGTGCTGTGGAGTGATCCCCACGTACTACACGTACGTACGTATTCTCCAGCCGCGCGCGTATCCGTAGAATCGGGGGTGGCTTTAGTCATGAGCCATGACAAGTGGGAAATTATTGTACTACGTTCTATCAATCGAGTGCCGATCAGCTTTGACTTGGGAGCAAGAGATATTCTAGAATCCAGATACTCAAGCGGACGACAATGTCGACTGACAACTGGACCATTTTTCGTTGTTGCGAGGTGAGGGGACTCACAACTGACTTAGAACCAGGGAACGATTTTCAGTCCCGTAATTTGGTCCTGGCAATCAGTTTGGCATACTGTACGTGCAGCAAGCACATGACAACCCATGCTGTTTGATGAATGGAGATTGAAGAAGGTCGACCCGGCAGATCCGTAGAACTCGGGACGATTAGATGATCCGCCCGTCCCCGGAACAGTGGACATGCTCCACGGTTCAGAGTATATGAAATGCACATCTGCTGTGCCGCAGCCTGCAGCAGGGCACTACGCGAAGGTTGTAGAGCGCGCCTCTGCGCGGGCAAACAGGCATGGGAACCGCTACTCCAAATCGACATCCACCGCTGGCGAGGCAATAACTCCGTTCGAGCTCGAGCGCGCTGCGCGGTCAGCGGCGTGGGGAATGAACCGCAGTGGAACAAAAGTTTCAATCAGCATGGCCTTCAGTCTTCATGATGAGCAGTGTAATTGGTGCCGCAAAGAAACCACTCCCTGCAAGTCCAAAAGAGAGTATGCAGCGGCAGATGGCCTCAAACCCTTTTAGGCTACTTTCAATGCATGGGTGCTTAGATGAGGTGCTAAGCATATTAAAAAGTTTAGCAACTAATGTCCATAATGCATAGGTGCTTCACTTGTTAGTGCTAAGCTTCCCTCATTCGATGATTTAGCAACTAACTATTTCATGCATTGGTGGATTTTTTTCATTTAGTTGCTTTTGACTAGGTTCACGTACTTAGCATTGGTTTTTTCTGGGTTCACGAAACTCACCTCTCTTCTCTTTATTACCTTGCCACATCAAATTTTTTACCTACATGGCACTCTTAGCACCTATACAAGGTGGAGCATTGGGAAGGGCCTTATAGGCGGAAATGGTAGTTGGCTGACGTTCCCTGGGGGGCAATCCGGGCGAAACCCCTCCCTGCGGTCTGATCAGGCCGCACGGATCTTGGAGTGAATCCGACGCCACGTCAGCTCTCTGGATTTGTTCGCTGTAGGTGATCTCGTGGCGAACGTTTCTCTTTATTTTTCTCCAAAAAAACACACACTAGGGGGATTGTAATCGTGCCATCAAAGCGCACACACCAGTTGGGCCAGTGTACTTTTTATGAAGACCTTCTTTTATATATTTGAGTTATTTTTGTTTTTGTCTTCATTTGAAAAAAAAAATCAAGAAATCCTGAATTTTTCATTGTTTTGAAAGAACAGAATTTAGAGGTGTTTTTCTTAAGAAGTATGCATTTTTTATTATATGTAGCATGGCATTTTCCATGTCTTACATGGCATTCTTATTATAAGAGTGTGGCATTTTAATAATTAGTAACATGGAATTTCAATTTTAAGAGATGGCATTTTTATTATTAAGAGATGGATTTTTTATTTATTAAGAGATGATATTTTTTATTAAGAGATGCATTTTATTTAAGACATGGCATTTTTATTTTATTAATAGATGACATTTTAATTATTAAGAGATGGCATTTTGTTATTAAGGGATGGCATTTTATTTTTAAGATATGGCATTTTGTTGTGTAGATGGCATTTTTGTGTATTAAGAGATGGTACTTTTATTCTTATTTTTGAGCATCCTTCTAGAGAGACTAATTGTGTTGCCCACGATTTAGTCAAACTAGTTAGAAGTGAGGTGTGTGCATGGTGGACGGAGGATCCACCCGTAGAGATTGTTGATACTCTTGTAAAAGATACAATGATGATCGCCTTGCAATAAAGAGTACTTTGATGTAAAAAAAGAGATGTTTCTTTTTTATCATGGCTTTTTTCTTTATTTTTAGTTTTCCCATGGCTCTTTTTTATCATGCCATTTTTTTTCTTTCTTTTTGTTTTTCACATGGCTCTTTTTTGTTCATGGCATTTTTAACCTGTGGATGGCCGTTTTAAAGTTTTTTGCATGGATTTTTTCCTTTTTTATAGTTCGCACAACTTTCTTTTAATCGTACTCATTCTTTTCTAAAATAAAATTAGAAAGATGGATTTTTTATAAGTTACTCCCTCTGTCCCATAATATAAGAACGTTTTTGAAACTACACTCGTATAAAAAATATTTTTATATTATGGAACGGAGGGAATATATCACGGTGATCAGGGGAGCTCCTAACCGGCGCTCTCAGCGCCGGTTTTGACTACTGGCGCTCGAAAGGTGGTGCTACTTGGGCCGGCCCAGCAAATCTTCGTTCGCTAGCTCGTGGGCAGCGCGAAAAAATAACACAAAAAGTAGCGCTGTGGAGGATCGAACTCGCACCACAATTAAAACGTAGGACCTTGGCAAACCAACACAACAACTCTGTGGTAGCGATCAATTCAAGGAGCGGACATTTTTAAGAATACGTGGCAGTGCAATTAATTGCACAGTTCTATTGTTTACTTTAGCACTTTGATTCGTGAATTATTTCAAAACTATTATGGAAATGTGTTTTTTAATGTAAAAAAATTGAAACTTCACATATTTAAAAAAATCGCGTATTAAAATAAAAGGCAAAAATACGAAAAAGTTCATCTGTTCACAAAAGTTCAAAAAGAAAAAGAGTTCAGCGATTTTGAAAAGAGTTCATCGAATTGAAAAAAAATCATAGGTTTTGAAAAGAGTTCATCGATTTTGAAAAAAAGTTCAACAACTTGGAATAAGTTCGTCGATTTGGAAAAAGAGTTCATCGGTTTTGAAAAAGAGTTCATCGGTTTTGAAAAAAAATCATCGATTTGGAAAAGGAGTTCATCGATTTTGAAAAGAGTTCATCGATTTGGAAAAGGAGTTCATCAATTTTGAAAAAGGGTTCATCGATTTGAAAAAGAGTTCATCAATTTCAAAAAAGAAGTTCATTGATTTGGAAAAAGAGTTCATCGATTTTGAAAAAAAGTTCAACGACTTGGAAATAAGTTCATCGATTTGGAAAAAGAGTTCGGCCCAGTTCTTTTGGGCGATTCTCCCAGAATCTTGAGAATTGACCCACTACCCAGCTTCTCCCGGAATCTTGTATTTATATATTTTTTACAATCCTAACTATTCACATCCTAACTAGCTAGGATTGTAAAAAAAATATGGGTTCAAGATTCTGGAAGAAGCTGGGTGGAGGGTCGATTCTCAAGATTATGGGAGAATCGGTTTTGAAAAAGAGTTCATCGGTTTTGAAAAAAAAATTCATCGATTTGGAAAAAGTGTTCATCGATTCTGAAAAGAGTTCATCGATTTTGAAAAGAGTTCATCGATTTGGAAAAAGAGTTCATCGATTTGGAAAAAGAGTTCATCAATTTTGAAAAAGAGTTCATCAATTTGGAAAAAGAGTTCATCAATTTGAAAAAAAAGCTCATTGATTTGGAAAAAGAGTTCATCGATTTTGAAAAAAATGATCATCCATTTTGAAAAAGAGTTCATCGATTCTGAAAAACAGTTCACGAATTTGAAAAGGTTCATCAGATTTTGAAAAAAAACTCATGCATTTAACAAAGAAAAGAAAAAAAAAAGAACAAAATGTTGGGGAACGTAGTAATTTCAAAAAAATTCCTATGCACACGCAAGATCATGGTGATGGCATAGCAACGAGAGGGGAGAGTATTGTCCACGTACCCTCGTAGACCGTAAGCGGAAGCGTTATGACAACGCGGTTGATGTAGTCGTACGTCTTCACGATCCGACCGATCCAAGCACCGAACGTCGGCACCTCCGAGTTCAAAGACACGTTCAGCTCGATGACGATCCCGGACTCGATCCAGCAAAGTGTCGGGATGAGTTCCACAAGACGACGGCGTGGTGACGATGATGATGCTCTATCGGCGCAGGCTTCGCCTAAACTCTGCGACGATATGACCGAGGTGGAATATGGTGGAAGGGGGCACCGCACACGGCTAAGAGATCCAAGAGATCAATTGTTGTGTCTTTGGTGCTAGCCCTACCCCTCTATTTATATGTTGAGCCCCGGGGTCGAAACTTGGAGCAAAAGCCTCCTCAAAGTCGGTTTTGCCCGAAAGGCAAGAGTCCCACTCGGACTCCGGACCAAACGCCACAATCCTTGGCGTCGGCCCAGACGCCATGGGCTTTGGCGTCGCCCAGGCCGACGCCAGGTCTCCGGCGTTTGGCCCCGCCTCCATAAAACTCCTTTTGCACCGACCTAAAGCCTCATGGGCTTGACCCTTGGCCTAAACATATCATCCAATATATGAATCTTTACGTCTCGACCATTTCGAGACTCCTCGTCATGTCCCCGATCTCATCCGGGACTCGAACTCCTTCGGTACATCAAAACATGTAAACTCATAATATAACATCATCGAAACCTTAAGCGTGCGGACCCTACGGGTTCGAGAACTATGTAGACATGACCTAGAACTATTCTCGGTCAATAACCAATAGCGGAACCTGGATGCCCATATTGGTTCCTACATATTCTACGAAGATCTTTATCGGTCAAACCGCATAACGACATACGTTGTTCCCTTTGTCATCGGTATGTTACTTGCCCGAGATTCGATCGTCGGTATCCAATACCTAGTTCAATCTCGTTCGCAAGTCTCTTTACTCGTTCCGTAATACATCATCTCGCAACTAACTTATTAGTTGCAATGCTTGCAAGGCTTATGTGATGTGTATTACCGAGAAGGCCAGAGATACCTCTCCGACAATCGGAGTGACAAAACCTAATCTCAAATCGCCAACCCAACATGTACCTTTGGAGACACCTGTAGTACTCCTTTATTATCACCCGATTACGTTGACGCGTTTGGTAGCACCAAAGTGTTCCTCCGTAAACGGAGTTGCATAATCTCATAGTTACCGTAACATGTATAAGTCATGAAGAAAGCAATAGCAATATACTAAACGATCAAGTGCTAGGCTAACGGAATGGTTCATGTCAATCACATCATTCTCCTAATGATGTGATCCCATTAATCAAATAACAACACATGTCTATGGTTAGGAAACATAACCATCTTTGATTAATGAGCTAGTCAAGTAGAGGCATACTAGTGACTATATGTTTGTCTATGTATTCACACATGTATCATGTTTCCGGTTAATACAATTCTAGCATGAATAATAAACATTTATCATGATATGAGGAAATAAATAATAACTTTATTATTGCCTCTAGGGCATATTTCCTTCATCTCTCACTTGCACTAGAGTCAATAATCTAGATTACACAAGAATGATTCTAACACCCATGGAGTCTTGGTGCTGATCATGTTTTGCTCGAGTAAGAGGCTTAGTCAACGGTCTGCAATATGTAGATCCGTATGTATCTTGCAAATCTCTATGTCTCCCACGGACTTGGTCCCGAATGGAATTGAAGCGTCTCTTGATATGCTTGGTCCTCTTGTGAAATCTGGATTCCTTTGCCAAGGCAATTGCACCAAGATTGTCACAGAAGATCTTCATTGGTCCCGATGCACTAGGTATGACACCTAGATCGAAATGAACTCTTTCATCAGACTCCTTCATTTGCTGCTTCAAGCAACTATGTACTCCGCTTCACATGTAGATCCCGCCACGACGCTTTGTTTAGAACTGCACCAACCGACAGCTCCACCGCTTAATAAAAATACGATCCGGTTTGCGATTTAGAATCGTCCGGATCGATGTCAAAGCTTGCATCGACGTAACCATTTACGACTAGCTCTTTGTCACCTCCATATACGAGAAACATATCCTTAGTCCTTTTCGTATTTCGGGATGTTCTTGACCGCTGTCCGATGATCCACTCTGGATTAATTTGGTACCTTCCTGCCAAGCTTATTGCTAAGCATACGTCAGTCCGGTACACAGCATTGCATACATGATAGATCCTATGGCTGAAGCATAGGGAACATCTTTCATTTTCTCTCTATCTTCATTGTGGTCGGGCATTGAGTCGACTCAATTTCACACCTTGTAATACTGGTAAAAACCTTTCTTTGCTGATCCATTTTGAACTTTTTCAAAATTTTATCAAGGTATGTGCTTTGTGAAAGTCCAATTAAGCGCCTTGATCTGTCTCTATAGATCTTGATGCCCAATATGTAAGCAGCTTCACCGAGGTCTTTCGTTGAAAACTTTTATTCGAGTATCCTTTTATGCTATCCAGAAATTCTATATCATTTCCAATTAATAATATGTCGTCCACATATAATATCGAAATGCTACAGAGCTCCCACTCACTTTCTTGTAAATACAGCTTCTTCAAAAGTCTCAGATAAAACCATATGCTTTGATCACACTATCAAAGCGCTTATTCCAACTCCGAGAGGCTTGCACTGGACCATAAATTGATCGCTGGAGCTTGCACACTTTGTTAGCACCTTTTGGATCAACAAAACCTTCTGGTTGCATCATATACAACTCTTCTTCTAGAAATCCATTCAAGAATGCAGTTTTACATCCATTTGCCAAATTTCATAATCATAAAATGCAGCAATTGCTAACATGATTCGGACAGACTTAAGCATCGCCACGGGTGAGAAAGTCTCATCGTAGTCAACCCCTTGAACTTGTCGAAAACCTTTTGCAACAAGTCGAGCTTTATAGACATTTACATTACCATCGCGTCGGTCTTCTTCTTAAAGATCCATTTATTCTCAATGGCTTGCCGATCATCGGCAAGTCAACCAAAGTCCATACTTTGTTCTCATACATGGATCCCATCTCAGATTTCATGGCTTCCAGCCATTTTATGGAATCTGGGCTCACCATCGCTTCTTCATAGTTTGTAGGTTCATCATGGTCAAGTAACATGACTTCCGAATAGTATTACCGTACCACTCAGTGCGGATCTTACTCTAGTTGACCTCACGAGTTCAAGAGAAACTTGATCTGAAGTTTCATGATCATCATCATTAACTTCCTCACTAATTGGTGTAGGTGTCACAGAACCGATTTCGTGATGAACCATTTTCCAATAAGGAGCTAGTACTGTTACCTCATCAAGTTCTACTTTTCTCCCACTCACTTCTTTCGAGAGAAACTCCTTCTCTAGAAAGGATCCATTCTTAGCAACAAATGTCTTGCCTTCGGATCTGTGATAGAAGGTGTACCCAACTGTTTCCTTTGGGTATCCTATGAAGACATATTTTTCCGATTTGGGTTCAAGCTTATCAGGTTGAAGTTTTTCACATAAGCATCGCAGCCCCAAACTTTCGAAACGACAACTTTGGTTTCTTGCCAAACCATAGTTCATAAGGAGTCGTCTTAACGGATTTTGATGGTGCCCTATTTAACGTGAATGCGGCCGTCTCTAAAGCATAACCCCAAAACGATAGCGGTAAATCGGTAAGAGACATCATAGATCGCACCATATCTAGTAAAGTACGACACGACGTTCGGACATACCATTACTGTTGTGGTGTTCGGTGGCGTTAGTTGCGAAACTATTCCGCAATTTTTCAAATGTAGACCAAACTCGAACTGAAATATTCTCCTCCACGATCAGATCGTAGAAATTTTATTTTCTTGTTACGATGATTTTCAACTTCACTCTGAAATTCTTTGAACTTTTCAAATGTTTCAGATTTATGCTTCATTAAGAGGATATACCCATATCTGCTTAAATCATCTGTGAAGGTGAGAAAATAACGGTATCCGCCACGAGCCTCAACATTCATTGGACCACATACATCTGTATGTATGATTTCCAACAAATCTGTTGCTCTCTCCATAGAACCGGAGAACGGTGTTTTAGTCATCTTGCCTATGAGGCACGGTTCGCAAGTACCAAGTGATTCATAATCAAGTGATTCCAAAAGTCCATCAGTATGGAGTTTCTTCATGCGCTTTACACCGATATGACCTAAACGGCAGTGCCACAAATAAGTTGCACTATCATTATTAACTCTGCATCTTTTGGCTTCGACATTATGAATATGTGTATTACTACTATCGAGATTTAATAAAAATAGACCACTCTTCAAGGGTGCATGACCATAAAAGATATTACTCATATAAATAGAACAACCATTATTCTCTGATTTAAATGATAACCGTCTCGCATCAAACAAGATCCAGATATAATGTTCATGCTCAACGCTGGCACCAAATAACAATTATTTAGGTCTAAAACTAATCCGAAGATAGATGTAGAGGTAGCGTGTCGACCGCGATCACATCGACTTTGGAACCGCTTTCCCACGCGCATCGTCACCTCGTCCTTTTCGATTGCTCGCTTATTCCGTAGTCCCTGTTTTGAGTTGCAAATATTAGCAATGTAGAACCAGTATCAAATACCGGGTGCTACTACGAGCTCTAGTAAGGTACACATCAATAACATGTATATCACATATACCTTTGTTCACCTTGTCATCCTTCTTATCCGCCAAATACTTGGGGCAGTTCCGCTTCAAATGACCAGTTTGCTTGCGGAGAAACACTCAGTTTCAGGCTTAGGTCCAGACTTGGGTTTCTTCTCTTGAGCAGCAACTTTCTTGCTGTTCTTTTGAAGTTCCCTTCTTCTTCCCTTTGCCCTTTTCTTGAAACTAGTGGTCTTGTTGACCATCAACACTTGATGCTCCTTCTTGATTTCTACCTCTGCAACTTTTAGCATTGCGAAGAGCTCGGAATTGTTTTGTTCATCCCTTGCATATTATAGTTCATCACGAAGCTCTTGTAGCTTGGTGGCAGTGATTGGAGAATTCATCAATGACACTATCATCCGGAAGATTAACTCCAGTTGAATCAAGTGATTATTATACCCAGACATTTTGAGTATATGCTCACCGATGTAACTATTCTCCTCCATCTTGCAGCTATAGAACTTATTGGAGACTTCATATCTCTCAATCCGAGCATTTGCTTGAAATATTAATTTCAACTCTTGGAACATCTCATATGCTCCATGACGCTCAAAACGTCGTTGAAGACCCGGTTCTAAGCCGTAAAGCATGGCACGCTGAACTATAGAGTAGTCATCACTTTGCTCGCCAGACGTTCACAACCGGCGTTGCTTCTGCAAAGAGGCTCGCACCCAGCGGTGCTTCCAAGACGTAATTCTTACGTGCAGCAATGAGGATAATCCTCAAGTTACGGACCCAGTCCGTGTAATTGCTACCATCATCTTTCAACTTTGCTTTCTCAAGGAACGCATTAAAATTCAACGGAACAACAAAGACGAGCCATCTATCTACAAGTAAACATAGACAAGCAAAATACTATCGGTACTAAGTTCATGATAAATTTAAGTTAATTAATCATATTACTTAAGAACTCCCACTTAGATAGACATCTCTAGTCATCTAAGTGATTACGTGATCCAAATCAACTAAACCATAACCGATCATCACGTGAGATGGAGTAGTTTTCAATGGTGAACATCACTATGTTGATCATATCTACTATATGATTCACGCCGACCTTTCGGTCTCCGTGTTCGAGGCCATATCTGCATATGCTAGGCTCGCCAAGTTTAACTCGAGTATTCTGCGTGTGCAAAACTGGCTTGCACCCGTTGTAGATGGACGAGAGCTTATCACACCCGATCATCACGTGGTGTCCGGGCACGACGAACTTTGGCAACGGTGCATACTCGGGAGAACACGTCTTGATAATTTTAGTGAGAGATCATCTTAAAATGCTATCGTCAATCAAAGCAAGATAAGATGCATAAAGGATAAACATCACATGCAATCAATATAAGTGATATGATATGGTCATCATCATCTTGTGCTTGTGATCTCCATCTCCAAGCACCGTCGTGATCACCATCGCCACCGGCGCGACACCTTGATCTCCATCGTAGCATCGTTGTCGCCTCGCCAACTATTGCTTCTACGACTATCGCTACCACTTAGTGATAAAGTAAAGCAATTACATGGCTTTTGCATTTCATACAATAAAGCGACAACCATATGGCTCCTGCCAGTTGCCGATAACTCGGTTACAAAACATGATAATCTCATACAATAAAATATAGCATCACGTCTTGACCATATCACATCACAACATGCCCTGCAAAAACAAGTTAGACGTCCTCTACTTTGTTGTTGCAAGTTTTACGTGGCTGCTACGGGCTGAGCAAGAACCGTTCTTACCTACGTATCAAAACCACAACGATAGTTTGTCAAGTTGGTGCTGTTTTAACCTTCGCAAGGACCGGGCGTAGCCACACTCGGTTCAACTAAAGTGAGAGAGACAGACACCCGCCAGTCACCTTTAAGCAACGAGTGCTCGCAGCCGTGAAACCAGTCTCGCGTAAGCGTACGCGTAATGTCGGTCCGGACCGCTTCATCTCACAATACCGCCGAACCAAAGTATGACATGCTGGTAAGCAGTGTGACTTGTATCGCCCACAACTCACTTGTGTTCTACTCGTGCATATAACATCAACGCATAAAACCAGGCTCGGAAGCCACTGTTGGGGAACGTAGTAATTTCAAAAAAATTCCTACGCACACGCAAGATCATGGTGATGGCATAGCAACGAGAGGGAGAGTATTGTCCACGCCCTCGTGAGACCGTAAGCGAAGCGTTATGACAACGCGTTGATGTAGTCGACGTCTTCATGATCCGACCGATCCAAGCACCGAACGTCACGGCACCTCCGAGTTCAGCACACGTTCAGCTCGATGACGATCCCGGACTCCGATCCAGCAAAGTGTCGGGATGAGTTCCGTCAAGACGACGGCGTGGTGACGATGATGATGCTCTCATCGGCGCGAGGCTTCGCCAAAACTCTCGCGACGATATGACCGAGGTGGAATATGGTGGAAGGGGCACCGCTGACACGGCTAAGAGATCCAAGGGATCAATTGTTGTGTCTTTGGTGCTAGCCCTGCCCTCTATTTATATGTTGAGCCTCGGGTCGAAACTTGGAGCAAAAGCCTCCTCAAAGTCGGTTTTGCCCGAAAGGCAAGAGTCCCACTCGGACTCCAGGACCAAACGCCACAATCCTTGGCGTCGCCCAGACGCCATGGGCCTTGGCGTCCGCCTGTGGTCGGCGGCATTTGGCCCCGGCCTCATAAAACTCCTTTTGCACCGACCTAAAGCCTCATGGGCTTGACCCTTGGCCTAAACATATCATCCAATATATGAATCTTTACGTCTCGACCATTTCGAGACTCCTCGTCATGTCCCCGATCTCATCCGGACTCGAACTCCTTCGTACATCAAAACATGTAAACTCATAATATAACCGTCATCGAAACCTTAGCGTGCGGACCCTACGGGTTCGAGAACTATGTAGACATGACCTAGAACTATTCTCGGTCAATAACCAATAGCGGAACCTGGATGCCCATATTGGTTCCTACATATTCTCGAAGATCTTTATCGGTCAAACCGCATAACGACATCGTTGTTCCTTTGTCATCGGTATGTTACTTGCCCGAGATTCGATCGTCGGTATCCAATACCTAGTTCAATCTCGTTACCGGCAAGTCTCTTTACTCGTTCCGTAATACATCATCTCGCAACTAACTTATTAGTTGCAATGCTTGCAAGGCTTATGTGATGTGTATTACCGAGAAGGCCAGAGATACCTCTCCGACAATCGGAGTGACAAAACCTAATCTCAAATCGCCAACCCAACATGTACCTTTGGAGACACCTGTAGTACTCCTTTATTATCACCCGATTACGTTGTGACGTTTGGTAGCACCAAAGTGTTCCTCCGTAAACGGAGTTGCATAATCTCATAGTTACCGAACATGTATAAGTCATGAAGAAAGCAATAGCAATATACTAAACGATCAAGTGCTAGGCTAACGGAATGGTTCATGTCAATCACATCATTCTCCTAATGATGTGATCCCATTAATCAAATAACAACACATGTCTATGGTTAGGAAACATAACCATCTTTGATTAATGAGCTAGTCAAGTAGAGGCATACTAGTGACTATATGTTTGTCTATGTATTCACACATGTATCATGTTTCCGGTTAATACAATTCTAGCATGAATAATAAACATTTATCATGATATGAGGAAATAAATAATAACTTTATTATTGCCTCTAGGGCATATTTCCTTCACAAAACCGTTCCAACAAAGGAGAAAAAGGAACAGGATAAAGGAAAAAAGAATGAAGAATGAAGAAAATAGTGATGAAGACCCGAATGAACATATCTGGTGTGGTTGGCCGGTTGGTTACTGCGGCATACATACAACCCTTTAACATTCGCGCAAGCGGCGCTCTCTCGCGATGTCCACGTCATCACAGGGGTACTGTGCCTGGCAGCCAATCGCGATAGAGATTCGCGTTGGCCAGTGGGCGCTTTGTAAGGCGAGACAAAAAAAAGAGAAATGGATCGCCCAGCCCTAGCCTAGCGAGTCCTCCACTTCTCCCCCTCTCTCGTCCGCCTCCATCACCGCCGCTCTTCCCCACAGCCTGCGCCCCCCCCTCCTCTCCTCCCATCACCTTCTCGCCTCCACGGGAAACCTGCACGGAGGCGGCAGCCTGGACGACACGGCGCTCCCCCCGTCTAGATCGAACTGAGCGGGAGGGGGAGAACAATCGCCGCCTTCTCATGCTGCTCGTCTCCACCGTACCTTGTCTGCCTCGCGTGGTGATGACCGGCGGCACAACAGGCGTTGGCGGCAGTGGTCGATCCCCCGGTTGTCGTACCTGGAAGGCCGTCACTAACGAGGCCCCCTCCGTCCCCATCCGTGAGTTCCACGGTTCGTCTCTTCGATCCCCAGCCTCCCTGGTTTCCGCGAAATTCCAACTCCATTTTGTTTGCCCGGTCTCATATGCGCTGCAGACATGGGACTTCGACCACGCCTGCGTGCATCCTAGGTTCCTCCACATCAACCCGACCTCCCATAAGTGGGCGTTCGGAGGTTTCACGCCCTTGTGAAAGCATAAGTGCTCCCTAGGTGGTTTTGGTAATTAATGTCAACATATCGCTTGTTGGACTAACACTTTTATCTAGTATGTTTCAGATAAGTTCAACAATGGAGTGGCATGGACTAAAGGATGTGGTAACTCCTTCAAGATGCTAAGGACAAAGGATTGGCTCAAGCTTAAAGCTCAAGACTCTTCATTTTATATTTTAGTGATCCAAGATCACATTGAGTCTATAGGAAAATGTTGGGGAACGTAGTAATTTCAAAAATTTTCCTACGATCACGCAAGACCATGGTGATGGCATAGCAACGAGAGGGAAGAGTGTCCGTCCACGTACCCTCGTAGACCGAAAGCGGAAGCGTTATAACAACATGGTTGATGTAGTCGTACGTCTCCATGATCCGACCGATCCAAGCACCGAACGTCACGGCACCTCCGAGTTACGCACACGTTCAGCTCGATGGCGATCCCGGACTCGATCCAGCAAAGTGTCGGGATGAGTTCCGTCAAGACGACGGCGTGGGACGGTGATGATGCTCCACCGGCGCAGGGCTTCGCCTAAGCTCATGACGATATGACTTCTCCAAGCGAGGCTTCGCCTAAGCTCCGCGACGATATGACCAAGTGGAATATGGTGGAAGGGGCACCGCACACGGCTAAGGAAAGATCGTAGATCAACTTGTGTGTCTTGGGGTGCCCCTGCCCCGTATATAAAGGAGACAAGGGGAGGTGGCGGCCCTATAGGAGGCGCATTAAGGAGGAGTCCTACTCCCACCGGGAGTAGGACTCCCCCTTCCTAGTTGGACTAGGTTTGGAGGAGGGAGAAGGGGAAGGCGCCGCCCCTTCCTTGTCCTATTCGGACTAGAGGGGAGGCGCGCAGCCCACCTTGGGCTGCCCTTCCTCTTCTCCTATGGCCCATTAAGGCCCATTGACCTCCCGGGGTTCCGTAACCTCCTGTACTCCGTAAAATCCCGATTTCACCGGAACATTTCCGATGTCCAAATGTAGGCTTCCAATATATCAATCTTTATGTCTCGATCATTTCGAGACTCCTCGTCATGTCCGTGATCACATCCGGACTCGAACAACCTTCGTGCATCAATACTTATAAACTCATTATGAACTGTCATCGAAGCGTTAAGCGTGCGGACCCTACGGGTTCGAGAACTATGTAGACATGACCTAGAACCATTCTCGGTCAATAACCAATAGCGGAACCTGGATGCCCATATTGGTTCCTACATATTCTACGAAGATCTTTATCGGTCAAACCGCATAACGACATACGTTGTTCCTTTGTCATCGGTATGTTACTTACCCGAGATTTGATCGTCGGTATCCAATACCTAGTTCAATCTCGTTACCGGTAAGTCTCTTTACTCGTTCCGTAATACATCATCTCACAACTAACTCATTAGTTGTAATGCTTGCAAGGCTTAGGTGATGTGTATTACCGAGAAGGCCTAGAGATACCTCTCCGACGATCGGAGTGACAAAACCTAATCTCGAAATACGCCAACCCAACAAGTACCTTTGGTGATACCTGTAGTACTCCTTTATAATCACCCAGTTACGTTGTGACGTTTGGTAGTACCCAAAGTATTCCTCCGGTAAACGGGAGTTGCATAATCTCATAGTTACAGGAACATGTATGGGTCATGAAGAAAGCATTAACATACTAAACGATCAAGTGTTAAGCTAACGGAATGGGTCATGTCAATCAGATCATTCAACCAATGATGTGACCTTGTTAATCAAATAACAACTCCTTGTTCATGGTTAGGAAACATAACCATCTTTGATTAACAAGCTAGTCAAGTAGAGGCATACTAGTGACATACTGTTTGTCTATATATTCACACATGTATTATGTTTCCGGTTAATACAATTCTAGCATGAATAATAAACATTTATCATGATATAAGGAAATAAATAATAACTTTATTATTGCCTCTAGGGCATATTTCCTTCAGTCTCCCACTTGCACTAGAGTCAATAATCTAGATTACAAAGTAATGATCCTTACACCCATGGAGTCTTGGTGCTGATCATGTTTTGCTCGTGGAATAGGCTTAGTCAACGGTCGCAACATTCAGATCCGTATGTATTTTGCAAATCTCTATGTCTCCCACTTGGACTTGGTCCGAATGGAATTGAAGCGTCTCTTGATGTGCTTGGTCCTCTTGTGAAATCTGGATTCCTTTGCCAAGGCAATTGCACCAAGATTGTCACGAAGATCTTCATCGGTCCCGATGCACTAGGTATGACACCTAGATCGAAATGAACTCTTTCATCCAGACTCCTTCATTCGCTGCTTCCAAGCAGCTATGTACTCCGCTTCACATGTAGATCCCGCCACGACGCTTTGTTTAGAACTGCACCAACCGACAGCTCCACCGTTTAATAAAAACACGATCCGGTTTGCGATTTAGAATCGTCCGGATCAGTGTCAAAGCTTGCATCGACGTAACCATTTACGACTAGCTCTTTGTCACCTCCATATACGAGAAACATATCCTTAGTCCTTTTCGGTATTTCGGGATGTTCTTGACCGCTGTCGATGATCCACTCTGGATTACTTTGGTACCTTCCTGCCAAGCTTACAGCTAAGCATCGTCGGGCCTGGTACACAGCATTGCATACATGATAGAGCCTATGGCTGAAGCATAGGAACATCTTTCATTTCTCTCTATCTTCTGCTGTGGTCGGGCATTGAGTCGACTCAATCTTACACCTTGTAATCTGGTAAAAAGCCTTTCTTTGCTCGATCCATTTTGAACTTCTTCAAAACTTTATCAAGGTATGTGCTTTGTGAAAGTCCAATTAAGCGTCTTGATCTATCTCTATAGATCTTGATGCCCAATATGTAAGCAGCTTCACCGAGGTCTTTCATTGAAAAACTTTTATTCAAGTATCCTTTTATGCTATCCAGAAATTCTATATCATTTCCAATCAATAATATGTCGTCCACATATAATATTAGAAATGCTACTGAGCTCCCACTCACTTTCTTGTAAATACTGAGCTTCTCCAAAAGTGCAGTACAAACCCATATGCTTTGATCACACTATCAAAGCGTTTATTCCAACTCCGAGAGGCTTGCACGGACCATAAATTGATCGTTGGAGCTTGCACACTTTGTTAGCACCCTTTGGATCGACAAAACCTTCTGGTTGCATCATATACAACTCTTCTTCCGAAATCCATTCAAGAATGCGGTTTTACATCCATTTGCCAAATTTCATAATCATAAAATCGGCAATTGCTAACATGATTCGGACAGACTTAAGCATCGCCACGGGTGAGAAAGTCTCATCGTAGTCAACCCTTGAACTTGTCGAAAACCTTTTGCAACAAGTCGAGCTTTGTAGACAGTTATATTACCATCGGCGTCGGTCTTCTTCTTAAAGATCCATTTATTTTCAATGGCTTGCCGATCATCGGGCAAGTCAACCAAAGTCCATACTTTGTTCTCATACATGGATCCCATCTCAGATTTCATGGCCTCCAGCCATTTTATGAATCTGGGCTCACCATCGCTTCTTCATAGTTCGTAGGTTCGCCATGGTCAAGTAACATGACTTCCGAATAGGATTACCGTACCACTCAGTGCGTATTTTACTCTGGTTGACCCACGAGGTTCAGAGTAACTTGATCTCAAGCTTCATGATCATCATCATTAGTTTCCTCACTAATTGGTGTGGTTGTCACAGAACCATTTCTTGTGATGAACTACTTTCCAATAAGGGAGTAGATCTGATTATCTCATCAAGTTCTACTTTCCTCCCACTCACTTCTTTCGAGAGAAACTCCTTCTCTAGAAAGGATCCGAATTTAGCAACGAAAATCTTGCCTTCAGATCTGTGATAGAAGGTGTACCCAACAGTCTCCTTTGGGTATCCTATGAAGACACATTTTTCCGATTTGGGTTCGAGCTTATCTGGTTGAAGTTTCTTCACATAAGCATCGCAGCCCCAAACTTTAAGAAACGACAACTTTGGTTTCTTGCCAAACCATAGTTCATAAGGCGTCGTCTCAACGGATTTTGACGGTGTCCTATTCAACGTGAATGCGGCCGTCTCTAAAGCATAACCCCAAAAGCGATAGCGGTAAATCGGAAATAGACATCATAGATCGCACCATATCTAGTAAAGTACGATTCGACGTTCGGACACACCATTTCTCTGTGGTGTTCGGGTGGCGTGAGTTGCTAAACTATTCCACAATTTTTCAAATGTAAACCAAACTCGTAACTCAGATATTCTCCTCCACGATCAGATCGTAGAAATTTAATTTTCTTGTTACGATGATTTTCCACTTCACTCTGAAATTCTTTGAACTTTTCAAATGTTTCAGATTTGTGTTTCATTAAGTAGATATACCCATATCTGCTCAAATCATCTGTGAAGGTGAGAAAATAACGATACCCATGGCGTGCCTCAACATTCATTGGACCACAAACATCGGTATGTATGATTTCCAACAAATCAGTTGCACGCTCCATAGTTCCGGAGAACGGCGTTTTGTCATCTTGCCCATGAGGCACGGTTCATAAGTACCAAGTGATTCATAATCAAGTGATTCCGAAGTCCATCAAGATGGAGTTTCTTCATGCGTTTTACACCGATATGACCTAAACGGCAAGTGCCACAAATAAGTTGCACTATCATTATCAACTCTGCATCTTTTGGCTTCAACATTATGAATATGTGTATCACTACTGTCGAGATTCAACAAGAATAGACCATTCTTCAAGGGTGCATGACCATAAAAGATATTATTCATATAAATAGAACAACCATTATTCTCTGATTTAAATGAATAACCGTCTCGCAATAAACAAGATCCAGATATAATGTTCATGCTCAACGCGGCACCAAATAACAATTATTTAGGTCTAAAACTAATCCGAAGGTAGATGTAGAGATAACGTGCCGACCGCGATCACATTGACTTTGGAACCATTTCCCACGCGCATCGTCACCTCGTCCTTTGCGATGCTCGTTTATTCCGTAGTCCCTGCTTTGAGTTGCAAATATTAGCAACGGAACCAGTATCAAATACCAGTGCTACTACGAGCTCTAGTAAGGTACACATCAATAACATGTATATCATATATACCTTTGTTCACCTTGCCATCCTTTTATCCGCCAAATACTTGGGGCAGTTCCGCTCAAATGTCCGTGCGCTTGCAGTAAAACACTCGCTTCGTGCTTAGGTCCAGACTTGGGTTTCTTCTCTTGATCAGCAACTTTCTTGCTGTTCTTTTGAAGTTTCCTTCTTCTTCCCTTTGCCCTTTTCTTGAAACTAGTGGTCTTGTTGACCATCAACACTTGATGCTCTTTCTTGATTTCTACCTCCGCAGCTTTTAGCATCGCGAAGAGCTCAGGAATTGTCTTAGTCATCCCTTGCATATTATAGTTCATCACGAAGCTCTTGTAGCTTGGTGGCGTGATTGGAGAATTCATCAATGACACTATCATCCGGAAGATTAACTCCCAGCTGAATTAAGTGATTGTTATACCTGACATTTTGAGTATGTGCTCACCGACGAACTATTCTCCTCCATCTTGCAGCTATAGAACTTATTGGAGACTTCATATCTCTCAATCCGGGCATTTGCTTGAAATATTAACTTCAACTCTGGAACATCTCATATGCTCCATGACGTTCAAAACGTCGTTGAAGACCCGGTTCTAAGCCGTAAAGCATGGCACACTGAACTATAGAGTAGTCATCAGCTCTGCTTTGCAGACGTTCATAACTTCGCTCAAGATCCGCAGCGAACTGTCACCCGGCGGTGCTTCCGGGGCGTAATTTTTACGTGCAGCAATGAGGATAATCCTCGTTACGGACCCAGTCCGTGTAATTGCTACCATCATCTTTCAACTTTGCTTTCTCAAGGAACGCATTAAAATTCAACGGAACAACAGCACGAGCCATCTATCTACAATAAACATAGACAAGCAAAACACTATCGGTACTAAGTTCATGATAAATTTTAAGTTCAATTAATCATATTAAAAACTCCCACTTAGACAGACATCTCTCTAGTCATCTAAGTGATCACGTGATCCATTTAACTAAACCGTGTCCGATCATCACGTGAGGCGGAATAGTTTCAACGGTGAACATCACTATGTTGATCATATCAATTATATGATTCACGTTCGACCTTCGGTCTCCGTGTTCCGAGGCCATATCTGTTATATGCTAGGCTCGTCAAGTTTAACCTGAGTATTCGCGTGTGCAACTGTTTTGCACCCGTTGTAGATGGACGAGAACTTATCACACCCGATCATCACGTGGTGTCCGGGTACTACGAACTTTGGCAACGGTGCATACTCGTGGAGAACACTTCTTGATAATTTTAGTGAGAGATCATCTTATAATGCTACCGTCAATCAAAGCAAGATAAGATGCATAAAGGATAAACATCACATGCAATCAATATAAGTGATATGATATGGTCATCATCATCTTGTGCTTGTGATCTCCATCGCCAAGCACCGTCATGATCACCATCGTCACCGCGCGACACCTTGATCTCCATCGTAGCATCGTTGTCGTCTTGCCAACTATTGCTTCTACGACTATCGCTACTCCTTAGTGATAAAGTAAAGCAATTACATGGCGTTGCATTTCATACAATAAAGCGACAACCATATGGCTCCTGCCGATTGCCGATAACTTGGTTACAAAACATGATCATCTCATACAATAAAATATAGCATCACGTCTTGACCATATCACATCACAACATGCCCTGCAAAACAAGTTAGACGTCCTCTACTTTGTTGTTGCAAGTTTTACGTGGCTGCTACGGGCTGAGCAAGAACCGTTCTTACCTACGCATCAAAACCACAACGATATTTCGTCAAATAGACTCCGTTTAACCTTCTCAAGGACCGGCGAGCTACACTCAGTTCAACTAAAGTGAGAGAGACAGACACCGCCGGTCACCTTTAAGCAACGAGTGCTCGGAGCGGTGAAACCAGTCTCGCGTAAGCGTACGCGTAATGTCGGTCCGGGCCGCTTCATCTCACAATACCGCTGAACCAAAGTATGACATGCTGGTAGGCAGTATGACTTGTATCGCCCACAACTCACTTGTGTTCTACTCGTGCATATGACATCAACGCATAAAACCAGGCTCGGATGCCACTGTTGGGGAACGTAGTAATTTCAAAAATTTTCCTACGATCACGCAAGACCATGGTGATGGCATAGCAACGAGAGGGAAGAGTGTCCGTCCACGTACCCTCGTAGACCGAAAGCGGAAGCGTTATAACAACGCGGTTGATGTAGTCGTACGTCTCCACGATCCGACCGATCCAAGCACCGAACGTCGGCACCTCCGAGTTTGCACACGCTCAGCTCGATGACGATCCCCGGACTCCGATCCAGCAAAGTGTCGGGGATGAGTTCCGTCAAGACGACGGCGTGGTAGCGGTGATGATGCTCCACCGGCGCAGGGCTTCGCCTAAGCTCCGCGACGATATGACTTCTCCCGCGAGGGCTTCGCCTAAGCTCGCGACGATATGACCGAAGTGGAATATGGTGGAAGGGGCACCGCGACACGGCTAAGGAAAGATCCGAGATCAACTTGTGTGTCTTGGGGTGCCCCTGCCCCAGATATAAAGGAGACAAGGGGAGGTGGCGGCCCTATAGGAGGCGCACCAGGAGGAGTCCTACTCCCACCGGGAGTAGGACTCCCCCTTCCTAGTTGGACTAGGTTTGGAGGAGGAGAAGGGGAAGGGCGCCCCCCCTTCCTTGTCCTATTCGGACTAGAGGGGAGGAGGCGCAGCCCACCTGGGCTGCCCTTCCTCTTCTCCTATGGCCCATTAAGGCCCATTGACCTCCCGGGGTTCCGTAACCTCCGGTACTCCGTAAAATCCGATTTCACCGGAACATTTCCGATGTCCAAATGTAGGCTTCCAATATATCAATCTTTATGTCTCGATCATTTCGAGACTCCTCGTCATGTCCGTGATCACATCCGGACTCGAACAACCTTCGTGCATCAATACTTATAAACTCATTATGAACTGTCATCGAAGCGTTAAGCGTGCGGACCCTACGGGTTCGAGAACTATGTAGACATGACCTAGAACCATTCTCGGTCAATAACCAATAGCGGAACCTGGATGCCCATATTGGTTCCTACATATTCTCTGAAGATCTTTATCGGTCAAACCGCATAACGACATCGTTGTTCCCTTTGTCATCGGTATGTTACTTACCCGAGATTTGATCGTCGGTATCCAATACCTAGTTCAATCTCGTTACCGTAAGTCTCTTTACTCGTTCCGTAATACATCATCTCACAACTAACTCATTAGTTGTAATGCTTGCAAGGCTTAGGTGATGTGTATTACCGAGAAGGCCTAGAGATACCTCTCCGACGATCGGAGTGACAAAACCTAATCTCGAAATCGCCAACCCAACAAGTACCTTTGGTGATACCTGTAGTACTCCTTTATAATCACCCGATTCGTTGTGACGTTTGGTAGTACCCAAAGTATTCCTCCGTAAACGGAGTTGCATAATCTCATAGTTACAGGAACATGTATGGGTCATGAAGAAAGCATTAACATACTAAGCGATCAAGTGTTAAGCTAACGGAATGGGTCATGTCAATCAGATCATTCAACCAATGATGTGACCTTGTTAATCAAATAACAACTCCTTGTTCATGGTTAGGAAACATAACCATCTTTGATTAACAAGCTAGTCAAGTAGAGGCATACTAGTGACATACTGTTTGTCTATATATTCACACATGTATTATGTTTCCGGTTAATACAATTCTAGCATGAATAATAAACATTTATCATGATATAAGGAAATAAATAATAACTTTATTATTGCCTCTAGGGCATATTTCCTTCAGAAAAGCCAATACTATCAAGAAGGGATGAGGTGTTGCTTAATGAGTTTCTTGCTCCACAGTGCTTAGTGATATGCTCCAAAACCCTCAACTACTTTCCCACTTCCACATATATGACCTAAACCTAAAGTCAAAATCGGTCCTACCGATTCTTTCTATCCGGCGCCACCGAGTTCAAATGTCATAGCCACTGCCACAAACCCTAGGCAAATCGGTTTCACCGATAGGGATCTCGGTCTCACCGAGATGGGATTGTAATCTCTCTGTGTATGTCCATTACCAAAATCGGTCTCACCGAGTTTGTGCAATCGGTACTACCGAGATTACAATGCAAACTCTCTGGTTAACTTATTACCAAAATCGGTCCCACCGAGTTTGAGTAATCAGTCCCACCGAGTTTGAGTAATCAGTCCCACCGAGTTTGCCTGACCAACTCTCTGGTTAGCTAATTACCAAAATCGGTCTCATCGAGTTTGTGTAATCGGTCTCACCGAGATTACGTTATGCCCTAACCCTAACCATATCGGTCCTACCAAGTTGCATGTCAGTCCCACCGAAAACCCTAACGGTCACTAGGTTTACTAAATCGGTCCGACCGAGTTTATTGATTCGGTCCCACCGAGTTTGGTAAATTGTGTGTAACGGTTAGATTTTGTGTGGAGGCTATATATATACCCCTCCACCTCCTCTTCATTCGTGGAGAGAGCCATCAGAACAAGCCTACACTTCCAGCATCCTATTTCTGAGAGAGAACCACCTACTCATGTGTTGAGGCCAAGATATTCCATTCCTACCACATGAATCTTGATCTCTAGCCTTCCCAAGTTGCTTTCCACTCAAATCTTCTTTCCACCAAATCCAAATCCTGTGAGAGAGAGTTGAGTGTTGGGGAGACTATCATTTGAAGCACAAGAGCAAGGAGTTCATCATCAACACACCATTTGTTACTTCTTGGAGAGTGGTGTCTCCTAGATTGGCTAGGTGTCACTTGGGAGCCTCCGACAAGATTGTGGAGTTGAACCAAGGAGTTTGTAAGGGCAAGGAGATCGCCTACTTCGTGAAGATCTACCGCTAGTGAGGCAAGTCCTTCGTGGGCGACGGCCATGGTGGGATAGGCAAGGTTGCTTCTTCGTGGACCCTTCGTGGGTGGAGCCCTCCGTGGACTCGCGCAACCGTTACCCTTCGTGGGTTGAAGTCTCCATCAACGTGGATGTACGATAGCACCACCTATCGGAACCACGACAAAAACATCCGTGTCTCCAATTGCGTTTGAATCCTCCAAAACTCTTCCCTTTACATTCTTGCAAGTTGCATGCTTTACTTTCCGCTGCTCACATACTCTTTGCATGCTTGCTTGTTATGTATTGTGAATGTTAAACTTGTGCCTAAACTCCACTTAAACCTAAAGAAGTTAAAAACTGCAACTTTGGTACTTAGTGTCTAATCACCCCCCTCTAGACACATCTTCTCAAGATCCTACACCTTGCCAATCCATTCTTTGATTTGGTTTGGTTTGGTGGAGATGTAATAGTTTGATAGTTCTCAGTTTGTAGAACAAAGGGTACCAGGTAACTACAAGATACATTGCTTGTTGGTTTGTTACAATATTTGACCTGATGGGAGATAAGATGCATACATTGTTGGTTTGTTACGATATTTGGCCTGAGTGTGAGGAGCAGGTAGCGCTCAATCTTACTATTTTTAAATTTTCGGTTCACATGTGAAGGTCTAGAATTTCTATTCAATTGGTTGAAATAAACTGGGCGGCATCAAGGTAATGTTATTCGGATGTGCTTTCAAGAAATAAGTTTGTGCCGTTTAAAATTTAATTATGTGCAAAGAAACAGCAAATACAGGTTTACTGTAACTTTTCTTGTATGAGATTTCAAGCGAGATTGTTCAGTTCGTTCTTCTGTTTGTTACTAGAGATTCTGAGAAAGATTGTTATGTGCCGCCGTATAAAGATGGATTTGAAATCAATTGAGCTGTGATGTACGCTTAATAGGAAAAACTTAACTGAACTTGTTGCTGGCGTTTAAAATTCAGTTATCTATAGAGAAACAACAAACACCAGTGTACTGTAGCTTTTCTTGTATAAGGTTCTAAGCAAGATAGTTCGGTTGGTTCTTATTTTTCTTCTTAGAGATTTTGAGCAAGATTGTTATTTGTGACTGTCTGAAGATGGATTTCAAATCAATTCTGCCATGGTGTGCACTTTAAAACAAGAACTGAACTTGTTTGTGCCATTTAAAATACAATGATCTACAAAGAAACAACAAATAAGTTGCCAATTTTAGAAGTGGTGCAGCAGATAGTTTTTTAGATGATTGAGACAGCTACAACTTCATTTGACTCTCTAATCGTTCAAGTTTTCACCCAAAAGTACAGATTCGCTGCTCATACACCACATGAATCGATTGGCGTTTCGAATGTGCTAAATGCACATTAAGATTCAGTTTTGCCTACTGTTTCAGTTACATGAATATCTTTGTCATCAATACATCCATTATATGTTAATCTATTTTACTATCTCTTTTCCATTTTGCCTTCCTGATTGTACTCTGCTCTATCCATTTTGCCTTACATAAAGAAGATGAATTGCTTGTTGGTTTATTTGAGTATCTTTGTTGCATTAATACTAAAAACACATGTTATCCATTTCTCCCTTGCTATTTCTGTTTGGGGAATATTATAGTTTGACCACTGACTAGAAATCAAATGCTTAATATTGGAATGTTTGCTGGATAACAAGGTAGAAAAACTAGACGGTGTGGTACTCTCATGACTTCTCTTCTTTATGTTTGGTGTTCAAGATACGTACGCCACCATGTAAAATATTCATCTAATAACTTTTCTCTTGATGTGCAGCTATATCTGAACTTCTTGATAATGTAGTAGATGAGGTTTGTAATATCTTCTAACATCTTCTATGAACTAGATACTCGCTGATTTAAATTGTGTGATAATACTCAAATGTCTGAAACACAGAGTGCTCTATTGTAAGCTGAAAATTTGAGATGTCACATTGTTGTTTCTGGGAAAACCATGCTATACTGCTATGATATTTATTTATTTATTCTGTTGTATTCGTGTATTATAACACAATCTCTGTTCATCAGGGTGTTAATAACTTCGCTTCCTTACAAATGCCTCATCATTGATCGGGGCGACATCGAACAACAATTCTGTGTGGTTAGTACTGTAAATTTGAGAAATTGATTTGCAAGCATGAGCACGTCAAATTTGATGGGTCCATTATACATTAATAATTTGTATGACTTGACATTCACGGGTGCTAACATTTTCTGAATAGGCATGAGTGAAAAGGTGATTAAGAATTCTGATCGATAGTGATGGGGAGGTATTTGTCGAGGTTGCTAGGTGTGTGGGCTTTCCTTTTCTGCAAGGACTTCTTTAGGTGGGTTTTTCTGGTTTCACAAGATTGAAAGAACTGAACATTCAGGTAATTATTCATGTTATTGGGCACTGAGATGTTTCTCGTATTAGTTTGTTAATATGCTTGGTTGTTACATTTTAGAAGTGATGTGTTTGTCTCCAGAAGTAATATTTTGCTCTACTTACGCTCTGAATTTGTATGGGAAATTTATGCAGTTCTTCGCTTGCAATTTGGATGACCGTGTGAAGCACTGAAATTCCGCCCTTGATGAGATGTCTGGCAATCATTCTGTTTTCTTAATGGAGAAGAGGTACCAGGATACCACCTGGAAGACAAGTAATATATTTTTCTTTCCTTTATTTGTGCCCTCTAATTACTTTTCAATTTTCATGCTTTTCAATTGGATCCTTTTTTTATTTCTGTAGATTTTAATTATGGATTTAAGGATTCAGATTTCTTCCAAGCTTTTTGCTTGTAGTAAAACTCTTACTGGAGACAACTGGATATAGGAAACACAGCGAACTACCAGTTTTCTCTTAAACAATCACTACTCTGATTTTACTGTGACATATACCTAAACTTATTCTTAGAGAATACTTGACATGCAGACTGCATGTGCTAATGTATTGTTTCAATAACATAATTACATAGTAATCCAGTTATAACTATGTAAGAGCCAGTAGGAGACATGACATTGTAGCTTTGTACTACTGTTTTCAGTTACATGATTCTGTATAGCTAAAAATATGTTATGTTGTATTCAAACCAATAGATCCTTCTAATACAGCAGCTATACATTATAGAGAGGAATAATTATACTCGATTCAGTCAGATTTTGTTGTTAGTGTCCATATATAAATTCTCTCGTCTCTTTTTGTACATTGTCGAATATCAACTCACTTGGTTTGGAATTTATGGTCCTACTTTATGAAGCTAACTAAATATTAGGAACTATGTTGCAATGTTTATTCCTTACCCCTTTTGATTTACAACTAAGTCTATTTTTGTACAATCCTTATAACTGAAGTTGGTTGTTCATGCAGGCACAGTGTACACCGAGAGAAGATGGCAGGAACAATGGTACAAATTCAAGTATGTACCTCCCAATTTGATAGGTTCAACTCTAGAAATTGCATTACTATGTCATGGTGTACTATTCTTTCAAGAATTTGTAGTAGGTTCTAGAAAAACATGATAGGATGAGGGATGCATTGATTTTTAAAAACAGTATGAAAAGCATTGAGTTTAGTAAAATATTGTGTAACCTTCTCCTAAAAGTTTGATACACTTTTCAAGAAAACAAGCTTTTGTTAATCATTAAGCTATAACTTTTCTCATATTTGAATAACAAGGTCATTCGAGTTGTGTTAAACAAATTTGGCAGTGTTAAAAAAAGGTTAATCGGTGTAACTTTTGCAAAGTTTGATGAAAGAAGTTGCACATAACCGATTTCGCTGTCAAGTCTACAATCTAATGTTGATCTAGAGGGTGGAGACTTTAAACTTCATTGATGCTTTCTTGGCTGTTTTGATCTAATATATGTCTGATGTGGTTTTTATAAACATATGTTGTTATAATTACTTTTGCTTTTTTGTAGGATAATAACATTGCAGATAGACAGAAACATAATTACTTTACACTAATTCGACGTCTATCGAGCAATGGAACAACAAAGGTAGTTCCTTCCACAATTTGAAGAAAGTTGTTTCATATTGCATGATATGCTTGATTCATTTCAGTGAGCCTTCAATTAATTTGAGTCATCCTATCCCAAGATCATACCTTGATATTCCTCTATTGTCTCCTATTCGTCCCATGCATTTTTAAGAACTGAAATAATTATAACCAGTGTTACAAATGTTTGCTGAAGAAAGTCCTTGCAGCAAAGAACTGGAAGCATGTTTTTTTTCATCTTGACCACTATTTCCTTTTGTTCCTATTTGTTGGATCTTTCCTATGGAAGCTCTGAAAGAAAATGAGGTGCCCTAAATTAAGGATTAATAGTTTTGATATCTGATTTGAGAAAATAGATTCACGGAATATAAGGATAATGTAGATTGTAGCATTGATTATTGCTATCTTGGACATAGACAGATCAAACAACTGCTCCGAGAGGGGACATTGAGGGTGACGACGGCGACGAGCAAGTCGGCGTCCGTGAAGCTTCATCGGAGCCATTCCAGCTCTTCCAAAGGCACAAGGAGAGCCTAAAGTCAGGATACGTTCGATCGAGCACACTTGCTTCTCCCAGAATTCATACAATCATTAGAAGTTCAGAGCAAATCATGCCAAAGATATGAAATGAAACACATTTGCATGCAGGGAAGCTGAGGAGCCAGGACGCCAATGGTGCGGAGCCGTTTGCCATCGAGAGGACCAGGGCAAGCCATCATGGACCTCTGGACCAAGCTCAACATCTCCCTCGCCTCAGTCGACGTCATGTCCTGGAGGGTCGTTGCTGGGTCGCCATCCATGACAATGAGCTCCTACCGCAGCTCGTGGAGCTAATCTGAATGTACCTATGTTCCATTATAGTGTGCTTGATCGAATCCCCCCACCCACAAGTGTTTGATTGATGTTTCTCGTTGTTGTGTTGTATGTATAGGCTGGCAAGGATGTGGCGAGTCATCGGCGACGCGCACCAGGTGATGAAGCGCATGGCGGACAAGGCGAGCATGCTCCTCTTGTTGTCGGCCGCACGGTTAGAGGGAGGCATCAACAGACTGCCACCGCCGTGGCCGACGCGCGCATAATTTCTTTAACGTATCTTACGTTGTCAAACAGCAAGATGCTCCTGTCGATGCTATTATATCGCTACAGGTTTGCCTGTGATAGCATGACATTTCAGTTTCTTCCTTATATGATGCGCCAATATAATAATTTCATCAAGAATTGCATGTACATGGTGCTGCTATCCAGATCGAAAAAGGAAAGTGAAAGGAGCGTGCATCTACCTGGCACCGCCCAGATGCCCCTCAAGTGGCGCGCCAATGGGGCGCCCCATGAAGCAATTGTGTACTTTTTATGTTCCATGGAAGGTTCTATGGTTCTTCTGTCTTCAGTTGGCATCATCTTTGATGTGAGGTCTTTCACATGGCAGAGATGCTTCTCCTACTTCTTTCAGGTTAAGAGTCGAGACGAGGATGAAGATTATCTTGCATGACTTTAATGATTCTAAGAGAGGGGGTGGTACATTTTGGAGCATAGAGGGTTGACATGCCGAAAGAAGCGGAGGGGCGACCATAGGGGCGACCTCCGCATTGAGGAAGGAATTGGTGCTGAATCGAGGATTGGACAGTCCTTGTGAGACCACAACAAACTGCCACTGAATCGAGAATTGGATTGTCCAACCTTGGCCCTATTCCATCTCGTGGTGTTGCCTTAGTAATTGATTGTTTTTTCATGGGCAAATAGTATAATTGTTTGAAGTATTTTTTTCAAGTGCATGGCTGGCAATTTCAAAGAGGAAATGGCAAGCCGTCACGCATCGATACCCTATCTCTCCTTTGGATTGAATGCTATCCTGGTCAGAACGATAATTTTGTTGTTTGCTTGTTCCTGTAGGCCGTACCACGGAGATTTGTGGGGAATTTCAAAGGTCGGATCTATGAAGCTATCAAGCTAGAAGCTCCTCGGTTGTAGTTCAGATCATAGGCTTGCTGTAATTCTCTTTTACGATTCAGAATTTTAGTCCAGATCATAGGTTTTCTATGATTCTCTTCTACTATTCAGAAATTTAATTGAGGAGTCTTTGGCTATATCCAGTGGTTATCATACATCATCATCACCTAATGATTTTATTTTGTGGATGCTTGAGTTTACAAAATTTAGTCTCTCACTGTCCATCGTCTCTAGATGTACCATTCATGACAGACGTTTAGTTTCAGCAAGTGTATTAGAAGCAGAAAACTAGCGCTAATTTGGACTATATAAACACGTAGACAACTGCATAAGCAGTATTAGTGCGCACACTCACGCCCAAGAGGCGCGCCCCAACCTCTAGTTGAAAGAAGAGGTCGAAGGGATCGAATCCCACCCACGCGTTTCTATTTTTTTTTTGCTGGATAAAAGCAGAAGAAAGAACGTAGATGGGCCAAGCCCACGTCACTGAGGGGGTATGCGCCCGTTAGTGAGAACAGCTAAAACGGGCGCAGCAGGCGCTGTTTAGGATTTGCCGGTGATCAGGGGTCTTTTGGTTGATGGCAGTTTTTCGAATAACATAAAGTAAAATAAAACTGGGCCTTTGGCCCAATAGGGGTTCGCCCCAGGGCCTCCTCCTAGCGATCGATTGAGGGATGGCCAGATTGTTTGCTGGGAGTTGCTCCCCCAGCGAACGAACTAGTTCACTAGAGATCGCCCCTTGTCTGACGAATATTAAGGCTGATGCCATCAAATATGGCAATTTGTTTTATTGATGGGAAATATGATAAACTTTCTTATCAACTTTCTTTATTGAGACTAAGAGAATGCATGTGTGTTGCAACGGGATATAAATATTCTAGTATGTTAGCTTGTGATTTACATGTGCATATTAATGAGATTGTGTAAATAAATATTTATCAAATCATGTTCGTGAATTACTTTGTACTAGTTTGATGAAAAGTTTGGTAAGTAAATTAAGATGAAATTGATTTGGAAGGTACTAGCAAAACGGCCTGAGCGTTGCAATGGGAGGAAAACAATCATAATCTCAAATGGATATGACCACATTTTGTTGCATCACCGAGATACACTATCGCTCTCACTTTCGTGAAATCATGAATAATTTTTCAAAATCATGAACTTTCTTTAAACTCATGAACATATCTGAAATCATAAAAGAAATTCAAATTCGTGAACATTTTTTACAGATTTTTTTTAATTATTAACATTTTTTGAGTCCATGAACAATATATACTACTTGCAAAAAAATATAAAAATTGTGAACATTTTTTAAAATAATTTTCCTGAATAGCCGAGCATCACTAGAATTGACGAACACTTTTTGGAAATTGGTGGAACTATTTTCTAAATTCAGGGACTTTTTATTTAACAAACATTTTTGAAATGGATGATCATTTTTGAATTAGCACAAGTTTATGAATCAATAAACTAATTTGTTAGTCATTAACAGTTTTTGAAGTTGTAAGATATTTTCAATTCATAAACATTTTTTGAATTGATGAAATTTTGTTCAATTTCGTTAAAAAAATACACTAACTTATTTTTTAAAAATCTCGAACATTTCTGGTTCCATAAACATTTATGAATTATTAAATATATTTTTTCAAAGTTCTCATTTTCTTAATTTTCGGATTTTTAAGTCTCAAATTATTTAATACAGAAAAAAAAGACAAAAATAATAACGAAAATAAAAAAACAATACTTAAAACAACTGTCCTCCCATACATGGGCCATCCCAAATAGGCGCGCTGTGTCTTTTCCCAGCGCGCAGGCCGGCCCAGGCCAGGATTCATGAAAAAAAATTAACTTATAGGTGGCATCGATGGGTAATATTTTACAACTTTGAAGACAATTTTGATGACGCGCCGCCATAAGCAATAGCCCCTTTATTATTAGATTAGAATTAGAAAAGAATAGATATAGAAGTAAATTAATATGATTTGTTAGCTGCAGACAAAGAACGTGGTGTGACAATAAAATGGTAGGACAAAAAAATCGATGGAGGGACGTGATCGATGCGAAAGAAACGGTTGAGGAAGCATTCTGCCAACAGAAAAAGGAATGCTACTTTTCTAAAAGAAATAATTAGAGATTGAGTGCGGATTAATTATGGTATGGTAAGTAAAACGGTCGACGACCCAGATGGGTTGGGTTGTTGAGGCCTAGCTGATGGCTATGTATGGATGAAAACGGCACGGAAACAGACGGAACTGGATGCTATCATATTTGTTTTCATATTTTGTTGTAGAAGCGGAAACGAATACAGAAACCCCGGAAATGAATACGAAAACAAATACTACCGGAAACAGACACGGAGCGAATACAGAGCGGACATGGAAACAAAATGATTTGTTGATCAGAACTTAAAACCCACTTGAATCATAGAGAAATATAGACAAAAAACTAAAAAAAATATGGAATTGTTAACATGACTACAAAATAATATGGTTGTGTTAGATACATAGTATAGTATTGTAGTAGTATATAATAATTTCGTATAGGGTCTAGTTGAGTATGCGTGTGGTAGTAAAAGCTGGTCCTCAAATGACCCATTCTGCTCAATCTACTCATTGTGTAATTGTGTTTGCGTGGTAGTTGGCTACAAAGCAACTGTAGGCCTATAGTAGAAACGGAAATTCCATATTTACGGAAACAAAAAATTCCATTTCCACGTCTGTTCCACCGGAAAACACCGTTCCGTTTTTGTTTCTGTTTCCACATAAAAATTTTCATTTCCATTTCCGTTTTGCAAATTTCCATTTTCGTTTTCATATTTCCTCTCCGTTTCCATTTTTCCTCCGGAAAAGCGGAAACTTTTCACTTCATTTTCATCCCCTATGTACGTACTTCTTCGCCGGCGTACGGGGCGTGACATCGTATCTATATCTTGGCTATTGCGACATGGTACTCTGTCTCGCCTAGAAGATCCTGGTCCAAGCCAGTGTGAATTTCTGAGTGGTTTTAGGAAGCTTATGGTTGAAATCTGTTTGACAAACTTCCACGCGTTTTCAGTTTCTCTGTTGTGTGTTTTCTATGTTAATTTTCATCGTTTTTTGTTTTCTTTTCCTTCTTTTTATTGGTTATCTCTGTTTTTTATTTTATTTTTCTATACATGTCTACTCTTTCAATGCACGCTGTATTTTTTCGACGTCTGGATCGGAGCATTTCTTGATACATGTTAAATATTTCTCAAATACATTTTTGAATAAGCATTGAATGTTTTTCTTTCAAATGCATGTTGAACATTTTTTCAATGATACAAAATATATTTGTACATTGTATATTTTTGAAATGTCATGAATATGATTTTTAAACAAGTGAGCTTTTTCTTAGATGTCACGTACATTGTTCTTATTGGTACAAAATAATTTTATAAATATGCAAACATTCTTTACATTGTAGAAGTAATTTTTTAAAGGACAGAGACACCTAGCAATTGTTCTATATGTAGCAGCAGAACCGAACAACCAGTTTACCCCTCTCTTTCTTGAGGCTGTGCATGGTGAGCAAAAAAGCAAGGGGTGTGTCTGATGAACAAAGTGTGGGATAAGGAGAACACCTTGTCCAATTCATGCATGTGAGGATATACTGCTGATATCAGCAAAGATTTCAACAGAATTCATAATTGATAATTCAAAATATTTTGTAACTCAAACTGTCACTTCAATTTAAAATTTGTTTTCATATAAAAACTTCATCGTGACGAAACCTTTGAAACTAGATCCCTTGTTGTTTTGTTCCGATGCCTTTTTGGGGTCAGGAATTACTAAATTACCATGCCTGGCCTAAGTAAGTTGCCACATGTGCGTTATGCATACTGGTTATGTTTTTCAACAATCTTCCCTTCCATATGGTACTATGATGTTTGTACATGGGTTATGAAGTCTACAATGTATATACTACCATGCTATTTACACATAAATTATCGAGGATGCATCTCCCCTTCGTCGGGGTAAATTTTTTACCATGATGTTTGCACGTAGATTACCAGGTATGTGGTGCGTATATTAGTGTGCTATTTACACATACGTTACAGGAGATACGTTGTCAATAACTTTTTTCCCTGGGTTAAAGTTACCACAGATTTTGTACCTAAATTATCAGGTCCATGATGCATATATTATCATGATATTTACAAAAAAGTCATCGGGTTTATGTTTTCTATACCTTTTTTTCCCGGGACAAAGTTTACCGCGGTGCTTGTACCTAAGTTATCAGGTCTGCTGTGAATATATTACCATGCTATTTATACAGAAGTTATCAGGAGCGTGTATTCAACGACTATTGTGTTTGTACCTAAGTTATCATGTCTGTAGTATGCAAATTACAATCTTATTTTACGCAGAAGTTATGAGCTATTTTTTCAAAATCTTTTTTCTCCAATTCAAACTTATCACGATATTTGTGATTAAGTTATCTGGTCTGCGCTGTATATTACCATGCTATTTTATGCAGAAGCTGCCGAGGTATCGGGCAAAAAAATTCAACAATCCCCCATGAGTTCAGTGTTATTATGGTGTTCATACGTCAGTTATGAGATCTATGGTGTGGATATTGTCATGTTACTTACATGTAAGTTATCGGAGGTATGGGTTTTAACAACTGATATCCCTCGGGTCAAAAATTTATCGTGATGTGTTGTACATATGTTACCAGGTATGCAGTACGCATATTAAAATGTTATTTACACATAAACTACCGGGGTATGTTTTTCAACAATTACTTACATAAAAGTTATCGAAGGTATGTTTTTTAACAACTGATTTTCCTCGGGTCAAAAAGTTACCGTCATGTGTTGTACATATGTTACCAGATATGCAGTACGTATATTAAAATATTATTTACACATAAAGTACCGGGGCATGTTTTTCGACAACCTCCCCGGTTAAAAAGTTATCGTGGTGTTTGTTTTAGAGAAGTTACCGTGGTGTTTGTGCGTAACTTATCACGCATGTGGTGCGTATATTTCCACGCTATTTGCACAGAAGTTATCATGATATGTTTTCAATAACTTTTTTCCCTAGGTCAAAAAGGTAATGTGTTGTTTGTACGTAAGTTACTCGGTGGTGCATATATTACAATGCTATTTAAAAAGAAATTATCTAGGTCTGTTTTATTTTTTTAATTAACTATGTGTTCGTACGTTATCAGGTCCACGGTATGCAAAATACCATGTTCTGTACACTAGAGTTCAAGGTTTGTTTTAGCAAAAAAATTCCTCAGTCAAAAAGCTATCATGGTGTTTGTGAAATTTATCAGGTTTACAACACGTAAATTATCATGTTAGTTACACAGAATTTATCAGGGTATTCAACAACTTTTCGGTGGGTCAATAGTTACTATGGTATTTGTATGTAAGTTATTAGGTATGTGATATGTATATTATTATGCTATTTTCACACAAAAATTACCGGGATATGTTTCTAAAACTTTTTCACTGGCTCAAGGTAACCATGTTGTTTGTAAGTAAGTTATCAGGACCAGCTCACTTTTCTACCAGATCAACAGCACAAAAACAGAAAAACAAAACTAGGATTTTGAAATGAAAAAAGGTTTAAGGATTTTATAAAAGAGTTCATCCATTTGAAAAAAAACATCGATTTTGGAAAAATAGTGCATTCATCTGAAAAAATAGTGCATCATTTTTTCTAAAGTTCACAGAATTCAGAAAAGTTCATCGATTTTCCAAAAAAAATCATCAATTTAAAAATAAGTTCATCAACCTGAAAATATTCACTTCTCCCTTTTCTTCTTTTTCCTATACTGAAAAAAGTTCACAGATTTAAGAAAAGTAAAAAAAACAAAAAGGAAAAGTAAAAATAAAAATAAGCAAAAAAAAGAAAGAAGAAAAGGGACAAGTGATGACAACATGGTTGTGGCCCGGGTTTTTAGTGCAGTTTGTCAAGTACAAGGAGATCCCGGGTTCGATTCACCACTCGCGCACGTTTTTGCAGTTTTAGCAGAAAAAAAATCTACAATGGGTCGACCCAGCTCGGAGGGGGTGTGCGCCGGTTTGTTTAGCACCTTAATGGGCGCAATGGGAACCAAATAGGAAATGTCGTTAGGCAGAGCTATATCTCGCAATAAGTGGTACATAGCTCCCGTGTTGACGAAACACGCACCTGCAACGTACATGCGATTATTATTGGACCTCTTTCACCAGGACCATTTGCTTTTCTTTGCTTTGTTGTTGTATGTTCGCTAACTAGCAGGCTTTTAGCTCAAATAAAAAAGACATGCGAGTTTTAAGCGGAACAGTGAACACCCCATGAACCTGCGCATTTTGCGTGTAAACAGTCTCTTTTCTGTTGGCCTTTCTTTTGCGATGTAAATGTATCAAAGTTAGAATTCGAATAAACAGTAAAACAAATATGCTTGGGAATTTTAAGAAATGTCCATGATTTTTTGAAGGATTTTCCTGATTTTGATGTATATTTAAAAGATGTGCGCAAATTTGAATGACATGTTCACTAATTTGAAAAATACATGAATCCAAAAAGGTCTTTAATTTTTAAAAACACTCCTAGTTTTTAGAAAATATTTCCAAATTCCAAAATGTTCCCAAATTTCAATTAATGTTCACTCGTTTGAATAACTTCCTCAAACAATAAATTTTTGTGAATTTGAAAAAAAATAGTTTGTGGCTTGTTAAAAAAGACCATCAATCCGGGGAATGTGCGGGTATTTGAAAAATGTTCATATATTCAAAAAAAGTTGTTCCTGAATTTCAATTAAAACCCATGAAATTGACAAAATGTTCAAGAGATAAAAAAATGTTCTTGAATTCAAAAAGTGCATGAGTTTGAAAACAATGACGGTGGATTTATAAAGTGTTTGAATATTTGAAAATTATTTTTGAATTTAAAATTCTTGATGAATTTTATAATAATGTTCATAAATTGGAAGAAAATTTTAATATTTTGAAAAAATAATTTGGAATTAAAAAACAACCATGAATTTCAAAATTATTTGCGAATGGAAATGATGTGTGCCAAAATTTGAAAAATATTTGTGATTTAAAATATTTTCTGTTTTAGAATTTTGAAAGTGTTTTTGAATTTCAAATATCTCATGAATTTCAAAGAATGAAAAGAAAACAACACTTTCATCATGGTTTGCAAATAAGTATGATGTTTCAAACAAAATGAGTATGTACGAAAATATATTTCATGACAAATGTAGCATTGTAATTCTGGTATTGTAAATGTCGGTAGTTCCTCTGAAAATCCAAAAATGTTTTGCCGGCACATAATATTAAATTTTGCAAGCAGTAAGTAAAATAAGTTTGCCTCTATAGGATAAATTCCTCCCCAACCAGCCAACAATATTCTTGATGATCCTATCAATTATAGGTTGAATGTGTGTGTGTGTGTGTGTGTGTGTGTGTGTGTGTGAGAGAGAGAGAGAGAGAGAGAGAGAGAGAGAGAGAGAGAGAGAGAGAGAGAGTAAAAGCCCAATATTCTTGATGATCCTATCAATTATACTTCATGATAAACTGCTCCTCATTGTGAAACGCAAGATTCTCTGACCAACCGCCGCTGGAAGGCCGCGTACCACCGGCGTGTGCGTGTGCGTGCTCTGCTTGCTTCCGTGGAGAGTAGATGGCACCTAGCACACATATACTTCAATTTGCAAATGGAGGTGCAGATAAAGTTTATCAGTACTGCTTTATTCGTGTTATAGATTTGGAGCAAAGAAACACGGAGGTTCAATATTTGGTTGGATGTATTTTGACGTGGCAATATATGAAGATGTGTACATGTGCTCGAGCGATGGCCCACATGGCCAGCTATATGCATGGGTCAGACGGCCTAAGAGGGTGTTTGTT
Source organism: Aegilops longissima (assembly GCA_021605205.1). Taxonomy (NCBI): domain Eukaryota; kingdom Viridiplantae; phylum Streptophyta; class Magnoliopsida; order Poales; family Poaceae; genus Aegilops; species Aegilops longissima. The sequence continues at coordinate 475,116,305 of CM038680.1, read as the reverse complement.
TCCAGGGACTTATTGGTTTAGGGACTTAAAAAAGTCTCTATAAGTCCCACCTAAACCAAACACAAGAAACTTATTGGGACTTATTGTGGTGATTTGGGACTTATCAAATAAGACTCTCAGGGAGGAGCTTATTGGGACTTTTCCATCGATCCCCCCGCCCCGCACCTTCCCCGCATCGCTTCGCTCCTTCCCCGCCCCGCACCTTCCCCGCATCGCCCCTCTGCTCCAATCGCCGCCGCCGCCCCCAGTACCCAGAGCCGCCGCCGCCATGGCCGACAACGAGGACGACCGGATCCCCTTCTTGTCTCCGTTCCACACGCATCATCAGGCATCACATGGGCTCATCCGCCGGGGGAAATCTCGGGAGGGGAATGGGATTCTTGGATCTCAACCACAACGTCGACGACTTCCCGGAGTTGGGCTCGTACCAGCAACTCCTCTTCGACCAGTCCGCCGGCCGTGGTCTTCCTCCTACTGGAGCTGCTCGTGGGAGGCCCGTGTCTCAGGGCGGAGGAGGCCGAGCACGGTCTCTGAACAAGTGTTTTATCAACTTATAAGTCCCTGTAAACAAACAGGCAGGGACTCGGGACTTATAAGTCGATGTAAACAAACAGGCAGGGACTTATGACTTATAAATTGGGACTTAAAAAAGTTTTAGGACTTATGAAACAAACAGGCCTAAATTGCAGGGGCGTGCGACCTATTCAGCCCGAATCGACTTCTCCGTTTCGTCTTTCCTCTCCTTTACCAGCCGCCACTCCTAACCCTAGCCCCAAAACTCCATTCGTCCTCGCATTTCTTCTCCGGCTGGATCATCTATCAATCAGGTTGCCATGGCCGCCACCTCCGTGCTGAAGCCACCTCCCCTCCCCCAGTGCGAGGGCCAGGACGCCCCAAGCTGGGTCCTCCTCGACATCTCGGGCTATGTCGGTGAGTTCCCGCACGCCACCTTCGCCACGAGCAGCACGAGCACCGGCGACGTCATCGAGATGGCCTTCACCATCGCCCGCCCGCCCGACGTCTCCCACTTCTGTGTCCACTGTCCCGGCCTTTCAGCCACCGATTTCACCGCGGCGCCCAAGGTCATCAGCGCCGAGGCCGACCTCATCCTGTTCCACCTCTCCTTCAGCCCGTATGCGCGGCTAAGCATGTGCTACTACGACTACTTCCTCTACAGGGCGCACCCTAGCTCAGCGCCCGTCGCTGGACCGCCTTCCGAATCCGGACACCAATATCTTCCTCGACAACGAGGTCGCCCTTGTGCGCCGCAGCGACGGTGAGTATGCCATCGCCGCTCTCACAAACATGTACTACAAGATGCCGCTCAAGGAGAACGGCACGTTCGAGGTGCCGCTGACGTTCAAGCTTTGCCTGTACCGCTCCTCCAAGGCCACCGAGGGGTGGAGCTCCAAGCTGCTGTCGGTGGCGGATCCACTGAGGGACAGGGTGTGCCCAGTGGTGGACACAGCGCGGTACCACGAGACCACCAAGGTGATCACGCTTGGAGGAGGCCAGCATGGCACGGTTGGCTGGGTCGACCTTTGGCGTGGAATCCTCTCTGCAATGTGCTCGACGAAAATCCCGTGCTCCTCGACGTGCCGCTGCCGCCGCCGGCGAGGGGTAACTGGGTGTACTACCACAAGCGCTGTTCATACGTGTTCCGGGACATCGCCGTCAGCGTAAGCAAAGACTGCATCAAGTACGTCGAGATGGAACTTGGTCTGCCAGCAAGGAAAAAAGCTGAACGCCCGCCCGATTCCTACCTGGACTGGTTCCGGCAACAGCAATGCCATGAAGAAGTCCACCGTGATTGCTGGAGGGCAACGACATGGAGCATGCCGATCCCCATTCCTTCTTGGAAGGATTGGAGCCCTGGTTTCACCGTCAGTGCTGATGAAATCCTTGTCGAGCCCATGTATTCTAAGCTGCTGCCCGGGCAACATTGCTGCCACTCCTCACCGCGGCTTTCCCTACAATGAGTATGGACGATGATGTTGTCTACCTGTTGTCCACGGCCTGCCCTACCGGCGAGATGAAAGTGGTGATCGCTGTTGACTTGAGGAAGAAGACGCTGCGAGGAGTGGGCAAGCCTGTCAGCGGAAAAGACTTCATTTCGATGCGCAGCTGCACCACTGAGGTCTCCAAATATCTTTCCCAATCTCAATACTGCAGCAGGTAACTTTGGTTTACTTGTATACTTGCTTCTTGTCTATGTTACCATATACCTGTATGAAATGTCTTGTTATAGGTTGGCAATTGCTTATTACCACTCTGATGTCGTACCTTCCTCTTAAAGGACGGTGATTGTTAATATAGTCAACTTGTGAGGGCTAATACTCTGGACTCCTGTAAATTGGACATGGCCCTTAATTAAGTTCGAAAGGGTAGACCTACGGTCTTTTGGTACTGTATTATTCTTTGGTTTAATATGGTATATATGACCGTGTGAATGACCAACTTCAGAGGTACGGTTAGTTAGACTTAATTCAAGTGTGGCAGACGAAGTTGCGCAGACCTGATCGTTCATAGCCAAATCTTGTACTCCCTCTGTCCCATAATGTAAAACGTTTTTTGACACTACACTACTCCCTCCGTCCCATAATGTAAGACGTTTTTTGACTCTAGTGTAGTGTCAAAAAACGTTTTACATTATGGGACAGAGGGAGTAGTACGTACTATGTATAGTTGTATACTAGAGTGCCAATCGAGGCAAAATTTCCTTAGCTTCTGTTTAGACTCTGAGCTGTCAAACATTCGTAAGCTTTAATCTGTAATATCCAAAAAATACTCTGCTAAATAACACACGGGCATCACCTCTGCCAGCTCGTTCTCAGTATTCATCTCTCAACTTTTCCCAAATCAACAGAACATTCTCTGCCGACTCGCCTCCATCTCCAGTTGTGCATTAGTTCTAGGTTTTTGACCCATTGACTACCAAACCCCGCTTCCAACCAGTGCTGCCAACTTCTGCAGTCCGCCGGCCCTTCACGCCGGTTGACAACCATCGACGCCCTCAAGACCGCCACGCTGAGCGCCGGCTTCGTGCTGGCTGTTGCCTGCTGCACCCCACTGCTGTTGCCTGCTGGCCTGATGCTGAAGTGCATACGGTTAATTGTTGATCTGCTGCCGAAGCGCCGAAGGAGAAGGACGGAAGGAGCAAGGGCAAGCAAGGAATATTCGCAATCAGTTAAAGGAAATTGATTCAGTGATGTCCACATACTTGTATAAAAGTTTTGATTGCCATGCAATTTTTGAAGTTAATATCTAAATCAACCATGAAAATATGTAATTGTGTTGTCATGCCGTGCAATTTTGATCGATTAATTATCAATGATTTTTGTGATATGTACAACAGTAGTGATGTACATGTTCATATCCATGATGTTGTGCAAAGCTCTTTTTTTCTTTATAGTAAATGGCCAAGTGTTATGCTAGTAATGGTTTGTTACCGATTTCCAAAAGCCTTCCATGATTCTTGAGTAGTATTGGGCAGCCAGGCATCTTATGATTCAGATAAGTAACAATGTTTTTGAACTTTTTGCTCAGGTAGAGGTAGCGATGGTTAAACAGCTTACCATGCATGCAATCCTTTTTTTCAAAAGAAAGAGAGATCAAGAAATTCTCGAAGAGGAACAACCATCAGCTCACACAGCTCCCAAATCTCTAGCATTGGTGTTACCATGTACCTGTGTGAACAAGATATATAGATGTTGTACTAGTATATATACACATGCAACGCATGTCTTAATTTAACAGAGACATTTTGATATAAAAGGGAAAGAAGTGATAGGTTTGCGAACAGATTCAAAGCAAATTGAAATGGGTCTGTCTAGGTCTTAGTCGACTGAGACTAAGTCTCAGTCAGATGACATCATCTAACAATAGCCCAGCCCATTTTTAATTTCTCATTTAGTCTGCTATTTTTCTAGTATTGTTGGGCCGGCCCTGCAATTGCGTCTAATGCCTTTGTCAGTTTCTCACGTTGCTCTGTGCCTTTAGGCCAGCGTTTTTTTGAGCCCATCGAGAGTTTCTGGAGATGCTGCTCGTTCTCGCACACAGGCCCGGCCAGTAGTAAGTTTGCATGATTTTCCTTCCATCCGTTTTTTTGTTTATGTTTAGTTTTTCTGTTTTTTCCTATTGTTTGTTAAACGTTCATTTCCTTTGAAAAATTAGTTATCAGCTCACTGTAAAAAAAATGGAAGCATTTTGTTTACATTTATCATGATATTTTGAAAAATTGCTCGTTTATTCTTAAAATTATTCATCATGTGTTGGAAAAAATGTTCCTAAAAAACATCAAGTATTTTGAAAAAAATGTTCACGTGTGTTTTCAAAAAGAACTCAAAATGCAACAACAAAATAAAATAAGCATAAAATATAATAAAATATGATAATAATAATAATAATAATGATAATAATAACAACAACAACAACCACCACCACCACCACAAGAACAACAGCAATAACATGCAGTTGTAGTCGTGGCGACATTGTGTCTAGTGAAAAGATATGCAACTGCCCCCCTCCTGACAAAAACATCATTGAGTTGCAGTCGCGTTGAAGACATGCATGCAATTGCAGTCGGAGGAGACACTTGCAGTTGCGTGCCTAGTGGCAGACATGCAACTACCCCCTCCCCGACAAAAAAAACACCAGGGAGTTGCAGTCGCGTTGAAGACATGCAATTGCAGTCGGAGGAGACACTTGCAGTTGCGTGCCTAGTGGCAGACATGCAACTACCCCCTCCCCGACAAAAAAAACCACAAAGTTGCAGTCACGTTGAAGACATGCAATTGCACTCGAGGGCAACACTTGCAGTTGCGTGCCTAGTGGCAGACATGCAACTACCCCCTCCCCGACAAAACACCACAAAGTTGTAGTCACGTTGAAGACATGCAATTGCACTCGAGGGCAACACTTGCAGTTGCGTGCCTAGTGGCAGACATGCAACTACCCCCTACCCGACAAAACACCACAAAGTTGTAGTCACGTTGAAGACATGCAATTGCACTCGAGGGCAACACTTGCAGTTGCGTGCCTAGTGGCGTACATGCAACTACCCCCTCCCCGACAAAAACACCACAAAGTTGCAGTCACGTTGAAGACATGCAATTGCACTCGATGGCAACACTTGTAGTTGTGTGTGTAGAACAAGACATGCAATTGCCCCCGACAAACCAACACTAAGTTGCAGTCGTGTTGAAGACATGCAATTGCAGTCGGAGGAGACACTTGCAGTTGCGTGCCTAGTGGCAGACATGCAACTACCCCCTCCCCGACAAAACACCACAAAGTTGTAGTCACGTTGAAGACATGCAATTGCACTCGAGGGCAACACTTGCAGTTGCGTGCCTAGTGGCAGACATGCAACTACCCCCTCCCCGACAAAAACACCACAAAGTTGCAGTCACGTTGAAGACATGCAATTGCACTCGAGGGCAACACTTGTAGTTGCGTGTGTAGAAAAAGACATGCAATTCGCCCCCGACAAACCAACACTAAGCTGCAATCGTGTTGAAGACATGCAATTGCAGTCGGAGGAGACACTTGCAGTTGCGTGCCTAGTGGCAGACATGCAACTACCCCCTCCCCGACAAAAAAAACACCAGGGAGTTGCAGTCGCGTTGAAGACATGCAATTGCAGTCGGAGGAGACACTTGCAGTTGCGTGCCTAGTGGCAGACATGCAACTACCCCCTCCCCGACAAAAAAACCACAAAGTTGCAGTCACGTTGAAGACATGCAATTGTACTCGAGGGCAACACTTGCAGTTGCGTGCCTAGTGGCAGACATGCAACTACCCCCTCCCCGACAAAACACCACAAAGTTGTAGTCACGTTGAAGACATGCAGTTGCACTGGAGGGCAACACTTGCAGTTGCGTGCCTAGTGGCAGACATGCAACTACCCCCTCCCCGACAAAAACACCACAAAGTTGCAGTCACGTTGAAGACATGCAATTTCACTCGAGGGCAACACTTGTAGTTGCGTGTGTAGAACAAGACATGCAATTGCGCCCCCACCCCCGACAAACCAACACTAAGTTGCAATCGTGTTGAAGACATGCAATTGCAGTCGGAGGAGACACTTGCAGTTGTGTGCCTAGTGGCAGACATGCAACTACCCCCTCCCCGACAAAAAAAAAACACTAGGGAGTTGCAGTCGCGTTGAAGACATGCAATTGCAGTCGAGGGCAACACTTGCAGTTGTGTTTGTAGTACAAAACATGCAATTGCCCCCCCCCCCCTCCCCCACAAAACAACACTAAGTTGTAATCGTGTTGAAGACAATGCAGTTGCAGTCGGAAGCGACACTTGCAATTGCGTGCCTAGTGACAGACATGCAACTTTCCCCTCCGACAAACACTGGTAAGTTGCAACTGAGCTGAAAACATGCACTTGCAGTCAGGGCGATACTTATAGTTGACCGGCAAGAAAATACTTTTAAAAAGGAAAAAAAGAAAGGTATGTTGCACGCGGATGACATACATATACAATAGCGTGTGGCTGATGCGCATGCAACTCCGTATGATCGATGGATGTGACCGATGACAATACTCTTGAAAGGAAAAGAAAAGGTTGCATACCGATAGTTGACATGTAATTACGCACAAAAACAAACTGTGTGGTAATATTTATGAAAAAACGAAAACTAATAAAAAAACAGAAAAAGAAATGGGAAAAGGAAAAATGGGAGCAAAGCTGGTAAACAATCCAGAGCGAAAGCAACAGGAAGCAACGACAAAAAAAGCAAAAAACAATGAAAAAGGCCCGGCTGAACACCCGCCCAACACAAAAGCAACACACGCACGCTACAAAAAGGCCCAACAAAACAAGGAAACGGGATGGTCGCCTTATACAGGCTGAAACAAAGACAAACACACCTGGCGTGAATCTTAAAGCGATCAAAACATCCAATGGCTAACTCGTCGACTGAGACTTCGAAGTCTCAGTCGACTGAGTTTTAGCAGCTCCGTTAATTGAAATTATAGTGATGTATAAATGTTGATATTAGTTTAATATTATAAAAACACCAAGTAGTATTCATGCCAAACTGTACGCTCATTCAAAAAACTGCATGTTGCTTTATTTTGTCCACATGCTTCTACTTAACCGTATTGCTTGGGCTCAATCAAGCCATCATGCAATCATGTGGCAACACGGGCCATTAGACACGTGTTAGGGCATCCCGAACGCATACTCTCAAACCACTCGTAACCATTTGGATCGTGTGGTCTGAACTTGTTGTGCCATCCAACGCGGGACTGCATTGGTCCGTACGGTGGCCTAGACACACTTTATCCCGCAAACCAAAGACAAACATGGGGACTTTGCGGCGTCCGGATAGCACCCACGCCTACTTCTGACCACCCTGGCCCACCAGAAACCTACCTCCCTCGCTCACAAGCGTTCCCGCCCGACACCAGTTGACTGCATTCATGCAGCTGTACAGCGGCCGCTCCACATTGAAGCCGGCCCAAAGCGGACGTGACCTCTCACTGCCTCCTCCATTAAAGCGGTGCCCCGACCGAGGGCGCCGCCCACTGCACGCCCAGCTGAACACACCGCCTCGTCGCATTCAAACATCTACACACTATGCACCTTCCTCCATTAAACCCGCGCAAGTGACGAGAAACACACTTCGGCCACACGTCTGTTCACGAGCCGACCGGCATTAAACAGAACACCGGTTGGCTCCTCGTGTCTGGCCACTATTTAAACGATGGCAAACGGCGGGCAAGAACCGCACCACACCTCCGCTCCCCATTTCCTCCTTGAACAATTTTCTCTATGGCATCCGGCGAATAGGTAGAAGAGTTCTCCGGCATAAAAGCCAGCTGGGTGGCCTGTCGAGCCCGCCAATCACGAGCCAGACAACTATCTGTTCCACCTTCATCGACGCTCCAGGCCGTTGCAAGCCAGCTCACGGAGGCTGAAGCTCCAAGCCGTCGTATGGTTCAGCTCGTCAAGGAGTGGCAAGTTGCTCGAGGCCGGCAAGGGGGAGCACGGCGGCATGGGCATCATGGCTGTCAAGGACGACATCGTGTCGTACTACGCCTCCCATGCCTACGACCGCGCCATCCGCCGTCAACGGGCGTGTAACCGCGCCCTGCCGGCAGATAAAAAGATTTAATTTCTGCTAGTGATTGTTGATTTGTTGCCGTAGCGTCGAAGGAGAATGACGGAAGGAGCAAGGAATATTCAAAATCAGTTAAAGAAAATTGATTCAGTGATGTTCACATAGTTGCATAAAGTTTTGATTGCCATGTAAGTTTTGAAGTTAATACCTAAATCAACCATGTAAATATGTAATTGTGTTGTCATGCCTTGCAATTTTTGATTGACTAATCATCAATGATTTTTGTGATATGTACAACAGTAGTGATGTACATGCTCAGATCCATGATATCGTGCAAAGCTCTCTTTTTTCTTTATAGTAAATGGCTAAGTGTTATGCTAGAAATGGTTTCTTACCGATTCCAAAAGCCTTCCATGATTCTTGAGTAGTATTGGGCAGTCGGCATCTTATGATTCAGATAAGTAACAATGTTTTTCGATTTTTTTTTTGCTCGGGTAGAGGTACAATGGTTAAACAGCTTACATGCAATCCTTTTTTCAAAAGAAAGAGAGGTCAAGAAAGTGTTGAACATGAACAACCATCAGCCCACACAGCTCCCAATTCTCTAGCATTGGTGTTACCATGTATCTATGTGAACAAGATATATAGATATTATACTAGTATGTATAATAAATAAATAAAAACTTTATTCAATATGAGTTTTAGAAAAAGTTCATTGTATAACGAAAATATGTTCATCCTATACTCAAAAAGTTCACTATGTATTAGAAAAATGTTCAGTGTCTATTAAAAATGTTCATCATATATTACACACATGCTTAGCGTGTATTGAAAATATGTCCATTTTATGAACAAACTTTGGGAAAGGGGGTTATTATTTTTATAATTCTGTATTTTAAAAGTCCCAAATATTTTTGGATCTAAAGAAAAATAAAATTAAAATAAAGAGAAGGGAATATAAAAAACTAGAAAGAACAAAAAAAACTAACAATAAAGCAGCAGATAGTAAAACGAACGAACATACATCGTGCGAAAAGAACTGCGGGTGTCAACTAGGATTTGCCAGCTAACATGGGTTGAGTTGTGGTGCCGTTGCATGGTCGACCGGGAACTACGCCAACTTGACGCTTGTGTATAGCTACTTCTTTTATTATATTTCTGCATATAGTAAACGCCCCCTATGTTTTCTTTTTTTCCTTTCATTTTTTTGTTTTGTGTTTTTTATTTTCTTTTCTTAAATTTGTGAACTTTTTACAAGTCGGTGTTCTTTTTCAAAATAGATGAAAATTTCCAATTTCGATGAACTTTTCCAAATTTCATGAACTTTTTTTTAAATTCGATGAACATTTTTTGAAAACAAATGATTTTTCTTCCAAACCAGTGAACTTTTTCCATTTATCATGAACTTTTTTTAAGAATCGACGAATTTTAAAAGTTGTTTATAATTTTAGAAGTGCGGAAAATTTTAATGATTCCAATATATTCTCAAGATTTTTTTAAAAGTTTATGAATCTGAAATTTGTTCAAGAATTCGATATACTATTCACAAAATGATACCCCCTACGTCCGAAAAAGCTTGTCTCTCAAATGGATGTATCTAACACTAACTTAGTGCTAGATACATCCATTTGAGGAACAATCTTTTTGAGACGGAGGGAGTACAAATGTGCCGGATTTTTTAAAAAGTCTTTGTGAATTATGTAAAACAAGAAGAAAAAAGGACCAAAAGAAAATTAAACAAGAAAATATATGTGAAGAAAAGAGAACATACAAAACTGAAAGAAAACGGGTAGAGCAAAACACAGAAAAGAAAAGAAAAAACCCGAGCAGAGCCTTCCATTTCTTTTAGTTGAAGAGCATAGCCTTCCCTAAATTGGAAGAAACACTCGGATATACCGGGCCAATAGAGCACATGGGGTGTGCATTTGATCAACCGCCCCGCAGTACGCGCTGAATAGGAAATGCAATCCGTGTGTGTGCGTACTACCACATAATATAAGCGTCATGAAATACTGAATGACTAACTAATGGGGGCACGCAATTATGTTGGCCGTGGAGTGCTCGAGCGCTCGAAGTGGAGCGGCCCGGTGCTGGCACGTATCACATGCGGGACGCTTTCCGCTTCGGAACTGATTTTTCGAGGTTTTATTTATTGTTTACGGTTTTGGGGGGTTTTAGTTTGTTTTTTTATTCTGTTTTTGGTTTTTGTCTCCCCTGCTTTTGTCATCAACCCCGCGTGAAGCACGGGTTCATTAGGGAAGCTCGGATGTGCTCATATCTGCTTTCTCGTGGGAGCACAGGTTAGATTACACATAGTGAGGTATATGTTTGTATTCGTTGGGAGCAGACGTTGAAAACATGCATGTTAGGGCCTGTTCGGATTCCCTCCTCTCCACAACTCTGCTCCCGGAGCTGGAGGAGCGGCAGTACAAAACCGCGGAGTGGGGAAGGAGGCGCTCCCCGGATCCTCTGATTTCACGGAGCGGGAGGTTTACCGAACAGCCCCTTAGTGCTAGTTGGAAGCACATGTTATGAAGCACAAATTAGTACTAGCTGGGAACATAGATTTTCCGAAAAAAAATATTCGAAACATGAGATCTGGTTTCAAAGATCTCAACGTGGCGAATGCAACTATGAAAATGGTTCATAAATTGGACGCACGATTCAGGAGATATTTCGTTTTAAAAAACCGGAACCAAAGAAACACAAACAAACCCAGCAAAAATCTCTGTTTTATTCTATATGTATACTCAGCCTACATTTTATGGGTTATACCAATCACTTATGAGTCCCAAGCAAATCAGCATTCAGCAGGTGTCCCCATCCCGATTAGTATGTTGGTAGTATCAAATCGTGTCGTATCTTATCAACCACGATTGCAATGCAGGATATCATGTCGAATGTTCCGGTCCATCATCACCGGGAGCGATAAGATGACAGGGAAAGGTGTCAATAATAAAGGCATTGCTTGGGACGTTCTGCGACTTGCTACTCATCATGCAATTGTTTATAGGTGGTGCAATCATACGATCCTGGTCCTCATAGTGGAATTATGTGTGCATACAGAGTGTACTACGAGGTGTTGATATGGTGTATAGATAAGGCGATTGTGCAGTCTGCAGTTGATCTATACCCAACTCTACCATGTGGTTTCAGAAAAGAGAATGTGCACCAGATGAAAACGGAAGGATGAAGGAGTTGCAAATTTCGGTATATTCACATGGAAATGGAACCGCTTGACACAAATTTTGCATGCCGTCTCGTAGATAAAGAAAAGAATATGATCCCATATCGTTCAGGAGGCAATGACACTGACTATACACTGTACAACAACCTCAATATCCTCCTACTAGATACTACTACTAGTAACCTACAGTCTACAGATTGAAATGTTCGAAAAATCCAATTGAACTTCCAGTACGAGATTCCTACACCTTCTGATCCATGCCAAAAACCGCAACACCTGCAGAGAAGAAGAGGATTCAGTACCAGAGTAAGGGTACCAGGGTGCAGATTATTTTGTTTCAGAGTCTGAATTCCCGGTTGCACAGGAGCTGTAGACTTACCAAGCGTTGGCAGCAGGACCGTGAGAGCGGCCACGCCGACGATCTTGATGGGCATCCCGGTGACCACCATGTCCTTGATGGTGACGTAGCCGGTGCTGAAGCCGACGGAGTTGCCGGGCGACCCGGTGGGCAGCAGGTAGGAGAGCTGCGCGCCGACGGCGCCGGGCACCATGAGCAGCAGCGGGTGCACGCCGATGGTCCTGCCCAGCTCCGCCAGCAGCGGCAGCACCAGCGTGGTGGTGGCGTCGTCGGAGGTGAACTCCGTGAGGAGGCCGCTGAAGGCGCACGCCACGGGCGCGACGGCCAGCGCCGGCGCGCCCCGCAGGAAGCCCAGCCACCCGGCGAGGATGTCCGTCAGGCCGCTCGCCTTGAAGCCGTCGGCGATGGCGAACCCCGCGCCGAGGAGGAGGACGATGTGCCACTGCAGCCGCCGGCACTTGCCCCAGTCCATGAGCTTCTCGCCGTCGCTCTTGCCGCTCGGGATTATGAAGAGCAGCGTCGCCATCATGATCTGCATTGCGGTCAAGATGGGGTGTCTCATCATCGAGTGAGCTCATGTGGCAGATTGATTGTCTCCGAGAAATGATCGGATGATTCTTGGTGCACTTACAGTTACTGTTCCGTCCCCGACATTGCCGTGGAAGAGGACGGACCACCCGGGGATGTCGTCTGTGATGCTCCTCGTCATCCAAAGAACAATCAGACCCTGCATGAATCAGCCATGAACATTCAGTTATGTTGCACTCTGTTTCTAGGCTAGAACATTTTACTGATTGAAAATGTAGCACAAACTTACCCCGAAAACGGCAAGAACCATCTTCTCTGCAAAAGCCATTGGACCTGGCACAGATCAAAAATGGAGATCCCCATCAGATAACTAAACGCTACAATTTCAACGGGTGCCAAAGGGCAAATGCGGTTCATTCAGTTTACTCCAGGAAATGTTTGACCAAGAGCTCGTTTAATATTCAAAGTGGCCAGATCACCAGAATACTACAGCAGCCATTTTCCTCAAGTGCGCAGAGAAGGAGAGAGCAAGAAAGATAAGGTACGTACCAAGCAAGCTGAGCTCCCTCCTGAGATGGGTGCGGTCAAGGTAAGCGGAGAGCGCCCTGCCGGTGTTGTTGGAGCAGTACATGAGGCAGAGCGTGGCCCAGAGCGCCGCGAAGAGCACGAGCGACATGGGGAGGCCGAAGGACATCCAGGAGCTGAAGGTGATGGGCTCCTGCTCCGGGAAGTAGGTGGACCACATCCCCACCAGGATGATGTTGGCGCCCGTGCCGGTGAGCGTGGCCATCCCGCCGATCGCCGACGCGTACACCACGCCGAGCACCACCGCCTTGGAGAACTGCCTGAACTCGCGCGCGTCGGCGCCGGCGGCCGCGTCGCCGGGGAGCCTCTGCAGGATCCCCGTGGCCACCGGCATCATCATGACGGTGCACGGCGTGTTGTGGATCCACATGCTGATGAACATGGTGGTGCCGCAGATGCCCAGCAGCAGCAGCGCCGGCTTCACCGGGTCCCCGCAGAAGAGCGCCGTGATCTGCGCGCCGGCCGCACAATGTCAGTACGCTGATCGAGCCGGAAGAATCAATTGGTAGGAGCACGTGCGTACGTTGAGGGCCAGGCGGCGGTGGATGTTGTAGTGCTCGATGGCGAGGGCGAGGATGAAGCTGCCGAGCACGAGGGAGATGACGTCGTCCATGTAGGCCTTGGCGACGGCGTCGGCGGAGGAGACGCCGAAGACGGGGAAGAGGAAGAGCGGCGCCATGGAGGCGACGGCGAGCGGCACGGCGTCGGTGATCCACCAGATGAACACCCACGCCAGCACGCCGAGCATGTTGCGCGCCGCGGCGTGGCCGGGGCCCAGGTCGACGAGCGCGCAGATCAGCGCGGCGGCCAGCGGGCCGGCGGCGATCGACAGGTACCTGTTGGCGAGCAGCGACGCGACGAGCGGCGAGCAGGGGGGGCGGTGGGCGCCGCCGTCCGCCGCGCCGTCGTGCAGGGGCAGCAGCGACCTCGTCACGTCGTCCTCCGACGAGCTCTCCCAGTGGCCGCTGCACCGTGGGTCCATGGCCGGTAGAATCGATATGAGCTGCTTTCGTTCCGCCGTCGATGATCTGGAGTCCAGCCGCGCGCGTTCTTGGTTGCTTCTTGAGGTGTAATGTGGTGTCCAAAAAGTTTGGATGTTTTTATAGGCGCGGGAACACGACACTACTGTTCGACTGGAAACTTGGCAGGTCCAAGTGTCCAAGTCAGAGAAAGCTTGAGCTCCGACAAGTCGTATCACGCTGCCACGTCAGATACATACAGAAATACTGCTCAAATTACTTGCCCTACGTGACCATTTTCATGGCTATCCCCAAATCGAAGTTCCACACCACTAAAAAAAATTCAGAAAGATGCACATCACCGGTTTAAAAAAGATTGTAGTAATAATGATTGACGAGTGTCGATCGATGTGGCGTCCAGATAGGCACGAGAACCGGATAAGACTCCTGCCGGGGGCGGGCGTGGACGCTGACGCGCACCCTGGCCCGTGCCACGTACGATCGCGCCCCCCGTGGAACCAGCTCATGAGCAGCCCAAGAGCTGGCCGCGGTTGGTGTTCGGACGTGGCGGCCTGCCGGCGCTCGGCCGCCCGAGCCCCCGACGCTGACGGCGCCCGGCGCGCTCTTATCCAGGGAGGCCAGACATGTCGACATACTCAATGGTCAATACGATCGAACATTTTTTGTATTTCTCGTGCATGCCGCGCACGCCATGACGTGCCCCGCGCTGAAATTTCGGCGGTGACCCTCGGCGCCGGCGGCGCCTGGACGAGCCCGGCCACCGGGGGGAACGTGAGAAGGGTAAATCGAGCTCGTTTCCCTATCAATGCACGCACGCAATGGCAGGTGCGCCGCCGCGGGTGGCGCCTCCCCGGGATGCAGCCGTCAAGTGCGTGCGCTACCTGGAGTTGGTCCCTGTCGCAATTGCGATTACTCATCATTGGCCGGTACGAGTGGCCGATCGATCGGCATTATTGCTGGCTGATCCGGGCAAGACGCGACCGCTGTCGCCGGGGTGGCCCGTCGCGCCACCGCCCGGAAGGGCCATGTTTCCCGATCCGCGCAGGCCGGCTTGCCTGGCTCGTCGGTGCCCCGTTGCGGTTCCCGTGTTCGTGGCGGGGCTCGTCGAATCTTTCTTGTTACAGGTCGAGTCGTGGTAGTATCTGCGGTCAGCAAGCCTAACTGAACCGGCGAATCACGTCGCGTAGCGTCTCGGGAGTGAGTAGTTGCTGTCGTATCATGAGCAATCGATCGGACGAGTTGTCTGATGTATGTGTGGTAGGAGTACACGTTACGAGCTTCACGCCTTGATCTGCTCAAGTAGCAGGAGCAGTATGTACACATGCCCTCAAGTCTGCGCGCCACCGCTGCATGCGCTGCGAGTTCCATGACCGCGACACTCATGGCGTCAAATCATCGAAGCAGGCATGGTTTTGCCGGCCAATTCCTGCCCGAGGGCCAAAGTGAACTAGGTACGAGAAAGTTCCAATTCTCCTTTTCACTCTGGCCTCCGTAGTACACGTGCACTGAATATCCCGTTGGAATATGGATGATTGATCGGTACTCCGCTGTCATGCCATGTACAGCACCACGGTAGCGACTGATGTATGCGCTGCCGCCTTATCATGTCACGTAGTGCAGGTATCCCCTCCTGTCCAGGCTTCAATTCAAACCGAACGTCTGATAAGTATGTCTTTGCAGGCGTGTCGGGCAAGACCCAAACAGAACGCTTCGATCCATCTGTATGTCAGTAGCACTCACGGTTCTACGCAAGCTGTACGTGTGAGTTCTAGGATGCCCCGACGACGCCCAGCGCGTGACACGTCAGCGGTGTGCTGCTGCTCAAGCATCCAGCTCGCCGGTCGGCGCCGCTAGCGGACGTCGGCATGATAGTTCGGGCGACGTTACGTACGACAAGTCCGAATCACACGTCCTGGGCGGCTGGACCGGACTACGCCGGATGCGGCCTGCCCCGGGTCGCGCGCCCGGAACAGAACACATCACCGGAGGCGACCGCACGCACGCACAGGCCAAATCAACAGCGACCAACTTGGCTACGTACGTGCCGGGTGGCGAAGGCCAAAGGATCTCATCACCTCTAAAGGCTCTTTGATTCAAAAGAATTCCGTGGGATTTTTGAAGGGTTAGAATTCTTAAAAAATTTTCTTATGTTTGTCGTTTGATTCACATGATTGAATCTTATAGGATTTTTTTTTTATGAAATCAAGTGTACTACATTTCATTGAAAATCTAGCATCCACTCCAACCTTTTTTTTCAATTTTTTTGTTTTCCCTATAACATCAAACACTCTATGGTAATCCTATAGGATTCAAGTGGACATGCCACTCAAATTCTGTATTTTTCCTATTCCCGCGTTTTGAAAATCCTGCAAATCAAAGAGGGCCTAACTCTGCAAACTGCGCACGACGGCTTCAGCTAGCGTGGCTCGAGACTTGGGCCCAGTTCTTTTCACGGTGGATTCTGCAGAATCAAGATTCTAGAAATTTCTCACAGAATCTGCTTCCCATAGAATCTGCCGCCCAGTTCTTTTCTAAGATTGTAGTTTGAGATTATGGATTCAGTTGTGTGGCGAAATGTCTGTACTACCAGACATAAAATGTTTGATTAAATTGTTAACACTTTAGCTTTAGCTGCACTGACTTTCTCCATCTAAAACATACAGCCATCAGCGCATCTATTCATCAGCACATACCAAAATTACCAAGCACCAAGTAGCAGTACCAAATTGGCAATTACCAAATTGAAATTGTCAAGCAACAAATACAAATTTAAACATACATGAATGCATTAGCAGTACCATTTATTCATCAACCCATGCATCTATTCATCCATCTATTCACCTAGATGTTGACAGAGAAACAGGAAAGATTACAGAGGTAGAAGAGAGACGAGACAGAGAAGAAGAGTTCCCGTCGCGCGTTTAGGCAGGGCGGCCAGAGGCGACCAGAGGCGGAGGTCCGCCCGTCCAGCGGGGTCGCGAGGAGCGAGGCTGACGGAGTTCCCGTCCGGCGGCGTCGTGAGTTGGGGCGCTGGCGGAGTTCCCGTTCGGCGGCGACGAGGCGAGCTGTCGTGAGGAGAGGGGCCGCCCCGAGGCGAGAACCGGCGTGTAGGCTGGGCGGCCAGAGGGTGGCCGGCGACGAGGCTACCTCTATTGAGCTGTAAATTATCCCTCCAATAGAGGTATTCTCATATCCGAAACGTTTTCTTTGATGGGACTTACCAGAATCCTGAGATTCTGTGAAAATTCATGTTTTTAGAGGATTTTGAATTGCACTAGGATTTTGCAGAATTCGCTCGAGATTTTGAAAGGCAAATCGAGTTCTTTTCGATCAGGATTTTCCAGGGCGAGATTCTTTACAATCTGTTCAAAAGAACTGGGCGGCCAGAGGGTGGCCACGGATCAATCTGCCGATCGTCTGCTGCAAGGAAATGCAGGTAAACTGGAGCAGGGCGTCATTAGCACGCGTTATCCAGGCTACGGAATAAACACGTGTTGCCCTTCTCTTTCTCTCTCTGCAACATTTCTTCATGTCTCGTGTGATCCTCATGGTAATTATGTACCTATATTGTTCTCCCGTGTACGGCAGCGTCAAGAGAACTACACATAAACCGAGGATGATAAGATCGTGACAAGTAGTCAAATCCTTCCCGTAAACAACAAAAAAAAAGTCGTCAAATCCACCACGGTCGTGTGATGCCTCGGTTATCACTTTTTGCCTTTTCATTCTTCTGTTTTCGCCCTTTTTTATGTCCAAAAATCACGTGGCCTATTCGGCTTCCGTTGCGAGCTATGCCTATTCGGCTTCCATTCCGAGCAAAAGATGTTCTTTTGAGAAAGTCCAAAATAAACCTTAAACTTGCAGACGAAAACTAAATCGAACCCCGAGCTTCTAACCCTGAAATCAGCACACCAAATTGGCAAATTCTATGGTTCCGGTCTATTTTAAACCTTGAGCTAACCACTCTAACTGTTGACTCTTGATGATAAAAGAGAAGCGCGAGTCGAGTGGACGTCCAGATGGGTCAAGACCTGCTTGGAAGTTGATGTGGAGCTGCGACGCCCCACCTAAAGTACGGGTGTTTGCGTGGAAGGCTGCGAGAGGGGCCTTGGCAACCAGAGAAAATATGTTGCGCCATCACCTTGATCATGATGCAATCTGTACCATCTGTGGGCAAGAGACTGAGACGACATTTCACGCATTTGTCCAATGCCCACATGCACATAATCTCTGGACTGTGATGAGATTAGTTTGGGACCTTCCTGTTGATGACTCACTCAAAGGTATGGAACCGGAATGGCTCCTTCTTTGCCTCCAGCAATTAGATGAGACCCAACGTATGCTCCTGCTCATGCTACTATGGCATGTATGGCAGGTTCGAAACGAACTTACCCATGACAAACCACTGATCCCGGTCGAGGTATCGAAGAAATTTCTCTGTAGCTATGTTGATTCCTTGCTACTTATCAAACAGGGGCCAGAGGTGGACATCCTCAAGGGGAAGCAACCAGCTCTTTTATCCAACAATGGTGCTCAACATAAGTTGGAGCCTAGCGTACAACCCAGTTGGATTCCTCCCCCATGTGGTGTTGCAAAGCTTAATTTTGACGGTTCATTTGTACAGGCAGATGGAACAGCCGGTGCCGGTATGATCCTACGTGATCACACAGGTGCGGTTATCTACGCGGCATGCAGATGGATCCGGAACTGCCCGGGCGCACTGGAGGCAGAGCTATCGGCGTGTGAGGAGGGCCTGAAGCTGGCGTTGCACTGGACTCCCTTGCCTATCCAGGTTGAGACAGATTGTGCGGAGATCTTGAAGCTCCTTGAATTAGGTTCAAAGGGAAGATCAAGGAATATGTTTCAGGTGGCGGCCGTCTCGGAGATGTTGCAAAAAAGATCAATGCAAGTCACAAAAATAGATAGATCACAGAATAAGGCTGCACATGCCATGGCAGCGATGGGTCGTGGTCAGCAGCGTACGGCTTGTTGGTTAGCAAATCCCCCCCAGGAGATTAGCATTGTCATTTCAAATGAATGTACTCCCACTATTGATTAAATGAAATGAAATGCTTTCCCCCGCAAAAAAAAGAGAAGCGCGAAAATATTTAAGCACACAACGCAACGTCGAGATTCAAAAAAAATTTCTTGAAAACTGTCAACAATTTTGGAATCCAAATATTATTAAAAGATTAAAAAAATGTTAAACATTTTTGCAAAGATGTAAACTAATTTCGAAATTACAAACATTTTCTAAAAAATACAAACAAATTTGGAAACCGTGAACAATTTTTGAAATCCCCATACATTTTTCAAACATGAACCATTTTTCAAACGTGAACAAAATTTTCAAAAATGAACAATTTTTTAATGCTGAAAAAAATTTGAAGGTGGAACAATTTTTCAAAACATGAACAATTTTTTAAAAGACACATATTTTTATACATAAACATTTTTTGAAAACTGGGAGCACATTTTGAAACCTAGGAACAATTTGTTTGTGTTTGGGGATTTCACAAATGATTCATGTTAACAAAATTTGTTTGT
The DNA here is from genome assembly GCA_021605205.1 of Aegilops longissima. NCBI lineage: Eukaryota > Viridiplantae > Streptophyta > Magnoliopsida > Poales > Poaceae > Aegilops > Aegilops longissima. The sequence continues at coordinate 475,097,043 of CM038680.1, read as the reverse complement.
GTTTTTTAAAAACTGCTCGTAATTCCAAAATATCGTTCATATATCAGCAAAAATGTTTGGATTTATAACTTTTTAGGAATATTCTGTTTTTAAAAATATTCATAATTTTAAAGAGAATGTTTAAAATTGCAATAAATGGTTTTCAAATCTCGGCTCTGCCATGTGTGGTTAAACATTTCACGCTTCTCTTTTTACAGCAGCAGCCTTCAGTTAGAGTGGCTAGCGGGAGGACTTCAGTTGCTTTAGGTCGTGAGTTCCTTTCTTTGGACCGCTTCTTTTTTTGTATTTTGACATTGCATGTTATGAGAAAAACATTAGAAAAAAAACTGTGCGCCTGGTGGGCTGGCCCAGTCGCGTCCAGCCGCAGCCGAAGATCCCGGGTTCAACCTGCTGCCACGTTGGCAATGATTTAAATAGACCGGGATCAGAGAGTTCGGTGTGCTGATTTCAGAGATTAGAAGTTCATGGTTTGATTTAGTTTTCATCTACAAGTTCAATGTTTATTTTGGTCTTTTTTCCTTTTCTTTCCAGAATGGGCCAGGCTCAGCGCCTGTCAGTGAACCTAGCTTAGTCGAACTGTCTTTCTTGTTTTCTTCAGCGGTTTATTTATATACACTCCCTGGTAATTCCACTATCTTTCGTTATATTTTTTATGGGTTGTCTGTTATATTTTGAAGTCCTTTAAATGTATATATGAAGACAATACTTTACTTATTTTTTAAATGTCCACCACACATTAAAAAATGTTCATGGGAATGTTAAAGTTTGTTCGTGTGGTTCTACAAAAATGTTCATACCACTCAATAAAATGGCCATGGCAATTAAAATAATTGCAAACATTTAAACATATGTTCATGATTTTTTTTTCCAAAAAAATCATAATGTAAATAATTGTTCATGCAATTTGGAAAAAATTGTACCATTAAGTAAATCATTCATGACATTTAGAACATATTCACGTGTTTGAAAAAGTATGTTCATGTAATGTGAAGTTCTATTTGCACATTTTTTGAGAAATTACTCATAAAATATGAAAAATGTCCCATTTAAAATAATGTTCACATATCTAAAAAAATATCCATGAAGATAGATATTTTGTTCGCACAATTTTTATAAAATATTTGGGACTTGTACCAAAATGTTTGTACACTAAAACGTGGAGGATTAAAAAAGGTCATGAATTTTGAAAAGAAAAAAATGTAAAATATAAAATGAACAAAAAAAGAGAAAGAAATAGTAAAACCAAAAGATAACAGATTTAAAATACAAGAGAAATAGGAAAGAACTGGTTGATCCTCCTAGAACAAGCAAAAGGTTTCCAGCTTTCCTAAACCAGCATTGCTGGGCCGACCATCGTGGTCAAAATTGGTGGGAAAACGAAGGCTTACACTCGTTGTCGAGATCGAGTCTGGGGTTGAAAAAGAAGTGGTTGTATATGTATTCCCTTATATGGGGTCGTACTCATTGTATTTTGTGTCGAGAGGATTGACCCTCAACCATTTTTTGAAAACTGGGAGCACATTTTGAAACCTAGGAACAATTTGTTTGTGTTTGGGGATTTCACAAATGATTCATGTTAACAAAATTTGTTTGTGTTTTTTAAAAACTGCTCGTAATTCCAAAATATCGTTCATATATCAGCAAAAATGTTTGGATTTATAAATTTTTAGGAATATTCTGTTTTTAAAAATATTCATAATTTTAAAGAGAATGTTTAAAATTGCAAAAAATGGTTTTCAAATCTCGGCTCTGCCATGTGTGGTTAAACATTTCACGCTTCTCTTTTTACAGCAACAGCCTTCAGTTAGAGTGGCTAGCAGGAGGACTTCAGTTGCTTTAGGTCGTGAGTTCCTTTCTTTGGACCGCTTCTTTTTTTGTATTTTGACATTGCATGTTATGAGAAAAACATTAGAAAAAAAACTGTGCGCCTGGTGGGCTGGCCCAGTCGCGTCCAGCCGCAGCCGAAGATCCCGGGTTCAACCTGCTGCCACGTTGGCAATGATTTAAATAGACCGGGATCAGAGAGTTCGGTGTGCTGATTTCAGAGATTAGAAGTTCATGGTTTGATTTAGTTTTCATCTACAAGTTCAATGTTTATTTTGGTCTTTTTTCCTTTTCTTTCCAGAATGGGCCAGGCTCAGCGCCTGTCAGTGAACCTAGCTTAGTCGAACTGTCTTTCTTGTTTTCTTCAGCGGTTTATTTATATACACTCCTGGTAATTCCACTATCTTTCGTTATATTTTTATGGGTTGTCTGTTATATTTTGAAGTCCTTTAAATGTATATATGAAGACAATACTTTACTTATTTTTAAATGTCCACCACACATTAAAAATGTTCATGGAATGTTAAAGTTTGTTCGTGTGGTTCTACAAAATGTTCATACCACTCAATAAAATGGCCATGGCAATTAAAATAATTGCAAACATTTAAACATATGTTCATGATTTTTTCCAAAAAATCATAATGTAAATAATTGTTGATGCAATTTGGAAAAATTGTACCATTAAGTAAATCATTCATGACATTTAGAACATATTCACGTGTTTGAAAAAGTATGTTCATGTAATGTGAAGTTCTATTTGCACATTTTTGAGAAATTACTCATAAAATATGAAAATGTCCCATTTAAAATAATGTTCACATATCTAAAAAATATCCATGAAGATAGATATTTTGTTCGCACAATTTTTATAAAATATTTGGGACTTGTACCAAAATGTTTGTACACTAAAACGTGGAGGATTAAAAAAGGTCATGAATTTTGAAAAGAAAAAAATGTAAAATATAAAATGAACAAAAAAAGAGAAAGAAATAGTAAAACCAAAAGATAACAGATTTAAAATACAAGAGAAATAGGAAAGAACTGGTTGATCCTCCTAGAACAAGCAAAAGGTTTCCAGCTTTCCTAAACCAGCATTGCTGGGCCGACCATCGTGGTCAAAATTGGTGGGAAAACGAAGGCTTACACTCGTTGTCGAGATCGAGTCTGGGGTTGAAAAAGAAGTGGTTGTATATGTATTCCCCTATATGGGGTCGTACTCATTGTATTTTGTGTCGAGACGATTAACCCTCAACCATTTTTTGAAAACTGGGAGCACATTTTGAAACCTAGGAACAATTTGTTTGTGTTTGGGGATTTCACAAATGATTCATGTTAACAAAATTTGTTTGTGTTTTTTAAAAAACTGCTCGTAATTCCAAAATATCGTTCATATATCAGTAAAAATGTTTGGATTTATAACTTTTTAGGAATATTCTGTTTTTAAAAATATTCATAATTTTAAAGAGAATGTTTAAAATTGCAAAAAATGGTTTTCAAATCTCGGCTCTGCCATGTGTGGTTAAACATTTCACGCTTCTCTTTTTACAGCAACAGCCTTCAGTTAGAGTGGCTAGCAGGAGGACTTCAGTTGCTTTAGGTCGTGAGTTCCTTTCTTTGCACCGCTTCTTTTTTGGTATTTTGACATTGCACGTTATGAGAAAAACATTAGAAAAAAAACTGTGCGCCTGGTGGGCTGGCCCAGTCGCGTCCAGCCGCAGCCGAAGATCCCGGGTTCAACCTGCTGCCACGTTGGCAATGATTTAAATAGACCGGGATCAGAGAGTTCGGTGTGCTGATTTCAGAGATTAGAAGTTCATGGTTTGATTTAGTTTTCATCTACAAGTTCAATGTTTATTTTGGTCTTTTTTCCTTTTCTTTCCAGAATGGGCCAGGCTCAGCGCCTGTCAGTGAACCTAGCTTAGTCGAACTGTCTTTCTTGTTTTCTTCAGCGGTTTATTTATATACACTCCCTGGTAATTCCACTATCTTTCGTTATATTTTTTATGGGTTGTCTGTTATATTTTGAAGTCCTTTAAATGTATATATGAAGACAATACTTTACTTATTTTTTAAATGTCCACCACACATTAAAAAATGTTCATGGGAATGTAAAAATTTGTTCGTGTGGTTCTACAAAAATGTTCATACCACTCAATAAAATGGCCATGGCAATTAAAATAATTGCAAACATTTAAACATATGTTCATGATTTTTTTTCCAAAAAAATCATAATGTAAATAATTGTTCATGCAATTTGGAAAAAATTGTACCATTAAGTAAATCATTCATGACATTTAGAACATATTCACGTGTTTGAAAAAGTATGTTCATGTAATGTGAAGTTCTATTTGCACATTTTTGAGAAATTACTCATAAGATATGAAAATGTCCCATTTAAAATAATGTTCACATATCTAAAAAATATCCATGAAGATAGATATTTTGTTCGCACAATTTTATAAAATATTTGGGACTTGTACCAAAATGTTTGTACACTAAAACGTGGAGGATTAAAAAGGTCATGAATTTTGAAAAGAAAAAATGTAAAATATAAAATGAACAAAAAAGAGAAAGAAATAGTAAAACCAAAAGATAACAGATTTAAAATACAAGAGAAATAGGAAAGAACTGGTTGATCCTCCTAGAACAAGCAAAAGGTTTCCAGCTTTCCTAAACCAGCATTGCTGGGCCGACCATCGTGGTCAAAATTGGTGGGAAAACGAAGGCTTACACTCGTTGTCGAGATCGAGTCTGGGGTTGAAGAAGAAGTGGGTGTATATGTATTCCCCTATATGGGGTCGTACTCATTGTATTTTGTGTCGAGAGGATTGACCCTCCCCCCCCCTCCACCACCTGTTGCGGCTACTCCGATTTCTGCTTCTTCAATAGCCGCTCATCTACGTCCTGACCCCTTTCACGGACAATCGGCACAGGAGGAAAATCGCCATCCGCCATAAGAGAAGCTAAGGTTTTAGAATGACCCAGTTGATAAAGGGTAGGGGAAACCACAACCGAGTGAGTAGGCTGGCCCACTTCACAGAAACCAAAAAAATGGTTTTCACCACTGAAGCAGCTGTCGATGGATTTTTCGGCCGATTTGTTATTGTTATGGTTTTTTTTTTGTCAAAAGTAATCTACAGAAAAACATTACCGTTAGGCTCTGCTTAGATGTTTTATGTCTATTTTCGCACTGAATACAAGTGCCAAGTTAGGCTGTCCTTAGATGTTTTCTCCTTTTTGAGCTTCTTAGCCTATAGTATTCTAGAAAAATCACAGTTAAAAATCTTGTGAGGTGTTTAAATCAAATAAATATCGTAGTTTTAACTAATTTTGGTATCCCAGTTGTTGTGGTAATTTTGGAGTATTATTCAAAAAATCTACCTCACACAACTTTTAATAAAAAAAACAAGAACAAATTTCTTTCATATCTTTTGCTGGTTCACTCGACGTCTGTTAGTTTCTGCTTCGCAGCTCAGCCATTGCAGCGTTCGTGCGCCTCTTTAGTTTCTCCTTCGCAGCTCAACCATGCTGGCGTCGGTGCAAGACCAGAACAGATTTGTTGGGACCTTCTGAATGACAACATGCCCGTTGGACAAGACCAGAACAGATTTGTTACGGGCTCACCTTCCTTCCGGTGTGGGGTTTTCAGCGAAAATTTCATCAAAAATTTGGAAAAAAAGGCAGAAAAATATTTACATTCCAGACAAAAAGAGACATGAACTAGAGCTTTTTTTTTTTTTGACGCGTCAACGGCGGGCTTACGCCTGCCTGAACTTTATTGCCAATACCCATAGAGTTGTTACAAAGAGCAGAGTTACACTGGGGTTAGAGAAGGAGTGGGGGGAGCAGAGGATAGAATTGTACATCACAGGGGCTATATTCTCCCAGCAAGTTGGAACAACATGGAGCCCCAGTCATGAATGCTGATTTGCTTCTGAATGTTTTTGCATCTATATGACCAGAGGCGAAGATCATCTACCGCGGAGTTGGCGAGGTGGTGTAGCTGTTGTTGTTCATTCCGAAATACCTTGGCGTTGCGTCGTTTTCAAATGTTCCAGAGGATGGCCAACAGAACCGTTGACCTGGCTTTGTTTGTCAACTCCCCCTCCCAGGCGTGAATAAGCCCCTGCGGGGAGGGGCATAGGCTGTTTAGCTCGATCCAGAGGGGGGCTAGCCGCCTACAGGTGAAGAGCAGGTGATCGATGGACTCGTCTTGACTGCAGAAGGGGCACTTAGCCGAGGTAGTAATGCCTCGGCGAAAGCGTCGCACGTTGGTGAACAGGCGGTCTTTATGGGCGAGCCATGCAAAAATTCTGCACTTGTTAGGCGCGTAGTTTCGCCAGATTGCCGGTGCGAGAGGGTCTGTAGGCCGGTGCTTCCAAACTGCCTCATACGCCCGCTTAGTGGTTAGCGGGTGGCCTGCTTCCCTCATCGTTCGTCTGTCAGTGACCTGCAAATTCAAACTTACCGTAGCCAACAAAGATCGGAGTTCATTGAGCTCGCGTTCGGCCGTGGAAGAGAGCCGAGGTGTAAGTTCTAAGTTAAGGTCGTCTGAGGCCATAGCACGTGCCACGGAGGTGTGTATTCTGTTGGAGTGGGTGAACAACGCTGGGAATTGTTGTGCGAGTGTGCGGGTAGAGTGCGGGAGCCAGAGGTCGTTCCAGAATGAGGTGGAGGCCCCATTGCCAAGATTGACTCTGGTGATGGAACGGTAGAAATCGAGCCCTTGGATGATGTCCCGCCATATAGGAGGGTGCGTGGTGTCAGAGGGCCCTACATCATGAGAGGTGGACCAGCCGAACCGGGAGGCTACGTAGACAGTTTCTGTGGAGGCCTGATCTTCGTGAAGCTGAGATATGTGCTTGAGAAGCAGACACAGGTTCATGTGTTTGAGGGAGAGGAAACCGAGGCCCCCATTGGTGAAGGGTGCACAAACAAGATCCCAAGCGACTTTGCACTTGCCGCCCGTGATTGAGTCCTGGCCAGTCCAAAAGAAGGCTCTACAACGCTTCTCGATCTCCTGCAGTATGCCGGCTGGGAGCAAAAGGACACTCATAGCATAGATGGGGAGGGCTCGAAGGACAGATCAGACTAAGATAGCCCTACCAGCGATAGATAGAAGAAGACCGCGCCAGTCGGCTAAGCGTCTGTCAATCTTGTCGATGATGAAAAAGAAATCCGCCAGGTTAAGCTTATGGGTCGAGAGGGGGAGGCCCAGGTATGATTGGGGGAAGGTAGCGATCTGACACCCGAGGATAGCTGCGAGGTTTACAGTTAGCTCAGGGTCAACGTGGATAGGCGTGAAGGTGCTTTTGTGAAAGTTGATGGTTAAGCCGGTGGATAGGCGTTAAGCTGGAGGGCAAGAGAGCTGCGCCGAGCTTGGCGCTGCTGCTGCCAGCGGCTGAGCTTCTGGAACTTGCCAAGGACGGCGGGCCTCCGCTCCCGCGCAAGGATGCCGTGCAGCTGGCCGTTGCCTGCGGCGTCTCCGAGATCGACCTCAACTCGATGCCTGCCAGTGATGATGTGTGAAGGCCCCACGACCAGCGTTGCGCGACGGCGCCACCCCATGCCCTTCTCCTCAAGCTACTACAGCTCCTCTACCAATTTTAGCATTAGTACCTTTAGCATGGCAAGCCGTCGCCATATCTACCCCTTCTTGCCCCTTGTCTGCAACCCCTTTTTCTGTGTTTCTCTGCCCTTCTATGTCCTGTGCTCCGCTATCCCCTCCGTAACCGACTGTCCCATCGTGTATGTGTTTTGTTATCTCCTTTGCCTTCTATCTGTCCCTCTTCGGGTTCTTAATGATTAGGGAGCTCTCGATTATCTCCTGGAACGTACGGGGCCTGGGTAGACACAAAAAATGCACGGATGTAAAGTCATCCCTCTCTTCGTCCACTTGTTCGGTCCTATGTCTACAAGAATCTAAGCTGCAGGAGATTAGTCACTTCAAGGCTATCTCGTTTCTTCCCCTCAATCTGCGCAACCTCCACCTAATCCCCTCCAATGGTGCCTCAGGTGGGATTATCACCGCCTGGGATGACAACATTTTTACCTGCTCAAAAATCGTCAAAGCGGAATACGCCTTAACATGCTGGTTTGAATCACGCGCGGATGACCTTGCTTTTGCCATCACTAATGTCTACGGCCCCTGTGACTCGGCCTCTAAGCCTCTCTTCCTACAATCTTTGGTTGATATGATGCCAGCTATTTCCTGCCCTTGGGCAATCATCGACGACTTTAATATCATTCTCAGACCCTCTGATAAATCGACGACGCACTTTAGTACGGTCGAGGCCAATCTGTTTGCCTCCACCATCAACACTCTTCAGCTGCAAGATCTATCGCTCCTCGACCGACGCTTCACGTGGTCTAACCAACAAGACGTGCCTATCCTGGTTCGGCTCGATAGGGCCCTTGCCAACGTTGCATGGGCTACGACTTTTCCCGACACCTCCCTCTCCTCGATCACTCGAACGACCTCAGATCACGTCCCTATCCGCCTCACCGCTGCCACATCTATCCCTCGATCTACGGTTTTTCGCCTTGATCGCTCCCTGCTCAACAATCCAGATTTCAAGGAGAAGGTGATTGCTAACTGGACGAGTGTGGGCTCTCGCCATGACCACCTGGGCTCCGCTGGAGTTCTATCCTTAAAAATTAAGCGCACGCGAGCCATGGCCAAGAAGTGAATGGCCTCCTGTCGGTCCCCCAAAACCCTAGCTTTGAACTGCCACACCACTATTGACTTCCTAGACAAGCTTGAAGAGGCCCGCCCCCTCTCCCCGCTAGAATCACACCTCCGAACGATAGTCAAAATCACTCTTCATCGACACAATGCCTCCATTGCCGCCTACTGGAGACAACGGGCGAAAATTAAGGACTGTGTTTTTGGCGATGAAAACTCAGCTTACCTGCATATTTGCGCTTCGGCTCGCCATCGCAAGAATCAGATCAAAACCCTTAACGACAATGGTCTCACACTCACCGCGCATTGCGACAAGGAAGCCGTCCTTCTTCATTTCTTCAAAAATCTGATGGGGGTTACAGACACCGTCAGCTCTTCCGTTGACCTTCAAAGTCTCCTGCGCCCAAGCTCGATCTCCGCTGCCCAGGCCTCGGACCTCTCCAAGGCCTTCACTATTGACGAGATTAAAGAGGCCCTTTGGGCCATGAAAGACGACGCGAGTCCAGGCCCGGACGGCTTGGGTCCAGCTTTCTACAAAGCCAACTGGCATCTCGTTAAGCTCGACCTCCTTAACTTACTGGCGGATTTTCACTCTGGCACGGCTGATCTAAAGCGTATCAACCGAGCCCATATTGTTCTGCTTCCAAAAAAGAGCGATGCGTCTAAGCCTGAAAACTTTCGCCCTATCTCTCTTCAAAATTGCTCCGTCAAGCTAGCATCCAAGTGTCTTTCAAACCGTGCCATGCCTCTAATCAACCAGATCATCCACTGTGACCAAACTGGCTTCATCCGGGGTCGTGGGATTGCTGAGAATTTTGTCCATGCGGCCGACATTGTTCAAACATGCTTCAAACGACGCACGCCGGCTATTGTTCTTAAACTTGATCACTTCCATAAAGCATTTGACTCTGTGTCTTGGACCGCCTTGTCTTCGATTATGCGTGCCAAAGGTTTCCCCCCCGCCTGGTGTCGATGGGTTGAGCTCTTGAACTCGTCGGCCAACTCTGCTGTTTTGTTAAATGGGAAACCTGGCCCCTGGTTCCAGTGCCGAAAAGGGCTTCGGCAAGGCGACTCCCTCTCTCCATATCTTTTCATCATCGTCGCTGATGTCCTAAAGCGTCTCATTTTACAAGCTTCCGACCATGGCCTGCTAACCCACCCCCTAGCTAGTAACCAACCTTGCACCGTCCTTCAATATGCCGACGACACTTTAATTGTTCTCCCCCCTGATGCCGCCCAACTACACACTCTCAAATGCATCCTACTCCAGTTCTCCGAGAACTAGAGCTTTGTCATGGCAAACATTTTCCTAATAGCATAGTATTATGCTTTTTACGAACACGTTGACATGAAAAGTAGTGGTCAAAGCAAAATCTTCAAGTGTCAATTCCAAAATGTCATCAAATTACAAAAGTCAAACAGAGATTAGCATTTCGGACGACCATATTGCCCTATGAACTTTGAACCATGAAGTCTGCAATTTTGTAAGTCATAGTCCTCCTATCTTTCCCCCGCAAAAAAATAAAATAAAATAGTCCTCCTATCTTTATCTCTTCTCGGAATATCCATCAGACACAAAACTGCGGAGATAGGACAGTGTGTGGAAGTGCTGATGGAAAAGGTAAGGGAACTACAGTATAAATACAGCTAGGATTTAGGAAACGGCGGTTAGCAGTGGCTAATAAGATCAGAACCAGTTTATGATTGCTTGCTACGAAGCCGTCTGCACTGCATGATCCCATAGCTTCTTCCTCATGATCAAGACTCTTTCATCACTAGATGAAAGCTAGTCTCTCTTTGGTTTTACCTCAAATGACCAGTCGACCCGGTCTCGGTGCGGGTAAAAGCTTCTTGATGTAGTCTATGACAACAGTTTAGTCCCTGATGATTGCCTACCCATGAGGCCTCATAATGCGGTCCATCTCGATCAGCAGATCTTCCAGGCCACAGCCCTGATTCTTTATCTCAGAGAACAGGAGCTAGGGATGAAAGGAGGTCGTACGTACGAGGGTATGTCAGAATGACTCGCACCTTCAGTAACAAAGAACCGTAAATTAAAAACAAATCAGGTTGTAGTCAATTGTATGAAGTAATAGTAGCAAACATCAAGTGTGGAAGTACAAAGAACACTTTCGTAGATGAGAAAACTTAATTCAGTGATCAATTCGAACCCGAGATGACAAGCATTATCTTACGAACTAAGGAAGAAATTCTGGCATACAACTAAATTTGAAACAAGAAGGGAAACTGTTGGGCAATACAGGAGGGCCTGATGTGGAAACAGGCATCAGATTTTTCGTCGTTGTGCAGTTCTACCATACAATTTATCTTGTGCAACTATGAATGGAATTTTTTGCGGAGAGAACACTGATTCCATTCATGACAGCATGTCTGGAATGTGATAGGTGGATCATTTATTAAAAGCATGCGGTCTGCACCTCCGTAAAGATTCAACAACGCAATACTATTGCTACACCTCACAGGGAAATATACACCGGTGTGTGAAGCACCAAAATGCAGTACTCATATGAATAACCACTAAAAACAAGTTCCATGTGTCAAAAAAATTCGAATTGTTGAACTCTTTCTGCAATTAAAACTTCTTATATAGCTGTAATTTTATACCTTGTGTGTAACCAAACAACAAAGATTCTAAGAACTTAAGTATGCATAATCACCTTTTTTCTGATAAAGAGTATGCATAGTCACCTAGTCAGCGTTGAAACAATTGAATCTGAAATGAATTGATGAGAAGGACAGAAGGCATTGCACAAACATCTTACTAGGTATGGAGTATCCCTATCAAACCACGGTCATATATGATCTTCAGTTTTCCAGATTCTACGGAAGGGACTACATTCATTACTCAGACGTCCTTTTTCCTCAGTGATGCTGCAAATCCGCCAAGGTTAGCAATCATATCCATAACATTTCTGAAGGAATCCTTCCGTGTCTCGCTTCGGTACAACCCCCCATAAAACGTATAAAGGGGCAGTATAGACTTTTCACATGGCATTCCTACTTTGTATGTATGATGCCCTACGTACCCCGAACTAGGCCGGCCCATGAAGGTTTCCACAGTAGAGACCGCACGCATACAGAGAGGAAATTTTACAGTTCGCTCAGCATATAACATGCTTGTGGCAATCAGGCAAAGAAGGGAAGCCTGGCTTGAAGGGTCCGCAGGCCCGTCTAGTACGGCCACAAAGGAGAAGGAGTGGAAATCATTGTGGAAGATAGCGGTCCCCGAAAAAGTGAGAATGTTCCTATGGCGTTTATCACAGCACTCGATACCTACCAACGATGTAAGATCACACAGACATATGTCGGACTCAAGTGCATGTGGAATATGTGGGGCACCCGACTCATGGAAGCACTCTCTAGTAGATTGCACCATGTCGAGGTGTACGTGGGCGCTAGTTGATGAAGAGCTTGGACAACAAATTGCAGCAACCCCGGAACCCAATGCGAAACAATGGTTATTTACACATATGCAGTCATTATCGCATGAGTTGTTCGTCAAGCTATCTGTCATGCTGTGGGCAATCTGGGCTGCTAGAAGAAAGGCAATACATGAGGGTATATTCCAAAGTCCCCATGCTATACATTCTTTTGTGATTCGATTCATCCAGGACCTGGAGATGATTCGAGATGAAGGGGGAAAAGCAGCTCGGACCATTCCAGCTCACCGCAACACTATAGCAAGAAGGCCCAAAGCGCCGCCGCCGGGTTACTGTAAGATACACGTCGATGCCGGAGTTCGAGCGGGGCGTCGGGGAGTGGCAACTGCAGTCTGTCGGGACAGCGATGGCAACTACTTAGGGAGTTCGGCATTGTCAATCTACGGCCTCCACGACCCAGCTAGTACTTTGGAGGTTATTGCATGTAGAGAGGCTCTTGCACTTGCTGCAGACCTGAACGTGCATCAGTTCGTCATTTCTTCTGACTCTAAGCAAGCAGTTGGCGACATCAATAGTGGAGCTAAAGGAGGCTACAGAGCCATTATCAAGGAGATAAAACTTCATGCATTAGCTTTTCATTGTTCTTTTATTTTTGAAAGTCGTGCCGTCAACTATGAAGCACATAGTTTAGCCAAATATGTACTTAATCTCGGTCAGGGGCGCCATGTCTGGTTTGGCCAACCCCATGATCTGAACCGCATACCACTCCATGTGGTGTTTGATGAATAAAGTTTGGCTAAACCCTAAAAAAAAGATATCTAATAATGTGTAGACTGGAATAAAAAGTGACCTCACAATGAATCGAACTCTGCAACTCTAGCCCACAAAGGATAGTAGCAAACCAGAAGCTTTGCTGACAAAAACTGAGCGCGCCCATTAAAGAATTACTATACAGAATCTGGGCAGTTTTTGGATCTCTTTCTCTTTTCTTGAAAATTGTGAAAAATCTTTACAACGCAAGTAATGTCTGAAAATCCGACAGTTGTTTGAACCACTCTAATAAACTTTCAAAACTCAATTTTTTTTTACAAAAACGTGCCTTTTTTTACATATTTTTTTAGATCCTGAACATTTTTTGATAAATTCAAAAAGAAAATGGAATTTAGAGAACAAAACCTGTTAAAAGGAAGGGTGTTCGGGTTCATTTGAAAGCACGTTTTTTTCAACGACCGTAAAATGGTCCAAATGATTTCCACCAACTTCTATGACCAACAATGCATCATGCCAAGTTGTTTGGATTTTTGACAAGTTTTGCATTTTCCGGAGTTTTCTTGGTGACAGGGGCTGATAAATGGCCAGAAGTGTGGCAACATGTAAACGCGTTGGAACTTATTAATACTTGAGATGAATGGCTCATATGTCTGTGGTAGGCTGCTTCAAGAAGTTGGGGGCATTTATCCATAATCCAAAAACACACCATTTGAAAAGAGTGTGCCACACAAGGCCTCCCTGAGCATGTTATTTTTCCTAATTGATTGCTTCTGTTAATTGCAATTTTGTCATTATCAATCAATATGAAGATTTTCTTATGTCCTAACCATTTATTGAAATTTCTTGACAATTTTGAAATTTCAAATTGTATATGAAAAAATTATGGACTTGAACCTTTTTTTTCCAAAATTGTAACAAAATCCCAACAATTGATGAAAATTGTAAACCATGTAATTTTTTTAAATTTCATCATTTTTTTTATTAAATGCAAACATTTCTAAAATTTGTGAACTAAAATTCAAAACGGGACATGTTGTGAAATTCAAATGTTTGAACAGGTTCCAAAAAGAAGAATAAAGTTCAAGAAGGAGAAAAATGAATTAACGAAAAAGAGAAGTAGAACCAAAAAATAGCTTATGCCCTACAAAATAAAAACATGTATTCAGAAAATGTTCGTAATTTGGAAAAAAGTTTGTGATTTCAATGCTCGAAAATTTGAAAAAAAATGTTTGTGTTTGTCAGTACGCGACACATCTTCCACGGACTTGCTGGGATCGAGTCCTTGCGGTCGCCCATTTCTTTTTTGCTTTGATTTGAACGTGACTAGCCCACAGGACCGAAAAAAATCTACTAAAAATTAAAGTGCAATAGTAGGAGCTAGATCCTTACCCCTCGTGGCATTTACTGGAACAAACAGCAAGTACGCCAAATCATCTGAACAGTAATAGTTTGCATTTGCATAGGTATCTTATATGATCATTTGGACAGATCAAATTCAAATATTTTAAAAACGAAATTGTCCGGTAGCGTATTTTCTCGGGGGTAACGGAAAATCCGGTTTCGACCGGTTTCCAAAAAATTAAAACAACCCAGTACGTCAATTCTATTTGATAAAATATGGCGCAGCATATGTGTCACCAAATTTGGTTTGTCCCAGCGGCTAGCGTCGTGTTAACCAACGCTCGAGGTTGTGGGTTCGATACCTAGTAGCCTGCGCTGTTTTTTGATTCTCGATACCCCGCAACAAGATACACTCACTAATGGACCGGCCCATGGCGGACTTTCGAGGGGCTGTCTTTAATTTTATAGCCCGAGGAACGTATTTCTAAGAAAGTCTATCCTACCCTTTATTATGAAGGGGTATTAACAAATCTCAACCGCGGAAGTGACTAAACAATTCTTTTTTTTTAGGGTTAGTGACTAAACAATTCTAGAATGTCAAATTTCCTGCAAATAGTATTCCAAGGTTAGACATTCAAGATCATGACCTGGAAAGGGTGTGGTTTCATATAGCAAAATCAGCTATCAAAGTACTCACATTGTCTTCAGAAAAATTCTTCCAACTGATTCCGATCTCTTCTAAGCTTGTTAACTCCTGGTTAAATAAAATAACATTACAACATCAGGGCACATATACATGTACGCTAGGCCAACACTCGATGTTTGACATTATAGCAATTTATGGAAGAACTACAAATTAAGTGAAATATTGCTTCACAGAAACCTGTATTGAAAATTTCGTTGATTAATAGTAGCAGAACCGGACCATAGACATACATGAACAGACGAATTCAACCAAATACGACAGTATTCAACAACAGTTTCAAACTAGAAATATTAATTGCAGAAAACTTGGCTTCTCTAAAGAAACACCGGGCCAAATAAGCCAATATTCTACTACAGATTGAAACCAGATGAAATGCATAGTGCAAACAAAGCAGAGGTGAGCACTGATGGTGGCATGCAGGCATTGTCATGGCCAGCAAATCAGCAGCAGAAGGTAGGGGCAGATGATGGGATCCAGATGATGTCTCAACGGCAAGTGATAGAGCGGGCAACACATGGCGTTCATCCTATTTCGCTTACAGGGTTGGGTAAGAGGTTATTATGGCAAACAGTTATAATCTTGACCCTTGGTCTGCACACCAATGGCTGATGGGATGGGATGGGATCCCCCTGTCAGGTCAACTGAATTTGGTTCTCGTGCACATAGTTGGGAGCAAGCGACATTGCAATTATATCTGCCCCGAATCCATACACTATCAATGACCGCACTTAGTTGATCACCGAATGGATTGACCCGATTGAATAGCCGGCATGATCAGGCGAATCAGCCCCTATCTCTGATACTCCTTTGAAAATCAATAAAAAGAGAAAATGACAGGTGGGGGGCAACCCCCCCCTGACCTTCAATTTTTTTTCCAAAGATCAAAGAAGATGGTGCTCCTCCCCCTCGGTGTCCTCCTCCTTGTGGTTGCAAGCCCTGGCGGGGCAGCCGGCGCTGAGTTCACCGGCGGCAACAGCAAGCCCCGCCTCCCAGCTGCTTCCACGGTGACTTCCGCCACCCGCGGCCACCCAGCTGCTTCCACGGTGACTTCCGCCGCACACGGCCTCCCAACTGCTTCCACGGCGACTTCCGCCACCAGCGACAGCATCCCCGGCCCCCAGCTGCTCCCACCACGGCGGCCAACGGCCGCTGCTGCGACGACAAATGTTGCGGCCGTAGCCAGAGAGATTGGAGGAATTGTTGTTGTACTGCTTGAGCCTCGTGGGCATATATATAGGGATTGACTATTCGTCACCCTAGATGAGGAATAGTTATTCTTCATCCAGTCTATTTTACCATCAATGCATCGTAATTTTACGTTCCGTAAGTTTTGTCTTATTTCCGACGTAAAAAGAGACCGTAATAAAATATATAATTGCCGTAAAAAATATTTTATGTTATGTAAAATTACAACGTAAAAACATAGTGTAAAATATACATAAACTGCAAATTTTTTTGTCTTTTGACCTATATTTTTTTTCTTATGCCAAATTTTATATAATGAATCAATAGGAATCTAACTATTTGAATTCCAAATGTAATTTAATTATGAAATGATCGTAAGATTACCTCGGGTGAAGAATAATTTATTCTGCACCCTGGGTGATGAATAGTATATATATATATACACACACACACATATGTGTGTGTGTATGTGTGTACATGATCTACTTGAAGTACAAGACAAGCCAAAATAATTTCTAGTCTATCATATGTTTCAAATCTAATCATTATACTCAACACCCCCCGCAGTCACAACGGTAGCGATGCAGACGGTGAGACTGAAGAAGAATTCGAAGGTAAGCTGACGGCTACCCCCCATAGTCGTAACGGTCGATGCATCACGACAGTCGTGGCTGGAATAAAAACCGACGAGGTTGCTCAAGCAAGGCGGTAGCCCTTTGTGCCATTGGTCGAGGTAGCTGAGAGCGGAGGGTGGTGTAGCCGTGGTCGAGGTAGCCGTGCGAAGAATGCCGTGGTCGATGTCGAGTCGGGGTGGCCGGTGTTGAGGAAGTCGCCATGGAGCCGCGGGCGCAAGGAGGGGCTGAGTTAGTCATGGGGGCCGTGGTGTCGAAGTAGTGGTGCGCCGGGAAGAAGAAGGTGCTGATGAAGCGTCGCGCCGAGTTTGCCAAACTCGGAGACACGTCGTAGACAAAGGCACCCGTCGGTGTTTCCAGCACCGGGCATGCATAGACAGACGAAGACGAAGTTGACGAAGCGCTGCACCAGGCTTGCCAGACCCGGGGACACGTCGTGGACGAAGGCACACATCGGTGTTGCCAGCATCGGGCATGCATAGACTGGGACCTGCACGAGCTGTACGCCACGTAGGAGAAGTCGGAGAGGCCAGCAGAGAAGGACTCAACGACGGTTGCGGCACCAATTGGCGCAGGGCCAATGTCGCCCGCGGTTGTCGGTGTAGATGAAGTGGTCGGGGTAGATGACGGCGACGCTAGCGACGGGCTGGTGTTGGACGAAGACGAAGGGGGTGGACCGGCGGCGGCGGCTTTCGGTTCAATATCCGGCGTATCTCGTAGTAGGGGTCCTAAGCTAGGCGTCTTGGAGCGATGGTAACATGGACACGGGGTTTTACCCAGCTTCGGGCTCTCTTGATGAGATAATACCCTACATGCTGCTTTTGATTGTTTTCATATGGGTGTTGTACAGAGTACATGTATCTACCACGAGATTGTGGTAGTGAATATGAGATCCTCTATTGACTAGCCTGGCCTCGGTTTATATAAGACACCGGAGGCCTAGGGTTTAGGAGAGTCCTTGTCTTGGGCGCCAAGTCTTGTGGAGTCTTCCTTGTATGCGGCATGGGTTGTCCGAACTGGCCCATGGGTATGCGGCCATGGGGTCCTCGGCCCAATCTAACTGATCGGGAGACGACATGGTGAGTACCCCCTAGTCCAGGACACCGCCAGTAGCCCCCTGAACCGGTCTTCAAGTTGGGGACGCTCCTCGATTCTTCCGCACTGTTCTTCATCTTCGGTCGTCGGTCTTGAAAACTGGTTCAACAAATCTTCCCATCTTCGATCTTAAGGATCGCCAAAGTGCATCCGAAGAGTTTACACGTCGGGTATCCGAGGAGCCCCTTTAAGTTTCCGGCCTTTGTCAATGCCTTGTTATTTTTACGCCCACCTTGGGTTTGAAGTTGTCCCCGTGCGGCGGTGTCCTCTTGCATCTGAGCTCCAACGCCGGACTGCATTTTAGGTATCTTTTGCAGCCGAGCACCAATGTCGGACTGTATCCAAGCTCCAACGCCGGACTGAATCCAAACTCCAACGCTGGAGAGTATCTGAGCTCCAACGCCGGACTATATCCGAGGTGTCATAGATCACCTTGGCTCAAAAAGGTCGAAGGAGTTTAGCCAAGCTTAATGCCAGAAATGCCTTCTACGAAGCCAACCACTGGCGTCCGAGCTTTATGCCGGACTGCTTCCGGGGTGTCTATTGTAGTCGAGCACCAACGCCAGACTGTATCCGAGGTAGTGCACCACCTCAACCATGGACTGATTTTTTATGAATTTAATTTCGAATTGTGCAATGTAATCTCTGCTGAGATGTATAGCCAGTAGCCCTCAAGGGCGTGTTGGCCTAATATCCGGGATGCACCTGAAGGAAAAAAATCAAACCGCTGACCCTAGTAGCCCCTGAGACTCAGGCCGATTCATAAAATCAGCCTGAGGATCAATTCCCAGCTCGGCAGCATACTTAAACGCGGTGTGCAAAGTCCTCGAGACTCAGGTTGGGTGCGGCCGACCAACCTGAGGATAATAATCTCCTCGAAAACTATATTGCACTTTAAATTTTCTGCATTGGATTGTCAATGCAGTAGCCCCCAAGACACTGGTCAGGTGGCAACACCAGATCAGAGGATCGATGTACCCCTTTAATATTTCTAAATAATAAGCACGAAGCCTAGTAGCCCCCGAGCCTTAATGTGGGCACGGATGGCCGAATTAAGGAGCGATATCCAAAGTAAAATCACAAATTATGTGTAATGATTCTATGTGTCCAAATACTTTACATCATCAATGTTCGGATCCACATTGTACAAAACTTTGTTGACCGACCATCGGCTTCCACCTCCTTGGCCAGTAGTCGAGGAGTGTTTGTCCTACTTTATAAAGCCTTTACAAGGGCAAAGATTTACGACAAACAAGGCATACGGTTTTATAAACAAAGGTACGCAGAGAGATATGTTGTATTACTGTTTAATATAAGAAACATCTTCCAAAGAAAATAGTCCCGCTATCGGTTCCTTTCTTTGGGTTGTCATGCCAACCATGATCATGAAACCTCACCTCCGATCAATCCAGGAGAAAAATATTGAGGATTTTGTTCGGCGAAAGTTCCCGAACTCTATGGTATTAATGAACCAAAATTTTCACTTCCGTTGTTGCCGACCAATGTGATACTTTAAGATTGCTAGCTTTCGGCTTCACCCAGTCTGAGGTACTAACTCGGATGACCCGGCAGTAATAATCACAGAGGTGCTCCTTGTACCGCCTAACCGAACAATCGAGAACGTAGGGGTAAGCACAGGAGCCAGGCAACCCAGCTTGGCCAAAATCTTAAGTCAAATTGATGCATATTTATGGCTTTATAACGATGATTGCGGAAGGCAGCCCTCGTATATTAAATACAAACGCCGATGACATGTTTATTTTGACTCCGTTGCGACCGTTTATCAGTTGAAATTGGCCCATCGTCGGCTTCTACCCCTTCGTAGATACTACGTAGGGTGTTTCCGCAATAACAAGACAACCCTTAGCCGACGTCTCGGTGCCCGAAGGCGGTTGTGTTAGCAGAAACGAGGCAATCAGATATGCGGGCTTTATAACTTTCACTTAGTCATAGGAGTTTTAAATTGGGGAAGCTAGCTACGAGCCCCCGGTTTGTGTTCGGCGACAGCCGAGGTCAAGCCGTAAACACTTCGGCCAATGTTATGAACGGCCTGTCATTTAACACAGTCATCAGATCGCTGACCAGTTTACGCTTATTGTGATAGTCACTTTTCGGCTTTCTCCACTGAGGTGCTTAATCATGCGAGCTGGAAGCACAATCGCAGTGGTTCTCCTTTTGCACACACCTAGCCGAACAAAGCGGAACGTAGGCGGCAAGCGCAGGAGCCGGGCAACCCAACTATTGACCGAAGACATAATTCGAAACCAATGCATATATAACAATATCCGAGAATGTTTTTGCTGAATCTCTAAAGTGTCCGGCGTTGCACTGCGAGACTTATGCTGGAAACACACAAATAGTTTAAAAGTGCCATAGGCTTGAAAAACCAAAAAACCTTAGGCAAAACTTGACGTCCGAACTAGATCAAGTGTTCGGTGCCAATCCAAAAAATTGGTCTTAGAGAAAAAAAGTGCTTCTGTCGTGTCCTATCTCAAGACTTCAAGCGGGTTAGCCTTCGGCTTCAACTTCCCTATCCTGAAGGCGGGGTGTTTCTCGTTAGGCCAGTTTAACGAACTAAAACTCGAGCGGCTTGAGAGAGAAATCAGGCTACTCGGCTATTGACCACACACTCGCGTCGAAAAAGGAGTGATAGAAAAAGACTTTGCAGCGACTGAGAAGAAAAATTTATTGTAAAACGGCTCATGCAAATTTAAGAGCCCCCAAGTGACTTGGGTAAAAGAATTTTATGTATAATGATTGTATGTACCGAAGTACTTATATCATATCTGTGTTCACCCGAACTTTATACGCGTCTTAACCGACCGTCGGTTTCTCCCTCTTTGGTCAAGGGACGAAAAGTGTTATGTACTCCACCTGTCGAGAATATCGACGGTGTTTCCGATAACCGGGCAATCAGGCCATAAGGCTGTAACAGACAAAGCGCGCTCAGGAGGGAACTTATGCTATATTACTGACGAAGTGTAAGAAGCATCTTCGAAGAAAAATAGTACTCCCACCGATACCTTTCTTCGGTGCTCATTGTTACTATGAGACTTGTGCAATAGATTTTTTGTACTCATGAGTTCCGTTGTATGCCGACCATAATTGAAAACAATAAGAGCGCTAGCTTTTGGCTTCACCCAGTCTGAGGTCCGGCTCGGATGACCCGATCGTGACAATCGCAGAGGTGCTCCCTACTCCCTAGCCGAATAATCGGGAACGTAGGGGTAAACACAGGAGCGAGGCAACCCACCTTGCGGAACACTTAAGTCAACATGGTGCATATTGTGGTGTAATAAACGAACAAGGAACGAAGCCGTACAAGTATAATCATATGCAAGAGGAAAAGCTTCATAAAGGAAGCCCCCAAGTAAATGGGGTATTTGAATTTGTGTGTCACAAACAAAGTTTGGACAGGGAAGTTTTTCACAAGCCACTTTTTTGCCAAAAAGGTATAATGCTTGGTCGAATCGAACAAAATTTAAAACTGGGAGCTTTTGAGAGTTAAAGCGACTTAGCTGGTTAATGTGTTCGGCATTGATGACGCGGTCCGAGCTTGGTGCGGGACAAGGTCTCAGCCCCAAGCCCGATGTTGCCGAGCGAAGAACTCGGCACTCCGAAGAGGTGAAGCCCTCAGTCTAGCTGAGGTGATCGAGCGACGCTGGGGGGTTGCCAACACAGGGCAGCGCTTCAAGGCGACGACACAATTCGGTCGATGGTGGTGGGCGACGAGGATGCCACGCCGAGGGGATAATGCGGCCCAATCTAAGTCAATTTCCTGCACAGGTAAAATAGTGCAAACCAAAAAATAATAATGAAAAAAGGTGCATAATTAATTTATGTGAAAAAGTTTGGTAAATATGGCCTGAGCGCTGAGGCTAGCTCGATGGCGCGTTGGCGTCGTGGCACGGCGATGTCGGCGAAGGTCGACCTGCCCAGGTGACAGGAAGAGGCTGGTCGGACTGATGCCCGGTACAAACAACAGTAGAATTCCTCTGGCAAAATGATGCAGTACAGGCCAACAAAAAATATTCCGTGTATAATAATGCTAATCGAATAATTGGAAAAATACGACTTGAACGCCAGCAGCGACGACTGTAGCTGACTGAAGCAAACGGACGAACTGATCCGTGCCGAACATGCTGCAAAGCCAATCCTCGATATGCGCAGTAGCACTTTTATTCTGCGTATTTGTCAGAAAAAGTAGAAGACCAGCGGTCGACTACATAGGTATCGAGAAAAGGAAAAGAAATAAATCTCCCTATGGGTTGCCGCATAGCTGAATTTATGTTTAGCTACGGGCGCTGCTTCGCACGGACTGTACGCAGATGTGTTCATCCTCCTCGGCTGTGCAAAGCAAACAACACTGGCCCAAGCAATAATTCGCACCTCGAGGAAAAATATTATACATTGAACCTGGCACTCGTACGAGGAAGCCGACCGCCAACAATAACGGGGATGTAGCCATTAGTCATCACATTAAAATCAATATGGACCAGGAGATCTAACATCTCACGTGAGGGCTAGCAAGTAGTAGTAGTATAGTACTACTCCTCACACTAGGGTCCAGTCAATCCAGTACGTCAATACGCACGGGATAAAACACTAGCTAAAAGATTGTCATTAAACAATAAGTATAAAAAGGAAGGATGGAACCTCCCTCTGTATTGCTGCCGATCTTCCTGTCGGCCAGCCCGTCTGTACTACTCCGCGTGGGCAGGTCCTCGGCCGCCACAAATCTTCCAACCATGTGCTGCCGTTTTCGTATAGGTTGCACCACCGCCGCTGCAAAGAATTTCTTATTCTCGTGACAACAAGCTCTCTATTAAAAATAATTTAGTTGTGTCTTTATCTAAACAGCACCTAGCTTTTATTTACGCGCTCTTTATCTTCTTGCAAACCTATCCAAAAACACCTACAAAGTACTTCTAGTTTCATACTTGTTCTAGGTAAAGCTAACGTTAAGCATGCGTAGAGTTGTATCGGTGGTCGATAGAACTTGAGGGAATAGTTGGTCTACCTTTAGCTCCTCGCTGGGTTCGAGACTCTTACTTATCAAAAGAGGCTACAATTGATCCCCTATACTTGTGGGTTATCAAGACCTTCTTCTGGCGCCGTTGCCGGGGAGCAATAGCGTGGGGTGAATATTCTCGTGTGTGCTTGTTTGCTTTATCACTAAGTAATTTTTATTTGCTGTTCTTAGTTGTTATCTATCTTTAGTTATGGATATGGAACATGAAATACCAAAAAAATTAGGTGTACTTGCTACTCATGGAGATGGGGAACCTCCTAAACCCCTCGATGCCGGTTATGTGAAAGGTATTATGTACCACTTTAATAATCCTGAGAAAACCCCATTCAATTATGTAATGGGAGTCACATTGGATCAACGTGAATACTTTAGGGATTATCGCTTGACTCAAAAAGGGAAAATATTATGGGATCAAATTCATATATTGAAGTGGTATGCTAGACAACTATGTTTGAGATATGATTATACTTGTTGCTCTAGGATGAAGCCTCCACACCTTCCCTTTTCATGCAAATTTAATGATAATAAAACCTTAGCTTCTTATGCTAATGGTATATATGATTACTATAATGTGGAACAAATAGAAGAATTTGTTGCTTTTATGAGTGCTTATGAAATTGAATCTATGTTTAAAGAGTTTGAAGACTTTGATGATTCGGTTTATCGACCTGAAAATTTAGCTATCCTTAAATATTGTTATGAGAATTATGAATACAATTACGATATTAATGCACTTATTGAGAAAGTCTCCGCTGTCCAAGAAGAGACTAATATTTTGCAGGAATCTATGGAAGAAGTTGATGAAACTATGAGCTCATTGGATGAAAAAGATGAGGAGGAGAGCGAAGAAAAAAAAGGAGAAGAGCGGATTGATCACCCGTGCCCACCTTCTAATGAGAGTAACTCTTCAACTCATACATTGTTTAATTCCCCTTCGTGCTTACCGAAGGATGATTGCTATGATGACTGTTATGATCCCTTTAATTCTTTTGAAATATCCCTTTTTGATTATGCTTGCTATGCTTATGGCCAAGATGCCAATATGAATGATGCTTATGGAGATGAACTTGCTATAGTTCCTTATGTTAAACATGAAATTGTTGCTATTGCACCCACACATTATAGTCCTATTATCTTTTTGAATTCTCCCGATTATACTATATCGGAGAAGTTTGCTCTTATTAAGGATTATATTGATGGGTTGCCTTTTACCGTTGCACATGATGATTTTGATGAATATAATATGCATGTGCTTGCTGCTCCAACTTGCAATTATTATGAGAGAGGAGCTATATCTCCACCTCTCTATGTTTCCCACATGATAAAATTGCAAGAAACTGTTTATACTATGCATTGGCCTTTACTATGTGTGCATGAATTGTTCTTTTATGACATGCCGATGCATAGGAAGAGAGTTATACTTCGTCATTACATGATATATGTTGCTTTGTGCTCACTACTAAATGCCAAATCATTGCTAATTAAAATTGGCTTTGATATACCTTGGGATCTGGGTGGATTCACTACTTGAGCACTATATGCCAAGCTTAATGGCTTTAAAGAAAGCGCTGCCAGGGAGACAACCCGGAAGTTTTAGAGAGTTATTTATTTCTGTTGAGTGCTTTCATATAGTTTAAAAACAACAAAAATAAAGAGGGGAACCCGAAACTTTTCAAAAAGAAAAGCGAAAGTGAGAAAGACGAGCATTGTTGAAGTGGGAGCTAGCCTTGAACTTTGTTCATGCTCACGGAAACTTTGTGAATCTTGATTACAGAAACTTTTCAACAAAAATAATTATCCCCTTGTACAATTACATTGTATTATAAAAATAATGTGCCAAGGTTTGCCTTTAGGATGTTTACAATGCTTGTTGGTTTGTGCGGTGCAGGACAGAAACTTTGGTTGTAGTGTACGATTTTTAATTTCTTACTGGAACGTCAAATGGTTCTGAGTCTTTTTGCACTGTCTTTCAATACTAATTTTTTATTTTTCCTAATTTTGGTAAAAAAAATTCAAGTATCAGAAGTATGGTGAATGTGCAGATTGCTACAGACTGTTCTATTTTTGACGGATTCTGTTTTTGACGCATAGTCTGCTTGTTTTGATGAAACTATCAATTTATATCAGTGGATTAAGCCATGAAAAAGTTATACTAGAGTAGACGCAATGCAAAAACAAAATATGAATTGGTTTGCAACAGTACTTAGAGTAGTGATTTGCTTTATTATACTAACGGATCTTACCGAGTTTTCTATTGAAGTTTTTGTGTGGATGAAGTGTTCGATGATCGAGAAGGTTTCGATGTGAGAAGAAGGAAAAGAGGCAAGAGCTCAAGCTTGGGGATGCCCAAGGCACCCCAAGTAAATATTCAAGGAGACTAAAGCGTCTAAGCTTGGGGATACCCCAGAAGGCATCCCCTCTTTCTTCAACAAGTATCGGTATGTTTTCGGATTCGTTTCGTTCATGCGATATGTGCAAATCTTGGAGCGTCTTTTGCTTTAGTTTTCATTTTTTTCTTTTACGCATCATGCTGGTATGAGATAGTCCTTGGTTGATTATAGAATGCTCTTTGCACTTCACTTATATCTTTTGAGTATTGATACGTCTCCAACGTATCTATAATTTTATTGTTCCATGCTATTATATTACCCTTTTGGATGTTTATGGGCTTTATTTTACACATTTATATCATTTTTGGGACTAACCTACTAACCGGAGGCCCAGCCCATATTGCTATTTTTTTTGCCTATTTCAGTATTTCGAAGAAAAGGAATATCAAATGGAGTCCAAACGGAATGAAATCTTCGGGAGCGTGATTTTTGGAACAAACGTGATCCAGAGGACTTGGAGTGCAAGTCAAGAAGAAGCCGAGGCCTCCACGAGATAGGAGGGCGCCCCTCCCCCCTATAGGGCGTGCCCCCCTGTCTTGTGGGCCCCTCGGGCGGCCACCGACGTACTTCTTCCTCCTATATATACCTACGTACCCCGAAAACATCCAGGGGCACCACGAAACACAATTTCCACCGCCGTAACCTTCTATATCCGCGAGATCTCATCTTGGAGCCTTCGCCGGCACTCTGCCAGAGGGTGAATCAACCACGGAGGGCCTCTACATCAACATCCTTGCCCCTCCGATGAGTTGTGAGTAGTTTACCACAGACCTACGGGTCCATAGTTATTAGCTAGATGGCTTCTTCTCTCTTTTTGGATCTCAATACAATGTTCTCCCCCTCTCTTGTGGAGATCTATTCGATGTAAACTCTTTTTGCGGTGTGTTTGTCGAGATCCGATGAATTGTGGGTTTATGATCAAGTTTATCTATGAATAATATTTGAATCTTCTCTGAATTCTTTTATGTATGATTAAGTTATCTTTGCAAGTCTCTTCGAATTATCAGTTTGGTTTGGCCTACTAGATTGATCTTTCTTGCCATGGGAGAAGTGCTTAGCTTTGGATTCAATCTTGCGGTGTCCTTACCCAGTGACAGAAAGGGTTGCAAGGCACGTATTGTATTGTTGCCATCGAGGATAACAAGATGGGGTTTATATCATATTGCATGAGTTTATCCCTCTACATCATGTCATCTTGCTTAATGTGTTACTCTGTTCTTATGAACTTAATACTCTAGATGCATGCTGGATAGCGGTCGATTTGTGGAGTAATAGTAGTAGATGCAGGCAGGAGTCGGTCTACTTGTTATGGACGTGATGCCTATATACATGATCATGCCTAGATAATCTCATAATTATGCGCTTTTCTATCAATTGCTCGACAGTAATTTGTTCACCCGCCGTAATACTTATGCTATCTTGAGAGAAGCCACTAGTGAAACCTATGGCCCCCAGGTCTATCTCTTATCATATCTGCTTCCAATCTACTTTTATTTGCATCTTTACTTTTTGCATCTATACTATAAAATACCAAAAATATATTTATCTTACCATACTATCTTTATTAGATCTCACTTTCGCAAGTGGCCGTGAAGGGATTGACAGCCCCTTTATTGCGTTGGTTGCGAGTTCTCATTTTGTTTGTGTAGGTGCGTGGGACTTTTGAGGAGCCTCCTACTGGATTGATACCTTGGTTCTCAAAACTGAGGGAAATACTTACGCTACACTTGCTGCATCACCCTCTCCTCTTTGAGGAAAACCAGCGCAAGCTCAAGGCGTAGTAAGAAGGATTTCGGCGCCGTTGCGGGAGGTCTTCGCTCAAGTCAAGACATACCAAGTACCCATCACAAACCCATCTCCCTCGCATTTACATTATTTGCCATTTGCCTCTCGTTTTCCTCTCCCCCACTTCACCCTTGCCGTTTTATTCCCCTCTCTTTTCGCTTGCTGTTTTTCTGTTTGCTTGTGTGTTGGATTACTTGTTGCCATGGCGCAAGATAATACCAAATTGTGTGATTTCTCGAATACCAATAATAATGATTTCCTTAGTACTCCGATTGCTCCTCTTAATAATGATGAGTCTTGTGAAATCAATACCGCTTTGCTGAATCTTGTTATGAAAGATCAATTCGCCGGCCTTCCTAGCGAAGATGCCGCTACTCATCTAAACAACTTTGTTGATTTGTGTGATATGCAAAAGAAGAAAGATACGGATAACAATATTGTCAAATAGAAGTTATTTCCATTTTCACTTAGAGATCGTGCTAAAGTTTGGTTTTCGTCTTTGCCTAAGAATAGTATTGATTCTTGGAACAAGTGCAAAGATGCTTTTATATCTAAGTATTTTCCTCCCGCTAAGATCATCACTCTTAGGAATGATATTATGAATTTTAAACAACTTGATCATGAGCATGTTGCCCAATCTTGGGAAAGAATGAAATTAATGCTTCGCAATTGCCCTACTCATGGTTTGAATTTATGGATGATCATACAAAATTTTTATGCCGGTTTGAACTTTGCTTCTAGAAATCTCTTAGATTCGGCCGCGGGAGGCACATTTATGGAAATCAAGTTAGGAGATGCTACAAAACTTCTTGATAATATTATGGCTAATTATTCTCAATGGCACACCGAAAGATCTTCTAGTAAAAAAGTGCATGCTATAGAAGAAATCAATGTTTTGAGTGGAAAGATGGATGAACTTATGAAGATGTTTGCTACTAAAAATACTCCTCTTGATCCCAATGATATGCCTTTGTCTTCCTTGATTGAGAATAATAATGAATCTATGGATGTGAATTTTATTGGTAGGAATAGTTTTGGAAACAATGCTTATAGAGGAAATTTTAATGCTAGACCGTTCCCTAGTAATCCCTCTAACAATTATGGAAATTCCTACAATAATCCTTATGGTAATTTTAATAAAATGCCCTCTGATTTTGAGAATAGTGTGAAAGAATTTATGATTTCTCAAAAGAATTTTAATGCTTTGCTTGAAGAAAAATTGCTCAAAGTTGATAATTTGGCTAGGAACATTGATAGACTTTCGCTTGACGTTGACTCTCTTAAATTAGATCTTCTCCTCCTAAGCATGATATTAATGAGTCTCTCAAAGTAATGATAATTTCCATTGACAAGTGCAAGGAAAGAACCGCTAGATCGCGTGCTAAAAAAGAAAGCTTTATAAAAGCGTGTTCTTCTAGTTTAAATGAAAATAATGATGAGGATCTTAAAGTTATTGATGCATCTCCGATTAGATCTATGTTTTGCAATATGAATTTTGATGATTATGGGACTGATGATGAATCAACTTTGCCTAGAAGGCGTCCCAAGAATTCCGTGTCTTTAGATCGTAATGTTAAATTTGGTAAAAGTGAGATTGGAGAATCCTCAACTTCTAATAATTTTGAACCCACTATCTCGGATTTCAAGGAATCTAATTATGATAATTGCTCTGTAAAAGGTTGCATTTCCTTGTTGCAAGCCGTTGTTAATTCTCCTCATGCTTATAGTGAAAACAAAGCTTTTACCAAGCATATTGTTGACGCCTTGATGCAATCTTATGATGAAAACTTAATTTGGAAGTTCCTATACCTAGAAAACTTAATGATGAGTGGGAACCTACTATAAAGATTAGAATTAAATATTATGAGTGTTTTGCTTTGTGTGATTTGGGTGCTAGTGTTTCCACGATTCCGAAAACTTTATGTGATATTCTAGGTTTCCATGATCTTGATGATTGTTCTTTAAATTTGCACCTTGCGGATTCCATCATTAAAAAGCCTATGGTAAGGATCAATGATGTTCTTATTGTTGCAAATAGAAATTTGGTGCCCGTAGATTTTATCGTTCTTGATATAGATTGCAATCTTTCTTGCCCTATTATTCTTGGTAGACCTTTCCTTAGAACGATTGGTGCGATTATTGATATGAAGGAAGGAAATATTAGATTCCAATTTTCATTAAAGAAAGGCATGGAGCACTTTCCAAGAAATAAAATTAAATTATCTTATGAATCTATCATGCGTGATACTTATGAGTTTAGTGCCAAAGATGGCACTCGTTAGATCTATCCTCGCTTTTATGCCTAGCTAGGGGCGTTAAACGATAGCGCTAGTTGGGAGGCAACCCAATTTTCTTTGTGTTTTTTGTTTTTGTTTCTATTTAGGAATAAATAATTCATCTACCTTCTGTTTAGATGTGGTTTTATGTTTTAGTTAGTGTTTGTGCCAAGTTAAACCTATAGGATCTTCTTGGATGATAGTTGATTTGATCTTGCTGTAATTTCCAGAAACTTTCGGTTCACGAAAATAATTTGTAAAAATCACCAGAACGTGATAAAATAGTGATTCTAATTGATGCTGATCAATAAACAAATTTCCTAGGTCATCCTATTTTGTCTGAAATTTTTGATTTCGAGAAGTTTGCGTTAGTTACAGATTACTACAGACTGTTCTGTTTTTGACAGATTCTGTTTTTCGTGTGTTGTTTGCTTATTTTGATGAATCTATGGCCAATAAAATAGTTTATAATCCATAAAGAAGTTGGAATACAGTAGGTTTAACAAAAAATTAAATAAATAATGATTTCATTGCAGTACCTTATGTGGTGGTTTTGTTTTCTTTCACTAACGGAGCTTATAAGATTTCCTGTTGAGTTTTGTGTTGTGAAGTTTTCAAGTTTTGGGTAAAGCTTTTATGGACTATGGAATAAAGGGTGGCAAGAGCCTAAGCTTGGGGATGCCCATGGCACCCCAAGATATTCAATAATAGCCAAAAGCCTAAGCTTGGGGATGCCCCGGAAGGCATCCCTCTTTAAATCTTCGTTCATTGGTAACTTTACTTGGAGCTAAATTTTTATTCACCACATGATAAGTGTTTTGCTTGGAGCGTCGTGTATTATATTAGTATTTGCTTTTTAGTTTACCACAATCATCCTTGATGTACACACCTTTTGGGAGAATCCTATTTGATTAGAATTTGCTAGAATACTCTATGTGCTTCACTTATATCTTTTGAGCTTGATAGCTTTTTCTCTAGTGCTTCACTTATATCTTTTAGAGCACGGTGGTATCTTAATTTTGAAGAATTTCTAGTCTCTCATGCTTCACTTATATTATTTTGAGAGTCTTTTAGAACAACATGGTATTTTCTATGGTCATAAAATTTGTCCTAGAATGGTAGGCATCCAAGTTGGGTATAATAAAAACTATCATAGGAAGTGAATTGGATGCTATGACCAATTTGATACTTAATAATTGTTTTGAGATATGGAGGTAGTGATATTAAAGTCATGCTAGTTGGGTGATTATGAATTTAAAGAATGCTTGTGTTGAAGTTAGCAAGTCCCTTAGCATGCACGTATGGTTAAAGTTGTGTAACAAATTTGAAACATGAAGTGTACCTGGCTTGTGCATCCTTATGAGTGGCGGTCGGGGACGAGCGATGGTCTTTTCCTACCAATCTATCCCCCTAAGAGCATGCGCGTAGTACTTGATTTTTGATGACTTCTAAATTTTTGCATTAAGTATATGAGTTCTTTTGACTAATGTTGAGTCCATGGATTATACACACTTTTACCTTTCCGCCTTTGCTAGCCTCTTGATGCCGTGCATTGCCCTTTCTCACCTTGAGAGTTGGTGCAAACTTAGCGGTGCATCAAACCCGTGATACGATAAGCTCTATCACACATAAACCTCCCTATATCTTCCTCAAAACAGCCACCATACCTACCTATTATGGCATTTCCATAGCCATTCCGAGATATATTGCCATGCAACTTTCCACCGTTCCGTTTATCATCATCATGACATACTTTACTTTTGTCATATTGCCATTGCATGATCATGTAGTTGACATCGTATTTGTGCCAAAGCCACCATGCATTATTTTTCATACATGTCACTCTTGATTCATTGCACCATCCCGGTACACCGCCGGAGGCATTCATATAGAGTCATATATTGTTCTAGTTTCGAGTTGTAATCCTTATGTTGTAATCAATAGAAGTGTGATGATCATCATTATTAGAGCATTGCCCTATCAAAAAAAAGAGAAAGGCCAAAAAGAAAAAAAGAAAGGCCCAAAAAAAAGGGCAATGTTACTATCTCTCTTTCCACACTTGTGCTTCAAAGTAGCACCTTGTTCTTCATGTAGTGAGTCTCATATATTGTGCTTCAAAGTAGCACCTTGTTTTTTATATAGTGAGTCTCATAAGTTGTCCTTTTAATACTAGTGGGAATTTTTTATTATAGAACTTGGCTTGTATATTCCTACGATGGGCTTCCTCAAATGCCCTAGGTCTTCGTGAGCAAGCAAGTTGGATGCACACCCACTAGTTTTCTTTTGTTGAGCATTTATTTATAGCTCTAGTGCATCCGTTGCATGGCAATCCCTACTCCTCATGTTGACATCAATTGATGGTCATCTCCATAGCCCGTTGATTATCCTCGTCAATGTGAGACTTTCTCCTTTTTTGTCTTCTCCACACAATCCCCATCATCATATTCTATTCCACCCATAGTGCTATATCCATGGCTCACGCTCATGTATTGCGTGAAGGTTGAAAAAGTTTGAGATTATTTAAGTATGAAACAATTGCTTGGCTTTTCATCGGGGGTATAGAAGTTGGGAACATCTTTGTGTGACGAAAATGAAGCATAGCCTAACTATATGATTTTGTAGGGATGAACTTTCTTTTGCCATGCTATTTTGAGAAGACATGATTACTTTGGTTAGTATGCTTGAAGTATTACTATTTCTTTTATCAATATGAACTTTTATTTTGTATTCATTTGGATCTGAACATTCATGCCATAATAAAGAAAATTACATTATGAATTATGCTAGGTAGCATTCCACATCAAAAATTCTCCTTTTTATCATTTACCTACTCGAGGACGAGCAGGAATTAAGCTTGGGGATGCTTGATACGTCTCCAACGTATCTATAATTTTTTATTGTTCCATGCTATTATATTACCCCTTTTGGATGTTTATGGGCTTTATTTTACACATTTATATCATTTTTGGGACTAACCGGAGGCCCAACCCATATTGCTGTTTTTTTTGCCTATTTCAGTATTTCGAAGAAAAAGAATATCAAACGGAGTCCAAACGGAATGAAATCTTCGGGAGCGTGATTTTTGGAACAAACGTGATCCAGAGGACTTGGAGTGCAAGTCAAGAAGCAGCCGAGGCCTCCACGAGATAGGAGGGCTCGCCCCCCCCCCTATAAGGCGCGCCCCCTGTCTCGTGGGCCCCTTGGGCGGCCACCGACATACTTCTTCCTCCTATATATACATACGTACCCCGAAAACATCCAGGGGCACCACGAAACACAACTTCCACCGCCGTAACCTTCTGTATCTGTGGCATCTCATCTTGGAGCCTTCGCCGGCACTCTGCCGGAGGGGGAATCAACCACGGAGGGCCTCTACATCAATATCCTTGCCCCTGTGATGATTTGTGAGTAGTTTACCATAGACCTACGGGTCAACCCCTTTATTGCGTTGGTTGCGAGTTCTCAGTTTATTTGTGTAGGTGCGTGGGACTTTTGAGGAGCCTCCTACTAGATTGATACCTTGGTTCTCAAAACTGAGGGAAATACTTACGCTACACTTGCTGCATCACCCTCTCCTCTTCGAGGAAAACCAACGCAAGCTCAAGACGTAGCAAGTATGGCTTTATAGAATGCTTCATGTGCTTCACTTATATCATTTGAAGTTTGGATCGCCTATTTCTCTTTACATAGACAACCGCCATTTGTAGAATGCTCTTTTACTTCACTTATATTTGTTAGAGCGTGGGCATATCTTTTGTAGAAAGAACTAAACTATCTTGCTTCACTTATATCTATTTAGAGAGATGACAGGAATTGGTCATTCACATGGTTAGTCATAAAATCCTACATAAAACTTGTAAATCACTGAATATGATATGTTTGATTCCTTGCAATAGTTCTGCGATATAAAGATGGTGATATTAGAGTCATGCTAGTGGGTGGTTGTGGATTGTAGAAATACTTGTGTTGAGGTTTGTGATTCCCGTAGCATGCACGTATGGTGAACCGTTATGTAACGAAGTTGGAGAATGATTTATTTATTGATTGTGTTCCTTATGAGTGGCGGTCGGGGACGAGCGATGGTCTTTTCCTACCAATCTATCCC
The DNA here is from genome assembly GCA_021605205.1 of Aegilops longissima. Taxonomy (NCBI): domain Eukaryota; kingdom Viridiplantae; phylum Streptophyta; class Magnoliopsida; order Poales; family Poaceae; genus Aegilops; species Aegilops longissima. The sequence continues at coordinate 475,063,815 of CM038680.1, read as the reverse complement.
CCTAGGAGCATGCGCGTAGTACTTTGTTTCGATGACTAATAGATTTTTGCAATAAGTATGTGAGTTCTTTATGACTAATGTTGAGTCCATGGATTATACGCACTCTCACCCTTCCATCATTGCTAGCCTCTTCGGTACCGTGCATTGCCCTTTCTCACCTCGAGAGTTGGTGCAAACTTCGCCGGTGCATCCAAACCCCGTGATATGATACACTCTGTTACACATAAGCCTTATTATATCTTCCTCAAAACAGCCACCATACATACCTGTCATGGCATTTCCATAGCCATTCCGAGATATATTGCCATGCAACTTCCATCATCATCATATACATGGCTTGAGCATTCATTGTCATATTGCTTTGCATGATCGTAAGATAGCTAGCATAATGTTTTTATGCCTTGTCCGTTTTTTGATGTCATTGCTACGCTAGATCATTGCACATCCCGATACACCGCCGGAGGCATTCATATAGAGTCATATCTTTGTTCTAGTATCAAGTTGTAAGTAAATAAAAGTATGATGATCATCATTATTAGAGCATTGCCCCAGTGAGGAAAGAATGATGGAGACTATGATTCCCCCACAAGTCGGGATGAGACACCGGACGAAATAAAAAAATAAAAAAAGAGAAAGGCAAAAAAAAGAGAAGGCCCAAAAAAAAGAAAAAAAAAGAAAAAAAATGAGAGAAAAAGAGAGAAGGGACAATGTTACTATCCTTTTACCACACTTGTGCTTCAAAGTAGCACCATGTTCTTCATATAGAGAGTCTCTTGAGTTATCACTTTCATATACTAGTGGGAATTTTCATTATGGAAGTTGGCTTGTATATTCCAATGATGGGCTTCCTCAAATGCCCGAGGTCTTCATGAGTAAGCAAGTTGGATGCACACCCACTTAGTTTCATTTTGAGCTTTCATATACTTATAGCTCTAGTGCATCCGTTGCATGGCAATCCCTACTCCTCGCATTGACATCAGTTGATGGGCATCTCCATAGCCCATTGATTAGCCGCGTCGATGTGAGACTTTCTCCTTTTTTGTCTTCTCCACACAACCTCCACCAGCATATTCTATTTCACCTATAGTGCTATGTCCATGGCTCACGCTCATGTATTGCGTGAAAGTTGAAAAGGTTTGAGAACATCAAAAGTATGAAACAATTGCTTGGCTTGTCATCGGGGTTGTGCATGATGTGAATATTTTGTGTGGTGAAGATGGAGCATAGCCAGACTATATGATTTTATAGGGATAACTTTCTTTGGCCTTGTTATTTTGAAAATACATGAGTGCTTTATTAGTGTTTTTATGTCAAATGATAGACTATTGCTTTGAATCACTCGTGTATTGATATTCATGCCATGATTAGACATATGATCAAGATTATGCCAGGTAGCATTCCACATCAAAAATTATCTTTTTTATCATTTACCTACTCGAGGACAAGCAGAAATTAAGCTTGGGGATGCTGATACGTCACCGTCGTATCTATAATTTTTTTTGTTCCATGCCGATATTCTACAACTTCCATATACTTTTGGCAACTTTTTATATTATTTTTAGGACTAACATATTGATCCAGTGCCCAGTGTCAGTTCCTGTTTGTTGCATGTTTTATGTTTCTCAGTATATCCATATCAAACATAGTCCAAACGGGATAAAAACCGACGGAGCTTATTTTTGGAATATTTGGAAAATCTGGGAGAAAGCTCAGCGCTAAGCGGTGTCCGAGGTGGGCACGAGGCAGAAGCGCGCCCACCCCTGGCGCGTCCACGACCCCTGGTGGTCCATCAAGAAGGCCGTTGATGCCCTTCTTCGCCGCAAGAAAGCTAATTTTGGTAAAAAATCACGGCGAAGGTTTCAGTCAATCAGATTACGGATCTCCATATATATATATATATATATATATATATATATATATATATATATATATATATATATATATATATATATATATATATATATATATATATATATATATATATATGAAAGCGGTGAAAGGGCAGCAGGGAGAGCGCAGAAGCAGAGAGAGAGAGAGACATATCCAATCTCGGAGGGCTCTCTCGCCTCCCACGCCATGGAGGCCAAGGACCGGAGGAAACCCTTCTACCATCTAGGAGGAGGTCAAGGAAGAAGAAGGCGAAGGGACCCTCTCCCTTCTCGTCCGGTGGCGCCGGAACGCTGCCGTGGCCATCATCATCACCACAATCTTCACCAACAACTTCACCGCCATCATCACCAACTCTCCCCCCTCTATGCAGCGGTGTAACCTCTCACTTACCCGCTGTAATCTCTACTTAAACATGGTGCTCAACGCTATATATTATTTCCCAATGATGTATGGCTATCCTATGATGTTTGAGTAGATCCGTTTTGTCCTATGGGCTATTTGATGATCAAGATTGGTTTGAGTTGCATGTTTTATTATTGGTGCTGTCCTATGATGCTCTCCGTGTCGCGTAAGCGTGAGGGATTCCCGCTGTAGGGTGTTGTAATATGTTCATGATTCACTTATAGTGGGTTGCGTGAGTGACTGAAACACAAACCCGAGTAAGGGGGTTGTTGCGTATGGGATAAAGAGGACTTGATGCTTTAATGCTATGGTTGGGTTTACCTTAATGATCTTTAGTAGTTGTGGATGCTTGCTAGAGTTCCAATCATAAGTGCATATGATCCAAGTAGAGAAAGTATGTTCGCTTATGCCTCTCCCTCAAATAAAATTGCAATAATGATTACCGATCTAGTTATCGATTGCCTAGGGACAAATAACTTTCTCATGACAACAAGCTCTCTACTAAAACTAATTTAGTTGTGTCTTTATCTAAACAACTCCTACCTTTTATTTACGTGCTCTTTATCTTCTTGCAAACCTATCCTAAAACACCTACAAAGTACTTCTAGTTTCATACTTGTTCTAGGTAAAGAGAACGTTAAGCGTGCGTAGAGTTGTATCAGTGGTCGATAGAACTTGAGGGAATATTTGTTCTACCTTTAACTCCTCGTTGGGTTCGACACTCTTACTTATCGAAAGAGGCTACAATTGATCCCCTATACTTGTGGGTTATCATAGCATGGCGACGGTACTCGAAGTAGGCCAGGAACCCTGACATCGCGGCGAAGATTGGCGCAGAAGGTGGCGTTCCCGCGCGACTGGAGGCGGCGCGACACATACCACGAAAAGTCGACGCGCGAGATGACGGAGTGGACCGCCAGTCACGGTGCTAGGACCCGAAGGGGCGACGCAGCAGCGGCGGGCGGGCGGGTCGGGGTGACGGCCGAAAGACCTCAGAGTGGCGACGGGGATAGCGGGCTGTGGCGATGTGGCCCAAAGGGGCAACGCAACGGCGGCGCGCGAGTCGGTGCAACCACGTGGATTACCTCAGGCGGCGGCGGAGACCGCGTGTCACGCTCTCTACGGTGTGGTGGAGCGACGTAGTGGCAGCGCGAGGGCCGATGCAGCCACGGGGACGGTCTGGAACGGACGTCCTCGGGGCGGCGGTTGATCGCGGGCCGCAGCACTAAGGCCCAAAGGGGCGACACAGCGGCATCACGCGGGGCGATGCAACCGCAGGGATAACCACCGGGCGGCGACACAGCGGCGCGGGTCGATCCAACCGCGGGGAGAACCACGGGGCGGCGATGTTGCGGCCCGACGGGCGACGCAACGGCAGCCTGATGCTGGATCGGTGGAGGGGCGCGCTGTAGTCGGGACAGTCTTCACGGGGCCTACGGAGGCGTGCGCAACCGACGGGCCAGGTCGGACGCACGGTGTAGACGAGGTGGATCGCAGCGGTGGGCGGGGGATCAATTCGATCGCGCGCGAGGTCGGGGACGCCGCTCGGTCGAGGCTGGGTGGCAGCGGAGTCCGAGATGAAGACGGCGACGACGGTCGGCATGGCAGCCGTACAGGCACGGCGTAGATCGACGGGCGGGCCGGCGCATGAACGGTTGTTGTGATGGGCTGCCGCATGGCGCGAGGCCGTCGGGTCAGGGCGATGCAGGAGTCCCGGTCGGAGCAGGGCGATGACGGCCGGCGTAGATCGACGGGCGGGCCGGCGCGCGAAAGGTGACGGTGATGGGCCGCTGCATGGCGCGAGACCGTCGGGTCAGGGAGGAGGCCGGGTGGTCGCGCTAGTGTCGGAGTAGAGGCGCGGGGTCGAGGGTGGCGGTGGGCGACACAAACAATCTTAGATCAAATAACAAAAAAAAGTAAACGCCAATCAAGATTACCGACGAGAGAGAGAGAAAACCCGAAGCAAGGCTCGGGAAAAAAGACTCTAGAGGAGCCAGTCAACATGACCGGCGGACGAACCAGGTACAGGCAGTTCGGACCCCGGCGGCGGTCATGAAGGCTGACTGCTCCGGGAGCGGCCCTCGAGGCGGAAGTGGCGGACGACGGTTAGGGTTGAATTGATTAGACTGATACCATGTTAGAAAGGATAAAGAGATTGATAAAGTTGTTGTTGTTGTATTGCTTAAGCCTCGTGGACACACACACACACACACACACACACACACACACACACACACACACACACACATATATATATATATATATATATATATATAAGTACTTGATCTATTTAAAATACAAGATAAACCAGAATAATTTTTAATCTATCATATATTACCAATCTAATCATTATACTCAAAACCCTCGCCCGGCCGACGCCCGTTGCCGCTGGTCACTAAATCGGCCAGACCGAGACTGCCTTGAGCTGCCGTGGATGATGAGGGAGCAGCTTATAGTACTTAAATAAAATAAAATAAATTAGTGGGAGTGGCTTTTCTTTGTGAGTCTGATTGTCCAGGACGAGTTTATGTAATATGGCTTATCTGTGGGGTGATGTGGTTCTCGATAAGACAAAGTGCAGAAAAAAAAAAGCAGTCAAAAAAAAGTGCATACCATGTGCACAAATTTCTCCTAAATTACCTTTATTCTCTGAACCAATCTCTCTCTAGCACAGAAATTACAAGAATTGCAATATGATTTTGTGAAATGAAATGAACCTGTTTACTACCTCAACGTAAAAAAAAAGTCTTATATTAGCATTTCTTTCAGAAAAAAAGAATTATCACGGTCAAAAAGCCACCAAGATGAAACGGAGCGTAAGCTCAGGGCGCGTTCCGCAGCCCACCAACTCCTTTAAAAGCTGTTTGTTGGCTCCAAGAATTTTTGTTGAGTATATGTGTTATGTGCATATATATTAAGCTCGCCTTCTAGTTCCTTGTGTAGTTGAGGTCCGTTCCTATGCACAAAAGCAATACATCGTGCAATCATAAACATTACACATGGTATCAGTTTTTAGGTTCTAACCGTAGCCTTCCGCCGCCGCCACGCCTCCTCCGCGCCGCCGCAGCCTCTCACCCGCCACCGCCCAGCGCCTCCGCGCCGCCGCCGCCTCCTCTCTCTACCTACGCGCACGCAGCCGCCGCGCGCATCGCCCGATCTGCTGCTGCCGCGCCAAGCCCCGCCCCGCATCGCCCATCCCGCTACCCGCGCGCTACTACTGCCGCCGCTCGCATCGCCCCATTCACGTCACGGGCTGCTGCCAGCCGCATCGCCCCATCTGTGTCACGCGTTGCTGCCAGCCGCATCGCACCAAGATGCTGCCAGCCCGCCGCCAAGCCGCTGCTGCCCGCCAGCTGCATCGCGCCAAGCAGCTGCTGCCGCCCGCCCGCCCGCCACCCGCATCACACGAAGCCGCCGCAAATCCTCATCCGAGCCGTCCGAGCCTCCCGCTTTGTCCCGTCCTTGCTATGTCGTCCGTCACCTCCTCCGCGTCCACCAACTCCAACCCGTTCGCCGAAGCCAACCCTCCCGACGTCAGTGACATCCGCAACCTCAACATCTTCGAGTGGGTGCCGGTTCGTCTCTCGCAGGCGGACTCCTCCTACTACACGTGGAAAACGTATTTTTCCCTCGTGTTCCGGGAGTATCATCTCATCGACCACGTGGACGGCACCGTCGACTCCAGCCTCGTCCCCGAGTTCCATGACTGGTCCAGCATCGACACCACGATCATCCGCTGGTTCTTCCTCACCATCTCGCCGGACCTCTTCCAGACGGTCGTGCAGGACGGTGATGATGCCTGCGCCATCCCAAGCTAAAAGGGCTCTTCACTTCCAACCAGCTCCAGCGGGCATTTTTTTGCAGCAAGAGTTTTTTGGGTGTCACCAAGACAACACCTCTGTCGACGACTATTGTCGCCGCCTGAAGACTCTCGCTGACGAGCTCCGCGATATTGGCGCGAAGATCGATGATGACCTCCTCCTCAGCACGCTCACCGCCGGACTCAACAAGGACTTCGACAACGCCGCGACGAACCTCAGCCTCATCCCCAACCCGTCCTTCGCCAAGTTCATTGCGTACCTTCGCTTGGAGGAGCGGCGGATGAAGCAGGTGAAGACGCGGGCCATCCACACCGCCCTCGCAGCTGGCACCACCCGTGGTGGCTCCTCGGCGCCTACAGCCGCTCCGGCCGCGCCCCCCCACCATAGCGCCACCGGCGCCGTTCAGCGCGCTTGCTGCATGCCCGGCCACCCGATGGCCGGGCTGCTCCGCTGCCCTATGGGCCACTGATGAAGTCATGTACAGGGTAGGGTCATAGACCTGCCCAAAGGTACCCTCCACAGGACACTCACAAGAGAAGCAGCCTTCCGGTCGACCTGGTAGGTTTCCACTCGGCAGATTCAAAGACACTCGACCATGAAGACCCGCTCGACTACCGAGTCCAAGAGCCACTCGGTACCCAAGCGGTCTGTAGTTAAATAGTCTTTATGACCTTAATGACACTTCATGTAAGGCGTTACCAAGAACGCCTAGCTTTAACGCACCTTAAACCCTCTACTACGTGGGCTGGCTGGGGTCTGGCGCACTCTATATAAGCCACCCCCTCCACGGTAGAAGGGTTCGCACCTGTAACTCATCGCATATAATCCAATCGACCGCCTCCGGGCTCCGAGGCGTGGGGCTATTACTTCCTCGAGAAGGGCCTGAACTCGTAAATCCCTTGCGTATACAACTACTCCATAACTAGGATCTTGCCTCTCCATACCTACCCCCATTCTCTTGTCGGACTTAGAACCACGACGGTTGGCGCCACCGTGGGGCAGGTGTTCTAGCGATTTGTTGGAGAAGTTGGGATTCTTTCGATCTCCGACATCATGGTTTGGTGGAGTTCGGTCGACGGCCACGAGATCCGTCTCGGTGCGCTCACGTTCATCGCCGACGACTCCGCTTGGCTTCAGGAGGCTCCACTCGGCGTGGGCCGCTCCCGTCCTGGGCGGCGACTTTCAGCGTGTGTCGCGGCATCCTCCTGCGGCAACCGTCGACCCGGTATGGGTCGGCTCTGCGCCGTCTTCACTCCCGATCTCCCACCGCGCAAGCGTTCGGTCGGTCGAGGCTTCAGCGGTGGGTGAGGCATGCGGTGGCCCGCCGATCGGCCATTCCCCAAGTCGCGGCGATCGAGCCCGGCGAATCTCTCTGCCTGTTCGGTGGCTCCGAGAGCTGCGTCGAATGCGATAGCGATGACCGGCGGCAGAGGTTACGATGGTCGATGGACCACGCAGCCCCTGGATTTACCGCACCAACGAAGGTGGCGATGGAGGCGATCCGGTGCAAGCCCACGAAGAGTACTTGCCCGAGCCCCTCACTTTGCTCCAGAGGGAGGAGCTTCGTCGTCGGAACATGGATGCACTTCACACTCCTATCGTTGGAGAAACCCCCGAGGCTCGCGCCTTGGAGGATGCGCGCTCGGCCAACCTGGCTGAGCACACTCGACTGGAGAATCTTCAGCGAGTACTCGACGAGCATCTGTGCCAAGGGTTCGAGAATCCGATCGGCCTTGACTCTTTCAACCCCCAACTTAGGTATATCGAACTCCGATTCAGAATTTAGCAGCTGCCGCCCGTATAGCGAGTCAATTCAGCCTTCCCGGTCGGGCGGGTAGAGGTTTGCAGCAAATCAGGATTTGCTCGGCGGCAGGAGATCAAAACTCGATCGTATCGATCGCGGAACAGGGTTCACACCGATCCGTCGCTGCGAATTCAGTCGATCGGCCCATAGTCGAGATCGCCCCGGCGTGAGGAACGGGGGCGGCGTGATGATCAATACAAGGGTCATGAAAGCAGTATGAGCACCGATTCGATCGCAGCGATCGACGTCGAGTGCCCTCCTCCCCAAGGGGTGGATCATACGCTCCTCGGCAGCAGGACGACGACGCCATATGAGTCTTTGGCGAAGAGTTCCATCGACCCGTGGAACCAGGCTTTGATGCGAGATCTATTATCATTCAAGGTTTGGTCGGCAGAACAGAGCTCACCGAGGCGACCACGATAGAGGCGTTCCTTCCAGCAGCGAGTTCACGTCTCGGGACGAGTGTTTCAGCGAGCCATCGAGCCGCAGTGATTCCTCCCAACTTCAGGTTGGCGGATGGAGTCGATAAGTTCTTTGGAGAATCCAAGCGACACTTGGCTTGAAGATTACCGAGTGGCGGTTCAGATCGGCGGTGGCAGCGATGAGGTAGCCATGAAGCATTTGCCTCTTATGTTGGAGGGTTCAGCCAGGCGTGGTTGAATCAATTAGCACCCAGCAGTATTTACACTTGGGAAGATCTTGCCCAGTGTTTGTCGGGACATTTGAAGGAATTTGCAAGCGACCAGCAGGTTTAGCGGAGTTGCGGTTGTGTGTGCAAAAGTCGAGTGAAACTTTGAGAGATTATATCAGAGGTGGATCACTTTGCATCACACGATCGAGAATGTATCGATCACCAGGCGATCTGTGCCTTCAAGGAAGGTGTCAAGAACAGAGAATTGAGTTTGAAATTTGGTCGAACCGGAGATATGACCACGAGTCGGATGATGGAGATTGCCACCAAGTATGCAAATGGTGAAGAAGAGGATCGACTCGGAGTGGTAAATATAAATCGGCCGCCAATGAGGCGGCGGAGGAAATTCGGTCGGAGCGAAGCGCAAAGCCGAGCCAGCGGCTCCGGAGAGGCCTTGGCGTGACCCGAGAAAGTTCAGGGGAAACCCAAGGGTCCTTGGAACCCCAAGAAGGTGAAAGACCAGGATGGAAGCGGCGTGTTGGATTTACCATGTCATATTCATACAAAGAAAAATGAAGAGGGTAAACTCATTTACCGAAACATACCACTCGACGATGTCGGCTCTTGATTCAGCGGTTCAAGGAAACAACTCAAGGATAAGGATAAGGAGGCAGACAAAGTTGAGGACAGAGATGCGAGTGATGGTGGATATCCCGGTCAATTCCACCTCGATGATTTTTCTTGACGTCGAAAGCAAAAAGTCGATTGAAGGTTATCAATCGGAAGTGAACTTGGTTGCTCGGCGACTCCCAATTATCTGAAATGGTCCCGGACCGCCATCACATTCGACCGGTCGATCACCGACGCACATTGCCACCCCTGGGAGGCAAGCATTGGTGGTCAACCCAGTTATTGAAGGCACTCGGTGACCAAAGTCTGATGGATGGTGGTAGTGGTTTGAACATATTATCTGCAGAGGCGTTGAAAGGGATGGGCATTCGATGTCGGACTTAGTACCAGTAACATGAGCTTCCACGGAGTCATTCCTGGAAAAAAGGCTGAGTCACTCGGCCAAATTGCTCTTGATGTAGTTTTGGTGATTCAAAGCATTTCGGAAAGGAAAGTTGATCTTTGAGGTCGTGGATTTCAGGCGCTTATCATGCTATGCAGGGAGACCAGCTTATGCACGTTTCATGGCCCGACCATGTTACGTGTATCTTAAGCGAAGATGCACGGTCCCAAGGCGTGATCCTTTATCACGGTCAATCGGAAGAAAGCGGAAGAGTGCTTCGAAAGGCTCTAAGATCGCCGATGCTCGATTGGCTGTGGTAGAGCTACAAGAGTATCGAAAACTGCAGATCCGAGTGATTTGTTGCGAGCTAAGAAGCCCGCTTCTGGTCAGACATTTGATCATTGGCGAGGCGAAACAGGTTCACATTCACCCGGCCGATCCCAATGCTGCTCCGACCAACATCTCAACAACACCCGACTCAAAATAGGAAGAACCGCTCATCCGGTTCCTCCGTGAGAAGCTGGGACATCTTTGCATGGAAGCTGGCGACATGTCGGGTGTTCCTGTGGCTGAGCTGAGCATCGCCACGAGTCGACCCAAAATTCAAACCGGTTAAAGAGTATCTTGGCGGTCCACCGTCGAAGAGAAAGGCTATTGGCGAGGAGGTGGCTCGGCTCTTAGCAGCAGAGTTCATCCAGAGATCTACCACTCGAGTGGCTCGCCAATGTCGTCATGGTCCCCAAGAAGGACAAGTCGTTGCGCATGTGCATCGATTTCAAGCATATCAATCGGGCCTGCCGAAAGATCATTCCTCTTCCTCGCATCGACCAAATAGTCGACTCAACTGCGGGATGTGAGAGGTTGTTTTTTTAGACGCCTATTCCGGGCACCATCAGATCCGTCTGTATGGACCCGATGAGATTAAAACAGCGTTCATCACTCCATTCGGGTGCTTTTGTTATGTCACCATGCCATTCGGTCTCAAGAATGCCGGAGCCACATTCATGAGGATGATTCAGAAGTGTTTGCTCACTCAAATCAGTCGGAATGTGGAAGCGTACATGGATGATATAGTGGTCAAGTCACGAAAGGGTTCCGACCTGTTGAGTGACCTTGCTGAAACATTTGCCAATCTCAGGAGGTATGATATCAAGCTTAACCCATCAAAGTGTACATTTGGAGTTCCTGGTGGAAAGTCACTCGGTTTTCTTGTTTATGAGCGAGGAATCGATGCTAACCCAGAAAAGGTTGGCACCATACTCCGAATGAAGTGCCCTGTGCGTGTGCACGATGTCCAGAAACTTACTGGATGCTTGGCCGCTTTAAGTCGATTCATCTCTCGCCTCGGTGAAAAGGCATTGCCTCTTTATCGACTGATGAAGAAGTCAGACAAGTTCGAGTGGACTCTAGAAGCTGATGCAGCGTTGCCTCCACCCAGCCGGTGCTTGCTGCTCCAATCAGCAAAGAGCCTTTGCTGCTTTACATTGCAGCCACTGGACAAGTGGTCAGTACCGTACTTACGGTCGAGCGGGAAGAAGAAGGAAAAGCCTTCAAAGTTCAACGCCTAGTTTATTATCTTTCTGAAGTGCTGACCCCGTCAAAGCAAAGATACCCTCATTATCAGAAGCTTGTTTATGGGATCTATATGACCACGAAGAAGGTTGGTCATTATTTCTCTGATCATTCCATTACAGTCGTCAGCGACGCCCCTTTGTCAGAAATTCTTCATAACAGAGATGCAACTGGTCGAGTGGCAAAATGGGCGATTGAACTCCTTCCCCTTGATATCAAATTCGAGGCAAAGAAAGCCATCAAGTCCCAAGCAATAGCAGATTTCCTCGCCGAGTAGGCTGAACAGCTGACTTCGACTCAAATTCACTCGGAACTTTGGACTATGTTTTCGATGGTTCCAAGATCTTTGAACAGTTCAGTGCGGGGTTGTATTGGTTTCCCCAGGAGATAGGCTCAAGTATGTTCTCCAGATTCACTTTGATTCTTCCAACAACGAAGCAGAATATGAAGCACTCTTGTATGGGTTGCGCATGGCCATTTCACTCGGCGTCCGTCGCCTTATGGTCTATGGCGACTCAGATCTGGTTGTTAATCAAGTGATGAAGGAGTGGGATGTCGAAGCCCAACTATGTCAGGTTATTGTAATGCGGTGAGAAATTTGGAGAAGAAATTCGAGGGTTAGAGCTTCATCATATACCCGATGAAAAATCAAGCTGTTTGGCAAAGATAGGGTCCAAGAGGAAGCCATTCCTAGTGATGTATTTTGGAACACATTCATGCTCCATCGGTGCAGGAGGATCCTTTCACGAAGAAGCCCGCAGCAAAAAGTGCCAATGATCCGGTGAAGTTGAGGTCCCGGCCGTGGTCGACCTGATTATGGAAGTTGTGGTCATCACTCCCGATTGGACGAGTGCCGTACATCGCATATATCCTAAGGAAAGAGCTCCCGGAGAATGAAGAAGAGGCTCGACGGATCGTCCTGTCGATCCAAGGCCTTTATAGTGATCAAGGGACAATTGTACAGAGAAAGCGCGACTAGAGTCGGCCAGAAGTGTATCACGCCAGAAGAAGGTCAGATAATTCTTGAGGATATCCACTCGGGGACCTGTGGCCATCATGCGTCCTCTCGGACCATTGTGGCTAAAGCATACCGGCGGGATTTTCTTGGCGAAAGCAAATGAAATGGCAAAGGAAATAGTCGACAAGTGTGAAGGATGTCAGTTCTATTCCAACATGTCGCACAAGCCAGCCTCAGCCTTGAAGACCATTCCACTCGTTTGGCCCTTCGCTGTTTGGGGATTGGACATGATTGGACCGTTGAGAACTGGCAGGAGCGGCTTCACTCATTTGCTAGTAGCAGTCGACAAGTTCACCAAGTGGATCGAAACCAAGCCCATCAAGAACCTCGATGCATGCACTGCTATCAGTTTCATCAGAGAGTTGATATTCAGATATGGAGTTCCGCATAGCATCATCACCGACAATGGGTCAAACTTCGATAATGACAAGTTCAAAGCCTTCTGCGCCTCTCAAGGCACGCGGGTCGACTATGCTTCAATGGCTCATCCTCAGTCGAATGGACAAGCAGAGCGTGCAAGCGGCCTCATTCTCAAAGGGCTGAAACCATGGCTGATCGTGATCTCAAACACGCAGCGGGAGCTTGGGTCGACGAACTTCCATCAGTTCTCCGGGATTGAGGACCACTCCTAATCGGTCATTGGGAGAACTCCATTCTTCCTGGTCTATGGAGCTGAAGCAGTTCTACCGAGTGACCTGCTTCACAATGCGCCTCGAGTCGAGCTATACTCTGAAGAAGAAGCGGAACAAGCCCGGCAAGATGTAGTCGACCTCTTGGAAGAGGAAAGAGAAATGCCCTGATCCGCTCAACTATCTATCAGCAAGACTTGCGTCGGTTCCATGCCAGAAATGTGAAGAGTCGAGCCTTCCAAGAGGGAGATTTAGTCCTCCGAGTGGATCAACAGAAACCACACAAGATCGCCCCCACTTGGGAAGGTCCCTTCATCGTCACAAGAGTCCTCCACAACGGAGCATATCATCTCTACAACGTTGATCGCCAGATCGACGAGCCTCGAGCTTGGAACGCGGAGCTGCTCCGCCCCTTTTACACTTAAAACTCATTCGGTTGAGATGTAATAAAAGTACTTTTGTAATTTGTTTATCCAAGATAAGAATGTTATAATTTTCCCAGTGATTGTTATTGCTTTTTGTTGAAATTTCCCCCAGTGGGTGGCTTAGTCGCGAATCCGATTCGCCTAAGTTTGTAAAAAAAAATCCTTTCCGAGTGCAGCCAGGTCTCTCACTCGGGGCTTAGCTGCTTGAATCCGCCGCCTAAGTATTCAAATCCTACCGAGTGGCGAGCCAGCCTCCCACTCGGGAGGCTTAGCTGCAGTCCAAGTACTCGCCTAAGTATTCAAAATCCTACCGAGTGGCGAGCCAGCCTCCCACTCGGAGGCTTAGCTGCAGTCAAGTACTCGCCTAAGTATTCAAAATCCTACCGAGTGGCGAGCCAGCCTCCCACTCGGAGGCTTAGCTGCAGTCCAAGTACTCGCCTAAGTATTCAAATCCTACCGAGTGGCGAGCCAGCCTCCCACTCGGAGGCTTAGCTGCAGTCCAAGTACTCGCCTAAGTATTCAAATCCTACCGAGTGGCGAGCCAGCCTCCCACTCGAGGGCTTAGCTGCAGCCCAGTGCTCGCCTAAGTAATAAAAATACTACCGAGTGGAGAGCAAACCTCCCACTCGGAGGCTTAGCTGCAGCCCAGTGCTCGCCTAAGTAATAAAAATCCTACCAAGTGGAGAGCAAACCTCCCACTCGGAGGCTTAGCTGCAACCTAGTATTCGCCTAAGTAATAAAAATCCTACCGAGTGGAGAGCAAACCTCCCACTCGGGGGCTTAGCTGCAGCCCAGTGCTCGCCTAAGTAATAAAGTCCTACCGAGTGGAGAGCAAACCTCCCACTCGGGGGCTTAGCTGCAGCCCAGTGCTCGTCTAAGTAATAAAAATCCTACCGAGTGGAGAGCAAACCTCCCACTCGGAGGCTTAGCTGCAACCTAGTGTTCGCCTAAGTAATAAAAGTCCTACCGAGTGGAGACCAAACCTCCCACTCGGGGGCTTAGCTGCAGCCCAGCGCTCGCCTAAGTAAGGAATTCATCCCAATCCGCAAGGACGACGAGGTGCAGGTCGACTGCTACCTCCTCCTTCGACTTCACAAGTACAACGTGCGGTTCGTCCAAATCCGTAAGGACGACAAGGTCGATCGCGATCATGTTCCATCTCTACCGCAGGATAGATGAAGCACAAGTCGATTGGAATTTCAACGGAATATCTTCCGAATGAGGAATAAAGTTCTCTCAAAGGCAAACAAAGCATGTTAAAGGAAAAATCAAGTTCGGATAAGCGTCCACGGATCCAAAGGTGCTCGAGCGTTAAGCTGTTAAAGTTATCGATTCTGAAACCACTCGGCATTCGAGGCAAATTTAAAGTGGGACTTAGAAGTTTTTACTCCTCGGCGGAGGACTGAAAGGTGCAACAAACTGGTCGAGGTCGATTCCGCCGCAATATCGGGTAGCAGCAGCGATGAAAGTCTCCATGAAAGATCGAAGTCGTGCTTCCGGTATTGGCAACCTTGAGAGACACCAGCTTGTCCTCTTGCGCTTCTTTGCAGTGGACACGAACCGGAGATAGAGCAACATCAGCACACACACTGGCGGAAGACTTTTTCCATTCTTGCACTCGACTTGGAATCTCATTCAATCGAGTCATCGAGATTCAAGATCATTACGAAGAGTGCATTACGCTTGAGAGTCGAGTCGATCCGCGACCTCGCAACTTTCGGTCGAGCAAGATAATCCACCATGCTAGCGACGCGAGACTCGATCGGAGCACATTCATAGCAACCGTCCTTCACGGAGAGTTGATGGGGTCCAAGCTGGTTTCCACTCGATCTGGTTTCTTCTTCAAAGTTTTGGCAGAATTCTGAAAACACAGCTCGGACTCAAAATAAAGATCATGTGATGAGCGGTGAGAGCAAGACAATCGGATAAAAGAGATTACCTTCAAGCATGAGAAACAGCTTCTTGGCGAGCCCTCCAAGATAAATCTCCGGTCGTTTTCGCTTACCCGCCGGTTAGCCAACCTTGTCGACAGAACAATCTTGTCGTTCTTGACCAACTAACCGTTGTTAGCAGCGTCAAGAGAGGCTTTCAGCTTGGCATTTTCATCTTGAGTTTGTCGACCGAGGCAAGCTTCTCTTCAATGAGCTTTGTTTTCTCCAAAGCCGCCTATACGTGCCTCTGCAAGGTCAAGGTCATTCTTCTTCAAAGTCTCTTCCAGTTTATCGCAAAGCAACAATGAGAACAGAGTTGAGAACGAAGCAGAAAAACAAAGGCGATCGTCAAAAATTCTCACCAGCCATACCTTTTGCTTCATCCTTTGCCTTCTGCAAATTCTCCTGAGCAAGCTTCAAATCAAGGTTGAGCTGGATCTGCTTTTTCTCTAACTCAGTATAGCGAGCCACAAGCTCGCAAGATTTCTACAAAAGAGTCAACCAACGAGAGACATCAAAGACAGATCATTTCCGAGTGATTAAGGAAAAATAGTAGCATTTCTAAGACTACAGTCGAATCAAAACGATTGACAGTAGTCTCGGGGACTACACCCAGCGGGTGCACTTAGCGTGCCCCCACTGGTTTACCAATTTGGCTCGACCAGTCGACCAAAAGAGGCAAAAAGGTCATGATTCTAAAAACCATGGCTAATTGTCAGCGGTCAGTCGCAGTAAAAATATATATATATATATAGCTCTTTAGACCACAGTCGACTGCACGCAGTCGACCATAGTCTCGGGGACTACACCCAGTGGGTGCACTTAGCATGCCCCCACCGGTTTTACGGTTCCATTCGACTTGGTCCGTCCAGGTCGAGTGAAGAAGATCACAGCATAAAGACTATAGCCGACTGCACGCAGTCGACCATAGTCTCGGGGAGTACACCCAGTGGGTGCATCCAGCATGCCCCCACAAAAGTTCAATCGACACACACACCCACTGGGTGTACAGATATGGAAATCTCCAGAAGGAAGCAGTTTCAGATAGCATATCCTAACAAAGCAAGTGACGACTAACTTACTTGGACATTGCTCTGGAGGGCTGAACTAGCATCATAGGCCGCCTGACTAGCCTCTCTGGCTGCTTTCACCTGCTCCATCATGATCCCTGCCTGGCGTATGGCCTCCTTAGCAGCACTTACTTGGTCTTCCGGGACGTGGTATGTAGCAAAGAGAGATGGTGGATCAGCAGTCGACGAAGTGGGTCGGGCACTTGTCAGTGGTACAGCGAAAGACACAGAAGTCCGAATGGGGTTGCCTCCCTCGGAAATCAGCGTCTCAGGAATCGCCGCGACTTGAGGCCTTGCCAGCAAGCACTTTCTTGTTCTTCCTCTTCCTCAATGGCGCTTCCTCGTCATCATCGGGGAGATCAATGACGTGAGGCGGAACTACAAGAAAGATTCAGAAGTAAACATGGAAGTCCAATCGACTAGAAGCTCCAGTCGACTAAAAGCGTAACCTCAGAGATCTTACCAAGGTTGGAGGTGACCGCATCCTCCATTTCCTGATCTTCGTGCTTGACTGAAGTCTCGGAGGTAGCGGCGCTGTAGATTTCAAGAATCGACTGATCAGTCATCAAGTCGACCAAAAGTTCACTCATGTTGAATAAGGAAATACAAGGTTCTGTTGGTTACCCGGAGATGGTGGGAATGACCATTCGCATCTTGGGCAGGGCCTTCGCCGGCTTTGACGACGTCGCTCGAGGTTGCTCGGCGGTTTTTCAGTCGGCGCGGGAGAAGTTGTCCTAGGTCGCTTCGTCGACTGCCCGGTGGGTACAACAGCTTTACCGCGCCCGGCCGCCGGGTCATGCGTCAACTTTGACCTTCCCTCCGAGCGAGGAGGATCGACGTCTTCCTCCTCTTCCTCCTCCTCCTCCTCATCATCATCAGAGCCATCATCCTCCTCATCCTCCTCGCCGTTGGACTCCCATTCCTCCGGACTTACGCCTCCACTTCCTTCTTCTTCTTCGACTGTTTCCTGCGCCCCGTTGGGCATCGAGTACATCTCAGTGATGACCTAGAAGACAACAAAACAAGGTGAAAGTCAGTCGACGAATAGACATCAAAACAGAGTGAATGCAGCAGAATCACAGTCGGAGATAAGTGGTTATACCTTGTCTGGTTGGTAACTCTGGTCGAGTGGTGGAATCCTCCTAGCTCCGCGAGGGTTGTCCTTGTTTCCTGTGATGGCAGTCATCCACTTCTCCAGCGTGACGCCATTGACCTCCTCTGGATGGACCCGAGTGGTATCATCCGTACCAGAGTACATCCACATCGGATGACCTCGGTATTGGAGTGGCTGAATACGCTGTCGGAGAAAGACCTCCAGGAGATCCATACTGGTTACCCCATCGCGAATAAGCTGGACTACACGCTCCATCAGCAGCTTTACTTGGGCCTTCTCCTCCGTAACACCTTGGGGAAGATGGCTTGTTCACTCGACTCATGGAGAAAGGAGGAGCCCGGTCATTGCCGGCGTCGGCTGGTCTTGGCATAAAACCAGGTCGATTGCCACCCTCTAACCGAGTCGGGGAGAGTCATAGCTGGAAAGACGCTCTTCCCCTCATCGGACCCCGAGTCCCCACACATCTGGATTACTTGGGTCCTCTCGTCATTGGGCTCGTTTTCTTCACCGTCCGAGCGACGGTGAATATGTGCTTGAAGAGACCCAGTCTTGGTCGACAACCCAAGAAATTCTCGCATAGCTAAACGAAAGCAACAAGATAGACAATGGAGTTCGGTGAAATGATGGAGTTGCACTCAAAAAGTTCAAAACCCGGAAAAAGGATTTGGCGGCGAGAAAACCCCGATCTACGTGGGTGGCCGGGAGGACGACTCACCCTCTTCAGCTGCGGTTGCCACTCCGTGTCGGAAGCCTCGCCGACCCATGGGGATCAGTCCTTCATTAGCCAGATCGGTGAGATCCTTCGGTGATGGTCGAGCGGATCCAGTCTCCTTGGACCCAGCCTGCGGCAGCTTGGACCCTTGAAGAGGAGCCGCCCGACCGGGCGCTCTCCCTTGGCCTTCGCCGCCGCCTTCTTCACCCGTTCGAGGCTGCGGTCTTCTCCTTCACCATGGTCGCCAAGCGAGGCAAGTACCGAAGTTTGGCGCTGGATGACGAAGAGCGCGCGAGAAAGTTTTGAGGCGGAGAGGAGAAGTCCGAGGACGTCTTTATTCAAAATGCCGGTCCAACGCTTTATATGGGGCGCTTTGAGTGGTGACCAAGAGGCCTGTGCAATCCCGTCACAATCGCAACAGCGCGCGTGCGATACATGGCGAAAAAGGCGGCGCGAGGATGAGGCGTCATCGTCTTATCCCATCCGAAAGTGTCACGGTTTTCTCGCTTAGCGCTTCCCAAAATTCGGATCCCGCGAAATCCGCTAACCACAGAGCAACTCGTCAGATAACAGATTTCCTCCGATCCATCGCTCGGAAATCCTCAGGTTCACAAAGTTCACTCGACAAATGTGAAGAATGGATCAAGGCGACTGAAAGAGAAGTTGATGCCATCACTAAAAGGTCGTTGATCCAGAGTAAGACGCACTCACAACACGAAGAACAGGTCGGAAAGATTATCAACTCCTTCCTCACTCAAACCTCGATCCATTCGGGGGCTAATGATGAAGTCATGTACCTGGGGTAGGGTCATAGACCTGCCCAAAGGTACCCTCCACAAGGACACTCACAAGAGAAGCAGCCTTCCAGTCGACCTGGTAGGTTTCCACTCGATGATTCAAAGACACTCGACCATGAAGACCCACTCGACTACCAGGAGTCCAAGAGCCACTCGGTACCCAAACGGTCTGTAGTTAAATAGTCTTTATGACCTTAATGACACTTTATGTAAGGCGTTACAAGTAACGCCTAGCTTTAACGCACCTTAAACCCTCTACTACGTGGGCTGGCTGAGGTCCTGGCGCACTCTATATAAGCCACCCCCCTCCACAGGTAGAAGGGTTCGCACCCCTGTAACTCACACGCATATAATCCAGTCGACCGCCTCCGGGCTCCGAGACGTAGGGCTATTACTTCCTCCGAGAAGGGCCTGAACTCGTAAATCCCTTGCGTATACAACTACTCTATAGCTAGGATCTTGCCTCTCCATACCTACCCCCCATTCTACTGTCAGACTTAGAACCACGACACCACCCGCTCCTCCCGCCGAACTGCGTCGCGGGGGCCGGCGCGAGTGTTGTCGTGGCGGTCAGCCGCAGCAGCCGCAGGGCATCGGCCCGCCCCATCAGCAACAACAGCAACAGTTCCAGGTGCCACATCCGTGGGCCTCCAGCTACAACCCATGGACCGGTGTTGTTCATGCCTACATCATGCCGGTTCCACGGGCTCCTGCACCGACCTTTCCCGTGCCGCGCCTGCCGGCGCACCAGGAGTACTACGCGGCTCCACACCCGTATGGAGGATACCCACTGCCGCAGCTGAGCGGCGGCTACGGTCTCCCTGCGGCCCCGCCACCGCCCTCGCCGGCCCTCCCGCCGGCGCCTTGGGATCCGAGCTCCTCGTCGCGCTGCACACCGCGCCTACGCCGAACACCTACACTGGAGGCGGTGATTGGTACATGGACACCGGGGCTACGACTCACATGTTTGCTCATCCTGGTAATCTTGCCTCCTCCACTCCCGTCACCATCCACCGCCGCATCATTGTCGGCGACGGTTCCACACTCCCTATCACACATGTCGGGCACACTTCATTTCCTTCTAATTTCGTGCCTTTAACTTTGTCTAATATACTTGTGTCACCTCATCTTATTAAGAACCTTGTTTCCGTTCGTTGTTTAACTCGTGAAAATCCTGTTACTGTTGAATTTGACGAGCTTGGTTTTTGTGTCAAGGACGCTCGAACCAGGATGGGACTTCACCGATGTGACAGCCCCGACGAGCTCTATCTGGTGCATCCGCCGTCCACCTCCACCACCGCACCGTTGCTCTCTCCGCTGGAGTCGATCTCTGGCACGCTCGTTTGGGTCATCCCAACCCCATCACATTTCGTCATATTCTTAGGAGTTTCAGTTTCAGTTGTAGTAAGATAGAGGATCTCAATTGTCATGCCTGTCGTGTCGGCAAACATGTCCGCCTTCCTTTTAATAACTCCATCACCATAGCTTCTTTTCCATTTCAGTTGATTTATAGCGATGTGTGGACCTGTCCGGTTCCTAGTAATTCGGGCTATTTATACTGTCTGGTTATCCTTGATAATTATTCTCACTATGTGTGGACTTTTCCTTTACGACGAAAGTCGGATGCGCTCTCCACTTTCACGACTTTTTACTCCTATGTCAGCATGCAGTTTGGGCATCCCATCCTTGCTCTTCAGACTGACAATGGAAAAGAGTTCGACAACCTTGCTTTCCGCACTTTTCTGTCACACCACGGCACAGATTTTCGTCTCACATGCCCGTGTACTTTACAGCAGAATGGTCGAGCTGAACGCGTCCTTCGCACATTGAACGATTGCGTTCGCACGCTCCTGTTCCATGCTAATGTGCCGCCTCGTTTTTGGCCGGACGCACTCGCTACTGCTTCACTTCTCCTTAACCTTCGCCCCCGCCGCCCACGGTGGAACTATGCGCCTCAGCATCTTCTCTTCGGTACGCCCCCATCTTATGAAGGCTTGCGTATTTTCGGGTGCCTTTGCTATCCTAACACCGCCGACTCCGCACTTCACAAACTCGCACCTCGTTCTGTCGCTTGCATCTTCATCGGCTACCCCTCTAACTCTAAGGGATATCGGTGCTACGATCCTGACTCCCACCGTGTGTTCACTTCCCGGCACGTTTACTTTGATGAGCATGTATTTCCGTTTCAGCAGGTACCCCCCGCTGTTCCTCCCAGCACCGGTGACGCGGGCTCCTCGACGCCTCTCCCAGGGTGCTCGCGCGCCTCTCTTGGCCCGCCCCTGGCTTTGAGGCGCCCAAGACACGACGCCTCCTACCCTACAAGCTGGCACCCCTGGCGCCCGGGACAGCGTTGGCGCCCGTGTCACCTGGCCCCTCGGCACCCGCGGCCCTCGCGCCTCAAGCGTCCCGGTGCCCTGCTGCCCTCGCACCCCAGCCTCCTCGGCGCCCGGCTCCCGGCGCCCTCGGCCCCTCGGCGCCCCGGCCTCCTCGGCGCCACGGTGCCTCCGCCCCGGCGCCCACGGCCCCGTCGCATGTGGCGGTCCGGTCACCCGCTACCGTCTGGGGCGTTACCGAGCTCGCGCTACGCCTCGGATGACTACGTCCATGCGGCGTCCACCTCTAAGTCGTCGCCGTTGCCGTCCTCCGTTCGAGCCGCTCTTCGTGACCCGCTCTGGATGGCTGTGATGCAAGAGGAGTTTGATGCCCTGTTGCGCAACCGGACGTGGCAGCTTGTTCCCCGTCCCCGGCACGCCAATGTGATTACCGGGAAGTGGGTCTTCAAACGCAAGCTCCGTCCTGATGGTACCCTTGATCGCTATAAAGCGCGTTGGGTCATTCGTGGCTTCCGACAGCATGCTGGCATCGACTTCACCGACACCTTCGCTCGGTCGTCAAGCCCGGCATGATACACACGGTTCTCCACCTTGCGGTCTCCCGTGCTTGGAAGGTGCATCAGATGGACGTCTCCAACGCCTTCCTCCATGGTCACCTCGAGGAGCAGGTCTTCTGCCAGCAGCCCACCGGGTTTGTTGACCCGGCGCTTCCCGACCACGTCTGCCTGCTTTCGCGGTCCTTGTACGGACTCAAGCAGGCTCCGTACGCTTGGTACTAGCGCATCGCGACGTTTCTCCACCAGCTTGGGTTCCGCTCTACCCGATCGGATGCCTCACTCTTCGTCTATCATCAAGGCTCTGACACGGCCTACTTGCTGCTCTATGTCGACGACATCATCCTAACGGCATGTACGGTTGGTCTCCTCAGCCAGCTCACGGCTCGTCTTCGCGCCGAGTTCGACATCAAGGACTTGAGTCCTTTGCACTACTTCCACGGAGTCGAGGTGGTGCGACGTCCGGATGACCTCTTCCTTCATCAGCGGAAGTACGCTCACGAGCTCCTGGAGCGCGCCGGCATGCTTAATTGCAAGCCCGCCGCTACGCCTGTTGATACGAAGGCCAAGCTTTCTACCACGGATGGTTCTCCTGCTTCGGATGCTGCTTTCCATCGGTCTATCGTTGGTGCTCTCCAGTACCTCACTCTGACTCGACCGGAGATCCGGTATGCCGTGTAGCAGGTGTGTCTTCATATGCATGCTCCTCAAGACGTTCACTGGGCTGCCGTCAAGCGGATTCTCTGCTATATCTGTGGCACTATGGATCTTGGCGTCACGCTTCAGGCCTCCGCTGACACCGCCCTCACCGCCTACTCCGATATAGACTGGGCGGGCTGCTCTGACACTCGTCGCTCCACTTTGGGTTATTGTGTCTACCTTGGACCCTCACTTATCTCGTGGGCGCCCAGCGACACCTCGATCTCGTTCGATGTTGAGGCTAAGTACCGCGGCGGCGCCAACGCCGTCGCCGAGTGTTCGTGGCTTCGCCCGGCTGCTTCAGAGCTCTCTTGCCTCGCTGACCGTGCCACGGTGGTCTCTGCGACAACGTCTCGGCGGTCTACCTCTCCGCTAACCCGGTGCATCATCGACGGACCAAGCATATTGAGTTGGATATTCATTTTGTTCAGGAACAAGGCCTTGGCCATATTCGTGTTTTACACGTCCCTACTTCCCAACAATTTGCCCATATCATGACCAAGGACTTGCCTAGGACGTCATTTGAGGAGTTCCGGAGGAAAACCCATTTTATTCAGCAAAAAACAAAAAGAAGGAGCTGGTGATAGGACCTACCCGCGTCGTCGTCGAGAGGGACGTCGCCGACGAGGACCCCAAGGTCCAACCTTTACTTCTGCTCATCGTTCGCTACCGCGGCTGGGATAGCCTCCACCTCGGCGTCCGGGAGATCGGAGGTGGCTCGGGTATCGCCGGAGCAGGCTCCGATCCAGATCTACCACCGGCGAGGTCGGTGGTGGACCGCAGGATCTCAGCGGTGCTAGACGCGACCTGGGGGCGGACGGCACGAGGACGGCGGCGGCAGGAGTACGACCGGGCGGACGGCGGGAGCTTGGTGCGGTCTTGACTGAAGAAATCGACAGTTTTATTGTTCTTGACTGAAGATTCAGAACACCTGCTGGTGCGCGCCATCTTCGACTCCCGTACCCCGTCCGATTGGCATCCATCGGCTGCGTACCGCTTCGTCGAAGAGTTACCTGACCTTCGTCAACGACTAGCAAGACTTCACCCGTCCCAGTTTTTTTATTGCAAATTTTTGTAGGTAGCTTACCTTGGTTCACCCGTCCAAGTTTAAATTCCCACAAGGAGCACTATAGCTCCCCTTTTAACTTTTTTTTGACGAAAAAAGGCTGTCGAAGCAGCGTTTCATTGAATTGTAGGAGAATACTCACCCCGTCTGGTGTTAAAAACGGTATTGCATTATGGGACGGAGTTAGTTACAGCCCTAGGCCAAAATGTCCAACAACAGGTTGCAACATCGATATACTACTGTCGCCATACCCATAGGGCCCCGCTAGTCGGGTTCCAGAGAACTATTCAACTTGAAAATCTTGTTTTTCTTCGCTGCCACATAGATCAAGGTCAGCCTTGATCCTATGCATCACCTGCACCGGTGTGGAGGAGATGCCTCTAAATATCTGCTCATTCCGCTCCTTCCACGTGTGCCACCACAACAATTGGTAGAGTGCAATCCATGCCCGCCAGTGAGTGGTAAAAGACCTCAACCTTGATCACACCAAGGGGTGACAGAGCTGGTGTTGTCGCCCGACACCAACGACACCGGGAGCCTGCAAATGGTCAGCGTCAACCGCCAAAGATCGGAGCTGAAGGAGAGCAGGCCGCCGGGTGGGTAGCGTCCTCCGGCGCATTGCTGCAAAGGACACAGACTGGCTCGTGGCCATCCTCGCTTGGCAAGGTTTTTCTTTAAACAAAGGTAAAAGATTTGCCTCATTCATTAAATAAGAGGAGAATAAAGTTTGACAGTTTGCAAGTGACCTTATAAATAAACGGCATGGCAATTACTCTCGTATAACGATACGCCCTAGTTTCTTAGCACCCGCTGCAACCCATAGGTTGGCCTCAAGCAATATATTTTGATAGGCGGTGGTGCATTCTTGTGTCGAAACACCCGGGTGTTTCTCTCATTCCAAAGAGTCCAAGAAACAAGCATGGTGAGGGAGGCCATTGCTCGTCTGTCTAGATTTTACATATCGGTTCTTCTATCCCACCAACGAATAAGAGAGTCCTCAAGGTGCCAATCGAAGGTGTCAATGTGCGCAAGACTAAACTTGTCAATGACCGATTGCCAGAGCCGAATAGAGAAGTGGCACTTGACGAAAGTTGGCATCAGAGAAGATCTTGCAGCGCAGAGCGGCATCGGATTTCCATATCGATGCCTTCAAAGTTGAAGCGCAGGCACCCCTCGAATTGGATGGAGTAGGCCGATTTAGCAGTGTATTGGCAGTCCGAGTTCCACTTTCAGCTAACAAAGTTGGCTTCATCGTTGAGAACCACCACGTCCATCATCGTCCGGAGCACCACAAATTTATGCATCGCGGCAACCAGCAACGTCTGCCTCAATTGTCTGGTCCAGGCGTTATCCGGCAACACTTCAGCCACGGTTAGATTCTTAGTTTATGCCTCAATTGTCTGATTGTTGCCACACCACCTAGAGTGAAGCGTGGTGCTTCCTTTTTTTACTTTTTAGTGCATTTAGTTTCTTTTACCACTTGTTAATTAGGCTCTATAAGTTGTGGAGGGTTCATCTTCTTGTATCCCAGTATAAACCCTAGCCGCCATGTTCTGGATGGCGTGAATTGCGTATCTGAAATTGACTGGAATCTCTCGTCACTAGTAGAAAAAGGCCCATTTGTCCTGGTTCCAGAGGCCCATTTGTCCCGGTTCTGAAACCAGAACTTAAGGGTCGGGACTAAAGCCCAATACCTTTAGTCCGGGTTCGCTTACGAACCGAGACAGATGTGGCTCCACGTGGGCGCTGCGGCGAGCCCAGGCAGGAAGGCCTTTAGTCCTGGTTGGTAACACTAACCTGGACCAAAGAGCATCCACAGGTCAGCAGCTCAGGAACTGGGTTTTTTGTTTTTTTAGGGGGGTTGGGGGTTTTGGAGGGTTAACTCGGGGGTTTCATATATTGTGTTAGCTAGTTAATATCTAGATAGAAGTGACCTCTCTTATCTCCGTGCTTGGTCGACGCTACGTACTATACGTATAAAGAGGACTCGACACGCTAGCTAGTAAGAAAATGAAGGAAACCATTAAGTACAGAAGATGGTCATGAACATATACAGAGAGAAGTGATCGACCTCTCCTTCTCCGAGAGATTGGTCGAACGACAAGTTTTAGCTACATATATACACTATAAGATCTCTTACAATCCCTAACATCTGAAGTGAAGTTCCACATGGTATTTTCCTGCTTTATTGATGACGTGGTCAAGAAAGAATCCCGCCAATTCGTCTTAAATTGCTTTTATGCGATCATGTGGTAGGAGTTCATCCCGCAACTGCCAGAGCTAAATTGAAGAAGAGGGTCAATACATGTGTATGAATGAAACTGATCAACACAAATGAAGGTAATAAAATAAAATCGTGAATATTTTTTCTTACGCACTTCATACTGTTTTTCAGAGTAGCCTCGCTTATTCTTGGCCGTCGCGTTGTAGATGAACTCGCAAACGTAGTATCCACAGAAATCATTCCCGCTTTCCTGCCACAAGCACTTTACGAGAAATTGAGGTCAATCAAGCTGATAAGCAAGAATGCTAAATGGTATTGATGAAACTAGCTAGAATCAATGGGAGTTGCGGAACTAGGTAGTAGTACTTACTTTCGGGTGTTTAAATTTCAGCTCGGTAGGCAGTCCCGGAGAAATTGCGGTGAACTCTTTCCAAACCCTACCAGACAAAGAAAATAATTACTCGATATCAGGAAATGAACAAAGTTGCCGATATGGTGCGATAATGATTGATTGAACTTACTTCTGGAGCATTTCAGTCATGTTCGCATATTCCTGGGGATCTTTTCGTCTCGAGTCTAAGACGGTTACTAGTCCCTGCTCAAGCTTAATATCTAGGAGAATAAAGTGGTAGCTGCGCACACATGCATAACTCATCAGTTACATTACTATAACCTCGAGTAATAAGGGAAACCGAATATGCACAAGACAGTAACACTCACTTGAAGTTGTAAGGAAATAGTATTTTATCTTTGCTTTGATTTTTTAGCAACGATTTGAGAAAGTGGTCCTCGGTTTCTGAGACATTCCTTTTAACCGTCCATTCATGTATGATATTTGGGTTAATGAACCCAATGTCATAGATTTCTGCTTTTCTCCGTTCGACGATCTTCAATCTGCATAATATAGTGAGGATAATTATATGTACATGCAATGAAAGAGCTGATATATATATATATATATATATATATATATATATATATATATATATATATATATATATATATATGTAGACTTAATTACAGAAAGTAGTACTTACAGACAGTAGCAAGCCACGAGTGATTTGTCGAGGGACTTTAGATTGTAGAACTGGAAAAACTTGTCGAAATCAACAGTTAACAGTTTTTATCCAATGAAGTCGTGGTCCTCTTTAATTCTCATCGACAAAGCATCCTTCCCAGACTCGCTGCAGGTTTTCATGTACCATTCACGGAATCTTCGCATCATCGTTGTTAGAGCAAGAGTTCCATCTTTGACGAGAGGCTTCCCGTACTGGTATCTGAATTCGTCCACCTCCATTGTATCAAAATGTGCATCGTCAGGCAGGTAATCACCAGGATTGGTACCGGGCACCATCCCCGACAGATTTGCGACGGTATCGTTAGACACCTTGAGCGGGGGGCATGATTGGTTCTCCTGTTCATCGAGCCGGGGAATTTTTCCCACTTCTTCGTTCTGTTAACCTTTTGTCACTTGAAGTAGTTCCCAACCTGGCGCTTCTTGCAATGCCTTTTTAAGACAGCGGACATGGTTGTCATCCGGCGAACGCGGTGGTGGTCGCTTCAGGGCATCCAAAGTGCGCTGAGCTTTCACCGGATCTATCTTCTCCTTTGGAGGTGGAGGTTTCTTTGCAAAAAAGTCCCTCACTTGGGCTTCACAGATCTTCACGTTTTCCTCCACGGTCATCTCGTATGGTAACTTCTCTAGAGGCTTGAGAGATGGACCGAATCTGTATTGCCTCCCGCCTCTGCCTGTACTGCTAGCTGTCGGAGCAGCCAGAGCGGCGGTGGCTGCCTTCCTTCGTTGCTTACG
The DNA here is from genome assembly GCA_021605205.1 of Aegilops longissima. Classification (NCBI taxonomy): domain Eukaryota; kingdom Viridiplantae; phylum Streptophyta; class Magnoliopsida; order Poales; family Poaceae; genus Aegilops; species Aegilops longissima. Next base: position 475,036,301 of record CM038680.1, on the reverse strand, counting down.
AGGTGGAGAAGGAGGCGGAGTGCTCCGATGCGCCGGAGCAGCCGGAGCGGTGGCGTCTGCATTCCGCCGTTGCTGACGAGGCGGAGGAGGAGGCGGGCTGCTCGGACGCGCCGGAGGAGGCGAAGGAGGAGGCGGAGTGACGACCTCACGCAGCGGAGAAGGAGGCGGAGTGCCCTGATCAATCGCCGGGGGAGGAGGAGGAGGAGGAGGAGGAGGAGGCAGAGTGCCCTGACTCGCCGGAGGAGGAGGAGGAGGCGGAGGCGTCCAGTTCGTAAGCTTGATGTGTTCCTTCCGCCATAGACATGGAGTCTTCAGAGCAAGACCCAGCTGAGTCTCCCCTTCACCTGTAGGGTGGTCAAGCTCGAGCTCCTCAAATCCCTCCGTTATTTCACCACCATCACAACAGCGTAGCCTTGTGGAATCGGACAACAGTGAAAAGTTGCGTCGGGTTCAGGAGGTGCAACAGAGCCGACAACCGCCTTGACTTTGAGGTTCTGACAATGCGTGATAAGCGGGCAATGTTGAGCCTCTGTGATAGCATCCACGGGGTAGTTAGGAGCCATGAAGTCAGGCTGCTGAACGAGCTTGGTGGATGCCACGCCGCTTCTCCGATGAGATGGTGGGGTAACTTCTGGGGTAGCTCTGGCAGGTTGCTGGCTCTCAACTTGTTCCTCTAGCTTTCGTACCCTTGCATTCAGCTTCTGCAGTTCGCTCTGCTCCACTTTCCACCTCCTCTCCCGGGTTTTGTAACCGCCTGCACTTGGAAACCCAACCTTCCATGCAACGGAGCCTGGCGTGCCTCGTGTTCGTCCAGGGTACTCACGATTCCCGAGGGCCTCTGTGAGCTCGTCGTTCTCTCTGTCGGGAACGAACGTCCCTTGCTGCGCTGCAGCGATATACTTCTGAAGCTTCTTGACGAGTATTTCAAGTTGCTCCTCCGTCCAAACGCACTTCCCTGTTTCAGGGTCCAAGGTTCCCCCAACCCCGAAGAACCAAGTCCTTGAACGGTTTGGCCAGTTCAATGTCTCTGGTTTGACCCCTTTAGCAAGCAGGTCCTTCTCAGCCTTGTCCCACAACGGCCGGGCTTTGAGGTAGCCACCTGACCCCGTGCGATGGTGACGCTCCTTCTTTGCAGCATTTATCTTGTTTGTCGCTGATGTTGGAAATATGCCCTAGAGGCAATAATAAATTAGTTATTATTATATTTCCTTGTTCATGATAATCGTTTATTATCCATGCTATAATTGTATTGATAGGAAACTCAGATACATGTGTGGGTACATAGACAACACCATGTCCCTAGTAAGCCTCTAGTTGACTAGCTCGTTGATCAACAGATGGTTACGGTTTCCGACCATGGACATTGGATGTCGTTGATAACGGGATCACATCATTAGGAGAATGATGTGATGGACAAGACCCAATCCTAAGCCTAGCACAAAGATCGTAGTTCAGTATGCTAAAGCTTTTCTAATGTCAAGTATCATTTCCTTAGACCATGAGATTGTGCAACTCCGGATACCGTAGGAATGCTTTGGGTGTACCAAACGTCACAACGTAACTGGGTGGCTATAAAGGTGCACTATGGTATCTCCGAAAGTGTCTCATTGGGTTGGCACGAATCGAGATCGGATTTGTCACTCCGTGTGACGGAGAGGTATCTCTGGGCCCACTCGGTAGGACATCATCATATGTGCACAATGTGATCAAGGAGTTGATCACGGGATGATGTGTTACGGAACGAGTAAAGAGACTTGCGTAACGAGATTGAACAAGGTATCGGGATACCGACGATCGAATCTCGGGCAAGTACAATACCGCTAGACAAAGGGAATTGTATACGGGATCGATTGAGTCCTTGACATCGTGGTTCATCCGATGAGATCATCGTGGAACATGTAGGAGCCAACATGGGTATCCAGATCCCGCTATTGGTTATTGACCGGAGAACGTCTCGGTCATGTGCAGATGGTTCCCGAACCCGTAGGGTCTACACACTTAAGGTTCGATGGACGCTAGGGTTATAAAGGAAGTTTGTATGTGGTTACCGAATGTTGTTCGAGTCCGGATGAGATCCCGGACGTCACGAGGAGTTCGGAATGGTCCGGAGGTAAAGATTTATATATGGAAAGTTGTTGTTCGGGTTAGGGAAAAGTTCGGATTTTTCGGTATTGTGCCGGAAGCTTCGAGAAGGTTCCGGAGGATTCGGAGGGTCCGCGGTCCGGAAATAGTTCCACCACGTCCAATACAGTAGCATGGGTTGTAGGGGCTTCCTAGCCTTAATGGGCCAGGGGCACCAGCCCCCAAGGCCCATGCGCATGGGAAGGGGAAACCCTAAGGGGAGGGCCTCCACTTGACTTGGGAGGCACTCCTCCCCCTGGCCGCCCCTAGATGGGATCTAGGGCTGGCCGCACCCTTGGGGTGGGAAAACCCTAATGGGCGCAGCCCTTCCCCCTATATATACTTGAGGTTTTGGGGTTGCCATACACATGAGAACCTCTCCTCTTGGCGCAACCCTACCTCTCTCCCTTCTCCTCTCTTGCGGTGCTTGGCGAAGCCTGCTGGATTGTAACGCTACTCCATCACCACCACGCTGTTGTGCTGCTGCTGGATGGAGTCTTCTCAACCTCTCCTCTCTCCTTGCTGGATCAAGGCGTGGGAGACGCCACCGGCTGTACGTGTGTTGAACGCGGAGGTGCCGTCTGCTCGCACTAGGATCTCCGGTGATTTGGATCACGACAAGTACGACTCCTTCAACCCCGTTCTCTTGAACGCTTCCGCTTAGCGATCTACAAGGGTATGTAGATGCACTCTCCTTCCCTCGCTGCTAGTTTCTCCATAGATAGATCTTGGTGACACGAGGAAAATTTTGAATTTCTGCACGTTCCCCAACAAAGTGGCATCATGAGCTAGGTCTATTGCGTAGATTCTTTGCACGAGTAGAACACAAAGTAGTTGTGGGCGTTGATGATGTTCAATATGCTTACTGTTACTAGTCCAATCTTGTTTCGATGGTATTGTGGGATGAAGCGGCCGGACCGACCTTACACGCACTTCCACGTGAGACAGTTCCACCGACCGACATGCACTTGGTGCATAAGGTGGCTAGCGGTGCCGTCTCTCCCACTTTAGTCGGAACAGATTCGATGAAAAGGGTCCTTATGAAGGGTAAATAGCAATTGGCATATCACATTGTGGTCTTATGAGGTAAGAAACGTTCTTGCTAGAAACCCAAAGCAGCCACGTAAAACATGCAAACAACAAGTAGAGGACGCCTAACTTGTTTTTGCGGGGTTTGCTATGTGATGTGATATGGCCAAGAAGAATGTGATGAATGATATGTGATGTATGAGATTGATCATGTTCTTGTAATAGGAATCACGACTTGCATGTCGATGAGTATGACAACCGGCAGGAGCCATAGGAGTTGTCTTAATTTATTGTATGACCTGCGTGTCATTGAACAACGCCATGTAATTACTTTACTTTATTGCTAACCGGTAGCCATAGTAGTAGAAGTAATAAGTTGGCGAGACAACTCCATGGAGACACGATGATGGAGATCATGATGATAGAGATCATGGTGTCATGCCGGTGACGATGATGATCATGGAGCCCCGAAGATGGAGATCAAAAGGAGCAAAATGATATTGGCCATATCATGTCACTACTATATAATTGCATGTGATGTTTATTATGTTTATGCATCTTGTTTACTTAGAACGACGGTAGTAAATAAGATGATCCCTTACAACAATTTCAAGAAGTGTTCTCCCCTAACTGTGCACCGTTGCTAAAGTTCGTCGCTTCTAAGCACCACGTGATGATCGGGTGTGATGGATTCTTACGTTCACATACAACGGGTGTAAGACAGATTTACACACGAAACACTTAGGGTTAACTTGACGAGCCTAGCATGTACAGACATGGCCTCGAACACGAGAGACCGAAAGGTCGAGCATGAGTCGATAGTAGATACGATCAACATGAAGATGTTCACCGATGATGACTAGTCCGTCTCACGTGATGATCGGACACGGCCTAGTTGACTCGGATCATGTAATCACTTAGATGACTAGAGGGATGTCTATCTGAGTGGGAGTTCATAAGATGAACTTAATTATCCTGAACATAGTCAAAAGATCTTTGCAAATTATGTCGTAAGCTCGTGCTTTAGTTCCACTGTTTAGATATGTTCCTAGAGAAAATATAGTTGAAAGTTGACAGTAGCGATTATGCGATCAGTAGAAAGCTTATGTCCTTAATGCACCGCTCGGTGTGCTGAACCCCAAACGCCGCTTGTCGATGTTGCGAACGTCGTACATACACGTTTTGATAACTACGTGATAGTTCAGTTAAATGGTTTAAGTAGAGGCACCAAAGACGTTTTCGAAACGTCGCGGAACATATGAGATGTTTCGAGGGCTGAAATTGGGATTTCAGGCTCGTGCCCACGTCAAGAGGTATAAGACCTCCGACGATTTTCTTAGCCTGCAAACTCAGGGAGAAAAGCTCAATCGTTGAGCTTGTGCTCAGATTGTCTGAGTGCAACAATCACTTGAATCGAGTGGGAGTTGATCTTCCAGATGAGATAGTGATGTTTCTCCAAAGTCATTGCCACCAAGCTGCTAGAGCTTCGTGATGAACTGTAACATATCAGGGATAGATATGATGATCCTTGAGGTATTCACGATGTTTGACATCGCGAAAGTAGAAATCAAGAAGGAGCATCAATTGTTGATGGTTGATGAAACCACTAGTTTCAAGAAGGGCAAGGGCAAGAATGGGCACTTCATGAAACGGCAAATCAGTTGCTGCCCAAATGAAGAAACCCAAGGTTGAACCCAAACCCGAGACTAAGTGTACGGAATAAGGGGAACTGCCATCGAGCAGCATTACCCTAGATACTTGGTAGATGAGAAGGCTGGCAAGGTCGATAGAAGTATATTGGATATACATTATGTTAATGTGTACTTTACTAGTACTCCTAGTAGCACCAGGGTATTAAGATACCGGTTCGGTTGCTAAGTGTTAGTAACTCGAAATAAAAGAGCTACGGAATAAACGGAGACTAGCTAAAGGTGAGCTGACGATATGTGTTGGAAGTATTTCCAAGTTTGATGTGATCAAACATCGCACGCTCCCTCTACCATCAAGATTAGTATTAAACCTGAATAATTGTCATTTGGTGTTTGCGTAGAGCATAGACATGATTGGATTATGTCTATCGCAATATGGTTATTCATTTAAGGAGAATAATGGTTACTCTATTTGTTTGAATAACACCTTCAATGGTCTTGCACCTAAAGGAATGGTTTATTGAATCTCGATCGTAGTGATACCCATTTTCATGCCAAAGGTATAAGATAGTAATAATAGTACCACTTACTTGTGGCACTGCCATGTAAGTCATATTGGTATAAAACACATGAAGAAGCTCCATGTTGATGGATCTTTGGACTCACTCGTTTTTGAAAAGTTTGAGACATGCAAACCATGTCTATTGGTGTATACGCATGATGAAACTCCATTCAGATGGATCGTTTGGACTCACTTGATTTTGAATCACTTGAGATATGCAAATCATACCACATGGGCAAGATGGTGAAAAGCCTCGGTTTGAGAACATGGAACAAGATAGCAACTTGTTGAAGTAACACATTTTGATGTGTGCGGTGCAATGAGTCTTTGAGGCATGCAAATGAATATCATTATGTTCTTACTTCACGGATGATTTAAGTAGATCTTGAGTGTATTTACTTGATGAAACACAAGTCTGAATTATTGAATGGTTCAAGTAATTTCAGAGTGAAGTTAAAAGAGGATAAAATGTCTATGATATGATCATAGAGATGAGTATCTGAGTTCTGAGTTTTGCACGCAATTAAGACATTGTGGAAATTGTTTCACAATAAATACCGCCTGGAACACCATAGTGTGATGGTGTGTCCGAACATCATAGTTGCACCCTATTGGATATGGTGCGTACTATGATGTCTCTTATCGAATTACTACTATCGTTCATGGGTTAGGCATTAGAGACTACCACACTCACTTTAATAGGGCACCACGTAATTCCGTTGAGATGACACCATATGAACTATGGTTTAGAGAAACCTAAGCTGTCATTTCTTAAAGGTTTGGGGCTACGACGCTTATGTGAAAAAGTTTCAGGTTGATAAGCTCGAACCCAAAACGGATAAATACATCTTCATAAGACACCCAAAACAGTTGGGTATACCTCCTATCTCAAGATCCGGAAGCAAAAGTAATTGTTTCTAGAAACGGGTCCTTTCTCGAGGAAAAGTTTGTCTCGAAAAGTTGAGTGGGAGGATGGTGGAGACTTGATATGGTTATTGAACCGTCACTACAACTAGTGTGTAGCAGGGCACGTGAAGTTGTTCTGTGGCACCTACACCAATTGAAGTAGAAGCTTATGATAGTGATCATGAAACTTCGGATCAAGTCACTACCGTACCTCGTAGGGTGACAAGGATGCGTACTGCTTCAGAGTGGTACACAATGAACCTACGAGCTATGGAGAAGCGATGGTGGGCCCATATTCCGACAAATGGTTAGAGGCCATGAAATCCGAGATAGGATCCATGTATCAGAACAAAGCATGGACTTTGGTGGACTTGCCCGATGATCGGCAAGCTATTGAGATAAATGGATTTTTTAAGAAGAAGACACACGTGGACGGTAATGTCACCGTCTATGAAGCTCGACTTGTGGCAAAGAGTTTTTCACAAGTTGACTACGATGAGATTTTCTCGTCCGTAGCGATGCTTAAGTCTGTCGGAATCATGTTAGCATTAGCTGCATTTATGAAATCTAGCAGATGGATGTCAAAACGAGTTTCCTTACCAGTTTTCGTAAGGAAAGGTTGTATGAGATACAATCAGAAAGGTTTTGTCGATCCTAAGGATGCTGAAAGGTATGCTAGCTCAAGTGATCCTTCCATGGACTGGAGTAAGCATCTCGGAGTTGGAATATACTCTTTGATAAGGTGATCAAAGATTTTGGGTTTATACAAAGTTTATGAGAAACTTGTATTTCCAAAGAAGTGAGTGGGAGCACTATAGAATTTCTGATGAGTATATGTTGTTGACATGTTGATGATCAGAAATGATGTAGAATTTCTAGAAAGCATATAGGGTTGTTTGAAAAGTGTTTTTCAACGGAAAACCTGGATTAGGCTACTTGAACAATAAGCATCAAGATCTATAAGATAGATCAAAATGTTTAATAATACTTTCAAATGAGCACATACCTTGACATAATCTTGAAAGTGTTCAAGATGGATCAGTCAAAGAAGGAGTTCTTGCCTGAGTTGTAAGGTATGAAGTTAAGAGTTAAAGCTCGACCACGGCAGAAGAGATAGAAAGGACGAAGGTCGTCCCCTATGCTTCAGACGTAGGCTCTATAGTATGCTATCTTTGTACCGCACCGAAGTGTGCCTTGCCATGAGTCGGTCAAAGGGTACAAGAATGATCCAGAATGGATCATTGGACAACGGTCAAAATTGTCCTTGGAGTAAATAAGGACATGTTTCTCGATTAGGGAGGTGATAAAGAGTTCGGCGTAAAGGGTTACGTCGATGCAAGCTTTAACACCTATCCAAATGACTCTAAGTAGCAAACAGGATACGTAGAGTGGAACAACCATTTGGAATAGCTCCAAGTGGAGCGATGAAGCAACATTTACAATATGACCTGGAAATTTGCAAAGCACACACGGATCTGAAAGGTTCAGACCCGTTGACTAAAACCTCTCTCACAAGCAAAACATGATCAAACCTCAGAACTCATTGAGTCTTAATCACATGATGATGTGAACTAGTTTACAGACACTAGTAAACTCTCTGGATGTTGGTCACATGGCGATGTGACCTATCAGTGTTAATCACATGACGATGTGAACTAGATTATTGACTCTAGTGCAAGTGGGAGACTGTTGGAAATATGCCCTAGAGGCAATAATAAATTAGTTATTATTATATTTCCTTCTTCATGATAATCGTTTATTATCCATGCTATAATTGTATTGATAGGAAACTCAGATACATGTGTGGGTACATAGACAACACCATGTCCCTAGTAAGCCTCTAGTTGACTAGCTCGTTGATCAACAGATGGTTACGGTTTCCTGACCATGGGCATTGGATGTCGTTGATAACGGGATCACATCATTAGGAGAATGATGTGATGGACAAGACCCAATCCTAAGCCTAGCACAAAGATCGTAGTTAGTATGCTAAAGCTTTTCTAATGTCAAGTATCATTTCCTTAGACCATGAGATTGTGCAACTCCCGGATACCGTAGGAATGCTTTGGGTGTACCAAAGCGTCACAACGTGGCTGGGTGGCTATAAAGGTGCACTCTGGTATCTCCGAAAGTGTCATTGGGTTGGCACGAATCGAGATGGGATTTGTCACTCCGTGTGACGGAGAGGTATCTCTGGGCCCACTCGGTAGGACATCATCATAATGTGCACAATGTGATCAAGGAGTTGATCACGTGATGATGTGTTACAAAGCGAGTAAAGAGACTTGCCGTAACGAGATTGAACAAGGTATCGGGATACCGACGATCGAATCTCGGGCAAGTACAATACCGCTAGACAAAGGGAATTGTATACGGATCGATTGAGTCCTTGACATCGTGGTTCATCCGATGAGATCATCGTGGAACATGTGGGAGCCAACATGGGTATCCAGATCCGCTATTAGTTATTGACCGGAGAACGTCTCGGTCATGTTCGCATGGTTCCCGAACCCGTAGGGTCTACACATAAGGTTCGATGGCGCTAGGGTTATAAAGGAAGTTTGTATGTGGTTACCGAATGTTGTTGAGTCCGGATGAGATCCCGGACGTCACGAGGAGTTCGGAATGGTCCGGAGGTAAATATTTATATATGGAAAGTTGTTGTTGGGTTCCGGAAAAGTTCGGGTTTTTCGGTATTGTCTTTGGAAGCTTCGGAAGGTTCGGAGGATTCGGAGGGGTCCGGAGGTCCGGAAATAGTTCCACCACGTCCAATACAGTAGCATGGGCTGTAGGGGGGCGCCCTAGCCTTAATGGGCCAGGGGCACCAGCCCCCCCAAGGCACATGCGCATGGGAAGGGGAAAACCCTAAGGGGGAGGGCCTCCACTTGACTTGGGAGGCACTCCTCCCCCCCTTGGCCGCCCCCCTAGATGGGATCTAGGGCTGGCCGCACCCCTTGGGGTGGGAAAACCCTAAAGGGGGCGCAGCCCCTTCCCCCCCTATATATACTTGAGGTTTTGGGGCTGCCATACACATGAGAACCTCTCCCTTCTCCTCTCTTGCGGTGCTTGGCGAAGCCCTGCTGGATTGCAATGCTCCTCCATCACCACCACGCGGTTGTGCTGCTGCTGGATGGAGTCTTCCTCAACCTCTCCCTCTCTCCTTGCTGGATCAAGGCGTGGGAGACGTCACCGGGCTGTACGTGTGTTGAACGCGGAGGTGCCGTCCGTTCGGCACTACGATCTCCAGTGATTTGGATCACGACGAGTACGACTCCTTCAACCCCGTTCTCTTGAACGCTTCCGCTTAGCGATCTACAAGGGTATGTAGATGCACTCTCCTTCCCCTCGCTGCTAGTTTCTCCATAGATAGATCTTGGTGACACGTAGGAAAATTTTGAATTTCTGCTACGTTCCCCAACAGCTGATATCTTCTTACGGTTCTCCGATGTCTTGTAGGCCACAAATGCGGGCCAGTGATCTCTTATCTTCTCAAATCGGCCGGTGAATTCTGGAGTCTTCCCTTTGTTGACAACGTTGATTTCAACTCATTCTTCCACCTCCTGAATAGATCTGCCATCTTCTTAAGAGCATGAGCCTTGACCAATGGCTCTATAACTGGCTTATCTGGATCCTCCTTTGGCGGTAGGGTGAAATTTGCCTTCAGTGTGGTCCAAAGATCATCTTTCTGTCTATCTTGACATAAGGAACTTGAGGGTCTTCGTTCTTAGGCTTATTCCATGGGTGGATGCTAATCGGGATCATGTCCCTAACAAGAACCCCGCACTGAGCAGAAAATGCTTCCTTGGTCCGGCTGGGTTCAATCGGTTGGCCATCGTTCACGATTGCTGTGATCGTGAACCTTTCATCCTGGCGCAACCTTTTCTTCGGGCCTCATCTCCTTACCGAAGTTTGGCTCGATCCGGAGCGCTAGAAAAGAAGAAAGAAGAGTTAATATATGTACATACCAAAACAATTAATGCATCAATTAGCTAGTCAGTAGAGGCTTTATTAATATATATACCTCGCCGGACTTTGCAACACCTCCCTCCTCCGTTCGGTCACCGGAGCCGTCATCACGGACATCATGATCATGTCCTTCATCCTCCATTGTTCGATCACCGGAGCCTTCACCCTCTCCTTCCAAACCATCGGTGTCGTTGAGATACGACATGACATCACCTCCCCCGAGGATTATGTCCCCCAACAACTGTTCTGTTTCCAAGTCTCGCTGCTCCATAGTTTCTGCAAATATTACAACATGACAATTAATACAAACATGATAGATGGATATATTAGTGGCAAATATAGACCTAGCTAGCTCGACGCTTCTATGGTTTGGGGTGGCCTCGACAACGCTTCTAGGGTTTGGGGTGGCCTCGACGATAACGCTCTTTTAATTTGGTAAATTTGGGTGGCCTCAACACTTCTAGGGTTTGGGGTGGCCTCGACAATGCTTCTAGGGTTTGGGGTGGCGTCGACGCTTCCAGGGTTTGGTCGGGCGAGAGGGGGTTGATCGACGTCCCCCCTCATGTTGAAGAGTTACCGGAGTTCTCTCATGAATGTCCGACGTCCGGACCGCCTCTCTCATGAATGTCAAACAAGGGATTTAACAAAATGGCGCCATTCTGGATGTGCAGAAAATGGTCCCTATTTTTCCTGATCTCATCTACCCTTCTATATGTCACGTTGTCTAGTGTCAAAGGATTCAAGAAAACCATGGTTTCATCATTAGCTGGAAGTAACAGGTGCATGATGGTATGAAGCTCTCCAAAATTATTTTAGAACGGAGTCCTGATAGGATAATTCGCTTTTTGGTACGAAGTTCAGCAAGAACCCCCCCTCCCGTCATGTCGAAGTTATCGGGGAGGGAGTATATCGACAACGACATACCCGATAAAAAATAAGAAGATGAAAAAGAAGAAGAAAAAAAGAGGAGAAGAAGAAGGAATAGAGGAGAAGAAAAAAAAAAGAAAAAAAAAGAGGAGAAGTTACTTCTTCTCCTCTATTCCTTCTTCTTTTTTCTTATTTTTTCTACTCTTCTTCCTCTCCTCTTCTTCTCCTTCTTCTTCTCCTTCTCCCTCTTCTTATTTTCCTTTTTCCTCTCCTTCTTTTTCTTCTTCTTCCTTCTTCCTTCTTCCTCTTTTCTTCTTTTTCCTTATTTTCCTGTTTCGTCTCCACTAACCTAAAATCTACTAACCTAAAATGCACTAACAGTACAACTAACCTAAAATGCACTAAATCAACTATCATGTATCATATGAATTAAAAAAGCATACATATATGAAAAAATCATCATATGAACAAAAAAAGCATACATCATCTATCATCAACATCAGCATATCTATCATCAACATATATGAAAAAATGCATATATGAACAAGGGTCGGACAAGGAGGCCGGCCGGACCGTAGCGCGGGGCAGCGCGGATCGGGGCGGTGACGGCGTGGGGGCGGTGACGACGCAGGAGCAGTGACGGCGTGGGGCCGGTGATGGCGCAGGGGCGGTGACGACGCGGGACCGGTGACGGAGTCGGGCGCGTCAGCGAGGGCTCGGCCCGGGTGATGTCTACTGTCGGTGTACTAGAGTAGGGGTACCCTAGTATCCCGAACTTGTGCACGGGCAGTTGCAGCATCCCGCGGCAAGGCTTGTCGGGCGACCGCCAAGGTCCTCCGTGGTTCCTTTGAAGCTCAAGAACAAAGTATTCAGGCCAAGAAGACAAGGCCCCGGCAAGAGGAGCTTGCCGGGAAGGCCACTCAAGGCACCTAAGAGACAAGGCCCCGGCAAGAGGAGCTTGCCGGGAAAGCCCGGTGAGCGACAAGCTTCCGGACGCGACAAGACCACAACCGCGGCAGGCTACCACTCTTTTCCTGCGCTCCAGCACATCCACTAACGTGTCGCCCTGGGACCTTTCTAGGCGCGCGTGGCAAGCTGTCTTGCCAGCAGAGCCTTGATGCGGCGCCGACAAGATCGCCAACGTGGTAAGCGGTGGCGCCCGACGGTCCTGTTTGCCTTTGTTTAGGCGGCGTGAGCGGGCATTTAGTGCCTTTGTCCCCTGCCGTCAGGGTTAGGTATGATACTTTGTACAAGTAGCTGTACCAACCGCACTCTTTTTCCGTTTTACCCTTGTCTACGTTGCCACTGCCGGAGACCCTTGAGCATATAAAAGGAGGCCCATGCATAGCGAGAGGGGGTTCGGTTCATTGAAACCAGAGAACATCCATGCTAGGTCTTGTAGCTCTCGGCGCTCCCTAGCAAGAACACAATACAATCGGACATGCAGCAAGAGGAGTATTATCTCTTGGAGAGCTCGAAGCTGGGTAAACTGCTCGTCGTGTAGCCGCCTCGATCTGCTCTTCGTCGGCGACCTCCGCCCCCACCGAACCGAAAGGCTCGGTCCGCCGGTCCCATAGGTGTTCGTGGCTCCGATCAGCTTCCCCGACATCTTTGGCGCGCCAGGTAGGGGGCGTCGAGGCCGTGTGAACCTGATCCGGCGTTCACACGAGCAACATCTTCATCATCTTCATCGACATGCCACCGAAGAAGAAGGCTTCGGCGGCAGCGAAGCCGTCCACGTCGATCCCACCACCACCGGAGCAAACGAGTGGTGGGGTAGACGCCGGCGGAAGAACGGGCGTTGACGAGGGAGTCCACGGTGCGGCCAAGTCCAAGAACAAGGCTGCGCAGACCTCGGCGTCCGTACATGCACCGCGCCCATCTCTGGAGGCGCGGGACCGACAGCGTCATGGTATTCACAGTACCATATGTTCGTTGGACCAAGATCGAGCTGGTGGATCTCGAGATGCTCAAGGCCAACATGCACGCCAACAGGTTGGCACGAGCGAGGCACGGTCGCCTGGACGGGATACTGCTCCTTCTAACATAGTTAGAAGTCCGAGCATATCCGCTCTTCGCACCGTTCGCCATCGCCACCACCACTCCAGCGAAGCTTTGGCGAGAGCTCAACTGCTTCTAGATTACCCTCAACAGGTGACAAGGTCGATGAATGGAGGCCACCATCAGTCTCATCGGCCGCCAACGGCGACACTCCATGACAATCGAGCGCCGCTGCCGCGGCGGGACGACTAAGGCGCGAGCGGTGGCGGCGAAACCTGTGGGGGTGCAACCACCATGCACTCTCCACCTCGAAGGCCAAGATCGCCGACTCGCCGGATTCACCTCGACAACGACTCCACCGCGTCATCAGATCCACGAGCTCGTCGCGATCAGCGCCAAGTTCTTCACGAACGACATCAAGAAGACGCTCGAACTCGCATCGAGCGCCGAAGAGAAGCGCGGCGTCAATCCGACCAGCGCGCTGGGCCCTCTGTCGACATGCATGCGCCAGGGGAACCAGCGACTTGTCCGTCTGTGATAGGTTGCCCTGCGTTCACTCGTGAGCTGCGGCAAGTCGATGGCCCAAAGAAGAAGAATTTCAAGCCGACGCGTGCGAGAGAAATACGGCGGCAAGGCGATCCGTCGGAGTTCCTCAGCATCTACACCATTGCGGTGCAAGCTGCCGGGGGGCGAGACGACAAGATTCTGGCCAACTACTTCCCGCTGGTACTCAAGCCCAATGTCAGATCCTGGCTCATGCACTTGCCGGATAACTCCATATCCTCTTGGGCGGATCTATGCCATCAGTTTGTCGGTGCCTTCACAGGCGGCCACAAGCCTCATGGCCAAGAGAGCAATCTTCATCTGCTTGCCCAGAAGGAAGGAGAGCCCCTGCGCAAGTACATTCAGAGATTCAGCCGTGTACAGCACAACATCCCAGACGTCCACCCTGCCGCGGTAATCAGCGCGTTTCATCAAAATGTGCGGAACCGCAAGATGCGGGAGGAGATGGCGATGTGCAAAATCAGAGACGTCAGTGAGCTGTATGCCCTGGCCGACAAGTGTGCACGTGCTGAGGAAGGGAGGAGACTCCCCGGAGAGAATACAGAAGCAGCAGGATCTGATAGTGAAGGGTCCGGCCCGGCAAAGAAAAGCCGGCGGCGGAACAATAGAAAGAAGAAAGGCAAAGATGTGCTAGTTGTCGAGCAGTCCGGCAACGGAGGTGGTGCCAAGAAAGCCAAAGTTGGTAGCTCCGGAAAGGAGGTTGCCGCGGGTGCCAACTGCCAGGCTGTGGCGGTCGCCGACAAGCAGGACGGCTCCAACAAGCAGTACTGCAAGATCCACCGCACCAAGGGTCATGACCTCCAGAGCTGCAATAAGGTTGAGCAGCTTGTCGAGCAGCAAAAGGCTGAGTACGAGCGGCGCGACAAGGAGAAGGCCCAGGAAGGTGCTGGAGGATCCGGCAAGAAACGTCCCGGCCGGGGAGGACGCCGCGGCAAGGCCAAGCAGCGGCAAGGAGACAGACCTCCCCGCGGCCTCGACAAGGATGAAGATGACGACGACGACGACGACGAAGACATGGATGATGACGAGGCCGATGAGCAGGAGTTCCAGAAAGCCACAGAGGTCTTGTGCGTTGACGGCGGTGCTTCTCTGCATACTTCACACTGTCAACTCAAGCAGTGGATGCGGGAAGTCAATACGGCAGAACAATCCATCGAGTCACGCAAGCCTCTGAAGTGGTCCAGCACGCCTATCATCTTTGATATTGAGGACCACCCTGATCGCATAACTGCAGTCGGGTGCTTGCCGATGTTGGTTTCACCAACTATCTGCAACCTCAAGGTCACCAAGATGCTAGTTGACGGCGGGGCCGGCTTGAACCTGATCTCCTCAGCGGTACTCAAGAAACTCCAGATCCCTGACAGCGAGCTCGAAGAGACCGGCACATTCCAAGGAGTCAATCCGGGAGGAGCAAGCCGAAGGGAAAGATCACGTTGCCCGTGACATTTGGCAGCGAGCTGAACTTCAGGACTGAGAGGGTCACTTTCGACGTTGCTGACTTTCCGTTCCCTTACAATGGGATACTTGGCCGTCCAGCACTCGCCAAATTCATGGCGGCCTCTCACTATGCCTACAACATACTGAAGATGCCAGGCCCGATAAGTGTCATCTCTGTCCCTGGCGACAAGAAGGATGCTCTTATCTGCGCCGACAAGATCTACCGGGAAGCAGCAGCCGCAGCAGATCACAAGTCACTTGCCTTTGAAACTCCCGGGGGGAAGAGGAAGACCAAGTCCGGCAAGAGTTCTGATGCCCACTCCAGCAAGCGCACCTCTTCGGAGTGCTGCGCTACCGTCGAGGACGCACCATCGAGCTCCACCGGCAAGTACAAGAAGACGATGGCAGCTCCACCAGAGACCAAGAAGGTGTCCGCCAAGGAGGACGGCACTGGTGGTACCTTCACCATCAGTGCCACTCTTGACCCTAAATAGGAAAGCGCCGTTGTTTTCTCTGCGGCGAATGTCGGCGTGTTTGCGTGGCAACCGTCGACATCCCAGTGTTCGAAAGTAATTGAGCACCATCTTGCTGTCTGTCCTCATGCGCGGCCCGTCAAGCAGAAAGTCAGGAAGCAGGCAGTGGAGCGCCAAGAATTCATAGCAGAAGAGATCAAGAAATTGGAAGTAGCAGGCCTTGTCAGAGGAGTGCTCCATCTTACGTGGTTGGCCAATCCTGTAGTCGTGCGTAAGGCAAACGGAAAATGGAGGCTTTGTATCGACTTTACCGATGTTAATAAAGCTTGTCCCAAGGACCCATTTCCCTTGCCGCGTATCGACCAGATTGTTGACTCCACAGCCGGATGTGATTTGCTTTCATTTCTTGATGCATACTCAGGATACCATCAGATCTTCATGGCAGAAGAGGATGAGGAGAAAACCGCATTCATCACCCCATGTGGCACGTACTGTTTTGTACGGATGCCTTTCAGATTAAAGAATGCTGGTTCAACATTTGCTAGAGTAGTCCAACACGCTTTTGAGCCGCAAATACACAGAAATGTGGAAGCCTACATGGATGACATAGTGGTCAAGAGCAAGGACAGGGCGACTCTGATTCAAGATTTAGACGAAATCTTTGCAAATCTGCGCAAGATCAACCTCAAGCTCAACCCCGAGAAGTGTGTGTTTGGAGTCCCCTCCGGCAAGCTTCTCGGGTTCTTCGTGTCTTAGCGGGGAATTGAAGCTAATCCCGACAAGATCAAGGCCATTGAGCAGATTGAAGCACCAAAGCGCGTCAAGGATGTACGAAGGCTTGCGGTTGCGTAGCTGCTCAAAGAGAGTTTATCTCTAGGTTCTGCTGGAGCGCCTCGCCATTTTCAAAATATTGAAAAAGGCAGGTCCAATGAAATGGACTCCGGAAGCGGAGGCTACGCTGCAGGACTTAAAGAGGTACCTGTCCTCCACTCCAATACTTGTCGCACCTAAGCCACAAGAGAAGTTGCTGTTGTATATAGCGGCAACCAATCAAGTGGTTAGTGCTGCGTTAGTAGCAGAGAGGGAGGCGGATGATGAGCTAGCAACCACGGTAGAGGCATCCATCGACAAGCAAGGGACTTCACCGGCAAGCTCTGGCCCCGACAAGGATGGATCTGCGCAGGCGTGTGAGAAGATGCAGAAGAAAATGGTGCAGCGCCCAGTTTACTTTGTCAGTTCCCTTCTGCAGGGGCCAGGTCAAGGTACTCTGGTGTGCAGAAATTGCTTTTCGGCCTTCTCATGGCCTCGAGAAAGCTGCGCCATTACTTCCAAGCACATGAGATCACAGTCGTCACTCGCTTTCCGCTGAAGAGGATACTGCAAAATCCAGAAGCAACATGCATGATTGTCGAGTGGGCACTGGAACTGTCAAGCTTTGGCCTTAAGTTTGAAAGCACTTCAACCATCCAAAGCAGAGCATTGGCAGAGTTCATAGCAGAGTGGACGCCAACACAAGATGAAGAAATTCCAGAAACGAGCATCCCCGTCAAGGAGGCAGGCAAAGAGTGGCTTATGTACTTTGATGGTGCCTTCTCGCTGCAAGGCGCCGGTGCGGGCGTGCTACTTGTCGCACCCACCGGAGAACACCTCAAGTACATAGTCCAGATGCATTTTCCCAAGGAGCAAGCAACAAACAATACTTCAGAGTATGAAGGTTTGCTTGCCGGTCTCAGGATCGCAGTGGACCTTGGGATCAAGAAGCTCATTGTCAGGGGTGACTCACAGCTTGTCGTCCGCCAAGTGAACAAGAATTATCAGAGTCAGTTGATGGAAGCTTATGTTGATGAGGTGAGAAAGCTAAAAGAGCACTTTGACGGCCTACAGATGGAATATATTCCAAGAGCTCAGAATGACATTGCTGATGGCCTGTCGAAGTGCGCTGCACTTAAGTTACCTGTGGAACCAGGGATCTTTGTGCTCAAGCTGACTCAACCGTCATAACGCCATCAACTCGGACAGAACAAGAAGAGGAAGTTGATTTCGGTGACTATTTTCCGCAGAGCTCCCGAAGCCGCCGCCAAGAAGGTCCTCAAGATCAACACCAAGAGTCTTTGAGGAGCGATCTGCTCCGACAAGCCCTAGGGTTTGTTCCGTTGAAGCGACGCCCCGACAAGTTTAGCTCCGGCAAGCTTGCGGGAACGTCAAGCTCGGCTGAGCCGCAGAGTTCTCGCCGAGAAGCGGATGTTCCCAGCAGCAGAGATGTGCCTTAGTCCTTTTGTCGAGCCGCAAGCTCCGGCATGGGCACAGCAGATCGACGTTTCCTTGAGACAGAGAACTTCCCAAGAGCAAGAAGAGCAGAAAGAGTAGCCCGACGGTCAAGTATGTACCAGTTTGTCGACAACACATCGCATGAAGAAGACTCAACGGTGTGAAATTGAAGTGTATTCACGGGAAGATGGACAAAAGCTGTTGGCGAGAGATACGGAGGCATATGTGGTCACCACATTGGCGCAAGAAGAGCACTTGCCGCAAAGCTTTCGGCAAGGTTTCTTTGGCCGACAGACCCTCCGGATGCAATCGCACAAGTAACCAAGTGTGAAGCGTGCGGTTCCATTCCAAGCAGACACACCAGCCAGCTCAAGCTCTCCAGACGATCCCTTTATCCTGGCCATTTTCGGTGCAGGGCTTGACATCCTCGGCCCTTTCCCCGAGCTATCGGGGCTTTGAGTACTTATGCGTTGCAATCGACAAGTTCACAAAGTGGCGAAAGTGGAAGCGGTGAGGAAGGTGACAAGACGGTCAAGCATCAAGTTCTTGGTCGATTGTTTGCCATTTGGGATTCCTAACGGGATCATCACCGACAACGGCACGCAATTCACAAGCCGCACCTTCATGCAAGACGCCCAAGATCTTGGCGCCAAGGTCTGCTTCGCTACATTGCTCATCCGAGGAGTAGCGGTCAAGCGGAGAGGGCAAATTCTGAAGTGCTGCGCGGGCTCAAGACCAGAACTTTCGACAGGCTGCACAAGTGCGGAAGAAACTGGATTGAGGAGCTGCCGGTGGTTCTTTGGTCGATCAGGACGACGCCAAATCGAGCCACTGGCCAGACACCTTTCGCTCTAGTCTATGGAGCAGAGGCAGTTCTCCCCACGGAACTCGTATACGGGTCACCTCGAGTGCTCACTTATGATGAGCTTGAGCAAGAGCAGCTGCGACAAGATGACGCACTGCTCCTTGAGGAGGACCGTCTTCAGGCTGCTGTTCGAGCTGCTCGATACCAGCAAGCTTTGCGCCGCTACCATAGCCGCAAAGTTAATGCCAGAAGTCTCGAGGAAGGCGACCTTGTTCTTCGGCGCGTTCAGTCCGCCAAGAATTCCAACAAGTTGGCCTTGAAGTGGGAAGGCCCTTACCGGGTTAAACGAGTCAAGATGGGCTGGCGCTGTCCGCTTTGAGACCGAAGATGGCATTCGGTGAGCAACTCTGGAACATTGAACATCTTCATAAGTTTTACCAGAAGCGCGGTTGCGGAACCTGTTCCGCAACCACCTTTTGTACAAGTCTTGCCGATGTTGCATGTAATCCTTTGTACAAAGCCGGGCGCAGACCCCGTGCATAAGTAAAGCTCATGTGCTCCGCACATCTTGTCAATTTCATGCTTTCTACTTTATTTTGGCATGCGTTATCTGACATTTTGTGCAGCACTCACCCCGGTAAGCAATAACGAGCCATAAGGCTCCATATCTTTATTTTCTCTTCTTTATCTTTCCCAAAGAAAGGAAGGTTCCCTCGCCCACAAGTTTGCCGGGGGGGGGGGGGGGGAGAAGATGATGGTATGGGCCAAGCGTCGCTCGAGGAAGTTTCGCCTTACCGGGAAGCAAACGACAGAAAAGCTAAGTTGC
Organism: Aegilops longissima; assembly: GCA_021605205.1. Classification (NCBI taxonomy): domain Eukaryota; kingdom Viridiplantae; phylum Streptophyta; class Magnoliopsida; order Poales; family Poaceae; genus Aegilops; species Aegilops longissima. Next base: position 475,016,827 of record CM038680.1, on the reverse strand, counting down.
CAAAGTTTGAGCAATTAGTTTTTAAATTTTTAAGTTATCTTCCTTGAACGACCGTACTTTGTATGGAAAACCTGTGCGCGAAGGAACCAACTCGTAGCTAGTTGCGCCCTTATTTTGTTTCGAGTCCGCTCAACAACTTAAGTAGCTGCAACTAGTTGCGACGAGGTTGCTTGTCGGAAGCGGCACCGCCAAAGAGCTCTCGACGTTCACTCGGCTTCATGACAAAGGTGCTGCTACCGACAAGTTCCCTAAAAGCGTAGGGCAAAAACATACAAAGGAAGGAATCAAGTAAAGGAAATAACATAGCAATCATTGCCCAAAATAGAGTTATATTACAAGATAGCTTGCCGCAGCTCTAATAGATTGTTCTCATAACATGATCAGCAGCGGCAAGGAAAAGATAAAACGGGCGGCCTAATCTACGCGGTCGCCATCAACCCTCTTGATCTCGCTCACCCTGTCTACAATGGGTGCGACAAGGGTCTTGAGCGCCTCCACATCAGCATCCGGCGGCAAGGACTTGAGGACGTTGGTGAGGTTGAGGCCTGGATTGCGGAAGGCCACCTTCATCAGCACCTTTTGAAGAGCTCCCGCATAGATTTGGCGCGACTCGTCGGCCAGCTGCTTTGGGATCTCTTCCCGGAGTCGCTGGAGGGCCGTCACCACGCCTTTGAAGAACAAACTGAGCTTGGCGCTGGGCTGGAGGTGCTCGTCGGAGGAATACCCAAGATCTACCATCCCCAGCTCCGCCAGCTCCCCATCGATGGCAGCGGCAACATTCACGAGACCCTCGGTCCAGTGCTCCACATTCTCCCTGAAGGTGTTCTGGGCGGCAGTAGCACTCGCCAGCAGCGCCTCGTTGGCCTTGATCTTCTCCAACAAGGCCACCTCCCGCTCCCTGGCGCCCTCCAGCGTCTGAGTCAAGGTGGTCAGCTTCAACTCAAGATCTGCCTTGGAGTCCTGGGCGGCGCTGAGCTCCTTGCTCCTCTCGGCGAGACGGCCTTGCAGCTCGCCAAGAGTGTAGGCGTCCTTCTCGCGCTCATGCTTGAGTGCAGCAAGTTCCTCGCCGCTCTTCTAGAGATTGGCCTCCAGCTGCATCACCTTCGTCTCCAACTCCTTCTTGGCGGCCTCGGCAGCTGCGGCAACATCCTTTGCTTCCTTGAGAGCCCCGCCAAACGTTTGCTCGCGTGCGGCAAGGTCCTCCTCATGGCTGTCAAGATTGATCTTCCGCTGCGCCAGCTCGCCTTCCTGCGCAGACAGCTTCTCGGCAGCAAGCCGTTGTTGCTCTTCAACCTCAGCCTTCTCGAGGATGAAGGCTTTGCGCTCTTCGGCGAGTCGCTCCCGCTCTTCTGCCAAGCTCCGGAGAGCTTCTTGGTTGAGGCCCTGGAGCTCCTCCGCGCGCTTCTCGATGTCCGCTCCCGCCTTCGCAACAAGCGCTTCCCGGGATTCCAGCTTGGCTTGTCGGGTGCGGTAGAGCGACAGCAGCTTCCGCAACAGCTGCTCCTCCTCGGACTCGCCGCTGCTGCTGCTTGGCGCGTCGACCAGCGTCAGCCCAGCGGAGGCGAGCAGCTCTTCGTCAAAAGTCTCACCTTCGACCGGCGCCCTGGAGCTCGACGCCCAAGGGAGCTTGATGAAGACGCCATCGCCGGCCTTCAGATAGGGCCGGGCTGGGGCTCTTCGGAGCCTGACGCTGCAGCAGCGGCGGAGGGATCGGCGGTCGATGCAGCGCCTAACGCTCCTGCGGCCTCAGGGCCGTCAGTGCGATCGCCGGACCCCTCGCCAGCCTCTGCGGCAACAGTCTTGGCGGCCTCTTCGCCGGCGGGCTCGTCAGCACCAGCCTCCTCTTCGATGGCGGCGGCGTCGTCAGTGTTGCCGCGCGCGTCCTCCTCGCCGGCGACCTCGATCTCCATTGGCTCTGTAGCAGATGGATCTGACGACCAGAAAATGAAGAAAAGTCATGCAGATATTCAAAAAGAAAATCAGAAGAAGAAGAACACAAGGGGAGTTTTCAAGCAAGAGGATTACCTGTGCTAGGATCTGCAGCCGTGGTCTCAACCACCGGAGGGTCGCTGGTGCCATCCTTGCCGGAGAACTGTCCCTTGCGGAGAAGTCTCCTTGCCGGAGAATGCTCCCTTGCGGGATCCTCCTTGGCGGTGTAGTTGAAGCAGATGGCATGTCGAGCGGCTTGTGGCACTCTGGTGGGGCTGCTCTGCTCCTACACAAACCAGCGAATGATATCAGCAAAGAAAGAGCACCCATGCACGCTGAAAGCAAGAAGTAAACCATATACTTCTTACTGGGGCTGCGCTGGGCTGCTTTGAGGAGAAGAGTTGCGGGTCCGGCAAGGAGGTCTCAGACGCGCCTCCTGCTGCCGCGGTGGGTTCGTCCTCGATGACAATCACCGGGGCCTTGGCTCTCTTCGACGCTCTCTGGGCCAGCGTCCTGCAAATGAATGGGTTCAGAATGAAGCAAATCAGATACAGGACAAAGCAACAAAATCGAAGAAATACAAGTACAACAAGGAATCTTACTCTTCTTCTTCTTCCTCGTCGGAGCTGAGCGCGGAGAGATCAAATTCTGGCTTGCCTCCGGTGCGACGAGGCGGAGGAGTGGATTCCCTTGGCCGCTTGGCGGGGGCAGCAGCGGTGGCCTGGGAGGGCCCCGCTCCAGTTGCTGCAGCGGCATGAGGTGCTCCCGCGGCAATAGTGCTTGCCGCGGTGGAGCGCGTCGTCTTGGCGCGCGGGCGGCTGTTAACCCGTCTGCCGCCCTTCGTCCGTCCTGCGAAGACGCCTTCTTGGTGGAGCTGGGGCTCTGCCGCGGCAAGCTGCTTGAAGGTGGGGAGGAGGCGCCCTCGGCGGGTTCGCTCGACTCAGCCTCAGGCTCGGCAAGCTCTTCATCGCCGGCAAACTCCCTTCGCTCGACAAGGCTTGCCGCCTCTGCTGCCTCTGCCTCCTCCACGGTGAATCCGAACTCGCCCGCGGCAGCGGCTGCTGCCGCCTCTTCCAGCCTGGTGGCGATGCGCTGCATCTCGTCGTTAGTGGTGTCACGGGTGAGGCCCCTCTGCTCATCGGGGCGGACCAGCACTTCTACCAAGCTGTCGAAGAACTCCCGCACGACGTCATCCGTAGGCTCTTGCCAGGTTGGGACAATTCCATGCGAGTCGCACAGCGACATCATTGCACGGATGCGGTCAAGTGAGGAATTGTTGCACAGCGGGATGACGCCCCTCGGCAACCTGAACATCTCGGGATGATCAGGATCAGGCTTGAACAGCTCTAAGAGCATCGCGTCAAGTTCCAAGACAGTAAAGTTGAAATTAAGGCCCGGGCGCAGCCTCATGATATCCGCCGCGTTCTGAAACTCCCAAGCAGGTCTCCTCCTCTCCTGCAAGGGGGCGATGCGGCGGCGAAGGAAGTCTGCGCCAACAGTGCCTACGGTGAGCCCGGCAACCCTGAGGCGCAAGATCCGAGTGACAACAATCTTCAGCCTAGCATCTTCCGGGGCCAAGTTGCTCCAATCGTTGCCGCGCACTATTGGGGTTTGGCGCTGGGCAGTAAACGGCTGCGGGTTCTCCTCAACAATCCAACACCAATCTGTCGTCCATTCCTCCCACTTGCTGCGGAGCTATCCCTCCAGATAGGCTTCCTTCTTGCCAATCCTTGAGATCCAAGCAATTCCTCCGGCAAGAGGCTCTCCTCTCTCAACCCGGGGCATGAAGAAATGGCGGAAAAGGGCTACGTTTGGATGGACTCCGACAAAGTTTTGGCAAAGATGTGCGAAAACTGCCATGGTCAGGACAGCATTGGGGTTGAAGTCAAGGAGGCGGAACCCGTAGGTGTTCATGATATCGCAGAAGAATTCAGAGAAAGGCGGGCAGAGCCCGCAGTAGAAGAACAACGCGAAGAAAGGGTACCCAGTGGGGCTAGTTCCGAGGCGGCAGCTGGGAGTACCTTCGTGCGCGGATGCGCTCGCGTCTCCGTCGACCAGAAGAGGTAGTAGTACTCCCTCAGCTCCTTCGCGGCGAGATGAGGGGGGAAGATGGCTCGCTCCTTCCGCAGCGCCACGAGCCGCTGCGCCTCGGCCGACTTCACGGCCTTCCCCTTGTCGGCTTTCGGAGCCATGGCGGAGGTGGTGGGGGAGATCGACGGCGTGGTGATGCTGGTGGCGATGGGGGGCGGAGCGCTGCTCTCTTTTCAGCCTTGGGAAGAAGGGGAGAGCAGTGGAGGTTTTTCGAGATGGGACAACAACTGGCTAGGTGGGCGAGCTGCCCCTGTTTCCCCTGCTTATAAGGAGGGAGGGGGCGGACGTTCCGCTTTTCCGAATAAAGAAACCCCCCACGATCTCTCCCACGATGCCGCATTCGACGCGTGCCGTTCGTGGAGGGCGTGGTGGGTCCGGAGTGAGTTACGGCGTAACCCAGGCCGCGCGTGCCCGTGCCCTGTTTTGGGCCTGGCCCAACAGCGCTCGGCACCGTGTGTGGCCCAGGCCCGGGGGCTCCTGTCGGTGTAGTAGAGTAGGGGTACCCTAGTATCCCGAACTTGTGCATGGGCAGTTGCAGCATCCCGCGGCAAGGCTTGCTGGGCGACCGCCAAGGTCCTCCGTGGTTCCTTTGGAGCCATTCAAGAACAAAGTATTCAGGCCAAGAAGACAAGGCCCCGACAAGAGGAGCTTGCCGGGAAGGCCACTCAAGGCACCTAAGAGACAAGGCCCCGGCAAGAGGAGCTTGCCGGGAAAGCCCGGTGAGTGACAAGCTTCCGGACGCGACAAGACCACAACCGCGGCAAGGCGCTTGCCGCGGCAGGCTACCACTCTTTTCCTGCGCTCCAGCACATCCACTAACGTGTCGCCCTAGGACCTTCCAGGCGCGCGTGGCAAGAGGCTGTGCGGCCAGCGGAGCGCGGTGGCAAGCGGCGCTGACAAGATCGCCATCGTGGCAAGCGGTGGCGCCCCTGACGGTCCCTGTTTGCACTGTTTAGGCGATGTAGACGGGCATTTAATGCCTTTGTCCCCTGCCGTCAGGGTTAGGTATGATACACTGTATAAGTAGCTGTACCAACCGCACTCTTTTTCCGTTTTTACCCTTGTCTACGTTGCCACCTGTCGGAGACCCCTTGAGCATATAAAAGGAGGCCCATGTGCAACATAGAGGGGGTTCGGTTCATTCGAAACCAAAGAACATCCACGCTAGGTCTTGTAGCTCTCAGCGCTCCCTAGCAAGAACACAATACAATCAGACATGCAGCAGTAGGAGTATTATCTCTCCGGAGAGCTCCGAAGCTGGGTAAACTGCTCGTGTGCTTCGCCTCGATCTGCTCTTCGTGCGACCTCCGCCCCCACCGAACCGAAAGGGGCTCGGTCCGCCGGTCCCATAGGTGTTCGTGGGTCCGATTAGCTTCCCCGACATCTACTACGCAACTTTATTCTTGTAGACACGTGTTGGGCCTCCAAGCGCAGAGTTTTATAGGACAGTAGCAATTTTCCCTCAAGTGAATGACCTAAGGTTTATCAATCCGTGAAAGGTGTAGGATGAAGATGGTCTCTCTCAAACGACCCTACAACCAAACCAAGAAATCTCTTGTGTCCCCAACACACCCAATACAATGGCAAATTATATAGGTGCACTAGTTCGGCGAAGATATGGTGATAAAAGTGTAATATGGATGGTAGAAATATATTTTTATAATCTAAATAAATAAAAACAGCGAGGTAGCAAATAGTAAACGGGCACAAAAACGGTATTGCAATGCTTGAAAATGAGGCCTAGGGTCCGTACTTTCACTAGTGCAACCTCTCAACAATGCTAATATAATTGGATCATATAACCACCCCTCAAACTGCGATGAAGAATCACTCCAAAGTTCCTATCTAGCGAAGAACATAAGAATCAATTGTTTGTAGGGTACGAAACCTCCTCAAAGCTATTCTTTCCGTTTGATCTATTCAAGAGTTCGTAATAAAATAACACATAGCTATTCCATCCGTTCGATCTACCCTAGAGTTCATACTAAAATAACACCAAAGCAAATTCATATTCATAATACTCAATCCACCACATAGAACTTCAAAGAGTGCCCCAAGATTTCTACCGGAGAAACAAAGACAAGAACGCGCATCAACCCCTATGCATAGATTACCCCAATGTCACCCCGGGAATCCGCGAGTTGAGTGCCAAAACATATATCAAGTGAATCAATACGATACCCCATTGTCACCACGAGTATTCAATTGCAAGAGATATATCAAGTGTTCTCAAATCCATAAAAGTATTCAATCCGATAACAACGAAATCTCAAAGGGAAAAACTCAATTCATCACAACAAGATAGAGAGGGGAAAACACCATATGATCCAACTGCATTAACAAAGCCCGCGATACATCAATATCGTTCCATATCAAGAACATGAGAGAGAGAGAGAGAGAGAGAGATTAAACACATAGCTATTGGTACAAACCCTCAGCCCCGAGGATGAACTACTCCCTCCTCGTCATGGTGGCCGCCGGGATGATGAAGATGGCCACCGGAGATGATTCCCCCCTCCGGCAGGGTGCCGGAACGGAGCTAGATTAGTTTTCGGTGATTACAGAGCCTTGCGGCAGCGGAACTTCTGATCTAGGTTAACTTCTGGGGGTTTTGGTATTTATAGGATTTTTAAGAGTTGGAGCCTCGAGGTGAGCACAACCCATCGGGGCACGAGGGCCCACCAGGCGCGCCCTGGTGGGTTGTGCCCTCCTCGTGGCTCTTCTGGACCTCCCACAAAGCTTCGTGGGTCTCTTTTGTTCCAAAACCGTCAAAAGTTTCGCCCAATTCGAGAACTTTTATTTCTGCACAAAAAACAACACCACGGTAGTTCTGCTGAAAACAGCGTCAGTCCGGGTTAGTTCCATGAAAATCATACCAAAATCATATAAAATTGTTGTAAACATGGCATGAATACTTCACAAATTATAGATACGTTGGAGACGTATCAGCATCCCCAAGCTTAATTCCTACTCGTCCTCGAGTAGGTAAATGATAAAAGAAATAATTTATGAAGTGTGAATGCTAGCAAAGTGCATAAGTTTGATCAATGATAATTTCAATCACTTTTCCTAGCATCATAACAACAACTCTTTCTCATAAAACTTACCATGATAAAGTAGCAATTGAAGATGGATTTTTGTTGTGGAATGCTACCTATCATATTCATCATAAACTCTTTTGTTTTGTAGCATGGACATTTGGACTTTTATATGGTTCAAAGCAATAGTCTATTTTTGACATGAGGACGTTAATACTCAAGCATATCAATAAGGGACCATGTCTTTCAAAATATCAACACTAAAGCAAGTTATCCCTATCCCATTATCCTCAATCATTGATTCATTCATGAAACACACTGCATATTAGCTACACCCAATGCTCAAATACGATCATAGTACCCCTATTTGGTGCTTTATAAGAGAAGATGGAGACTCAAATTAAAAATAAAAATTGCATAAAGTAAAAGAAAGGCCCTTCGCGGAGGGAAGTAGGGATTTGTGAAGGTGCCAGAGATCAAAGCGAAAATTGAGATATAAAAATATTTTGAGAGGCATACTTTTCCCACCAACGAAAACGACTTAGAGATCCCAACACTTTTCATGCTAGATATATCATAGGCGGTTCCCAAACAGAAAATAAAGTTTATTCCTTTTTGCACCATACTTTCACTTTCCATGGCTAACCGTATCCACGGGTGCCCTCGATACCAACACTTTCCAAGGAATTTATTATTTGACAACATAAAGTAAATTCATTTTTCATTTCGGGACTGGGCATCCCTAATACCTTTGCCTTACTCTTGTGCAATGACAAGTGAATAAACACTCATCGTGAGAATAACACATCTAGCATGGAAAATATTGGCCACCCCTCACCGCCTCGCGAGCGGTACGAGCACACAAAAGAGAAATTTGTTTTGAAAATTAGAGATGGCACATACAAATTTGCTTAGAACGACAAAAGAATACCGCATATAGGTAGGTATGGTGGACTCATGTGGCAAAACTGGTTTAAAGGATTTTGGATGCACAAGTAGTGATCATACTTAGTGCAAAATGAAGGATAGCAAAAGATTGAGAAGCGACCAACCAAGAAACGAATAATCTCATAAGCGAGCATTGAGCATAATTAACACCGCATAATGCACCACAAGTAGGATGTAATTTCATTGCATAACTATTGACTTCCGTGCTTGCATAGGGAATCACAAACCTTAACACCAATATTCTTACTAAAGCTTAATTATTCATCAACATGACTCACATATCACATCATCTTATCTCCAAACTATTACTAGGAATCAAGTTTATTTTGTCCAATGATCTTCATGAAAGTTTTATTATATCCTTCTTGGATATCTATCACTTTGGAACCAATTTTCATGTGTTGCTTTTGATAAGCTCAAGAAAATTCATATTCATAATACTCAATCCACCACATAGAACTTCAAAGAGTGCCCCAAGATTTCTACCGAGAAACAAAGACAAGAACGCGCATCAACCCCTATGCATAGATTACCCCAATGTCACCCCGGGAATCCGCGAGTTGAGTGCCAAAACATATATCAAGTGAATCAATACGATACCCCATTGTCACCACGAGTATTCAATTGCAAGAGATATATCAAGTGTTCTCAAATCCATAAAAGTATTCAATCCGATAACAACAAAATCTCAAAGGGAAAAACTCAATTCATCACAACAAGATACAGAGGGGAAAACACCATATGATCCAACTGCATTAACAAAGCCCGCGATACATCAAGATCGTTCCATATCAAGAACATGAGAGAGAGAGAGAGATTAAACACATAGCTATTGGTACAAACCCTCAGCCCCGAGGATGAACTACTCCCTCCTCGTCATGGTGGCCGCCGGGATGATGAAGATGGCCACCGGAGATGATTCCCCCCTCCGGCAGGGTGCCGGAACGGAGCTAGATTAGTTTTCGGTGATTACAGAGCCTTGCGGCAGCGGAACTTCTGATCTAGGTTAACTTCTGGGGGTTTTGGTATTTATAGGATTTTTAAGAGTTGGAGCCTCGAGGTGAGCACAACCCATCGGGCACGAGGGCCCACCAGCGCGCCTACGGTGGGTTGTGCCTCCTCGTGGCTCTTCTGGACCTCCCACAAAGCCGTGGGTCTCTTTTGTTCCAAAAAACCGTCAAAAGTTTCGTCCAATTCGAGAACTTTTATTTCTGCACAAAAACAACACCACGGTAGTTCTGCTGAAAACAGCGTCGGTCCGGTTAGTTCCATGAAAATCATACCAAAATCATATAAAATTGTTGTAAACATGGCATGAGTACTTCACAAATTATAGATACGTTGGAGACGATCAGCATCTAAGCTTAATTCCTACTCGTCCTCGAGTAGGTAAATGATAAAAGAAATAATTTATGAAGTGTGAATGCTAGCAAAGTGCATAAGTTTGATCAATGATAATTTCAATCACTTTTCCTAGCATCATAACAACAACTCTTTCTCATAAAACTTACCATGATAAAGTAGCAATTGAAGATGGATTTTTTGTTGTGGAATGCTACCTATCATATTCATCATAAACTCTTTTGTTTTGTAGCATGGACATTTGGACTTTTATATGGTTCAAAGCAATAGTCTATTTTTGACATGAGGACGTTAATACTCAAGCATATCAATAAGGGACCATGTCTTTCAAAATATCAACACTAAAGCAAGTTATCCCTATCCCATTATCCTCAATCATTGATTCATTCATGAAACACACTCGCATATTAGCTACACCCAATGCTCAAGTACGATCATAGTACCCCCTATTTGGTGCTTTATAAGAGAAGATGGAGACTCAAATTAAAAATAAAAATTGCATAAAGTAAAAGAAAGGCCCTTCGCGGAGGGAAGTAGGGATTTGTGAAGGTGCCAGAGATCAAAGCGAAAATTGAGATATAAAAATATTTTGAGAGGCATACTTTTCCCACCAACGAAAACGACTTAGAGATCCCAACACTTTTCATGCTAGATATATCATAGGCGGTTCCCAAACAGAAAATAAAGTTTATTCCTTTTGCACCATACTTTCACTTTCCATGGCTAACCGTATCCACGGGTGCCCTCGATATAACACTTTCCAAGGAATTTATTATTTGACAACATAAAGTAAATTCATTTTTCATTTCGGACTGGGCATCCCTAATACCTTTGCCTTACTCTTGTGCAATGACAAGTGAATAAACACTCATCGTGAGAATAACACATCTAGCATGGAAAATATTGGCCACCCTCACCGCCCATGAAGCTGTACGAGCACACAAAAGAGAAATTTGTTTTGAAAATTAGAGATGGCACATACAAATTTGCTTAGAACGACAAAAGAATACCGCATATAGGTAGGTATGGTGAACTCATGTGGCAAAACTGGTTTAAAGGATTTTGGATGCACAAGTAGTGATCATACTTAGTGCAAAATGAAGGATAGCAAAAGATTGAGAAGCGACCAACCAAGAAACGAATAATCTCATAAGCGAGCATTGAGCATAATTAACACCGCATAATGCACCACAAATAGGATGTAATTTCATTGCATAACTATTGACTTCCGTGCTTGCATAGGGAATCACAAACCTTAACACCAATATTCTTACTAAAGCTTAATTATTCATCAACATGACTCACATATCACATCATCTTATCTCCAAACTATTACTAGGAATCAAGTTTATTTTGTCCAATGATCTTCATGAAAGTTTTTATTATATCCTTCTTGGATATCTATCACTTTGGAACCAATTTTCATGTGTTGCTTTTGATAAGCTCAAGAAAATTCATATTCATAATACTCAATCCACCACATAGAACTTCAAAGAGTGCCCCAAGATTTCTACCGGAGAAACAAAGACAAGAACGCGCATCAACCCCTATGCATAGATTACCCCAATGTCACCCCGGGAATCCGCGAGTTGAGTGCCAAAACATATATCAAGTGAATCAATACGATACCCCATTGTCACCACGAGTATTCAATTGCAAGAGATATATCAAGTGTTCTCAAATCCATAAAAGTATTCAATCCGATAACAACAAAATCTCAAAGGGAAAAACTCAATTCATCACAACAAGATAGAGAGGGGAAAACACCATATGATCCAACTGCATTAACAAAGCCCGCGATACATCAAGATCGTTCCATATCAAGAACATGAGAGAGAGAGAGAGATTAAACACATAGCTATTGGTACAAACCCTCAGCCCGAGGATGAACTACTCCTCCTCGTCATGGTGGCGCGGGATGATGAAGATGGCCACGGAGATGATTCCCCCTCCGCAGGTGCCGAACGGAGCTAGATTAGTTTTCGGTGATTACAGAGCCTTGCGGCAGCGGAACTTCTGATCTAGGTTAACTTCTGGGGGTTTTGGTATTTATAGGATTTTTAAGAGTTGGAGCCTCGAGGTGAGCACAACCCATCGGGGCACGAGGGCCCACCAGGCGCGCCCTGGTGGGTTGTGCCCTCCTCGTGGCTCTTCTGGACCTCCCACAAAGCTTCGTGGGTCTCTTTTGTTCCAAAAAAACCGTCAAAAAGTTTCGTCCAATTCCGAGAACTTTTATTTCTGCACAAAAAACAACACCACGGTAGTTCTGCTGAAAACAGCGTCAGTCCGGGTTAGTTCCATGAAAATCATACCAAAATCATATAAAATTGTTGTAAACATGGCATGAGTACTTCACAAATTATAGATACGTTGGAGACGTATCAGCATCCCCAAGCTTAATTCCTACTCGTCCTCGAGTAGGTAAATGATAAAAGAAATAATTTATGAAGTGTGAATGCTAGCAAAGTGCATAAGTTTGATCAATGATAATTTCAATCACTTTTCCTAGCATCATAACAACAACTCTTTCTCATAAAACTTACCATGATAAAGTAGCAATTGAAGATGGATTTTTTGTTGTGGAATGCTACCTATCATATTCATCATAAACTCTTTTGTTTTGTAGCATGGACATTTGGACTTTTATATGGTTCAAAGCAATAGTCTATTTTTGACATGAGGACGTTAATACTCAAGCATATCAATAAGGGACCATGTCTTTCAAAATATCAACACTAAAGCAAGTTATCCCTATCCCATTATCCTCAATCATTGATTCATTCATGAAACACACTCGCATATTAGCTACACCCAATGCTCAAGTACGATCATAGTACCCCCTATTTGGTGCTTTATAAGAGAAGATGGAGACTCAAATTAAAAATAAAAATTGCATAAAGTAAAAGAAAGGCCCTTCGCGGAGGGAAGTAGGGATTTGTGAAGGTGCCAGAGCTCAAAGCGAAAATTGAGATATAAAAATATTTTGAGAGGCATACTTTTCCCACCAACGAAAACGACTTAGAGATCCCAACACTTTTCATGCTAGATATATCATAGGCGGTTCCCAAACAGAAAATAAAGTTTATTCCTTTTTGCACCATACTTTCACTTTCCATGGCTAACCGTATCCACGGGTGCCCTCGATACCAACACTTTCCAAGGAATTTATTATTTGACAACATAAAGTAAATTCATTTTTCATTTCGGGACTGGGCATCCCTAATACCTTTGCCTTACTCTTGTGCAATGACAAGTGAATAAACACTCATCGTGAGAATAACACATCTAGCATGGAAAATATTGGCCACCCTTCACGCCTCATGAGCGGTAATACGAGCACACAAAAGAGAAATTTGTTTTGAAAATTAGAGATGGCACATACAAATTTGCTTAGAACGACAAAAGAATACCGCATATAGGTAGGTATGGTGGACTCATGTGGCAAAACTGGTTTAAAGGATTTTGGATGCACAAGTAGTGATCATACTTAGTGCAAAATGAAGGATAGCAAAAGATTGAGAAGCGACCAACCAACAAACGAATAATCTCATAAGCGAGCATTGAGCATAATTAACACCGCATAATGCACCACAAGTAGGATGTAATTTCATTGCATAACTATTGACTTCCGTGCTTGCATAGGGAATCACAAACCTTAACACCAATATTCTTACTAAAGCTTAATTATTCATCAACATGACTCACATATCACATCATCTTATCTCCAAACTATTACTAGGAATCAAGTTTATTTTGTCCAATGATCTTCATGAAAGTTTTATTATATCCTTCTTGGATATCTATCACTTTGGAACCAATTTTCATGTGTTGCTTTTGATAAGCTCAAGAAAATTCATATTCATAATACTCAATCCACCACATAGAACTTCAAAGAGTGCCCCAAGATTTCTACCGGAGAAACAAAGACAAGAACGCGATCAACCCCTATGCATAGATTACCCCAATGTCACCCCGGGAATCCGCGAGTTGAGTGCCAAAACATATATCAAGTGAATCAATACGATACCCCATTGTCACCACGAGTATTCAATTGCAAGAGATATATCAAGTGTTCTCAAATCCATAAAAGTATTCAATCCGATAACAACAAAATCTCAAAGGGAAAAACTCAATTCATCACAACAAGATAGAGAGGGGAAAACACCATATGATCCAACTGCATTAACAAAGCCCGCGATACATCAAGATCGTTCCATATCAAGAACATGAGAGAGAGAGAGAGAGATTAAACACATAGCTATTGGTACAAACCCTCAGCCCCGAGGATGAACTACTCCCTCCTCGTCATGGTGGCCGCCGGGATGATGAAGATGGCCACCGGAGATGATTCCCCCCTCCGGCAGGGTGCCGGAACGGAGCTAGATTAGTTTTCGGTGATTACAGAGCCTTGCGGCAGCGGAACTTCTGATCTAGGTTAACTTCTGGGGGTTTTGGTATTTATAGGATTTTTAAGAGTTGGAGCCTCGAGGTGAGCATAACCCATCGGGGCACGAGGGCCCACTAGGCGCGCCCTGGTGGGTTGTGCCCTCCTCGTGGCTCTTATGGACCTCCCACAAAGCTTCGTGGGTCTCTTTTGTTCCAAAAAAAACCGTCAAAAAGTTTCGTCCAATTCCGAGAACTTTTATTTCTGCACAAAAAACAACACCACGGTAGTTCTGCTGAAAACAGCGTCAGTCCGGGTTAGTTCCATGAAAATCATACCAAAATCATATAAAATTGTTGTAAACATGGCATGAATACTTCACAAATTATAGATACGTTGGAGACGTATCAGCATCCCCAAGCTTAATTCCTACTCGTCCTCGAGTAGGTAAATGATAAAAGAAATAATTTATGAAGTGTGAATGCTAGCAAAGTGCATAAGTTTGATTAATGATAATTTCAATCACTTTTCCTAGCATCATAACAACAACTCTTTCTCATAAAACTTACCATGATAAAGTAGCAATTGAAAATGGTTTTTTTGTTGTGGAATGCTACCTATCATATTCATCATAAACTCTTTTGTTTTGTAGCATGGACATTTGGACTTTTATATGGTTCAAAGCAATAGTCTAGTTTTGACATGAGGACGTTAATACTCAAGCATATCAATAAGGAACCATGTCTTCCAAAATATCAACACTAAAGCAAGTTATCCTTAGCCCATTATGCTCAATCATTGATCCATTCATGAAACACACTCGCATATTAGCTACACCCAATGCTCAAGTACGATCATAATACCCCCTATTTGGTGCTTTATAAGAGAAGATGGAGACTCAAATTAAAAATAAAAATTGCATAAAGTAAAAGAAAGGCCCTTCGCGGAGGGAAGTAGGGATTTGTAAAGGTGCCAGAGCTCAAAGCGAAAGTTGAGATATAAAAATATTTTGAGAGGCATACTTTTCCCACCAACGAAAACGACTTAGAGATCCCAACACTTTTCATGCTAGATATATCATATGTGGTTCCCAAACAGAAAATAAAGTTTATTCCTTTTTGCACCATACTTTCACTTTCCATGGCTAACCGTATCCACGGGTGCCCTCGATACCAACACTTTCCAAGGAATTTATTATTTGACAACATAAAGTAAATTCATTTTTCATTTCGGGACTGGGCATCCCTAATACCTTTGCCTTACTCTTGTGCAATGACAAGTGAATAAACACTCATCGTGAGAATAACACATCTAGCATGGAAAATATTGGCCACCCCTCACCGCCTCGCGAGCGGTACGAGCACACAAAAGAGAAATTTGTTTTGAAAATTAGAGATGGCACATACAAATTTGCTTAGAACGGCAAAATAATACCGCATATAGGTAGGTATGGTGGACTCATGTGGCAAAACTGGTTTAAAGGATTTTGGATGCACAAGTGGTGATCATACTTAGTGCAAAATGAAGGATAGCAAAAGATTGAGAAGCGACCAACCAAGAAACGAATAATCTCATAAGCGAGCATTGAGCATAATTAACACCGCATAATGCACCACAAGTAGGATGTAATTTCATTGCATAACTATTGACTTCCGTGCTTGCATAGGGAATCACAAACCTTAACACCAATATTCTTACTAAAGCATAATTATTCATCAACATGACTCACATATCACATCATCATATCTCAAAACTATTACTAGGAACCAAGTTTATTTTGTCCAATGATCTTCATGAACGTTTTTATTATATCCTTCTTGGATATCTATCACTTTGGAACTAACTTTCATGTGTTGCTTTTGATAAGCTCAAACAAATATAAGTGAAGATCATGAGCATAATATTTCTTTCTCTCAAATTAATTTAAGTGAAGCAAGAGAGAATTTCTTCAAAAATACTAAAGCACACCGTGCTCAAAAAGATATAAGTGAAGCACTAGAGCAATTCCATAGAAAAAAGCTTAGTTGACGGGATGTGAGTGCCGCTTACCTAGCCTCTCTAGCAACTATTTGAGGACTCTATATTATTTAAAATTTTCAGATCTAAGTATTTTATTAAAACAGCAAGCAAAAACAAAATAAAATGACATTCTAAGAATGGCACAACTCATGTGAAGAAGCAAAAACTTAGGCTCAACCGGTACTAACCGATAATTGTTGAAGAAAAAAGGTGGGATGCCTACCGGGGCATCCCCAAGCTTAGATGCTTGAGACTTCTTGAAATATTATCTTGGGGTGCCTTAGGCATCCCTAAGCTTGAGCTTTTGTGTCTCCTCGATTCTTCTCATATCACGGGTTTCCTAAATCTCAAAAGCTTCATCCACACAAAACTCAACAACAACTTGTGAGATAAGTTAGTATAAACCAATGCAAAAACCTTATCATTCTATACTGTAGCAAATCACTAAAATTATTATTAAACATTGCATACTAAATGCCTCTTCATATTTAATACTCCTATCCGCAAATAGAATCATTAAACAAGCAAACATATGCAAACAATACAACCATAACAGCAATCCGCCAAAACAGTGCAGTCTGTAAAGAATGCAAGAGTATCAATACTTCCCTAACTCCAAAAGTTATGAAAATTTCCCACACTGTAGAAAATTTATCAGAGCTTATTTTGCAAAAAGTTTCAACATTTTATCACATTCTGACTTTTCTAGGGAATTTTTGCAATATCGATAAACTTTCTGTTTTGAAACAGCAACATGTGGACTTGCAAAATAAGCATACTAAAGGCTATCATTGCCACTTTTATTGAAATAAAAGATGCAAAACATTATTCTAAATAACAGCAAGCAAATCCTAACAAAATAAAATGATGCTCCAAGCAAAACAAATATCATGTGACGAATGAAAAAATAGCTCCAAGTGAGGTTACCGATAATGTTTTAGACGAAAGAGGGGATGCCTTCCAGGGCATCCCCAAGCTTAGTTGCTTGGATATTCCTTGAATATTACCTTCGAATGCCTTGGGCATACCCAAGCTTAGGGTCTTGTCACTCCTTATTCTCCTTATATCAACATCTCACCGAAAACTTGAAAACTTCAATCACACAAAACTTAGCGGAACTTTGTGAGATAGGTTAGTATGATAAAGAGCAAACCATTTCACTTTTGGTACTGTCAAAGACAAGATTCATAATTGTTCTCACACAATGCCTACTGTAGCATATCATTTCTACAATTTATATTGAACAATATAAGCCATAGAAACTAGAAAACAAGCAAACTATGCATTGAAAACAGAATCTGTCAAAAACAGAACAGTCTGTAGTAATCTGGATAACTACCATAATTATGATACTCCAAAAATTCTGAAAAAGTAGGACAACCTGCGTAATTTGTATATGAATATTCTGCAAAAAGAAACAGAGCAAAAGCACATTTTTGTGATTTATGAAAATTATTTTTGTGAGTGCAAAAGTTTCTATTTTTCAGCAAGATCAAAGAACTATCAGCCAAGAAGATCCTAAAGGCTTTACTTGGCACTTTATTGGAACAAAAGCAATAAAACATGATTAATACAGTAGCATAATCATGTGAACAGACAAAATAAGTAGGTAAAAGTGTTGGGTTGTCTCCCAACAAGCGCTTTTCTTTAGAGCCTTTTAGCTAGGCATGCTAATTTTGATGATGCTCGCATGAAAGTAAAGAATTGAAACACAAAGAGAGCATCTTGAATCACATGGCAAACACATTTAAGCCTAACATACTTCCTATGCATAGGGATTTTGTGAGCAAACAAATTATGGGAGCAATAATCAACTAGCATAGGAAGGCAAAACAAGTGCAACTTCAAAACTTTCAACACATTGAGAGGAAACTTGATATTATTGCAATTCCTACAAGCATAAGTTAATCCCTCATAATAATTTTCAGTAGCATCATGAATGAATTCAACAATATAACTATCACATAGAGCATTCTTTTCATGACCCACAAGCATAGAAATTTTACTACTATCCACATAAGCAAATTTATTCTCATGAATAGTAGTGGGAGCAAATCCAACAAAGTAACTATCATGGGATTGAAAATTAAAATCATGATGAAAATTTTCATGGTTATCATTATTCTTATAGCATACATGTCATCACCATAATCATCATACATAACAACTTTGTTATCATAGTCAATTGAAGCCTCATCCAAAATGATGGATTCATCATTAAATAAAGTCATGACCTCTCCGAATCCACTTTCATCAATATAATCATCATAAATAGGAGGCATGCAATCATCATAATAAATTTTCTCATCAAAACTTGGGGGACTAAAAATATCATATTCATCAAATATAGCATCCCCAAGCTTATGGCTTTGCATATCATTAGCATCATGGATATTCAAAGAATTCATACTACCAACATTGCAATCATGCTCATCATTCAAATATTTTCTGCCAAACATCTTATTGACTTCCTCTTCTAACAATTGAGCACAATCTTCCGATCCATCATTTTCAAGAAAGATATTTTAAATATGATCAATAATGTGATGCAGCCTCAATTCCATTTTTCGTAGTTTTATTATATAAACAAAACTAGTGATAAAACAAGAAACTAAAAGATCCAATTGCAAGATATAAAGACATACCTTCATGCACTCACCTCCCCGGCAACGACGCCAGAAAAGAGCTTGATGTCTACTACGCAACTTTATTCTTGTAGACACATGTTGGTCCTCCAAGCGCAGAGTTTTGTAGGACAATAGCAATTTTCCCTCAAGTGGATGACCTAAGGTTTATCAATCCGTGAGAGGTGTAGGATAAAGATGGTCTCTCTCAAATACCCTACAACCAAATACAAGAAATCTCTTGTGTCCCCAACACACCCAATACAATGGCAATTATATAGGTGCACTAGTTCGACGAAGAGATGGTGATAAAAGTGTAATATGGATGGTAGAAATATATTTCTATAATCAAATAAATAAAAACAACAAGGTAGCAAATAGTAAACGGGCACAAAAACAGTATTGCAATGCTTGAAAATGAGGCCTAGGGTCCGTACTTTCACTAGTGCAACCTCTCAACAATGCTAATATAATTGGATCATATAACCACCCCTCAAAGTGTGATGAAGAATCACTCCAAAGTTCCTATCTAGCGGAGAACATAAGAATAAATTGTTTGTAGTGTACGAAACCACCTCAAAGCTATTTTTTCCGTTCGATCTATTCAAGAGTTCGTACTAAAATAACACATAGCTATTCTTTTCGTTTGATCTATCCTAGAGTTCGTACTAAAATAACACCAAAGCAAATTCATATTCATAATACTCAATCCACCACACAGAACTTCAAAGAGTGCCCCAAGATTTCTACCGGAGAAACAAAGACAAGAACGTGCATCAACCCCTATGCATAGATTACCCCAATGTCACCCCGGGAATCCACGAGTTGAGTGCCAAAACATATATCAAGTGAATCAATACGATACCCCATTTTCACCACGAGTATTCAATTGCAAGACATATATCAAGTGTTCTCAAATCCATAAAAGTATTCAATTCGATAACAACGAAATCTCAAAGGGAAAAACTCAATTCATCACAACAAGATAGAGAGGGGAAAACACCATATGATCCAACTACATTAACAAAGCCCGCGATACATCAAGATCATGTCATATAAAGAACATGACAGAGAGAGAGAGAGATTAAACACATAGCTACAGGTACAAACCCTCAGCCCCGAGGATGGACTACTCCCTCCTCGTCATGGTGGCCGCCGGGATGATGAAGATGGCCATCGGAGATGATTCCCCCCTCCAGCAGGGTGCCGGAACGGAGCTAGATTAGTTTTCGGTGGCTATAGAGCCTTGCGACGGCAGAACTTCTCATCTAGGTTAACTTCTGGGGTTTTTGGTATTTATAGGATTTTTCAGAGTCGGAATCACGCGAAGTTGGGCCTCGAGGTGAGCACAACCCACCGAGGCACAGAGGGCCCACCAGGCGCGCCCTTGTGGGTTGTGCCCTCCTTGTGGCTCTTCTGGTCCTCCCACAAAGCCGCGGGGGTCTCTTTTATTCCAAAAAAAATCGTCAAAAAGTTTCGTCCAATTCCGAGAACTTTTATTTCTGCACAAAAAACAACACCACGGTAGTTCTACTGAAAACAGCGTCAGTCCAGGTTAGTTTCATGCAAATCATACCAAAAGCATATAAAATTGTTGTAAACATGGCATGAATACTTCATAAATTATAGATACGTTGGAGACGGATCACCGGGCAGCGCGGCGACAACGTCGGGGCAAGGGCGTGCACGGCAACGAGGGCTCGGGGCAGGGGCGCGACGATGGCGTCGGAGGTAGGGGCGCGGCAACGGCCACGGAGGAAGGGGCGCGACGACGGCGTCGGAGGCAGGGCGACGACGGTGACGACGGGGCAGAGGGGTAGCCTGGCGGCACTGTCGGAGGGATTGAAGAACTGAAACGGAATTTTCACAAGTGCTGCTTATATAGACGAATCATTGGTCCCGGTTCGTGGTAACCAACTGGGACCAATGCACCCCTTTAGTCCCAGTTTGTGCCACCAACCGGGACCAAAGGTCAGCTTTCCGTAGCCCAAAGGGCGGGGAGCAGAGACCTTTGGTCCCGGTTGGTGCCATGAACTGGTACCAATGCACCCCTTTCGTCTCGGTTGCTGCTACCAACCGGGACCAAAAGCCTTGCCCTGCCCGCGGCCAAAAGTTTAGTCCCACCTCGCTAGTTTAGAGGAGCTCGGAGTGGTTTATAACCCCACTGCGGCTGCCCTCTCGAGCTCCTCTCAAATGCAGGCTTACGGGCCTGATCTAACACTACGTTGCCTGTGGGCCTACTGGGCCTTCTGCGGGCCTGAATCCTGGCCCATGGTTGGGTTTCTAGTCATATTCACGCCGTGGTGGCCCAGTAGGTGGCATTTTTCTCCAGTTTTTTTGTTTTCTTTTTTGCTTTATTTATTTTATTTTGTTTCTACTTACAGCAAAATACTTACTGTTTTTCAGTGATTCTTTTTGCTTTTAGGTAATAAAAATTATAAAATTTCTGTTAGTGCCATTAGTTTTCCAATTTGAATAGTATAAATTTGAATTTTTTTGAAATTTGTGTTAATCACTTATTTGTGAATAAATTTACTATAAAATAGATTTTCTAGTGATTCTTTTTCCTGCTATTTAATATTACTGTGTTTTATCATTATATTCAATTTGGTAATTTTAGGTTATTGAAATATCTGTTTTAATCAAAAACAGATTTTGTTATTTTAGTTTGCTATTAAAGTTTCAAAGAAAACAATTCTTTATGAAAATTATTTTTGCTATTAATGTTTTGTACAAAAATAATTTCATAATTTTAGTTGCATAAATTTTATATAATTTTAGTTTCAAAATACTAGAGGTTTATAAAAGCTTTTTAGTTGATTCCTTTTGCTATTAGAGTTTTATTAAAGTTTTCTAGTTCATACTTTTTTGCTATTAGAGTTTCATTAAAGTTTTCTATTTCATTCTTTTAGTTCATTATTTTTGCTATTAGAGTTTCATAAAAGTTTTCTAGTTCATTCTTTTTTATATTAATTATTCTTTGAGCTAAATGACCCTGAAATTTAAAAGCACTTCAAATGAACTCTGAAGAGGTTGAAAATTGGCATGGTATCATAATTTCACCCACATAGCATGTGCTAAAAAGTTGAGAGGGATACGACAAAAACTGGATGCACTTCGTGTACAAAATGGACAATCTCTTTCGAAGTATCAGCATTTCGGACGAAAACTCATCTGTTACAAAGAGATTTTATTTTTTTGTACTCCAGACTTTTTGTGTGTTCAAAATGCACCATTCAAAGCCACATCATCAATTTTGAACCCTTTTCGACTTCATTTGTTATTTTTCATGCATTTACTGATTTTTTTGAGCTAAATGACCCTGAAATTGAAAAGCACTACAAATGAACTCTGAAAAGGTTGAAAGTTTGCATGCTATCATCATTTCACCCACATAGCATGTGCTAAAAAGTTGAGAGGGTTACGGCAAAAACTGGATGCACTTCGTGTACAAAACAGACAATCTTTTTCGAAGTATCAGGGTTTCTGATGAAAACTCGTCTGTTACAAAAGGCATTTCATTTCTTCACATGTAACTGAAGTGATATTCTAGATCAAAGGCATCATCATAATAGTTGTGGAGAGAATGTCTTCACTTTTTCTTCGCTTTGTGTCCTTTGCTTATTGCGCCGTAACCATGGATATTCTTCATCGTTTAATAGGGTGCTTGGGTCAGCCTTGACTTTGAAGGGAGGAATTTCATGAAACTTTTCATAATCTTCAGACATGTCTGTCTTGCCCTCCAACCCACGATGTCTCTTTTTCTTGAAAGAACTATGTGGTGCTTTGGCTCATCGTATGATGTATTCGCTTACTTATCTTTTCTTTTTCTCGGCTGGGTAGACATGTCCTTCACATAGAAAACCTGCGCCACATCATTGGCTAGGACGGATGGTTCATCTGTGTACCCAAGATTGTTCAGATCCACTGTTGTCATTCTCATTGTGGGTCTACTCATACCCGCCTCTGACAGATTGACCCATTTGCACTGAAGCAAAGGGACCTTAAAATCATGTCCGTAGTCAAGTTCCCATATGTCCACTATGTAACCATAATATGTGTCCTTTCCCCTCTTGGTTGCTGCATCAAAGCGGATACCGCTATTTTGGTTGGTGCTCTTTTGATCTTGGGTGATCGTGTAAAATGTATTCCCATTTATCTCATACCCTTCACTACAGGAATCAGACAGTTTGCCGTCAGGCAAGTACAGATGGCAAAGACTGAAATACAGACGGCAAAGATGCAAAGACTAAGTCGGCAAAGAGTACTTTGCCATCATCTTTTTATCGGGAAGACGGCAAAGTCTTTGCCGTCAACCAAACTAACATTTTGTCGTCATGTGATTTAATAACAGACGACAAAGAAAAAGCTTGTTTGCTGTCAGCCGATTTAGTAACAGATGTCAAAGGAGAGCTGCTTTGCCGCCAGCCTCATAAAATCACAAACGACAAAGAGTTTTGCCTATTAAAATAATTTGGACCAACAGTCCAAGTGCAGAGGCTACAAGGAACTAACGGACAAAGACGAACACCACAGTATCCATCGACACTTTGTTCAAAGAATCAACGATGAATGAACAAATTTGACAATACAAAATTACTATATTTACAAAGAATACATCATCACTTGCTAATCCAAGGCAAAATAAAATATATCATTACTCTATTTACAAACAATATTTCACAATAGCAGCCCGAGATCCAGCATGTGCAGCCATTTTGAGTTCGATCGACGCCAGCGCCTCCCCTGCGAGCATCCCCTTTGCCCGTGGTCGCTGGAGCAGCCGCGCCCATCTCCCTTCTCCTTTTTTCTCCAAAAACAGAGCACATCGACACCACCATGGAAGCCTGAGGAGCTGCCGCCGCTCCTCGAGGCTGCGGCCGGTGCCGGGGGTCGAGGCCGGTGGGCCCTGCGGGGGTGACGGGGTCGGGGCCGTCGGAGGCGGCGGGGCCGACGGGCACATAGGCTCTTGGGGCGACGAGCGACGGGGCCCGGAGGCCGCTGCGGGCAACGATCAACTAGGCCAGGGGCGGCAGGCAACGAGGCTAGGGCCGGCGGGCGAGATGACAGCCTGTGAGGCCAGGGCCGGCCAGTGAGATGTCGGCCAGCGAGGTGGTGGCGGGCGCCGGCGGGCCTACGGTGGCGACGGGGGAAGTGGCCGGGGCCGGCGGCGCTGGGGGTGAAGGGGGAAGTGGCCACGGCCGCCGGGCAAAGTGGTGGCCGGCGAGGCCAGGACAGGGGGCGAGGTGCTGGCCGGGGCGGGGGTCGATGTGGTGGTGGGCGCCAGCCGGCGTGCTCGATTTGGATCGAGAAGGAGAGAAATGAGAGAGAGAGAGAGAGAGAGAGAGAGAGAGAGAGAGAGAGAGGAGAGAAATGAGAGAGACAAAGAGAGACGTGCGGTGTGGATGGGGATAACGGAGGCATGGCGTGGGGCGCGTGGGAGACAGAGAGAGACGGTGTTGTTTTTTGTAGACGGCAAAGTGAGATCTTTTCCATCTGTGTTTTATTTCGCATAAGGCAAAGTCTATTTTGCCGTTAGTGTTTCTTTGCCGTCTGCTGATGACGGCAAACCCTTTCTTTGCCGTCTGCCCAACGAAAAACTGATGGCAAAGACGCCCCCTGACGGCAAATTAGTTGTTTCCTCTAGTGCTTTGTAAGTCAATACAGTCGAAGATGGTCCCCTGGCCAACGAGTATAGCTCATCAGAAACAGCGTTGTCACCCCTGAGACGTGTTTGCAACCAACTGCCGAAATTCCGGATGTGTTCACATGTAATCTAGTCGTCACACTGCTCCGGGTGTTTGGATCGCAGAATGTTCTTCTGTTCATCGACATACGGGGTCACCAAGGTAGAGTTCTGTAGAACTGTGTAGTGTGCTTGAGACCAAGAATGCCCGTCCCTAAATATTATTGAGTCCCCTCCTAGCGTGCCTTTTCCAGTCGGTCTCCCCTCATACCGCGATTGAGGGAGACCAATCTTCTTAAGGTCAGGAATGAAGTCAACACAAAACCCAATGACATCCTCTGTTTGATGGTCCATGGAGATGCTTCCTTCTGGCCTAGCACGATTACAGACATATTTCTTTAGGACTCCCATGAACCTCTCAAAGGGGAACATATTGTGTAGAAATACAGGGCCCATAACGACAATATCGTTGACTAGATGAACTAGGACATGTGTCATGATATTGAAGAAGGATGGTGGGAACACCAGCTCGAAACTGACAAGATATTGTGCCACATCACTCCTTAACCTTGGTAGGATTTCTGGATCGATCACCTTTTGAGAGATTGCATTGAGGAATGAACATAGCTTCACAATGGCTAATCGAACGTTTTCCGGTAGAAGCCCCCTCAATGCAACTGGAAGCAGTTGCGTCATAATCACGTGGCAGTCAGGAGACTTTAGTTTCTGGAACTTTTCTCTGGCATATTTATTATTCCCTTTATATTCAACGAGAAGCCAGACGAGGCCTTCATACTAAGCAGGCATTCAAAGAAGATTTACCTCTCTTCTTTGGTAAGAGCGTAGCTGGCAGGACTTTCATACTGCTTTGGAGGCATGCCGTCTTTTTTGTGCAAACGTTGCAGGTCCTCCCATGCCTCCGGTGTATCTTTTGTCTTCCCATACACGCCCAAGAAGCCTAGCAGGTTCACGCAAAGTTCTTCGTCACGTGCATCACGTCGATTGAAGAGCAGACCTCTAGGTATTTCCATTAGGGTAGGTCCTAAAATATAGATTTCTTCTTCCACATGGGTGCGCGTCCCTCAACGTCATTCGGAACAGATAGTCTGCCGGGACCATTTCCAAATATTACCTATAAATCATTGACCATATCAAGTATGTGATCACCGATACGCACGGGCTTCTTCCGGTGATCTGCCTCGCCTTTGAAATGCTTGCCTTTCTTTCGACATTGATGGTTGGTCGGTAGAAATCGACAATGCCCCAGGTACACATTCTTCCTGCATTTGTCCAGGTATATACTTTTGGTGTCATCTAAACAGTGCGTGCATGCGTGATATCCCTTGTTTGTCTGTCCTGAAAGGTTACTGAGAGTAGGCCAATCATTGATGGTTACAAACAGCAACGCATGCAGGTCAAATTCCTCCTGTTTGTGCTCATCCCACACACGTACACCGTTTCCATTCCACAGCTATAAAAGTTCTTCAACTAATGGCCTTAGGTACACATCAATGTCGTTGCCGGGTTGCTTAGGGCCTTGGATGAGAACCGGCATCATAATGAACTTCTGCTTCATGCACAGTTAAGGAGGAAGGTTATAGATACATAGAGTCACGGGCCAGGTGCTGTGATTGC